>JANSLU010000008.1:1200000-2400000 GCA_029298855.1 Ophiostoma populinum | reverse complement strand
TACCCTCAAATCAAAGCTCATGATTCACGCGTCTCGTCGTGGGGGTATTGAACGAAGACAGGCGCCATGCCAGCATATTTGCATGCAAGCTGCAATGCGTTGGCCCTTTGTGCCGAACCGTCTCAAATCACGATGACAGTCGTCAGTCTTGAGAATTTCCATTCCTGCAGTCCCATTCTCAGCCATACTTGACTTCCATATTCCGCTCTAGTTTCTTCCTTTAAATATATTTACCTTTCTCTTTTTCTCTTGCTCCTTTTCCCTGTGGCTTCGTCGTCTTCGTATTGCCCTGGTCTTGCTTGCTGCATTAGCCTCGCGCACAGGTGCCATCCCCACCCAGGTGCAGCTGCATCAACGGGGCGTGACGGGCGGAGGGCAAATGGCCCGAGAGAACTCGAGCTTGGGCGAACCGTTGCACGTTCAATTGGTTCCTGAGAAGAGAACCGGCCAATCGAGCGGCTCAAAAGGACGTGCAAATACGAGAGCGACGGCAGGTGTCTCGACACACTTGACCAGTGCAAGAGGCGGCGCAAAGGCTTCATCAAGATGGTGGCATATGGATCAAGTAAATATAAATAGCCAAACTCCACTGAGCTTCGTTTCCTCTATTTTCCAATTCATCTCGGCGAGCTGTGCCCCAGTGCGGCTGGACTGACCCTCCACTTCGTCCGCTGATCGCGCCTTTTCGATGCTTGGACTCACACCGTGGGCCAGTTGCTCGTGCGTCATACTCCGTATATTTATATATAAGTGTATTTATGGGCGTGCGGCCGCACGAATCAGGAGCGTGCGCCCAATTTTGTGCCAGCCGCCAGCGGCGTCCAGCGCAACGGGAATTTACGTGCTCAAATCTCGCTGGGCTGGGCTGCCCGTGCTCGCTTCTCCGGGCTCTCTATCAAAGTGTGAAATCGCAGAGGGCCGCACGTGACAGTGTTGGCACAATCTTCCCCAGATTGGTCGGGTATCAACTTTGTCTTCGTTTGGCTTTCTCGCACTGGATGTGAGCTTATTTCGTTTTCGACTCGGCTTTGCCAACCAACTGCGTCGCGTAAGACGATAGGCTTTCGACTGTCGTCGATTCTGGAATATGACAACTACGTGGATCAGCGTTTCGTTCCGTCCCAAGTGGCCGCCAATGTCGAAGAATAGCTGCTAGCTGCCCAAAATGATACCCAATCGGGATGCCCAACGTCAGTCGGTGCATTAACAAATGGCACATCTCAAAGGCAATCACAGTTGAGAAGCCAAAAGCCAAAAGCAAAATCATCATCTCGGGTCTCGGGTTTCATGAGCACAGAGATGGACCGGCATTGCGCAAAGCCATCTGCTTCCGACCGGCTGGTACGCGTCATGCTTCCGACAGGCAAGGATGTTTGCCGGCCACTCTCCGTTTTTTCTTTTTTCGTCTCTCTTTTTTTCTTCTTTTTTGCAAATGATGTGCTGAATCGCCTCGGTTTGACGCTACGAATAGCATGTCCGGGCCCGATGTAACCTTCCTCAAGAAGAAGCGGACGGCCGGTGCGAGAAACATACTCGAAACGCCTCGCACGTCGATCCTGGTGACCGGCAGCCTTATGTGTGCTTGGTCATTCTAGAGCACCAATTCTAGAGCACCAAATCGGCCCATGTTCCCTTAAGGTAATACTGCAGACCTCGCGTAGGACCAGCCGACGATCATAGTTCCAGACCGGCGTGCCGTTGCACCGTCCCGGGTTGCCGGGACTGCCCCTCTCGATACACGTCTGTAGACTCTGGCATCGTATGCCTGGTACGTCTCATGGCCGGAGAGATACTTCTCTAGACCGGAGAGGAGTATGGACTGTTGGAGGCCAACGATGCGTGTCTCTGGTAAACAATGCAACAAACCCGAAGCGAAGTCTTGCAGTTCCTGGCTATGGTCTGCATAGGATCGCCGTCCCGTCTTCCGGGCCACAGCTCTTTTGTCGTGGCTTGTGGCGCTTGCTGGTGCCTGGTGCCATTCTCGGCTAGCAAGTCGGTCTCCATGCAGTTCGCTTTGCAAGTGTCGGGTCATGCCGGAGTGGCGCAAGCAACGAGCAGTGCCTAGCCGCATCCTGGAAGCTGTTCTGATTTCGATACAGCCCTTGACGGCTGTCTTTTGCAATAACAGTATATGGGCCTCATGGTGTTGGGGTCGGCCGGAGGACAGCTAGGTTGGTAGTACGTCGTAGCTGAATCGTTGGATGGCCTGTCAGCCATGCCCATGATGCAGTCATATGGTGACAAGACTTATCCTTGCAATACTGCATTTCGTAGCTTTCATAGCATAAATTCATGGCGTTTATTGCTCTGGAGATGACTGAAAGGTGCCCAACACTCCGCCATTGGGCTATACTTGGTTTGAACTCGAGTATGCGGGCGTATACAAACATGTCGGAAAGCATCTTCTTGCTGAGGACTCGTAGTAGCAGCTCATACCTATATCATCGAGGCGTACGGCCGGCTGTAATCACCCAAGTGCAGCTCCTTGTAGAGCCGGTAAGCAGCTGTAACTCGGTTTTGCAATGTCACAGCACAGCCTTCTACTATACAAGGTCAACCAAAGCTCTACCAGAAACTACTGGAGGCTGCAGGTCGAGATTATTCGAGTTTGCAGTGCTGTCCAGCCGCGCTGCCTCCTCTAGCAGCACCACGATTCTTGACAACAACCCGTCTGTTCTGGTAGTAGTAGTTAATAGAGTCATTTCCCATTCGAAAGGCTTGTAGCTCTGTCCTGACCAGCCCATCTCTTGAATGTGGTTTACATAGACCTTGGGTAATCTCGAGTATCGGCAGAGGAACTCGTTTGCAGACAGAGCAGGTCATCATTCAACTAGAACGGCTGCCGCGCGATGGGATTTCGGTTGAATATACTACCTAAATAGACACATGTCGAACGTCATACTTGCATTGTCAAATTTATTCTGTGCTCTCTGGCTGCGTCAAGACCTTGATCTTTTAGATCGAGATCGAGGCTTCTGCGCGTCATCCTGCATACGCTCACTGGTCTCAGCATGTAGATTGCACTGCACAGTATTGAGTTTGATGTTCCAAACATTGCTCTGTTCTTCAGTCTCGACCTGTTTGGATTATACCATTCACAGCCCGTTTGCATGGTTTGGTAGTTGTAGTTTTGTCATGTAAAGCGTCAGTGTCGTAGCACGAAGCTTTTTTTGTGCCCTATACGCACCAAATAGGATTCGTTGATAACTTGAGCTATATCAAGATTTCAGATTTGGCAATCATACGAAAGGTCGTTGACATACTCCGTAAATCAACCACGCGTACGAGCTAGTGCCAGTACGACTCCCCTAGACCAAGCAACTGCCGGCTGTCGATCACAGCCAACCGCCTAAATATACATGCCACCTGCTGTGACCGTTGCGCTTGTGAGACATGGTCTTGACAATGCTTGTCGTCCTGCGCGTTGGCTCACCCATTGGACACCCCTGTCCATCGTTCCTGCCATCTGATCCAAGCGTGGTCCGCGCCTTCCCTCGCGCAGAGCACGTGCTCCGTGCTCCTCGGGGGGCTCAAGTGCATTTAGGGTTAACCGCATCGATTCAGCTATTCGCACCTGTGTCGCGTGTCCGTGTGCTGCCAGGCTGCCAGGCGCGGTGGCAGTACAGTGCGGCGTCGCGCACGCACGGTGTTGGCACCAGTCGCATGCCTGGAGTAGACTAAAAGCAGGCGCGAGGCGACACTTACGCCAGGTGCAACCGTTTGCCGCCTGCGCATCTTTGCCTGTTTTGCCCGCTTCAGCCGATGTCGCTTCCGCTTTGCTTTTTGCGTTGACAGGCTCTGACGGCGCTTTGTCACTGAAAGCATTTATGCGCCGTGGCTTGCGCCTGCCGCCGCTCTTTGTTCTCCGTCGGCCCTTCCCTTGCTCGGCCGCGGTACATATGTATGCAAGTCGCGCCTGCCATGTGGGCGCTTCGGCCGTTGCGCCGGGAAGTCGCATGGCGCGTCGTAGATTCACGTTCCTGCACGCACCGCGCAGCTGCAGAAGGAGCACCGATGGCGCGGCAGGTGCAAAGGAGGACACCGAACAGCGACGACGTAGCTCGACCTCATCCCGCCGTCCTCCCAACTCTGTCTCCTCCGTACATTTCATCGCCATCGCTCCATTGACCACCAAACCAGCCCTGCGCGTGGCATCCGACGCACTCGTACTGTGTGTGGCCAGACATGCCCGCTCTAGGCTGCATCCCACCCCAGTTCTATTTCCTCTGCCATTTCTCCGCTATTTCTTGCCATTTCTTTTTATTTTCCAGGCTGCATCTGGCCGTGTGCAGCAACTCTAGAACCGGCGCCTCTCGTCCAACCAGTCACCAGGTCCCGGCCGACGCGCGTGGCCAGTCCAACCCGTCGCCGTTTGAGTTTGACGTTTCCCAATCCAGCCGTCCATCTCAGCCCGACGAAACCCAACGCAGGCCTTGTCTCGTCAGTCGCAATCTGCAATCTGAATTTGCAATCTGAACCGAACCCGCGGCCCTCGCTCCTCCCACAGCCTTGCCCGTCTCCGGCGATTCGCGTGCCTCCAGTTGACCGTCTGCGAGTCAGTGCTCGACCGACGACGCCTCCGACGAATCTGAAACTTGCAACAACCGCCGTTGACGCCATTGCGATCGCCCTTTGCCCAACCCGAGCGGGCTAAACGCACTGGCCTCAGCTCTGGGGCAAATTCTCCTTTCGCTTTTCGCGTCCCTGGACTTTTTCCTGCCACGCGCCCTAGAACCGCTCTAGCACCACAAACAGTGCTCTAGCAGACAGACCAGACACGCTCAAACCAGATCGCGGCGCCCGTCAGCCAATCCCGACCAATCTCTGCTCGCCTGCCTGTTCACAATACCCACCCTTTCGCGCTGTTCAGTGTGTCGAGCGTGTTCACTGAGCTGTGTTCACTGCCAGTCTTTGTTTGCCGTCCCTTGTTCCCTTTTCCTACCCGCCACCCCTGTCCCACTCGGATTTTTCTGGCTGCGTGTTGCGACTGGCCCACTGCGTCCTCGACTGTCGACCGACGCACTGATTCCTATCCATTCTAGCCGAATCATCGCCGCCCTTGCCGCTCGCACGCTCACGCTCACACGCTCACACGCTCACCTTCATCGCCGAAACAGCCCCCCGACACTCTGTTTGCGCGCCCGCACTAGCCCCTTTTTCGCCGGCTGCGCATCGTCAGTCGGATCTCGTTGACCCTGCGACCCCAGGGCTCGTCGACCGTTGATCGCCAGCCCAGCCGCCCGTGCATCGCGACCCTCTGATTGCGTCCACTCGTTTCACTTTCGACCACGTTCGACCATCTGCCTTGCGACCTCTGGCGATCCGCGACCGCCACGCGACCGACCTCGCAATCGCCCTTCCAGAGCGGCCATCGCGTGCACGCTTTTGCCCCGAGCAGCGTCGCACGCCCTGCCAACAAACGACACGACCCGCCGAGGCTTGACGCGCGCCGCGACCGAGCATCGCGTGCGCGCTCTGCCCTTGCCGTACCGACAAGCTGGCGACTGTCACTCTCGTCGACTCTGACCTCCTTCCCCTCGAACAAGACTACGACATTCTCTACGGACACCTCCCCTCCGGCGACGCCGAGGGGCTGCAGGACGCCTCGATGATGGCGCAACCCGTGCCTCATCAGACCGTCGACCGTAAGAGGGTCAAGGTCTACGAGCTGCGCTCAAATGACTGGTTCGACCGCGGAACCGGCTCTTGCTCGTCCGGCTTCAAGGCCGTCGAGGTACGTGTCCACCGCCGCGCCCACCGCCGCGCCCATTTGTCGCGTGCTGCGCGCCGTCTTTTCGGTTTTCTCTTTCTTTTCGTCGCTGTGCTAACCGTGTCTAGATTGAGGAGACGGGCGAAACTGTTCGCGTGCCACACATCATCGTCGACTCGGAAGACCAACCCGCGATCCGCTTGCTCGACACACGAATCCAGCGTGATGACGCTTTCCAACGACAACAAGGCACGTCTGCCTCGCTCTTGCACTCTTGGCCCATGCTAACTCGGTGCAGAAACACTCATTGTGTGGACAGATCCCATCACCAACCTCGATATGGCGCTCAGTTTCCAGGAGGCGGAAGGCTGCCTGGCCATCTGGAACTTTATCACCGAGATGCAGCAGAGCATCGTCGCCGTCGGTGCCGACGACGCGCTGTCGGACGAGGTCCCCGTCGAAATGCCACCCATCATCACACTGCCGCCCCCCACCTTGGGCAACCTGGCCGAGATCGAGACCAACATGCGGATTATGACTTCGACTGGAGGCGGCCGCGACGCACTGTCCAAGGGGGTCTTGAGCAACAACTACATTTCCAAGCTGTGCCCACTCGTCGAGATGGCCGAGGAGTTTGAGAGCTTGCCGGACCTGCACCACCTGTGCAACATTGTCAAGATTATCCTCCTGCTCAACGACAATGCCATTTTTGAGAATGCGCTGTCGGACGAGTGCATTCTCGGCGTCGTCGGCGCGCTCGAGTACGACCCCGACTTCCCCAGCCACAAGGCCAATCACCGCAGCTGGCTGAGCAACCAGGGCCGGTACAAGGAGGTGGTGCACATTGCCGAGGGTAAGATTCGGCACAAGATCCACCAGACGTACCGGCTCAACTACCTCAAGGACGTCGTGCTGGCGCGCGTCCTCGACGACCCGACCTTTTCAGTCCTCAACTCGCTCATCTTTTACAACCAAGTCGACATCATCTCGCACATCCAGTCAAACGGCGACTTTCTCAAGGACCTGTTTACCATATTCGACGACCCGAACGAGAGCGTGCAGCGCAAGAACGAGGGCGTCGTCTTCATCCAGCAGTGCTGCTCGACGGCCAAGAACCTGCAGGCGCCGGTGCGCATGGGCTTCAACCAGACGCTGCTCGCGCACGGGCTTCTGGACGTCATCACGTACGGTCTGCGCAACCCGGAGCTGCCGACCCGCGTGGCCGCGACGGAGCTGCTGGTGACCATGATCGACCACGACCCGCACATGATGCGCCAGACGGTGTACCGGCAGGTCCAGGAGCAGCAGCCGCGGCTGACGGACACGCTAATCGACCTGCTGCACGTCGAGATGGACCCCGGCATCAAGGCGCAAATCTGCGACGCGCTCAAGGTCTTTCTCGACTTTGTGGGGGTCCCGACGCCCGAGGGCCAGGCCAACGGCACCAACGGTGCCAACGGCACCAACGGCGCCAACGGTGCCAACGGCGCCAATAAGGACATGCTGATGGGGCCGCGGCGGGTACCGGTAATGGACCCGCAGCAGGAGGTCTTTATCGGGCACTTTTACGACACGTCGGCGGCGCGGCTGTTCCGGCCGCTGATGGATCTGGAGTCGCAGGCGGTGCCGGCGATTGACACGCGCAACGAGGACATTTTCGTGTACCTCAACGACTTGATTTACTACTTTTTGCGGTCGCATAGTGTGCGGTGCAAGTCGTTTATCATGACGCACGGCATCGCGAAGCGGTTCGTGCAGCTGCTGGACTCGCGCATCAAGCACGTGCAACTGGTGGGCATCCGGTTCATGCGGCAGATTGTGAGCGTGCGCGACGAGTTTTACAATGCGCTCATCATCGAGCAGGGCCTGCTGGCCCCGATGCTGAACCTGATGCAGCGGCAGCTGCCGCGCGACAACCTGGTGTGCTCGGCGTGCCTCGAATTCTTTGACTGTTTCACCAAGGAAGATTTGGGAAATCTGACAAAGCACCTGGTCACCAAGTACAACACGCAGCTGCGCGAGATGGCCTCGATGACGACGTTTCGCGACCTCGTCACCGGGCGGTACCCGGTGCCGGGCCAGGCGCAGGCACAGGCACAGGCCCAGGCACAAGCACAAGCACAGGCGCAGGCGCAGCAGGCGCACGTGCTGGCGAGCAACCACCAGCTGCCGAGCCAGCAGGTGCCGTCCAACGGCGACGTGGTGACGCGGTTGCCCAACGGCACGCACGACGAGCACGACGGGATGATGGACGGGATGGACGGGATGGACGACTCGTACTGGGCGGGCGACGACGAGGACGAGGAGCTGCACGCGGCCCTCGACTCGGACGACGAGCAGAGCGGCGCGGAGGCGCGAACAGCCAAGGCGCCGCTTGTCAGCTACGGGTCGGACGACGACCTGTCGGACGGGCTCGAGGGCGTGGACGCGGACGCCGACGACCTGGACGTGGCGGTGTCGGGCCACTTTCGGACGAGCGCGCAGGCACGGATGGACGAGCTGGACCGGCTCAACGAGTCGGCGGTGATGTCGGACGACGAGGAGTACCCGGCGGACGCCAAGGACTCGGACAGCACGAGCGCGTCGGACACGCCCGATACGTCTGATAAGGCGGACGCACCGGACGTGCCAGACACATCGGACGCACCAGACACAACGGAGAAGACACCGCTCGCCGTGGCCGGCCCGCCGCCGGAGCGGGTGTCGGAGAAGCGGCGGCGTGAAGAGGACGAGGAGGACGAGCTGTCCAAGATGATGCTGCACAGCAAGCGGCGTAACAGCCGGTCGAGCTCGTTGAACGCGACGGCGTCGGCGACGCTGCACAAGATGGGCACGGCAGGGGCCATGCACGGGCACGGGCACGGGCACGGCAGCGACGGCAGCGGCAAGACGATCTCGATCAACATCTCGGCGACGACGGCGCTGCAGGCCGTCGGCGCAGAGACTGGGCCGAGTGACGAGTAGTCGGCTCTGCCTGCATCTACATCCGGTCATCCGTGTGCTGTCGTCTTGTCCATGCGAATTCTTCTGTTTCTTCTGTATTTTATTGATCTTTAGCGCCTTCCGGCCCTGCCGAGATTGCATACGACGAAATGACACTTAACGGAGGTAATCAGTGAGTATTATGTGTATTATAAATTAGTCGGGCGTTCTATATAAATAGTGTAAGGTCAAGACTACCTCAGCTCGCGCCAGAAGACGGGGAGGAACACGACGCAGGCGGTCCACAGGACAAGGACGCCGTCGGCGATGGCGAGCGGCACCTTGGCGAGGGCGACAAAGGGGTTGACGCGCGACCTTGGACCCCCCCGGGCAGCCATGGGCGAGGCTGTTGGCCGGCCGGTGACGACGGCGACGGCGTTGATCCAGATGGCGAGAAAGGCGACACTGAAAAAGTGGTAGGCGAGCACGAGTGGCTGGCGGATGATACCGCCCATGAGCCCCATGGGCTGAGCGGCCCAGCCACGCACAAAGTACTCGAAGCAGCCGAGCTGGAGGACGCGTTCCGGCTTGCTGTCGGCGGCAAAGAGGGCGTAGAGGGCCTGGGCGAGGACGTTGATGATGGAGGTGAGGCGTTTGCGGGACCAGTGGAAGTGACCGATGGCGCGTGCGACGGCAGCATGGTCGCCGAGGACGGGCACCTTTTCCGGGGCGAGCAGGCCGGACAGGGTGATGGCGTCGTTGAGGGCGACGGTCATGCCGCCGCCGGTGAGGGGGTGGCGCATGTTGTAGGCGTCGCCGAGCAGGACGACGCCGTTTCGGGCGGCCGCCATGATGCTGCTGCGGGGCGCGGGCGGCAGCCAGGAGTTGGGCATGCTGCGAATCTTTCCGTCGGCCAGGGCGGCCTCGAAGCAGGGCCGCACGGCGACGGGCAGCGAGGGCAGGACGACGTTGCGAATGTAGCCGCGGACGCCACCGTTGGCGGTGCTGGCGGCGGGCAGGTCGACGGGGACGTCGATGAGGGCGCGTGTTTCGTGCGAGCCGATCTGGTAGAGGAGGACGGGAAAGGCGGCGGAGTTGATGAAGACGTGGCCGAAGCCCTGGGGCTCGAGGGGGCAGTCGATGAGCTCGAGGGCGTAAAACTTGGACTTGACCATGGCGACGGTGCCGAGGACGTCGGACCGGAAGAGCGAGCGGTAGCCGTCGGCGACAATGGTGAGTTGGCCAAAGTAGCAGTCGGGCCGCTTGGCGGCCGTCTCTTCGACCGTCGTCTTCTTGGTGGGATGGGCCGTGTCAAAGACGGGCGTACCGTCGGCACGCACGGCCGTCTTTGTCTTGACGCCGAGGACCTCGTCGGGGTCGGGCCCGCCACGGATAAGGTCGGTCACGTCGGTCTCGACGACGGTGATGTTGGGGTGGGCGAGGCACCGGCGACGCAGCTGCATGATGAAGCGGCCGTGGTGGAAGCTGCGTCCCTTGGGCCCGTCGTCGCTCCGTTTTGTGTCGGTCGTGCTCTTGTCAGCCCCGACCCCGACATAAGCGTCCATGGGCACGTTGCCGTCGCGGTCGACGGGCGGGTAGGGGATGACGATGCCGTCGTTGTTGTAGACGACGTGGTACCCGTAGCACGGGATGGCGTCAATGTCCTCGATGCAGTCGTGCAGACCGAGCGTGCGGAGGGCGGCGACACCGCCCGGCTGCAGCAGCTCGCCGACGATGCGGTCGGGCTCGTGCATGGCGCGCTCGAGCAAGAGGACGCTGCGTCCCTGGTCGGCGAGGGCATGGGCCATGGCGCAGCCCAGCACGCCGGCGCCGACGACGACGACGTCGGCCTCGTGGTAGCGCTCGCGGCGGCGGCGACGCGTCTCGAGCAGCATCTCGGGCGAGAGCGCAGTCATGTTGAGCTTGGGCGAGTCGGGCGAGTCGGTGTAGTCTTGAATCATGCGCGGCGCGGAGCGCATTGGGTCGAGTTGCGAGACAAACTGTGCAACAAGAATTGGCAATCGACCTAAATATCCGGTCCAGTAGCCAGTCGTGCGTAGCCGCGAAAAGGGGTCGAGGAGGCGGTCGAGATGGCCGTGACGGTGCTGGCGAGGAGAGATCGAGACAACAGCAGATGCGGCGCCACACTGTGTGCCAGGACGTGCCAGGACGTGCCTGCAGGCCGTCGATCGTACCGTGTAGGACCGTTTAGGACCGTTTAGCGGCGGCTGCTCCACTGCATCAGTCCAGAATTTCAAAAGTGGCCTGCCCGTTGGCCGTTGTGGTTTGTAGTTTAATTTCGCGAAAAGTTTTATTCGATATTCAATAGGGGCGCCCGCAACCCTCGCATCGACTGACATGGTTTTGACACGGCAGGAACGACCTTGAATTTCAGAAGGCGCGAACGATCTTTGGCAAGATAAGCATAAAAACAGCAGCCTGGTACAGTGGCGCACTGTGCAGCGGGTCCGTACCTGACATCACATGCAAATGTCTGTCCAATTGAGCTGGGCGGTCACGTGATGTTGCGCTCCTTCCAACGAGTACATATCCAATGCTAGTCAAAAATGTCCATCAGCTCGGCTGCCCACTTCTTCTCGGACGCCGACCGTGGCTGCCCCCCCCCCGGGTTCGGTGCAGGCCCTGTCGCGACGAGCTTGGCCAAGGACGGCGCGAGCTGGGCGTGCGTCTCAAACTGGCGCTGTCGTGCAGCAAACGACGCGTCCATGGCGTGCCGGACCTCGTGCAAAGTCAGCCGCAAACGCGCCTCGTCGGCCGGCGTACGGGCCGCCGACGCCGACGCCGACGACTTGGGCAGCGCGCCAAACTGTGCGGCGTCGAGCACGGCATTGCGTGGCGGCGGCACCGTCGTCCCCGAGGCCACGTCCTGGCGGTACTGCGTGGCGTACAGGGCACTGCTGAGCCGCCTCTTTGCCTGCTTGAGCACGCCAAAACCCGTCCAGTCGCCAATGGCGCCGCGTGCGACCGCGCCCTCTGTCGCCAGCCGCACGCCCTTGGCGTCGCCGAGTCGCGTGTAGACGGCAACCAGGATCGCATAGTTCCACACATTGTACCCCTGCCGTCCGCCGCCACCACCGAGCGCCGGGTCCACGTCGGCCGCTGCCAGGGCCAGCGAGCACGCGCCGCGCATATGACCCGCCTTGTACAGCCGGTACGCCGCCCGGTTCAGCACCAGGCCGGTAATGGCAATGCCGTCGGCGTGCAAGCGCACCAGCACCTCCTTGATCGCCGTCGCCAGCGCCGTCTTGTACCGCTCGTGGTCCGTCGCCAACGCCGACGCCGACGCCGGTCGCACGGCGTCGACAAACGCAACGCTCAGGCGCTCGACCGCCGCGTGCGTGTCCTGGCCCATTGCCTTGGCCGCCCGGATCAGCTCAAACGCCGTCGCAAACTCGGCGCCCACCTCGTCCGTCGTCGTCGGCGACTCTGTCGTCGTTTTCGCCGCGAGCCTCGTCTGGGCCTGCAGGGCCGCCAGCTCACGCTCCGCCACGGCCAGTCGCGCCTGCAGCCGTGTCTGCCTTGACCTGAGCCTCTCGCGTTCGTCGTCTTGGTCCGCCTTGGCCAGCGCCTGCTTGTGGCGTACCGTCTCGAGGCCCAGCTTAATCGTCTGCACGTGCAGCCGCCGCGTGTGCAGCCGTCGTGCCAGTGTCAGGTTCTCGGCCACGTTCTGCCGGCTGCTCCGTAGTGCCGCCGCCACCGCCAGCGAAAAACACTTGTCGCTCGGCGGCATGCCCCGGTGCACCGACCGCCGGTACATGCGCACCGCCCGGGCCGCCGATCCCGTCACGTACGCCGCCTTCATCGCCACGTACAGCTCGTGCTCGCTCGTGTAGACGCGTGGTCCGCGGTGCAGCGACGTCGGTGCAGTCGAGGCTGGGCGACGCATGGGCAAAAAAGGGTAGAGCCGGGCCAGGACAGTCGGCGGGCGACGTCTCGGCCCCGACAGCGCTGCGTGTGCCATGATGCGCCGTGTCACGTCATTGGCAAACGCCGGTCCGGTCGCCTGCAATTGGGCGTACACCCGCCGCATGCCTGCAAAGCTGTAGCGCCAGCTCTTGAGACAGTTGCGCAGGACGGCATTGGTAAAGGCCGCGTCGCCCACGAACCCGGCCTCGGCGCAGTAGCCCAGCCACGCCGTGAACCCGGGCACGTCGTGCTGCGCGCCATACGCGTCGGCCATGAGCGTCACCATGGGCCGCGTCAGCGCGAACCCGCGGTCGACCAGCTGTGTCTTGACAAAGGATTCCGTCTCGACAATGGAGTGCGTCCGAAGGAACAACTGCAGGATCGGTACCACGACGTGGTCGGCCGCCTTGTCGGCCTGCTGGGCGTCTGCAAAAAACGCCTCGACGGCCGCCCAGTCGCCTTGCTTGGCGCTCTCGAGGGCAAACAGGCCGTGCAGGCGCATGTCGGCCGGGCGCTCGGGCTGCAGAGCGGCCAGCTGGTCGCGCCACGACTCGGCCGCCACACGCTCGCCCGCCTCGAGCGCCACCTGCACCATGACACGGTACGCCGCGTCGACGTGGTACACGACCTCGGCAAGAGACTGGCCGCCGGCCGAGAGCGAGAGGCGGCGGAACAGGTCGGCCGTCGCTGCATAGCTCTGCGTCCGCGTCCAGTGCCCGTACAAAAGGTCCGTCACCCACGGCGTCTTGAGCCGGAAACCGGCCGGCCGCGCCGCCAGTATCTTGGTCAGCACTGCATCGGCGCCGTTGCCAAAGTCGCCGCGCACGCACGCCACAACGGCCGTGCACAGCCGCGCCAGCACGTCCCAGTCGGCCGTGTCGGTCGAGTCGGCCGTGGCAGACGAGGGCGCGTGCGCCAGGAACAAGGCCACCGCCGTCTTGTACAGGCCCAGCGGCTCGAGCCGCGTCACGCACCAGCACAGGAACGCAACGTGCTCGCCGGGCTGACGCATCACGGCGCCGAGCACGTCGGTAATGGCAGACTCGTCGGCCAGCGAAAACAGCAGCTCCAGCACGTCCTTGGCCGCCACTTTAACGTCCGCCGCGTCGCCCGTCAGTGCCCGCATAAACTTGTCGATACGGTCGTCCAGCTGACGCACAAACGGGTACGCGTCGCGTGGTATCAGAACCTCAGTCGTCGACTCAGTTGACTTGGCCGGTCCTGAACACGACACGTGCAGATGCTCGAGCAAGCGGTCCGTGGCCGCTTGGTTGCGGGCCACCTTGCCCCGTTCGCGCAGCTCCGCGGCCGTGGGCGTTTTTGTCGTCTTGGCCGTCTCAAACGGATGCAGCGTGTGCGTCCGTGCAAAGCTGTCGGCCGTACAACGTGCATCGGCCTCGCCTGGCCGTGTCGTTCTCGGCTCGCCCGGGCTCGGCTCATGGCCGGGCCGGGCTGGCTGGGCGTTCGCCTCGGGCGTGTCTCCTGGTGCAGCTTCGTCTGCGTCTGGCGGGACATGGCTCAGCAGGGTCGACGTCTCCATGGTCGACGTCTCCCTGGTCGGCCCCTGCCCCTCCATGGGCAGTCCCCCTGGCTCGGCCGCCTTCCACACAATCGCCCCGCGCTCCGCCAGCACCGCGTCCTCTTCAATCGCCATCATCAGCGCGCTGCCCGACGCATTGTACCGGCTCGCCGACCGGATGTGCCGCGCGTTGCGGATCGCCGAGTGGGCCGTGTTGATGCGTCGGCGCCGGTCCTCGCCCACGAGCGCAAGCGTGCACGTCGTGCCAAACACGAGGCCCCGCAGCGCCCGGATCGCCGCCTTGGACGGTACCGGGAGCGGGACGCCGGGCGGCGGCATCGGTGTCGCTCGTGTCGAAAAGAATAAAAGGAAAAAGCCGAATCGTTACTCGGCGGGGGGTCGCGCTGGGGGCCGCATCTTTCGCAACACTCCCGCTGTCAACGTCGTCGGTGTGCCTGCTCGTCTGCTCGGCTCGTGTCCGGTGAGTCGCTGGTCGCGGCGTGTCGTGTGGCGTGTCTCGCGTCGATGTTGGTCGTCTTGACTTGACCTCCCACTCAAAAAGTGCGTGGAGTGATTGAGGCGGGTCCATTTAATTGGCCAATCAGGTCGTGTTCTGGCCATTTGATGACATAATCATCGACTGATTTCGTCGACTGTTGCTTTCATTCAACTTCAAGCAAGCAGTAGTTGAAGACTGAGTCGTTCTTTTTGGTGATTTTCTGTATTGCATCACCCGACCACGGTTGACAGTCGATTTTACATACCACCAAAATGCAACGATTGTTAATGACCAAATGCAACCGATATTAATGACCAAAATGTAGACCGATGCAGACCGATTGTATGACAAATAAAACTCCGATAATGACCACCAACGCCGAAATGCTACACACTACCGCCGCCGTCCGACCAGCGCATTCGAGTCCCACAGCATGACGCGCTCGTCCCAGCCGGCCGACGCGACCCAGCCACCCTCGCCAAACAAGCACCAGTCGACGCCCGTCGTAAACTCGGTATGCCGGTTCATGACGCCCATCTGCGTGCCCATGCGTACCGGTGCTGCCTGCTGCATGGGCGTCACGGGCGGCACGGGCGGCAAGGGCGGCGGCGGCGTGCCGTCCATCCACACCCGCACCGTCATGTCGTAGCTGGCGCTGATGAGCGTGTCGTGCGCGTGCGGGCTCCAGGCCAGTCGTCGCACGGCAAAGTCGTGGCCGATCATGTACGACAGCGCGCCGCCGGTCGGATTGCGAATGTCAAAGGTGCGAATGACCTTGTCGACGCCGCCCGTCGCGACAATCGTGTCGTTGTACTTGTTCCAGTCGTGCGTCAGGATTTCGGCCAGCGCGCCGCCCATGGCCCCGGGCGGCGGCACACCACCGCCCACCAGGCGCGGCAGCTGGTTGCCGGCCGGCGGTGCGTGCACGGCAATCGTCGAGACGAGGTGGTGCTTGGCCGACGTTGGCGTGCGCAGGTCAAAGAGGCGCACGAGCGAGTCGCTCGACGCGGCCGAGACGACGGCCGGGTTCGACGGGCAGTAGGCGGCCGAGTACGTGCACACACCGACGGGCAGCGTGCGCAGCGCCTGCGTGCGTGTCGGCGACCACAGCTTGACGGTGCCGTCCCACGAGCTCGTCAGAAAGGAGTCCTTGGTCACGGGGCTCCATGACACCGACAGTGCCTCGCGCTTGTGCTCGTGAAAGTTCATGACGGGGAACTCGTCGACGCCAAGGTCAAACAGCTTGAGCGAGCCGTCGCCGCACGCGACCAGCAGCTGGTTCTCGTTGATCTCGGACCACGCCACATCGTACTGCGCGTCGTTGGTGTCCCACACCTTGCCCGGCCGGATGTGGCCCTCGGGCGTCAGCTCCAGCACAAAGAGCTTGCCATTGCCAATGATGCCAAAGTTGGCCGACGACGCGACCGCGATGCGCGAGTCGTAGTACGGCGAGTACTGCACGCTGTACGGATTGAAGCCGGGCGTCCGGAACTCGAGCATCGGCGCAGCCATGCCGTTGGGTCGGGTTTCGCTTTCGCTTTGCTATTGGAACGGTGGCGTCGTCGCGTTGGTTTGCCCGGTGGCCACGACCGTAAAAGTAAAAAACGTGGGCGCGTGGGTGGTCGGATCGCCGGTCGAGGTCAAAGGTAAAGGGTCAAAGTTGCATATGCCAAGATACTTCCTCTGGGTATGCAATGATGTCGTCAGATGCTCTTTCCATTTCGCGGGGTTAGCGTCGAGCTGCAGCTTTCACTGCCTCGGCTTCAATTAGCACTGTGTCCCACTGGGCGGCTCATCGCCGCCAGGAGTGGGGCTCACCGTCGTCCCCAGCTTTTGCGCTGACCACAGTACTACCTCGATCGATATCGGAGCATATTTGGTGGCCGTGAGTACGCATTTGAAGATGTTGGCATCGTCGAGAGTTGCGGCCAGACTCCGTCTTTTGCTGCTGCTGTGGGAAGAGCTCTTTCCATGCTATCCGTACATGGCCTTCGTTACGCACGTATTTTTCAGAGGACGCAGCCCATAAAAGAGAAGGGGGAGTGCAAAAAATAGTACTAAAAAAGAGTACAAAAAGAGAAGAGAGAGAGAGCTAAAAGAAGAGAGAGAGAGCTAAAAGAAGAGAGAGAGAGCTAAAAGAAGAGAGAGAGAGCTAAAAGAAGAGAGAGAGAGCTAAAAGAAGAGAGAGAGAGCTAAAAGAAGAGAGAGAGAGCTAAAAGAAGAGAGAGAGAGCTAAAAGAAGAGAGAGAGAGCTAAAAGAAGAGAGAGAGAGCTAAAAGAAGAGAGAGAGAGCTAAAAGAAGAGAGAGAGAGCTAAAAGAAGAGAGAGAGAGCTAAAAGAAGAGAGAGAGAGCTAAAAGAAGAGAGAGAGAGCTAAAAGAAGAGAGAGAGAGCTAAAAGAAGAGAGAGAGAGCTAAAAGAAGAGATAGAGAGAGCTAAATGAGAAGAGAGAGAGAGCTAAAAGGGAAGAGAGAGAGAGCTAAAAGAGAAGAAGAGAGAGTATAAACCACGCGATATCTACCCCGTCGTGCAGTGAATACAAACCGTGAATGCTGCCTGCCGCGTACCTGAGTGCTACCTGCCGGTGATCGGTTATCGTAGGCCGTACATTTCGTAAATATAAATAACACCAGACTGGCGCTACATATATTATTTACAATATTCACAGAGTCAAAGTAAAGCAATAGGCACTAAGACCCATTTTAACTTTAAAGCTGTAGCTGTTCTCACGCTATTTCCAGACCTTTTATTCTCCGACTTCTTACCATATTTATTGTCTTTTCTCCCACCACACCCAGGGTCCTCTGGCATGCATACCGCTTCTTTATCGGCGGCTATCGCACCGCCCGAAAATGAATTTAAAAACTCGCCCTCTACGCCTCCCAGGAAGAATGACAGGGACCGCCTGATAGCAGAACTGATGGCTGTGAACGAAGAGTACCAAGACGACAATCTTGCTATGCTGGAGGAGACGAAAAGAATGGACGAAGAGACGAAAAGACGCGCAAATATTACGAGCCAACCATATTTCTCGAGTATCTTTCACTTGTTGACAGCACGTCTTTGGCTAGTTTTCTGTCGAGACCAACCCTGCGTGTCTGACCAAGGAAACGACCAGTGTTGCTTCTGGCATACGTCTAACGTGCTCCACAACGAGACCTTTTGCAGATCAAAGAAGCGCTCGATCCCAAAAGCCGTCGTTTCCATCATTCAACAGCATCTCTGGTCACGATGCTTCCTTCAGCCCAATGGCCTGCAATGAGGCACCATTACGCCCCTTTCTCTGCATCACCATTGAAAAGCCGGCCGCACGAATCCTCAAAGCGTACTTGCAAGAGACTGGTAAAGACCGGATCCAGTCCGTCACGTTTGAAGACGACTTCCGGACCATCACCTCAAGTGCGGGCCGTGGCATAGCTGGCAATCCGGCCGTGAAGCGAAACTGCAGCTATGTAAATGCCTCGATTCGCATTGCGCGCATGCGACCAAGTGCCCCAAACGATGCCACCGACGACGACCGGCCCAATGCCGAGCATCCCGACGTCTACCTCGCCAAGGCGCTCTGTCAGGTGTACGACTACATGGTTTCATCGGCAGTACAGTACGGATACCTGGCTACCGGAGACGGGCTCATTCTGTTGCATATCTCTCCCGATGACCTGGACACGCTGCAGTACTTTTGCACCACGTCTGCCCTTGGCGAACCTACACGCGAGCCTTTGGGAGCAGATGGACAGGACCCAGAGGAACTGCTGGGCTGCGGGCTACACAACTACGACAAGCGCGTGTACAATTGCGCGTGGAACGACAAAGTGCAGCGCGTGATGCAGTTTGACTTTGATTAGGCGCGCATGGCCGGCGACGAGGAGACAGGACGGCGAATCCGACGAGGATGCCGACGAGGATGCCGACGAGGATGCCGACGAGGATGCCGACGAGGTTGGAGACGAGGACGACCCGCACGAGAACAAACACAGCACAGCTGAAGCACAGTATATACAAACACCGTGCACGAGCAGACGCCGGGGGGGAGAAGCCGGCGAAACGCCAAAAGACTGAGGACAATGATGATCGTATGATGCCCTTTAGGTTTCGATACCTGTAATAGTACGAGCGTTGTCTTTACCGATAGAAGCTGAACACTGGTCTTTTGAATCGATACATCCGCGCTTTTGTACGGAGAATGAAGCAAGGAAGGCTGAGCACAGGCCATGTTTGAACGACAGGGTCAGCCTTGCGGCCCGTCAAAGTCAGACACGGCACACACATGGCACACGGTTGATTAACAATTGGGCACTTGCACTAGCACGCCCATTATCATATTTCAACAAGGTTGTCATCCTGCAGTACGAGATTCTACAAGCTCTGAATGTATGGGCAAGTGCCCTAAATATACGGAGTAGTTTGGAGCTCATGGATAGCCGTGGCATGTTCGGTGCGGAGTGTACAACGTATATTTACATTCTTTTTCGTGGCCAGACATTGACACAACCCCGTGAGCTTACGCCAGCTGGGCTGGCCATTTGCAAGGCAGACATTGGGCACACAGTCGCCACATGTCCTGCAACTTTATATGCTTAAACTCCCAGGCCTCGACACGATATGCAGACTCACATGGAATAAAGTGGTACGAGCATAAATAAATATATACGAGTAGACCCTTTGTTCAAGACATGTCGTGAAACCTGCGCATCTGTGACCTTGTCCTATTTCCAGCCATGAACTTGTATCCGAGGAAAAAACGGCCACCGGAATTGTGCGTTGAAGCGCCTGTTCTGCGGCCGTCATGGGCTACCGACCTGGCAATGCAAGGGGTGGCGCGCAATCAGTATCGCGGCGATACTAGAAGAAGGCAAAGAGGGGCAAGCACGCACGCAAGCCGAATTCATAATGCAAAGTTTCCTCTCAGAGTTGGTCACATCCTGCACCCTCGAGGCGCAGAACTTGGGCCAGGTCCTAGCATGAAAGGCCGTTGTGTCTTACCAGACCCCGAAGCACACTGTCTGGTGCAAGCTCGAGCAAATGAAAAAAGAAGAAAGAAACAAAAGAAACAAAAGAAACTCGAAAACTTGACAGCGGCGATGCACGTCCCGAGTGT
Source organism: Ophiostoma populinum (assembly GCA_029298855.1). Classification (NCBI taxonomy): domain Eukaryota; kingdom Fungi; phylum Ascomycota; class Sordariomycetes; order Ophiostomatales; family Ophiostomataceae; genus Ophiostoma; species Ophiostoma populinum. The sequence continues at coordinate 2,380,326 of JANSLU010000008.1, read as the reverse complement.
AAAATATGCTCCTCGCCCCTTTTCAAGAGCCCAAGTACCGTGCGAAGAACTATACACTGTCTCGGGCAAGCCTCCGTAGCTTCGGCGGCATTGTGTGGACTATATACTGTGTTGTCCTTGAGCCATTGGTTGCATTGCGCTGCAAGACGTGCATGACTGGCGCGTCGGAATCTTGATTTGATACGAGTGAATCTATACGGAGTACGTCGCGAGTTGGCCATCGGTCGTAAATGTACCCGACTCGCTGCGCTTGACAGTCTGGCCTATATTTAGATATAAATTTACAACCGACTGCCTGGGGGAAACGAAACGAAACAACTGTAAATTTACATGTCCGAGTATATTTACAGTGCGCGCGATTTCACACCAATTGATGTCCTGCAGCGCTAGCATGCGATCTGGCTTCGGAACCTTGTTGCCAGCCAATGGCAAGCTTTAATTGATGGGTCCCCTGGCTTGTATTTTACTCCGTAGGCGTGGAAGCTCCCCAAGTACCAAGACACGTCTCCACACTGCCCGTTTCCCCCTTTCCCAGACAGCGCTGCGTGTCTGTGTGAACGGCAGCGCGAGTCGCAGCTGCCCTCTCTGCGGCGAGAGCACGAACCCCTTTTTTCCCATCGACAGGGGTCGGCCGTCCAGTAGCGCCTACCGCCCCAACGGTCAGTGGCCTGCGCTTGCCAGGACGCGACGACGACACCTGCCCGTTGTCCTGTCCTGGTCTCCCCTTTTTTCCTGCTCCAGGCCTGTCCCTTCCCTCTGGCTCTCCTATTTTCCACCGTGCCCCTTTTTTTGCCTTTGCAATTTCCCATTCTAGAGCACATCGTCTCTCAGAGCCCCTTCTTTTCTACATCTCTACCTCCTCCTTCTCCTCTGCTCCTTCCTCTCACGCACACATCTCACGGTACCCCCTTCCCCGGCATCGTCAGCTTCATCGACACCGTGCTTCCTCGACACCGAAGCCTTCCCGCGACGTCGACCGTCTGTGTACGCGACAACCCCTCGCCATTGGGTCTCTTCTTCGATTCTTGTCTTAATTCGACTATACGACTTTTAATACTCCGCCTTCGGTACGTCGCAACGGCGCCTGCTCGCCCAAAAGCACATTTTCCGCGATCCGCGACAGTTGAAAAGGCACAAATCCAGTTCGCCAGCTCGAACAAGGCCCAGCGGCGTGCGGCGCCAGGCCAAGAAGGCGCAGTGGTGCAACGAGCCAAACAATGAAGAGCGCAAGAGCTGCACCCAAACACGCGAACACGCGACGCGGGCAACAACATCAACGGCCGGCAGGTACAAGCCGAGTTCGGGCAGGCTCAGCCTGCCTGCATCGCGTGCCTGCCGCGTTGGCGAGTTGCTCTTCCTCCGCCACCGTCTGTTTGCGTGTCCTTTTGCGCTGTCCAGCGACATCTTCGGCCGTTTCGCCACCCGGCCTGAGCCGGTGACACAATGCGTGTTAATTTGCCCGCCCCTGAGCATCGCAGCGCTACGGACAACACGCCGGGCTTTCACTTCAGTGTTATGTGCCGCCTCGACTTTCAGAAGGAACTAACATGATCTTGCTAGGATTTTCGTGTATACCCGTTCTTCCCTAATAACAACAACATCCGGCACCAAATTTTCACAATGGGTAAGAATCAATTGTTTTCCTTCCGCATGCTGTCGTCAATGTGCTTTGCGCCTGCCTGTCCACCCGGCATGCCTTCTTCAAAAAACCAATGCTCCTTTCGACTTTCCGCAACGGGCCTGGCAGTGAACTGTCATGGGAGGTGCCCCGTGAGCGACTTCCGGTAGATACCGTCTCCGTTGCTGCCCGGAGACGGGTGAGCGTGGCGGGCGGTGCTGGTTGCCCAACAACAATCAACAACAACTTGCGGCGGAAAGCAATACCGAAAACCATCTGTCAACAGTCGCCTCACCTGCGACTCTGCTACCAACACGCAGCACCCTCAACAGCTGCTCAATTTTCGATCGCCATTTGCTGTTTGCCCGCTTGCCCGCCGTCATCATTGTTTTCCCCTCCACTCGACGGACGCCAAACCTCATACCAACACCGCGAACCACCACCATTCGCCACCATGCATTTCGAGCTCAGCGGTGCCAAGCGGTCGCGCACCTCTCAGTTTGAGAAGACGCTCATGAACATGGCGTCGTTTGGAACCCTCTCCATGAAGGACGGCAAGAAGGCGCTTCTGGCGGCCTCGCGCTCGGGCAATCTGCCACTTGACGAGACCGCCGGGTCCACTGGCCACGAGCAGTGTGACAGCAGCGTTTCTGGCTCGAGCAGTGTCCGGGAGAGCATCCGCGACACCTTGCGCGGCGGCTTTCGCGGCAGTCTTCGCGGCACCCGCGGCCTTGATCTGGACCTTGAGAACTGTGCGCCCAAGCTTTCACCCCACAAGCCCATGACGTACGAAGAGCTTTACGTCAAGCCAGAGCCCGAGGCCGAGCCTGTGGTCGTTCCGGCGCTCAAGCCGGTGGTGTCGAACCACGTTCCGTCACCAGCAGTCATTGATTCTGAAGCCAGTGGCCAGGCGTCGGAACTTGTGGTGAACGACAACGACGACGACAAGGCCGATGCCGCGGGCGAAGCACAGGATGGTGAGGACGAGATCACGGTTGTCCAAGACGAGGCTGCGTCGCAGCAGCCAACGGGCACATTCTGTTAGCATACTCACCCCAACCGAACACTGCCTCCTCCATTCCATCGCCACCACATTCTTACAGGACATTTGGCATACTTAACGGCCAACCGCCGCAGCGCCAGCACATGACGACATTTGACATGCATTCGCCTTTTCTACGCTCGTTTGCTAACTTTTTCCTAGCTGCCGCTGTGGCTACTTCCCCCGTGGCGTCCGCGCCCGCCGTGCCCAGTGTTGCGGGCGAGTCCCGCAACATTGTTCGCCGCAAGCTGACCGGCTACGTCGGTTTCGCCAACCTGCCCAACCAGTGGCACCGCAAGAGTGTCCGCAAGGGCTTCAACTTCAATGTTATGGTCGTTGGTCAGTTTCTGCCCTCTCGACGCCAGCTTTCCATCCCATTTACTAACAGGGCCAGGTGAATCGGGTCTGGGCAAGTCGACCCTTGTCAACACGCTGTTCAACACGTCCCTGTACCCTCCCAAGGAGCGCAAGGGCCCCAGCCTGGACATTATTCCCAAGACCGTCACCATCCAGTCCATCAGCGCCGACATTGAGGAGGCCGGTGTCCGGCTTCGCCTGACTGTCGTCGACACCCCCGGCTTCGGCGACTTTGTTAACAACGACGAGTCGTGGCGCCCGATTGTCGACAACATTGAGCAGCGCTACGACGCGTACCTGGATGCGGAGAACAAGGTCAACCGTATGAACATTGTTGACAACCGCATCCACGCCTGCGTGTTCTTCATCCAGCCCACCGGCCACTCCCTGAAGCCCCTGGACATTGAGGTCATGAAGCGCCTGCACACCAAGGTCAACCTGATCCCCGTCATCGCCAAGTCGGACACTCTGACCGACGAGGAGATTACTGCTTTCAAGCGTCGTGTAAGCCCACCCGATCATGCAGCTGTTTCATGATGCCTAGACTGACATTCCTGCAGATTCTTGCCGACATCCAGTACCACAAGGTCCAGATCTTTGAGGGCCCCCGCTACGAGCTTGACGACGAGGAGACGATTGCCGAGAACAACGAGATCCTGTCCAAGGTTCCCTTTGCCGTTGTTGGTGCCACCAACGAGATCACCAACGCCGACGGCCGTAAGGTTCGTGGTCGTCGTTACCCGTGGGGTGTCATTGAGGTCGATAACGAGGAGCACTGTGACTTTGTCAAGCTGCGCCAGATGCTCATCCGCACCCACATGGAGGAGCTGAAGGAGAACACCAACAACATTCTCTACGAGAACTACCGCACCGACAAGCTGCTGCAGATGGGTGTCTCTCAAGATCCTAGCGTGTTCAAGGAGGTCAACCCTGCTGTGAAGCAGGAGGAGGAGCGTTCGCTGCATGACCAGAAGCTGGCCAAGATGGAGGCCGAGATGAAGCTCGTCTTCCAGCAGAAGGTCTCGGAGAAGGAGTCGAAGCTCAAGCAGAGCGAGGAGGAGCTGTACGCCCGCCATCGCGAGATGAAGGAGCAGCTGGAGCGCCAGCGCCAGGAGCTGGAGGAGAAGAAGTCGCGCCTCGAGAGCGGCCGGCCTCTGGAGAAGGAGGGCAAGCGGAAGGGTTTCTCTCTGCGTTAAGGCTACTCGTGGCGGCTTTGTGTGTGCATCTGAGCCCACCGGTGTTGCTTGGCGTTTTGCGATATCCCTTTTGCACGGCCTCCATACTGCAGCTTGTTTGTGGCAGGAATTTTCATCCTTACCTCGACGCTCTTTACTCTCCTATACGATCCACGCCGGATTCGTGATGTTTGTCACCCGCACGATACGGCGCCAGCCCGACGCTATTCTTTTGTCCTTTATTTTATGTCATCAGATTCCCTTTTACCAGCCTCCTGTTTTATTTCTTTTGTGTCTTTAATCACTTTTAATTCTCGAACAAAAAACGTTTATCGCCAAGTTTTTTCCTCCCGTGGCATGTAGAACGCGGTGATGTAAGTTAGTTTAAAAGCAGGGCCAAGGCGGTGCGATGGCTATGGCTAGGAACAATCGGAACAATCATTATTCTTCTATTTTACACGCGAGATATGCAAAGGGGGCGCGAAAAGCTTAACGCCGCCGCAGGTACCAGTTGAAAGCCAGCTGGTGGATGGGCTCTGGGTAGGGCGAAGCGACCTCGGAGTGGCCGGGGCGTGCGACGGGGTGGCGCAGGTAGACGGCCGCGCAGATGTTGTGGTTGACCTCGAGGTAGCGCGGGATGTGGGCAAAGTTCTCCATGTACGGGCGTGGCCGCCAGGGCGTGCGGTAGGGCTTGGAGGGATCGTATGGGTTCTCCAGGTCCTTTTGCAGCAGCTCGTTGAAGCGCTCCAGCTCAATCTTGGACAGCTCGCTGTCCGCCGATGCCTTGGGTTCTGACGACTCGGCCGCGCCAGCCTCGGCGTCCTGTGCCTCGGCGTCCTGTGCTGTGACGTCGGCGACGTTGAGCGCACTGAGCATGTCGCTCAGCTGAGTGACGACAGACTGGTACTGCACGGACGCGACCACGTCGCTCTTGGGTGCGTCGGTGTCCTCGGCGTCGGCGTCTTCGGCCTCGGGTGCCTCAGCAGCCGCGGCCTCGCCCTCAGCGGCAGGCACGGCGGCGGCCTGTTCTGCACGCAGGGCGGCAATGGCCTTGCTGGCGTCGCGCATAAAGGCGCGCAGGTGACGCTTGTGCTTTGTGGAGACGGTCCCGTGCAGGTCGCCGGAGAGCAGCTTCTTTGCGCGCGCGGCGAGCTCGGGCAGCGAGCTGCGTGCCTTTTGGGCGGCCGACTCGGTGCGCTCGGCGTCGGTGACACCTTCGGCCGGCTTGACGCCGTTGCGGCGCGTGTTCTTGGACATGCCGGTGGCGTACAGGACGTGGTCCATGTCGACCTGGAACAGGTCACCAGGGTTCAGCTGGTAGCCGGGGTAGACCATCTGGCGAGTTAGTCAGCAATCGGCATGAGCGACAAAAAGGAAAGAGCGACGGACCTTCTTGCCGTTGACGGTGACGCGGCCGTGGACGACAAACTGGCGGGCCTGGCGGGCGCTGCTGGCGAACATGGCGCGGAAGAGGGCAATGTCGAGGCGGCGCTCCATGGGCGCAAAGGTCATCTGCATGTAGGGCGTCTTGGCGTTGCTGGCGAGGTTGTTGCCGGCGGCGGGGCCGTACTTTTCCTCCGGGCTGAGCTTGCGTGCGGGGTCCTTTTTGAGGCCGGAGCCACGGCCGGCGGCCTGCTCGGAGCCGTCATGCAGGGCCATGTACTGCGGGTTCATGTTGACGACGGAGTTGATGCGGCGGCTGAACATGCGCTCCCACTTGCCCTCCTTGATGTGCTCGCCGTGGTACCCGCGCAAGAGCGCCTTGGCCGTCCATTTTTGCTGGAAGAAGGTGCGCGGCGTGAACGTGGGCATGTATGTGTTTTGCAAGAGGTTGTACAGGTTGTACTTGTTCCACGATTGCCGGACACGCTGCCATTGTCAGTACCGCAGCATACATTTACAAATACACCGGATACGTACTGGTCGCAGCAGACCGTGGTACCGGTAGGCTCGTCTCAGCTTCATCTTGGATCTTGGCGGTTGTGCTCCGGGGCGACGGCGGGGTATGTCGACCGGCCTGCGTCGGTGGTGGCCCTGTTCGTCGTAGTCTCGGGGTCGCGAGGTCGTGGTCTCGGCCGGGCTCCGCGTCGTCTCCGGTGCTGGTCGGTGGTCGTCGGCGTCCAAAGTGGCTCTCCTGGCGAAAAAAATTACACACCCAAATCAGAGCGCTAGCGTTCAGCACGTGACCTTCTACACCGCCTACAATGGCGACCGTGCGTCTCGCCGCGCTGCGCAGTCTGTCCACTGCGACAATACCACGCTCGACAAGCTCGACAAGCTCGACAAAGCGCATGTTCTTCAGAGTCGATTGTTCGCGTGCCATTGCGATTGCGATGCCGCGACTTGCTGTGCTCGTGTTGTTGGCGTCCGCCGTGCTCGCATCGTATTAGTCATCAGCCAGGTCCAGCGGCTCACTGGGCGGTGGCGCCTGGGTGCGCTGAGATGGGCGTTCCTGCGGCAGGCCCCGCCTGTTGCTGCGCGCGGTCGCACCTGCAGCGGCGCAGGTCTTTTTCAACTTTTTTTTCTTTGGCAGGTGCAATCTGCACTAGCAACTGCCTTTCTGATCGCGTACAACTTTTTCTGCTCCCGCCTTGGACCTTGCCTTTTTGCTTCTCCATTCTCCCAACGATTACAATCAGCTTCGACGTTTTTGAATCGCCATCCACGACTGCGTTTCTACCCAACTTCCATTCACATTACAATGAGCGACGCACCTGCCGCGCCCGTTGAGGCGGTCGAGGCGCCCGTTGAGGCAGTCGAGGCGCCCGTTGAGGCAGTCGAGGCGCCCGTCGCCGAGACCGTCGCCGAGACCAAGACGGAAGAGACGGCTGCTGAGACCACGACGGAGACGACCGCCGAGACCACGGCGGAGACGGCCGCCGAGACCAAGACGGAGGCTGCGGCGCCTGCGCCCGCGGCTGCGAAGCCTGCCGACGGCAAGAAGTCGTTCAAGTTTGACCCCAGCGTCCTGCCCGTGTCGGACGACCACAGCGCCATCCAGGCCCAGGTACGCTTTGCTGACACGCTGCCCACCTGTGACAGGGTGTACGGGCTACAAACGCTAACGTGCAGGTCAACTTTTACTTTGGCGACAGCAACCTTCCGACGGACAAGTTCCTGTGGGAGCTGACGGGCGGCGCCGAGAACAAGCCGGTCGAGCTGAAGAAGATTTGCCAGTTTGGCCGCATGCGCCGCTTCCCCAACTACGAGACGGTCGTCGCGGCGCTCAAGGAGAGCAAGTTCCTGGTGGTGGCGGGCGAGCCCGGCGCCGAGGTCGTGTCGCGCAAGCACGCCTACAACCCTGACCGCCCGCGCACCAAGATTGATGCCGCTACGGTCTACGTAAAGGGCTTTGGCGCCGAGGAGCCGTCGACGCAGGTCGACCTGGAGGCCTTTTTCAAGCAGTACGGCACCGTCAACGCCGTGCGCCTGCGCCGCATGGCCGACAAGAGCTTCAAGGGCTCCGTCTTTGTCGAGTTTGCCGACGCCGAGGACGCCAGCAAGTTTATCAAGCTCGAGCCGGCCCCCAAGTGGAAGGACCAGGACCTCAAGATCATGTCCAAGCCCGACTACGTCGCCGAGAAGGCGCAGCTGATCCGCGAGGGCAAGATTGAGCCCAACAACAATAGCGCCCCGCGCTTCTACGAGGGCCGGAGCATCGGCGGCGGCCGTGGCAACTTCCGTCGCGGTGGCAGCAACGCCAATGGCGACTGGAAGAAGCGCCGCGACGACGACCGCAAGAACGGCTTCCGCGGCGGCCGTGGCGGCCGTGGCAACGGCCGTGGCGGCCGCGGCAACCGCGGCGGTGACCACAAGAACCGCAACGCCGAGCGGGCCGAGCAAACGTATGTACCCTCCATTTTTTCCGTTTCTTCAAACACGCTAACGTCCAGCGACAAGCCCACCATCCAGGCGACCAACGACAAGGGCGAGGCCGTCGACAACAAGCGTCCCCGCGAGGACGACGCTGCCGGCCCCCCTGCGAAGAAGGTCGACGCCAAGGCCGAGTAGGCCTGGCCGTCTCCGTCTCAGACTCTATAGAAAGGCGTACCGGCCGCTGTTCTTGCTTTCTTGCATGCTTGGAATCCGTACTTTTTGTCCATCACCGGGTCCTTGTTCTCTTCATTCTGGCGTTATATCTGGAACATGTAATCATCTGTTGACAATCGACTGTGTGAATCGTGGTTGCGCTATTCAAAACGAAAGAGTTTACGCTATGCACCTTAAAAGCAAAGATATCCAAAAGGGTACAGACGACGGACAGCAAAAAGCATTAGACGCTGTTCAAGTCGACAAACGGCGCGACGAGTGTGCGGTTCTCGTAGCGCGCGCCGTCGAGGTTCAGCGACAGAGTGTCGGCCGTTTTTTTTTCCCGGGGTGCGTGGCGTGCGTCGTCTTCGTCGACGGTTTCCTCAATGGACCGCTTGCGCGATGTGGCGTTCGGCGTGTCGGCCCGGTCGACCTGGCCGGCTTGGCCGTCCAGGACGTTGTGTTGTGCAATGAGCAGCTGCTCATACGACTTGAGCATCTCCTTGTGCTCGACGTCGAGGGCGATGCAGAAGCGGCGCGCGACGGCATGGGCGTGTGCGATGGCGACGCGCTCGCCGTACATGACGGCAATGTACGCGAGCACGACGGCGGCCGAGCGAAGGCTGCCCGTCTCGCAAAAAACGAGCACGCGCCCCGTCGACGCGCCGTCCGCGTCGACGGGCGCGGCCAGCATGTGCTCGTTGATGGCCATGATGATCTCTGGCATCGTGCCGATGAGCGCTTGCACGGTCGACACGTCAAAGCACGCCGACGCGACGCCGAGCTTCTTGACGAGCACGTCATAGTGCAGCATGCGCAGGTCCGCAAAGCGGCTGTCGCGCACGGCCACTACCTTGGTGATGCGGTTCTCCTGCAGAAACACGGCGTCGTGCGCCTTGTTCGACGGCCCGAGGAACAAAAAGTCGAGGATCGGCTGTGCCTGCCAGCGGTCCGCGTGCCGCCACTGGTCCGCGCCCGTCGGCGGCCGCCGTGGCTGCGGGCGGAGGCCCGTGATCTGTGCCAGCTGGTCCTTGGACAGGCCCAGCAGCGCAGCGGTCTGCGGATTGGGTTCCAGGCTGCCAAAGTCGGGTACGGGCGCCTGGAACTCGAGGCTGCACCCGTTGTTGTAGTGCAGCGCGTTGAGCGGCGGCTGCATCGAGTCTAGCGCCGACGCAGGGACGCAGGGCACGACGCCGTCAGGCAGCTGCATGCTGGGCGTGCTGGCACTGGCCATCTTGGAGGGTTGGCGTGTGCGTGTGCGTGTTGGCGTTTGCGTGTTGGCGTTTGCCGTCTCAAACGGAGCGCGTGTAGCCGGCAAGACAGACGACAAACGACAGAAAGGCGGCGAGACAGACGACGGTGGGCAAAGGCGGGCGTAGTGTAGTGTGTAGTGCGCGTGTGGCGGCTGCGCCCGATAGCTGTATAAATAGCCGTATAAATATAAATATATTTACACTTGTCGGCCACAGACGGCCCAAGCGTGGCGCCGCGAGTCGAAAAGAGAAGAGTGGACGACGAACGGCTGCGTGCGTTGATACTGCTTGCGAAGCGTCGGGTAGGACGGATAAGCGAGAGAAGAGCAGCCAGGGGTGCGAAAAAGAATCGAATGAGATATGAATTGACAGTCATTGGAAATATATATTTACAGAGTAAGTGCAGACTGTTACGCGCCGTTTTGTTAATTGAATTTTGACCAAAAAGAATCCTTTATCTGAGGCCAACCGCCGCGTGGCAACTGCCGCCGTTGCAAACGCGACACAGTGCACCTTCCGTTTGACAGGACATGCACGCGCAACGGCGCATTCACGGCCGCCTTGCTCTTTCCTGGCGGTCGGCGCGCCTTCTTTGTTCTGTGGTGTTCTGTGGCACCTGCCGCCTCAAACATGGCCAGCCGTGTCGCGCCTGCCTAGAGCATGGATGAGGAAAGAGAGAAAGAGAGGAAAGGAAAGAGACGAGGACGAGAGGGAAGGTATAAGAGACCTGTGCCGCACCCGCCCAAAGCGACGGAGCCAGACTTTATCCTTCCCCTTCCCCTGACGCTATCGACGCCACGGTTGCACAAATCTGCACATCACCATCGGCGGTGATACAAATGGCTGCCATCGCTACACCCACGACGAGCACGGTCGGCGGCCTGGCCACTGGGTCTACTGGGCCTACTGGGCCTACTGGGCCTACTGGGCCTACTGGGGCTACACCACTGGCTGCGCCCATGCTGCCCGGGTATGACAAGATCCGCGACATTGTCAGGGTCGTTGCGAGCGTGGCGGACGCCAGCGCCAGCACAAACGCCAGTGCCGTGTTTGCGTCCGACGCGACGACCAAGGCGGACGTGGGCAAGCTGCTGCGGCGCGGGTTCCGGACCAAGGCGCGTGCGGGGTACGGCGTTCTCGCACAGATGCCCGACGAGCTGCTGGTGCAGGTCGTGCTCGACCTCGACGTCAAGGCGGCGCTGGCGCTGCGAACGGCGAACCGCGCGCTGCGGCTGCTCGTGAGCAGCGTGCACGAGTACCGCGCGGTCGTCGAGCACGCCTTTGACGTTGTCGACGCCGTGCTGGCGGCCGGCATTGCGTCGCGCGTGACGCTGCGGCAGTTGTTTGGCCTGCTGTGCGCGCACGACTGCATGGTGTGCAGCACCGCCGACAGCAGCGACGACCTGCGCTTCTTTGACTCGCGCGCGCCGCGCAGCAAGCCCGTGGTCGCGCCGGGCGTGCACGCCGTCGACGCGTTCCGGCTGGCGCTCAACCGGCAGCTCGACGAGCAGACCCAGACCAAGGGCAAGAAGACGGGCGACGCGGCCGGCGTCACGCTCACGACGGGCCTGCGCAGCCGCCGCCTCGACCCGCTCCTTGCCGGCCTCGTGCTGACAGGCGGCGGCAGTGGCACCAACGCCAGCACCAGCACCAACGCGCCCCGGAGCGCCGGCCGGTACCTCTTCCTGCCGACCCTCACGCGCTGCTGCCTGCCGTGCCTCAAGGAGTCGCCGCGGCTCAAGGTGCCACCCTTTCAGCGGCTCCAGCTGGCGTCTGGGCTCGGGGCCGACGCGTTTGGCGACTGGCTATGCAGACCTCTCGTGGCCGACCGAGCACGCGCCAGCGGCAGCGCACCAGCGTCGGCGCAGACCAAGACGGACAATGGCACGGTGCCGCAGACGGTCGCGGCGCAGGTGCTGCTGCGCAGCGGGTACCCTGCGGCCCGTGTCAGCACGCTGCTGCTGGAGGGCGGGTACCTCGGCGAGCACTCGTGGATCGATGACATTGCGCGGCGCGACCAGTTTGTCGTCGCCATGCCCTTTCTTGCGCGCCCCGGGCCGGTGATTAGCCGGGGCCTGACGTGCAAGGGCTGCCGCATGGTGCTCGCGGCGCTGTACCAGAAGCTGCAGGTCACGCTCGACTATACGAACCCCGAATTCGGCAGCAACGCCGCCTTTTATGCGCACTTTCAAGGCTGTCCCGACGCACAAAAGATGTGGCACACGTACTGCGCGACGGCCAGAAAGTGTGCAGCCAGCAAGAAGAAGCGCGTCCGGGCGTGAGGCGTGGCTGACCAGTCAGTTTGAGTTTGAAAGTTTGAAAGTTTGGACAGTTTTGGCGTTGGATACCTTGCTGGCTGGCATGACCTGGGCAGTTTGACAGTTTTGGGCGTGGATACCCTGCTCTAGTTTGTCGCACCTTTTGGACACTGACTACAATCAGAGACGCACTTATTTCATGTTGGGAATCACGTCAATCATTGAACAATAATTTGAACATAATGCCTAGGCTACTTGCCCTCTTCCGAGCTGGCAAAGTAGCTGCTTTCACGGGCCAGCGGCGACGGGTTCTCGGGCGTCACGGACCGGTTGTCGAGCGCACTCGATCGCCGCAGGCTCGAGATGGACGCCTTCTTGCGCCGCCGCTCCGGTGCGTTTGAGCCCTGGCTGCCCTTGCGCACCATGGCGCCCACGACGCCCGTGTCCTCGACCTCGACCGTCGGCGTGGCGCCCGATGCACTGTGCGATGCACTGTGCGATGCACTGTGCGACGCAGCGACGGGCCCGCTGCCGGCCGACGTACTGCTGCGACGCGTGCTGTTGCTGCGTGTACGTCGGTGCTCACGCTCGACGGCCGCGTGACGTGGGTGCTGTGGGTGTTTACCGTCGTCGTTTTTCGGCGTGTGTGCGTGGGCGTGGGCGTGTGCATGTGTATGTGCATGAGCATGAGCGTGGCGTCCGGTGGGCTTGACGTACGGGATACTGCGTCCGGGCAGCCACCAGAACCAGCCGCCGGCACATCGTCGAAGCTCGCGGTCCTGCTCCTTGAGCTTGTGGCGGATGAGCGCGCGACGCTCGTTCTCGCGGTCCCAGTACTCTTGGCGGTAAATCTCCCAGTTTTCGCGAAACGTTGGCGAAAACGGCTTGGCCAGCAGAAGCAGTTTCACATAGTCGCCGCCGGGCGCCAGGTCCTCCTCGTGGCCCGTGGCCGGCGTGTGGTGGTGGCTGCGCGTCTGCTTCTCCTCGTCGGCCCCGACGACGACGCCCAGGGCGCCAAGACCGACGCCCGAGACGCCCGAGACGCCCGAGACGCCTGCGACGCCCGGGATGCCCGCGATGCCCGAGACGCCTGGCGACGTCGACAGCGACGGATGGTGCGTCCCACCGGTGCTGTTGAGGTTGAGTTCGCGCTCGACGTCGCGCAGCAGGCCCGGCTCGACGTAGCGGTACGACGACGTGCTGCCCGCGTTCGACAGCAGCCCGTACGTCAGGAACCAGGCGAGCGTCGCGAGTGCCTCGGCGGCCCACGACCGTTTGAGCAGGACGACCTTGCAGTTGATGTGGCGCAGTCCGCGGTTGCTCGTGCTGAACCAGCGCCTCGGCCAGCGCACGCCGCGGTCCCATATGCCGGTGGCCCACACGAGCGCCGCCGTGATCACGCCGCCCATGAAGCACACCTTTTCCAGCACGTCGACGACCCAGTAGACGGACCCGCCGACGCCGCTGCCGTCCTCGCGCGGCGCCAGGAACAGCGCATAGCCGAACCCGAGGATCCAGCCGCCGAGCAGCAGCAGGAAGAATGTGTGGTGCCGCCGCCGCGCCCGCAGGTCCAGGTACTGCGACCGCAGCGACGCCTCCAGGATCAGCAGGTTCAGGTAGATCATTGACGGCGAGCTCGGCGTGCTCGACAGCGGGTCGCCCGTTTTGGTTGTCGTGCTCGCCGCAATCGCATGCTCGACGGGTGTCGCGCTGTTGCTGACCACCCGGTCCGTCAGCGGTGCCCCCTTGACCAGCGTGTCGATATCGGCCATGTCGTGGAGGGAGGCAGTCGAGCAGTCGGTCGTAGAGGTCTTGGAGCTTGGTGAGCTCAAGCTGTCGAGTCGAGCTGTCGAGTGTCGAGTGTCGAGTGTCGAGTGTCGAGTCGAGCTGGCCGGCAGGTAAGGCGCAAACGAAAATAAAACCAGCGCGTGACGACCTGCGTGGCTGTCGTCTGAGCGGCGTCGGTCCGGCCGTCGGTTGTCGTGTGTCGTGAGCCGTGTGGCCGTTGCTTTTGTGTCTGGCCACCTCGCTGGATCGTCATCCACAGGTGTTGGATGACTAAGCCGGTGGGGCTGCCACAAGACTTTACTGTACGCTCAGAATCAACGAGGGTTGATGTTCACGGCGCATGGGAATGCCTATAATTTACGGAGTCAGGCGTTCTGTTCTGTAAAACAGTAATACGCATCGTGTACAATACTGCTGCTGACGCACGACGTCACTCACTGCTTGTTTTACTAGCTGGGTGTTGTTTTACCAGCGACTGCCGGGCTTGTTATAGCGACTGCCCGGTGCTGTCCTACTAGCGACTGCCTGGGCTTCAGGCGTTACAGGCCTGTGGGCGATTCCCAGCACAATCGAGCACTTTCCAGGCCCACGCGCCGGCCTCGGTTCTGCGCGGCGCGCAGCTGTGGCGCTACTCGTTTTTCCTGCCATCCCCAGTTTAATCACTTTTGTTGAGAAGGCTGCGCGCATGCAGCCGAGCATTGACTTTTAAAATCGTGGCACTCTGGAGCGACGGACGTGACTTTTTGCTCTCTGTAAATGTCCGTACCTCTGAACCCCTAACCGCTGAACTGTGGCTGCTGGACTGCTGGACCACAGGAAACCTCCTTCTCACCTTCCTGACCGCGAGAACACGAAAACAGAAACCACGCCCGCGAGGCCACGCCCGCCTTCCTTCGTCTCCTTTCCTCTCCCTCTTGTCTTTTTCTCTTTCCGCCGCTCAGCCCGTGCCTGCCCGTGTTCCGTCATCGTCCACCCCGGCCCCACCCAAAAACGTCCACGAGTTGTACCCAGCTCCAAAGACGTCTTCTTGATCATCCGTCCTTTACTGCGCGAAAATCAGCACCGCCGACACCGACTCGCAACGCCTGCCTCGCCCGTCTCGACGCCGTGCTATGCCTGCTGCACCCGCTGCACCCGCTGCACCTGCACCCGCTGCACCCTCTGCGCCCCCTGCTGCCTTTGCCAGTGCTGCGCTGGTCGGCGACTTGTGCCACGGAATTAGGAATTAGCAAGTACGGCTCGCCAGCTTTTTGTTTTGTGTCGTGTCGTCACCCGGGCCTTTATCGACCTTATCTCCAGCACGCTCTCTCCAGCACGCTCCAGCACTCGGCACGCCTCGGCCTTTGTCTGACGGCCGTCTTACCCCCGAGCTCGCCTCCTCGCTTGATTGCCAGTAATGCTGCGCAGTCCTCAACACTGGGTCTTGCAGCTGTCTGTCGCGCCCACCCGACGCACATTCACAACAGCAGCCTCGTCGTCCTACGCCTCCGACAAACCGCCGCCGCCGCCCTCGTACCGATCGAGTTCCAGTGCCAGCTCGCGTTCCAGCTACGACCACGATCACAATCACAACTACGATCACAACCACGCTGCTGCTGCAGCCGCCACCAAACCCGTCTCGCGCGTCTTCAGCATCGCGTCCGAGCCCAACGTCGCTCCGCGCACCCGCAGAATGCCCCCGCCTTCACGCATGCCCTCGGGGCAGCGCACGTCCGACTCGCCCGAGGCCGAGCAGGTCCCACGCGCCGAGCGCTCCGGCGGCGGCCTGGCGTCGTACTTTCCCCTCGGCTGGCGCGACGCCGCCCACCAATGGGTGCGCCCTGTCTTGTCTTTTCTTCTAGTCTGATGCTAACACGCGCAGTGGCACAGCATCACACCGGCCATGGCGGAGCGCAACGTGCTCTCCTTTGTCCCGTACGTGCGGGAAGCCAAAAACGACGCGTCCGACCTGGCGCCCAACCCCAACGACCCGTACGGTAATCGCGTGTGGCGGTCGCAGATGGTGCCGCTGTCGGGCAAGAACCGGGCGCTCAACGAGTACTCGATTGAGCGCGTGGGCGAGGAGACGACCGACACGCTCGTCGTGCTGCACGGCTACGGCGCCGGGCTCGGCTTTTTCTACCGCAACTTTGAGCCGCTGAGCCGGCTGAGCGGGTGGCAGCTGTACGCGCTCGATATGCTCGGCATGGGCAACTCGTCGCGGCCGCCGTTCAAGGTGTCTGCCAAGGACCCCAAGGCACAGACGCTCGAGGCCGAGAGCTGGTTTGTCGACTCGCTCGAGGAGTGGCGCCGGATCCGCAAGATTGAGCGCATGACGCTCATGGGGCACTCGCTGGGCGGCTACCTGGCCGTGTCGTACGCCATCAAGTACCCGGGGCGCATCAACAAGCTGATCCTGGCGTCGCCCGTCGGCGTGCCCGAGGACCCGTACGCCGTCAGCGACGACCTGTCGCAGCCACACTCGTCGACCATGGCGAGCGAGTTTACACAGGACCAGGACATGATTGCGCACAGCCCCCCGACAGCCGCAGCGCGTGCCGCCGCCGGCGAAGCGGATGCCAAAAGCAACAAGCACTCGATAAAGTCGGACAAGCACTCGACAAAATCGGACAAGTCGGACAAGGACAAGGCGGAGGGCAAACCGGAGCGGCGGCCGCTGCCCGGCTGGTTCGCGTACCTGTGGGACGCCAACGTGTCGCCGTTCAGCCTGGTGCGCATGTCGGGCCCGCTGGGCCCGCGGCTGGTGTCGGGCTGGACGTCGCGCCGCTTCAGCCACCTGGACGAGCCCGAGGCCGACGCGCTGCACGCGTACACGTACAACCTGTTCCGGCAGCGCGGCAGCGGCGAGTACGCCCTGCCGTACCTGCTGGCGCCCGGCGCGTACGCACGCAGTCCCGTGATCCATCGCATCCACGAGGTCGGCCGGCAGGTCGTGCAGCCGGCACGGCCGGCGACGGCCACTGCGCCCGCCCAGCCCGCCGTGCGCGAGACGGGCTACCCGATTGTCATGATGTACGGCGACCACGACTGGATGGACGTCGCGGGCGGCTTTGCAGCACAGGAAAAGATCAAGGCGCGCGTCGAGCACGCGCTGCTGCACGCGACGCCCGAGGAGCAGGCGCGCGAGAACGGCAGTGCAAAGGTCGTGATTGTGCGCAACGCCGGCCACCACCTGTACCTGGACAACCCCGACGAGTTTAACCGGTACATTGAGAGCGAGCTCGTCGACTCGCAAGAGCACGAGCGGCGGTTGCGGCTGAAGGAGCCGTAGAGTTTTTGCTTGATTTTGAAAAATGGTACGGCGTTGCATATGGACACGGATGTTGCTTTTGTACCTCATTTTGATATATACTTATTGCATGGTCTTGGCTGTTCAGGCTTTTTCGGCTCAACATTCACTTGGCGACCATTCACTCGGCGACCATTCACTACGGTGAGATATCACTGGCGACGACCATTCACTACGGTGAGATATCACTGACGGTGATTTTCACTGACGGCGAGATATCACACGCATGTCTTTGGCCATGTCTATGCTCTTCGACGCGCTGACATGGCCGCGACGAATCGAGGCCTGGGAAGCGAGGACGAGCACGAGCCTTGGGCCAGTGGGTGCCACGACAAACTCGACGACGCTCTGCCGCAGACGTACGACGACGTGCTGGAGCACTGCGACATGGACGCCCTGTGGTGCACGCCGCCCGGCTGGCCGTCCTACCCGTCGCCGATTGCGTGGTCCAGCCTGGCGCCCAACATGCAGCTGCTGCTCGTCAAGGAAGCCAGCGAGCGGACGTCGTACAGCAGCGCCGTGCGCCTGCTGCGGCTGACCAACGGCGAGGACCTGGCCTTTCGACGCCTCTACGCCTCGGAACGCAACAAGAGGCCCGTCTCGGTGGGGCTGGACAGCTCCGTGCTTGACCCGGACGCCTTTGCGACGCTGCGTGGCTGCAAGCGGGCTGTTGAGCGCCCGCCCACGCCCACACTGGACGAGACCGACGAGACCGACGAGACCGAACTCGAGCGAGTCGACTACGAGCCCGAGAACAAAGTCCGCGCCTGGGACGGCCCGTGGACGGTCTAGCACCCCGTCGAGGCCCAGTACCAGACCGACCTCGTCTCGGCCCAGGACCTCCTCGTTGCCGAGACGTACCTCGCCGGCCTCGGCATCGCGCCCGGGACCTTGGATCTGGCGCGCTGGACGTCCTTGGCCGGCGCTGCACGGTTCCACATTCCCGCGCTCGACGGTGCCAGTCGCTGGAGCGGCCTGGCCGGACCAGCTTTGCCCGTGCCCGACAAGCCGGGCTTGTTCCTCGCCAAACCGCTCTTTGCCGAGCCTGGCACGGACGATTCGGTCGTCGGCAACAACGACACGTCCAGCAGCGAGCCCAGCTCGAGGGAGGCGAAGCCAGAGACCGTGCCACGACCTCTAAAGAGAATGGCCAAGACGGCGAGACCAGTGGGCAGGCCGAGGAAGACGACTGTCAAGAAGCTCAAGGTAACCAAGCCTCGCGCACCGAGGAAGGCGGCCAAGACGTGACTGGATCCTGTTGCGCCCGTTCCACGTCTGCCTACAGGGCTTATCCATTCCGTCGAGCGTCGCAGAGTACTGGCCAAACTGCTCTGAAGAGGACACCGGCCTTGTTTGAGACTGCCACGCCATTTTCATTTTTGCACTTTCAGACAATTATAGTCGACTGGCGGCTTTCGACTGGCGGTAAATATACAATATATATCTGTGACTGACGTGTTAAAGTGGGGGAAGCAGACAATGCTGTTGAAGTGTGGGGAGCATTACATAACCGCCCTGGCGCATTGCGCTTTCCGGTTGCGCCAACGACCGCTGTAGCCTGCTAAGCCCACCTAGCTCGGCCTCCTTTCCAGCCAGCTCCAGACCATCCGCCACGACGCTGCGCTGGATTGACTACTGCTTGCCAACGACGACAAAGACTGCACACAACACACAACACGAGACACCGACGACGACAAAGACTGCCCACGAGACACGACACGACTACACGACCGGCACGACCGACGAGATGGCCCCCCGGCGGATCGAGCAAAAGGAGATTGAGACGTACTGGAACATCTTTGCCAACCGCACGAATGGCGGCAAGTTTCTGACGGGCGAGATGGCGGCGCCGGTGCTCAAGAACAGCGGGCTGCGCGACGACCAGCTGGAGCGCGTGTGGGACCTGGCCGACGTCGACAATGACGGCAACCTGGACTTTGAGGAGTTTTGCGTGGCCATGCGCCTGATTTTTGACATTTTAAACGGGGTGCGTTTTGTTCGAGTCTGTTGTCGTGCATGCTAACAGGCAGGAATACCCCGATGTGCCCAACGCGCTGCCGGACTGGCTGGTGCCGGAGAGCAAGGCGCACCTGATCCAGGCGGGCCGGGCGCTGACGGGCACGGCCGGACAGTTTGAGCAGGTGGAGGTGGACGACGAGGACGGCCCGCGGCTCAAGGACGGCTTCGACTGGTACATGAGCCCGGCGGACAAGAGCAAGTACGAGCAAATCTACCTGGAGAACCGCGACATGCGGGGCGACGTGGCGTTTTCGTCGCTGCAGGAGCTGTACGACTCGCTGGACGTGCCGGACACGGACGTGCGGTCGGCGTGGAACCTGGTGAACCCGGCCGCGGCGCCGTCGATTGGCAAGGACGCGGCCCTGGCGTTTCTGCACATGCTCAACTACCGGCACGAGGGCTTCCGGATCCCACGCACGGTGCCGGCGTCGCTGCGTGCGAGCTTTGAGCGCAACCAGATCGACTACCAGGTGGGCAACGCGAGCACGGCGGCGGCCAACTCGCGGTGGGCGACGCGTGCCGACGACAGCACGAGCACGGGGCGCAAGGCCAAGTTTGGCGACCAGTACCTGACACGGCTCGGCCGCAGCGGCTTCAAGGCGACGGGCACCGACTTTTCGGGCGAGCAGAAGACGGAGGACTGGGAGGAGGTGCGTTTGCGCAAGCAGCTCGCCGAGCTCGAGGTGCGCATCCAGGACATTGAGGCCGGTGCGTCGCTGCGGTCGCGCACCGACGCGCCCGGCGGCCAGCGTGCGTCCAAGCCGGCGCTCGTCAAGCGCGAGCTCGAGCAGTTGCTCGACTACAAGCGCAAGGAACTGCGCGACCTCGAGGACGGGTCCGGCAAGGCCGCCGCCGCCAGCAGCCTGCACGGCGTCGGCGAGGACCTGCAGACGGTGCGCGAGCAGGTCGAGAGCCTCGAGGCCCATTTGCGCTCGCGCGAGCAGCTGCTGGACCAATTGCGGCGCGACATTGACGAGGCCAAGGCGTAGTTTTTTTCCCTTTCTTTTGTTTTTTGTTTTTGTACGGTTTTTTTACGTTTTTGGACTTTTTTTGCACTTTTGTACGTCAGCGAGAATAACTGCATTCAGCTAAGCAATGCTGCCGTCGAGGTAGCTGGGCAGCATCTGGGTGCCGAGGGTGCGTCCCTTGGCAAAGTGGACGGCGAGCGACGGCAGCGGCAGGAACCCGGCACGCCCGGCGCCGCGGTTGGGCCCGATGGCGACGGCCAGGATATCCATGGGCAGCAGCTTGACGGGCAGGGGCGCCTTGCCGGCGAGCACGAGGTCAATGTTCTTGCCGACACCGGCGGCCTGCTTCTGGGTAATCATGAAACCGGCACGTGGCTTGCTGACGACGTCGCCGACGGCCCAGACATTGTGTGCGGCGACGCCGCTGACGCGGTAAAACTCGTCGACCTCGACGTACTTGTGCTCGTTGAGCAGGCTGGCGTCGAGCATCTCCGAGTTGGGCGTGAGGCCCGTCGCGGCAAAGTAGAGGTCCGTCATGAGGGGCGCCTCGACGCCGTCAATCTTCAGCCCGACCCGGCCGCTCGCGAGCCTCTGGGCATTGACGACCTTGCTGTTGGTCAGCACCTCGACGTGCAGCTTCTTGAGCTCGCTGAGCGCCGACGCCCCGACCGACGGCTCGCCCGGCAGGATCGAGTCGCCCGACGCCAGCAGCACAATGCGCTTGACGACGTCGCTGCTCTTGCCGCCAAACGCGTGCCCCAGCTCCGCCGCCGCCTCAATGCCCGTCGACCCGGCGCCCGCCACGACAATGTGCCTGGCCGCCGCCACCTTGGCCTGCGTCTCCGCCAGCAGCGCCTGGTACTCCTCAAACGTGCCGTCGGCCTTCCACGGCGCAATCGGCGTCGCCGGGTACTCGCCGTCCGACGCAGGGACCGTGCACCGCGCGCCCGTCGCGACGACAAGGTGGTCGTACTTTAGGACGCGCTCCGTCGTCTCGCCCTCGACCTCGCCCGGTACCTTTACCACGACGCTGTTGGCCGCCGTGTCGACCTTGTGCGCCGACCCGACGACGACCGACGCACGCGACCCGTACCGCGCCAGCGCCTCCGCCAGGCCAATGTACAGCTTGCTGTCGTCGAGCGTGCCGGGCACAATCGCGCGCACCGACGCCAGGTTCCAGAAAAAGTGGCTGTTCTGAGGGGTTAGCGTCAATCGTTCATCTTCATGTCATCGACGAAGCGGTGCTCACCTGGGAGACCAGCACGACCTGGACGTCCTTGTTGTGCTTGAGAAGGTAGTGCGCCGTGTGCAGGCCGCCGTACGCGCCGCCGAGAATGACCACAGTCGAGCCAGCCATTGTGTTGTAGAGTGAGTGTGACGGAAAAGCAGAGAGAGTCTGACGGAAAAGCAGAGAGAAGGAGAGGACAGAAGGGGCAGTAGTCCTCTTATCGGCGGGCTACGGGGTAGTCCGAATCTGGAAAGCGCGCGCTACAGCCGCACCGCAGGATCGACTGGTGAAAAAAGCCAAGGAAGGGAGGAGCGGTCTCGCAGTCGCCGCATTCATTTATATTTACACGTATAGATATTTAAATATTATTGAGACTCGACTGCAGCATTTCCCTTTCTACGGGCTCCAAATCTAAATTAGTTGGAGGCTGGAATGTTGTCGATAAAAATGAACAGGAAGCTGATGCAATTGGCGGTAAGGATACAGCCCCTGTATCGGGCATTCTGGCGTGGCCTGACGCTGTGGGCACGGAGGCTTGGCGTGCCGTGTGACGAACTTGCACTCTGTATTGATAACGTTTGCAAGCTAAAGGAAGGAATAATGCCTTACGCGTCAGCTGCCGGTGGCACCTGCCGTGCGGCACGCCGTTCCACCGGTCTCACGGCAGGAGCGGTCGCACTTGCTACCGTCGCACCTGCTGCCGGCGCCGTCCATCGCCAGGCGACCGGTGCACGTGTGCCATGTGACAGTCGCACCTGCGCTGCCATTAAACCATTTAAAAGTGCATTTTCTTTTGCGTAGCGTGACGGACCTACCCCGCCATACCGTCCCCAACAGCTCAACAATTGCACTCTCCTTCTCTCCTTCAAACCATACTACCTCTGTCATCAAAACAACACTGCCAACCACCACAACCACAACCACAACCACCACAACCACCACCATGTCTGACGCGTACGAAAAGGCCGTCGCCGAGTCCAAGCAGCTCACTGCGAAGCCCTCCAACGAGGAGCTCCTGGAGCTCTACGGTAGGTCCCGCCGTCTCTCGATTTCTCTTGCGAAACGCTGACCCCCAGCTCTCTTCAAGATTGCACAGGGCGAGGACTTTGCCAGCGCCACGGCGCCCGGCATGTTCGACCTCAAGGGCAAGGCCAAGTACAACGCGTGGAAGAAGAGCGTCGAGGAGGGCACGACGCCCGAGCTCGCCAAGGAAAAGTACATTGCGCTCGTCGAGGAGCTCAAGACCAAGTACGGCTTCGACGCCAGCAAGGCCCCCGAGGCCGTCGGCTCGTCGTAAGCGGGCGCACACGCATACGCTTCTGATGACGAAGACGAATACAACAATACCAAACGCAGCAGTGACGTGAGTGACAGTGACGGTGATGACTTACGGACCGGCGCCCTGGCCATACACCTCGCCCTTCCAGTCGGGCTCGGCGTGGTCCATGGCGGCCACCCAGGGCACCTCGCCGGGGCCATAGGGCTGCAGGGGCAAGTTGTACGGCAGCCGCAGGGGCACCACCGCACGCGAGTCGAGCGTGTCGAGTGTGTCGAGCGTGTCGCGCTGAAAGACGGGCTTCATGGTCGCACCGGCGCCGGCCAGCAGTTCGGGCCACACGAGCACGCCAAGCTCGTACGACGCGACACGCACGTCGCCCCGGTCGGAGCGTGCCTCGCCCCAGGCCTGGCGCGACAGGTTGGCCGACGTCAAGAGCGCCCAGTCGAGGCAGCCGTCGGGCGCGTACCGGATGTACGTCTTGATGTGTGGTGCTGCGCGGCTGCGGCCGGCGTCGCGGTGCAGCACGGTGCTGGCGTCGGGCAAGGCGGCGCCGCTGGCGACGTCGTTGGCCCAGTGGCACAGGTACGGCCGGAGGTACGCCAGCTGTTTCCGCTGCTGCGGCGACTCGATCTTCATGTGGATGGACCCGCCCGATGCATAGCCCCCGACCGAGCGGCGGATCTCGTCGGGCACGGGAAACACGAGGCGAAATGACGGCCTCGGTTGACGCGTTGGCGACGTTTCCCGACAACCCGACAGCGGCCCAAACAGGGCGCGTCGCAGCCACGTGTTGTTTGGTCCCAGCGTCGCGACGGACGATACCTGGATCACAATCTCGGCCGCCTTGGCCTCGGTGTCTTGTGTGTCGCGCACCGGGACACGCCGCAGGACCTGCTCGAGTCGTGGCCAGCCCCATGGCGTCGGCAGGACCCCCTTGGCGTCGGGCTCGTCCTCCTCGTCGGGCCGAACGGACGAGTGGTTTCCGGGCACGCTGCCGACGAGCACGCCACAGACGGCGGCAAAGTCGAAGCGCTCAATGGTCTGCACGAGCGCGGTGCACACGAGCCGCTGCGTGTTGTAGGCGCGCAGGTAGTTGAGCAGGTCGTTCTTGAAGCGCTGCCCCGAACCGAGCCGGGCCGTGCGTCGTGCCTCGCGGTCACGCATGATGCCGTTTCCGTCGAGCTGGGGCAGACGTGGTGACCGCCACACGGCCTGCGTCAAAATCTCCCAGTCCTTGCGGACCATGTTGGCCGTGCCGATGCACACCTGGGCCGTGTTGTCGGCGTGCACGAGCACGGTCATCTTGGTGTGGTGCGTCCCAAACGGCCCGGGCATGTACGCCGTGTGCAGCGTGATGCGTGACCGGCTCTTGCTGGCGGCCAAGGCGCGGTTGATGGTCGTGGCGCTGGCGACGAGGTCCGTCCGTCGCTCGTCTTCGCGCTTCCAGAACCCGTGCACGACGTGCAGGTCAATGCCGCGCTGGCGTGCGTCGGCGTCCAAGGCGTCGAGCATAAAGGGGAGGTCAAAGAGGTAGTTGAAGGACCAGCACTCGACCAGGTCGGGGCTGCCAAGCACGTCGCGTAGGGTGAGCGTGTCGACGTTGGCCGATGGCGGTAGGTCGGGGATCGCCGTCAGCCGGAACGGGCTGCGCAGTGGCGGGGGTCCAGATTTGTTGGGACTGGTGTGATCGGGTCGCGCTCGTTTCCGTGGCG
Source organism: Ophiostoma populinum (assembly GCA_029298855.1). Taxonomy (NCBI): domain Eukaryota; kingdom Fungi; phylum Ascomycota; class Sordariomycetes; order Ophiostomatales; family Ophiostomataceae; genus Ophiostoma; species Ophiostoma populinum. The sequence goes on along the minus strand of JANSLU010000008.1, from coordinate 2,356,311 downwards.
GACTGACTGCCCTCGACAACGACTCCAAGACAACAGGTCCATCAATCTCGCCAGAACCGGGGTCTTGGTCTTGCAGACCGTCCGCCTCACGGCCTCGTTTTCCTAAGCCGTCCATGGATCGTGTCAAGTGGTAGAACGCTGGCAGAACGCTGGCAGAACGAGAGCTGGCAGAACGAGAGGCAGAACGAGAGCTGGCACAGAAAGGACGACAGGACCGTAATTGTTGCTTCGCGTCGTTTGTGACATGTGATTACGTAATGTTATTCGGCGTAAGAAGCCCCACATGATGAGGCGCCTGGATCGCGCCTGCCAGGCCATTGCCATTGCCCGGCGCCGCCAGACAGGGGCGACCCAGCGCCTCATTTGTGCCACGATTGGAAACCACGAGACAGCGTTGTGGTAGGAGCCACCGACGCTGCTTGTGCTCGTAGACGTGCCGTCACTGGCCGTACTCCGTACTCTGTCAGCTCTGCTCTCTGCTCTCTGTTCTGTAACTATACCTGTACACATTGCTCATCGGCCGCGCCAACGCCACTACGACGCACCGCAACACCGCAACAGGCAATCCAATACAAAGACAGCATTGCGAGACGGATTCCGGATTCGGCAGCCTCTTTGTGGTGCTCTGGCTTGGCCGTCGCATTTTCGTCTTCCCTCGTCTTCATTCGTTTCGCCTGCTCAAACTCTGCTGCTCCTCGATTGGCATCCTGCGGCTCATCAATTCCTACTGTCAGTGTCCAGTGTCCAGTGAATCGACACTTGTACTTTTGGCGCCCCTGGACGACTGGGTCCATCCATCCTCCGCAGCGACACCTCCTCTGCGCCCTGGCCTGTGCTGTCTGCTGTCTGTTGTCTGTCTCACTGCACGCACACGCACACGACACTCGGCCTCTCGTGTCTGTTGCCAGTGCACCCCGCGGCTCGACAACTCGAATGCACACGTCCGATTGACGACGACTTGACGACGACCGACGACTCGCCACGCGACCCCGACGCGACCCCGACCGACACCCTTGCCTGCCACGACGGCCTAGACTGAGTGCAGGCGCCTCACAACGCCGCCATGCGCCTGTCGTCGCTGCTCCCATTACTAGGCGCCGCCGCGGCCCTCGTCGCCGCCGCCGACCCCAAAGACGCCCCGTCCGACGACGCTGAGGCGCCCACCGTCTTTGACAGCGTCACCGTGCCGCCGCTGCAGAGCCTGACGCCCGACAACTTTGACGCCGTCCTCAAGAGCTCAAAGTACCTCTTTGTGAAGCACTACAGGTAGGCCGCTGCCCTGCTGCCCTGCTGCCCTGCTGCCCCGTGCCAAGCCCTGCTGCGCGATGCTAACCGACAGCCCCTACTGCCACCACTGCAAAAAGTTTGCGCCCTTCTTCCAGACCATCTACGAGTACTACTACACCGAAAAGCCAGACGGTGCGCTGCAGTCCACGGCCGAAAAGTACGGCCTCACCTTTGCCACACTCAACTGCGTCGCCTACTTTGACCTGTGCTTCCAGCACGGCATCCAGTCCTATCCCACCACCATCCTCTACGGCAACGAGAAGAAAATTGTCGACATTCGCGGCGTCAAAAACGGTACCATCCTCACACACCACATTGAGCACGCCCTCGACAAGGACTTTCCCGGCGAGCGTCCCGCCAAGCTGCTCTTGCCCAAGGCCGGCGACAGTGTCCGGCCCCTGACCGAGGAGGCCGCCGGCGAGGTCCTCGACAAGGCCCTCATTGCCCGCCTCGACCGCGAAAAGGCCGCCGCCGCCAAGGCCGCCAAGGGCATCGCCGCCGACGCCGAGGTGCCTGCTGCTCCGGCTGCTCCGGCTGCTGCTCCGGCTGCTGCTGACATTGGCTCGGCTGCTGCGGCTCCTGCTGCGGCTGCTCCGGCCCCGGCTGCTCCTGCTCCTGCCGAGAAGCCTCTGGTCAAGGACCAGGTCGCGGACCAGGTCAAGCAGGTCGCGGACCAGGTCAAGCAGGTCGCGGACCAGGCCACGGACCAGGTCGCGGACCCGGCTGCGGCTGCAGCGGCCGCGGCGGCGGCCGAGCTGGAGCGCCTCTATGCCAACGTCATCCCCTACAAGGGTCTGCCCAAGCCCGAGGGCCCGCAGAACCCCAACGGCGCGTCGGTCCCGCTGACGGCCGAGACGTTTTCGACGGTCGTCACCGCGACGCAGAACCCGTGGTTCGTCAAGTTCTACGCGCCCTGGTGCCACCACTGCAAGGCCATGGCGCCGGCGTGGGCGCAGCTCGCGCGCGAGATGGAGGGCAAGCTCAACATTGGCGAGGTCAACTGCGAAAAGGAGTCGCGCCTGTGCAAGGACATGCACGTGCACGGCTACCCCACCATTGTCTTTTTCCGCGGCGCCGAGCGCATGGACTATGAGGGCCTGCGCGGGCTCGGCGACCTGGTGCAGTATGCCAACAAGGCGCTCGACATTGTCAACGGCGTCGAGGACGTGGACGCCGCGTCGTTTGCGGCGCTCGAGGCCAAGGAGGAGGTGATTTTCATCTACTTTTACGACTACGCAACGACCACCGAGGACTTTATGGCGCTCGACCGCCTGCCGCTCAACCTCATCGGCAAGGCCAAGCTCGTCAAGACGCGTGACCCCAAGCTGTACGAGCGCTACAAGATCACGACGTGGCCGCGCCTCGTCGTGTCGCGCGAGGGCCGCCCGACGTACTACGCGCCGCTGACGCCCGACGAGATGCGCGACAACCGCCGCGTGCTCGACTGGATGCGCTCCGTCTGGCTGCCCATTGTGCCGGAGCTGACGGCGTCCAACGCGCGCGAAATCATGGACGGCAAGATGGTCGTGCTCGGCATCCTCAAGCGCGACGACCCCGACGCCTTTGCGGCCGCGATCCGCGAGATGAAGAGCGCCGCCAGCGAGTGGATGGACAAGCAGATCCAGCTCTTCCAGCTCGAGCGCCAGGAGCTGCGCGACGCCAAGCAGCTGCGCATCGAGGAGGCCGAGGACCGCAACGACCAGCGCGCGCTGCGCGCCGCCAAGGGCATCCACATTGACATGAACCGCAGCGACAAGAAGGAAGTCACCTTTGCCTGGGTCGACGGCGCCTTTTGGCAGCGCTGGGTGCGCACCACCTACGGCATCGACGTCAAGGACGGCGAGCGCGTCATCATCAACGACGAGGACAACCGCCGCTACTGGGACATTACCTCGACCGGCAACCCCATCCTGCCGTCGCGCACCTCCATCCTCGAGACGCTCAACAAGGTCACCCAGGCACCGCCCAAGATCAAGCCCAAGCTGACCATCTCGGCCATTGAAAAGGTCTTTTTCGACATCCGCATGACCTTTTCCGAGCACCCGTGGCTCTCGTTTGGCTGCGTGCTCGGCATCTCCTTTGGCCTTGTCCAGTGGCTGCGCGGCCGCTACGGGCAGCGTGGCGCCAGCCAGTTTCGTATACGCGGCGACAGCATCGGCATGAAGGACTTTAAGCTGCCGACAATGAGCGCGAGCGCCAGCGGCAGCAAGAACGACTAGGCACGCCCAGGCACGACCTTTTTGGTTGGAGACAGGGGACGTAGATTTGGCTGCATTGGCCTTGCAACGGCCTGCACGTTTTGTTTTTTGTACCTCGAGTTTATTGTCATTTCATTAGTATCTGGAAACGTGAAGCGATTGAGTAGTACCAAGAACGAGGCAACAACTACGTGTACAGCTCCTGCGTCAACGAGTTGAGGGACAGGCCCTCCTTGGCAATGTCGTCGACGTCGACCAGAAAGTCGAGCGGCATCTCGACCAGGTTGCCCCGGACCTCGGCCAGGCGCGCCTTGACGGCCGACGGACCACCGGGAAATCCGGGCACGACGTGGCCGTAGTCGACCTTGAACGGGATCTTGCCACCGGGGCCGCCGGTCGGCGACGACGCGTGATCGCCGCTGCTGGGGTCGGAGCCCTCGGGCGCTGGCGACGGAAAGTTGCCCTCGCCGTGCTGCGCCTCAAACTCCTTGATCTGCGCCAGCGCCTTTTCGCGCTCCTTCTTGTCCTTTTCAGTCTCCTTCTCGCCGGGAATGATAAAGTGCTTGCTAAAGTACGACTCGTACTGCGCCCACGTGCGCACGCGGTCCGTCGGCACGCAGTGGAACACGTCGTCGAACACGGCCGTGTTGGCCGCCGCCGTGCCCTGCCACAGGCGCGTAAAGTTGAGGCTCAGCGGGTCCGCCACCAGGCGGTCCGCGACGCTGTCCCAGTCGTAGTCGTTGGGCGCCGTCGTCACCGGCGTCCAGTTCTGGTTGGGCGCGTCGCACTTTTGGTCCGGCAGCAGGCCCAGGTGCTTGCGGAACAGATGACGCCGCAGGCTCGCCGGGAACTCGGACACGACGTACGGCTTGCCCGCCATCGTCGTGCCCACCGGGTGCTCGGGGTCCTCAATGACAACGGCAATCTCCGAGTCGTGCGTGCCCAGCTGCGACCGGTCGTTGAGGTTGGCCGAGCCGCAAATGACCAGCCGGTCGTCGGCAATCAGCACCTTGCTGTGAATGTACAGCTCCTCCGACACAAACGCCGCAATCTCGTAGCCGCCCGGACCCGGCGTCGGCGTCGCCGTCGGCGGACCCGGCGTCGGTGACCCGGCCTCGCCGTCCTGCTCGTACTCGTCGCCGTTGCCGCTGTACGCAGCCGGGCCCATGCCCGTCGATCCGTTCCACGGCTCCGACGTCAGGTCGGGGCCGCCGTTCATGTAGCACGCCGACACCGTGTCGGCCGTCTTGTCGAGGGCCGGGTTGCGGCGCACGTTGTCGGCCGCTGCGTCTTGGTAGCGGTGGTAGCGGTCGCCAAACTCGCCCTGCGTGTCGCGGCCCTCGCTGTCGTAGCCGGCCTGCACGTTGTCCTCGAAATCGCGGCGCGCGCTCTCGTAGCTGACGCCGCTGTCCTGCTCGGCCTTGGCCATGACGGGCGTCGTGTTGATGCGGTCGTAGTTGCGCAGGTTGTAGAAGCGCAGGTACTTTTTCGGCTCCGCGACGCCCGCTTCCACCAGCGCGCCATAGATGGAGTGCTTGCCGCGGCTGATGCTGGCGTACTGGAACTCCATAATGGCGCGTGTGCCGAGCGCGCCGTCCGACTTGAGGTCGCCCGCAAACGCCGGCACCGCCGGCATGCACACGACCATGCCAAAGTCCTCGCCGTTCTGGTGCGCGCGCACAATGCGCTGCACAATGGCAGCGCCAATCTTGTTGCCGACGGGGTACTGCTCGTCGCTCGTCGCCGTGATGAAGAACTGGTTCTCAATGTACACAAAGTGCTCCGCCTTGAGGATCGCGTCAATGTACGCGTTGCAGATGGAGTGCTCCGTCTTGTGGCCCGCCGACCACGTCGTGCAGCTGCGCGTGAGCTGGATGTGCAGCCCGCCGTCGCCACGCGGCCGGCCCGCGTGGCCGTCGTCGTCGTCGCCGTCGTCGTCGCTGTCGCTGCCGTCCTGGCCGTCCTGGCCGAGCAGGCGCCCCATGCGCCCGCGCTGCAGGTGGTGCTGGAAGCGGCTCGTCAGGCGGTGCGTGCCCTCGACGATGCTGGCCGGGATGTGGTGCAGGCGCGGCATCTCGATGCGCTGGTAGCCCTCGCCGCGCGTGGCGTACTTGCCGTTGTAAATGTAGTTCCAGCGGTCGGCAAAGTGCGTCATCAGGCTGTTGACAATGTGCCCCTTGAGGCTGATGCTGACGTCGGACCAGCCCATGCGCGAGTGCTTGGTGCGGTCGAGCTTGTTCTTCTCCCACTCGTCCACGTCGGCAAAGTCGTAGACGCGCGCGTTGTTATAGTCCTGGCCGGGAAAGACAATGTCGTCGAGGTTGCTCGGGTGTGCGTCGGCGATGGGGTGGCTGTTCGTGTCCCAGCGGCCAAAGCACATGTCGAGGCCGCCCATGAACGCAAGCTGCCCGTCGACGATGCACAGTTTCTCGTGGTGCGCCCAGTACAGCACGACGTCGTCGCTCGTGCCGTAGACCGTCTTGAGCGCGTCCTTGCCGAGCTTATTAAGGTCAAACTGCTTGAGCGTCAGGTTCTTAAAGGCGTTCTGGATGTCCGCCTGGAAGTCGTGGCCGCTCGGCAGGTGGTCGGGGTGGCGGAAGACGCGGATGTTGGGGTGCAGCGCCTCGAGCGCGTGCTTGGTGTGCGCCGAGTTGAGCGTCAGCGCCTGCGTGACCTCCTTGTACACAATGATGCGCACCTGCACGCCGCGCTCGGCGGCCGCCTTGAGCATCCGGTCCAGGCGGTACTCCTCGTTGCGCGCAGGCGGGCGCCGAAGGTACAGCTCGGGACTCAGCCACCAGTCGAGAATGTAAATGGACTCGCGCGCCTGCTCCAGCGCCTCGGACACGGCCCAAAAGTAGGAGCACCCGTCGACGTACCACTTGGCGTGGCCGGTCGTCTGCGGCGCAAACGACTGGTAGCGGTTGCCATTGTGCTCGTCCGAGTGCGACTCGTGGCAGTCGTGGCCGTCGTGGGTGTGCGAGTGGCGCTCGACGCCGTTGAGCAGGTTGTCGATGCCACTGCCGACGTGGCGGAAGAGGTTTTGCATTCTGGCGGTAGCCTGTTCTGTATCCTGTATCTGTATTTCGGGGAAGGGTTGCGCCGGCCGGCAGCCAAGAGATCAAGCCAAGAACAGATGAGACCCAACGATCGGAGAGATCTGTCTCAGAGTTCAACGTACTTAAAGGAACGTACTTAGAGTTTCAAGCAAAAGATGTGTGTGAAACGAGTCGCGTGTAGAGAGGGACGGCAAGATAACCCTTTCGAGCCAAGGCTTGTCAATCAGAGACCAAAGACCGAGGGGTGGGTGAATAAATATACAGAGGTGTGCCGAGCTAGTGCTAGCCTGGTGAGATCACAATCAGAGCTGAGCTGCAGCGCCACGCGGCGTTTTCGAGCCTTTTTCCATGTCGTGCGAACCCAGAGCGTACTCCGTAAGAGCGTAAAAGCGTAAAGCGTAAAGCGTAAAATTGCTCCCTCCGGCTCCTCCTGTGATCGGAGGGGTGGGCCTGGGGCTGACGAGTAGGAGCGCCGTACCCGCTGGCGATGCGTCCAACAGGACGAGAGCGAGATGAGAACTGGCTTGTGGCTCGGACGCGCGGTGACTGTGAAACCCGGTGCCGCCAGCGTTCAGCGTTCAGCGTTCAGCGTTCAGCGTGAGCTGGTGTGCCATGTTGCGTTGCGTCGCTGCAGATGCGGATCTCGGACCTGCCCCTCGCTCGTATTCTTATCGGACTTTTGCACCGGTTTCTGTGCAACAGCAAAAGATTCGTAAGCCAGATCGTCGGCCGATGTGCCGTGAGTTGTCGTGAAAACGAGGGTCCAGATGGAGGGGAAGAGGGGCACTTTCAGCTGGGTCTGCCATGGGCATGAGAAGGAGGAGAGAGCAAACGTCACGTGCAGTATGGACAGAAACAGAAGAGCAATGGCCAGAGACAAACTGCAGGCGCGTGAACTCTTTCCGATATCGACGGTCGTTCCTGTATATTTTGAACAAAAGCCGGCCGTTGTTTCCCAAACTGGCAAGGTCCTGGTTTGACTTTCCTTACTCCGTACAGTAACAATTATTCTCCCTATTAGAACAAAACATTCTTCCCTAAAGAATTTTACCAAAAATTATTCTTAAATTATTCTTTCCCTATTAGAACTCTACCAAAAGCCACTCCCCAATGGATGCCAAACTCGACAGACGACCAAATATTATTACTGCCGACTTACACTGCTAGGCCGTGGGCACGTGAGCGCTACGTCAGTGGGACGCTGTACGCCCGGCAAGTCAGGTGAAATGCGCCTGCCTTCAGCGGATCGGTTGGCTAGCGCACAGAGAAAGTTGGAGAAGCTGCGACCCGTCGATTGGCTTTTGCAGCAAGCACGTCCGTCGCGACCGACACGCGTCTTTTCTTGCCTTAGTCTCGCGACGAGCCTTTGGCGACCACCGGCGACTCTCCTGGTGCCAGATTTCCTCGCGACCGACGCCCGACGCACTTTCGGCGCGCTCCCTGCGACAAGCAACTGTGACGCATCAGCGCACGACGCACGACGCACGACGCACGACGCACCGACCTCGCCATGTCGCACAGCCACCTGATCGACCCGGCCATCACGGAGTCGGAGCTGTCGTCGCTCGCGGGCACGCCGGTGCATGGCACGCACGACGACACACCGACAGCCACGTCGGACGCAGAGCTGACGGCGCAGTACGTCACGTCGGGCGACGACGATATCTTTCTCGATCACCCCGACGAGCCAGAGACTGCGCTGGTCCAGGAGCAGAGCCCGGAAGAGGCACGAGTACGCAGCCTGCAGGACTACAATGAGCAGGAGCAGCAGCACGAGCAGCAGCAACTGGATCAGCAGCAGCTGAATGAACAGCTGGATGAACAACAGGACCAACAACAACAGCACGAACACGAACACCCACAAGTGCTCCACCCGCGCACACAGCTGCCGGGCTCGCCCCTGCCGCAGCACACCATGACACAGTCCATACGGACGTCGGTGGCCGCGGCGGCTGCTGCTGCTGCGGCTGCTGCGGCTGTTGCGCCGTCGGCCTACGTGCAGCACTACACGCCGGCGCTGCACGCACACCTGGCACTGTACCTGGCGGCGCTGCACGGTGCACGCATCACGGCGGACAACCTGTCGGGCACGTTTGCGCCGCCGCTGCACCACGAGAAGCTGCTGGACTGGTGGAAGCTGCGGCTCACGACGTCGGCCGTCTTTTTGCTGATCCGGCCGCCGACCCCCGAGACGAACAGCTTCCATACGTTTCGCAATCCGTACGCGGCGCCGGCGCCACACAAGATCCAGGGCCAGGACCTGGTGGGCGTCATCATGCTGCAGAGCCACCCGGCCGAGACGAGTCCGCACGTCGCGACGATTGAGCTGCTGCTCGTGAACCTGCAGTACCGCGACCTGGGCGGCGAGCGCCAGCTGCTCGATACCGTGGAACACCAGGCCGTCATCGAGGGCCGCACGCTTCTGGTACGTTTTTTTCTCTTTCTTCTCTTTTTTCTTTCTTTCTTTTCTCTTGCCGTGCCCGCTGACCACAGACCGCCGAGACCGAGTCGGACTCGTCCATGGCGCAGACGTTCAAGAACCTGGGCTTCACCGAGGCCGGGCGTATCCCGGGCATGATCCTCCGGCCGCTGTCGGGCGAGAAACGCTCGCAGTCCATCTTTTACAAGGACCTCTCGTCGAGATTATAAGCCGACGCCTGTCGCCGCCCGAGAAACGGAACGAGTGGATGTTTATGAGCTGTTTGATATCACATTGACACCTACTTTGCAACCAATGTCACGCCGTGCACTATAATCATACGAATGGTATAAAGCAGAAAGGTACACTTTGGCCTGGGCCGAGCCAACCACCAGGAGCAGAGTAACCATCGGGAAAGAAGACTCGATACATCGTACATGAAACACCCCCTCCGTCTAGCCTGTCGTCCAGCCTGTCGGCCCCCGCCGTCGGTGCTGCATGCTGCATTGCCGGCTACTCGTCGGCCACCTCCTCAATCTGCGGCTGGCGGCGCACCGGCTCGACGTTCATGGCCGTCTCGGACGACGTCGTTGTCGCGGTCGCGGGCGTCGGCTGGCCGGTCGTACTGGCAAACTGCGCCTGCGCTGCGCCAGCGGCCGCCTTCTTGGCCTTCTTCTTCTTCTTGGGGTTCGGGTCGTGCCACGCCCACACCGGCCGGAAGCTGTCCATGAACGAGACGTCCTCCCACAGGTTCGGGTACAGCCACAGGCCCGGCGACACCAGGTAGTACGTCACGCAGAACAGGATGACGCGGAAGATGGCCATGGCAAAGAAGAGACACAGCAGCCCCAGGAAGCCGTACGACAGGTAGTACACGCCCAGGCGCATCTTGAGCGGCCACAGCGGGTACAGCACGCCCGCAAAGATGGCCACCACCGCCAGCAGCGCGTACACCTTGCGCTTCGTCTGCGAGCCCTCGTACAGCCAAATGTAGTACATGTCGTCGCCTGCGTCCTGCTGCCGCTCAATCTGCACGTTCCACTGGCCCTTGACGCGCTTCGGGTTCTTTGGCTTGCCCGCGTCCGCGTTGACGACACGCAGCGCCAGCATCGACAGCGGCAGCAGCTTGAACGCGTTCTCGAGCGACGCACGGTCCGTAATCTCGGGCAGTCCGGGCGTCTTCTTCCGTGCCTTCTCGTAGGCGGGGCTCTGGATCGCACGCAGCGCCCGCTTCACGCGGAACATCTCCTTGCGCTCGCCGTTGAACACGACCGTGCGCGGCTTCAGGTCCTGGCTGCGCAGAAAGTTGGCCATGGCAATCGCCAGCGGGTTCGGCGGGCCGGGCATGATCGGCTGCTGCTGCTGCTGCGGCGGCGGTGCCTGCTGCGGCGGGTGCGGGTGCGCGTGGCCGTGGCCCGCGTGGTTGTGGCCCGCATGGGCGTCGGGGCCAGGCTGGCCAGGCTGGCCAGGCTGCCCGGGCTGACCCTGAGGACCAGGCTGACCAGGCTGGCCAGGGGCGCCGCCCTGGGCGCGCATCGCGGCCATCTGCTGCGCCTGCATCTGCTGCTGGGCGCGCATACGCAGCTGGGCCACAAATTCGGGCACGGACATGCCGGCCTTTTGGGCGTCCAGGGCAATCTGGCGCTGCATCGCCTGAATCTGCTCGGGCGTCGGGCGCATGGGCGGCCCCTGGCCGGGCTGCATCGGCGGTTGCTGCATGGCGGTGGTTGTGACGTGAGGATGCCGTCAAAAGTCGGATAAGGCTGCGGCGATGTTGGGTGTCGAGTCTGCGATGAAACAAGTAAGTTGGGCGCGTCGGATGCGGCGTGCGGTGCCAGGACCGATCCGGCGAAGTGGAAAGACGAGCTGTTCTGATGCTCTTATCGATAAGCGTCGTGGGAGTAACCGTGTCATGTTGCGAGGCTGGCACAGTCTATCGTGTTTCGCACTGTGTTTTCGCACTGTGTTATTCACTTGCACGTGCGATTGCACGTGATTTCTGTAGCGGAATGGCGGGCGGGCTGGCTGGCGCTAGCAGGGTTCTGTGGCGTTTGGCGATCTGCCAGAGCGCTGGAACGCGCTGTGACTGGCTGCGGCCGTGCAAATTGGCGGCCGGCGGTGCATCGCGCAACAGCCAGTCACCGCCGAGAAACAGCTGCCGCAGAGGTTGGACGGCGACGTGGACGCCCATGACCTCGACGTCAGCCAGTGTGCTGTCAGTCTTGGCGCTCGATCTTGGTTTCCTCCCTTGGTTTCCTCCATTGCGATTCCGCACGTTGCTTGTCCTCGCTTCGTCCTCTCGCCGGACCAGTCGGTTCTATCTTTAGCTCGGCCAGTCTCTCTACTGCACTCTACTCCGTATATTTGCACTTTTAAACCTGATGCGAGCGTCCCGGTTCGGCAAAGGTCGGTGTGCGGTGAGGCAGCGAGACAGACGGTTTCATACTGTAAGTGCCTCGCTGGCAGGGACTGGCTGAGTGGCGTCGTTGTCGCATCGCGCCTTCCGTTTTCGGTTTTCGGCAGCAGCAGCTCTCGACCAACGGCAAAGATGCTCCGGCGACGTCACTCGCGCTGCATTGGCCGTCGTCTTGTCGAATCTCGTAGGGTATTTGAGATCCTCGAGTGCGCTCGGAACGCCAGCCCGTTTGATCCTGCTCCTTGCGGCGGTGATCGTCGTCTGTCCAGCCGACTGCTCGTCTAGTTTGCCTTGAACCTGAACCTGCATTGGCCGGCTCTGACTTTGCACCGAGGGAACCGTAAAGACGGCCTTGAACGGCAAGAAAAGTGCTGGACACCACGTACGCTTGCTCGTGCGCCTCACCTGGCTTGCCCGTCTCATGCATCTGACACCTGTTGCGCCTCTGTCTATGCGCGGGCCTGACGCCCCGGCGACAGCCAGTCACATTGGGCAAACCCCGGGCCACGGAAAGGCTCGAGAAGAAGGTGGTCTGCATGCTGGCCAGATGACCTCGCGATGGCCCTGTGAGACCACACCTGCCATGGCTGACGCGTTTCATCGCGGCAGTCAGGACGGCGATGCTAACTTTAAATTTGTGCCTTGCATGTCATCCCGGTCTGCAATAACTAGGCCGTCAAACTGGCTGCTCCGTTTTCATATGTTGTCTGTGGTCTGCCTCGAGCATTGTCACAGGTAAATGGATCTACACCAAACAGTCCTTGCCCGTAAAGAGCAAGCAGTGAGAAACTGGGGAAAAGAAAGAAAAAGAAAAAAAGAAAGAAAAAAAGAAAAAAAAAAAAGAAAAAAAAAAAGAAAGCGACTTCCTTTTTCGGACGCGGTGCAGGCTGTAGCTGGCAAGAGCGCGGTCGTGCTTGCCAACGTGTGCACGTAAATGTATGCGACCGCAGATGCGGCCACAGGGCGCGTAGAGAAGCAACCCGTGTGTCGTCACAGGCCGGGCGTTTCACGCCGCACGACTACGGAGTACGGCTGGACGGCAAGAAAAGGCACGGAGATCAATGATCAACTCGTCGTTTTCATCGCCACTGCCATGAGGATCGAGGCAGGCAGACACTTGGCCTAGTCAGGAAGGGGCAAAGGGATCGGGCTGTCCGCATCCTAAAATACATTTAATTGCACCCAGCGACGATGCGAGCTAGTCGAGATATTAAAAGATCAGGCAGGCAAACGGCCGACGCTGATTCGTCGCCGACTTGGCCGCCATTTCTTTTTTTTCGTCGTTTTCGTCGTTTTTCGTCGTCTTTTCGTCCTCGGGTCCAGCTGGACTCTAGCCACAATGGCCCGAAAAGGAAAGAGCGGCTGCCTCATCTTGCATAGATTTGCACAAGCGGCATGAGTGGCTGCCGATGGCCCGTCCTGGTCTGGGACTGGCCGCCGTGTTTCTGGTGTCCTGTCCCCTGTTTAATTATTTATTGCTTTTTATAGCAGGACACCCGTGCAATCTTGCTTCGCGCCGCTGTGCCGTCGAGAGGATGCCAATCCACCGTTTGACGAGCCCGCCAATATACCGCCTCATCCAGCTCATCGCTCATCCAGCTCATCGCTCATCCAGCTCATCCAGCTCATCCAGCTCCTCATCCACGTTTCCCTGCTATCCCCGATCCTATTCCTCGCAAGTTGTTGCTTTTTCTTTTTCTTTTTTCTTTTTTCTTTTTCTTTTCTTTTGTCCCCAGCAAGGCACTGAGACATGCATGGCAACGGCGCCGGTCCGCGCGCACGACTGGCTGGCAGCGCACCACGGCAGGCTGTGCCTGCACAGTCGCATCCCGTTGCAGAAGGTGCAGACGTGGTGCCTGTGCGTCCAGGTCCACGCAGTACGGAGTAAGCGCCCGCTGCCAGCCAGTCGTTCTTGCCCAGACCGGCGTCATCGTTTATTTCTTTTCTTGTTCGTTTTCAGTCTTTTCGTTTTCAGTTGGTTTATCGACACCGCCGCACACCCTGCCTGGCCTATGAGACGCCAGAACGGCTCTTTTTCTCGTTCGCCGCCTCGTGCGTGGCTCGATTTGGCATCGTTTGCCTGCGCTCGCCTTGCGCCCCACCGTCGTCAGCTGCCCTGGCTGCGGCTCGTCTTTTTTATATAAAAAATATAAAAAATGAATTTATCGTTCCGTCGCGATGCCGTGCGCCGTGCCACGGCAGCTGCGGCGTCGACCCTCGACGAGCGATCCCGCATCCACCTTGCTGCAGTCGCATCCGCGGACAGGTGCAGCACGTTCTGTGGCCGCCGCGGCGCTCGTTTGTGTCGCAGACCCCGCCACTGCTCGGCAGGACGCGCGAGGCAATGTGCATACGGAGTACACATGGGCAGTCGGGCAGTCGGGCAGTCTGCAGGCACGGCGAGACAACTGCTCCGTCGCTGCTGGCACGCGAACCGCCGACGCCGATTTTTTTCGGTTTTCCGTTTTTTCTATTTCCGTTTGGCGACGCTCGAGGGTTCCTTCTGTTTTTGTCTTTTTGTCTTTGTACATGAATATTTACAGTCACACTGTTTCCTTGTTTCATCTGCGAATCTTATAGCACGGCCGCGGCCATCCTCATCCTCTCATTCTGCTGCCGCGTGCGCCAGCCCGCGTCCTGCGCGCCGTCTTGATTTGCTCGCTGGCGCCCTGTTCTGTTTCACGCCGGCTGCCCGACCGTCGACGAGACACGAGCGAGTGGCCATCCGGCTACACACTGTATATTTACACAACGCCAATCTATTTACAAGCGGAAGGAGCAGGGACACGCGCACGACAGCGACAGCGCTTTTCTTCTTGCACAAGCGACGGTCAACATTCACTCGGTCATGGGAAGGGACAGCATCGCGCCACGCGCCGTGTAGAACCGTTTCGTTCTTTCGCTTTCGTTCTTTCGTTCTTTCGTTCGTTCATTCGTTTTTTGTCTCTCCATACCCACCCTGTCCACCTCGTCTTGCTTGGGCGGCTCGTCTGGGCCTTGGACTGGAAGACGACCGTGGACGACTGTTTCACAGCATTGTTGTCATTTGTTGTCATCTCGTCTCGCCTTGTGCGCGCCACCGGCCGGTCTTATGCCTGGTCGTTGATATAACCGCCTCGCATCGTCTTCGCTCCCTCCTGTTTACTGTTCACTTTCACTGTTCACCGTTCACTCGCCCTGCACTCGACACACCGCTGGCCGCTGTCGTTGTCTTTACTTTGCACTCGTTTTGCTCGCCATCTCATCCATCTTGACTCGACTCGAAATCCTCCATCTGACTCGACTTCCTCGCCTCTATTCTTCCCCCCTCACGGCATGATCCACGATGAAATACTACGCCGACTTGTACGTTGAACCGGCCAGCTCGGGCTCGTCGTGGCTCGACTTCCTGGCCGCGTGCTGCGGCCCGTCGTCGCCCGGTTTCGCGCCACCGCGACCGGCCAACAAACTGTCGCGCCGGACGCACGCCCAGAAAGGGTCGGACGAGGCGGACATTTGGTCGGACGAGCCCGGCTTCACACCGCCGCCGTCGTTTTCCCTGGACCAGGAAGACGCCCTCCACACCAGAACCAAAAGCACAAAAACCCACACCAACTACAGCATGGCGCCGCAGATGGCGCAGGACCGCACGCAGACGCCGACGCCGACACCGACGATGCCTGGCCGGCGCAGCAACTCGGTGCGTCGACGGTTCGGGACGTCGGCATCGTCGCGGCTGTCGCTGTCGTCGGCACGGTCTGGACGGCGGCCGCTGATCTCGGCGCCGACCAACTTTCGGCACCTGCACTCGGAGACGTTTGTCTTTCCGCAGCTGCCGCAGGACGAGCAGAACGCGTTGTGCGAGAGACAGAACAGACAGCAGACGCAGACGCAGACGCACGACGACTTGCAGGAGCAGCAGCAGCAGTTCCAGCAGCAGTACCTGCAGCGGTACCGCGCAGAGTACCAGGCGCAGTTTGAGCAGCAGTTTCAGCGGCGGCCGCCGTCGTTTCAGCCGCTCGACTTTGCGCACCTGCCGTCGCCGCTCGTGTCGTCATTTGAGCGCGAGGTGGCCGACGCCGCGGCCGCGGTAGTACCGCCACCGCCGGTGCACACGCGCAGCAGCAGCAGCAATTCGCACACATCGAGTTCGAACCGCTCGCACCGCTCGCGCCAGTCGTGCGCACGCAGCTTCTCGGCCATGTCGTTCCACCTTCCGCGTCGGCCGGTCGGCGGCAGCGCCAGCAGTATCCGGCACGTGAAGCAGGCGGCATCGACATCGTCGCCGGCGTCGTCGTCGTCGGCATCGTCGTCGTCGGCACCGGTCGTGCCACCACGGTCACGGCTTCGGTCGTACTCGACGCCGGCGACCGAGGACATGGTCGAGCGCATTGCGAGCGGCATCCTGGCCGTCGAGAAGCTGCAGGCAGAGATTGACAGCGTCATTGAGCGGCAGAGCCTCTACATTAGCAGCCGGCCATCGACGGCGTACGGCCTGGCTGGTGTCACTGGCACCGAAGACCCGGTCGAGCTGCCGACGGCGGTGCACTTTGGCCTGGCGCCAGCCGTACCTGCCGTGCCTGCCGTGCCTGCCGTGCCACCCGTGCCTGCCGCGACGCCATCGTTTGCAGAGCGCCTAAGCACGGACCGGCCCCGCACAGCCCCACCACGCAGCAGCTCGCTCTTTCCGCACGCGCACGCGACACCGACACTATTTTCATCGCCGTCGTCGTCGTTTGGCACGAGCGTGTCGGCCAGCACCGGCCACACGCACACGGCCGATACGACCGACGAGCCGGACGCGCCGTCGCACGCGTTTGCGGCACACGCGGCGGCACATGCGGCGACACACGCGGCGGCACACGCGGCGGCGTCGTCCGTGTCGCTCGCGTCGGCCGCGTCAGTCGCATCGGCCGCGGCGCGCGAGACAAGGGCACGTGCCAGGGCAGCAGCGGCCGTTCTGGCGAGCGCCAACGCGAGCACTGCCAGTCTGTCGGCCTCGCGTGCACGTGGGCCACGCACCCACCACGCCCACGGCCTGTCACTCGACACGCCACTCGCGCCGCCGCTGCCGCTCGTGCTGCGGCCGCCGCTGCGCAAGAAAAAGTCGTTTCGGCGCGTGTCGACGTGGCTGACGGCGCACCTGGGCGCGCCTGGCGCCGTGCACGACACGGTGACCAACGCGCCGCGTCCCATTACCGCGCGCGACGGTTTCTACCAGTGCGTCGCGCCGGCCGCGCGCACAAGCAGCGACTCGCTGGCAACGGTCGACACGGTCGCGACGCTGTCGACGTGGACGACGGAGCGCGAGCACCACACGCACGGAGACCATGACGACGACCGTGACGACGGCGGCCCCGCATCGGACCCGACGCCGCCGTCGGCCACGTCGGGCATGTCGACGACGACGACCGCGACGACGCTGACGTTTGGCTTTGCCAGCCCCAACATGTCTGCCCAGGCCGTCAACTCGAGCGTCGGCAGCTTCCCGCCCCTGGCCGCGTCGTCGACCGTCGCCGAAAAGACGGCCGGGCTTGTCGCCGAGCACCGTCCGCAGAGCGTCGGCGTCGCCTTTTAGTCGTCCGTCTCTCGTTTTTTTTCTTTCGCTTTTTGCTTTGTTGTTCACTTTTCCCGCTTGATTCTCTTGATACCATGCCTCAGTCGGCCGAACGGAACGGGGCAAAAGTTTGGGTTCTTTGATTTGTTTCTTTTGTTTTGGACGTTTGCGACGGTGCGTTTAGTATTCTGGTAGCCCATTCTCTTAATTTCACTACTACGGTCGCGCTGGAGCATCGACCCACCAAGCTTTCCCGCAACCTCTGTCCGCCGTGCCCAGTGCTTTCACAGTCGCATGCCAATCGTAGATGATCAGGTTCCCGCCTCAGTGACAAGGGACTGAAACTGCTGCTCCGTAGCCAAAGCTGTCACACGTCACTGCTTGGCAGAGGCGATAAGATAAGCATTACGGTCACAGCATGAGCACGGGAGCACGGCAGCACGGCAGCAAGGCAGCAAGGCAGCTACGACCGCCCTCCTTCCCTTTTCTCATTTCATCATTTCATCACCAACGGCATCGCCATCGACAGTGACCGCCTCAGAATCAGCATGGCCCTCCTCGACAGCGTGCGGGCCTGGCTCGCCGGCACCGACCGCCACCGCTACCAGTACCAGGCGCTCGCGTCGCCGCCACTGCGCCCGACGGCCCACACGGCCAGGCTCGACGCCGACGGCCTCGACCTCGACGAGGACCTCGATGACGACCACCAAGACCACCACGACCCCACGCTCAAGTTCCAGCGGCACCGCGAGCGCGCGCACGTCGGCAGCGTGTGGTCGCGCAGCAACCGGCGCCTGCTCAAGCTGACGCTCGTCGGGCTGTGCGCGGCCGTCCTGCTGTACCTCGGCGCCGCATTCGCACGCGTCCTGCCCATGCGTCGCCCGCACTCGCACCCGCACGCGCCCGGTGAGCCGCCCGAGTCGTGCGACACCGTCGACCACGGCTACCAGTGCTACCCGGCCGTCGCACAGTCGTGGGGGCAGTACGCGCCCTTCTTTTCCGTGTCCGGCGTCGAGGACGGTACTCTCGACCCCGCGCTGCCGCCGACGTGCCGCTACACGTTTGCACAGGTGCTGTCGCGCCACGGCGCACGCGACCCGACAGCCGGCAAGTCGATTGCGTACGCGGCGCTGCTGGCACGCATCACGGGCGCCGGACACCGCTTCGTCGATGGGCCCGACGGCCGCTTCGCGTTCCTCAACGACTACGCGTACCGCCTCGGCGCCGACGAGCTGACGCGCTTCGGCGAGCACCAAATGGCCAACTCGGGCGCCCACTTTTACCGCCGCTACCGCTCGCTGCTCGCCGCACACGGCGGCACCAGCCCGTTTGTCCGCGCCGCCGACCAGCACCGCGTCGTCTTGTCGGGCGTCTTTTGGCTCGAGGGCTTTGAACGCGCGCGGGCCGCCGATGCGGACACGAGTTCTGATTCTGACGGCCACAAGCACATGCTGCTGCTGCCCGAGGCGCGTGGCTTCAACAACACGCTCAGCTACAACGGCCTCTGTACGCGCTTCACGTCGCGTCGCGGCAACAGCGCCCAGCGCACCTTCCTCGCCGCGTTTGCCCCACCCATCACGGCGCGTCTCAACCGCGGCCTGCCGGGCGCCAACCTGACCGACGACGAGACCGTGTACCTGATGGACCTGTGTCCGTTTGAGACGGTGGCCGACCTGCCGCCCGGTGCGGCGTCGGACACGGCGTC
This sequence comes from Ophiostoma populinum, assembly GCA_029298855.1. Lineage (NCBI taxonomy): Eukaryota > Fungi > Ascomycota > Sordariomycetes > Ophiostomatales > Ophiostomataceae > Ophiostoma > Ophiostoma populinum. The sequence continues at coordinate 2,337,691 of JANSLU010000008.1, read as the reverse complement.
GGACGCGCGGCGCGGCGCCGAGGGCGGCCGCCAGCTGTCGCCCTTTTGCCACCTGTTTTCCGACGACGAGTGGCGCAGCTACGACTACTACCAGACGCTCGGCAAGTGGTACGGCTTTGGCGACGGCAGCGACCTCGGCGCGACACAGGGCGTCGGCTTCGCCAATGAGCTCGTCGCGCGCCTCACGCAGACGCCCGTCGTCGACCACACCAGCACCAACCGCACGCTCGACGCCGACCCGGCCACCTTTCCGCTCAACGCCACCGTCTACGCCGACTTTAGCCACGACAACGACATGGCCAACGTGTTTGCCGCCCTCGGCCTCTTTGCCGGCGTCGCGCACCCTTCCAACACCTCGCGCACCCCGCCCGCCGCCCTGCACGGCTTCGCCGCCAGTTGGGTCGTGCCTTTTGGCGCCCGCATGTACGTTGAAAAGATGGTCTGCGACGACAGCGACGACAGCGAGCACGAGCTCGTGCGCGTCCTCGTCAACGACCGGGTCGTGCCCCTGCAAAACTGCAGCGCCGACGCCCTCGGCCGCTGCCGCGTCGACCGCTTCGTCGACAGCCTCGAGTTTGCCCGCCGCGGCGGCAACTGGGACGACTGCTTTGCCTAGGTTTTTTTTTTGCTACTTTTCGGGTCAGCAGGAGCAAGCGTCACGTCTGTTTGTCTCTTTCTTTTTTTCTTTTTTTCGTTTTTTGTTTTTTCGTTTCTTCGTTTTCTCGTTTTTTCATTTTCTCGTTTTTTCATTTTCTCGTTTCTTTGTTTTACATTTGCTTTGCAATGTCGGGTCATGACAGCCACAACACAATGGCTGGTTTGGAGTTTGCAGCAATTTACGATTTTAAATGCCCAGATCGTGGGTTGGGTAAAGTTGTGATTTATATGTACAGTCGTGTGGGAGGCTGGCTGCTGCTGCGTCATCTTTGGCTTAGGCAGGCCACGCCGGGCCAGAGCTCGGCCCGACCAACTGGCTGCTCCAGAGCTCCCGTCGTCCGTGCTCCGTCCTATCCTACACAGGCCAACCGCCTTGTCCGTTGTCCGGTTTTCCGTCGTCCGTCGTCCGTCGTCCGTCGTCCGTTGTCCGTCGTTGTTTCGTTGCTTGGTTTGTCGCGTCCCGAATCAAAGCCGCCAAGTGTGTCATAACAAGTCGTATTGTGTCTTTCAAAGTGCCCAGTACCCGGTGCCCCGGGCCCCGGTCGTGCAGCCTACTTCTGCTGCTGCTGCGCCGTGAGCTCCGCATTGTGCTCCTGGAACCGCGCCGACAGCCGCTCCTGCGTGTGCATCATCTTCTGCACACACCGCGTCACGCACTCGCTCTCGCGGTTCGTCACCGCCTTGCTCGAAAAGTCATTGGCGCACGCCTCAAAGCACGTGTCCACCAGGCTCGAGAACATGCCCATAAACTCCTTCATTTGGCGGCGCTGGAGGCGCTGCTCCAGCTCGCGCGACTCGGTGGCAGTGAGGCTGTCTGTTAGCAGTGCCCGCACAACGTGCGACGGAAAAGACGCACTTGTTCATCGTAATGGTTGGCCGGTGGGTTGGGGTTGGCTTCGCGAGGTGGTGTCGTCCGAGGTCGAGGCGCGCGGTTGGTGTGCGAAAAATCTACACATTACGTCGTTGCTCTCGCTGGTTTCTGCCCGCTGCTCGGAAGAGTGGGTCGCCGGCTCCGCCCGTCCTTGCTTATGTAATGACATCGCCCAATCAGAGCGTCCGCGACAGAGCTCACTGACCCGAGCTCGTTTGGGACTTTTTGTTGTGGCCTCAGCCACACAAGGACGCCACTGCCGGTATCATGATGATTATATAACGCATTATGTAATAGATGGCAAAATAACAAGCATGACATAGACGCTAGTTCCCTTGGGGAATTAGCCTAATGTTCTGCATCTTCACACACAACACTTTTTCTTTTTTCCTTCTTGTTGGAATCCTTTGTTGCAAGTTGGACAATGCCAAGTCGCACCGCAGCTGCGCTCGGTAGTGGTCCGCCTTGGCCCGGCGCCGTGGTCTCACACGACCACAGGACTGACACTTGAGCGCAGTCGCGTGTGCCATGCGACACGCATCGGCCAAGCACTGCGCGCGCCAGCGCATTGGAGACCGGCGCATGCATATATTTATGCACCCACGCGCACATGATCGTCCCTGGGATGCTGGGGCACAGGCCGCAAGTGCGAGGGACAAGCCAGCAGTTTGTGCAGGCCGGCGGCACGCGGCACAGCCTGCCGAGCTCAATCGGAGCTCAGATCTAATTATGGAACTGGCAGGCGAGCGCAGTTGTGCTCCCACCGAATGTGTGAAGCGGTCAGGGATGGCGTCGGCTCTGTGCCGGGCATTTGGTCTGAAGTCGCAAGTGCGCGGTCCGTATGCCTTCCTGAAAGAAAATAAAAAATAAAAAAATAAAAAAGGCAAGAGCGGCTTGGAAGCTCCAGGTGCTACCGTGCCAATGCGCTGAACACCATGAACACCGACATGGCATGCGACGCACCATGACTCGACCTTAGGGCCCTTCTAGCGTGCACGAGTAGCTTGCCGGAAGCCTCGCAGGGCTCAAATCGGCCTAGCGACTTCGTAACAGTGTGGCAAAGTGCCTACATGATGCGGCACGATGCGACCTCACGGTTTCCTGTTCTGTCCTGTTCTGCGCCCGCCGCACCTGCCATCGCCGTGTTTCACGCCGTTCGCTCTTGCTGCTAGCCCTGGTCGCGATCCTCCACGCTTTGCCTTCTTGGGAAGCAGCGACCCGGCGACGTCATCCAGCCCAGCCCCTCATGATGCAGGCTTGCCGGCGTCTCGAGTAGGATTATAGTATATTTGGATGCAAGCAACGAGTCAACTTTAAAGCTACTACTCTCGTTTTGCTAAAACTCCAAAGCAGTTTTGGTTATTTTACCATTTAAACTCACTTGATCACCACATACGCAGACATAAAAAGAAAAGAAAAAGACAATTTAAAACTCAACTGTCAAACGAAGCTCTTAAAGAATAAATATACGCAGAACAAACACATGTGATTCACATTTTCATGGGAAGATCGCCAGTCACACCGGTCTATTAGACCCTGCGTTTGCCACCAGTCCACAGATCCCACATGCCAGATGCATCCCAGAACTTTGACAAGAGGCAGGGCTTGCGGAAATGCGGCAACAGGAAACAGGATCGTCCGGCCTTGACATGTCAACGGACACCCTGTAAAGGCAAGATCAGATCCCTCGTCCTCTTACTACAAAGTAAGTATTTGAATGGATTTGTCCGAATCAGGCCCTGGTCAGCCGCGACGCGTGCCCCTCAAAGATCGACACAAAACGCCAATCGTAACAGCGAGTCTGTCCTGACGATCACTTTACGTCCCCGAACTTGCGCCGTAAATGATATAAACAAGTCGCGAGGCATGGCGCAGTCTCCAGAATATCACCTCAAGGCGTTGACTCCGTTCCAGAAAGACACGCGCCACCTTGCCGAGCTGCCTGCCCAGCTGTTTGAGAATCTCTCTCAGTCTCAGCTTCCCACTGCCACATGCTTACCCGATGCTCGACCCGCCACATTCGACAGCTTAGCCGAGCCACCAATAACAAAGTTTTAGTATTCACACGTTTTCAAAATCACCCGTCTTAAAAACACCCGTCGGGAGACGCTGATCGTGTTACGCTGTCGGGGTTTAGGCGGTCGTTTGCTCCTTCCCCGATCAATCATTGTGCTCCTTCCCATATCTTCCTGCGACTGGAGGGACGGATTTTCTGTCAATCATGAATTTTCAGGTTCCTTTCGATCTTCTACTTGGATTCTGACGTGGCCGACTCGCTTCCCCCGGTTTTTCCTTCGAACTGACCCTCGCCACTGTTTCGTCTATTGTCTTTGGTGGTTTCTTGGCACGCGCTGCAACTGTGAATTATGGGCCCAAATTAACCCATCAAACAGAAAAACCGGGGAAACAATATTAAAATAAATCGCCTTCTGTGTAATCCCATGGCCCGTCACGCGTCCCTGTCACCTGTCGATGAATTGCAATAGATGCGTCTGCTGGTTGTGTTAGGCTGGGGATTCTGAATCAGCGGGCTGGCCTCGCCGGGCGAGGACGTGAGGCTGTTTTTTGTCCGTACCTTCCGCGAGCGGCAACTAATGTACTGCCACTCGCTATTGCCTCTTCCAACCGAAATGCCATGCCTCTAATCCGGAAGCAGCTCCAGCGCTCCAGCCCAGACACTTGAGTCGCCGGCGCCTTTCCACCTGATCAATGAAGGCTGAAAGGCACGGCCCTTGCGCTGAGACAACGTCGCGTCTCCCTTTTGCTTCTGCCTCGGCCGGCCTAGAACCCAAGCGCGCCGGGCTGAATGGCCGTCGTATCGTGCACGCACCGCCAACGAACAAAGACGGAAAGAGCTGCACAGCATGGCCTGTGACCTCCATTGGGAAGCTACGACCAAAAGGTCGTCCCATGCGTCCATGTGCCCCGTACATTATGCACAATGCAGGCCGCAGGCTGCAGCTGCACCTGCCGGCCTCGTCCAGACCTGCATCTCGACTTCTATTTATTTTAGTTCTATTTTAGAAACACAGAGGCCGCTAGCAGCATCGCGCCCGCCTAACACAGGCCGCGCCCAGCATTCGCCGCCATTCTGGGGGAACAGCGCCCTTTTAGCGCTTGTTCGGCACCAACACGCCCTGCCCTGCCTAAATAATAAATACGTTCGCACCACGCCCGTTGCTATTAATACGCACGCCTCTTTCGCTGAAGCCTGCCCCTGGTCCCCGTTCTACCTGCACCATCCAATCAATTGCGGGCGCGGTGCCTGATTCCAAAGTAAATTTAACATTTAACAGCCTGCCCTGGGCGTCTTGCCGTGTTCTGGGGTCTTTGGAGTTCTGCTATGCGTCAGGCACCTCCCTGCATGCTCTGTCTCTCTCCTGACCGTCGCGTCCAAATGAGGTCTAATAGAAGGAATACTATATTTCGCAAGCCCCTCGTTCTTCCCCAAGATGACCCTGGTCTTCTAGTCGCGACAGCGTTGCAACCTGGACCAGGCTGCTGCCCGCTTAAAGCCTAAAACATGCGTAATAGCGTGGCGCCGAAGCCCACAGTGCCTTTGCCCTTGGATCCTTCCCTAGAACTTTACTCCGTACTCTGTAAATATACAGCACCACGCTTTTTGTAGTCCCAATAGCAAAACGGCTGGCCCCACACGCGCGCCTTCCCACTCTAGGCCTGGTGTTTAATTTTTCCCCTGCGCGAGAACCTGTGCCTCCCCCCCAAGCATAGCACCTGCCCCTTCTTCGCGTTCCCGCTCCTCTTCTCTCCATTGCACTATCCACGCATGCCTCGCCGACTGTCGTTGCTCTTCCCTCTCTTACAACGGCCCTCCCGTTGCTCCTTCCACATCCTCCGACACACGCTCACCGTTCGCGTCTAGAGGCATTTGCTTTTGCAATTCCGACTCGTCTCTTCGCCCCTCTTTGACTCTTCCACCTTTTCGACCTGCCAGTCGACACTGTCACGCGTCGCCGCAGCCGATTGTCCGCCCCGTCGCAACGCTTTCGCATCTTGTGACCGCGCCGCGCTACGAAGTGTCAACCCGACATCATTACCAACATAGCTCGACATCTCGACCTTCTGCTGTCCGACCCCCTGCTTATGCGCAGGGCTCAACTCGACTGCCCCTCTCCTTTCCGTCTTTCTACAGCTCTGTAGATTCAATCCCGACCATCCACCACCGGCCATAACGCGTGCGCCTCATCTTCGGCCCTCTCGTCCTCGCTTCTGTTGGAGTATCCTTAGAGCATTTTTGATCTCGCATTCGGTCTCAGTATCCTTCTGTTCAGCTGCAGCAAGCATCGGCTGCCTCTCACCGTCCTTACCTCGCCAGCTCCCTTCGACACGGAGCTGCCTAAACGATCGCATCGTCGGTACTTTTAGCACTTTACGCTGTGCGTTGCATTGTCCCTCAGAGAGCGCGCAAGAGGCACATTTAGCGTCTCACCTCACCTCAAAGCCAAGGACGCCAATTGACAATACTAAGGCAACAATACCCGACCGTCCTTTTGCGGCGCCTTCTTTCGCCTTCTCCCTACTTGCGCTCGACTATTTGATCACCCCTCTTTGCGTCGCGCAGACCGTCTATGCCGTCAGCTGTCTTTCCCGACTCTACCTCACCACCATCTCACGCTTCCGCCACCCTGCGACTTCCTCGCACATCGCATGCGTGTCGACACCCTGAGCATCTCACAACGATAGATAGCAAGCCCTTCCCACCCGAGGTCTCGAGCTCGGCGTCGCCAGACTGCTCTCGAAGCGTTTGAGCTTGAACCTACACGACAGAGTTCGCCATTCAGCCTACGGATCTCAACGCTGCGCCCAAACGTCGACCGATACCCAGTTGATCGACAACTCCATATTCACCACCACACAGCCTCGCCGGTCGCTGTTGTCGTAACATGATGTCGACAACGGGCCAGACGACGCTGGCGCCCTCCGGGGTCGTGCAGCAAAACCACACGCCAACTCCCAACGGACAGCCTTCGACTCGGCCACAGTACACGAAACCCATTCCTCTGAAGCGCTCAAACTACACCGGTTCGCCGGACCCATTGCAGCCTCTTACTCAAAATGCGCCTCAGAACCCAATGTCGCCCACGTCGCCAGCGCCGATTGCGTCCTCCCCACCTACAAAGCGCGATCTCAAGTCGTGGTGGAAAAACTTCAAGCTCCAGCCTAGAAACCATGAGCAGCAAGCAGCACCAGGTACGTTTTTGCATTCCAGATGCACAAAGCATTGCATTTTTCTTCTGCATTCTTGCCTCCAGGCCCTGTTTGCGATCTTCACTGCCCTCCTCGCATGTTTGTTGCATTATTTTGTGCAACGGGATACTTGTTCCGCTTGACGGCCGTTTTTCCTTTTTGTGTTTTGTGTTTCCTTGTCCTCTGTCGAGCTGCTATTTTTGTCGTCTCAGCTGCCTGATTGCAGTTTGCGACGGATGTGGCGAGGGCCTCACATTGCGGCAAATTGCACGTCGCTGTCTATCGCCAAGTCAAACGGCGTCCACTGGAGCTCAGATGCCAAATGCCAGCGACGCCAATGGACCAAAAGCTGCATTTTCAGGTCCGCGCGCCAGCAAATGCTGCATGTACAGCTGGCCATTGACCATGGGCTGCCGTCTGATGGGACATTCTGATAACTGGTGGCACCTCGATATGCGCCGCGCCCTGTCCTACCAATGGAGCATGACAGCAAGGCTGGTCGAGAGTCGCACTGCATCCTGCACGCAAACCCCCAAGACTCGAGTTTTCCAAAAGTGGTCTGCATGGATACGTGCTAACATACCTCTAGCCAAAGAAGCACCGGGGATTTTTGGTGTGCCACTGCACGAGAGCATTATCTACGCAAATGTTGCCATCTCGTTGATTGACGACAATGGCAATAGTTATATCTACGGATACGTCCCTATCGTCGTCGCCAAGTGCGGTGTCTACCTCAAGGAGAAAGGTACGTCTATCATTCCCATGACAATGCATGCAAAGTTGCTAAGATCGACAGCCACCGAAGTTGAGGGAATCTTCCGCCTAAGCGGTTCAGAGAAGCGGATCAAGGAGCTCAAGCTATCGTTCGATTCCCCCGACCGGTACGGAAAGGGCCTCTCATGGGCCGGGTACACCGTCCATGATGCCGCCAACGTCCTTCGCCGCTACCTCAACGACCTGCCCGAGCCTGTCGTACCGCTCGCATTCTACGACCTTTTCCGCGAGCCTCTTCGCGACCAAGTGATCCCGGGAACCAGCGACACCGACGGCCCACAGTTTGTCGAGACCTTTGACGTCACGCGCGCCATCGAACAGTACCAGCAGCTCATCACGCAGCTTCCGCCCCTGCACCGCCAGCTGCTTCTCTACATCCTCGACCTGCTTGCCGTCTTTGCGGCCAAGTCGGATTTCAACCGCATGAACTCGCAGAACCTCGCAGCCATTTTCCAGCCTGGCATTCTGTCGCACCCGAACCACGCCATGGCTCCGGAAGAGTACCGTCTGAACCAGACGGTGCTCATCTTTCTCATCGAGAACCAGGACAGCTTCTTGATTGGCATGCGCGGCACTGCCGCCGACGAGCAGACCAAGGAGGACGTCGCCAAGGGCACCCCCCCGGTGACGCCTGGCCGACAGCTTTCTGATGCGCAGCCCATCATGGGCGTGAGCCGCACTGCGTCCAATGCTAGCGCCGGTGCCGAGAGCGTCCTTCGTGACGGCACGATTCGGCGTAACCGGTCGACATCGTCTAGAGCGTCACGCCACTCGCACCGGTCGCGCCACTCCAGCAGCAACAGCCCTAGTGTGAGCAACAACCACATTGGCAGCCCGCGGAGCAGCAGCCCGGCGCTTGCCTCGACACCGACCAGCTTGAGTAAGGGAAGCAGCGGATTGTCCCGTAGCAACACGCTCCCTGCTAGATCCCCCGGTCTCAGCGCCACCAGCCGGTTTGCGAAGCGCTCAGACGCCGGCGCCAGCCCGGTCTCTCCTCTCACCCCCATCCACACACACACCACGGCCCAGGCAGCTCCGACGATTGAGCCTGTGCAGGAAGTTGAGACACCCGCCGAAGATTGCAACAAGCCCGACCCTTTCACCACAGCTACGCCAGCGGTCCGTCGCATCACGCCGGTTCCTGGTCTTGGGTTGTCACCTGCAACGCCTGTGTCGCCAGGCTCGCCCAGCGCATTTCCGCCCGCACCCGCCCTGGCAGAGGGCACCACGCCCACGAAAGAGAAGCCGCGCTTCAACTTGTTTCAGCGTTCGACATCCAACGACACCCCTGGTGAATTGAAGCCGACGCCGAACAAGCTCAAGAAGAAGCGGATGCCGAGCAGTGCCAACCCTAGCGCCCACAGCTCGACTGCATCTCTCCAGCCACCTTCCAACTACGCGTCTCCCAGTCACGAGCCGTCTACCAACCCGCTAGACGACCAGGTGCGGCGCGACTTGGCCGCTCTGGCCGTCCTCAAGGCCAACGAGCCCAAGCCGGCCGAGCCTGCGCCATCGCAGCTGAAGCAGTCGGTGAGCGCAGCGGCGCTGGAAGACAACATGGATGTGACGCCGCGCGCCTCTCAGGTTCCCTCGGGTGCCACGACGACTAGCGTTACGCCTACGACTAGCACAGCGGCCGACGTTCCGGCCCCGGCACTTGGTGCGGCGCCATACACTCCAGCCCCGGCAGCGGCCGAGGCGAGCACAGCCACACCTGCGCCCGTTGCTCCTGCTGCTCCTGCCACTGCATTGAGCGACAAACCCCCGACACCGGATACGAAGCTGCGCCCTCACCGCAACTCGCCGTCGACGTCACTGCACAGCTCTTTTAACGAAGGCTCGGAAATCGACCAGTTTGACGATCCAGCCGTTGCCACCCAGCACGAGTCGCCTGATTCTGCTGTTGGCGAGTCGCCGGACAAGAAGAAGAAGCGTTGGCGTCTGTCGAGACGGACCGATGACTCGCACCAGCCGTCGCCTGTGGCACTCGCTGCTGCTGTGGCCGCGACCCAGGGCACAGCCGCCAGGCCCTCGCCTAGCAGCCCGACCAACTCGTCGCCGCCCAACCAGAAGGCGACACTGGGTGCGAATGGGCATGCCGGGGTCAGCACGAGCTCAGTCGGTAGCGGCGGGCCGTCTGTCGCGGGGATGGGGTCGACGACGCTGACTGCTGCTAGTGGATCGGACCCGGTGCTCGCGCAGGCCAACACGCAGGCATCGGCCGACTCCGCCGGCAAGGACGAACAAGGCCGAAGCAAGCTGACAGGCTGGCTGAAGAACAAGTACCGCGAGGCCAAGGAGACGCGCAATAAGTCGCCGTCGCCGACAGGCCAGTCGGTCAACTCGTCGCTCAACGGCCTTGTGCGGGGCAAGAGCGTCGACCTGGGCCGCAACCCCGATGACAAGCCCGAGTGATGGGCTGTGCCCCCACCTCGGCTTCATCTCATACCTGGCGTTATGTCTGTTTTCTCTTTTCGGCTCATGACATCTTATTATTGCGTTATAAGGACGGCGGTTCGATCGACAATGTGGGGAAAGCACACTGCACTGGGACACAAAAGTTGGGCAAGCGGTTTGGTTTTGACTGGCCTTGGGAGGTTTTGGGCACGGACGGCAAGGATATGGCCGGCTGGTTGGCTGGTTTCAAAACCCAGTCGTCTGGTCTATATTATTGGCCGTTTGACGTTCTGGCTCTTGGTATTGCGATTTTTTGGGCGGGCGGGACTGGTGTTTTTCGACTGCCATTTGCTTTTTGTACTGTTCTATTTCACTTTACGACAATTCCCCCTTATAGCACCCTGCATATTACCCTTCCTTGTACCTTTTTTGCCTTACACTTTGTTTCATTGCTCATCTTGTATCCTCTACTCGGTAGGCTTTTAGTTTTCGCGTGCAGTCTTTGGATGAATCGCAGCATGAGATTTGAGTTTACGATATTGGTCATTTATGTGGCCGATACCTGCAATTTTGATGTTTTGATGTGGCACCACGCACAAGTCCCAATGAGATGTATATTTATATTTATAGCGGCATAGCTCAGCTCCGGTAGCACACAGACTGTTTGTCATGTGCTGTCCAGGGTTGTCAGACGTCTACTCCGTACTCCGTAGAAACGCCGACCAATCTGAAAATGTAAATAGTCTGCCACGCCTTTGTCGCAGCCAGGCCGAGGTTGGACTTGACAGGAGCTACCCGTACGGTAGTCGTCCCTTCCTTCTTTGTTATGATACTGTGCTTTACGGGGAAGGCATGATTTAAGCTTAGTTGAGCCGCAGGGCTGAATACACAAGACCAACACCACTGTCTCGTTCAGTAGCGATTTAAATTTACGAGTATAGCCGCCCATGAACCGTTCGGCAATTCTAGCCAGTGAGATGCACGGTCCATATTGCGTGCAGCAAACGTTCGGGACTACCACATCCAATTGAACACAGGCCCGGCCTGTTTGGAAACGGCGACTGGGATGCCAAGTGAACAAATGAACAAGGTCTAAAAAGGTCTACTTGACCACGTACATGCTCCGTACTTTGCGACGAGACAGATAGGATGACTGAATTTATATTTAGATGCTATACCGTAGCAGAACGGGGCCTGTGGAGGAACAGTGGAAGATAGGGCCTTGGCGAAGGGCAAAAATCAAACCAAATACTACCTTTTCAGCCTGAAGAGCGACGGAGTATTGGCGCGATTTTCTCGTGATCAGCGGGCTACATTGCAACCGTTGGAGTGTGGCATTGCCATCCAAGCCTACGTGGTACTAGGAGCGAGCCGTGAGACTCTGAGACACGGCGCAGGAGCAGACGAGGGGCAGGAGGAACAAGTTTGGTGCCAAGACAATGCTGGGTGTCAAGGAAGGAACGGCCCAGAGCCGATGTTTCGCATGGATCAGTGCGCGATGGCGATGAACATTGGGCAGTCGGAAGACATGCCCTTTTTTGACTGCAGTTGAACTGATAGACAGAGTGCAATTTCCCGGCAACGGGGGGAGCCGGTGTCTGCCCAGCCTCTGCTTCTTCCTAAATAAATTTGTTACTACGAGTCAGCATGTGTAAATATAAATAGTTTCGTGGTACAGGGCTTGTATAATTACTCCGTACTGCGCACTGCGGCAGGTCGAGAGGCTGACCGAACCCTTGCCTTTGCATGGTCCACAGCGCACAGGCCCGTATCCTGTCTCTTCTGCCGCCTGATCCTATATTCTTCTTTTCCCTCTTCCCTCCTGTCTCCCTTTTTGACTTGCGTCTCTTGATCCTGACTGTTCTTGTGTTCTGCTGCCAAACAGACGACTCCGTCGACCCTGACGAGTACATACAGCTGCACAGCACGCGCGACATCACGACAGACGACAAAACAACATGACGACAGTCACGGATACGAGAAGAACGACAGACGGCGCCACCATGACGACCACCGTCGCCCTGACGACGACGTTCTCGCCGGCGCCGTCATGCACAAACGACTTTTATCACTTTGTGCAGACGGGCGTGACATGCTTCGACACGGCCGGCAACGTGTATCCGTGCTACTACTTCCACTTGGGCCAAACGGTCAGCCAGTCGGAGTGCTGGCCGCCGAGCTATAAGCCTACGGGCATGTACTACTCGCCCGGCATCTGCCCGTCGGGATACACGGAAGCAAGCTCGACCACCGTCGGCGAAGAGACGCAGGCCGTGTGCTGCCCCTCGTACGTCTTCGTCTGATCAGTCGATCTGTCAATCTGTCGACAGTCCGACAGTCCAAGGCACAGCCGCTAACAAGACCAGGTCCTACGGCATCCAGACGAAAGACGACCGGCTATGGTACAGCTCAAACCCCTGCACGTCGGCGATGCCCGGCACACAAAGGCTCGTCTACATGGAAAGCGTCCCCGGCAAGGGCTACGACACCAACACCGTCTTCGCCAGCGAGGGCCTCAACGCGTACGGCCTCAGCATCCGCTACCGCGAGGGCGACTTTCCCACCGCGTCCCCGACGCCGTCCAGCCTGGCGTCGGCGACGGCCACACCGACCGAGACCGGCTCGAGCACGCCCACCTCGGAGCCCAGCAAGAGCCTCAGCGCGGGGGCCGCGGCCGGCATCGCCGTGGGCGCCGTCGCCGCCGTCGCCTTTTTGGTGGCGCTCGGCTTCTTCTTCTACCGCCGTCGCAAGAGCGCCCAGGCGACCGAAAGCGTCAGCAGCCCCAGCCAGTTTGGGCCGCCCGGGTCGAGCCCCATGGGCAGCTACGCCGTCGGAAGCTCGCATACGCCCGGCTCCGGTGTCGCCTACGTGGCCGTCCCCGCGACCGGCTCGCCCGTGCCGAGCCATGACGAGCCCAAGCCCTACGACATTGGCCAGTCGACGAGCCCTGCCCCGCCGACCGTCCATTCGATGAGCCCGAACCCGCCGACCGTCCAGTCGTACGTTGCCGAGATGCCGGCCAACCCAGAGGTCATGTACGAGATGCCGGCCGACAACCGCCACTACCGGTAGCCTTTCGCAAAGAAACGGAGCCTGTGGTGTGGTGCTGGCAAGGGGTGGCCGTGTTTCGCGTAGGCCATGGACTGGCTTGACTGGCTTTGGGGTTGGATATACACTCGGCGTTTTGCGTATTCTGTGCCACGCTTGCGTGCGTTTTTTCTAGCAAATACATTTTGTACTTTTGTACTTTTGTACTCTACACTGATACGGGCTTCCGGCCTGGCTGTGCATGTGCCAAGCAGCTCGTGTCTGACAGGATGCAGCAGTCGTATTGCCATCACGCAGACTACGGCATACCGAGCGAGCTTCGACAAAGCCACTGGGCTGCCCAACGTTTGCCCGGCGACCAGCAACACCAAAGGCCCAAGTAGTCTTGTGTTGTTGCTATTGTCTTTTGCCGACTGTTTGTCCTCGGAACCGTTTCCGTGTTCAGTCAGACCTGGGCCGTCAGCTGTCGTTGCACAGTTTCATCCACAGGCTCGGTCGACCCGAAAGGAAGAGCACTGCGTCAGGTATAGAAGAAGAAGAAGAAACCCAAGGACAAGAAGAGAGACTGGCGACTGGCAGAAGGGCTTGACCTGTATAAATATAGAGCCTGGGTGGATCTCGGCTTAAGACCAGAGCGGCTTTTGCACGGCTCACGTCGGCTCTTCTACCGCCCAATGTCAGCATCCCATCACATCTCTCTGGCCATCTCGTGCTTCCCTTTTGTGTATATCTACTCTTCTAGCAGCTTTTATCTCCGGGAATCTAATCTACTTTTTCGACTTGGCTCTGTGTCCTCGCCAGATCTCGCTTCCCGCTTCCGGCCCGATGCCACTCAACCTTATTTCGATGTCGTCTGCACGTTTGCAGATCCGGGTATTGTTGACAGACATCTTATTCGACATGTGCTAGTTTTGCTTCTGCACCCTCTACTACCCTGAACTACCCTTGGTCGTCTCTGCCAGTCTTACCTTGCCTTTTGTCGAGACGTTGATCTGCACGGCCATGTCTACAGTCTGTAGATGTCTGTCTGAGATGTAAATTTATAGATCGTAAGCTGTCGACATATATTTGTATTACCTACTTTGGGCCCGATTCTTCACCTGCCTTGACAGGCCGACCTTGGGCTCAAGTTGCATCACACTTGGGCGAATTCTCGTGGCGAGCATTGAGGCTCGGGCGTTACATCGTAGGGCGTTTGCAGTGGTGAATACCGCCCTAGCCCAGCGCAAAGCGGTGACTGGTCTGGCATTTCTACGCACTGTCCAGCCAGCACGTGCCGTCGTCTGTTGTTGCAGTGGCTTCACAAATCACCAGTGTACGTAATGAATGCATGACATCGACCCCAATTCGCTGGCTGCAGGTGCGGAGGCGTAGCCAAGCATCGGCCGGATAAGCGCAAGCCACAAAGGTAAACTCGACGACGTGCAAGAAAAAGCCGAGCTCCAAGACAAACCAGACTGGACACTGGCGAAGAAGCTTCAGAGTCGGCTGTGATGTGTCTACGGATTAAATATAATTCCCTTGAAAGTGTGCTCCTTGGCGCAGCCAGCTCATCACAGCTTGGCACCGGTTCTCCATTCGCGGGTGGAAAGCAGAGCACGAGACGAGAACGAGACGAGAACTTCACAACGGGCCAACGGATGTTGTGTTCTAGCCGTGGTCGAGTCATCTCACGAGAAGAGAATCGGATAATGAAAGGGTGGGTCTTGCAGTTGAAAAACCCCAAGCCCGAAGACCGGACGTTAAAGTGGCATCGAAACGCGGCCAGACCCGACCTCGTCGTCTGCAAACTCCGGTCTCCGTCTGACCCAACGCTGCTTAGGGTAAAAAATTGCGTGTTCGCCCCTACTGTATGACTCGGTTTCTGTAAATTACTTCATACTTTGTATATTTGCTGGTCTCAGGGGCGACAATATCGACGGTTTTCATCCTATTGCCAGACCCCTGCACGGAGTCGCCCTAGTCTCCGCGCCTGTTACCGCTTCTTTCCCGCCGCCCTATGAACTTTTTAAATTTATTTTCAGTAACGGCCCGAGGCTCGATAGGACAGCCAGAGAAACAGACTGCGAACGAATTTGTGTAGAGTAAATATACTGATTTGGAAGCATGGCCGGCATACGGATCTGTGCTGTGTATATTTATAAATATTAAATAACTTGCTCGCACTCCAACAGCTCAGCCAGCCAAGCTCCGGCTTTAAAATCGCCCGACAGCCGGCCGTATGGAGAAGGATTTGTCTCGCGTGCATAGCGTGTGGGGAAGAAGGCGCGTGCGCTGAACGTGCAATGATTGCCGTCGTATTTCGATTTAGTATCACGTCTGTCAAAGAAAGGTGGCCAGAAACGAATCACAAATAGTTTCAGGCCGATCTCGCTCTCGCCAGGCCGCCGGAGCACCCGTCCGTCCACCCGATAGCCTGAGTCACGACGATGCAGTCTGCACGTGGCTACGGCCTCGTCGTCAGTCGAACACGGAGATATCTAGGAGATCCGCGGACCGCTTTGGAGATGTCTGTAAATACGGACATGCCTGCAGTCTGCAGAGCCTTTGCCAAACAGACATTTCAAAGACTGGGAGCAGCCGTTGAGCTGTTTGTGAGCGCCGCTCGCTCGTTATTTCCGGCTTTCCATACGGTGTACTATAGAATTTATACTTGTCAAATTTGGCTTACACCCGCCCGTGATTCTTGCAGACTTTCTCCGCATCCCGAAAACTCTTAGCCCTCGTCGGCTTGGCCTTTGCCTTTTCTTGGTGTGGGTTTTTCCTCTTTCGCGTGACTCAAGCTATTGCTTGAACGTCTTGAATACATTTATATAGCCGACGTCCATTGCTCTTTCCTCGTGGCCGGCCTCTTTTTGTCTTTCTTTCCACATCACACTGCTCCTTCCTCTTGCACCGCATCGGGCATTTGCTGGCGATACTGCGCCTTCCGTCTTTATTCGCGGCTGCCACAAGAAGCCAGAACTGGTAAGAGCTCCCCGTCTCCCTCCCGGCCATCCCCGGTCCTTGTTACCCGGCCACATGTGCCTTCCGTCTTCAAGCACCATCTCCGCACTTGCCCTCGGCACACGTTCTCCTTCTGTAATTGTTGTTCTTCACGAATATTGTGCGCCTTCCCCTCTTCTCGTTCCCTCTTCCTTCCAGTCTCGGCCGACAAGCCAGCGCGTTTGCCGATCGTCCTGTCCTTTCCTCACGCCCGCCTCTTTCCGCATTGGTCATTAAAAACTGCCGCCCGAGTCTTTTCCGAACAGCTCTTTCTCCGTCCATTTTCAAGACTTCTTCTCGAGACTTCTTCTCGAGACGTCTTGAAAAGAACAAACGTCTCGAGACTCCCGGGCTACACCATCTCCTGCCACACGTTAGACAGCGGCGTGGTTCATTCCGCTTGTGCTACGATCATCTTAATTAACGCGCATCTTTACAGCTCTCTTTCCACGCCCAACGTTTTTCCCATTGGGTCTCACTCGGATCCTCCTCTTTGCCGATCCCTCTCTCCGCATTTCTACCTGGTTGTGCTCGCGACTGTTTTGCGCCGCCGTCTTCTTCTTCTTCTTCTTCTTCTTCTTCTCCCATTCTTACGCACGACTCTCACCGCGTCACGAGTTGCCATTCAGACGCCGACAACACCGCCGCCATGGCTTCGTCGTTTGTCAACCCCAATCCGATCAAGGATTGTAAGTCTCTCCTCCCCATCGTCGCCTTGGCCGCCGCTGACCGTCAGACCGCCAGCCGCACGCGCCCGGCGAGGACAATCCCGATAAGGAGGGCCCCATCGTCCGCGGCCCCGGCCATGTCGACGCAGGCAACATTGAGCTCGGCCACCCTGCCAGCGAGATTGCTAGCGACAGCACCATCCCGCCGCTGCCGGCCAATATCACGCATGCGTCGATTATGCGGCGCATCGACTGGCACGTCGTGCCGTTCCTGGCCATCCTCTACCTCGTCGCCTTCCTCGACCGCATCAACATTGCCAACGCCAAGAGCTTCCACCTGGCCGACGAGCTTCAACTGAAGAATGTGCAGTACAACACGGCCCTGACCATTTTCTTTGTGCCGTACATTGCCTTTGAGATGGTCTCCAACATTCTGCTCAAGCGCTTCTCGCCGCGTCTCTGGCTGAGCGTGTGCGGCATGGCCTTTGCCTTTGTCACCATCATGCAGGGCCTGGTCAAGAACTACGCGGGCCTCCTGACGACGCGCTTCTTCCTCGGCCTCTTTGAGTGCGGCATGTTCCCCGGCTGCTTCTACCTCCTCGGCATGTGGTACCGCCGCGAGGACGCGCAGCGCCGCTACTCCTTCTTCTTCTGCTCGACGTCGCTCGCCGGTGCGTTTGGCGGCCTGCTGGCCTCGGCCATTGGCAAGATGGACGGCGTCTCGGGCCAGGCCGGCTGGCGCTGGATCTTCATCATTGAGGGCGCCGGCTCCTTTCTCATCTGCCTCATCTTCTTCTTCTGGTTCCCCTCGTTCCCCGAGGAGGCCAAGTGGCTGCGCGAGCCGGAGCGCGAGTACGTCAAGGCGTACATCCACGCCGACCAGGGCGACAACGCGGCGGACCGCAAGATCCGGTTCCGCGACATTCTCACCGTCATGAAGGACTACAAGATCATCCTCGGCGGCTTCATGTACCTTGGCCTCATTGTGCCCGCGTACAGCTACGCCTTCTTTGCACCGACCATCATCTCGACCTACAACTACAGCCCGATCCAGACGCAGCTGCACTCGGTGCCGCCGTGGGCCGCCGCCTTTGGCTTCTCCATGCTCATTGCCGTCCTGTCCGACCGGACGCGCCACCGGTTCCTCTTTACGATTGGCCCCATTTGCGTCTCGATTACCGGCTTTGCGATGCTGCTGGCCATCCACGACAACCTGCAGGCCGAGTACGCGGCGCTCTTCCTCATCTGCATGGGCACGTACTCGGCGATGCCCGTCATCGTCTGCTGGTTCAGCATGAACCTCGCCGGGCACCACCGGCGCGCCATTGGCATCGCGTGGCAGATTGGCTTTGGCAACATTGGCGGCATCATTGCGACGTACTGCTTCCTGACCGAGGACGCGCCGCGCTTCACCAAGGGCTACTCAATCTGCATTGGCTTTGCCTGTCTCAGTGCAGTGTCGTGCTGCCTGTACGCGGCGTCGCTCATGTACGCCAACCGCATGCGCAGCAAAATGTGCCGCGACCTCGACAACCGAGGACACAGCAAGGCCGAGCTCGGCGACCTCAACCCCGAGTTCCGCTACATGCTGTAGTTTTTTTTGTTTTATCGATATTTTAAAAGTTTGGTGCAGTTGCATTGGAGAATGATACCTGCCGTGTGGCGTCAAGATTGGATCAGGACGAATGTGACCCATGCTACTGCTGACATTGCAAAAAAATCTACAAGACTACTGGGGCCGAAAGTCGCGGTCGGCGTCGGGATGGCTCGCGTTGGTGTAGACACCCGTGTCCCAGACGACGAGCCTGCCGCTGCGGCGCTCGTCGTCGGAAAAGAGACCGTTCCAGCCGGCCCACACACGCTGCAGGGGCACGCGCACGCCAAGGTCGGCGCCACCGGTCGCGGCGTCGGACGACGCAAAGAAGCCGTTGAGCACGTCCTCGATGCCCTCGAAGCCGACAATGTACCGCGGCAGCTCGCCACCGCGACGGCGCCCGCTCCCCGCCGGTCTCTGGTCGACGGGCAGCACGGGCCAGAGGGTGTCGGACATGAAGAGCGACGCCGGACGCAGCGACTCGTTGCGTGAGCGGCGGTAGGCGACCTCCTGGTAGAAGCGGGCGTCTTCGGGCCGGTAGGCGGCGCGCTCGGCGGAGCGTGGCGGTGTGTCGAGGGGCGGCTCGCAGGTGAGGGCGCGCGCGCGCAGGCCCGGGTAGACGAGGTGTGAGCGCCACGGGGTGGTGTGGCAGGGCACGAGGAAGAGGGCAAACAGCTCGTCGCCGTCGCCGTCCGAGGCCATGATGCTCGTCTTGGCGAGTGCGTCGGCACGTGCAAAGGAGGCCGGGTAGGTGTCGGCGACAGGAAGGTCGGCGGGCGACATCTCGACCCAGTCGAGGTGGATGCGCTGGTACTCGTCGCGCAAAAACGACAAGACGGCCAGCGGCGCGCCCTGGTGGCCGAGGGAGAGGTAGGCGGCGAGCACGGCGTTGAAGACGACGCTGGCGGCGAGCAGACGTTTGTGGCGCAGCGTTGTCGAGACGGGCGACTGCGTGGACGAGGGCGTGGACGACTGGGTGTAAAAGGCGGCGACATGGGGCGCTGCCAGGACGGTCAGGATGGGCAGCAGGGGCGCGATGAAGCGGACCTCCTTGTGCGCTGTGAGCGAAAAGGCGGCCACGGTCGTGATGGCGGTAATGGCCAGTGCCTTGCGTGCGTTCGAGACGAGGGCCGGGTCCGAGTGGGTGTCGGTCGACGCGCGTCTGTCCTGCTGTTTTGTGACGCAGGTCGTCGTCGGTGTCGCCGTGAGCGACTCGTAGAGGGCGTAGAGCACAAACGGCAGCGTGACGGTCGTGAGGATGGGCAGGCCCTGCGACAGGTAGTAGTGCCAGTCGTTGGCGCCGTAAAAGACGGCCACGTCCTGCGTCAGGTTGATGTCGAGAAAGGTGTAGGCCGGCAGCGTCCACGCGCCGTAGTAGATGCGGTCTGACACGGCCGAAAGCCCGAGGACGGCCGAGCCACAGGCCACGGCTTCGGCCGCGAGACGCCCCACGATGCCGAGTCCGAGCGACGACGTGGACGACGTGGACGACGTGGACGACGTGGACGTAGTGGACGGCCGTGTCGGGCCGTCGAGCGTCATGCGCGTGACCGTGACCGTCAGCAGGCCGAGCCAGACGAGGATGTTGGTCGGACGCAGGACGACGGCCGTGGCGGCGAGCAAGAGCGACGCACGCAACCTCCAGACGCTCGTCTGCGTCTGGAGAGTCTGCGTCTGGAAAGGGTGTGCGTCGACGGTGCCGGCGAGCAGGTGCCACGGCCAGTGGGCCAGCGCGGCCACTGTCAGCGTCGTCTCGAGGCCGTTGGAAAAGGTGCGTGGGCCGGTGTAGAGGAGCCACGGGCTGGCGAGGCCCATCCAGAGGGCGGCCCAGGTCGCGTTGTGGCTGTGGCCGTAGAGCGTGCCGGCGAGGCGGAAGACGTGGTAGTCGCCGAGCGCGGTCAGCAGCGCCTGCACGACGCGCGGTGCCGCAATGACGACAATCGAGCGCAGCGGGCCGACAATGTGCAGGAGACGCGTCGCAGCGTCGACGGCCAGGTAGACGCCGGCAAAGAGGACGGGGTGCAGCGAGGTGCGCAGCTTGTGCTGCCACTCCCACGTCAGCCACGCGCCGCTGCGGGGCCCAAACGCGAGCTGCCACGCCGGCTCGAGCGCCTGGAAGTACTCGTCGGGCTGGAAAAAGGTGCGGACGAGGAGGACGCCGCAGAGACGCGCGGCCGTGATGCCTGTCAACACGTCCCACATTTGCTGCGCAAACACCTCGTCGTGCACCGACCCCGCCGCCGCCGCCGCCGCGACGCGGTAGTTGGTGCGCATCTGCTCCGCCGTCGGCAGTGTGGAGCCGGGCCGCGCGCTCGTCGGCGCCTCCGCCGTCCTCGGGCCGTCGTCGGACGCCTCGGCCATGTCGCGCTGTCGGAGCTGGAGCCCAGGACGAAGAGAGCGAAAGCAGGTCGGCCAACGAGGCTGCCGGCAGTCAAACCGGATCACTGGATCACTGGTCAACTGAGCCTGACGAGGTGCCGATTCTGGTGCGTGAGCTCGGTATTGAGGCTTGGCATGTTTACCCGTCGTGCAGTATATTTACGGTATCGTCGACACTTGCAGTCTCCAAAATGCTGACTCATCCTAGTGGGTCATTCAGCGCGTGCAAAAGCTAGCTATAAATATAATGCACAGGCCGCGTATCCGCTGTCCACAGCACGGCCTTAGCATTTAAATTTTACGCCTGCGCTGGAACGATGATGTTCCGCTTCATCATTGCATCAGGTTGATCCTCCAACTCGGAGTTTTGATCCTTTAGCCGTTGTCGGCGCTGTTATCTGATAGCATAATAACTCCGCAAATACGGAGTATACGCTGACGCCCAGCCTGCGTCCAACCGATGCTTGTCTCCGATGCTCGTTGCGCCACGACCGCCGCTGCCATGCCTCGTGCGCCTTCGTGATCACTGCTCGCTGAAACGTCGACCTCGTTCATGACAGTCACGTGTCACAAGGCTGCCCCACGCCGCTTTCCTTCGGCACAGCCAGAGCCCCTCTCCTCCCCCAAGGGTGACGTAAATACAGCGGCAGGCGCGGCAGGCACGGCTTTGGCGACTGCCAACAGGAAAAAACGCCACGCTGCTTTATATTTCTACCCGTATATTTAAATGTATATTTACAGAGTACAACGGCTTGGTCATGGCAGACCTTTTTCTGCATTTCTATTAGTCCATTTTGGCCCAATTGCCGCGTTTTGACACATTGAACGAGCCCGTCTTCTCGGAAAGAGGGGTGGCTCCATCTTCAAAGAGCAGGCCCGGGTACACCTGCACTTAGGGGTTTAGATTCGAGATTCTGGACTGAAAGCGGCGCAAGCGGACGCAGAAAATGCAACAAACTGAAAAAGACAAAACTGAAACAAGGTGGACGAAAAGAATGCAAAAGAAAATGAAAAATGAAAATGAAAAAATGAAAAAACTTGCTTATTGCACCTGCCGCGCCTGCCCATGCCGCCTGCCTGCGGAACAGCCTGAGCGAGCCGTCGTCGCTCCTTCTGCGTCCCGCTCGTCGCTGCCGCTCGTCGCTGCCCATTGACCGGTCACGCGATTCAGTTCTTTGGCAGTTGCGCCTGCGTTTCTCGCGGTCATTTGCCAACCGAAACTGCCTGTACGGCCATAAATACTGAATAAAAATAAATATATAAATATACTGCTCGGTGTAAGCCACGACGGCTCTGTTGCACTAGCGGCGGTCTTGTTGCTTTTGTACTTTTTCTTTTATTTTTTACACATTTTTATTCTGATATTGTCTCGACCGTCAGTGTCTCGCCTTCCTCGAGCTTGCCTTTGTTGGCCTATTAATACCGCCCGGCCCCTCCTGCATCACGCTTTGTCCTGGTCCTGCTTGGCTTCTCTCCTTCCTCTCATTCTCGTCATTCACTCACTGTTTTGCGACGCATAGCCTTGCCCGCCTGCTGATACCCAATCGATATCGCCTTACTCTCGACCCTTACTCTCGACCCCACCCACATCATCGACATCCTCGACAACATTGACAACCTCGACAAACACACACTTTGACCTCACCACCACGACCATGTCACGCTTCCACGCCACGTCGACCGACAAGGCCATTGCGGCCGAGGAGGAGTTTGCGGCGCACAACTACCACCCCTTGCCCGTCGTCTTTGCGCGCGCCGAGGGTGTCAACGTCTGGGACCCCGAGGGCAAGCACTACCTCGACTTCTTGTCGGCCTACTCCGCCGTCAACCAGGGCCACTGCCACCCCGAGCTCGTCAAGACCCTGTGCGAGCAGGCCGGCCGCCTGACCCTCAGCTCGCGCGCCTTCCACAACGATGTCTTTCCCGTCTGGGCCGAAAAGGTCCGCAACGTGTTCGGCTACGACATGGTCCTGCCCATGAACACGGGCGCCGAGGCCGTCGAGACCGCGCTCAAGATTGCCCGCAAGTGGGCCTACAAGGTCAAGAAGGTCGAGCAGGGCAAGGCCCTCATCTTTGGCGCGGCCGACAACTTCCACGGCCGCACCATGGCCGCCATCTCGCTGTCGACCGACCCCGAGTCGCGCGACAACTACGGGCCCTACGTCCCCAACATTAGCGCCATCATCCCCTCGACCGGCAAGCCGATCCGCTACAACCACATTGAGGACCTCGAGGCCGCCCTCGAGGCCCACGGCAAGGACACGGCCGCCTTCATCCTGGAGCCCATCCAGGGCGAGGCCGGCGTCGTGGTCCCCGACGACGACTACCTGCCCGCCGTCGCGGCGCTGTGCAAGAAGCACAACGTCCTCATGATCTGCGACGAGATCCAGACGGGCATTGCCCGCACCGGCCGCATGCTGTGCAGCCAGTGGGCCAACATCAAGCCCGACATGATTACGCTCGGCAAGGCCATCTCGGGCGGCATGTACCCCGTCAGCGCCGTCCTGTCGTCCAAGGAGGTCATGATGGTCGTCGAGCCGGGTACCCACGGCTCGACCTACGGCGGCAACCCGCTGGGCTGCGCCGTCTCCATCCGCGCCCTCGAGCTGGTCGAGGAGCAGGACCTCGTTGCGCGCGCCGAGACGCTCGGCAAGCTCTTCCGCGACAGCGTCCTCGCCTTCCAGTCGCCCTTTGTCGAGACCATCCGCGGCAAGGGCCTGCTCAACGCCGTCGTCATCAACGAGGCAAAGGCCAACGGCCGCTCCGCATGGGACCTGTGCCTGCTGCTCAAGTCCAAGGGCGTGCTGGCCAAGCCCACCCACGGCAACATTATCCGCTTCGCTCCGCCCCTCGTCATTACCGACGAGGAGATGGCCAAGGCCCTGCAGATCATTGGCGAGGCTCTCCAGGAGCTGCCCACCGTCGCCAAGTCCGAGGGCCACTAGGCGCTCTCTCTGCAGAGATGAAGACGGTCAAAATAGCTGAAATACAACGAAAAGCAATGTTTGGACTGCTTGTTTTATTGGTGGCATAGCATGGAGGAATACCCTCGGGAACTGGATACAACCCAATACACACTTTTGCATACCGCCGCGTGTCTTTCAACCATGTACCGTAGACGTCTGCTTCACACTCCGAGCCCTCTTGGACGCGGGGAAATGTCGGGGTCAACTAGGGGAACGGTCGCAATAAGTCCTACGAGGAGACGGAGATCTAGTGTTGGAGAAGACGGCGGCATGGCCTACACTCTCGACATGTGGTCATGCCGGACCAAAGGCGTAAAGACGAGATGTGCGAGCCGGACCTTGTCGGCGTTTCGTCCGTTTGGCCTACGGGCACTTGCCGGCCATCGTGGGCCTTGCTCGACCTACGGAGTAGACACCATCACCCGTACGCAACCGACGGGCCCGGGCCGTGTGGCTTCTAGTTTCTGGTCAAATGCATCCAAGTGGAGACCAACAGACTGTTTGTCTTACTTTGTAGCAGTTGCAGCATTCTATTCCTGGAGTGCCTGTTGGCCAGACAGCAACGACGGGTGACCACATTCACCACGAAAGGCATTGCCCGTCATGCGGCTCGGCGCCCACCTCGGGTTGACCTCTGGCCAGAGCTGACGTGAATGGTACGGCCTGGGCGTTATCGAGGTGTACGTTGGCATCTCCACACAGCCAGCATCCTTCCAGATAACACATTATATTTATGTTTACATGTATACATAAATATAAATATAAATAAACTGGAGCAAGCCAGGCAGGCCGGTTCTCGTCAGCTCGGTGTCTGGATTTTGCCCTGTCTTGTGTGCTTTCTGCCTGGTCGTCTGCCTGTACGACGGATGCATCGGTGGCTGTCTCGCCTGCCCCCACACACACCTGCATGGGTGTCGTCCTCCGCCTTTTCAGAGTCGCCAGGGTGGTACTGTGTCTGGGCCATTGCTTTATTGCCCGGCAGAAACGCGCACTGTCTGGACGGGCCAACTGAGTCATATGGGCGTCTGCAGCTGCACAAGTAAGAAAGTGGAAAACGAGGCGGAGAGCATGTGTGACGAGAGACGCGAGGGCTGGTATTGGGTATTGGTAGAGCAGGCAAGGTCTCAAAACGTCAAAGCGACTGGCGACGAGACAAGGAGTGAAACGAAATGGAGGGAAACGAAAACGTAAAAATAGGGCGGTGAGCTCGAGTGGTGCCCTGACGGCTTGGGCCCAGTCGACCTGCATGAGCTCCCGTTGAAGCTGCAGCGGCCTGCTGCATGGAGCTCTGCCATGCATCGATTGTGTGTGGTTAGACTCCTTTTATCGTTTCTGTCCAGCCCCTGTTCACAATCGTGTTGATTCACATATTTACATTTACGAGAATTTACGAGAATTCACGAGAGGCCAGCACACCCGGCGCATGCAGCTGCAGCTGTCTACCGCGATTGCATTTTCGTCCGCCTTGTTTTTTCTCGCGCGCTCATTGACCAGAGATAGGACTCCCTGCCGGTGTCTCGTTGAGCGCAACCTCATCGGTAATTTATATCATTAAATATTAAAAATAAAAAATACGGAAGCGCACCGTCGAAGCCGGGTGGAGATGGCGGCCGAAGCGAGCGCAAGGTCCCAGCCAAACGGGAAGGAGGACTGTGGATTGCTTCCGTTTGCGCTTGTTCTCGGTTTGCAACGACGACATTCCCGCGTCAGTTGACTTGTCGCCGATGGCCTCGGCCGCCAAAGCGAGGCAGAACAGCACGAGAACGACTGCCATGGAACAGACGTACCGGTCGGTAGTGTGCACCGAGTGGTAGACACTGCATACCGGAATCCAATTCGTTCATGTCAATGTACAATCATGATAAGGAGTACTGCAAACGCACAGCATTTGTGCTGTTCGTCTCGGGTTGGCCGGCCGAGCCTGCCTCCTAAAGTCGTGACGTCCTAAAGTCGTTCGGTCTTTCCGTGTATACCCGTCACCGCATGTCAACACGCCTGGGCGTGCCGACTCAAGCTGCTCGCAGTCAATTGCGTAGATATAAACGTATATGTATTTTGAAACTGGTCTACCGAGAAAATACGAGAAACAGGAGGCAGAAAGACGGTGAGCACGGGCGAGGCGCGACTTGCCCCTATCGTGCCCTTGTATTGCCCGATTAGGAAATGGCCACTAACAACCGGCACACACGGGCAGATGCGCGGCAGCTTGCGGAAGGTGCGACTCGGGACATGGGGTCCGTGCCGTCTTTTCGTAGATGCAAGCCTATATTTAAATATACACAGTGGACATGGCGACCATGGCGGCCATGGCGGCACCTGCACTTCATCACCGAGGACGACAGTTTGGCCAGTCGTGCGCAGCCACATCACTGCTGCACGCAGAGGGTCAATGCGAGCCTGTCGCCGATACGACACGAACAGCACGAACAACACGAACGGGGATGAACGGCAACGCACACGGAGTACGGAGTACTGCACCCGAGGAGGACCAACTGACAGATGCAGGCGCGCGCTGTCCCGTGCGAGAATGCTGCAGTGCGCGGGCGCTGCAGCCAGGCAAACGGGCGGCGCATGAATGGCACTGCAGACAGTCGATCGCTCTTTCCTTTTGTTTGCATTGTGTGCTTTTGTATTTTCGCGTTCCTTGTCGCAATAAGAGCGATTGGCCGAACCGTGCTCGAGCTCGTACTTTGTATACTTTGGGCAGGGCAAGTCATCGGGTGTTTGGATTGGTGCGACGGACATGGGGAATTAGAAAAGGCCGGTATCTTGAGCCAATAGGCTTGGAAATGCATCGCTGGATAGACGGAGTACTAAATATATGACTACTATTTCTTCGCTCCATCGCGCCTTCCTCTCGCTCCTTCGTCGTGATGGCGTCACGTGGCCTGGCCGCATGAGGGTTCGTCGCCATCAGGATGCGGCGGATTGTCGGTAAGTCGTCTCCATGCAAGCACGAAGCACGTTGGCGTCGGAGACGCTCGCGCCGGCCATCGTTGCGTGCTCCTCGTGCGCCCGACGCACTCGCTGCAGTTGCACGGCGTCGCAACGCCCACGAGCGTCGATAAAAGGCATTTCGACCATGTATTTATAGGTAAATAAATGTAAATAAATGTACTGGCAACACGGCACAAGATCGGGCGGTAGGACAAGCAGCTGCAGCACGACGCGGTGGCCCGGCCAAGGCAGTCGCTGCACGCCCACGGCCAGTCAGTTGTCCGCCCTGATTTTGACTTGGTGTGACGATGGGCTGCTCGTTGGACGTTGCGAAGCTGCTTGGCCTCAGACAGACGACATCAGTGCAGAAGGCCTTGAACGAGTCGTTTGACAATCAATATAAATATATTTATACGATTTACCTGTCAAGGTGTGGTTAAAGGCGATGCATCCGACTTCGCCTCCGCCATTTGGTCGACCAGACACCAGCACAGTGTTGGTCGATCAATCGCACTGTACAGACAAGATCACCAGCGACGCAATCGTCATGCGATCACGCGTCACAGGGCGCCTCCTTTGGCTTTCCAGATGCTTTCCAGATGCTTTCCCTTTTCCTGTTTGTCTGCTTTGCCAGCCAATGTTTCGGGGTCTGGCTGGAGCGGTCTCGGCCACGCTTTTCTCGGGTTCCCTGCTGCTAGACGACTTTGAAATTACTTGGTACGCTCTCCTCAAAACTGCCCGTTTTCTCCGTTGGCGTAATGTTTCCGGTAATCTCCTTGTCGCCTTGGTTCGCGCCTTTATAGTCACGCGCCACGCCGTTTCTACCGTAAATAATTATATACAGTGGTGTAGACCACCTTGACCGCTAGAACACTGCTAGAACAGCGCTACGACCCCTAGCGCCTTCCTTGCCACCGTCGCCGTTTGCACACTGTGCACACGCTGAGCCATCGTCCTGGCGCTTGCCTCCTTTTCTCGTGCGTTGCGTGCGTTGCATCCGACAACTCCTGCCAGCGCTCCCTGCTCCTTCTCTTCTGTAAATTTATATTTATATCTACGAGCAGCGCACGCGTGCACTGTGCGTCAGACCATCCGCCGTGATTGGCGCCGGGCGGCACACTGAGTGTGTGACTCCGAATCTGAATGACCTGCGAAACGCGCTAGGACCGATGCGCTCGACTGATAGCACACGAACACTGCGATACGCCCACCCTCGCTGCACTCCCCCAATTGCGAATCGGGCTGTTATGGTCGTCGTTGTTCAGGTTGTTGCATTCCAGGATGGCCGTCACTGTGCACGCTCTGCGCATCTGTGACTACTCCGTACAGAACTACAGAATCGGTGGCACGCTGCACGCCCCCATGCGCAGCAGTGAATGGACTGTTCGCTCCGCTGTCCGTCTAGTCGTTCTCGATCTCGACGCCGGCCTGGTCCATGGCTCCGATGCTCGTCAATTGTATGTAATTTAGAGATGCAAGTACGTTTAGTAATCGTAGCTTCGCTCCTTCTTTGCCCGTCGCTCGCCAGCCAAAAGCCCCTGATTCCGGTACCGCGCGTGCGCCGTCTGCTCCTTCTCTTGTAACAGTCCGTCCTGGCCGTGTCTGCGGTAGTGCCTGCCCGTTGCGCTTCCTTCCTTCCAAGATTGTCCAGATACCAAGCTGATATCTCCTATCTCACTTTGCCCTGCCTATTCTCCATCTACTCCTTCTACATTTACCTTTTACCTCCTTTTTGGCTGCTTCGGCCGTTTGCCTCGTTTCCTTTCTCCCCTTGCTCTCCTCTTTTCCTCTCCTCTTTACCTCTTTTCTTTTCCTAGAACCCAGCATACCTAGAATCCGCCGCTCGTTTCGCTTCCGTCTCTTCCTCGTCATCTCTTCTTCGTCTCTTCCGGTTTCGCTTCCCTCAACAAGCCACACGCTACCACGGAGTCATCCGCTGCCATCAAAGCGCCCAAAAGCCAAAAGGATCAAGCCGACACACCAAACAAGACAGACGCACAGTACGCCAGTCCTCGCTCTCGTCTCCGCACACGGTACGTCACACACGACCGCCCGGCCCCGCACACCGTGCCAGGGCCGCCCCCACACGGCCAGCCCTGCTCCTCGCCTTTCTCTACTTGTCTACTTGCTGCCTTTCGTCGTCTCCGTGCCTTTGTTCTCGCGCCCGTCTTTCACCATCACCGCCGCCATCACCTAATTTCCCCGGCTTCTTGTGCTATTGCATTGCTCTGTACATTTATTACTGTCTAGGCGCATCCTCGAGTGCTCGCGTCCTCGTTGGCTGGTATACTCCGTACTTGCGTCTGTGCTTGCCAGCGATTCGTGCGAGTGTGCGAGTACTCGTATGCCCTGTCTTGCCTGTGACTAATTGGACCCTGCTCTGCACCTCCGTCGCCTATGAACGTTTGCCTCGTCCGCTGCGCCATTCATGTGCCAGACCCGCAAGCCATACACACCATCCATGCCCGCTGTTGTCTAATTGTTTACTCACTCGTTTGTGACTCTTTGTGCTTGCCTGCTTGCTTGCTGTCTGCTCCGTTTTCATCCTGCCCTGACCAGATCCATCTCGACTTCGTCGCAACTGACAATAAAGACAAAGTCGACATCGTCTCAACTGACAATAAAGACAAAGACAAGACACTCGACGCCCGTCATCGCCTCCGTGTGCCTGCCACCAGGTCACAGCGCCTCGTGCTCCTGACTCGTGCTCGTCCGTCTCCGAACGCACAGCATCACACACCAGTGACCACCGCAAACCACCAGTCACGCTCACGCCCCCGGCCCTCGGCCCCGACGACTCTCTCCTCCTTGCTTGAATCTCGTCGCTCAGCCTGCTGGCCACTCACTCAACCAACACCAACACCAGCACACGCACACGCACAACACGCACAACACATCCACGCCCACGTCCACCTGCATACGCCGTAGTGCATTGCCATCGCACCACACATCACGGCAGCCTGCACGAAGAGCAACCCCTTCCCAAGAAACGAAACCTACCCCACCAGCAGAGCACCAGCACGCGCTCCACCGCGGCTTCAAGCAGCCAGTACTTCCAACGTACGCCTTGCGCTACCGCGAGACGAGTACCAACGCCTCGACCAACACGAGCTGGCCCTAGCATCCATCCATCAGCAGCAACCGACTTACACCACCGTATCTACCATCGATTGCCAAACTGTACTCCGTACGCGCTGCCTATCCGCACGGAGCGTCGCCCTGCATACATCCTGCTTCTGCATTTGACTAGGCCAAGCTCTAGCCCCTGTTTCTCGAGTGTGCTCATCGCTCCAGTCTCAGCTGCTTCCCGTCCCGTCGGCCAGAACGCCATATTTCGGAACATTGTTTTCATGTTGCAGCCCGTTGCCTATCCGTACACGCACTTTTGCATCTTTTTATATTTCTTCTATTTCTAGGCCTGCACGGACAGAACCTATCGGGTCCGCGCCGCCTCGTTTGCTTGACCGTTGTCGCCTTTATCTTCGACCTTTCTCCTCTTGCCCTTTCTCTTCATTCCTCTTCCTGACATCTCCGTCCTATATCCCGTCCCGGGTTTGCTTTTTGTTTGGGCTTTCCGACTCCCTCTTCATTTGCACGAACAACTGCCTCGACTTTACGCTCGTTCGGTTCAACCTGACGCTCCAGTGCCACTTCAACACGGCCACACCGTTGCATTTACACTGCTTCGCCCCATCGCCTTTGGCCTTCAGTGCCGGTGCTAGCGCGCCCGTCTTATCAGCGCCTTATCTGTCGCACCAGTCACGCCGGTGTTCATGAAGAGCCACGCCCGCCCGCTAATAGCGAATCGCCACTACACCCTGCGTCCTTAGCCTGGTTGGGTCCTTTCGAGACGTCCTTTCGAGAGGTCCGATTCACGGCTCTCCGACGCTCGACTCATATCCTCCTCCATCATCTCGAATCTCGAATCTGGAATCTGGATTGTGTGCGCGCCCGAGCGAAGCAGCAATCGCACACACATCCCCCAGCATGGCGTCATTGAATCGGCGACATCGTCAGGCCGACGAGGTCGTTATTGGCGACTTTGTCATCGGCGGCGAAGTCGGAAAGGGCAGCTTCGCCAAAGTCTACATTGCCAAGCACAAGGTATGTCGTGATTTTACGCCGCCGCGCCGCCGCTGCTACTGGGTCTATCGGCATCACCAGAACCATCTGTTCTTACTTGGTTCATTGTACTAACATCCAGGTCACCGGCGCCGCTGTTGCCGTCAAGTCCGTCGAAGTCCACCGCCTCAACAACAAGCTAAAGGAGAATCTCTATGGCGAGATCAACATCCTCAAGACTCTGCGACACCCGCACATTGTTGCGCTGCACAACTGCCTCGAGACCAAGACACACATCAACCTTTTCATGGAGTACTGCGAACTCGGCGACCTGTCCATGTTCATCAAGAAGCGCGAGAAGCTCATCACCAACCCGGCCACGCACGACATGGCCCGCAAGTACCCGTGCGTCCCGAACTCGGGCCTCCACGAGGTCATCAACCGGCACTACCTCAAGCAGCTCGCCAGCGCGCTCAAGTTTCTGCGCCTCAGCAACCTGGTGCACCGCGACGTCAAGCCCCAGAACCTGCTTCTGCTGCCGTCGCCCGAGTACCGCGAGACCCATAAGACGGCACGGCCGATTATGACCGCCAGCAACGACTCGCTGATCCCCGTGGCCGGCCTGCCGTCGCTGCCGATGCTCAAGCTCGCCGACTTTGGCTTTGCGCGCGTCCTGCCGTCGACGTCCATGGCCGAGACGCTGTGCGGATCGCCCCTCTACATGGCACCCGAAATCCTACGCTATGAAAAGTATGATGCCAAGGCCGATCTGTGGTCGGTCGGCGCCGTTCTCTACGAGATGGTCTGTGGCCGCCCGCCGTTCCGTGCCGCCAACCATGTTGAGCTGCTTCGTAAGATTGAAGCTGCCGAGGACACCATCCGCTTCACGCGCGACCACATGGCCAGCAGCGGCATGAAGTCGCTGATCCGAGCCCTGCTCAAGCGTGCACCCGTCGAGCGGCTCAGCTTTGAAAACTTTTTCGAGCACGAGGTCGTCACGGGTCCCATTCCCGGTCTCGTCGAGGACGACCTCGCCTGGGCCGAGCGCCAGCAGGCCCGTGAGCGGGCAGCCCAGGCACCAGCACAAGAGTCGAGCACGCCGAGCGCGCTGCCGAGCACGCCGAGCGCGCTGCCGAAATCGTCGTCGACACCGCGCCTGACGGAGCTCGCCATGCCCTCAGCACCACCCCAGGCAGCACCGGCCGGGCCGAGCTCGCCCGGTGTCGGCCGCAAGCACTCGTTCCGCCGGTACACGCCGCAGCAAGCAGGCGTGCCGACGGCCGACCACGACATTGCGGCCGCGGCTGCCGCGGCTGCAGCCGAGCCCATGTCCTCCTCACCACGCTCCTCACCACGCCCCCGCTACAGCCAGTCCCCCCGGAACCCAGGAATGGAAGCCGAAGGTCTAGGCATCCGCCGCACCGGCAGCACAGCGCAGCCATCGACATTGGCGGCGACTGCACAGCACCGGACCCCCGCCACCCACGCAAAGAACTACCCAGGTCAGCCTTCCTCGCCAGTGCAATTCCAGGATCCCTACCAGCAGCCACACCAGCAGCCACACCAGCAGCAACACCAGCACCACCAGCGCCACTACTCGTACCCCGAGGCTCCGTCGCCGACCTCGTCTCTGAGGAATGAGCTAACAGTCAATGAAGCTGGCGACCTAGTCGACTCCAAAGGCAACACCCGCGACACCCGCGAAACCAACACCCCCGAGAGACTGGATAAGACTGCACTGGACATTGCGTTTGAGCGCGACTACGTTGTCGTCGAGAAGAAGCACGTCGAGGTGAATGCGTTTGCCGACGAGATGGCGGCGAACCCGCGCATGGGATACTACCAAGGATCGGGCGCGCCGCTGGCGTCACCGCGGTCGGGCAGCGGCGGCCAGGCGATGGTGCGCCGTTTCACGCAGCAGGGCCACCCGACCTCGGCGACGGGTGCCGTGCCGGCCTCGCCGTCGCGGGCGCTGCAGGTGGCGCAGGGTGCTGTGGCGCGCGTGTACGATCGGCCGTCGTCGCTGTCGGCGAGCCCTGGATCGGCGGCCTCCTTCATTTCCAAGGCGATCCACGACGCCAGCTACCGCCTCCTGGGCGTGAAGAACCCGGGTGTCTTTATTGGCAAGGGCGCGTCGCCGCCACAAATGTACAACCCGTTCCCGTCGTACGGGTCGTCGGCGAACGCGCCGATTGCCACGGGCTTGCTGACCGACGGCCGCGCCGAGGGTGCGTCGGCCGCCATGTCCGGGTCGAACACGGACAACCGGATTGCCCAGTTCATTGAGGACTTTGCCACGCGCAGCGATGTTGTGTACGGGTTCGCCGAGGTCAAGCTCAAGCAGCTGATGCCGGCGATGCCGTCGTCGGAGCACGCGCTCGGCGGGCTCCCGGCGGGCCACCTGGGCGAGGACGAGGACGAGCTGACGCTGGACGCGGTCGTGATCCTGTCCGAGGAGGCGCTGGTGCTCTACGTCAAGGCGCTGTCGCTGCTGGAAAAGTCCATGGACATTGCCAACTCGTGGTGGCAGGGCAAGATGCGCGGCGAGGTCAACCTGGTGCTGGTCCGCGAGACGCCCATTGGCCTACGGATCAACGCGGCCGTGCAGTGGATTCGGGCGCGGTTCAACGAGGTGCTCGAAAAGGCCAACCTGGCGCGCGAGCGGCTGCAGGAGGCGCAGCGGCGGCTGCCCGAAGACCACCCGAGCCACCCGACCAACCACGTGCGCGACGAGAGAGGCGAGAGCGGCGTGTTTCTGAGCGCGGGCGTCAGCGCCGAGAAGCTCATGTACGACCGCGCCGTGGAGATGAGCCGGGCGGCGGCGATTGGCGAGATTTCCAACGAAGACCTGGGCGGGTGCGAGCTGTCGTACATGACGGCGATCTGCATGCTGGAGGCGGTGCTGGACACGGACGACCGCGCCGTGCGTCGGCGGTCGACGGGGTCCGGGACCGGCTCGGGCTCGAACACGGCGCTCAACGAGAAGGCCGTGGTCGACGACGAAGGCGAGATCAACTCGGAGGACCAGAAGACGGTGGAGTCGATGATTGGCATGATCCGGACGCGGCTGGCGGCCGTGCGTAAGAAGGCGCGGCTGATTTCGAGCGCGTCCAAGGGCATGCAGCGCCAGGATCTCGTGCGGCGGCGCAGCGGCGACGTGACGCCACGCAGTGTTCCGTCGCACGCGTCGTGAGCACCGGCGCACAACACTTATACCCCTGCTTCTGCTTCTTCTCTTTCTGCACATTCACTCATCTACCGGCGTTTCGTACGTTGCGTTTCCTTTCAGTTTGCCATTTACCGTTCTTGTTTGTCTTATATTCGGCTTTCTTTTTTCTTACGTCTGCTACGGTGGCCAGGCGTTTGATCTACCACTGGTCGGCCGCGGCTATACTACCACTATGTGAAAGTACGAGGCGACTTTCGACACGGTATGGCCAGTTTCGGTTATCGGTTATCGGCATGGTTGGCGTATTTTGGGCTCTCTACTCTGGGTGTTTCGTTTTATTTCGTGCTCTTTCGTTCGTCGTTCGTCTCGTTTTTTTGGGCGCGCTAGCGTTTCGTTCTTGGGTTGTTCTCTGTTCTGTCTGGTTGGGTCCTGCGTGTTTTGGCCATCTCTGCTCGTTCCTACGTCTATACCTCTACGCTTTGTTATTACCTCTAGAATGGTCTGCTGTACAGCATAGGTAATTTTACTTTTTAAATGGCTGCGTATGCGAAACACAAAATGACATTATTGGGCTGTAAATCAATTCAAAAAGATGCAACGACCTACTCGTCGGCGTCGTCGCTGAGAATGGCCTTGATGGCGGCCGTAAGCTGGTGGACCTTTTCCTCGAGGCGGTTCTCGACGGGCGCGGCGCGCGACAACGGAGGCATGTTGCGCCAGGCGCATTCGCGCGGCCCGAGGGGAACGAGGCGCTCGCGCAGCAGCTTGGGACGCGCGAGCCAAAAGTCGGCGCTCTCGAGCACGGGCGCGGCGTCCCAGGCGACCGGGGGAATGTCGCGGGGGTGGTTGGCGCGCAGGGCATCGAGGACGCGCGTGAGCAGGGCCAGCGAGTGCACCTCGGCGACGGCGAGCAGGGTGAGCGGCGTGGCGGCGCCGGCGCCGGCGTGCAGGGTGGCGTCGGACGTGCGGCTGAGTCCCGGTGCCTCGAAGCGCTGGACGCTGGCGTCGAGCAAGGGCGCAAACTGGACGAGCACGTACGCGACCTCGGGCGCGACGCTGGTGCCGAGCGCGACGAGCATGTTGACGAGCAGGGGCAGCACGGCCTTGGCCCAGATGCTGTAGGCGCGCTGGGCCATGGCGGACTCGGCAAACGGCGAGACGCCCGGGCGGCGCATGTGCGTGACGAGGCCGGCGGTGGTGAGGTGGCCGAGGAAACCGTCGCAGGCGAGCTGTTCGGCGACGACGGGCAGCGTCGACAGCTCCAACAAAAACAGGAGGCTGAGCTCGCCGTAGACGGGGTCGCGGTCGTCGACGAGCAGCTTGTCGGCCCAGCTGTAGAGCGACGTGGCGACGTGCAGGGCGTCGTGCGTCGCCATAATGTTGAGCACCTGCGCCTGGCACTCGCGCAGGCCGGGCATGGCGAGGCACGCCTGCAGGACGGCGGTCACGAGCGCGAGGTCGGCAGGCTGCACGTCGGCGTTGGCGTCGACCTCGTGGACCATGTTGACGAGCGTGCAAAAGCCCGGGGCGACGACGCGGTCGAGCACGTTGAGAATGGTCTGGGTGGTGGACACGGCGACGGCGCCGGCGCCGACAGACGACGCGGCGTCGGCCTCTTCGACGCTGCGCAGCGGCGTGCCTCCGGAAGGAGCTGGATCCGAACCGGCGGACGCACTACCACGCAGGACGACGTAGAGCATGCGCAGCAGGGTGCGGTAGTAGGGCAGCTGGACGTGCGACCAAGGACTCTCGACGCCGCTCAGGGCGGTCCAGACGGTCAACAGGATGGGCGCGACGTCGGCGGGCAGCAGGCCGTGCTCGGCGAGGCGCTGGAGGAGGAGCAGCGCGAGGTCGGCGCGGCCCTGGGCGACAGAGGCAAAGACGGCCTCTGGGTGGGCATTGTTCTGGTTGGCGGCGAGGCACTGGTCGGCGAGCTGCAGCAGCACGACGCTGAGCCGCCGTCCGTCGGCCTTGCTGGGCAGCAGACAGGCGCTCAGCTCGAGCAGGAGCGCCTCCCAGGCGCGGAACAGGGCAATCTGGGCGTCGACGAGCGACAGGTTGACGTTGGCGGCCTGCATCTCGCGCGCGAACCCATCGCCACGGCCGCTGGCGCCGGCCCACGCGGCGTCGTGGCCGAGCATGGCACCGGCGAGGCCGAGGCTGTAGTAAAAGTCTGGTCCGGGCGCGCGACGCTGGCCGAGCGCGCGCTTGAGCTGGGCGAGCGCGACGCCGGGGTACTGGCGCCCAAAGTTGCGTGCAAAGTTGGCGTGCAGAGAGGCATTGTAGCCGGCGACGGCGACGCCGTCGCGCAAAAAGTAGTCGACGTCCTGGACGATACCGGCCGCGAGCTCAGTGGCGGCGCCCATTTGGCGCAGGTGGTACAGCTGCATGGCAAACGTCTCGGCGACGTACGCGGCGATGCGTGCCTCGTTGGCGGCGCGTGCAGGGTCCGTCTTGGCCGTCGTCGCGGCTGGTGCGAGGCCACGGACGTACGCGCGCATGCTGTCGAGGTACGCGTCGTGCGTGCGTGTCGCGAAAATCGTCCACGGCCAGTAGTCTTGCGCGGCCGAGAAAAAGTCGAGCACGGCCAGCAGCTCGGCATGCGGCGTCGTCGCCATGTCGCACAAGACCGCCTTGGCCTTGCTCAGTGCTGATGTTGCGTTGTCCTTGAGGCTTGCCTTGTCATCCTGCAGCGCCTCGCGTGGCGTCTTGCCCGTCAGCAGACAGTTGGCCATCCACTGCTGGCGGTTACGCAGAATGGTGGCAAAAAACTGCCACGTCTGGGCCACGGCCGCCGGCCGACGGAACGGTGCGTCCATGGCCAGCAATACGCCGAGAAACGCACGCGACGCATGGGCACCGAGGAACCCGAGCAGCGACGGCGGTTCACGAGCACGAGCGGCCGCCGCGACGACAAGGTCCGTCAGCAGGGCCAGTGCAGGCGCACGCAGCGACGCCGAAGCACACAGTCGCGCCGGCAGCGACGCCACTTGGAACAGGTGCGTCTCGAGCGCCGAGGCCGATGACAATGTAGTATCCGGGCTGGCACGTAAAAGACTAGCGGCCAGCTCGAGCACGGCCGACGCACTCGACTTGGCCAGGCCCTGGCGCTGCGTGTACAGCGTACGCACGGGCGTCTCGAGCGCTATAAGAAGCGCTGCTAGCAGTGGCTGGAACCGCAGCGACGCCGACGACGCCGCGACAAAACTGCGCGTCACAAACCGCGCCGCCGGCTGGAGCACCGACAGTAGATTTCCTTCACTTTCAGACGTCTCCAGGCTCGACGCAGACACGACGACATCGCGCAGGACGCCGACCGTGCCTGCGACGAGCTCCGACCGCGCTGCCAGCGATGCAAACTTCCACGTCGTCGTGTTCTCGTACACGTCCACGACCGTCTGTGCCAGCGAAAGACACACCTGCGTCAGCGTCTTGTCCGACGCGCCCAGCCACCGGTTGTCGCCCGCGCCGAGCACACTTCCCCGGACCGTTTGCGTTTGTGTTTGCGTTTGTGTTTGGGTCTGCGTTTGTGCCACGCGTCGCTGCACTGCACTTGTCGTCGCATTCTGCACAAGGGCCCCGAGCAGACGCACCGACGCCATGAGAAACGTGAACCGCTCGTCTGCCACGTCCGATGCGCCCGCCAGGATGCACAGCCGCCCGGCGCTCGTCTCCATTGTGAGCAGTGGGCACCGTGCCATGTACGACCACACACGGCCCGGGCACAGCGGCAGGACGACCTCGAGAAACTCGGTGCACGCCGCCAGCACCCCCATCCGCGCCGCGTCCGACTCGGCCGGGCCGTCCTGCACAAACGTGTCCAGCGTGTCGCACACCACCGACACAATGTCCTTGGCCGCGCCCAGGTCGCGGCTCGCCTCTTGGATGACTGCCAGCCCGGCGTCACTGCGTCCTGCACTGCGTCCTGCATCACTGCGTCCTGCACTGCGTCCGTCACTGCGTGCCCTGCCCATCTCGGACCGGACCAGCGCCGTCAGCAGCTGAATCGCCTCGGCCACCTCGCCCGCCGCCAGCAGACCGAGCACCGGCGCGTGGCCCTCGTCTGCCAGGTTCGCGTCCAGCCGGCGGCCGAGCAGCGCAATGGTCGAGTGCTCGTAGTCCATGTTGACGATCCCGCTGCCGTCGGCCAGGAACCGGCCGTACGTGCCCGCCGGGACCACCGGTCCGGGCCGGCCAAGTCCATACCCTTGACCGTGTGCGTACGCCAACCGACGTCGGGCGCCGGCGGGGAAGAGGGGCAGGTCCTCGAGGATCTGCATCGTCGCCGTCGCGTGGTCGGCGTCGTCGACCATGGTAAACTCGCGAAAGTCGCGCGGCAAGACAAACGTCAGCGTCGGCGTCGCCAAAAGGAGATCCATCACCGCGTCCGTCTGTCCGTCGGCCAACAGCAGCCTCGCCAGCGCCGCAAACGGCGTAAACTCGTACGGGAACCGCCCGAGCGCGTTGCTGACGTAGAACTGCATCAGACGTGCGTCCTCGAGCACCGCCCTTGCCACTGTGGGGTCTGTCGACTTCGAGTCCGAATCCGAGTCCAACACGGCCAGCAGGGCACTAACCGGGTCGGCCTGGTACCCGACAATCGGAAAGCTCGCCTTGAGCACGTCGAGAAAGACGAGCCGAAGCCGGGCACCGAGCGCCCCTCGAAACGCCGCCTCGGCACCGCTGCCCGCGCACGCCGCCATGGCTGCAATCACGTCGTACACCCGGCACTCGTCCGTCGCCACCTTGGCCAGCTGCGGCGCCAGCGGCTCCGTCTTGCCATGGCCGTCCGTGCCCGCGCCGGCGCCGAGCACGTGGTCGAGCAGGAACGCGTCGTACTTGGCCGCCTCAATCGACACAATGCTGCCGACCGAGCTGCGTCGCCCACGTGCGCCGCGTGGCTGCAGCGCCTGGTGCAGGTGGAACGTGCCACTGCCATTGTCCGGCCGCTCCTCCTCGAACCCGTCCTGTGCGCGCTGGTTCTGTGCCGCGTCGCGCCGCTCCGCCCGCTCCTGGTACGACGTGTCCATGCGGAAGATGATGAGCGACCACGACAGGAAAACGGGGCTCGCCGTCGCCAGGCCCGCCTCGGCCGCGCCCACAATCGCCCGGTGCATCGTCGCCAGCGCGTCCGAGTCGGCCAGGTACGGCTCCTCGTCCACGCCCAGGTCCAGGTCGTGGTCCAGGTACCCAATCGCCCGGTTCAGGTTCAGCAGCAGCAGCGAGTTGACGCACGCCAGCGTTTTGAGCGGCAGCACCAGCTCCGCCATTGCCTCGTCCGCCGGCGTGATCCCGTCCAGGAACCTGTAGTCCCCGACAAACTCAAACCACGCCACCGTCACCGCCGGCGACAGAAACTGCTCGCTAGCGCTGCTCTGCAGTACCAGAAAGACGACCGACAGGTAGTGCACCGCCTCCGTCAGCGCCGTCTGCACCCACGCCAGGGCCAGCTCCTGGTTCAGCACCGCGCCCGCCGCCTTCATCGACGCCTCAATGCCCGCCTCGGCACGCCCCAGGCACGCCCGCAGCTCGCCGACAAACGCGGGCAGCGCCGTGTTCATGTCCTGGCGCAGCGCCTCGGTCGCCGCCGCGTCGACGCCGACGGGCGTTGGTGTGCTGCCGGTGCCGAGCACGGCCGACGTCACGTACTCGACGGCCATGCTAAAGAAGCGCCGCTCCGACAGGTACGTCGCCACCAGCCGCCGCCGCTGGCTCGTCGCGCTGCCAAAATCCGCCCACAGCTCGTCGGCGTCCTGCGTGCTCTCGGGCACCGCCAGGCTGCTGCCCGACGCCGCCTTGCGCACATTGGCCACGTCCTGCGACGACAGCGCGCTGCCCAGAAACGCCTCGTGCCGGGCCTGCAGCTCAATCACCACAATCCGCAGCGCCGCCACCTCGTTGAGCCCGGCCGCCTTGCTCAGCCACGCCGTGTCCGCCTTGATCGCCTGGATGTCGTACTGGTCCGTCGACGCCGGCGTCACATTGATCGCCGCCGTGCGCGTCTCCAGCGCCGCCGCCGTCTGCGGCGTCGGCGCGGAAAAGGCCGTCGCCGGCGTCTTGAGCAGCTCCAGCACAAACGCGTCTTTTAAAAATGTCGCCACCGCTTTGGAGGCCAGGCGGTCGTCTGCGCCATCGACCAGCGCCGAGGCCACCAGCTTCCACGATCTGTCGGTCAGTATTCTCATTCCGTCGGCCACGTCGGCACACCAGTCGCAACGCACAGCAGGGGCGTCTCGCCGAGCAGCAGCTCCCCTAGAGGAGGAAAGTAGACATTGTCGGGCGGCGGCATTGTGTGTTTGTGGCCGAAAACAACACGGCGCACGATGCGCAGTCAGTCGAGCTCGGTCGCGTCGCGTCCAACGGTCGATAAAACAGTCAAAAAGGTCGAGGATCGTTGTTATCTCGTTTGGAGGTGTGCAATCGGTCAATCGTGGTGTTGTATCGTGGTTGTATCGTGAGATGCAGCAGAAAACAGCAGAAAAGCAGAAAGATGGCCGGCAGGGGCAGTTCTGTGCAAAGACGCGGCAGGAGCTCAAGCGCGCTAGTGCTGGATTTTGACTTTTGCTCAACGGGCAGGCACCGCCAGTTTGTTGTTGTGGGGCCCAAGCTCGGTCCACATCACCGCTCCACCGCCCAGTGCGCCTGCCACAGATCGACGGCAAAGCATTCACCATGACGGACAGAAGCAGGTTGGAAGGGAAGTACGATGCAGAAGAGCACTCCTTTTTTATTAAAATATGCATTTCTTTTTTCTTTATATTACTCGTCTTTTCTCTTTTCTCTTTTCTTTACTCATCTTTTCTTATTTCTTAGTTTCTTAATTCTTTATTTCTTAATTCTTTATTTCTTAATTCTTTATTTCTTAATTCTTTATTTCTTAGTTCTTTATTTCTTAATTCTTATTTTACTTTTTTATGGTTATTTTCTTTCATTTTTTCGTTTTCTTATTTTCATTGTTATTTTCTTTCATTTTTTTCATTTTGTCGTTTTCACTCTCATTCTTTCATTTATTTTCAATTATTTATTTTCTCATTATTCTCGCTATTTTCTGTACCTACTGCAGCTGCACGGTCACGCTGGCGCCGGCGAGGCCGGCGGCCTTGGCGGTGAGCGTCACCGTGTTGCCATAGGCCGACGGGTGGCCACGCACGACGGCCAGCGCGTGGCCGTTAAAGGCGTGGCGGACGGGCTCGTGGAAGACGACAAAGTCGGTCGGGTCGCCGTTGTCGGTGACGACGATGCTGCCGGCGCCAGACGCCGAAAAGGTAATGAGGTTGTTGGCCTCGGGGACGACGTTGCCCTCGGCGTCGACAATGTCGGCGGAAATGTACGACATGTCGTTGCCGTCGCGGCTAATGGTCGAGCGGTCGGCCTTGAGCACGATGCGCGCCGGCTTGCCGACAGTCTTGACCGTGTCGGTCGCCCAGACGGCGCCGTTCTTGTAGGTGACGACGTGCACCTCGCCAGGCTGGTACACGACGTCGTCCCAGCGGAAGCGGTACAGGTGCGGGCTCTGCGTCTGGCGGCCCATGGACTTGCCATTGACAAACAGCTCGGCCTCGTCGGCCGACGTAAAGACGTGCACGGGCGTCACCAGGCCGGTGCGGTTGGCAAAGCTCCAGTGCGGCAGGATGTGGGCCATGGGCAGGTCGGAGCGCCAGCGCGCCTGGTACAGGTACCAGCGGTCCTTTTTGAAGCCGGCCGTGTCGACAAAGCCAAAGTAGGAGCTGCGCGACGTGTCGTACGGCGTCGGCTCGCCAATGTAGTCCCAGCCCGTCCACACAAACTCGCCGGCGACGTACGGGTGCGTGCTCTGCTCGTAAAAGACCTTGTCGGCCGACGCGCCCCAGCCGGGCTCGTAGAGCTCGTAGGCGCTGGCGTAGCCGTTGGCGTCGTCGAGGCCCAGCGAGCTGCTCAGCGTCGTGCTAATGTTGGGCGAGACGGGGAAGATGTAGGTGCCGCGCGTGCTCACAGTCGACGCGCTCTCGCTCGACCAGATGAGCTTGTTGGGGTACGCCTTGCGGAAGGCGTCAAAGGTGCCGGCGTTGCTGCCGCGGCCCTCGCCCTGGTAGTTGAGCGAGATGACGTCCATGACGTCGGCAAAGGCGCTGCCAGGGACGGCCACGTCCATGGACGCCGTCGTCGGGCGCGTCGGGTCCTCCTGGCGCACAATGTCGTGCAGCTTCTGCGACATGGCGCGCGACCCGTCGCCGCGCTGCTCGGGGATCTCGTTGCCGTAGCCCCAGATGATGACGGACGCGTGGTTGCGGTCGCGGCGCAGGAACGCGCGCAGGTCAATCTCGTGCCACTCGGGGTAGATGATGTGAAAGTCGTTCTCGACCTTGGCAAACTCCCAGACGTCAAAGATCTCGTCAAACACCAGGAAACCCATCTCGTCGGCGAGCTCGAGCCACTCCGTGGCCGGCGGGTTGTGCGACGTGCGCACCGCGTTGCAGCCCACGTCGGCGAGGTACTCGAGCTTGCGCACGGCCGCGCGCTGGTTCCAGGCGGCGCCGAGCGCGCCAAAGTCGTGGTGCTCGTTGACGCCCTGCACGTAGATGCGCTCGCCATTGATGAGCAGGCCGTCGGGCGTAAAGTCGAGGGTGCGCACGCCAAACTTGGTCTGGTACGTGTCGACGACGCGGCCGCCGACCGACAGCGTCGTCACCGCCACGTACAGGTTCGGCGTCTGCTGCGGCGCGGGGCCCCACAGCTGCGGGTTGGCAATCGTCGCCGAGCCGTTGACCGACGCCGTGCTGCCGGCCTTGACGACGACCGACGCCTTGGCAAACTTGGCCTTGGCGGCGCCCGTCGGGCCGCGCGTCGCCTTGTCGTAGACAAACACCTCGGTGCGCACGTCGACCTTTTGCGCCTTGGCGCCCAGGTTCTCGACGGCCACGACGAGCTGCGCCGTCGCGGCGTCGGCCGAGACGCTCGGCGTCGTAATGTGCGTGCCGTACTGGTCGACGTGCGTCTGGCTCGCCTTGACGATCCACACGTTGCGGTAGATGCCGGCGCCGGGGTACCAGCGCGAGTTGGCCAGCTTGTTGTCGACACGCAGCGCCAGCACGTTCTCGCCGCCCCAGTTGATGTACGGCGTCAGGTCCAGGCGGAACGAGGCGTAGCCGTACGGCCAGCCACCGACAATCTTGCCGTTGAGCCAGACCGCGGCGTACGACATGGCGCCGTCGACGTCAAGGAAGACGGACTTGCCCTTGTCGGCGGCCGAGAAGGCAAGGTTGCGGCGGTACCAGCCCACGCCGTTGGACGGCAGGCGGCCCATGCCGCCGCTGACGCCGGGCGCGTTAAAGGGGCCGGCAATGGCCCAGTCGTGCGGCACGTTGACCGTCGTCCACGTGCTGTCGTCGTAGCTGGCCTGGGCAAACTTGGCGTGCACGGCCGCGGGCGTCGTCGCGGGCTTGGCGGCCTTGGTGCCGGTCGTAAACTTGTTGGCAGACGCGAGCATCCACGGCTTGAGCGTCTCATAGTCCAGGCTGTCGGGCGTCGCGTTAAAGTGCGCAAACGTCCATCCGTCGTTGATGCTGATGCGCTCGCGCGACGTGTCCTTGGGTCTGCCGTAGCTGCTCGTGCGCGGCTCGACGGCCACCGCCTGGGCCAGCTGGGTCCAGGCAAGGAACGCCACGAGCAGCGACAGGATGCGCGCGGCAGGCGCAGAGCCAGAGGGCCGAGAGAAGATCATGGTGTCGCAGGCAAAGGCTGGCGAATGGTCTGATCGTGGTGAAGAACGTCGAGCCAAACGAGGGCGAGGCCGGGTATTTGTACTCGCCCAGACTGCCTCGGAGCTCCATCGACCAACTGACCAAATGAGCTCATCCGACCGAAAAAAGCTCATCCGACGTGAGCTCATCGTGCGTCATCTGGCCAGCACGCGGCCGAGCTTGTGACAAGCCCACTCGTGCGGGGACAGATCAGAGACATCGGTCGTCGGTTGACGGTGGCCATGGAGGGCCCGTCGTGTTGGGCCTGGCAGTGCGGTGCAGCGTCCCCCTCCTCCACGGCTCCCGTTGGAGTCCGACCAACGACTTTGAGCAGATTCTTCGGGCCACTAGCCCGCCGTGGAGTCCACCGTGGTATCGTGCTGGTCGATCGCAGTCGCATTGCCCATTGCCAAGTAGGCTCCTCCGCACGCGCGGTTCCCCTCATGTTGATCCGGCAAAATGCAACGGGCATGGCGTGCCGCCCCGTCGTGAAAGGATGCAGATTTTTTTGAGAAAACGAGAAAACGAGGAAAACAAGAAAGAGAAAAAGGAAAAAGAAGGAGAGAAAAGAGAAAAACGAGAAGGAGAAAAGGCGAGAAAAGAGAGAAGGAAAGGAAAGGGGCTAACGTGTTGGCATTGCAGAGAAAGGAAAGGGGCTAACATTGCAGGAGCAGGTGCCAATGTCACGTCGTTGGCAGCTGCCCCATGGGGAAAAGGGCGAAAGACAAAGTGGCGTCTCG
The DNA here is from genome assembly GCA_029298855.1 of Ophiostoma populinum. Taxonomy (NCBI): domain Eukaryota; kingdom Fungi; phylum Ascomycota; class Sordariomycetes; order Ophiostomatales; family Ophiostomataceae; genus Ophiostoma; species Ophiostoma populinum. The sequence goes on along the minus strand of JANSLU010000008.1, from coordinate 2,293,517 downwards.
ATCCGGGGCAAGTGCCACTAACGATCGATCTGCCGTGCGGCAGCCACAACCTAAAACCTAATGCTTAAATCCATTGCCGTCACTATTGGCCATTGCGTGCAATCGTGAATGAAACTTTTGCTGCGCATGGACCCCTCACGCAGTCCCCAGTGATCCTGCGCCCATCGTCATTAAACGACGCGATGACCGAGGCCTCTGTGCCGCAGACCCCATACCCCAGACCACGACCCCAGACCACGACCCCAGACCAAGACCCCAGATCAAGACCCAGAGGCTGCAGGTGTCTGGGGATATTTCCATCAATCGCAAGAAAGGGCGAGATGCTCTAAGCGATGTCCTTGTTAGGGAATGATGAGCGCATTTGGACAATACGAGTTTTTTTTTAAATCCCCAGAGGCATATCGAACAAGTGCCGCCGGGTAAACTGTCGGTCAAGGCCCGACAACGATTCGATTTTTTATTTAAGATATATTTTAACTCTATTTACAAATACATGTATTTTAATTCTATTTACAAATACATATAAATACACTCCGTCTCCAAACAGATGTGACAGACGATCACACGTCCAAAGAAGCGGCTCGCTGGTGTGCAGTGCAGTGTTTGTAACTCACTGATGCAGTGATATGCGCGAGTCTCACGATGCAGTGATGTGCGTGTCGCTGAGCCGCCATGGCACAGTGTGGCGGTGTGCACTGTGCGTCCCCCGCAAAACAGGCGCGCAGTGCGCCAAACTCCAGAAACCAGGAACCCGCCTGGCCCTGCCCAAGCCACCAAGACATCGCTTAGAACATTGCATTTAACCGCCAGTGAAGCAATTCCAAATGCCTCACTTGGCACCAGGCCTCAACAGAACCTGCTAGAATTTTTTCGTTTTTTTCAAAAAAATTCCAGCGAAACAACCTTCCTCATCGGGAGTCGCTCGTTCGCACTGTGTACACTGTGCGATGCAAGTGGGACATGGCGTCAAAAAATCAGAGCCGCCGGACCGCGCTAGTCCTATCTTGGAAAAAAGAGTCATCACCCAATGGAGGCATCTGCGATGCACACATCCACCCGCACCTGCCGCGACTGCCACTGCCCCTATCCTTGCCCCTACCCAGCAACCCAGCAACGTTTTGAGCGAGTGTTTTTGCGGCCAAGCCAGACGCACCCAGACTCGGCTCCTCTCGACACCTCATCTCGCCTCGGACTTTGCCTCGGCCTCGGCCCCGACCCCGCACTTGCACGGCACAGCACAGACAAACCGCACTATGCCGTCCGCCATTGTCGACCACTCGCCCAACAACCCGGAGCCGGCTGCACCGCTGGCGTCGGCGTCCAATGTGGTGTTGATTGACAACTACGACTCGTTTACGTGGAACGTGTACCAGTACCTGGTGCTGGAGGGCGCGACGGCGCGCGTTATCCGCAATGACCAGATCACGCTCGAGGCGCTGATTGCCCTGGAACCGACGCAGCTCGTCGTCAGCCCCGGCCCCGGCCACCCCAAGACGGACTCGGGCATCAGCCGCGACGCCATCCGGCACTTTGCCGGCAAGATCCCCATCTTTGGCGTGTGCATGGGCCAGCAGTGCATCTTTGAGGTGTACGGCGGCAGCGTCGAGTTTGCCGGCGAGATTCTGCACGGCAAGACGTCGCCGCTGGCGCACGACGGAAAGGGCGTCTACGCGGGCCTCGCCCAGGACCTGCCGGTCACGCGCTACCACTCGCTCGCCGGCACGGCCGCGAGCCTGCCGCCGACGCTCGAGGTGACGTCGTGGATCCGCCGCGCCGACGCGCCGGACGTGATCATGGGCGTGCGCCACAAGGAGTACACCATTGAGGGCGTGCAGTTCCATCCCGAGAGCATCCTCTCGGCCGACGGCCGCGCCATGATTCGCAACTTTTTGCTGACGCGCGGCGGCACCTGGGCCGAGGACGCGCAGCTCAGGGCGGCCGACCCGGCGGCCTCGACAAGCAAGAGCACCCAGAGCACCAACATTTTGCAAAAGATTTACGCGCGCCGGCGCGAGCTGGTGGCGGCCCAGAAGGAGGTGCCGTCGCAGCGCCCCGCGGACCTGCAGGCGGCGTACGACGCGGGCGCGGCGCCGCCGTGCCTGTCGCTGGTGGACCGGCTGCGCCAGTCGCCGTTCCCGGTGGCGCTGGCGGCCGAGATCAAGCGTGCGTCGCCGTCCAAGGGCGTGTTTGCGCTCGACATTCGCGCGCCCGTGCAGGCGCTGCAGTACGCCAAGGCGGGCGCGAGCGTCATTTCGGTGCTGACGGAGCCCGACTGGTTCAAGGGCAGCATCGAGGACCTGCGGGCGGTGCACCAGGTGCTGCAGGCGATGCCCAACCGGCCGGCGATCCTGCGCAAGGAGTTTATCTTTGACGAGTACCAGATCCTCGAGGCGCGCCTCGCGGGCGCCGACACCGTGCTGCTGATTGTCAAGATGCTGACCGACGCCGAGCTGGCGCGGCTATACGCGTACAGCGTGTCGCTCGGCATGGAGCCGCTCGTCGAGGTGCAGAACGCCGACGAGATGCTGCGTGCGGTCGCGCTCGGCGCCAAGGTCATCGGCGTCAACAACCGCAACCTCGAGAGCTTCGAGGTCGACATCAAGACGACGAGCCGGCTGCGCAGCATGGTGCCGGCCGACACGATCCTGTGTGCCCTGAGCGGCATCAACACGCGCGCCGACGTCGTCGAGAACGAACGCGACGGCGTCAACGCCGTGCTCGTGGGCGAGGCCATTATGCGCGCCGCCGATCCCGCACAGTTTATCCGCCAGCTGTGCTCAGGTGCGTCCTCTCCCTCTTCCTCCTCGTCGACCCGGACCCAACCCTTACTCGTCAAGATTTGCGGGACGCGTAGTCCCGAGGCCGCCCTCGAGGCCGCACGCAGCGGCGCAGATCTGGTCGGCATGATCCTGGTGCCGGGCACGAAACGCGTCGTGTCGGACGCAACGGCACTCGCCATCTCGGAGGCGCTGCACGGCTACGCAACGACTCCACCTGCCGAACCCGAACCCCTGGTCGCCACCGACTACTTTCAGCGCGCGCAGTCAACGTTCTCGCAGGCGCGCAACGGGCGCCCGCTGCTGGTGGGCGTGTTCATGAACCAGCCGCTGAGCGAGGTGCTGGCGCTGACGGCGCGGTACCGCCTGGATGTGGTGCAGCTGCACGGGCGCGAGCCCGTGGAGTGGGCACGCCAGATCCCGGTGCCGGTCGTGCACAAGTTTGCGCCGGGCGACGCGGGCGTGCGCGTGCGCGGGTTCCACGCAGCGTCACTGCTGGACGCGGGCGCCGGCTCGGGCGCGATGCTGGACGTGGCGGCGGTGCAGGCCGAGCTCGGGCGTGACGCGGGGCTGGCGGTGTTGTTTGCGGGCGGGCTGACGCCGGCCAACGTGGCGGCGGTGCTGGCGTCGCTCGGCAGCGCGGGCCGGCAGGTTCTGGGCGTGGACACGAGCAGCGGCGTCGAGACGGACGGGAAGCAGGACCTGGCCAAGATCCGGGCGTTTGTGCAGGCAGCGAAGCAGGTTAGGTAGTGTCATGTACACCAGAAAGAGTAGTCACGTGATGTCAAATCTATTCGTAACCAACGCCGGATAGTAGTGCAAGAAAAAAGGAAAAAGCTACAGCCGAAACTTTGGCATAAACAAAAAGACGAGCACGAGCACGAGCATGAGCCCATACACAATGGCCATGGCAAGCATGCGCTGCAGCCAGCTCTTGCCCTCGGTCATGCTCGCCAGCAGCGCCATGCTCCGGCTGGCGGCCGTCATGTTGTCCTTGGTCGTGTCCATGCCCTCGCCGACGCGCTCGACGACGCCCTTGTCCTCGTCCAGCTTGGCACGCATCGCGAGCGAGTTTTGTTTCATCCGCGCCGTCGCCTCGACAATGCTCTCGTGCAACAGCTCCTGCTCGCGCCGCTCCTTGTCGAGCGCCGCCTCCTCGGACGCCAGCGGGTCCGCACTGCCCGCCGAGCCAAACAATGCCGTCGCCGACCCGCCATACACGTCGGACGTGCTCGGGACCGACACGGCCTGTGACGACGACGTGTGCGCCGTGTCCCGGTCCTGGTCGAGCCCGTCGGCCTGCGTGCGGCGTCGGCGGCGTGGGCGTGCAGACCGCACAGACGTCGGACGTGCATCCCGCACAGACGTCGGACTCGAACGTGCAGGCTCGGGCTCGGGCTCGGTGGTCGGCGCTTTCCTCGACACGGCTCCGACGAGCTGTGCCGATGGCGTGTCCTCTGGTGATGGCGGTGGTAGTGGTGATGGCGTGGCTGGTGCTGTCGTCTCCAGAGGTAGTGATGTCGACGCAGTCGCCCGGCTCGGCGTAATGTGTGCCAGGTCGCTGTCGACCTCGTCCTCGTCCTCCTCCTCGTCGCCGTGCATCTCGGCCAGTGCGCGTGCTTCTTCGTCGAGGTCGTCGAGGCGTTCCTGCAGCTGCTCCACGAGCGCGCCGCGGCGGCCGAGCTCGTTGAGCATGCTCTGCCGCAGCGTGAGCTTCTTAATCTGCTGCGTCGCCGGCTCGACGCGGGCGAGCATGGTTCGTGCGACGGCGAGGTCGAAGCGTGCCTGGCTGCGCAAAAAGTCGTCGGCGACAAGGCGCCGCCAGGCGTCGGGCCCGGTGTGCAGCAGCGACCGCTCGAGGCGCGCGAGCGTGCGGCCGAGGTCGTCAAAGGGGTTGTACGACGACGGCGACGCCGAGGCCACGGTTGGGTGCGACGGTGTCGAGGCAGAGGCCGCAGCCGGTATGGGCGTTGTCGAGGGCGAGCCCATAAACAGCGAGTAGTTGCCAGCCCTCGCCATCTGGGTGTCTTGTCTTTTTCTTTTGTCTTTGTCTTTCGCGGCCCGGTTGCAGATGGTGGCAGCCCAGTGGGGTGCAGGTCGATGATGTCGATGATCTCCGTTGATGATTGACCTGGCAATGAGCTGGTGACTTGTCCATTGAGTGGGTCTGGCTGATAAGATAAGCCCTTTACTACTAGACGCTATTTGCACTGCACACTGTTTTTCTGTAAATGTGTTACTCGCACCGCAATGCAAGATCAATAAAGCAACATATCCAATAATTCAATAATTCAATAAGTCATCAAGTCCAGTAAATTCATAATTCAATCAAGATCGTTAGCCCTCCTTGTCAAAGGCATCGTTTAGGTAGCCGACAAAGATTTCTCGTATACGGGCGCCGGTAAACTGGCCGGCGCCTTCGAGGCCGATGCCGCCGCGGTTGAGGGCCATGAACGCGCGGCGGTGGCGCTGCAGCTGGGCGAGACCGACGGCTTGGCCGGGCAGCTCGACGACGAGGTCGTCGCTCTTGCCGTTGACGTCGCTCTTGCCGTTGGTGTTGGCCCCACTTGGGATACGCACGTCGCTGCTGCCCGGCTGGTCCTTTTGGGCGTCGAGGATGCGCTTGACGACGTCCTGGGTCTCGCGGTCGAGCGTGTACAGAAAGTCGCCACCGCCGTCGTGGCCGCGCTGGACGCTGACGAGGTTGGGCCGGACGTCCTTGCGGGCGTCGCCGCAGAGCGCGTCCCACAGCTGGCCAAAGACGCGGCGCGCCTCGGCGTCGTCGTCGTCCCAGGTCAGCGCAAAGAGCGGGCTGTCCCAGCGCGTCATGGGGTTGGGCTCCTCGTAGCGGAAGACGAGGTTGTCCCAGTTGGCGGGCGCGTAGCCCTCGGGGCGCGCGTCGGGGTCGGCGAGGCGCGCTTCGTTGACGGCGCGCGCACGGTCGGGCGGGCAGCCAATCTGCAGCACGGCGCTCGGCGTGCGCATGTTCTTGGCCTCGCACGCCAGCTGGTAGCGCCAGCCCTTGATGTAGTTGAGCCCGTCGAGCACGACAATGTCGCGCGGCGACAGCACGCGCTTGACGGCGCCGTAGATGCTCGCGCGCGCGTCCTTTTCCGACGCGTTGGCCGAGCGCGTGTGCGCCGGCAGCGCCGACAGGTCGTACACGGCGCGCGGGATCGACAGCGTGTCGTCCGAGACGAGGTGCAGGCGGTACGGCGGCTCGTTGGGCGCGTCGGGCGCGTCGGGTGCGTCGGGCGCGTTGGGCGTGTCGGACGGGGCGCTGGCGATGCGCTCCGCCAGGTAGTCGTACAGCTGCTGGGCGCGCGTCGACTTGCCCGACGTCGGCAGGCCCGAGAGGATGACGAGCTGGGATTAGCGCAGGTCAGCCAACGACGTGTAGACATACCGGCATGTTGTGTTGATGACGAGTTTGAGAGGAAGATTTTCTATTGCTTAGTCATCTGACTTACGGAGTACGTTTGGAATCATGGCAGTATTTTGTAACGAATTGATTTGGTGACGTCATTTCTCTTGACTATTTTTACTATTTTATCACTGGCAACAACATGCTATAGTTTTATTACAATAAATCTAAATCGATAGATATTCACGCCTGTGCGACATCTTCTGCGCTGGACATACAGCACTGGCTAGCGGTTTGTCCCACATCAATCATGGGGCAATGGCTCAGTTGGGAGAGCGTCAGACTGAAGATCTGAAGGTCCCCGGTTCGATCCCGGGTTACCCCATTTTTTGCCTTTTTTGCAGCTTCTACCTCCACCTTCCATGGTCTGTATTGTCAAGTTTACGTTGCAAACGCTGGCCTTGCGCTACGTCCGAGATCAGATACGACACTACGAGAGCGAGACAGGCTCAGTAAGACTGCCTGGCTTGCTGCACTGAAGACCAACGTCTGGTCTACGACAGGGCGTAGTAGGCTGTGGGGCGCTTGTAATGCAAAAGTGACAAATGGGATATAAAACGCTACCATGCATCAAAATTGCCAAACCCGCTCGTTTTTGCCTTTTTCGGCGCGGGCTCGTCCCACGCGTCGTCGGCTGGCTTCGAGTCGGCCTCCTTTCCGTCGGCCTGCGTCGCGAGGGCGGCTTTGAGGTACGTGCCGACGGCGGCTTGGCTGGCCGATGGTGCGTCGCCACGCAGACGCTTGCCGGTCCACGTGACCTTGTCGTCCTCGCTGCCGCCGGCACGCTGGACGGCGACGCGGCGTGCCTCGTCCTGCTCGGCCTTGGCGCGGTCGGCGAGGAACTGGGCAAACGGGTCGACGTAGACGACAATGTCGCGGATGACGAGATCGTCGACGGGCCGGCTATTGGCGCCGACGGGCGCGGCCTCGAGGCGGTCGAGCGTATCGAGGCCGTCGACGACCTGTCCGAACACGGTGTGCTTGCGGTCGAGGTGCTTGGCGGGCGCGTACGTGACAAAGAACTGGCTCGAGTTGGTGTCGCGGCCCTTGTTGGCCATGCTGAGCACGCCACGCGCGCTGTGCGTGTGTGGTCCGTCGAGCTCGCACGCAAAGTTCTTGCCCCAGACGCTCGTGCCGCCACGACCGGTGCCGCTCGGGTCGCCGCCCTGGATCATGAAGCCGCGGATGTTGCGGTGGAAGAGGATGCCGCGGTAGTAGCCCTGCTGGGCCAGACGCACAAAGTTCCACACCGCCTTGGGCGCCGTCTCCGTGTGCAGCTCGACGTTGAAGTTGCCGACGCTCGTCTCGACGCGCGCGTAGCCCTTGTGTGCCACGCGCTTCGGCACCAGCATCCACTCCTCGTCGCTCAGCACCGCCCGTGCCCCGCTCGTCTCGGGCGTCAGGCCCGTGCTCGTAAAACTCGCCGCCGCCGCCCCAGTCGTGTACCCTGCCGCCTTGTGCGTCGACGACGACGTGTCTGTACGCCCGTGCTTCACCGCCTGCGTCTTTTCGGTCTTTTCGGTCTTGGCGACGGCACTCGGCCGGTTCACGTCGCCAGTGGCTCGTGCAGCGCGTGCCTTGTCGACGGCCGCACGCGCCTGGAGCACCTTGTCACCGAGACGCCCGAGCGCTGCGACATTGACGTGCGCGTCGCCCGAGCCCGAGGAGGGGCTGGCACGTGCCTGCCCCTCCTTGACGTACTGGAACTGGCTCGCGTCGCGGCTGCCCACGTTCTGCGGGTCCTGCAGCGTCAGGATATCCTGGCGCGTAAAGGGCGTGTCGTCGACCAGGTCGCGCCACGCCTTGGCCTTGATGTTCATCCGTTCGACCGTGTCCCACGCAAACACATTGGCATACGCGCCGTGCCGCAGCGCCACAATGTGCGTGTTGTCGGTAAACACCTTGAACGTCACCGGGTCGATCAGGTCGCCCGCGCCGTTGCGTGCAAAGTCCAGTCGCACCAGGTCGCCCGCCCGCAGCGCCGCGCCCGTCACCGGGTTCGTCTTGTGCTTGGCCAGCCACGCGGCAATCGCCTCCGCGTCAAACACGGTGCCGTCCGGCGCACACACCGGGTGCGCAAACGGCTGCAGGCTCGCCGCGCAGTAGTTGAATGGCAGCCGTCGGAACGCCTGCTCGGAGCCCGCGCCCGCCGACCCCGGCCCGCGCACGCCGCTGCCCTTGCTCGCGCCAAACGCGTCCGCCGACGCCCACTCCGAGTGCGTAATGTACAGCTTGTCCGTGCCCTTGCCCATGGTGTGTCGTGTCGAGGTCGTGGTCCAAACTGGGTACTGAGGCTGCGACGCGCTAACGCTAGCCTACAGCGCCCTCTGGCCAATCAGCGGCCGCCACAGCCTCGTCTCTCACGTGCCCTGACCCGGCAAACGATACCTCTTAGTACCAGTGCAATTTCTACTTGGAAGCTGCACTGCAATGTGCCTGCCTTGTCTGCCTGTCTTGTCTCCAAATCAGAAACCACTCCAGGCGCTGCCGACGCTCCTGCCATCCCCCGAAACCGTGTGGACCTGCACCCAGCGCAGCCTAGCGTGTCTTATCTTATCGCCCGTACGCTGAACACCTACTGTGGCGAATACGAAATACAGCGCCGCACTGCGCTGTGCTTGGCCTCTCGTATCCGAGCTGTCCTTTTCAGGTCGCGCCGCCAGCTCCAGCTCCCACAACGAGCCTCCGCGACGACTACCTTGCTCTCCTGTCACGCCCGGCCTCCATCACGCCGACCGCCGCCACACCGACTTGCTTCCAAGCCGGCACACGGACCCCTGCTGTCGCTGTCTGGCACCGCTGTCATTGCTGGCACCGCTGTCATTGCTGGCTGACCGTCTCGCCGTCTCGGACCCGCATCGTCCAATTGGCATCACTCGCACTCGACCGACACTCGACCTCGACCGACACTCGACCTTGACCGACACTCGACCTCGACTCGACTCGACTCGACTCGCTCTGCTCTCATGGCCTGGTGCTCCAAAATGCTGGCGCTCGTCGCGCTGGCGCTGTGGACGGCCAACGTCGCCAACGCCTTTGAAGAGCACCTCTCGCAGGACGACAACAACCGCCAGCGCTGCGCCGGCATGTACAGCCGCGCCACCTGGGGCGGCCCCGTCGACCCCTTTATCCTGGTCAAGTTTGACGCCTACACCGGCCCCGTCGACCCCGTCGTCAGCCTGCTCATCTTTGAGTGGCGCGACGAGCAGTTTATCGGCACCCAGCCCGACCCGACGCACCCGGTATGTTCTGTCTCGTCTCATGTCGCGCCCGCTAACCCCTAGAAAATCATCATCTGCGAGCCGCAGTTTGCCAAGCTCGGCTACTGCAATGCCACCGCGCTCGGCGAGTTCGTGCTCGCGCCCAACGCCACCGCCCTGTCGGGCAACCTGATCTACACCGAGGCCGTCCACCTCAAGTCGGCCGGCGCCATCAACTACAGCATCGCCAAGACGGGCTACTACTGCGTCATCACGGCGCCCTTCCAGGCCACCGACTATGGCGCCGTCGTCGAGTTCCGCAACAGCTACGGCGAGCTGCCCGCGACGCAGATCCCCAAGCTGCCCTTTTACGGCGGCATCACGCTGCTCTACGCCCTCGTCGCCGTCTTCTGGGGCTTCCTCTACTACCAGCACCGCGCCGACATCCTCGCCGTGCAAAACTACATTACCGCCATCCTCATCTTCCTCGTCGTCGAGATGCTCATGACCTGGGGCTTCTACGAGTACCTCAACCGCCACGGCAGCAACGTCGGCAGCAAGGTCCTGCTCGTCGTCGTCGCCGTCCTCAACGCCTTTCGCAACTCCTTTTCCTTTTTCCTCTTGCTCATCGTCTGCATGGGCTACGGCGTCGTCAAGCACTCGCTCGGCCGCGTCATGCTGTACGTGCGCGCCCTCGCCGTCGCCCACTTTGTCTTTGGCCTCGTCTACGCCATCACCAGCCTCGTCATTACGCCCGAGAGCGCCGGGCCGTTTGTGCTGCTCGTCATCCTGCCGCTCGCCGCCACCCTGACCGGCTTCTACTTTTGGACGCTCAACTCGCTCAACCTCACGCTCAAGGACCTGCGCGAACGCAAGCAGCACGCCAAGGAGAGCATGTACCGCAAGCTGTGGTGGTGCATCCTCGTCAGCATCCTCGTCCTCTTTACCTTTTTCTTCCTCAACAGCTTCTCCTTTGCGTCGTCGTCCGACCCCGACTTTGTGCCCTTTCACTGGAAGACGCGCTGGTTCGTCCTCGACGGCTGGATGAACCTCGTCTACTTTGCCGACGTCGCCTTTGTCGCCTACGTCTGGCGGCCCACGGCCAACAACCGCCGCTTCGCCATGAGCGACGAGATTGCGCAGGAGGACGACGGTACCTTTGACATGTCCAACATGGACATTGGCGTGCCCGACGAGTTTGACTCGGACGACGACGACGCCAAGCCCGCCGACCGCGCCGACCGCGCCGCCGCCGCCGGTGCCGAAGAACGCGATGTCGGCAGCAGCCGCCCAGCACACCCCGCCCCCGTGCCCTCGGCGCATCTGGGGAGTTCCTCAGGTTCTGCAGGCAGTTCCGCAGGCAGTTCCTCGGCCGCTGGTGCTGCTGCTGGAGCCGCCGCCGGAGCTGTTGTTGGCGCCACCACCAAACGTCGCTCGCTCGACGGCGACACCATCTTTGCCGTCGACGAGAGCGAGGACGAGAGCGACGAGAGCGACGACAGCTCCGACGACGACGACGACGACGACGACGACGACGACGACGACGACTCGGACGAGGAGAAGGGGCTGGTAAAAAGCAAGTAGGCAGGTGGGGCATTTTGGGTTAGAGTAGCTGTGTATTTAGTTAGATTTGCAGCTTGTACAACATGTAGCGGTATCATTGGTCACGAGTTCCTCAGTTACTGCACGTCGCCGCCAAAACCCACGGGCCGCCGCCGGCCGCTGTTCTCGGGCAGGATCGCGAGCACCTTGTACACCTTGCCCATACCGTTCGGCCCACGGTCCACCAGCCGCTGCCACGACTTTTCAATGTCGGCCAGGCGGGTCTCGAGCGTCGGTCCGTCCTTGTCGTCCTTGTCGTCCTCTTTTCTGGCGACGGCCTGCTGCAGCGCTGCTGCGCGCTCGCGGATGCCCATGGCCAGGAGAAAGTCGGCCTGGTCGACGGGTCCGTGCACCTCGACGCCGGCGCTCGCGGCCAGTGCGGCCTCGGCAAGGCCCTCAAAGTCGACGTCGGCGCTCAGGTCCGTCAGCCCGGGCTCGGCAAACGGGCTCACGCGCTGGTGCTGCCGGATCCCACGCAGCGAGTTGACCGGCACCGACCCGTCGCCCGGGCCGTAGTCGAGCACGAGCGCCGCGCCGCGCGCCTGTGGCTTTGCGTCGGCCGTGCTGCCGCCGATGCGCACGGCAAACTCGCTCGCGTACAGCGCCGCGTCGGGGCACACCTCGATGATGGCGCCGCCCTGGGGCATCGCCTTGAGCAGCGCCTGGTACCGCGGCGAGCTCGCCGGTAGGTACTGCGAGTGCCGCGTCGGCGACTTGCTCATCGTCAGCTGGAAGTCGGGCACCGGGCTGTGCGCCGCCCCGCCGGGGCCACCGTGCGGCCGCTGCGACCGTGGCGTGCCGAGCGACTCGTGCGTCGACCCGGGCGGCGTCGGCGTCACCACCATTTCGCGCCACTGCACCGGCTCGTTGCGCTCCGCCTTGGTCGGGCCGCCGGGCCGCGACACGGTGATGCCCGGTCTCGGCTCGGGCTCCGGCGGCACGACGACCGACTGGAACGTGTGGATGGGCAGCGCGTCAAAGAACTCGTGCGCGACAATCAGCGGTACGGCCTCGGGCCGTTTCGGGATCGACTGGATCGTCTCCGTCCACACAATCGGCAGCCCGTGCGTCGTCGTGCCGTGCCACCCGACGGGCGACTCGGTCAGCACGGCGTCGGGCCCGCACAGCAGCGTCTTTTGCGTCTCACGCAGCTGCGCGCTCGCCTCGACCATGTACACCGTGTCGACGGCCTGGCTGAGCGGAAAGTGCCGGATCGTGCGGAGCATGTCCGCCATGAGCGTGCCGCGGCCCGGCCCGACCTCCATCAGCTCGACGCCGCGCGCCGGCCGGCCCTGCGCCATCCACTCGGCGACGAACCAGATGCCCACCAGCTCGCCAAAGACTTGTGACACCTCGGGCGACGTCACAAAGTCGCCCGTGCGCCCAAACGGGTCGCGTCCGCCGGGCAGCGCGCCCGTGTAGTAGCCGCCGACGTCCGCCGTCAAGCACATGCGCATGAAACTCGCCAGCGGGATCGGGCCCGTGATGTTGATGGCGTCGGCAAGTTGCTTGGCCAGCGGCGTCGACCACGTGCGCTCCTCGTCATCGCGCCGCCGTGCCGAGACGGAGAAGGAGCGCAGTCCGGCCAGGTGTCTCGGCAGGCAACATGTCGTGTCCAGCAGTGGTGTCCGTGTCCGTGTCCGTGGTGTCCGTGGTGTCCATGTCGACCGTGTCAACAGTGTCGACCATGCCGACCATGTCGACCGTGGCACTGCAGACAGCGACTGGCGCACCCTCTGCGCCTGTATCGCCTTCATTCTCGCGAGACGTCTATAGTGTTAGCAGTGTTGTGCATTTTAGTCCGTTTGTGGTGAAACAGTTGCGTACCAAACGTGGACGGCGTGTGTTGCGAGGTGAGCCACGGTCGTGAGCTCAAAAGCAGTGGGACCGCAATTCGCCCGCTGATTGGCCATTGGCCCAGCTTTTGATGACGGCAGGCGCACTCCACATACGGCCCTGCTCTCAACGTCGCTTCCTTTTGATACAGTCTACCTTTCCTTTTTGATACGATTACTTCTACAAACGACAGGCGCGGCCGCCAGCTGCTTCGCGCTACCCCTTTTACCCCTATTCGCCTCCGCCTCATCGCCACCTCCGCTCAATCCAACAACGCAATACAACGACGACATGACGGGCGCCGCGTCGCGCTGGGCCGACGCCGAGGAGGACGCCGCGTTTGAGGCGAAGCGGCGGCGCGAAAAGGAGGCGAAGAAGAAGCTCAAGGCGGCTGAGAAGGCGCGAAAAGAGGCCGAGCGAAAGGCAAGAGAGGCCGACGCGACTCAGTCGACAGACGACGACCGGCCATCGAAACGGCGAAAGCGGACGCCCGAACACGACGACGGCGGCGCCAGCACAGACAAGCCGGCGGACGAAGGTCCCATCTTGCGGATGACGGGCGGTCCTCTCGTCGAGCCGTGCCGCAGTGTCGAGGGCTACGAGAAGCTCAACGACATTGAGGAGGGCGCCTACGGCTGGGTGGCGCGCGCGCGCGACCGTGCGACGGGCGCCATCGTCGCGCTCAAGCGTCTCAAGCTGGACGCCGGCGACCGCAGCGGCGTGCCCGTCACGGGCCTGCGCGAGATCCAGCTGCTTCGGGACTGTCAGCACCGCAACATTGTCGCGCTGCGCGAGGTCGTCGTTGGCGACCGGCGCCCGATTGACAATATCCTGCTGGTGCTCGAGTTTGTCGAGCACGACCTCAAGAGCGTGCTCGCCGACATGCCGCAGCCGTTTCTCGCGTCCGAGGTCAAGACGCTGCTGCGTCAGCTCGCGTCGGGCGTCGCGTTCCTGCACCGCCGCTGGGTCCTGCACCGCGACCTCAAGACGTCCAACCTGCTGCTGAACAACCGCGGCCAGCTCAAGATTGCCGACTTTGGCATGGCGCGCTACGTCTCCGACGGCGCCGACAACTGCCTGACGCAGCTCGTCGTCACGCTCTGGTACCGCGCGCCCGAGCTGCTGCTCGGCGCGCGCGACTACGGCCGGCCCGTCGACATGTGGAGCGTCGGCTGCATCTTTGGCGAGCTGCTCACGCGCGAGCCCCTCTTGCAGGGCAAGAACGAGGCCGACGAGCTCGCGCGCATCTTTGACCTCTGCGGCATGCCCACCGACGCCTCGTGGCCCGGCTTCCGCCGCCTGCCCAACGCCCGCGCCCTCCGCCTGGCCCCGTCGTCCGCCGCGTCGCTCGCACAGTCCGCCAACGCCACCAAAGCCACCGCCAACGCCATCCGCGCCAAGTTTCCCCTGCTCACCGCCGCCGGCTGCAATCTGCTGGCCTCGCTGCTCTCGCTCGACCCGGCGCGCCGCCCGTCTGCCGACGACATGCTCGACCACGAGTACTTTCGCCAGGATCCTCGGCCCAAGCAGGAAGCCCTCTTTCCCACGTTTCCCAGCAAGGCCGGCCAGGAACGCCGACGCAGGCGCGACACGCCCAACGCGCCCCAGCGCGGCGCCGCCGCTGCCGATCTCGGGGCCGTCGACTTTGCCAGCGTCTTTGGCGGCCGCGAAGAAGAGCGTGGCGCTGGGTTTTCCTTACGCATGGTCTAGACTTTTTTTTTGGCCTGATTTTACACATAGCGACGTGTACGATAATACGACAATGGATGATCATTACGCTGTATTGTAGAGCAAGGCATGCGAGAAAAGATGGCAAGACTAGTAAAGTATCAACAACGCAACGCAGTGGGCGCATGCCCGATTTTGTACCCAGAAACCCAATATAGCAAGATATGCAGACGCAGACGCAAAACAAAAAGCAAAAGCAAAAGCACAAGCAAAACGCGTGAAATGATAACGCCAGACATGAAGCGGACAGGCGACAGACATGGTCTGCTGATTAGGCCGTCCGCAAAGGGTGCACGGTGCACTAAAAGACGACGCCCATGCCGGTGACGAACCAGGTAAAGCTCACGACCGTCACGATGCTCATTGTCAGCGCAAAGCCGAGCGCGCGCTTCTCCGTGTCCGACACGGCGCCGCTGCACGTGGCGCACGTCCAGCCCGACGCCAGTGGCGTGTACGCCTGCGTCGCGTACAGGCCAAACGTGAAGCCGGAAAAGGTGTCGAGGTAGCCGGCCTGCGGCGTCGCGCTGACGCTGCTCTCGGCGTCGTAGATGAGGAGCGTGTACTGCTGGGTCAGCAGCTGCGAGTTGACATTCTCCGTCTGGTACGCCTCCGTGTCCCACGTGTACGAGCCGAGCGTCTCAAACGTCATGTTCTGCGTCAGCGTAAACGTGCGCGAGGCAAAGCTGCACGAGGCCAGCACGTCAATCGCCGTCGGCGTCGCCTGCAGGTCCGTGTAGTTCCAGCCCCACGTGATGTGGTCGCCAATCTTGTACAGCTCCATAATGTTGGTCGTCGACGGCGTAATCATCGACAGGCTGCCCACCGGGTCCGCCGCGTCAAACGTCGTCGGCGTCGGGCCCTTGGTGCCCGTCGTCCTGGTGCCCGTCGTCTTGCCGGTGCCCGTCGTGGTTCGGCCGGTGCCTGTCGTGGTTCGGCCGGTGCCCGTGGCCGTCGTCTTGTCCGACGAGTCGGAGTCGGACACGGACTCCACGGCCGTGTTGAGGTTGGCCGTTGTCGCGGCCCGCGTGCCCGTCCTGGTCGCAGGAGCGGCTGTTTGTTAGCAGATTTTTTATTTCTTCAGAAAAATCGCTGCTTACCCGTCGTGCTGTCGGCCTCGTCGGCCTGGCGGGCAACCACGGCGTTCAAGTTGGGCAGCTCAAGCGACCATGCCGACGCGACGGACGACAGCGAGAGCGCGGCCATGGCCAGACGGCCGAGCGATGTTGAGGCCTTCATTGTGTGTTTTGGAGTGGTGAAAACGTCCGAGATCAAGAGTCGAGCAAAACTGGACGACCGGGAGGTATCCAAGAAAATTTATCCAAAACACGTGGAATCGAAGCAGCGATCAGGGCTGTTTCGAAACGAGGAGAGATTGAGGAACCGAGCGAAGCGGAGTGCAGGTGCAGGCAGGTGCAGGCAGGTGCAGATGCAGCAAGGATGGGAGGCCGAGAAAGGCGCCCAGAAGCGGAAAGCGAAAGCGGAAAGCAGAGAGCCAAAAGCCAAAGGCCGGACACGAAACGAGGGCGGCCGGCAGGCGTCGACGGTTTTGTCAAACTGCTTCGGTGGCACAAGAAGAGGCCCAGCTGCGAGGCGTGCGGTGGCGTCGCTGCAGCGTCTGGGATGTGATGCAGGAGTCTGCTGTTTCGTGCGAGTTGGTTCGTCGGGCTGTCGATGGCGTCGATGGCGTCGATGCCGTCCACAGAGTCGTCAATGTAAGGCGAGTGTGGAATGTAGGCGGTGGATCAGGCGATGCTCGAGAGTGAACGTCAACAAAACAGTCGCGGAGGACAGGACTCGATCGGGGTCGTAACGGGCGTGTAAATCGATTAATAGTAAAAAACAAAGGCGAAGCGTCGAGCGAACGAAGGACGCGGCGGAGAAGCGAACGGCAGATACTGAAGCGAGCGTGGTGATGGTGACAAACGATGCACGTAAAGGAGAACAAACACGCCAGATGTCGAGGGATCGGGCTTCGGAGGCGCTGGCAGGACCAGTGTCAAAATGGGAAGGAAAGGCGTCAATGCCACTGGTCATCGGGTGGAGCATGGCGCGCTGAGCAGGACGACGCAGCAAGGGCAATGAATATATTTAAATATTTATAAATAGAACAAACGAGAAAAATAGGGTGCATCGTGCAGCGGGAGTGCAGGCACGCAGCAGCACTTGCCGTGATTGGCCTATACGTCGAAGTGGGACTGTCAATTGTAAATATACATTTATACTTGTAATAAATAAAAAGCGATCGGGCCCGTCAATAGGGGCGCCAGCGGCTGAACAGCTAAAGCTACGGAGTAAAAGAGCAAAAACGCAAAAAAGGCTCCGGACTCGAACTAGCCTGAATGCCTGGAACAATCACCACACACGGCCAAGGGCTGCTGACGGCGACGATGCATGGAGCAAATCAATAACAAATCGCCTCAGCGTAAAAGTGGGGCATATAGGGGCTGAAGCACAGCATCCTCACGTCCTACGCCACCAGCAGTATGAGATGCACGCCGTGCATGCTCAGTGAATTAACTGGTAGAATCTTGTGCACAGCGTGCTGTTTCTTTGCTGGAAGAATCTGGTTGTGCACAGAGCTGTCTTGTGCACTAGGCTGTTCTATTCTTGGATGCAAAAGGCCGTACCCCATATTTTTTTATAAATTTTATGCTTGCGGTTGGCCTCGTATTGCCACAGCTAGCACGCAGTGCGCATAGTGCTCCTTCCCAGTTTCCTTGCCACGACTCCCACCAAGACTCTCGTAATGCAAGCTCGTATTGCCACTGAAACGGTAGAGGAGCTTGACACAGAAGCCTCTCGAACGGTGCATAAATATAAATATACATGAACGACGGCCTCTTTTTAGTGCGGCGTCTGACGGTCGCTCCAGAGTGAGCACAGCAAGCCACAGTCACAGTCACAGGGAAATATTTACAGAAGAACTGGAGTCACAGGCACAGAAGAACTGGACACAAGACGCCCGAAAAGCGGTAGGTGCCGTGTGAAGCGCCCTGCGCCAGCTCATCAAATGTGTCTCTGCCCCTAAATAGAAAATATACTTGGGAGTGCCAGACCAGCCTACTGGTGCCAGGCGACGCTGCCATTCACAATGGTCAATTTGAACGAGACGAACCATTCTCTTCAAATGCATTTCTAAACAAGAAACTGCCAGACACCACGGACTGGGCCACGGACTGGCTGTGTGCATCCCCAGACGCCTAATGCGCTGGCCAAACACAAAGTTTAAGCACAGTGCACAAGCGCAAACGCCGTGGTGCACAACGGCTGCAGCCACGTCGCCACGGTGCTCGTTCGTTTTGTGCTCGGCACCGCGGCCCGTGAGAGGCAGATGCACAATGCACAATTACTCACAGGTTTTGTCGGTGCCACCAGATACGGTACGGGTGTCTCTGCTTCTGCAGATTTGTGCAGATTGTGCAGATTCGTGCATTCGTCTGCAGCAGCCGGTGGCACAGCAAGGACAGGCGTGGTTGTCGCGGCTTGCGCTGCCATAATGTTTCCAGTGTTTCCGTAACACGCTGCTCGCCGGTCCAGGTCCATCACCACACGCCAGTTCCGGTCCGGCCAACGGCTTTGGTTATCGGGGTCTGACGTTTCGTGCCCGATCCGTCCCGCTTACGGTACCGTGCCCGATTTCCTTGGCCCACGTTACACCGGGTCCATATTTTTTTTAAAAAATATTTTTCGTCGTCGATTCTCACGCAGCTCTCGAGGTTGGCCTCGAGGTTGGCCTCGAGGTGAGAATGGCAGCTGGCAGACGCCGGCCTTGCCATGGTTTCTTCTGTGTGCATGTGATTGCATCGCGTCGTGATCGGTAGCCCCGGCAGAGCGCTAACTGAGACGCGCTTGGTCTGTCTGTCGGCCGCTGTTCAACGCACAATGGCCTACGAAATTAAATTCATGGTTGTGGTGTGAGCTGCGCCGCGCTTGCCCGATTTGGCACAACAATAGGCCGTCGCTTCCCCTCTTTCATATGTAAGGGCGGGCACAATAGTTGAGCTGGTGCTGGTCCTTCCAGGAACCGCCTTGCTATTGTCTACTGGTCGCTGCTGCTCTATTTCAAATCGTCCCTCTCTCGCGTCGGCCTCCTGCCTCGACCTCGCAAGTTCCTCCTAAACACATCACGACACCCATCGGCACGACGTCCTCGATTCGGCCCCAACCGCACATTCATTCCACTACGACACACGACACACGAACTGACACAGCGCCATCGGACCCGCCCAAATTGATCAATTGATCAAATCGGTAGTGCACTTGCTGAATCGCAACCGCTCGCTGTCACCATGGCCGCAAGCTCGCCCGTCTTGCTCGACCGCGAGGTCTTCCATGAGCTCCTCCAGAGGTAAGACTCCTTGTCTCGCCGTGTGTTCACCTCGGCATGCGACCTTTGCCAGATTGCACTGTGTATTACTGCTGAGGCTCTTTGGATTGCTTTTTCCGCCAGTCGCCCTTCCATTTTTCGACTTTCGCCTGCTTTTTCCTCTTTTCTTCTTTGACCTCGTCTAACTTGTCCGCAGATCCGATTGCGTAGGTTTCGCACAACGCACCGACGACTCTGTACAATACATGACACCCGGGATCTGTTCTAACTGCCTCCACGCTCCAGATTGCCGCCAGCGACAATGGCTCCGAACGTGAATTTGAAACGGCCGTTCTCGTCCCCCAGGGCGACTATGACACTCTACAGCTGATTGCTCATCATTTTGGTCCGTACTGCCCGTCTGCCGCCGCGTATTTGCTAACGACGACCAGTAAACCTCCGCGACAACTTGCGCAATGGCGGTCTCGACGACGATGCCTTTCGAAGCCTGTGTTTTGCCGAAGGAGAAGACGTGGGCGAGACGCCGCCGCTGCAGGCGCCGGCCCAACCGTACTCCGACGGCATGGCCCGCAAGCACAGCATAGCCTCGTCGACGGAGACTGGCCAGAGCGGCCACGTCGACTGCAATGTCAATACGAACGGCTCGCAAAAGAAGAGGGCCGCCGCGGCTAAGAAACGGGCCGACGAGGAAGCCCGTCTTGAGCGGACGCAGAGCAACGACTACCAGGACAGCATCGCCAGCATCGCCAGCCTCCGAATCGACTCTGGAGCGAGCGGCACGACCGACACGCGGTCCGACACCGGGTCCAGCAGCAACGACGCCCATGCCGAGCGTACAGTTTTCCGCACCGTCCAGCTCGCCAACCTGTCCGACAGCACCACCCTGGCCGACGTCGCCGATGCCGTCCGTGGCGGCCAGCTGGCCGAGCTGTACATCCGCCACCTCGACCGCTCGGCCATTGTCTCGTTTGTGCACGCCCCCGACGCCCTGCGTTTCTTTGACCACGTGCGCAAGCACGACCTGTACATCAAGACGCGCCGCATCCAGTGCCGCTGGGCCGACCGCCAGTTTAGCGTTACGCACAACATCCGCGCCCAGGTCAACGCTGGCGCCACGCGCAACTTGGTCATTGTACGCTGCGACCCGCGCGTCACCGAGAACTTGGTTCGCGGAGACCTCGAGCACATTCGCAACCTCGACGTGATTCGCATTCGGTTTGCGTCGGGCAACTGCCATATCCAGTGCAACTCGGTGCACAACGCCCTCGCTGCGCGCACCCACCTGATGAGCCGCGGGTACGTCCACCCGCGCCGCCATGACTCGCAAGACGACAGACTGCTAACCGCCAGTGCCTACAAAAGCTCCCGCATCGAATGGGGCGCCGACGAGTGTGCCGGGCCCCTGCCCGTCATTGCCCCCGTTGCTCGCCCCAAGAAGATCATTCTGCCCTACCAGACCCCCAACTTTGCCGCGCCCAACCGCTTCCAGGCGCTGAAGACGACCGACGACGGTAGCGTCAAAGCCCCGAGCAAAATGCCCTCGAGCGAGGACAGCGAGGACAGCGAGGACGACGAAGGCGTGGTCTCTCCTATGCCGTGACCGACAACGCAGCTGGCCGCTTGCCTATAGCTTCTGAGCTCGTTTGTTTTATTTTATTTTATTTTGTTCTTTCCGTCCTGACTTTTGATAACTTGCTGCTCGGCCTGATTTTGCCGTAGCTATATTTTTATGATTTATAATCCCGTCATGAATTTATTTTAGTAAATGCTTTATAATGTCCCATCGGTTTTTTATTATAGTAAAAATGTCCGATATTCTAAAACTCCCACGGATCAAGGGCAATAAAATCTAATTGATAAGCAAAACTACCAAACTACACCGAGCCCAAACCAAACAGCCAACGCTGCTCACTCGCGACTCACGTCCGCGACTCAAGGAAGCTCAGCAGAAAGTCGCGCTGCTCCGTCGATATCGGAGGCTGCGCACTCCCTCTGCGCAAGCTGTCGCTCGACGCGCCGCTCTCCGTCTCGGACATGACGCCGCTCGGCACGCTGACGCTCGGTGGCGCCATGGCGCCCGACGCCGAGCGCTGGTCCATGCTGCCGCGCGAGCTGACCGATGGCGGCGGCGGCAAGTGCGAGGCTCCCATGGCCCCGCCGGCCGCTGCAAACGCCGTCGGCGACATGCTATGCGGTACGTGCTTTTGGAACGGCGGCAGGCCGCCCTGCGTAGAGCCAAACAGGGCCAGCAGCTTCTGCGGATGCTCGGCCTTGTGAACGCCATGGGCACCGTGGACGCCGTGGACGCCGTGGACGCCGTGGACGCCGGCGGCCGGACTCGACTGCTGGGGGTGCTGCACCGAGCCGTACTGGGGCGAGGCCACGTTGGAGCGGCCGTTCTGGATCTGGAAGAGCATCTGCTGGGCTGCCGTCTGCATGCCGCTCGAGTCGGCGCGGACGGGCGGCGAGTGGAAGCTGGGGCGTCGCGAGTCGCCGTGGAGCGAGCCGGGCGCCTGCGAGAACTGGTGGGCGGATCCGTGGGGCGAACCATGGGCCGAGGGGCGGTGCTGGTCAGGGCTGGTGACCACCCGGTGGCCGCCGTACGCCTGCCCGGCCACCTGGTGCTGCAGCAGACTGTGGTCCTTTTTCAAAATGGTAAAGGACGGAGGCCGGGTCGGGCTTGTGCCGGCCGGCAGCTCGGCAATGGGGTTCGCGTACGCAGACGGGTGCACGGCCTCGGCCTTGGGACGCGTCAGAATCGACAGTGCACTAAACGGAACACTCGGGTCCGTGCTCGTCGGGCCCGTGGCCGGGCCCATGGCCATGCTGGTCTGGGCGTGGGTGACAGTCTCAACGTTCTGCGCCTGCATCGAGCCCCGGCTGCTGCTCGGGGCGACAGCCGTAGCCGTGTTTGTGACCGTCGTGGCCGAGTACACCGACTGCTGGTGCGATTGGGGCGCCTGAGGGGCTGGCGCAGACGAGGACGAGGGCGCCTGGTGGAAAATGCTGAGCAGCGAGCTGGCGTGCTTGCTCTGCTGCTGGCTGGCCATGAACGGATTGTCGGTGCCATTGCTCTGGTTGCCGCTGGCCGTGTTGATAATCTTGTTCAGCGTGTCGGGAACCGCATGGCCTGCCTGCTGGGCCGAGTTTCCGTAGTAGGCGCCGTACGGAGTCTGCGCAGGCTTTTGAGCACGGGGGCCGTTGGGGTGCTGGTGCTGGTGCTGGTGCTCCGGGGAGAGTGTCACCGGCGAGTGGCCCTGGATGGGCAGAGACAAACCGGGGCTAGAGGGTGCCTGCTGAGGGTACTGAGACAACGAGGGCTGCTGGGCCGCGGGCTGTTGCTGAGGCCACCCCGTGCTCCCACCCTGGGAGGCATCGGCGGTGCTGGAGGCCGTGCCGCTCTTGAAGAGGCCCAGTAGGTTGGCACTTTGGCCTGCCAGCGGTTTTTGTATGGCCTGTGGCCGAGCCTGCATACGCTGCTGCTGCTGCTGCTGCTGCTGTTGATAGTAGGTGGGCTGCTGAGGGTAACCGGCCTGTGCGTTCCCATTCTGGCGACCATTGGTGGGTGGGGGTCCGCCGTAAAAGCCGCCAAGAAGAGCTGCCTTTTGCTCGGTGAGCTGGGTCGGCTGCTGAGGCATCTGCTGCTGGAGCATCTGCTGCTGGGACAGTTGTTGCTGACCGGGGCCTTGCTGCGCCTGCTGGTATTGCGGGTGGCGCTGAGGTTGGCTCTGCTGAAGCGCCTGCTGCTGGCCCATTTGCTGGCCCATTTGCTGGCCCATTTCCTGGTGTTGGTGCTGGCTCTGGTGCTGCTGCTGGTGCTGGGGGGGCGGCGGCGGGATCATGGCGTTCGGGTGGCCGGCGTACTGGCTGCCCACGGTCACGTCGGGCGAGGCAAGTGCATCTCGGGTGAAGAGAACCTTTTGGGCAGTGGGAGGTAGCGGTTGGGGGTGCAAGATGGGCGGCGCCGGCTTGGGAGGCTGCTGGGCTGGCTGCTGGTACATTGGGCTCTGGCTCTGGCCGTGCGGAGGCCCTTGGTAATGGTTTTGGCCCGGGTTTTGGCCCTGGGGCAGGCCGTGCACATGGTGCTGGTTCTGGTACTCGGTCACCATGTGTGCTGGCGGTGGCGGAAGTGCCGAGGTCGAAGGCGTGCTTTGCTTCAGCATCGCCAAAAGACGGGCATTGTGTGGCGGAAGATTGGCCTCCTGCGGCCGCTGTTGAGGGTACTGCGGCTGCATCTGCGGTTGTTGAGGCTGGGGCTGTTGCTGCTGCTGTTGTTGTTGCTGTTGCTGTTGCACAGGGTACTGGCCATACTGTCCCCGAGGCCCCGGAGGACCCGGAGGACCTTGGTACATGCCTTGCGGTCCCTGCTGCGAGTACTGCGTCGGGGTGCCTTGCTGTGGGTAGAAAGGACTTTGCGGTTGACCGTGGTGTGGCGCTTGGGCCGGCTGCTGGTACTGGTGCGGCGGGTGGCCGCGAGGCGGGCCATGTTGGGGAAAGGCTGGCTGTAGCGGCGAGGTAAGCTGAGGCGCCTGGTTGTACGCAAGCTCGAGAGGGGTGTGCGGACCGCGACTGGGCTGCGGCTCAGCCGGGCCGGCCTGACTGATGCCCTTTTGCAGAAACGACATGAGCGAGGTCCCCATGTTCTGGTCCGGCTGGTCCTGCTGTTGCTGCTGTTGCTGTTGTTGCTGTGGTGCCGGTCCTTGGCTCGGCTGCGCAGCATGGGGCTGGCCCGCGGCTTGCGATGATCCGTTAATCATGGCAAGAAGGTGCTGCGAGGCTTCGTCGTACTGGCCATGCGGTGGCGGCGGGGCATAGGGCTCAAAGTCGGAGCCGTAAAAGTCGGTGGCCGAACCGGCCTGGGCGTCCTTGATCGCCTCGGCGACCTCAATGGCCTCGTCCATGTCGGGCACGTCCTCGACGGGTGGCAGAGGCGCCGCGGACGAGCCAGTCTTTGCAATCTCCTTGGCGCGAATCTCCTTGATCTTTTGCTTCAGCTGGTTGATGAATGGAGCGACCATGAACAGTTTCTGGCCGGATAGAGCCCGCTCGTCGTAGCCTTCCGTCTTCTTCTTTCGGATCGCGGCAATGAGGTCTGTGATTTTGAACCACTGGATGTCGCCAATCTCCTTTCGCGTCTTGGCTTCGAACCGCGTGCTCTTGGGCACGCCCCGGAAGATGTACAGTTTTGTGTAGTGCGATCGGTCGTACGCCTCAATAAAGCGCTCCTTAGCTTCTTCGCGAGATGGCACGAGCCCGGCCGAGCGGATATCAAAACCCGTTTCCTCGTCCACCTCGCGGACAGCACAGTCCAGGTCGTCCTCGTCGAGGTTGATCTTGCCCTTGGGGAAGCCCCAGCTGCCGCCCTTCTTGTAGCCGCGTACCATCACGACCTCGGTCATGTCGTCGTTAAGGAGCACAGCGCCGCGCACCGGCACGGTCACCTTGTAGTTCATAAACTCGGCAAAGGCGCCGTGCAGATACTCGTCGGGATGCGTGCACAGCAGAGGGCACTGCTTGAAGATGGCAAAGGTGAACTCGCGAAGAGTCATGCGCGGCATTCTCTTGTCATTGGGGCGGATGAAATCTTCGTAGAACCAGTGTGCTTCTTCGGCCTGGAAGCACAGCCGCTGCACATCCGTCATGTCGGCACCGGGGAGGTTGATGAGGAAGCGGACGCAAAGGTCGTCCAGCCCTGCATCGTTAGTCGCATCCGGCAGACTGTTCCGGTGCACAACTTACAGTCGTAATGTGTCATTTTCAATTCTGTAGCCATCTTGTCGGATCGGGCAGCATGGCCAGTAGACAATGGAAGACAATGGAAAACGACGCGGGCGGTTGGCTGTTGGCGGAAGGTGTCTGGATGTCGTTGCTAGCAAGCTAAAGCGTGCGAGAAGCCCGTGCAAAGTCGCTGGACAGCAGTGCGAGGTAGGGACACAAGTTCGGGATGCGTCACTCGGCGCAGGTTGGATTGGCGGACTGGGAAACGTGTGTCGCAGTGAGTGGCTGGCAATGGCAATGTCGCTGGATGGGAGGATAACGCTATCGGTCGGTGATGGGACGGGGAACGAGGAAATGGCGATGCCTCGAGATGGAAGTGGCTGATGACGGGACAGGGCGGATGGTCGCAACAGGTGGTATAATCACGACGAGTGGTATCGCGAGTTGCTATTGGGTGGCACAGCGCATCGATGAGAGGGTCGGGTCGTAAGAGGTAATGATGTGGTGTGGAAGAGCCTGAAGGAAGGGCAACCACGCATTTCCCACCAAACAGCAACGTGGATTTAGCTCCCGTACGTGGGGTCCAAGGCCTAGCTGTCGCGCGCAAGGCTTGTTCGGGCGGCAGGGGAGCGTATCTCCAAGTATCCTCCCACAACAAGCCGAGTATGTCCCACAGTAAAAAAGCTATAGGTACATAGTTGTACATTGGCCTGTTATGACACATCACGTGATTACAGCCCAACAATCCTGTCCTTGGGCATCGCCACAAACAGCAATGAGTTGTCGTGGAAATTTAGGCCAGGTTTCTGCGCATACACGAATCAGTCATGAAGCATGTGAAAACTCTACTGTTGTAGTGCTCTGTAAATATATATTTACGTGGTCCGTTGAGAGGCCTCGGCTCAGCCATGCGCTAAAGCCTCAACATATCGCGAGTCTGGCCATCTGGTTCAGCTACGCTGGCGAGGCTGTGAAGCAAGTCGAAGAACGGCGCACGGAAGAAACGCCCAACACAGAATGCCTGCTAGTCCTGGAACGGTTTTGGAGTTGCACATGCCGGAGAGCCCGTGGCGTTTTTCTGGCTCAGCCACACTTTTCGACTAGCGTGGTTGCCCTCCCGGAATTCTTAGTTAAAATGTACGACATGTAAAATACTTTTATTCGGACCATTCTTTGCGAGAGGGTGTTACGTCAGTGCCAGACTACGGCAAGCGCAAAGGCCGAAGCTGAGCCAAGAACGGCATGTGCGATTGGCGACACCTGCGACGCGCATATTGGGAAAGCTTGATCGACACCGTCTACTCCGTACATATATAGCCCCCTTTCCCTTGCTATGTTTGCAGTTCTCCTTCTTGCAAAGTTCCAACCATCAACTCCTACGCCATTGTTCGAAGCGCCGTTGCGACAAGATCAACTACCTGCCCTGGCGCTTTCTGAAACTTTCGACGACGACCAACCAGCCAGTCATTCTTTCAGCGGCTACCTGCGCCCCAACGCATCCGGCACTGAGCGATCGGCCTTGTCCGCCACCAAACAGAGTCATTGGTCTTTGTCCCTTTGACCCCCAGAAATTTGCGGCGCCAGGCAAAGGAAATCCGATTAAGCCAACTTCAGCTATATAGTTTGCCTCCCCCAGCCTTTGCGCGACCAAACTTTTCCCAGCAACTGTTCTGCACTCTACCCATCGCCTACAAGACCACTCCATCGTCAACTCAACATGTCCGGCCAGCTGTTCCAGTTTGTCGCCAAGCGCGTTCTCAAGGACGCGGCGGTCAAGAACATTAACAACAAGGTAGGCATCTTCGGCTGGCGGCCCCTTGCTTCAGTCATCGCTAACATGCCCAAGGACCCCTTTTTCGAGCAGGTGCCCATCATCAAGAACGGCCGCGAGACGGGCAAGTTCAAGCAGCAGAAAAAGGGGATCCCGGCGATCCTCTCGAAGCACGATGGCGAGGTGCTGAAGAAGGTGCGCCGCCGGGCGTACCGCCTTGACATGTCGCTCTTCAACTGCTGCGGCATCCGGTTTGGCTGGAGCAGTGTGATTGGCTTTGTCCCAATGTAAGTTTTCCGATTCCGTCCACCACTGATCTGGGTCGGTTGTATGCAGTCGTGTGCAGTTGCTTGCATTCGACGCCAGTGCGTTGCGTCGTTACCACGTGCAGCGCATTGACGTCATACGGCTCGGCCCCGATGCAGCTAGAGTGCCATCCAAGGATCAAGCTGACAATATCTAGCATCGGTGATTTCATCGACCTCTTCTTCTCCTACATGGTCGTCCGGGCATGCTCGCAGATTCAGGGCGGCCTTCCGCCGGCCATCCTGTCGCGCATGTACTTCAACCTCATGCTCGATTTCGGCCTGGGCCTGATCCCCTTCCTTGGCGACGTGGCCGACGCCGTCTTCCGGGCCAACACCCGCAACGCCTGGATCCTCGAGGAGTACCTCATCCAGCGCGCGCAGGAGGTGAAGACCAAGATGCCAAAGGACCAGCGGCCCATCGAGATTGGCTCCGACTCGGACACTGCTGCACCTGCCGCGCCAAAGCAAGCCCGTCTTGGCCCTAGCCACGGCCTCGATGAGCCGCCCGCAGTACCGCCCAAAGGCGCCGTCCGGAAGTAGAGCGTCCTTGTCGACGACCTAATCCCCATGGCCCGGCATTTGTCCAAATCGGCAAGCGGTCCGTCGCCCTAATAAGGCGGCAGGCCTAGCATGTTGACCATTTGGGTGCCAATTCAGACCAGCGGCATCCTTGGCATATAACTGCCGCACCTTTCCTTCTGAGCCGTTGTTTGCTTCTTGCATTGCCGTATATTTATATCCTTTTGCATTTTGGGCGTTGTTGTACAGGAACGGAAATCTTGTTGGATCTATACACGAAGACTCGCAATCTAATCCCTAGTTGTTTGCTTTGAAATCTTAGATAGAAATACAGTCAGCATTACAAAACGCATCCCTAGAGCCGTACATCCGACTTCTCATCGTCAGCTTCGGATCACCAAGAAGCAGCTTGCCCCACCGTGAGGAGATGCGGATGCGAGATCACGTAACGATAAACAAGCCTGCAGGTTTTGATGGAGGCAACGCGAGACGCGTCAACTCGACCAGGTCCGTGTCTCGCTGTCGCGGTCCTAAATTTAGACCGAGCCCAGCCCACTCGAAGCCCCTCCGCGTGCCTGCCAAGCTGAACCTCCTGCATCTTGATCTGATAAAATTTTAACACTCCATGGATGCTCGCTGGAAGCTGATCAGTCCCCTCTTTTGCCCCAGCTGCCTGACGATGTGGTGACACTGTGGAGGCCATTCTCCAGTTTTCGAGGTCTCATCGTGTTTCTAGGAGCATTTCACGCGCGCCGTGGTGTCTCTGGTGAGTGGTCGGGCCTGATGGGGTCTTGCATTTCGATACTCGGCGTTATTCGATGTCCGCGGATTCTCGCCTGGATAGTCTTTGAGTCATCATATACTGAGTGAGATAGCGACGCTTAAGGGTGGATACCGTCAACGCCATGCGCCATCGGAGAGCCAATCATTCTCCCAGCCGTATCCACCCTTAGATTTCCTTAATTCTTGCACGAATCCGTCCTTCTTATTCGTCGAGGCTGGATTTTGTGGGCTGTGCGAATCCGTCCTTCTTATTCGTCTATAGCTGAATTTGTGGGTTGTTTATATAATCTATATTTTTCGTAACGGGATTTTTTAATTTTACTTTTCGCGATAATGTTTTTTCCGACGACGACGCGATGCTTGCTTATGTAATTTATATTTTTCGTAACGGGATTTTTTAATTTAATTTTGTTTTTCGCGGAGATGTTTTTTCCGACGACGACGCGATGTTTTTTACGACGGCGACGAGATACTTTTTTCGACGACTTTTTACGACGACGACGGCGTGTTTTTTATTAAAGAAAAACGTAAAAAAACGTAAAAAAGCGTTAAAAAAATCTTAAAAAAATCTTAAAAATATAAAATTAAATAAAAAAAATTAAAAAAATTAAAAAAATTTTAAAAAAAAAAATTTAAAAATAATTTAAAAATAATTTAAAAAATCTTAAACTTTTTTAAAATAAACTTAAAAAATAAACTTAAAAAAATTATATACTAAGTAAAATAACGACGCTTAAAAGTAAATACTATTAACGT
This sequence comes from Ophiostoma populinum, assembly GCA_029298855.1. Classification (NCBI taxonomy): domain Eukaryota; kingdom Fungi; phylum Ascomycota; class Sordariomycetes; order Ophiostomatales; family Ophiostomataceae; genus Ophiostoma; species Ophiostoma populinum. The sequence continues at coordinate 2,264,768 of JANSLU010000008.1, read as the reverse complement.
TTTCCGCGATTATCTTTTTAATTATATTTACTTTTAAAAAATTTATAACTTTTATATAAATTTATTATTTTATTCGTTAAAACTAGATTTTATAAGCTATACGAATCCGGCTTTTTTATTCGCTTATAGTTATATTTTATAGGTTACTTATATAATTTATAGTTTATATAACGGAGATTTTTTAATTTTACTTTTTATAATAATATTTTTTTAACGACGACGCGATATTTTTTATAACGGCGACGTAATACTTTTTACGATAGTAACGCGATACTTTTTATAATAATAACGCGATACTTTTTATAATAACGACGCGATACTTTTTATAATAACGACGTAATACTTTTTCCGATTATTTTTACGACGGCGACGTAGTATTTTTTTAACGACTTTTTATAACGACGACGCGATTTTTTTTTTAATAATAACGCGGTGTTTTTTACGACGGTAATATAATACTTTTTTAATAACCGCGCGATATTTTTTCCGACGCCGACGCGGTATTTTTTACGACGGCGACGTAATATTTTTTAAAGACTTTTTATAATAATAACGTAATATTTTTTTAACGAATTTTTATAATAACGACGTAATACTTTTTTAACGACTTTATTTAACTATAACGTAATACTTTATAACGACGACGTAATATTTTTTAACGACTTTTTATAATAATAACGTAATATTTTTTACGACGGCGGCGCGATATACTTTTTGTTACGCACTAGGAGACGTAAGCGGCAGCAAGATGCGAGTTATAAGCGGAAGCGTAGCAACGAGAGTCGTGGTGAGCAACGGTTACAGACGAAGATATATAACGGTAAAAGATAATATATTACTAAGGAAAAGAAGAAGAAGAAGAGAGCGAGAAGCTCGTCTTCGAAAGTAGTAAACTAAATAGGAAAAGATAAGATAAGACCGATAAGCGGTCTTATAGGGCGGGGACGCGACTCCGACTACGTAGAGTGCGTATTATTTACCCTTAGGCCTCCCTCTTTTAACGGGGGCGAGATAAAAGCAGAAACTAAATAGGAGTAATAAAAGAAAAGTAATATAAAGTATAAGGTACGAGACGGAAATAAAGGAAGGAAGAGAGGTTATCCGTTAAAAATATCGTCGTCTAGGCGCGTAGAGGCTAGGCGGGCGCGCTTCCGAGGCGTGTTCTCGGCCTCGTTAGCCCGCGAGGTCGCCTTATATATTACCTAGTCTAGCTTACGGGTAATATTTTCGTACTTTTTTTAGCTTTAAGCCTAGAGTCCTCTTACTTATTACGAGAGGTCGACGAAGTTACCCTATAGCGCTAGGGCTAAGGCGACTAGTAGGTTTTTAATATCCCTTATAAGGTCTTATAAGGCCGTTAGGGCCGTAGCCGCGCCGCTCTTAAGGCTAAATACGCCTTTAGGAGGCGTAGGGATTTAGTCCTCGTTCGGCTAGTAAAGTATCTCGGCGAACGGGCTATCCTAGAGCGTATCTACTACCGGGTAAGAATAGCGTAAGTACGGATCGTAGATCCGTACTACGAGGATATCCTCGTAGGGGGGGCGTATCTTTTCCGTAATAGCCTTACCGGCGTCTCGGGCCTTAACGATCGCCGTGTATTTCGTACGTAAGCTACGGAATAACTAAGACTAGGAAAGCGATCTTTACCGCTAGTAGAGTACGGCGACGCCTTAGGCGACGGCTCTCGCGCCGTCGGAGTTAGTATAGTAATACGTAGCGAAACGTATACGGACTACGAGCTTTACGGGGTAGATTTTAATCGGAATATAGGCCGACTATAGTTACCCGCTCTTAGTCTTAATAGCCTTAATAGGCTCGACGTCGGGCGCGAGCCGTATAAATAGTATTTTAACCTTTACCGTTTTTACCTTATCTTATAAGCTCTTTTACGTTACCTTATAAAACGACTTACTATTATATTTATCCTCTATACCCTTTTAAGGCTAGCTATTAAATCCCTTAATATCTTTTATAGCCTTAGAAGACTTCTTCCTCGACTTAGTAGGCGTCGCTTCGTCTCTTATTTAGTCGACCGTTCTTTCGTAGTCGGTAGTGTCGATCTCCCCGTTGTTTTAGGAGGCGGAGGGGGCTTCTTACTCTCTTAGGCCGGCCGGTAGGAAGCCTAAGCTAATAGCTACTAAAACGGCGCGATTAGAGTTCTAAGACTATTCTATAGTTACGAGTAAGGGTTTATAAGGATAAGGAGGAAGAGTCGGGTAGCTAGCTACGGGGGGCGAGCGAGGTTTATATACTAGCGGCGGCGTTTCGCTACGTTATAAATAAGGGCCGTTTACGTCGCGTAGTAAGTAGCGGTCGCCTAGTAAATAAGAGGAGCCCTGTTTACCTTTTTTATTATTAGGGTCCGTCTTAGCCTTTCGCTTTCGTCGGTTTTAGAGGCGGGTGTTCCGTTTTAGGCTACGGTCGTGTTACTCGGAGGGCGCTAGTAGTACCGCGCGCGCCGAGCGTCGTACTGTTAGGCCGCTTCGGGGTATCGTAGTAATATAGTATACGTAAGCTTCGCGATATTTCGTAGTTATTAGTAATCGTCGTAGTTTTTTATAGTAAATATTATTAAATACGCGTTTAATATTAAAAATAACTGTATTAAAAATAGTAAATAAAGGTCGTCTTATCGCGTATCTACGCGACTTAGTCCTAGCGTCTTCCGTATTTAGAAGCGGGGGTCCGTCTTAGTAGGCGTTATAAGTAAGGTAGTCCGTATTTAGAGGCTAGGGTTTATTTTAGTAAGTAAATAAATTAAGCGAGTATACGCGTAAAGAGGAGGCGAGTAGTTACGCGAGTAAAAAAAGGGCGGCCGGTTACGTCCTTCTCTCTCTAGTCGTAACCCTTTATCTTTTTCGTAGCTAGCTATACCGCCGCTTTTAGCGTTATAAGGCGCTCGTAACGGCTAAGAGCCGAGCGCTCCGTTTTATAAGGCCGGTTTTTAGCGCCTCCGCTTATAGCGAGTAGTATTAAATCTATTCCGCTATATCGGGGTAAGCGCTCTCGTACTCTATTACGAGGTCGGGGGCCGTCTCTTTTAGCTCGTCGCGCTATTTATAGTCGTTATATTCGTCGCCTTATCCGAGCTATTTAATCGTATATTTAACGCTTAAATAGCGGGCCTTCCCTCGCCCTTAGTACGCGAGCGTATAAGTAACGATACGCTCGACTTCCTATAGTTCGTCGTCTTCGACGGCCGGAGCGCTATCTTACGAGACGGGCTTTTCGTTTTACGGGGCGGTGTCTTCCGCCGTTTTTTCTTATAGGTCGGTTAAGCCTATAAATCTCGTAAAGTAGACGACGTTAATAACCGGGTATACGCGTTAAGTACTTAGGAGGTCGAGTTAGTATACGAGACTACCGATACGTTCTAGTACTTAAAAGGGTCCGGCTCGTTACGGGGAGTACTTAAGAGGCTTACTCGTCGTTTTACGGTAACCTCTATTTAGCTAAATATAAACGAAGTCGCCGACTTAAAACTCGATAAGGCGGTACTACTTATCGTAGCGAAGTTTCGCGAGGTTATTTATAATATCGACTAGGTCTATAGCCTCCTTTTATAGCGTAACCCTTATTATCGTACGGACTTCGGCTTTATAGATATCGGATTTATACGGTGTAAGTAGGTCCGTTAGTCCGTTAGGGTAAAATCCTAAGACGAGCTTGTTTAGTAATATACCGATAACCTCTAAGAAGCTATTATTTAGCGCGAATTATAAGGCCGGAAGTATATCCGGCTAGGCTTATCCCGGCTTTTAGGCGTAATAAAAACGGATCGCGATTTCTACCGTTTAGTTCTTACGCTTAGAGAGGCCGTCGGTCTAAGCGTAGTATACCGTAGATATAGCGAGGCGCGTACCGAGGCGTCGGAAGAGTTCTTATTAGATTTTCGCGGTAAACTTCGGGTCTTTATCGCTAATAATAATCCGTAGGAGTCTCTAGTCCGCGCCTTAGAAGGCTACTAATAGCTAATTTACTTATTACGAGGCGCGATAACGAGCGTTTCCCGGGATTAAGAGGGTCTTACGGGAGAATTTATACGATACGGTAAAAAGTTAGTTAAATATTAAGAACCCGGGCTCGCGAAACCTAGATATTATCGCGCTTACGTTTAGTATAGTAGTAATAAAGTCTAATACTACGGTATAGTATAGTAAGTCGATACTCCGGATCGGCTAAAGCTCGCCGGGCGCCTTAAGCCTTAGGGTCTAGTTTTAATAGTATACCTCGTAGTATTCTAGGTAGCTCCGAATTTTACGGTAGAGCTTAGGTATAAAGTACGTAGCTAGAGACCTTATTATTTTCTTCTCGCCTACGTAAAAGAGGTCGTCGTACGCTATTCGGAAGAGTTCTTTAAGTATTAGTCTTAGGATATAGAGTCGTAAGGTTCTAAAGACGTCGACGTAGAATAGGAGGCCGTCTTTTATTTTCTAAGGCCTTAAGGGAATACCCTAAGACCGTTCTAGCGCTTTACCGCTTTTAAGCGATACGTAAATAGGCCCTAGTATCGTGTCTACTTCGTAGCCCGTTATTATAGCGAAGCGAGTGTTTTCGTCTAGCGCTAGCGCCGTTATCGGATAGGCGGCCGAGTTATAGAATCGGCGGGAGTACGCCTTATCGAGTATAACGAGTACTACCGATTTAGGTATCGTTACGTAGGCGGGGGCGCCTAGAGGGCGCGGCGTAGAGATTTACGAGTCGCCGTTAGTAAAGCGAGAGTCGGTATAGTAGGCTATAAAAGCTACCGGGTAGTCTTAGTACGCGACTTCCTTTAAAATATCTTCGTCTAGCGCTAGTAGCTCCGCTTATATCGGTAAGCGCGATAGGGCGTCGGGGACGACGTTCGTCTTACCCGGGATATAGTATATCCGTACGTAAAAACGCGATATATAGTTAGCTATAGATATAAGCCGCGGGTTTACCTTATTAAGATTTATAGTTTTAAGAGACGTATATATAATAATATTCCGGGCGGGTACGTAGTCCGTTAAAACGATAATCGGGTTTTAGTTAGACTAGATAAGTTTCCGTAGTTTAACGAATACCTAGACGATCGCCGCGACCTCTACCTTAGTAAATCTATAAGCCTTTTCCTTACGTATTATCGTCCTAGAAAAGAAGAGGATCGGCTTTAAGTCCTAAAACGGGATACCGATACCTAGTATCGTAATACCGTCCTATAGTTTCTTAGTCTAAAAAGCTATTATTTTAAAGCCGCGTTTATATATATCGATTTTAAAAAAAAGAGTCTCCTCAGGATTATAGTAGTATAGCCGTATCTACTAGTATAGGTCGTGCTTAAGCGCTTTAAACGACTCTTTCTCCTCCTTAGTAGACTCGAAGGTAAGTTTCCTCGTAATAGCGCGCCTTTTACTAGTATTAAGGCCGACCGCTAAGCCGTAGAAGTCCCGTCCCTAGCGTTATAAGGCCGTCTTCCGTTCTTAGAAAGGAAGCGTTTTCTAGTCGTAAAAGGATATACTAATACGTAAATATCCTACTATTCCGAGAAAAGTACTAAGGTCCGCGAGGCTTCGTAGGAACTTTATCTTTTAGAAGGCTTTAATACGGTCGGGAGTACGATTTATACCTCGACCGTCGACGTTAAAGCCTAAGAGACGGACCGACGGGAATCCGAAAAAGCTTTTATCGGCGGAGACTTAAAGGTTACGGTCTTAAAAGACTTAAAAAAGGGTCGCGAGATACTCTAGGTGCTTGTTTTTAAAGTCGCTAAAGATAATAATATCGTCGATATATACCCTTATAAAGTGTTTAAAAGGCTCGAGTAGATAGTTTATAAATCTCTAGGCGTAGGCGGGCGCGTTTCGTAAACCTATAAAGACGACGTTCGAGTACTCGAGGCCGCGCCTACTAATTACTACGAGGCGGTCTCGGTAGCCTAGGAAGACGGGTAGTTAGAAGAAGAAAGCCGTTATATTAGCGGTAGAGTAGATCTTCTTAAACGATATCGTAGCTATAATATCTCCTTAGTTTAGTAGAGGGTAAACGTTTAGAACGGTAAGTTTATTAAGTAGCCTTAGATCGATTACGACTTTACCTTTTCGCTTTTTATTAACCTCGCGTTAGACGACGAAGACTAGGTATATAATAAGTACTCCGTTATCTACCTATCTTATCTTTCCGGCTTCGTAAAGCGCGTCGTAGCGTTCGTCGACGAGTTTCGCGTCTTTTAACCCGAGGGGATAGGGCTATACGTTAGACTTCTAGTTTTATTATACGTCGACGAGGTCGATACGTATCTTAAGCTCGTCCGCTATTAGTACTATACCGCGTAGCTAGAATATAAAAGCGAATCTAGTTATAAGGTCTAAGATACGAGTAGCGAGGGTCGGGTTCTAGGTATAAACTACCGCGCCGTTAAGGGTCTTAACGAAAGTAACGTTAGTAGGCTACTCGATACCGTAAGATAGTATACGGGGTCGTTCCTCCTTTAGGCTATCCTCTGTTCCCTCGTTTTTTAGAGATAGTTCCTTCGAGTCTAGGGTCGTAGTCGTAGCTTTCTAAATCGCTATAAAGTATACCGCCGTATTATCGGGGTCGCGAATAAATAAATATACGGTATAGATTACTTTACTCGCCGCCTTTTCCTTTTCCGCGTTATAAGCACGGAGGATATCGCTAATCTCGATAAGTATAGCTTAGGCCGTCGCTTTTTCTTTAAAGGGGGAGATATACCCTAAAAGGTTACTTTTATATATCTAGATTTAAAAGTCCGTAACGTTATATAGGAGGAAGAAACGTTTATCTAAGGAGACGACGGCCTAGTCTACTACGACCGGGTACTCGGCGAAAAAGTAGTATAGGTCGGTATTTTAAAGCGGGTTACCCGAAAGGTTATAAGGGAGGTTAAAGTACTTAGCCTAAATAATTTTCTTTTTTTCTAGATTAAGTCGGAGGGTCTCCGTAACGCGGATAACGTATATAAAATATAGGCTTAAAGTATAGCCCTATACGACGAAGTTAGGGTATAGTCTAAACTCGATTTACGACTTTTAAGTCTTAATTATAGCTTTATAGAGGTTTATAACGTCTATTTCGAGTAGTATATTTAGGCCGAGAGCCGGGAAGACGTTTACTATAACTCGAATTAAAACGTAGGAGACCCTATTAGTCCGTATTCGCCCGATAGGAAAGATTATAAAGGTTACCTTTTTCGTTACGGTATAAGAGGTGCTAACGACGTTAATATTACGGCGTATAAGGGCGTAGCGAACGTCCTATCCGTACGCCTTTAGCTAGTTCTTATCGATAAGGTAGTTCGAGGCTCTTATATCGACGTAAATCTATAATAGCTTACCGCCGGTAGCTAGCTTAACCGGGATTATAAGCGGAGACGGTTTTCCGACTAGGTCCGCGTTAGGTTCCGCGACTTCGTATACCGGGTTAAGGTATAGCGTTACTTAATATAGGTTTTAGGAAAAGGTAAAGTAGACGGTTCTCGCGGTAGGGGCCGGTTAAGAGTACCTTTACGCGAGGGGTACTCGAAGCTTATCGAACGGGGACGGGCGCGGCTTAACCTATAAGGCGATACTCGGGTACGTACCGTAAGTCGAGGCTTTAAGATATTTATAAAGGCCGTTCTACGATAAGAAAGTCCTTTTATAGTACCTATAAGTCCGCTTTTTTACCGTAATAGGGGAATTTTAAGCGTAAAAGGCTACCGAGCGTATCGGGGAATCGTCCTTTACGACTTCGGAGTAGAAATAAGTGCCTCTCGATACGCTAGAGAAGTACCCGGAGCTAGTATATCTTAATTCGTCGTCGACGGCGCGTTACGCTTCGGATTTATCGATATCGCTTATATTATTATCGATGCCCGGGCGAGGCGCGCCTACGGACTTAAAATAGTACCGAGCGATATATTTAACGTCGTCGACGGGGCTAATACGGAAGGTGCCTTTAAACTTATACCCGTTTTTAAGGGCGCCTATAACGCGCTCGGGGGCTTTCTTATTATCCGAGTAGAAGCGCTTATATTAATATAGGCCGTCTTTACTATAGCGTATATAGATGTCTTTTATTACGGGTCCTCTTTAAATAAACGCCGTCTTATTAGTCTTATCGTCCTTAATAACGCGTTAGGATACCGGAGTGTCGTCTTACGAAACGGGAGCGGGTACTATCGCGGGCGTTTAGTCGGGGCTTAGGGTAGGCGCTAAGTCTTACGTTCGCTAGGGCTATTAGGCCTTAGACGGCTTAAAGAAAGACTTTAAGCGCGAGCGGGGCCGCTAGCTATTATTCCCGTCTTTTTTATCGCGACGTCTACGCTTAGTCTCTCTAGACTAGTTTCGGCGCTAGTCGTCGCTATTATAACGTTAATCGCCGTTATTATAAAATCTTAATACCGATAGAGCGCGCTTTATAATCGTACCGCGGGTCTTAAGGGTATCTTCGACTATAGCGTTAATATCTACCTTCGTCTACTCGTACTTTTTACGTAAAGCCTCCGACTATTATATAAAGTAAGTAATCTAGTCGCCGTAAGATAGGTAGCTCGATAGGTATCGAGATATAGTTTAAAAGTCGGCGTAAAGGTGTTTCTAGACTTAGTCTTAGACTTAAGAGGCGGTACTAGCGCCTACGAGGCGGGCGATCTTAATATACTAGCCGTAAAAGCGGTATACCGCGTCTTTACTAGTATTTTCGGCGTAACTAAAGAATATCTTTACGAGCGCCGTACTCGCGTCCGATTTTAAGGTACTAAATCGAGTAGTAAGCTCTTTAACCTAGATATAATAGTCGTCGTATAACTTATAGCGTAAGTCTATACCGATTTCGTTATTATATTAACTCTAGGCGAGTCCCCTAAGGCGAGTTTATAGGCTTCGAGCGAGGGAAATAACTATACGGCCCTTTAGGTCCTTTACGTATTCTCCGTCGAGGAAGATTAAGTAGTTTTCGACGTTCCGGAAAATAAGTATAAAGGCTTACGCTAGGTTTTACGAGTCTTCGGTAGTAGTTTCGCCGAGCGTTTCGCTAAGGTCGAAGATTAGGATATTAAACCGTACCGACTATTTATTATCGATATAAAGGTCTCTTCCGGGGCTTTAGGCGTCTTCGTTAGGCTTAGCGTAAGGGGCGTAACGGTCGAAATAGTACGAGTAGGGTTAACGCTACCTCGTAAGTTCTAGTTCCTACTAACTATACTTACGTTAAGGCTCGAGGGGCGAGTAAAAGACTATAGTAGGGGCTTTTAGTATTTCGTAAGCCTAGTTTAAGGTTTCGCGAGGCGAGGGGCTCGGTACGGTAGGTTAGGGAAAACGACTAATAAAAGTATACTTAATAATTACTTTTTCGCCGGGGTTATTCGTGTCCGTTATACGTTAGAGTAATTTTTCGGGGCTTATATTTACCGTTTCGATCTTCGCGAGTCGGTCCTAGACTTCTTACGCGGTTAATACGTAATCCGTACTTTAGGAGTTTATAGTCTCGCGCGTCGCGTATTACCGCGGCGGCGTAAAAGACGCGCTAATAAGTATGTAAGGGGTAAGGGCTTTCGACTAAGTAACGGAGTACGCGGGGGCCCGACGGGGTTCCGGGGGGTCGGAGGACGCGGGTAGCTTTACGGGAGTAACGTAAGAGTCGTTCGGGAAACTACCTAAGACGTACTAGCTTATAGACGCTACCTCTATAAAGGCGTAAGAGTCGAGGTAAGTCCTAGAGGGGTTAAAGTTACGTCTAAAGCGGCGTACTTTCTTACCTTTAGAGTCGCGCGCTTAAACTTCCGATACCGGGCGGCCCTAAGGTACTAGCCGCGACTTCGTATCGAGGATAAGTAGCGGCGATTCGCGCTCCCGGTTTACGCTACGCGTTCGGGCCCGGCTAGTCGTCGCGATTAGTAAAGGGCTACTTAACTCGCTTTTAGTACTATTTCGGTAAGCGAAGACTTCGGCTATATCGCTCTCGTTAACGTATAGGAAGTCGCCGATCTTACTCTATAAGACGTAGGCGAGGCGTCCTCCCTTTACTAAGAGTCTAAAGAATAACCGAAGCTAGGTAGCGATAAGCTAGTAGTACCTAGCCGCTTAGCTATTAGTTAGCTTAGGGAAATAGGTTAGTGTTTACGGTCGGTACGTCGGGTTAATAACCTAGTTACCGGTAAGCGTATTATAGATATCGACTACTTAGTAAAGCGACGCGATAGTAAAGAGACGATTACGGGCGGTATCGGTAATAAAGGCGAACGCCTTATAATATAAGTAAGTACAAATAGTAACGTAAAGGTCGCTTACGTATTTTACGAGCTATACGACTTAGGCGTCGGATACGCCGGTCTTCTTAGCCGCGTTAAATTCGTTAGAGAGCTAGGTAAAAAGGATACCCGTATTTTTTCTAAACACGCTTAAAAAGCCGTCGGCCGACTCTTAAGACGTCGAAATTACGCCTACGGGCTACTATAGACCGTACGGTAATCGGGAAGGGAGGATTTAAGAGGCGGAAACTTAAACTCGAAAGTATATCGTTAAAGTCGGCTATAACTTAGGGCGGGAGAAAAGGAATTTAAGAGACGAGAAATCGTTTTAGGGGTTAACTCTCGAGCCTTAAGAGATTAAAAGACTGTTTTCGCCGGAATCCTAGAGTTTTAGGGTCTCGTAGTAAGTACGTTTTAAGATTACCTTAATAAATTCTCCGAAGGTTAGTTCTCGTATTAGCTAGTTTTTTTAGGAGATTACCCCCTTAACTCGTTAATACTAAATAATAGGACTTCGGAGTCTAGCTTAGGGTCTCGGTATATCGAGGGGAGAATTAGGAGGCTACTAGCCTCGCCGGGTTAAACTAAAATTTCGGGTAGAGATTCGTAAATAAAGGAGAAGTAGTAAGTATAAGAAAAAGACTTTTAATATAGAGAAACTAGGGAGGGAGTAAAAAAGGGAGAAAAAAAGGGGAAAGGCGTGCTTTCTTATTTATTTTAATTTCCTAAATCTAGAGGCTATATCGTAGTCTCGGGAGCGTCTAGCGCTTACTTTAAAGACGTACCTAACGTTTTAAGGGTATAAGATTTAGTCTATCGGTGCCGGTAAACGGTATACCGAAGATAAAAAGGTTAGTAACGTTACGCGTTTTACCTTACGGCTAGGATACCGGTTAACGATATCCTATAATCGCGATACCGGTAGACGGTATATCGGGATTTATTCGTCGGGATACTAGTACTAGTTTATCGAGACGGAGTTACTATATCGTCTACTTACGACGAGCGAATTACTACTAGATATTACGTACTAAGAGACGTAAACGGTAGTAAGATACGAGTTATAAGCGGAAGCGTAGTAACGAGAGTCGTAGTAAGTAACGGTTATAGACGAAGATATATAACGGTAAAAGATAATATATTACTAAGGAAAAGAAGAAGAAGAAGAGAGCGAGAAGCTCGTCTTCGAAAGTAGTAAACTAAATAAGAAAAGATAAGACAAGACCGATAAGCGGTCTTATAGGGCGGGGACGCGACTCCGACTACGTAGAGTGCGTATTACTTTTCGATAACGATAAGGTATTTTTACGATAGTAATATAGTATTTTTACGATAATAACGCGATATTTTTTAACGACGATATAATATTTTTTACGACGATAACGTAGAATTTTTACGACGGCGACGTAATATTTTTTAATAACGATATAATATTTTTAACGACTTTTTATAACGATAACGCGGTACTTTTTATAAGGGTAATACGATATTATTTTAAAGATTTTTTACGACGACGGTATAATATTTTTTTCTAATAACGTTTTACGACGATAATATAATATATAATAACGCGATAATTTTTTAATAATTTTTTATAACGGTAGTTTAATATATTTTTAACGACTTTTTATAATAATAACGCGGTATTTTTTTAAAACGGTAACGTAATACTTTTTATAATAGTTCTTACGACGGCGATACGATTTTCTTTATAATAATAACGTAATATTTTTTAACGATATAATATTTTTTTAATAACGACGTAATATTTTATAACGGCGATATAATATTTTAACGACTTTTATAATAACGACGTAATACTTTTTATAATAATAACGCGATACTTTTTTTAACGACTTTTTATAACGGCGACGCGATATTTTTAACGATAACGGCGTAATATTTTTTTAATAACGTAATACTTTTTTAATAACGACGTAATATTTTACGACGGTTAATACTTTTTTAACGATTTTTTATAATAATAATATAATATTTTTAACGACTTTTTACGATAACGACGTAGTATTTTTTATAATAATAACGTACGTAGTATTTTTAACGATAATAACGCGATATTTTTTCCGGCGATTTTTTACGATAACGACGACGTATATAATACTTTTTATAACGGTAACGTAATACTTTTTCCGATAATTTTCTATAATAATAACGTAATACTTTTTCCGACGATTTTTTACGACGACGACGTAGTACTTTTTACGACGGCGACGCGGTATTTTTTATAACGGCGACGCGATACTTTTTTTAACGGTAACGCGATACTTTTTTTTAAATTTTTTCTTTACTTTATAATACTTTTTACGACGACGATATAGTACTTTTTATAACGGCGATACGATATTTTAACGACGACGCGATATTTTTTTTAACGGTAACGTAATATTTTTTCCGATTACTTTTTTCGATAACGATACGATACTTTTTACGACGGCGACGTAATATATTTTATAATAATAACGCGAAACGTAATATTTTTTACGGTACGTTATTTTTTACTACGTATTTTTATTTAAAAAAACGTAAAAAAAATACGTAAAAATACGTAAAAATAATCCTTAAAAATAGTCTTAAAAATTAATTTAAAAGAAATTAATCTAAAAAAATTAATCCTTAAACCCTTTTAAAATAAACTTAAAGAAAATAAACCTAAAGAAAAAAATTAAACTTAAGGAAAATAAACCTAAATAAAATAAACTTAAGCTTAAAGAAAACAACCCTATAACGTAGGCGAAGCCGTCACCCCCCTAGTAGCATGTAATGGATTAATCGCGCGTCACCCGCCGACATGCAGAACGCAGCCAAGCAAGGCTCGCTAGGTGAGATGCAGGACCAGCAACGCAGTGGCCAATACCGGCGGAGGAACGCGCTCCAGCGGCTTGTGCAGGGTACCGCGTCTTTGCAAGAGCGACCAGGGTGGGTGGCTAGCGATAAGATTAGATCAGCGACGCGTCTGAAGCTTGCACGACACGTCTTCTGCGCGCGAACGTTTTGTTGCGCCAGGGCATGTAAGTTTAGCTTCAGAATAGCTCGCATAGCTCGCGCAAAGCCCATGTTTTTCTTCTTTCCTGTGACGGCCAACTTTACCAGCCTTCTTTCATTTTGCCCTTGGTTCTCTCACAGAGTTATCAGATGGAGCTTCCTGCCCACTTGGTCAGTTGGCTCCCTCGCACCTTCCCAGTACTTTCTTCATCAGGTCCCATTTCGTCACTGCTTTAAACCGATCTTCACGCCCTTGAGCAAGTTGTCTGAAGCTCCAGTCTGCTTGTGTTTTATATTTACTGGAATGGGACTAAGGAAATGGATGCCTGGGTCAAAGCCTGACGGAAGGGCGGAGCCAGGCAGGCTGTAGCTCCGAGCAACGCGTTGAAAACTCGTATATCCGTAAGATGACGCTCCATTGTGAGATGATATGAGAGCACAGGAGGTGAAAAAGGAACACGCTATCGCTTAATATGGCCCTGGTAGTCTCGGCCAGGAATGCGATGTGCTTCGTCGCCAGGGAAGCCAGCAAGCCACTCGACCCCGGCCATCCACACACCAGTCAACGCGCGAGTTCCTGTTCAAGAAACAATAATAAAAAGAGTATCCATAAGTGTACTTTAAAACCTCAAGTCTGAAGTTCTCATGCGCTTCGCAAGGCTAATACCGATCTCGGAGCTTTGAATATCCAACAGACGTACAGAGTACTCTGTAGCAAGCACGATGCCATCTCGCCAAGGGACAAAACTTTACGTACCGAAACACGCTTGGCGTGGGCCTCGCACAGGGCGCGGATCGCCGCAGTGGTGAGTCGGTGACTGGTGAACCGTGAGGTTGCTAGGTGCCCCGTAATTTCTGTTCAGCGCTACTCCGTACAGCCGCCTGGCCAACGCAAAACATGCACGGGCACTTTACGCGTCGAGCCAGACGCGTAGAGTGCTCGCGCGGCTGCTTGACTGCAACTCATTGCGTACCTCTCTGCCAAACACCATCATGTTGCGACTCTGGCGATTCCCATTGTCGGTGCGTACCAGCGTGCACGTCTGCACTCGGTCGCTCTTGCCTTGGTCGCCCGGTATCCACGGATCTCGCGGTTTCCGTAGTCGGTCGAGTGCTAGACAGGCTCGCCATCAACCCGGGAATAGAATCGGCAGGAGCAAATGGCATCACAAAAGTGGAAAGTGTGTGAGTGGGCAGCGGGGCCCATGAATGCGTTCTTGCCCCCTTTCGCAATGTTGTTGTGCATTCATTTCTCCGTGCGTATTATCGCATTTATATTTGCCATTTTGTTATTACAAAATATGGACAGCCATGTAGCGTCGCGGTATCTTCTACTTGCGAGGTAAATGCGGTGGCAGGGAAAACACGCAGGGCGGGACTCGACTGGGTTCGGCCTGGTACTTTGCTCCATCACGGCTCCTTCTGTCGCGACACGGTGACGCTCCTCGCCACTTTCCCCTTTGGCATCACCACCACGACGCGTCGCGTCGCTACTCCCCATATTTTTACGTGGACCCACAACGTGACTAGGCGCCATCGCCGGTCTACTTAAACAATCGCGGCGCCATTGATTTTTTCTCGCCTCTGCTCTTCTCTTCCCATTCCATCATCCATCACCACCACATCTTCTCGCATTCTCATCTTGCACGCGCCATTCATTCATTGTTCTGCCTCTTGTCCAGCAGCCTTTACACGTCGTCGCATACTTTCCACGAACCATACTTTCCATTTCCACCATCACAATGGCCGCCACCGTCACCCCGTCCAAGGCTGTACGTCGCGTCCACTGCCACTTTACGCGTCTCCGCGACACGTACCAACCAATTGACCAGCTTGCTAACACTGTTTCTCCCATAGGCTGCCGCTGCCATTGAGTCGTTCACGATCGACTCCCCTGTCAAAAAGCTCGACCTCTCCGCCAAGAAGGAGGAGCTGGCCCAGAAGGAGGCCAAGGAGGTCAAGAGCGTTGCCCTTGAGGCCAAGGGTGGTGTTGCTCCGACCATCAAGTCTTTTGAGGCCGACGAGCCGCTTCTGCAGGAGAACGGCCAGCGTTTTGTGCTGTTCCCCATCAAGTACCACGAGGTAAGCTTCCAGTCTACGCGAAATTTACGCGTCACGTCGACATCCTGACCATTGGCTAACTGGTGCAACAGATTTGGCAGATGTACAAGAAGGCCGAGGCCTCCTTCTGGACCGCCGAGGAGATTGACCTGTCCAAGGATCTCAACGACTGGAACAACCGCCTGACCGAGGACGAGAAGTACTTTGTGTCGCACATTCTGGCCTTCTTCGCTGCGTCGGATGGCATTGTCAACGAGAACCTGGTCGAGCGCTTCAGCGGTGAGGTCCAGGTCCCCGAGGCTCGCTGCTTCTACGGCTTCCAGATCATGATGGAGAACATCCACTCCGAGACGTACTCGCTGCTCATCGACACGTACATCAAGGACCCTGCCCAGCGCACGTACCTGTTCAACGCCATTGACACCATCCCCTGCATCCGCAAGAAGGCCGACTGGGCCCTGCGCTGGATCAGCGACAACGAGTCGACCTTTGCCCAGCGCCTGGTTGCCTTTGCCGCTGTCGAGGGTATCTTCTTCAGCGGTGCTTTCTCGTCCATCTTTTGGCTGAAGAAGCGCGGTCTGATGCCCGGCCTGACCTTTTCGAACGAGCTGATCTCGCGCGACGAGGGTCTGCACACTGACTTTGCCTGCCTGCTGTTCTCGCACCTGAACAACCGCCCCAGCAAGCAGGTCGTCGAGGACATTATCACCGACGCTGTCAAGATTGAGCAGGAGTTTCTGACGGAGGCGCTGCCCTGCGCCCTGCTCGGCATGAACTCGACCCTGATGAAGCAGTACATTGAGTTTGTCGCCGACCGCCTGCTGATTGCTCTTGGCAACGACAAGGTGTACAAGGTGTCGAACCCCTTTGACTTCATGGAGAACATCTCGCTGGGTGGCAAGACCAACTTCTTTGAGAAGCGTGTCGGCGAGTACCAGAAGGCCGGTGTCATGGCCAGCACGACGAAGAAGGAGGAGGGCGACAGCACCACGGAGAACAACAACACGAGCGGTGACTTTAACTTTGACGACGACTTTTAGTCGTCTCGTCCCAGTTCTCGTCTCTTGCTTTTGATCGTTTTACGTGTCTTTTACCTCTTACGACCCAGCGGTCCTGGCCAGCTCTCCGCGTACATATCCTCATACCCCCTGGAGAGGTCGGCTCGGGCCAACTAA
Organism: Ophiostoma populinum; assembly: GCA_029298855.1. Taxonomy (NCBI): domain Eukaryota; kingdom Fungi; phylum Ascomycota; class Sordariomycetes; order Ophiostomatales; family Ophiostomataceae; genus Ophiostoma; species Ophiostoma populinum. The sequence continues at coordinate 2,248,316 of JANSLU010000008.1, read as the reverse complement.
TTTTCCTTTGTCCCTTTGTCTGTTTTCTTTTTCTGGTTGGGATCTTGGGCAGTCTCCGGGAAAAGAGGATGGAGACATGAGGATGGCATCACCACTCCTTTTATGACTCTCAACTCTTATTTTTGTTATATAGCGGCGTTACGGTTCGGATGGTTTACGTTTTTTGCCGGCACTGGAGGTCATTTGCCTATAGCTAATGACTTGTGTCTATGATTATAAGAAACAATATCACTGTGTGGTTACTGAACTTGAATGTGCTTTCTCTGTGATTTGTCCAGATAAGATAAAACTGCCACACCCATTTAAAGGCAATCGTAGAAATCGTGAGATGTGGTAACGCTGTACATGAACTAGAATGCCATGGCAAGTATAGAGACATTGACGCTGCACGCCTTGCAGTCTACTTCTTGCCCTTCTTCTTCTTGCCCTTGCCACCGGCTCCTGACTGGGCGGCCGGCACTGGTGTTGATGTCCGCGACGGCTCGGCCGGGGTCTCGAGGGCGGGGGCCTCGGCCATGGCGACGTCGTCCACCTTGGGCTCGTCGGTGCGCGCCAGCAGGCCGGCCTGCCGCCGGCTCAGCTGACCGAGCAGCTGGATGAGGCGCGACACCTCGGCGGCCTTGTTCGTCTTGTACTTGAGGCAGACGCCGGTCACGGTGTCGGAGGTCTTGAGCACGAGCACCGCGCGGGGGTTCTGGCCGGCGGCGGACACGGAGGCGCGCGCCTTGGCGGTGGCCTGCGCCGTCTTCTTGGTGCGGCGGCCTGTCTTGGTCTTGATCGAGTAGCGGAAGGAGATGCGCGTCTGCGCGGTTAGCGGGTGTCGTGGTAGGTAGCGAAACGCCGGAGGGTGGCCTACGGTCAAGGGGCGCGCCTCGAGGAGGAGCGCGGTCTGATCGAACCACCGCTGGCTGGTGGCTAAGGATGCCATTGTGATGTGTGTGAGGCGCAGGTGCTCAAAGGCAGCTGGCGTGTGATGCAAGGCCGTCGGTCGGACGTCGGACAGGTCGAGGATGGCAACGACTGGCGCGAGTGCAGATGAGTGGCAGGCCGCGCAGTCGGTCAATGGATCGCCACGGGGTCGATGGTCGCGTCGCAGGGCGCTGTCGTGTGCTTGACGTCGATGCAATTGGCAATGTCGTCCTAGAATTTAGGTGTTTGGCATTGGGTGGTATGCCCCACTAGCAGCGCTTTACGCGGAGTGGCCTCCCGTACATAACAAAGTACGCATTTGTGATTACATAAGCACTTCCAGGTGCATCTTGGTCATGTGCAAAACAACAGTTGATTGAGAACTGCTACTAGTCATAAATCATCCATATATAATGGGGGTATCGTGGGCAGTGTGGGATCGCTGCCAGTCGGTGAGAGTCGGTGAGAAGGCGCTGTCGGTGGCGCAGACCGCAGACTCCTGGGTTCTGTCTGCATTGTACGACGATGGAGCGAAGCGCTGTGCAGGCCGGCCTGAAGCTTTTTGTATCCGACGAAAAGACGCCACATCTCGGGCCACCGGCCACGGCCTGTGAGCTGATCAGATGGGTTTCTGGCAGTGACAAGGAGTGACAAAAGCTAGACAGCAAACGTCACAGCAAATGTGTAAATGTCCGATCGCTCAGCGTTGCGCTAGGGCCGCCAGAAGATGAGGGACTGGTCGGCGGTGACAAAGTGGTTGTAGCGCGGGTTGAAGGCGACGAGGGCGGACTCGCGCTGGTCCTCGAGCACAAACGACGGCGCGATGGTCTTGTCGTCGCCGACCGGGTCGAGCAGGTCCCAGACCTGGACATTTTTCTGGCCGCCGCCGAGGACGTAGCGGCCGTCGGACGAGAAGCAGCAGTCGGCGGCGCTCTCGACGACGCCAGGTGCGTGGTCCTCGCCAAAGGGTGCGCGGCGCGTGGGCCCCTCGGACTTGCGCAGGAAGGCCAGGAGCGAGCCGTCCAAGGCATCGAGCAGATAGTGGCCGGCGCCGCGCGTGCCGATGAGCAGGTGCGCGCCGTCGTTGCTGAACGCGAGCGACGTCCAGCCGGCCATGAGGTTGCGCTGGTCGACGGCGCTGCACTGCTGGACGACGTCAAAGACGCAAAAGGGCGGGCTCGTAAAGTTGCGGTAGTCGTAGATCAGGACGCTGCCGGCGGCGGGCGACGCGATGGCAAAGGCGATGCCCGAGGGGTCCCAGGCAGACAGTTGCGGCTTGGTGATGTTGAGCACGCCGACCGGCCGCTTGTTGGCGACGTTCCAGAGGCGCACCGTGCTGTCGAGGCTGGTCGAGACAAAGTCGTCGGTGCCGGGGTGCATCGAGATGGATGTGACGGAAGCCTCGTGGCCCTCAAAGTAGCGGATGAACGAGTTGTCGTGCGCCGCGAGGTAGCGGATGGCGTCTGTCATTAGTTTTGTCTTTTTAACTTTTAAAAAAGACGACGACGACTCACCATTCTGCATGGTGCTGGCGTAGACGACATTTGTCGTCCAGTGGGTGAAGCGTGCGAGCTTGGCACCGTACTTTTTGCTGTACAGGGTCTTGCTGTGCCGGCCCTCGCGCACGTTATAGATCTGGATCGTGTTGTCGCTCTCGGTCGTCATACACAGATCGCCAGGGTCGTTGAAGTCGATGGACAAAATGTTCGCGGGCGGGCGGTCCTTGGTTTCGCGCCTGAACTGCTTTGCTGGCCGGAACGTCGCCATGACAGAGCTGAGCAGGGTCGTCGTGTCGCGCGGTCCGCGACGCACCTTGCCGTGCCCCTTTGACGTGCCGGTCCGCGTAGCAGTGTCCGTTGGCGGCATGGCGGATGACGGTGCAATGGAGGTTGCAAGGCAGGCTGAGAAGATGGCAGGCTGAGAGGATGGCAGGCTGAGAGGATGGGCAGGCCAAGGTCGAGAGAGCGAAAAAGGCCGACAGAGACGGAGCGGCGGACAGCGTATGGACGTCACTGGGGCTGATGTCGACGGCCAGTGGTGACGCGAGGCGAGGCTGGAGCTGGAGCAAGACAGAGCACGGTGCAACGCCAATCGCCAAAAGTGGATCCGCTGGAAGCGCCGTCAAGGTACCAAGTGGAGCTGGCGGTCAGCGTCAAAGGCGGAAAGCGTGCCCGACAGCAAAAATTCACCCGGCAGAAAAAAACTGCGGGTAGAAGCGATGTGATTGAGGCGGCGGCGACACTCGATTGTTTGACGATCCGCACGACGACGACGACGACGACGACGACGACGCTCAAATGGCTTCCATCGGCTCTCTGGTGTTCTGCACGGATTGCGGCAACACGCTGCCCATGTCCAAGGGCTCGGCGCGCAACGTGCTGGTGTGCCGGTGCTGCGGCGCCGAGAACAAGGGTAGGCACCCGCTGACGTGCGACGTGCACACGGACTGCGCTGACAGACAGACACGGCGTCGGCCAAGACGATCCTGACCGAGTCGAACCCCAAGGACTTTCCGTCGCCGCTGCGGCAGAAGCTGTCGTCGGTGCAGTCGGTCGAGCGCCACAAGGTGCAGTCGGCGGCGACGACGCAGGAGACGTGCCCCAAGTGCGGCCGCACCGAGGTGCGCTTCACGACGGCGCAGATCCGCAGTGCCGACGAAGGCTCGACCGTCTTTTTCCACTGCGACTGCGGCTTCCGGTGGTCGCAGAACAACTGACGGCCGGTTGGCAAGAGGGCCGCCTGCGCCTTCCATTTGGAGGTGCTCCTTATCACGTGACAGCCTACATTGTCGCGTGTCTGCCGACGAGCGGACGCGAAGCACTGGTCGCAGGACGGCGCAAGTTTCATTATACCCTTTACAACTTGCCCTGGCCTGATCGACACGGGTGTTGCAGGCACGGGGAGAAACCATGCAGATATGCAGATAATGCAATTTAATGTAAACGCAATTCATACTCCGTAATGTAAAATAAAATCATAAATGTAAAATAAATCAAATGTAATATTCGCTGGACAGTGACCCAACTTTTAAACCCCATGCGAGGCGACCGTCCGCCTCGTGCTGTAAAACAAAAAATATAACAAGAACAAACAAAAGACAACAGTTAGGCAGTCGCCGTCGGGGCGTCTGGGATCAGGGCGTACTCGGCCTGGCCGCCCTGCTCGTACTCGGCCATGTCGAGGGCGACGATGACGCTCTCGCGCACGACCTTTTCCTTGTCGTGCAGGAAGCTGAGCAGCGTGGCCTCGACGCCCTCCTCGTCGCCGAGACTGCCGAGCGCCTCGGCGGCCTCGTGGCGCACCATGCTCTCCTCGTCGGTGTTGCTGAGTGCGGCCGTCAGCGCGGGAATCGAGGCAGGGTGCGACAGCTGGCCAAAGACAAAGGCAATCTCGTGGCGGAAGAGCGCAGACGGGTCGGCAAAGCCGGCTGCCAGAGCGAGCACGGCCGGCACAGCGGTCGGCAGGTCCGGCGGCGACGCGAGGTCGCGCAGGGCAAACATGGCGCGGTAGCGACGGAAGAGTGGCAGTGTCGTGTCCATGAGGTCCTTGCCGAGCACCGCCACGTCCTGCTGCTCCTGGCCGTCGGGCATCGGCGGCGCCGGGTCGACCGAGGCAAAGTCGCTCGCACGCAGCGTCTCGGCCTGTCCGGCCGGCGAGTTGGCCCAGTTGATGCGGTCAATGGCAATCTCGCACGTCTCCGTAATCACGTCCGGCTCGCCGGCGCGGTCACGGAAGTAGCGCAAGAGCTCGAGGTCGGCCGCGTCGCCCAGTGCGCCCAGTGCCTCGGCGGCCTCGTGGCGACACATGTTGTCCTCCTCGAGGTCCTGGAGGACAAGGCGCAGTGGCGGTCCGGCCGCCTCGACGTTGCCCGTCTGGCCCAGGCAGTACGCCAGCTCGTGCTTGAGCAGCGCCGAGGGCGACGCAAACGCAGCCGCAATGGCGTCGATGGCGGCCTTGGCCAGGCCCTTGTCGACGCCCGTCGCGCCGGTGCCTTCATAGTGCTGCTTGGCCAGGTGCTTGAGCGAGAAGAGCGCGCGGAAACGGATCGGCAGCGGTGTCGTCTCATCGCAGAGCGACGCGCGCAGCGACGCAATCGTCGCAGCGGCCGACGCCGGCGTCTCAGTCGAGGTCATCGTGGTGGTTGTGAAGAAGATTCAAGTCGAGTCGAAGAGGTGAATCAAAGTCGAGTCGAAGAGGCGAGTCGAAGAGGAGTCAAAGACCAGCGAAACTTGCGATTTTTTCAGTCGAGGAAAAGCAGCGCCGCGTCAAACCCCGGAGGAGGCAGCGTCAGTAAGACGGCTGGACAAGCCAAAGGCAGTGAAAATTCGCCGACTAGAGGGGCAAACACATTTTTGGTGGGGTCGCCGATAAGATTAGATACCACTTATCAATCGCGCGTCATGATCTCCAGCATATTGTGGACGGATGCCAATGTAAATTGCAGTATATTATGAGGTAACGCCACTGACCGAAAGCCAAAGATAAAAGCACATATGCACCGTCCGTATACAATAAGCAAAAGTGGCAAACAAGATCAAAAAGGCGAAAACGCCGAGTCAGCTGGTATAATACACGCAGGCTTGGCCTGCACAGCAAAGAGCAACGAGGAGCAAGATGGCAGAGAAAAGAGAAAAGGAGAAAAGACAACTAGCAGCACCGCCGGTTGGCGGCTGGGTGGTCGCTTTGCGGTGTTTCGCCGGACGCGGCCAGCGTGTTGGGGTCGACGGAAATGTCGGGCGCAAAGCCGGGCGAGAACAGCCAGCTGCGGCGGTCGCGGCCGACACGGAAACTACCGCGGGCGTTGGCGCTGTCAAAGTAGCCGCCGCCGTAGCCGTAGCCGGGCCCGTGCGTGCTGTCGGCCCCAGTGGCGGCGCCGTAGCTGCCGTCGGCGCCCATGGACGGCGGCCCGCTGGACGTGGCGGCGAGCAGTGCCTGCTGCATCTTTCGGTTCTGCTCGACGAGCTTGCGCGTGACGACACGAAAAACCTCCTCGACGCCCTCGCCGCTTTCGGCCGAGATTTCGTGGCACGCGTCCCAGCCGGCCTCCTGGTTCCAGAAACCGGAGCTGCGCTTGGAACTGGGACTGCGTGGCTCGGGCGGCGCAAAGCCGAGCGTGCTGGCGGACGTGCCTGTGCCAGGCAGTGTGGCGGCGTGTGCGGGGGGCATGCTCGCGTGCGTGTGGGTGTGGCCGGCGAGCATGCTGCCGAGGCCGGCGGCGGTCGGCGGCGGCGTGCTGCTGAGCCCCGGAGCGAGGTTCTCGGCGACGTAGGCGATGCAGCGTTCAAAGGGTACCTCGCGCTTGGACGGGTCGCGCGCGACAATGTCGGCCTTGGTGCCGACGACGTGCAGCACAATGTCGGCGGGCAGGTTGCGGCGCAGCTCGGTCAGCCAGATGCCCATTTCGGCAAACGAGTTCTGGTCGGTGATGCTGTAGCAGAGGATGCAGGCGTTGGCGCCGCGGTAGTAGAGCCGCGAGATGCTGCGGAAGCGTTCCTGGCCGGCTGTCTGTTAGTGCGTGGATGGCAAAGAACCCGGCTCGAGGACGCACCCGTGTCCCAGATCTGCAGCCGGACGACGGTGTCAGTGTCCGCGTCGACGACGCGTTTCGTGAGGAAACTGGCGCCGACGGTGGACGTTGTCTGCGCCGGGTCGAACTGGCCCTTGCAGAAACGCGTGACGAGCGAGGTCTTGCCGACGTTTTGCGAGCCGACGACGACAATCTTGGCCTCGAGCGACGACGACATGGCGGCCGAGGCAACAAGAAAGAGTCGGCGAGCGGAGAGTCGGCGTGAGGTCGAGTGTGGCTCGTGGGAGGAGAGGTGAGAGGAAAGTTGGGACGGAGCCAGGTGGGTGGTAGTGGGCGGTGGGCGGTGGGCTAGGCAGTGGGGAAGGCGGCGACAAGGCGAGGGATGGAGCGGAAGGCAGGGCGCAGGGATCGCGTGGACAGGCAGGCGCAAGTGAGGCACGCTGCAGCGCGCTTGCCGGCCAGGACGAAGAAGGAGCAGACGGAAGGAGGAACGAGAGACGAGAGGGAGCAGACGGAAGGAGGACGAAAGAAGGAGCAGACGGAAGGAGGAACGAGAGCGAGAGAGACGAGAGGGCAGGCGCCTGTCACGCGCCGGCAGGCGCGACGACGCGCTAAACACGAGACACAACAGAGCGAGCACTACAAATATTTGTAAATATACAGGCTCGAGAGCAGTTGCGCGGCTCGACGCGGAATACACTTTGTCGACATGCACTACGACGGGTCAAATGCAGGTCCGGAGCGATTGTCGAGGATCCGTTGGCGGTGACGTTGCAGCGCTGCAGTTTAGTGTACGGAGTAGTGTGGGCCCGTCGCACAACGGCAGTCGCGCCCGCGCAAGTGGCAGCATCCATCGACCAACACACTTTGCACCCCTTTTTGAGACCTGCCGGTGTCAACGACACACCGAGCCGACGCACCGAGCCGACGACACACCGACGACACACCACCGAGACTGCACCGAACCGACGACACGGCCGACGATGGCGATGGGCGAGGGCGAGCCGGCGTCGCCCGAGGACCAGGCGCGGTTCGAGGTCATTATGAAGCACGGGCACCAGGACCTGGTGCAGGCGGTGGCATTCAACGCGTACGGCGACCGGTGCGCGACGGGATCGGTCGACGGCAAGATCCGGGTGTTCAACCGGCACCGCGACGGCACGTGGCGGCTGTGCGACAGCTGGGGCGCCCACGGCGGCGAGATTCTGGAGCTGCAGTGGCTGCCGCCGACCATCTACCCGAACCTACTGGCGTCGATTGGCATCGAGGGTCGCTTCAAGCTGTGGACCGAGGACCCGGCCGCCGCACCCGGCCGCCGCTTCAGCCAGCGCAGCAAGGGCAACGCCAAGGCGGCGTTTGAGATGCGCTCGCCGCGCGCGCCCTACCGCTCCTTTTCCATGAAGCACAACGACGAGACGCGCCACACGTACCTGGCGCTGCTGGCGACCGACGGCGAGCTGACGGTGCTGGAGAATGACGTGCCCGAGAACCTGGCCGAGTTCAGCTACGTCGACCAGATGCCCGTGTGCGCCAAGCCCGCGCGTGGCGAGGAGGCCAGCTTCCGCGTCCGCTTCGACCCCAACCCGGAACCGTGCTACACCGCCCTGCGCGCGGGCGTGCGTGCCGACGCACTGAGCCTCGTCGTCGCCGCCATGGACATGGTGCGCGTCTACCGCACGCGGCCCATTACGACCACGTCGTACGGACTGCAGGGTCTCGGCCGTGCCTTTTACATGGCCGCCGAGATTCCACGCCACGGCGGACTCGTGCGTGACGTCGCCTGGGCGCCGGGCAACTTTCGCGGCTACGACCTCATTGCCACGGCGTGCCAGGACGGTTTCGTGCGCGTCGTGCGCCTCGACACGCCGCTCGCGACACGCGCCGACGGCACGTCGTGGGCCGTGCACGACGTCCTCGCACGCGGCAGCGACACGCCGAGCCACAGCACGGCACGACGACGCGACGGCAAGCCAGGCGGGCTCATCTCGGCCTCGGCCGCCGCGTCGTCGGCCCAGTCGACCGGACCTGGCGCGCTGTCGACGCCCGCATCCGCCGCGTCCGCCGCTTCGTCCATGTCGTCGACAGCACGTGACGCCGACATGGGTATGGGCATCGGCATCGACGACGCCATGGACGCCAACACGAGCTTTGCGAGCTCGGCCACCAACTCGTTTGCAGGGTTGCCGCCCGGGTCCGACGCCGGCTACGCGGCCGGTGGCGCCGAGCGACGGTGGACCGGTGAGGCGGGGCAGGTGCAGCACACGGTGCACGAACTGTCGCGGCTCAGCAGCAACCAGACGCCCGTGTGGCGCGTCGCCTTTGACGACGACGGACAGATTCTCGGCAGCGTCGGCGACGACGGCAAGCTCGTGTGCTACCGCCAGACGCCCGACGGCTCCTGGGCCCGCAGCTCCGAGCTGTCCGTCATGAAGATGCGCATGGGGCCGTAGCCAATTGTCCATTCAACGTTAAACAGAACAGTACCAAAATTAACAACAGTGAAGAACCCCACTTGATGACTAAAATGCTGACATAAGCGCGCTGACATAATCACTTCCGCCGCTTCCCACCGCCTCCACTCTCCTGGGCGCGCCGCTTCTTGCCCTCGCGGCTCCAAAACTCCTTGGTCTCGCGCTTCTCGCGCGCGGCGCGCTTCTCCTCGGCGTCGGCAACGGCCTTGCGGTGCTGCTCGCGGCTGGCCTCCTTCTTGGCGGCGCGCTTCTTGCCGACGTCGCGCCGGATGGTGCCGAGGTTCTGCATGAGCTCACGCACCTTGCGCTCCTCGCCGCCGACGACGACGGCGCGCTTCTGCATGTACGTCTTGCCCTTTTGCTTCTTGGTCTGCACAATCTGCGACCGGAAGGGCAGCTTGGCCGCCAGCTGCCGCGGCACCTTGAGCGCGTTAAAGTGCCGCTCCTGGCGCTCAATCGGGCGGTACTGGCTGTTGCGGTCCTGCGGCGTCGCCACCTGGGCGTCGCGCCGGATCTCGCCCGTCAGGCGCATCGGCGTCCACCCAATCAGGTTGTTGGCCGGGTTGTAGAACCGGTGCGGCCGGATCGGGAACCAGGCACGCAAAAAGACAATGTCGCTCAACAAAATCTTGTCCTCAAAGGTTGCGCGGAACGCGCCTTCCTGTTTGAGCGCATGCTTAATCTGGCCGCGGATGCCCGATACGGTCTTGATCGCCGCGCCCTCAAACTTTGCAATCTCGAGGGCGGAGGTGAACATGTCCTTGACAAAGGCCGTGTTCTTGAAAATCTTGTACGGCGCGCCCGTCAGCTTCAGCTTCTTGACAATCTCCGTCGACTCGTCCACGCTCAGCACCGTGCCCGTCGCCGCAATCCGCAGGCCCTGCTGGTTGACGGCCGCCGCCGTCGAGAAGCTCTGGAAGCAGACAAAGCCGGTGTTGGGCGCCACAAACGGGCCGTAGAATTGGGCAAAGCAGTGCATGTGCTCCGGCGTGTACTTGAGCATCCGGTTGCGCGTCCGCGAGTCCGAAATGCTGTACACGGGCATCGTCTGGAAACGCCGCCAGCCGAGCGAGAAAATGAGTGGGTCATTGGTCTTGAGGATCCGCTTGTGCCACCGGTGCCGCTTCAGGCGTACCTGCAGGAAGCCAAACCGGTCCTCTGTCGCCGTCAGACCGCCCACAATCAGCGGCATGCGGGCGTCAAAACGACTGAGGAACTCGGCCGGCACGCCCTCGAGCACCATGCGTCCGTACTGGCCCGCCCGGAAACCCTCGACCGACACCCGCTGCCGCGCGTCCAGCTCCTCAAACTCGCTCTTGTTAATGTCCAGCTGCTTCTGGATCAGCGACTTTTGCGCGTCGTACCACTCGTCCTCGCCAAACTCGTCCGCCGCCGTGCCCGCCTCCTTGCGTGCTTGTGCCTTGGCATTGGTCAGGCCCTCGCGGTCCTCGTCCTCGAACCGTAGTCGCAGTTCCGCCTTGCGTTTGGCGTTTTTGGCTCGCTCGTCGGCAAAGTCTTTTTGCTCGCCCGTCTCGCCCGTCTCGCCCGTCTTGCCGGTCTTGCCGTGCTTCTCGCCCGTCTCGAGATCCTCAAAGTCGCCCGCCTCGTCGTCGCCCTCGTCGTCCTCGTCGTCCTCGTCGTCCTCGTCGCTGCCAGCCTCGTCGTCGCTGCCAAACGCCTCGCCGTCGTCGTCGTCGTCGCCCCGCCTGGCCTTCCGCTTGGCTGCGGTGAACCGGGTGCGGACGCGCTCGACATTGTCCGTCGACCACCGCAGCCGCAGCTCGTCGACGTCGACGTACGGCAGAGAGCAGTCCTCGGTCGTGTCCTCGGCCGCTGCGTCCTTGCTCTTTTGGAAAAAGTCGTCGTCGTCGGCCTCAATGTTGTCCTCCTCCTCCTCCTCGGCCACCACGTCGCCACGCCACCGCGCCGCCACCGTGTGCAGCGGGATGGTCGGGTCGTACATCATCCGCGCCAGGTCCTTGGCCAGGAACGGCCGCGCGCGTCGGTGCAGGCGCGCCGCGCGCTCCAAAAGGTTGTCCTTCCACCGGATCGCCGCCTCTGCGTCGTCGCCAAACGCTTCGCCGTCGTCGTCGCCCGACAGCGAGCCGAGGTCCGAGTCGCTGTCGGCAAACGCGACCTCGTCGTCGTCGACCTTGGCCACCGTGCCCTTGGCCGCGCGGAAAATGGTGCCGAGCTTGGCCTCGTCGAATTCCGTCTCAACGTCGTCGTCGTCCAGGTCCTCCTCCTCGTCGTCGTCCTCGTCGTCGTCGTCAAACGGCTCGTCCTCGCCATCTTGGGCTGGCAACCGAGCCTGGCGTGGCGTTTTGCGACCCGAGTTGAGCTCCTCGACGTCGGTTGTGCGGCCGTTGAACTCCTCGTCGCCGCCGGTAATGGTCCGCCCCTTGCGAAACAGCTGCACGCCGGCATCGGTCTCGCCGAGCATCCGGCGCTCGCCCTGCAGACCAATAATGAGCTCCTCGCCCTCGCTGCGCTGCACGCCGACGGCGTCCTTGTCAAAGGTGAAGCCGTTTTCGCGGTAAATGTAGACGGCGTCGCCGTCAATCTTGAGCCCGCTGCGGTCCGACATGGGCGCGTACAGCTTGCGGTCCTTTTCGTCGAGCCGCCGGCGGCCCGTCTTGCCGCTCGCCTTGGCCGTCGCCTGTTCCATGGCGGGCGTCGGGCACGGGTCCGGCAGCGCCTCGAGCTTGGCAATGGTGTAGTCGCCGAGGCCGGGGATGTGCACGCGCTGGCCGGCGGCGGCAAAGTTGGTGCCGCGCAGGTACCCCGTCAGCGCGACGGACCGGTCGCAGAGCGCGTCCTGCTCAATCTTGGTGGGCTGCGTGACGTCGCGGAAGGAGTCGATGACGGCGTAGGGGTGGCTGTTGCGCCAGATGAGCGGGCGCGGGTTCTTCATGACGGACAGGAAGCGCGACAGGTTGTGGATCTCGCGGTCGGGGTACCGGCCATTGATGACGCCCGACAGGTTGAACAGGTGTGCGCCCTGGTACAGCTCACTCCACAGACGGTGCTTGAGGCGCTTCTTGGCGTCCTTGAGCGCCTGCGGCTTGCGGAACAGGTCGAGGTGTGTCAGGATGCCAAAGACGTTGCCGGGCATGCCGGTCGCCGCCAGCACGTTGAGAAACTCGAGCGTCTCCATCTCGAAGCCGTAGTTGCCGTCAATCATGAGCAGCACAATGTCGGCCACCTTGGCAATGTCCACCATCGCCTCCAGCTCGTTGGGGCACTCGACAAACGTCAGCCGCTGCTTCTTGGACGTCACGACCGTAATCGGGCCCTGCGGGTCCGTCACCGTCTCTTTGGCGTAGCGGCGGATCAGCGACCGCAGCAGCGTCGTCTTGCCGACGCCCGACGGGCCGACAATCGTGACGAGGCGCGGCGGCGGTTCATCGGGGAGCCGGTCGACGAGCGGGACGTGCAGGCGCTTCTCCTTGATCTGGTTTCGGGGTCAGCAGGCCGCCAGCGCACACACGGGACACGGAACACGGGACAGGCAAAGACTCACGTCGGACGAGCGCGCAGCAGTTCGCGCAAGCTTGCCAGGATTCGAGACGGCAAACGCCTTGGGGTTCGGGCCTGGGTGTTAGCAATGTCTCCATGTCTCTCCATGTCTCCATGTCTCTGGACTCGACCTACCGGAATGCTTCTTCTTTTCCTTGGACTTGCGATGCGGCTTGTGCGTCTGGGTCTCCATCGTGCCGGTTGGTGCAGGCAGCGTCGTTCGTGTCGGGCGTCAACAGCGCAGAAGAACTGGCAGAATCTGCCTGCATTGGGACGCTCCCAAATTTTTGATCTTATCGGTTCTTATCGGTGTTTCTTATCGATTTTCTTATCGATAAGAGACCGCCTTTTAGTCAGCGGGCGAGTATATCAAGCAGTCAGCGCGAGCGCTGCCACGACAGAATGATGAATTGCATTTTTTTGATGTTGTCGTTTATGAGTATGTCTTTCGTACACGTTTTGGTACTTTTCGTCACCTTTTGTACACGTTCGTCATTTCTTGTAATGTGTTGGGCGGACGCTAAAGGTCAGGCCCTGTAAATCTACTGCAAACACTGTAAACACACTGTAAACACACTGTAATATAGCTGTAATATAGCTGTAAGATACAAACGCCCGACATCCCACCTGACCCATCTCGCCCAACCATCGACATCGCCATGACCGAGATTGTGGCGAGCCAGACGCCGCCGATCCTGCACGGCCCGTCGGAAAAGGAGCGCAAGTACGATCGCCAGCTGCGGCTATGGGCAGCGAGCGGACAGGCCGCGCTCGAGTCGGCCAACATCCTGGTCCTGAACGCGGGCGGCGGCGCCGTGCTGGCCGAGACGCTCAAGAACCTGATCCTGCCGGGCATCGGGCAGTTTACCATGTACGATGACGCCGTCGTCGAGGACGCCGACCTGGGCGTCAACTTTTTCCTCGACCACGACCACCTCGGCCAGTCGCGCGCCAAGAGCTGCACCGAGCTGCTCCTCGAACTCAACCCCGAGGTCCAGGGCCAGTGGTACCCCAAGCCAGGCGTGGACGTCGACCTGGCCAAGCTGCTCGAGACGGCAACGTACACGATGATCCTGTACGCCCACCCCGTGCAGCCCGACGTGCTGGCCCAGCTCGACGCGTACGCCAAGACACACAAGACGCCGCTCGTCAGCGTGCACTCGGCCGGCTTCTACTCCTTCTTCCGCGTGCGCCTGCCCGGCGCCTTTCCCATTGTCGACACGCACCCCGACGAGACGGCGACGACGGACCTGCGTCTGCTGGCGCCCTGGCCGGAGCTCGTGGCCTTTGCCGACGCACAGACGGCCGGCCTCGACGACATGGACGACCACGCCCACGGCCACGTCCCGTACGTCGCGCTGCTGCTGCACTACCTCAAGGCGTGGCGCGCCGACCACGACGGCGCCGACCCGACGACGTACAAGGACAAGAAGGCCTTCCAGCAGCTGGTCGCGCGCGCAATGCGTCGCGACAACGCCGAGGGCGGCGAGGAAAACTACGAGGAGGCCGTCGCCGCCGTGCTGCGAAGCATTGAGAAGCCCGTGCTGCCGTCGGGCCTGCGCGAGGTGTTTGACTTTGTGCCGACGGGGCACGAGGCCGCATCCGGTTTCTGGGTCGTCGCACGCGCCGTCAAGGCGTTTTACGACAAGCACGGCGTCCTGCCGCTGCCGGGACGCGTGCCCGACATGAAGGCCCAGTCGAGCGTGTACGTGGCGCTGCAGACCATCTACAAGGCCAAGGCGCGTGCCGACGCTGCCGAGGTGCTGGCGACGGTGCGTGCGGCGCCGGGCGGCGCCGACATTGACGTCGACGAGGTCGGCCTCTTTTGCAAGAACGCGGCCTTTGTCAAGCTCATCAACGCGACGGAGCCGGGCGAGCACCGCCTGGCGACGCTCTTTGCCCGCGAGATGGAGAGCGACGAGACCGCAGAGCTCACCATGACGCCGCCGTCGCAGGTGCCCATCTACCTGGCGCTGCAGGCGACCGCGCACGGCGCTGAAGACACGGCAGACGCCATCCTCGACAAGATGGACGCGCTCGTGCCGGGCGCGCGCAAGCACGAGTCCGTCGTCAAGACGGCACAGGAGCTCGCGCGCACGGGCGGCTACGAGCTGCACAACATCTCGGCGCTCACGGGTGGCATGGTGGCGCAGGAGGTCATCAAGATCATCACCAAGCAGTACGTGCCCATTGACAACACGTGCGTCTTTGACGGCATCAGCAGCCGCTGCCAGGTCCTGCGGCTTTGATTATGTAATGACGACGTTTTATTATGTAATGATGAGTAAGCAGCTACGTGTAAACTGTCAAGGCCCAAGCTGGACGCAGTCAATACAAACGAGACAAAAAGATCCGTCAAGGAGAAAGGAAAGGAAAGGCCGCGTGACCAAACGGGCCGTGGGCCGTTGGTCGGCCCGTCACGTTTGCCAGGGTCGCACCCACGTTGGCCACGGCCCGTCGCCCCGTGGGTGTCGGCCGGCTCTGGGATATAGACGCGTGCCTATATGTACCTGAACCAGCCTGACTGACTCGGTCCAGCTGCCGTTGCATTGGAGACGGCGTCCTGTCTTTTGCCTCTGCTGCGCTTTGGTGTAACCCGCCGATCTATATTAAAGGCTTTTACCACTGCCGTTAGTCTCGGCAGAACGCGGTAGTCACGGACGACGCGGTAGTCACGGACGGAACACGGGACGAAGATCCCCTGCTGTCAACGGATCTTTGACAGTTGGCGTAAATAAAGTAAAAGTACATTCTCTTCCTCGCTCTCTACTGACTGCTGCTGGCGATCGTCCTGTCGTCCGTGTCCTGTCGTCCGCGTTCATTGCCGGTTACTGAATGGGGAAGGAGACCCACTGAACAACGTTGATGCGGGAGATGCCCCTCGATCTGCGTTGCATTGCCATGCCATCCATGTCCACGTTAGTCTCCTTGACACCGGCTGTTGCGAAATGTCTTTTGTTCTCAAATCTCGCTTTGGAATCTTGCCGAGGATGCTCACAAGCCACAGTGCTGTATGCAGTGCATCACCAGCGTCGTAGTGAAACACTCACTGCCACCTTTAATTAAGCGTACCAAACATTGACTCCGGGTAAAGTGCCATGCCTCCGCTTTCTTTTTTTTTCCTTTTTCTGATTTATTTTGTGTATTTTCTTTCCATTTTTCCTTCCTGTTTTCCTGTATTTTGTATTTTCTTTCTCTTTTTGGTTTTATTTTATATATGTTTTGCTTGATTTAGTAATATTCATTTTTTCCAGCTACCCGCCCATCACGCCTGCCGCTCATCACCCGCCACCTGCCCGGACCGGCGTTCAGCCTCTCCGGGAGGACGCTCCTGCCGACGGCCACCCTGGGCAGCCTAGACCTTCTGTTTATGGAAACTCTGGCTCAAACATCACGCGTCCCCCTTTCATCTCCGGCTGCCCCCTTTGGCCTCCTCCCAGACCCTCCAAACCGCCTGCTGGCCTCCGCCTCGTCCTCGCCGTCCCTTCTCCTCTCGCCACGATCCCCACACCACGCACCCGTCTTGGCCGCCATCGCCTCGCTTTCGCTGTGGCCTCTCCCTCGCAAGGTGCCAATGGCGCTCGTCCACCGGCCCAGCCAGGCCGGCTCAGAGTCGCTGTGCGTCGGCTGCGCTGTACTGTTCCCGTCGTCCCGAAGACCCCAGGTTTTCCAGGTTTCCCCAGGTTTCCCCAGATTTCCCCAGATTTTCCAGATTTTCCAGATTTTCCAGATTTTCCAGGTTTCCCCAGATTTTCCAGATTTTCCAGATTTCCAGACATGTCCCATGTCAGGCCTGCATGGCGCCGGTACTTATAGCACGGCACCTGCTCTCCATGAACCATGAACCATGATAGCACTGCCGGCTCACTTGGACTGCGTTGCCGAACCAACAGACCATGGCCCCCAACATGCAGGTATCTGCCCGCTCGGGGCTCTTCCACACCTTCCAGGGCGTGACACCACGCAAGCACGCCGACGACCAGCATGGAAAGGCACGCACGCACACCGTCAAGCGCATCACGACGCCGCACGCCTGTGACGAGTGCAAGCGCCGCAAGATGTGAGTCGTGTCTCGGAGGCCGTCGCACATTTTTTGGGCAAATACTGACACCATAGCCGCTGCGACGGCCAGCAGCCCTGCGGTCAGTGCCTGTCCAGCCGCGCGCCCAAGCACTGCTTCTATGACAAGCACCGCCAGCGCGTCATTCCCTCACGCAAGACGCTCGAGGCGCTGTCAACGGCCCTCGACGACTGCCGTGCAGTCCTGGGTCGCCTGTTTCCCGCCCACGACGTGCAGGACCTGCAGTCTCTCACACGCTCCGACCTACTGGCCCTGCTGGACCGCGACGTCGACCACGACGTCGACCACGACATTGACATCGACCACGTCACGCCAACGTCGGCCCTGCCGTCGCCGCCGCTCGACGTGTCGCCCCTCTACACCAGCCTCCAGTCGCCCGTCTCGCTCGCGTCAGAGCACGCGCTCGCCAGTCTCGACCACGCACCGGGCCAGGCACCGGGCCTCGTCTTCGACTGGGACGACGACGCGTGGTACCCTGGCGAGGTCCAGCTGCCCTTGGCGGGCGTGGACCGTACGCCGTCCTCTCTCGCAGTCGCAGCGCAGGTTTGGCACAGCGGCCACGGAGGGAGCTCCGTCGACGCGGTCCTCGCCGCCGTGCACCAGCTGCAGCCGCACCTCGCGTCCGTCGTCCAGGACGCTGCCACCGTCCTCGCGCCCGGCTGTCCCGTGCCCGCCGAGTCGCGCGAACTGCGCTGCGTCGCGTGGTCGTGGAAGGCCCAGACGCTCGTCGACGCCTACTTTGCCCACGCCCACGCCCTGGCCCCGATGCTCGACGAGACCGCGTTCCGCGCCGACTTTGCCGACGGTACACGCAACGACGCGCCGTGGCTCGCCCTCCTCAACGTCGTCCTCGCCGTCGGCAGCGTCGCCGCTGCCCAGGCCGACAACACGGACCACTTTACCTACTACAACCGCGCCATGGAACACCTCGCGCTCGACGCCCTCGACAGCACGCACGTCGAGACCGTCCAGGCGCTCGCCGTCCTCGGCGGCTACTACCTGCCGCACATTGGCCGCCCGGGCATGGCCAGGGCCGTCCTGGGGGCAGCAGCCCGCATGGCGAGCACCATTGGCCTCGACCACGTCGATGCCAGCGCCCGTGGCCGCACCTGGTGGGGCCTCTTTTGCCTCGACACATGGGCGGCCGTGGCCTCGGGGCGGTCGTCCGCCGGTCGCTGGGCACCGGACACGACGGAAACGACAGACCGGTTGGCGACAGAGCTGGAGCTGGCCGTGTCGTCCGAGGGCACGCCGTGCTCGACCACGCGTCTTTTTAGCCAGCACATTTGGCTTTGCCAGATCGCCATCCGCGTCCAGGACACACTGGCCGCGCCCTTGTCCCGAAGCAAAGGCACGCGTGGCAGCCTCGATACGGAGCTGGCCGGCTGGTGCAAGGACCTGTCGCCATCACTGGCCCCCACGACACGTGGCACAGTGCGCGTCATGCACTGGCGCTGCCTGCACCTGCGCATGCTCCTCCACCGGCCTGCTCTTTTGTGGCGCGCAACCAGCACAAATACACACCAGGGCGCCCTCGAAACAGACACGACGTCCGTCGAGACGTGCCGCGCTCTGGCCCGCGAACTCGTACACGACATTGCGTGCACGTGGGCGCCCAACCAAGTGTCGGGCACCATTGCGTCGAGCCTGGTCTACGAGGCCGCCCTGGTGCCGCTCGTGTCCGTCTTTGCCGAACCAGCGAGCTCGCACGTGCCCGACTGGCAGGCCCAGGTCGAGTCGGCCTTGTCGACGCTCGAGGCCATGGAGCCGTGGTCGCCGGCTGCACGCCGCAGCCACACTGTCGTCGGTCAGCTCTACGAGGCTGCACAGCACGCGGCTGCACAGCACGCGGCATGCGGCAACACAGTGCCAGCTCTCCAAAGCGCCGCCAGCATCGCCTCCATCGGCATCGACTTTGATCCCGACGTCAGCATGCTCTCTCTTCTCGACCAGCACGAGTTTTGGGAGCTGGACAGCACTCTTTGGCTGCAGGACTGCCACGTACATGCAGGCCCAGCGACGGAGGCCGTGGCCATGGACGCAGTGGACACGCCGAGTGTCATGTATGAAGCTGAATTTTAGTCCCCAGTACCAATGCACGTCACGTGATTGACAGTAGGAGAGTCAGGAGTCAGATCTCGCCTGGAGGACGAACGCAAGACACCTCTCGTAATGACTCGCGGGCGGGCAGGTCCAGGCAGTTTTGCGCCCGCCAAGCTTTTCGTTGACATGATGACAGCTCACTCTGGTTGCGCAGCCCAGCTTTTGCCAATTTTGCCAATTTTGCCAAGCTGCCACGCCACTGCACGCCACAGCCGTCTGCTGTTTGTCGTGTTCCAGACAGTCAGCCTTGTACCACACTGAAACATCCGACAGTGACATCGTTTGCTCGTTGTGTTTGCACGTGTGCACGTGTACGGAGTACGTCTAATTTCGTAGGTTCTGCTTGTCACTCGTATTTAGGTCTGTTTAGAGTTGGCTCGTCTCTTTCCGCTTTGGATATTAGTGTGGAGACTTGGCTGGGCAGCTCGCTTAAAAGCATCAATGGCCAACGAGCATCCGTGTTTTGCGAGAAGACAAAGCGGGACAAAGTACGCGGTCCCTTCTTTGCCTGTCTCCGAGCGTGCTTCTATTCGTTGCTTTGCGCGACGAGGTAAAATAGAGGCGACGGGTCGGAATCCGGAACCAATAGCCGCCGGCAGCAATGCATCAAACGGACCAACACGGTCCATGGTCCAGCCACACGGCACGTCTGAAATTAGACCCAGACTACGGAGTATCCAGCTGAAGCAGCGATACGAATAAAGTAATATGCAATAACTTCCTAGACACGAACCGTGCCGTCCGTTCAAGCCAGGCCGGCGCCTTCCTTGTTGGCCTCCGCTCGCAGTCATGAAGAAAGAACGGTCGAGCCGGCTTCTATAAACAGAAGGCACGACGCATCGTTTTCAGGGGCCCTTGAGAGATTTCTCCTGGCTCTTTACCCTTTCAAACTTGCACACAACAACTGTCGGCATCCTACCATACGCGTATCTGTTTCGATTTCACCTGGTTTCACGACATCTCCATCCGCCGCCCGACGCGCCAGCCGGCTTTCACATCGACGACGACGTTCGACCGTTCACGTCTTGGTACAGAGACGTGTGTGCAACAGCATCGGCACCTTGCCAATCGGTGATGGGCAAACGACCCATCGTATAGTCTCCGTCGACTACTTTACGCATCCAGAGTAGGTCCTACTGGACGCCAGGGCAGCATTCACTCACCTTTCGTCTCGTCGTTCGGCCTCTGGCATTCACCCGGCCGCCTTAACACTGCCAGTACTTTTACTTTTACCTCCTCATCTTTTACCTCGTTTCCTCCCTACCTTGTTCTGCATCGCCACGGCCAGGTAGGTGCATGCCCTGTGCGACATCAACTCCCGTCCCAAACCGCTACGGCACGGAACACAGCAGACGCCAACCCTGGTCGCCACCGTTTTACCGCAAACTCTTTCCGACGTTGTGCAAACCGTCTGCATTCCCGCTTCTGCACTGCGGCTGCACTCCCAAGACACGGGCCAGCGCAGTCTGCCCCGGCACAGCAGCCCTTGTGCCACGACAGGCGCCCACTGGCGCTTGTTGACCACCAATTTCGGTCGGCTGCCGGCGAGACGGCAAATCATTCGACGCGAAACGAGAGCTCCAGCTGGCCAGCTGGCCAGCAGGCACCCAGGCGGCACGACACGTCAGTCGACCAGTCGACCATTGCGTGGCGTGGGTATCCCGCATCACGCTGGCCTGCTCTTGGGCCTGCTCTTGGACCTGCTCTAAGGACGAGCCAGGAGCGAGCATCCGGGCGCAGCGAGCTCGACACCGGCGTCCAGACGTGCAAAAACGTGACGGCCGGCCGTGGCAGATCCTTGCTTCAGGCATCGTCTGTGTCACGCCAGTGTCTCTTCCAACGGCCGCTAGTCTCCATTGGCCACGGGCCCTGGACCTGTCTTGTCTCTCAACATGTCTCTCCGCGGCTCAGCCCACTCGCTCGGTTCGACAACGCAGAGCCCGACCACGACGGCCGGCGACGACGTCGGCCCTGCGCCCAAGGGCACGGCGAGCGACGACGAGCACACGCACACGCACGCGCCCGGTTCGCGTACCAACGAGACGGCCGACCTAGAGGCAGCACCGACCGTGTCCGTGTCCGTACCAGCACCGACACCGACACCAGCACCTCCACCTCCACACCGCGGGTTCGCCGAGTCGAGCCTGGAGCCATGGCGCTTTTTCCTCCTCAGTATTGGGTGCGTAGGAACACTTGTTCCCACAAACAATGCTAACCAGCAGTGTCGGCCTCGGCCTGTTCCTGTCGATGCTCGACACGTCGATTGTGGCGACGAGCCTGCTGGCGATTGGCCAGGACCTGGGCAGCTTTGAGCTCATCAACTGGGTGGCGCTGGCGTACACGCTGGCGTACCTGAGCTGCGCAGTCGTGTTTGCGAGACTGGCCGAGATTCTGGGCCGCCGCGACGCGTTCCTGCTGGCGTTTGTCCTCTTCTTTGGCTTCTCGCTCGGCTGCGGCTTTGCGACGAGCCTGCGGCAGCTGATTGCGATGCGCGCGCTGCAGGGCGTCGGCGGGTCGGGGCTGTACTCGCTGTCGATGATCATCTGGCCCGAGGTGGCGCCGCCGGCGCTGCGGCAGCACATTGCGAGCCTGGCGGGCATCGTGATTGGCGTCGCGGGCGTGCTGGGCCCGATCCTGGGCGGGCTGCTGACGACGTACGCGTCGTGGCGCTGGGTCTTTTGGATCAACGGCCCCGTCGGGTTCGCGTCCATGGCCGTGTTTGCACTGACATGGCCGCGCAAGGAGCGCCTGCCGTACGCGCCCAAGCACCCGTGGTCGTCGCTCGACGTCGTCGGCGCGCTGCTCCTGGTGGCAGCGGCCGCGCTCGTCACGTTTGCCTTTCAGAACGCGGGCGTCAACCCGGACCAGTGGACGCACGCCGTCTTTCTGGCGCCGCTGCTGACGGGCGTCGCCGCGTGGGCCGCGCTGTTTGCGTGGGAGCGCGCCGTCGAGGTGCGCTGGACGCACATTACGCCGGCATTTCCGCTGTCGCTGCTGCGCAACCGCGTCTACGCGTCGGCGATGCTGGCCACGCTCGTCCAGGGCTTCCCCTTTTACGCCGTCGTCTTCAGCTTCCCGCTGCGCCTGCAGGTCGTCAACGGCAAGACGGGGCTCATGGCGGGCGTCATGATGCTGCCGCTGCTCGGCGGCGTGTCGGTCGGCAGCATCGTGTGCGGCGCGGCCAACGCCCGGAAAAATTGGCTGTGTGCGACGATGCTCGTCGCCAGCGTGCTCATGGTGGTCGGGTGCGCGCTCGAGACGACGCTGTCGGACGCCGCACGGCTCGAGCCCAAGGCCATGGGCTTCCTGCCGCTCATCGGGCTCGGCCTCGGCATGCTGGCGGCCGCGTCGACCATGCTGGCGGCCGTGCACGCGCCGCTCGGCGACTTTACGGCCGCCCAGGGTATCATGGCGCAGGCGCGCGTGCTCGGCGGCAGCATCGGCATCGCGGCGTCGTCGGCCGTCCTGGCGAGCCACGAGCAGAAGGCGCTCGGCACGGTCGTGTCGCTGTCCGCCGGCGCGGCCGAGCTGGGTGGGGCGGCTGGTACGGGCGACGCGCTCGTGCGGACGGTGTTTGCGGCGGCGTTTGCCGAGGACATGCGCGTCTCGGCCATTGTGTCCGGTGCAGGGCTGCTCCTTGCGCTCGGGACGTACCAGCGTCACGCCCCGAGCATCCGTGCAAGCACCGAGGCCCGCATGGCCGAGGCCGCGTCCGCGTCCGCCACGCCCAAGCCCTAGGCGTGACAGCGAGCACGAGACAGCGAGCACGAGACAGACGAATATCAAGCACAGACGAATGTCGAGCAGACGAATATCAGCACAGACGAATGTCGAGCAGACGAATATCAGCACAGACGAATATCAAGCACAGACGAACATCGAGTATCGAGCATGAGCACGCATGAGCACTGGGTTGCACAACCCAGTGGACGGCGTTGGTTTGGCGATCGCGTCAGTCAACGGATTTATCATTGTTACCAAACGGCGTGTGGCCCGACGGCCTATTCTGACCTGCACTGACGCACGCCGTTTATCAGGCGCTCCTTTGACCCACCTGCCTAAACGGCGCGCCGACGGCGAGTGCCTGCCCGACGACATCTTCCACTTTGTGCGGCGTCTCTAGTCGTGACCGCGGCTGGGCACGATTGCATCACCGCGGGGTCTTGTGCGCCGTCTTTCCAATCAAGGGCCGGCATTGTCATGACTTTCGACGGAGTACGGAGTACGTGACTCGTCCGCACGGCGCCATGCCGCACTTATCTGGCCGAGATAGCTGGCTACCCGGTTCACCCAGTTCCTAGTATAAAAATAAATGCAAAAACACGAGAAATAAATCAAAATTACCCCGACCAACGCAGGTCCAACCGTCCAACGGTGCCGCCTTCCTCGGCTGTGCGTCTGGCGTCTTTCTATATCTACCGTCGAGCCCCTGAATTGCTTCTCCATCTCTTGTTCTTTTCTGTTCGTTTGTTCGTTCTCTGTGACACATGCTGCCATTGATTGTCCGAACCACCGCCCGCGCCACCACCCGCCGCCTCCCGTCCATTGTCTGGTCCTGTCCGTCTCTGTCGCTGATTGCGTCATCGCCACTCCGTCTTTTGACACCCACGACCACGTCGTTCCGTCTCTCGACTGCCACGCGCTTCTTTTCATCGTCGACCTCGACCTCGCTACCGCCCAGAATGTCTGCTGCTGCCAAACGCCTCGCCGGCAAGACCGTGCTCATCACGGGCGCCTCGTCCGGTATCGGCCAGAGCACGGCCGTCGAGTTTGCCCGTGCGGCTGCCCCGGCCGGCGGCCTGCGCCTGATCCTGGCGGCACGCCGCATCGACACGCTCAAGACGATTGCCGAGGGCCTCGTTGCCGAGCTCGGCGCCGACAAGGTGCAGGTTCTGCCCGTGAAGCTCGACGTCAGCGACCGCACGCAGGTCCGCGACTTTGTCGGCAACCTCCCGGAAGAGTGGCGCGACATTGACGTGCTCGTCAACAATGCGTGAGTTTTTTTCAGTCGTCCTTTTCGAAAAAGCTGAAAAGCTGAAAGCTGACCGGCAGCGGCCTCGTCAAGGGCGTGGCGCGCGCGCCCGAGATTGCCGAGGAGGACATTGACGTGATGTTTGCCACCAACGTCACGGGCCTCATCCACATGACACAGGCGATCCTGCCCATCTTCCTCAAGCGCGGCTCCGATGGCGGCGCCGGCGACATTATCAACATTGGCAGCATTGCCGGCATCGAGCCGTACCCCGGCGGCGGCATCTACTGCGCGACCAAGGCCGCCGTCCGCAGCTTCACCGAGTCGCTGCGCAAGGAGCTCATCTCGACACGCGTGCGTGTCATTGAGATTGACCCCGGCCAGGTCGAGACCGAGTTCTCCGTCATCCGCTTCTACGGCGACAAGGCCAAGGCCGATGCCGTCTACGCCGGCGTCACGCCGCTCACGCCCGACGACATTGCCGAGATTATTGTCTTTGCCGCGTCCCGGCCCGAGAACGTTGTCATTGCCAACTCGCTCATCTTTCCCCAGCACCAGGTGAGTTTTTTTAGTTTTTTTTTCGTTTCCGTTTTTTTTCGTTTTCTACTCTTTTTTCTCTTTTTTTCTCTTTTCTCGTTCTCGTTTCTTTTCATCTTCTCTTCTTGTATCATCGACGTACATTGCTAACAGCCAGGGCGCGGCCGGTCTGCTGCACAGAAAGACCTAGACGCCAGTTCAATCCAGCGAAATTATGCGTGTATATTTACTGTAAATGTATTTTGGTGAATTCATCTGGTCATCGCGCTTGCATTGTCCGTGCAGTGCGCTTTCCGCATGTTAACACAAACGGCGGCATCGCGCTTGCCCGCCATCCGATCGCGATCGCTTTGCCCCTCGCAGTTGCCCTATGCCCTACCGCCGCCCAGCGCACCTGCATTCCGTCATCGCAGCGGGATAGAACCGGCAGAATCTGCGCGGGGTCCGCCGTCCGCTCACCGACTGCGGCCCCTCACGTGCCGCCGCCGCCTGCGGCCCAGCTGCCCAGCCGCCCAGCGATTGTCCACTTCAAAGACTGGCAATTTTGCGTGTAAGTGCATGCGCGTGCATATTGGTCAATATTGCCGGCCTGCTTATCGGAGCCACACGGGAGCTTATCGTGACGGCAGAATTTTACTAGTGCCACCTGGCAAAACCCCTGATTGGCCGCCCGTCTGCACTTTCCAATTGTTTTGCGTGTTTTGCGTGTTTTCCGTATTTTGCGGCCGCGCCTGCCCTCCCCGCCCACTGTGCCTTCCGCTGAAAATTGAAAATTACGGCCGCCTTTCATCACCGCCCACAACCCCGTCAAAAATTGCCCACGAAAAAAACGAACCCACAACACGCCAAACGCCTCACCGCCAGGGGTCACCGACTTGACCATTGCAACTCGCCGCGACAATCGATTGACCCATCGAATCGACGAATCGACGAATCGAGGAACCGACGACTGACGACCGACGACTGACACTGGAGAGCGTTTGACGCGACGACGCGACTGCGACTGAATACGCCTTTGCTTTTCGCGACGACGCACTTGTTTTGACGCGCGCCGGCATCCAGCTGCTCGACGCGCGATCGACGCACCTCGAGCCCGAGCGAGTCCTGGTCCGCACACCCACCACCGGCCCGGCCGGACTCCAAGAACCGAAACCGAACCCGATACGAAACGAACCCGAGACCGACCGACCATGGGCCGCAAACCGAACCCCATTATCCTGCAGTTCTTTGAACGAGGCCAGCGGCTCGCCGACAATAGCAACCGCTACCCGCACCGATGCAAGGCGTGCGGCGAGTCGTTCCCCAAAGGACGCGCCGAGTCGCTGATGACGCACATTTCAAAAAAGTGCCCGGCCATTAGCGAGAGCGACCGTCTGAGCGCGTGCCTGTCGCTCAACGGCCTGAGCCACCACATTGCCAACACGGCAGCGGCCTCGGCCGTCGGCGGGCTCGGCAGCGGCGTCGGCGTCGGCCTGAGCGCGGCGGGCGGTGTTCGGGGCCTCGGCGGACGTGCCACGCAGCACCAGCACACGCTGCAGGCGGCCCAGCGACTCGGGCTGCCGCAGACGCACGCGCACCACCACCACCTGCTGGCGACACAGGGCGCCAACAGCGCAGCGACGGCCGTGGCGGCGGCGGCGGCCGTGGCGGCAGCAGCAGCGGCGGCAGCCGGCAATGCATCACCGTCGGCGGCATCGGCAGCATCGGCAGCATCGGCGGCATCGGCAGCGGCGGCGGCCGTCGATGCTGCACAGATCCAGCGCGACTGGACGGCGCTCGAGACGCTGGCCGAGGTATCGCGCCAGATCGACCTGAGCGAGAAGCACGACGACCGCGCGCCCGGCAGCTCGGGCGGTGCGTCCAATGGCGAGGGCAGCGCGCTGCGCAGCGGCAGTCTGTCGGGTCCCGGCCCGCACGAGTCGCACGAGTCGCCGTCGCGCAAGCCTTTTGATCCCGCCGACCTCCTCAAGTCTGATCCCATGAGCGACGACCCCAACCTCCATAGTCACCTGAATGGTCACCTGAATGGTCACCTGAACCACCTGAACCACCTGAACCACTTGAACCACTTGGGTGGCCACCTGAGCGACGACGGCCGCGCGCCCGATGCCGACATGCTGAGCGCGGCCGACCACGAACGCATCTTTGACGAGATCAAGCACCTCGACGAGGCCAGCCTGTCGATTGCCGCCGCCGCCGCCGCCCAGCTCAACAATTCGCTGCTCGACCCGCAGCTGCGCGTCGAAGACCAGGCGGCGGCAGCGTCGGCGTCGGCGTCGGCGCCCATGAGCGGTGCAGCGACGCCGCAGGTCGACGCGCCTCTCGACGCCAGCGGGACAAACGACGCCAACGCCGATGACACCAACGCCGACGCAAACGTCAACGACAACACGAACGCCAACGCCAACGACGCGCCGGCGACTGACGCGCCGACCGACGACAACGCGACGACCGGCCAGGTGCAGCTGGCCGACGGCGCAGACGCCCTTCCCGACGCAATGGCGGCCGACTCGACGATGAACGACGCGCTGCTGCCGGCCGACGGCGCGTCGGCGCAGCCATGGGGCGAGCTGTCGTACATGGCGGACAGCAGCCTGGTGCCGGTGTTTGCCGGGGCCGACCAGATACCCGGCAGCCCCGGCGACCCGAACCGGATCAGCTTCAACATGAACAACCCGTACGAGGCGAAGCCGAAGCAGGGCCGGGCGCGCTTCAACACGACGCGGCGCAAGGAGGTGCAGGAAGTGCGGCGTATTGGCGCGTGCATCCGGTGCCGCATCTTGCGCAAGACGTGCAGCAAAGGCAGCCCGTGCGACCAGTGCCGCAAGGTCCTGTCGCCGCGCGTGTGGCGCTCTGGCTGCGTGCGCACCAAATTTACCGAGCAGCTCGACATTTTCTGTGCAGGCGTGCAGGTCGTCCTGGCGCAGCACCGCACGAACCAGTTGCGCGACGCCGTCGATCTCGTCAACAAGGGGCTCATGATTGAGGCGACGCACTTTCCCGACAACCCGTCCGTGGCCGTGACGCTCGAGGTGTTTCAGAGCAATGGTCCCAAGGACCCGGCGAGCATGGCAGCGGCTGTGGCGGCGGCCGAGGCAGTAGCCGAGGCGGCGGCACCCGAGGCCGACATGGCGGGATCGGCCAACGTGACACCGGCCGAGACACCGGTCGAGGCGACACCGGCGGCTGAGTCGGGGGCGGCCGAGTCAGCCGCGGCCACTCCCGATACGAGCGAAAAGGACACCAAGACGAGCGAAAAAGACACCGATACGAGCGAAAAAGACACCAAGACGAGCGAAAAGGACACCAAGAGCGACGCCAAGAGCGACGTCCCCCCCCCGGCCAAGCACTTTGAGCTGGACGAGATTGTCATGGTGGACACGGCCAAGGACGACGTCCCGCTCAAGATGGAGTACTACATGCGGAGCATGCTTCCCCAGTTTATCCAGCGCGAGCCGTCGCAGTTTGTGCGGACGCTGCTGGACGTGTCGATGATGCTGGCCAACACGACGGACAGCGTGCTACTGAAAAAGGCGATTGAGCTGTGGGGCCTGATTGAAATTCTGGACAGCGAGCGGCAGTGGCAGATCCGGGTGAAGCCGGTCGACCCGGTGGCAGCGGCCGAGGCGGCGGCGGTGGCGGCACGCGAGGCGGACGAGGCGACGGCGGCACACGCGGCGGCGGTGGCGGCGTCGGCGGCGGCCGAGGCCGACAAGGGCCACGTGCACTCAGACCCGAGCACGTGGCGGCACATTCGGGCGGACACGGACCAGGACATTTACACGACGGTGTCGCTGCAACTGACGGCGGGCGCGGAGCGCAAGGCGGCGTCCATTAGCCACAGCCTGCTGACGTCGATGCAGCGGCTCTTGCAGGACAGCAAGACAAAGATTGACTACAGCATGTACTTTACGACGCTGATCCTGCTCAACTGCGTCGAAAAGTCGACGTGGGCATTCAAGGCGTGGGAGCAGGACTCGCTGCGCGCCATGTGGCCGCTGGAGCGCACGCCGAGCGACTTTGCGCAGCAGGGCTACGTGATTGCCGACCTTTTGCGCATGCTGCTGAGCATCCGCAAGGCGCTGCCGCGCACCACGATGCGCGCCGAGGACGGCGTCGTCGTGACCGAAGAGGACGACCCGGTGCTCCACTCTTTCTTCCAGGGCGTGCATCTCAAGTACGACGAGGTCGTCGCCAAGCACGAGCAGCCCGTCTTTTCGCCGACCGACTCGCGCTCCTTTGAGCTGCTCTTTTGCTCGTCGCTCCTCGTCAGCGCGAGGGACTAGTCTTTTCACTTTTGCGTTTAAAAGTTTCCGGCGCAAAAAAGCATGTTGGGTTGTATATACCAAGTTTTTTTTTTCTTTTTTTTCCTCTCTTCTCCCCTGTATCATATTCCCCATCACGTGCCTCCTGGCAACAAAAGAACAAAAAGAACAAAAGAAACAAAAGAAAAGAACAAACAAAAAGAAAAGAAAAGAAGCACGAGCGCTCAATACAATACGCTTGGATAATGCATTTGTCTGCTAATGTGATACAGTCTGTCTCACTAATGTGAATACAGTCTGTCTCGCTAATGTGAATACAGTCAGTGCGTTAATGTGAATACAGTCAGTGCGTTAATGTGAATACAGTTAGTCTAGACTGGCTCTGGAGTCGATGTACCGCTGGCATTGGTCCCGCGACTGGCACCGGCTCGCTTTGGCTTGCGGAAGCAGGCAAACTCATTCTTGCTGGCCTCACGCAGTCGCTTGAGCACGCTGCGCATCTCGGGCAGCTCGCTCTGGAGGCGCGCGCGTGCGTCGTCGTCGGTGCGTGCGTCGAGCGCCTGGTACAGCTGCGCCTGCAGCTCGCTGGCGCGCTCCGTCGTGTACTGGCTGAGCGTCTGCGCGACAAACTCGACGTCGAGCGTCGCCTGCATCAGGCTCGCGAGCCCAAACGTCGCCGCACCGCCGGGCGGCTGCTGCGCGCGGAATGCCTCGAGCAGCTCACGTGACGTGTGCTCCAGCAGGTGCGACAGGACCTGCTGAGTCAGCGACGCCGCCGTCGTCGACACCTGCGAGTGCACGAGCACCAGCAGCAGCAGCGCCTCGTACACGTACGGGCGAACGTCGCGCGGTTTGTCGGGTATCGTGTCGGTCGAGTCGAGGATGCCGGCGCGCAGGATCTGCCGGAGGCTGTCGACGGACGGCCGCGTGTACGACGCAAACAGGCGGCTGTCGATTTGGCCGAGCACGTCGCGGATCGTCTTGGTCTCGTCTGTCAGCTTGACGCTAAAGGCATTCTCAAACTGCGTGTTCAGCGCCGGCACGACCTCGGCGCGCAGGCACTGCAGGTTGCTCAGCGTCAGCAGCATGCGCACGTTGCGGTCACGTGCATTAAACGCCCCACTATCGAGAATGGCCGACGCACGTCCGTCGCCGAGCCAGCTCATGACGGCCGACGAGATGGCCACGGCCGATGGCGGCGACGGCAGCCCGTCCGTGTCGGCATCACCGGTCCAGTCGTCGGCACGCCGCACCGGCCGCTCTGCGTTCTCGACCATGCCGCTGAGCGCCTTGTACAGCGTCGTCACGTACTGCGCACGCACCATTTGCAGCAGCTTGGCCGGTGGCGGCAAGACAATGTCGCCGGCGCCCGGCTGGGCCACGGCGTCCGAGACGTACAGGATCGTCTGCATGCCCGACAGGATCGCGCCCTCAAACGCCGCAAACGCCGCCGGCATCTTGGTCACGTCGCGCCGGTCCGCCGCCCGGTGCCAGTCCTCGACGTACTTGACATTCTCGGCGTCCTTGTTCCACGCCGCACACAGCGCCGCCACGCACCGCTCGCGCACCGCGCCCACCAGCGTCTTGAGCCGCTCGACCTCGCCCGCGTCCGCCGTGCCGCCAGGCAGCGTCCCAATGCGCGCCATCTCCGCCGCGCCCGAGCCAACGAGCGTCAGCATCTTTGCCAGGTAGTGCACGCCGCTCACCGCGTTCGACCATGGCGGCCAAAAGGCAAACTTTTCCCACGGCTCGCCGCGTCGGGGCGAGGGGGGGGGCGGGTTCCGTGGGTCCAGTGCAAACCGCGGGTCGCGCAGGGCGCCAGACGAGCCGGGCGACCTCGGTGTCCTCGGCGTCCTCGGCGACCTCGGCGACGGCGGAACGGGCGAAAACAACAACGACACGTCCTCGGGCGGCGGGCCGGCAAAGAAGCTAAAGACGTGCTCTCTAATCAGGTCCACCAGCTCCACTGCGCCCTTTTGCAAATCGAGCGCGCCCTGCGCCGACAGCCGGTGGTGCTTCTGCGACTCGCCACCGTACCCGCCCGGCAGAGCCGCCTGGGTCGTCCCGGCCACAAAGCCCTCGACCGTGTGCCAGAACTCGACCACCTCGCCCAGGATGCCCTGGGCCGATAAAAGGCCCGCCAAGAAACCGTGCACCTTGTCCCACAGCTCAATCACGTCGTACGTGTCGAGCGTGTTCGTTTTGGTCGTCGTCGTCGTGGTCGTCGCGGTCGTCGCGGTCGTCGTCGCCGCCATGGCCGGTCGGCCGACGGACCGGAGGTGGGCTGCCACCACGTGGGCCGCCGGCTTCTCTGCGCCCGCCAGGCGCCGCCGCAGCACCTCAATCTCCACCTTGGTCCGCTCGCACACCGTCTGGATCCGGCTCTTCAAGTGGTCGTACCGGCTCAGGAGCCACACCCAGATCGGGTTGTCCTCCACCCCGAGCTCCAGCAGCAGCCCAATCAGCTCCATGTGCTGGTCGCGGCCCGTCCCGGTCGTGCGCGTGTCGGTCCGCGTGTCGGTCAGAGCCACCGGCGCGCTGTGCATCGACGTCAGCCGCCGCCACACGTCGCGCTTGTACGCCTGCACCTGCTCGTCCACATCGTGCCACATCCGCGCCGCCAGCAGCACCGCGTGCATCTGCTCGTCCGTCGGCCGCGCCTCGGGGCCCTGTGCTTTTCGTTTCAGGGCCTGCACCGTCTGTCGCGCCTCGTCGGCGAACCGCCGCGCCTTGTGGTACTCCTCCACCAGGCCCTCGTGGTCGTGGCGCTTGATGCACTCGGCCACCGTCGCACTCGCCTCCACGCACTCGTGGTGTGCCGCCAGCGCCGACGCCACCACGCGCAGCGTCTCCTCGCGCTCGCGTCCGCCCAGCGCCGGGCCCCACACGTCCTCTGCCTTGGTGCACGCCTCCAGCAGCGGTACCTTGATGCCCAGCACGCCGTACTCGCTTTCTTTGACGAGTGCGTTGCGCTTGCGCGCGTCCGTCACCGGGCTGGTCCCAGTGCCGGTCTGGGGATTCGCGGGTCCGGCACCGGGGGGGGCCAGCGTGATTCCGCCGCCGATGCTGCCCCGGAACCCGCTGCGGCTCGAGTGTCGCGAATGGGTGCGTGTGCGTGGCGGCGGCGCCGGGGCCGGCTCGACGCCGTGGTACTTCATCTCCTTGTACACATTGTCAATCGTCGCCTTGGCGCGCACGAACCGCTCAAAGTTGGACTCGACCAGCATCTTGAGCGACGCCGACTTGCCCTCAATCGACCGCGACAGCACGTCCAGGCCCGCCACCAGCGCCTCCGTGCTCGCGTTCGTGTGGAACTGCGACAGGAACAGGCCGGGCGAAAAGGTGGTCGACGACAGCAGGAACCGGTTGCGCAGCTTCGCGTCGTCCATGACGTTTTTGAGGCCGTTGCGCTTCAGCGTCATCATCACGCTGTCCGTCGTGCCCAGCGGGTCCGGCTCGTCGCGTTGCACGCCCTTTTCCGCCCCGGGCATCCCGCTCGCCCGGTGCGTCGCCGCCCGCTCCAGTGCCTGGTACCGCGACTTGCGTCGGTTCATCTTGGCCCGCTGCTCGCGCGCCCGCGCTCCGCCCTCCTCGTCCGACCCATCGCTCTCCGCATTCAGCTCCTCCGGCCACACCGACGGGTTCAGCTCGCTGATCCGGTAGAAATCGAGCACCGTCCGCTCAAGGTCGCTCATCGCGCCGTGTGTCTGTTTCGTGTGGCGTCGTCGGTCGATGGTCGATGTCGATGGTCGATGTCGGTCCCAGACGCGTCGTCGTAACGTCAGACCAATGTGAGGCAGGGGCAGTGGGGCTACTGTCTCACATCACGTGATGCCTGCCCGCTGTTACCCGCCGCCGTTTCGGTCCTCAAAGTTCGGCAATGCTTATCTCGATAAGATAAGCCCCTCTATCTTTATCCGGCAACCGACTCTCGTGCGACGGAGATACGACTGCCACACGTTTAATGCCTCTCGCGCAGCGAGCGATTATCACTGGCCAACCAGCGCCCGCCATTGGATCCACCAATGCCGCCAGCACATGCAATTTATCACTCATTGTTGTAGTTACAGCGTTGTAAGGCACTCTATAGCGCTGTACGGAGTAGAGCGCTGGCGGCTGCCTCCACTGAATGCACGCCGGCCAGGTTCCGGCAAACCTTGCTCTTTTTTCGTCTCGTAAACCGTGAAAAAGCCTCTACGATTCGACCGGCTGTTCTCGCGAGCCCACTTGCACAACACGAGCGTTAATCCTCTTTTCTTCTCTGCGACCCTTCTCTTCTCCCTCACGCTTCGCTCCTCTCGTCCACGCCTCGCCCGCCCTTTTCGCCTTGGCCCATTCGACGACCTCTGCCGCCTCCCACCCGACCCGACCACCTCGCTCCAAGATGCTGGCCATCCGTGCTGCCGCTGGCCCTGCCAGACGCCAGGCGTTCCGCGCTGCTCCCCGCTTTGCGACCATCTCGTTCCAGGTGAGTCCAGTCCAGCCGCACCACACCACACCACACCACTGTCCCGTGCCCGAGGACGGCCCGGCCTGCTCTTTTTGTCTGCGAGCCAGGCACGGCTCGAACGCGCATGGCATGGGCCACGAGCCGCGGGACGGCTGCCACGTTTGCCTCGCATGCATGTGCTCACACATACTAGAACAGATACTACTCCAGCAAGGAGGTTGCCAAGTTTACCGGCGTCAAGGACTCGAACGTAAGACGCCCCAATTCCATTGGCACGCGCTTAGCACGCGCTCCGGCACATGCTCGACCATGCTCGACAACCCGGACGACCGCCCCTGCAAAGACTCGGCATGGCATGCGGACCGCGTGCTCCGGCACAACGCGGATAAGCCCGGAAGATGGGCACGCTGAAAATGACGCGCTGGCCCGACGCACGCCGCGTCGTCCGAGCCGGAGCCGACCATCTGCCTAGCCAGCCGCCACATCCGAACACGAGCTAACCTGCCACAGGGTCTGTACCCCGTCTCTCTGATTGAGGGCGACGGTATCGGCCCCGAGATCTCGGACGCCGTCAAGTCCATCTTCAAGGCGGCCAAGGTACGTATCGTCCTTCCCGACACTGTGACGCGAGGCTAACCGCTACCCGACAGGCCCCCATCTCGTGGGAGCCCATTGATGTCACGCCCATCATCAAGGACGGCACCACCGCCATCCCCGACGCGGCCATTGAGAGCATCCGCAAGAACAAGGTCGCGCTCAAGGGCCCCCTGGCCACGCCCATTGGCAAGGGCCACGTGTCGCTGAACCTGACGCTGCGGAGAACGTTCAACCTGTTTGCCAACCTGCGCCCCTGCCGCTCGGTCGCGGGCTTCAAGACGCCCTACGACGGCGTCGACACCGTCCTGATCCGCGAGAACACGGAGGGCGAGTACTCGGGCATTGAGCACGTCGTCGTCGATGGCGTCGTGCAGAGCATCAAGCTGATTACGCGCGAGGCGTCGGAGCGCGTGCTGCGCTTTGCCTTCCAGCAGGCACAGGAGATTGGCCGCACCAAGGTGCGCGTCGTGCACAAGGCGACCATTATGAAGATGTCCGACGGCCTGTTCCTCCAGGTCGGCAAGCAGGTGGCCAAGGAGTTCCCCGGCATCGAGTTTGACGACGAGCTGCTGGACAACACGTGCCTCAAGATGGTCACGGACCCGCTGCCGTACAACGACAAGGTGCTGGTGATGCCCAACCTGTACGGCGATATCCTGTCGGACATGTGCGCCGGCCTCATTGGCGGCCTCGGCCTGACGCCCTCGGGCAACATTGGCGACGAGTGCTCCATCTTCGAGGCCGTGCACGGCTCCGCGCCCGACATTGCCGGCCAGGCGCTGGCCAACCCGACCGCGCTGCTGCTGTCGTCGATGATGATGCTGCGGCACATGGGCCTCGGCGAGTACGCCGACCGCATCGAGAAGGCGGCGTTTGCCACGCTGGCCGAGGGCAAGGCGCTGACCGGCGACCTGGGCGGCAAGGCCAAGACGCACGAGTACGCCGCCGCCATCATCGAGAAGCTGTAAGGAGCCAGTCTCACGTTTAAACCACGGAAAGCATTTGCACTTTTGAAACGCGTGCTACTTCTGTTTTGTATCCGGCCTTGAATTGATCTTTTGGTGTACGGACGGTGACACGTGATACAGCATCTGCCAGTGTAACCTGCGGTATCTGCCTGTTTGGCCTATAAGCGTCTTTATAGATATTTACTGTCGAATTAAAAATGCCAGTCTCCGTCGCTCCTTCTGCGCAGCGCGTGATTACATCATCACCTCGCGATAGAAGGAACAAACCTGCGACATGGCATACGCCAGCACGCCAGTAATCAAACGCGAGACATGGCGCCGCCAAGCCCAGGCGGGCGCGCAGAGGCTATCTGAATTCCGACGCAACCGCGCGATGCTGCGTTCCCTCGCGGCTTTGTCAGGGTTTCCTGTTACTTAGTAGTAGCAAAGGCAGGCACAAGGCACCGCCTGCCGAATCGGCTGTGACCAAGTAAAAGGCGAAAGGCGCCTGGCGCCCGTGGCGCGTGACGGGACTCCCCGCTGCCACCTTCCGTATCCCAGATCCCCTTCCTTCCTCCTGTCTTTTTTGTTTACTCTTTTAGTCGACTGCACTCTTCTGGCTGCACTCCTTTTTGGCTGCACTCCTTTTTGGCTGCTCTCCTTTTGCATCCTCGCAACCAGCCGAATCGTGGCTGTCTCGAAACCATCCTGCACCTCCTCGACTGATCCAGCCGACCGATCCGTGGAGCGCGCGCCTCCTTCTTCAGCACGACCGGCTCCCGACAACGGCAAGCACGCGTTCCGAGGCATTTAGACACATTTCTCGACAGTCTCGACATTCAACGACTTTTCTCCTGCTTGACATTGTCCAACGCCTCGCCCGCCCAGCTGGACATTGATCTTATCGGCCAAGCGTTTTCTGCCGGCAAAATGCCTGTCCAAATAGCCGTCCAAGGTGAGTACATCATATCTGTATGCCCTCCAATTGAAGCACTTTGACCTGCATCTACCCCGGCCCATTGGTATCCCGGCACGGCAGACGCACTCAAACACGCAGACGCACTCAAACACGCAGACGCATTGCCGGCTGCCCCTCGGGTTTGTAAGCCGATATCGTTGCAGCGCACCCAGCGGACGCCCCCAACAGTGCTCCAAGCCTGCCCCGCACCGTCCGCTGTCGGCTTGTCTGCTACAACAGACTGAGTCCAGGCTGCTATTGCATGCAGTGCGTCTTTTCAAACTCAGAAGCCTTTTACACGAATCGCCTGGCTTGAGCAGCTGAATACGCCACAAACGACAGCCAGGCAAACAGGCACTGTGCTCAGCCATCAAGTGGTGGGCTATAGTGGGGCAGTGGGCGGTTTACAGTGGCAAAGGCGTGTAAGAGAACGCGAAAAAGGCGGCCTCGGGTGTACAGTGCGGAGGCGACATTGCCTCACCAGCCTGGGTCTCGTTTACAGAGCTGCCTAAACCACGAACCGCATCACCAGACACTTCCATTCACTTCCGCACATCAACACCCGGCTCTGTCATTCTTAGCTGCGTACTGCTTCCGCCAATTCCTCCGTTTGCCTGCTGTGCCCCTGTGCCCCAGCTGGCTATTCACAGGCTGCATCGGCCGACAAGGACCACGTGCACCACGCCCAACTCACCGCTTTCACCACGCCCAACTCTTGCGATACCAAACAAACACTGCACTGCAAGATGCCGCCGATTAACCCTGTGCTTTCAGCGGGCGTCATCGCCGTGTCGGTCGCCGTTGTTGCGGCGATTGTCGTCTACGAGAACCCCGAGGTGCGCCGTGTCGCCGACCAGCTGAAACGCCGCGTCGCCATGGCTGTGCAGAACATTGGCGACAACATGGCCCCCGATGGCCCCGAAGCCGCACGCCGTCGCCGTGCCGCCAGCAACGATGCGGCTGCGGCTGCGGCTGCCGAGGCCGAGGCCGAAGAGCCGCTCTTCAACCGCCCCGAGGACGCCGACGGTTTCCTAATGTCGCGCACGCCCGGCGCAGGCGGCGACCCCGACGTCGTGGCCGACGAGGCCACGCGTCGCCGGCAGCGCGAGGAGCTCATGTACTGGAACCGCATGCAGATGGAGCGCCAGACACAGTCTCCGAGCCAGTCTCCGAGCCAGTCTCCGAGCCAGCGCCAGTCCCACAACAACAGCCCGACCTTTGACCACTTCCTCCGGCCCGATGCCGCCACCGGCGACCGTGGCATGCTCGTGGTTGACCCGGGCAGCGACGGCCACTATGGCAGCATGAGCACAAGCAGCCACGTCGTTGCCAACAGCGAGAACCAGACGCTGCGCCACCGCGGTGCTGCTGCTGCGGCCGTGTACGCGAACCCGTTTGCGGACGAGTACGGCATCGAGCTCGACGACCAGCTGGAGACGCTGCAGCGCCAGACGAGCGCGTACCGTCCGTACGGGCGCGCGCTGGACACCGTGTCGGACATTTACAGCGCGACGGAGCCCGACACCAACGAGGCGGCACATGTGGGCGCGTTTGACGCCGTCTTCGACCCGCTGCCGACGACCGCCGAGCAGGACGAGCCTGCCGAGGCGGTGGCGCCGTCGGTGGTGTCGCGCGATACCTTTTTCGACGCCCAGGACGCAAGCTCACCGTCGACGCTGGCGGGCGATGTCGTCTACGGCGAGGCCACGGCGGCCGACGGCGAGAACAGTGCGACGTTTGACTCGATCCAGGCGTGGGCGCAGCGCTCGTCGCTGGTGTCAGCCGAGGGCTTTTACTCGCCGCTGCCGGTGACGCCCGTGTCGGCCATGTCGGAGCCGTCGGTGATTGGCGACGAGGACGTGGCCGGTCACAGCCACAGCCACGGCCACGGCCACGGCCACGGCCACAGCCACAGCCACAGCCGCAGCAGCAGCAGCAGCAGCAGCAGCGACAGCGTCGACGGGCAGCTGACGCCGACCGGCAGTCTGTCGGTGATTGGCTCGGTCACGGGCTCGGCGAGCGACTTTGGCGTGCTCAGCGAGGCCGAGTCGGTGGGCGTGATGACGCCGACGGCGTGGTCTGAGGTGGGCAGTGTCGTCAGCGAGAACGACGTGCACCCCTAGACTAGCGGGGTTCGATTTGTTCTGGATACTTGCCCGGCGGGCTGCACCGATTTGCCGGTGCTGGCGAATGGCGTTTGGCAGGCTACATATTTTTCGTTTTCATTTTTCATTTTGACAATCTATTCTTCTGGTTGAACTGTCGTCTGCGTCCACGTCTGGAACATCCTCATGCCACGGACGTAATGGGATGAACCGTCGCCCTAAAGTGTGTAAACGCCGACGCTAGCACCATGTGGTCCAGCCTACTTCCCTTGCAGTTGTAACTGCCGTGGCGTGCGTTGCTCTTTCCCTTGTCTCCTCCTGCCGGCGCTGTGAACGTTCCTTCCTGTCACTTGCCGTTCCTCCTGTCACTTGCCGTTCCTCCTGTCACTTGCCGTTCCTCCTGTCACTTGCCGTTCCTCCTGTCACTTGCCGTTCCTCCTGTCACTTGCCTTTGCACAACGGAAGGAGGCAGCGACAACGACGCCTGCCTGGTGCCTGTCACACGTCGACCCCTTTTTGAGCTTGGCCTCGACCCTTTTTGAGCTTGGCCTCGACACCTCCAAGAGCCATCCCACCACGAGGAGCACCACCTCGCGTCACGCTGACACAAGCCCGAGAAGCCGCACATGCACGGTATGTTTTGCTTTGGTCACGTTTTCTGTTCACACTTATATGCCAGACATGTCACATCAGCTCATCTCTGACGCCTTTTAGAAACCAGCGACCTGTTACCGTGCCTGAACAAACGCGTCATAATTTCGGGCTATGCGCGCGACGCCCTCGGCCAGCGTCCAGTGCTTGACGGCGCACACGCGGCGGTACACGTCCTCGAGCAGGCGGTCCATGGCGGGCCCGGCAGTGTGCAGGTCGCTCTCGAGCAGCAGGCGGTCGTCGGGACACGCGGCGACAACGGCGGCCGTGCGTGCCCACGCGCTCGGCGAGCTCGCGTTGACGGCCGTCGACACGGACACATAGACGGCCGCCGGGACGCGCGCGTCGAGGTACTGCCGCAGCACGTCGACGGGGCCGCTGAACGAGTGCAGGCAGAATGCGGGCGGGTAGTGCGGGAGGACGGTCGGCTCCTCGTCGTCGTCGTCGTCGTCGTCGTCGTCGTCGAGCCCGGCGAGGCCGGCAATCTGGTGCCGCTCACGGCGCGACAAGACGGTGCGCTCCTGGCCGGCCCATGTGGCCGCGAGTGCCGCGTGCAGCTGCCCGTGTGCTTGGACGCCGTGCACGCTGACGGGCCGCCGCAGCTCGGCAGCGAGGCGCAGCTGGGCCGCGAGCACGGCCGCCTGGTGTGCGGGCACGACGCGGAACGGCGACAGGCGGCGGCCCTCGCGCGTCCCTGGCGTTGTCTCCGGCGTCGTCTCCGGCGTTGTATCGGACGGCCTGGACGGCGGCTCTGGCACGCGAAACGCCTTGTCGAGGCCAATCTCGCCGACGAGGGCATTGGGGTGCGCCACGAGACGCTGCCGGGTCTCGTCGATCAAGGCCGACAGCGGACGGATCGAGGGTAGGCTGGCGGCGAGTGCGTCGAGGTCTGCCGACAGCGCCGCCGCGCGCTTGGGGTCGGTGTCGGCGTATGCGGCCGGCGACGGTGTCAGGACCAGGGCCAGGTGCGCGCGCTTGTCGGCCAGCGTCGTCAGCTCGCCGGCGGACACGCGTGCACCGGTCGTGTCGTCGTACAGCTGGTGCGCGAACCACGGGTGCCAGCCGAACGCGGGCACGACGGCGCCGGGCTGGTCACGCGCGAGCTGTGCGACGAGCGCCTGGTCCTGTGCGCGCGTCGCCATGGCGGTCAGCGTGGCGGCACGCATGGCGGGGATCTGGGCGAGCGAGGCCACGGTGTCGGTCGGGTGGCAGTGGGCGTCGACGACACGTGCCGACCAGGGAAACGGCTCGGCCGCGTTGGGGTCGCTGTCGAGCGGGACCGCCGGCACCACGTCTGTGCCGCACATGGTGACGTTGAGTTGTCAGACGAGTACCGTTGAGTAAGCTGCGTCTTCGTCTTATGTTTTTATGGAAAGCGTGGACGTGGTGAAGCACCAACGAGTCCGATCCAGTTCGACACCAATGTGTCGTGATTGTAAAAGTGCAAGTAAAAAGATGACAAAAAGTAGGGGATATGAAAAAAAACATGGGATCGGTGAGGCTCGAACTCACGACCTTAGGATAGGATATAGAACCAGTTGCCTGGCTCTTCATATTGCTATGAGACCTACGCGCTAGCCAACTGCGCCACGATCCCGTTTGTGTGCTGGTGGAGCACTTTGCCCGCTATAAGTAGGCAGCGTAGTAAACGCACACAACGCCAGCATAGACATGAGTGTCGTCCTCGAAACTTTCATTTGGTATCAATATGTTAAAACAACGCCACCAACGCCAGTCATCATCATGCGGTGCCGCCTACAGGGTCTGCCAAAAGTAGTTGGCGTAGAAGAAGCGTGAAAACTTCTTGTCCATGTTGACGACGTGCACGTCGCCCTTGCGGTCGTTGCGCACGACGGCACGCGACCACTCGCCCTCGTGCCCCGTGCCGTCGCGCTCCAGCTCAATGCCCAGGCTGCGGTACACGCGCAGCCGCAGCAGCACCTCGTCGTCGACGAGTCCGTTGCCGGCGTCCAGTGGTCCGTCGTCGCCCTGGAGCTCGAGCTCCTGCAAGCGTGCCGACAGGTCCGCCGCCTGTGCCGACAGCCGCTCCGTCTCCATCTCCAGGTCCGACGCCGCTTTGGCCACGCGGAACTTTTCCGTGTCCAGGGCCGCAATCGTCGGTGCGTGCGCCGCCGCCTTGTGCTTGCTCGCGAGCTCGTCGTGCTGCGTCCCGAGCGTGTTGAGCTGCCGCGCCAGTTTCTTGAGCGCCGCCTCCGCCTCGCCAATGTGCAGCTGCCGCGCCTCCTGCAGCGTCGCCAGCGACTCCTTGATGCGCGACACCGCGCCCTTGTCGGGGTTGATGTTGAAGTTTTCCACCGTGTGCTGGATGAGCTGGGGGTCAGCACCGCTCGGCGTCCATGACTCGTCAACGTACCACTGACGGATCCTCTTCGAAAAGCATCGTGCTGAGTCGTTGTATATCAGTTGTCTGGCGTGGAAGTCGTGTCGTGTCGTCGTCGATGCGTCCTTGTGTTGATCAAAGTCGCGCCTTAGCGCGTTGCTGTGGTGATTCTTATCGTTATCGCCCGTCAGACACCACCGGTCATTCCTACAGCGGTATACGGAGTACTTACAGTACGTCTCGACGGTCACAAAAGATTATCCTTTTTCCACTCCACGAAATAATTGAATTTACTTTAACCTCTGTACGATTAATTCATCTGCCAACGCTCACCATGTATGACATGATGACTAAGCAAATACACTCGTCTCCCCACTCGATCCGCTATCGGCAATGGCGCCACAATCGCTTTCCTTTTTGCGTTTGCCCCTCACGGTAGCGCAGCCATTCGCGGCGGTGCCGTTTGAAAAAATAAACCAATAAAAATCAAACTAGCAGGATGACTCGACGCAAGTGGAAGTAGCCACCCACGACGAGAAGAACGAGGAAGCAGCGATAAAGCGTCCCCACTGTCGAGTGTTGTTCCGTCTGCACTCCCCGTCTCGTCTGTCTCTTTCTGTCCTTCACCCCCATCAACACCATGGAGTCTACCCTGCCACTGCCGTTTATCGTCGGCGTGCCCGCACGCCTCGACAGCACGACGGGCCTTACGCCCGCCGAGATTGCGTGTCTCGGCACTGTCCTCGTCACGGCCACCCCCGACAATTTGAACGACATTGTGGCTTTTCTGTCGACGCACGGCGCCACGCTCGTGCCCTTTGTCGACGCTTCGGCACTCGCCGGCTCTGCAACGGCCGCCGACGACGTCGCCCACCTGCTCAACCTGGGCGCGCGCCGCGTGTACGTGGCCCCGGCCCAGCTCGCCGACCTGGCCGCCGTCTACGGTGCGCGTGTCGCTGCGTCCGTTTCGGCGTCCGAGTTTGTGGCATCGGCGGCATCCGAAGGCGGCCTGCTCGTGACAGACGTGTCGGCCGACAGCGCCGCGCTGCTGGCGGCATTGGAGTCGGAGGCGAGCACGATCCCGCTGCTGCTGGTGCAGCCGTCGGCGGCGGCGGCGGCCGACACGACGGCGTTTGCCGAGCTGGCGGCTCGCATTCACGCGGTACCGGTTCTGGCGGCGACGTCGTTGTCGACGATGTCGGCTGCCGGCCTGCTGGCACGGGCGTGGAAGACGGACCGCGCGGACGAGCTGGTGGCGACGGTGGTGACGGATCCGGCGGGCGTCGCGCTGGGCTTGGTCTACAGCTCGGCCGAGAGCGTGGCCGAGGCGCTGCGGACGCAGACGGGCGTGTACCAGAGCCGGAAGCGCGGTCTGTGGTACAAGGGCGCGACGTCGGGCGACACGCAGACGCTGCTGCGTGTCGGCCTCGACTGCGACCGCGACGCGCTGCGCTTTGTCGTGCGCCAGGAGGGCCGTCGTTTCTGCCACCTCGACCAGTTTGGCTGCTTTGGCGACCTGCAGGGCATTGCACGCTTGGAGCAGACGCTGCGTGCGCGCAAGGCCAGCGCGCCGGCGGGCTCGTACACGGCCCGGCTCTTTGGCGACGCCGGGCTGCTGCGTGCCAAGATTATGGAGGAGGCCGAGGAGCTGTGCGACGCGACGGCGCCGCAGGACGTTGCGTTTGAGGCGGCAGACCTCGTTTACTTTGCCCTGACCAAGGCGGTGTCGGCCGGTGTGTCGCTGGCCGACATTGAGCGCAGCCTGGACGCCAAGGCGTTCAAGGTGCAGCGGCGCCCAGGCAACGCGAAGCCGAAGTGGGCGGCCACGGAGGCGGAGACCAAGACGGAGACCAAGACGGAGACACCGACTGCAACTGCAACTGCAACTGCAACTGCAACTGCAACACCACGCATCGCAATGAAGCGCTTGGACGCGTCGCAGGCGTCCATGGCGGAAATCGAAGAGGCGCTGCGTCGCCCGTCGCAAAAGTCGTCGGAGGCGATTATGAAGATTGTGACGCCCATCATTGACGATGTGCGGAGCAACGGCGACCGGGCGCTGCTGTCGTACACGCACAAGTTTGAAAAGGCGACGTCGCTGACGTCGCCGGTGCTCAAGGCGCCGTTCCCGGCGGAGCTGATGCAGATTCCCGACGAGACGCGCGCGGCGATTGACCTGTCGTACGACAACATCCGCACCTTCCACGCGGCGCAGGCGGAGGCGAAGCCGCTGTCGGTCGAGACGATGCCGGGCGTGGTGTGCAGCCGTTTTTCGCGGCCGATTGCACGCGTGGGCCTGTACGTGCCGGGCGGGACGGCGGTGCTGCCGAGCACGGCGCTGATGCTGGGCGTGCCGGCGGCGGTGGCGGGCTGCGAGACGATTGTGCTGGCGAGCCCGCCGCGCGCCGACGGGACGATCACGCCGGAGATTGTGTACGTGGCGCACAAGGTGGGCGCGGCGTGCATTGTGCTGGCGGGCGGCGCCCAGGCGGTGGCGGCGATGGCGTACGGCACGGAGAGCGTGCCCAAGGTCGACAAGATCCTGGGCCCGGGCAACCAGTTTGTGACGGCGGCCAAGATGCACGTGAGCAACGACACGAACGCGGGTTGCGGCATCGACATGCCGGCGGGCCCGTCGGAGGTGCTCGTGGTGGCGGACGCGACGGCGAACCCG
Source organism: Ophiostoma populinum (assembly GCA_029298855.1). Classification (NCBI taxonomy): domain Eukaryota; kingdom Fungi; phylum Ascomycota; class Sordariomycetes; order Ophiostomatales; family Ophiostomataceae; genus Ophiostoma; species Ophiostoma populinum. Next base: position 2,205,209 of record JANSLU010000008.1, on the reverse strand, counting down.
GCGTTTGTGGCGTCGGACCTGCTGTCGCAGGCGGAGCACGGCGTCGACAGCCAGGTGGTGCTGCTGGCCGTCGACCTGAGCGAGGCGCAGCTGGCGGCCATTGAGGACGCCCTGCACGAGCAGGCCATGGCGCTGCCGCGCGTCGACCTGGTGCGTGGCGCGATTGCACACTCGGTGACGGTGCAGGTGCGCGACCTGGCGACGGCGATGGCGGTCAGCAACGCGTACGCGCCCGAGCACCTCATCCTGCAGGTGGCCGACGCGCCGGCGCTGCTGCCGCACGTCTTTAATGCCGGCAGCGTCTTTGTCGGCGCGTGGACGCCCGAGTCGGTCGGCGACTACTCGGCCGGCGTCAACCACTCGCTGCCGACGTACGGCTTTGCCAAGCAGTACTCGGGCGTCAACCTGGGCTCGTTTGTCAAGCACATTACATCGGCGCAATTGACGCCCGACGGCCTGCGCAACGTCGGCGGCGCCGTCATGGAACTCGCACGCGTCGAGCAGCTCGAGGCCCACCGTCGCGCCGTCAGCATCCGCCTCGCCACGCTGCAGTGAGTCATGTCACATAGTCAAAGAATAGTTAAAGGATCATTACGTATTACGTAAGCAGACTACTGTGTGCCGTCTAGTACACAGGCTGCCTCGGCCGGCTGCACTGGCCGCACCGTACTAGCGACTGGTCCGAATGTGCCCAGCACTGCGTGCACATCCACGTCTGGGGCGGTGCGTCGGTCGCGACGGACGCAGGGTGTCCGCTGCGAAACGTCACGCTGCCGGGCGGCGTCGGCGGACGCACGCGGCGGCTGCTCGACGTCGCGGCCGTGACGGAGCCCCCGTGCGTCGACGGTGTAAAGTGCACCTTTTTCTTGGGGCGATCGTGCCCGGCCGACCGCCTGGGTCGTGGTGGTAGTAGTGGTGGTGGCGGTGGTGGTGGTGGTGGCGCTCTGGACGACGGACGTGTCGTTGGTGGTGGCACAGTCGCTGGCCGAGCAGGATCCGACGACGGCCTCTCGGTGCTGCATGCGTCGCAGCAGAGGTACGTGCTCGGGTTTTGCAGCGTGCAGACATGGCAAGACCAGGTCAACGTCGTTGAAGGTGGAACGGGTTTGCGTGACGGCCTCGTGCGTCGTCGGTCACGGTCACAGTCGTCGCCGCCGTCGTCACGGCCGTCACAGTCGTCAATGACAATCGGCGACGTCGACAGCCCGTCGCCCTGTGCTGTCAGCCACCCGCCGCTGCCTTGGGGCCGCTCGGCCGTTGGTGGTACGTAGCGGGCGCCGAGACGCTGCCGCTCGTCGTCCTGCACGAGCTCCCACAGCGCCTGTGCAATGGCCGCGTCGTTGGCCGCGTCCTCGTCGGCCTGGGTGCGAAATCCGTTGCGTGATGCCTGCGCCACAAGCACCGCGCGCGCCTGGTCGTTGTACTGCGGTCCGTCCGTCGCACACCCGCCCAGTGTCTGTGGCGTGTGGCTGTTGCGGCGTGCGACGGCCTCGGCAACGACGCGTCGCAAATCTTTGGCGGTCTCGGCCGGGGCTGAACCCGGACCGCCGAGCCGTCGCCCAAGACTGCCAAAGATGGAGGACGCAGTCGCAGACGTCTTCGTGGTCGTGGACGTCTTTGTGCTCTGTCGACGCTCGGACCGTTTCGTCTGGCTGCTGCTGCCGAGACGGTGTCCGTCCGAGAGAAAGGCGTCACCGGTAAAGCCCTTGATGGTCAGCGCCACGTGCTCGTCGCGCAGCTGGTTCCAGAGCGCGTGAAAGGTGGCGTCGTGCGGGCCGTGCACAATGTGTGCCAGCTCGTGCAGCATCGTGTCGGCAATCTGCTCGAGCGGCAGGAACAGCGACGCGTCGTTGGGGTAGCGCAGACGCAGCAGAATCTTTTGGCCGCGGTTGATGTTGAGGCCCAGCAGGTTCGCCTGGTCGGGGAAGAACTCGGACAGCTCGCGCACGCGCCACGCCCTCGCGCGCATCAGCGGCTTGACCAGCGACGCGACGCGCCGGAGCAGGTGCAGCGCATCGGCCGCGCGTGGAAAGTCGCCCAGGTGCGAGTACGTGCGCACCAGCGCATCGTGTTCCGGCATGTCGAGCGGCGTGTGGCGGTGGCGTTTGGCAGAGCAGGTCGAGGAGTTGACGTCAATACAGCAGGTGCACGTCAACCATGGTCGGTGGTGGGATGGAAGTCAAGAAGAAGAAAAAGAAAAGAAGAAAAAGAAAAAGAAAAGACAAAAGCAAGGCAGACGACGTCGCCGCCGACAAGATGGCAGCCTGCGATGGCCTGCGACGGCTGCGACGACTGCGACGACTGGGACAGCTCGGTTGGTGGAGGCAGCGAGGCGCGGTGCCCACGTCACTCCTGGCTCGGTGTGTCGGAATACCGGGCCTGCTATGGGCATGTGCCTGGTCTGTGTGAGCCAAGAGGCATGGGTGGGCCGGGAGCTCGCCGCCCGTAGTGAGTGAAGCAGTGACAATGCAGTGAATGAGGAGTCGCACAGACACCCGCCGTCGCACGGCGGGCAAAGGTGTTGGGTAGAGAGGAGGAAAACAGCAAAAAACAGAATGGCAGAATGGACGGAAGGGGCCGAGCCAGGGGTTTGACGCCTAATTTAGGCAGCACAGCCTCGCCACATTACGACGGCAGGCGCGGTGGCTCCGAGTGGCAAGTGCAGCGCAGTTCAAGTTGGCAGGCGCAGCGCTGAGTTCATGTTTTGGCAGGCGCAGCGCTGAGTTCCTTTTTATGTTTTGGCAGGCGCAGACGCTGAGTTACCTTTTTATAGTTTATAACTGCAAATATTTAATATACTGCGCTTAGTGGCACGAGGCACACTCGCGTGCATCGTCAGACGCGCTCACAACCACGCGGTCGCAGAGTGCACCGTCGCACACGCACACGCACACGAGGAGATGCACCAGAGTTTAACGAGGATGAGATTGTCGGGTGTACTCCGTATGGTGTCGTCAGTATGTCAGTAGATACGGAGTACTAGCTTTGGTGGGGCAGCCGTTACATCATCAAACTCTGCAGGAGCACACCAACGCACTTCCCACTTGGGAAGGACATTACGTACTCATCCAGTACCAAGTACTCCGGAGTGGTTAGGCGTCAAAATCAACAGCTTCATGACCGACACCGATCCCACGACGACCAGACATCTCCCGCGCCCGCGCATCCACCGAGCCGTCCTCGCCGTCCTCTCGCTGCTCGTCCTGGCGTTTGCACTGCTCCTCCCGCGCGTGCTCGCTCCGACGCTCTCGCTTTCGTCGATCTCGAAGCTCTCGCTCTCGTCTTTCTCCTCTCCCAGCATGTCAGACTACGACAACGAGTGGAAGGTCGCGCGGCTGGCTGTCCAGCGCGCCGCCGTCCTCACCAAGCGCGTCTTCCGCGAAAAGACAAAGGGCACCGTCGCCAAGGACGACAAGTCGCCCGTCACCATTGGCGACTTTGGCGCCCAGGCGCTCATCATCGCCGCCCTGCGTGCCCACTTTCCCGACGACGCGATCGTGGCCGAGGAGGAGGCCGACCAGCTGCGCACCGACACCGCGCTGCGCGACACCATCTGGTCCTTTGTGCGCGAGGCTCACCTCGACCTGCCCGCCAGCAACGCCGCCGTCGGCGGGCCCATTGCCTCTGTCGACGCCATGCTCGACCTGCTCGACCAGGGCAAGAGCGCCGGCGGCCGTGTCGGCCGCGTCTGGACCATTGACCCCATTGACGGCACCAAGGGTTTCTTGCGCGGCGGCCAGTACGCCGTCTGCGTCGGCCTCATCGTCGACGGCGACGTCAAGGTCGGCGTCCTCGGCTGCCCCAACCTGCCCATCAGCGACACCGAGCCCCTCACCACCGACATTGGCGCCAACCAGTCCGACCGCGCCGGCACCCACGGCGTCCTCTTCTCCGCCGTCCAGGGCCGCGGCGCCTTTAGCGCGCCCCTCGCCGACGAATCCCTCGACCAGACCCATCCCATCGCCATGCGTGCCGTCACCGTCCCGGAGCTCGCCGCCGCCTCGTTCTGCGAGAGCGTCGAGGCCGGCCACTCCAACCAGTCCGAGTCCGCCCAGATCGCCGCCAAGCTCGGCATCGTGCGGCCCTCGGTCCGCATGGACTCCCAGGCCAAGTACGGCTCCATTGCGCGCGGTGCCGGCGACATTTACCTGCGCCTGCCCGTCTCCGCCACGTACCAGGAGAAAATCTGGGACCACGCCGCCGGCGACCTCATCGTCCGCGAGGCCGGCGGCGTCGTCACCGACACACTCGGCCAGGCCCTCGACTTTGGCAACGGCCGTACCCTGGCCGCCAACAAGGGCGTCGTCGCCGCCCCGGCCGCCATCCACAGCACCGTCCTGGCCGCCGTCAAGGAGGTCCTAGGGCTGTAGCCGTCTGCGTGATTAGTACAAATTTTCGTCGAAATTTACAATGTCACTGTATTGTCGGCGATGTCGCGACAATCAAGGCGAGCCGATAAACGGTTGGTCTTGAAGGACGGCCAACAAACGGTTGGTTTTGAAGGACGAGCCGACGGTGGCTATTAAAGGATAGGCCGATAAACGGTTGGTCTTGGAATGGACTTGTCACAAACGGTGGTATTAAAGGACGGCCAACAAGACGGTGGTATTAAAGGACGGCCAAGACAGACATCGAAAAGAGCAACCGCTCAGGCTGCTTACTCAGCAGAGCAGTACTTGGGCTATTTACTTTACTGGCTGTTTGCTCGACACAACTTGACACGCAGCCTGACAAAGACAAAAATAGATTCGTATAGTACAGTGACAGCGTCTGGCCTACTTGACCTTTTTCTGCTTGAGCTTAATCGTCTCGTCGTTGATAAAGATGCCCTTGCCCTTGTACGGCTCCGGCTTGCGCCACCGCCGGATCGTCGCGGCAAACAGGTGCAGCTGCTGCCGGTCGATACCCTCGAGCAGGATACGCGTCGGCGACGGCGCGCTCGCCGAAATGCCACGCGGCACCGCCATCTCCACGGGGTGCTGGAAGCCCAGCTTGAGCACGACAAACTGCTGCCCCGCAAACTCCTCCTTCTCGGGGCGCGCCTCGACCGTCGCGCGGTACCCAATGCCCACCAGCCGCAGCACCGCCGTGTTGCCCTCCGACACACCCAGAATGTACTGGTTCAGGTGCGCCCATGTCGTGCCCCACATCGACCGCTGCTCCTTGACCGTCCGGTCCGCCACCGACAGCGTGATGCGCCGCGCCGCCGTGTCGTGCGCCAGCTCAAGGTACGGCGGCAGCTCCAGCGCCAGCTCGCCCAGCGGACCCGCCACCGTCACCTTGCGCCGCGGGATCCGCAGGTGCGTCGTCATGTCCTTTTTGATCCGCGGCTCGCCCACCGTCAGCGCCACGCCCTCGGGGATCGTAATCGGCGTGCGACCCAGCTTTGAGCTCTGCGTCGCCGTCGCCGAGAAGGCGCGTGCGCATCGCGTTTGTGATGGAGAGGTCGCTGTTGATGCCAATGTTGATGTCGCTGGCCAAAGGCTCGGCAGGCCCGAGGCTGTGCGCGCCAGGGCGTGCCCCCGGCTCGATGCAAACATGGTGTGTGCGTGTGCGTCGGCAGCGGATGCAGCAGTGTGCAGTGTGGACGGCTGTCGTCGCCAAGGTCTTTGTCGCGCGTCGTCGTCGTCGTCGTTTGTACCAGAAGAGTTTTAGCTGCCGTGCAAACGCCAATGAGAACCGGTGGTCCCGCTTTAAGGTCGGTCACGTGACTGTTTGTCGTGCTCAGTGGGGCGCTTCCGCTTACACCAAGAGCGTTCCCAAAACCTTCCCGATTGGGATGCATCGTCGTCGGTTCTTTCCCAGGCCATGGCAATCGCGTCCCTGACGCGTGTTCAGGGGCTCGTCGTGGGACCAACGCTCCTTACCATCTCGTGTCTCTTCTTCCATGTCTCTCCTCTTTTCTCTTCCCCTCCCAACTCCACCCCATCACCCGTTTTCGATTCATCTTCCATTGACGTTGCTTAGAGCTTCACTCGATTCTTTTCTGTGTGCAACATTGCACTGCTCTGCACCGTCGCTCTCTTTGTGGCTCTTTCTTTCGGCCCATCACTCCGTCCGTACTCTGCACATTGGTCGGACGGAGCATTAACCCCACCCGACCTCGACTAACCGAGCTGCGACCAAAATGCGTCTGAGACCATCGACGGCCCTGCAGGCCATTGCCATGTCCTCCTGCGCCTCGGCAGCGTTCCCGTGGGCCAGCGATGCCGCGCCCCAAGGTACGTCGTCCCGTCGTCTCCGTCTCGCCAGATCAGTACTGACTTGCAGCACAACGGCCGTCCCAGAGACTGGGCGAGCGGCCGACGAGCGTCAGCCCGTCCGATCTCCTGCAGTCGGGCGTGCCGCGGTCCGAGGTCTACCACATTGCGCTGGCGGAGCTGCAGGAACTCGAAGCACAGCCGCTGTGCCACCGCGTCGCCGCGCGCCTGCTCGTCAGCAACTGCCAGCTGCTCGAGGGCAAGGACGACGCCACCATCCACACCGACAGCGGGCGCCAGGCACGCGACTTTGTCGACGCGTACGCCGCCAGCCTCGCCCTGTGCGACCTCGAGCGCGCCAGCTTTGCACTGCCGCGCGCGTGCGCGCCCTTCCGCGAGCCGGTGCTGCGTGCCCTTCCGCCGAGCGACACGGCACAGCTGCACGTGTCCGAGGGGCAGATCCGCGCGTGCCTGGCCGGCCTGGGCGAGTCGCCGTCGGCGTGGAACACGTGGGTCAGCTACAGCCACAAGGCACTGCGCTTCTGCGAGGCCGCGCGCGCCGACCACGAAAAGAGTGGGTTTTTTCTTTTTCTCCGTTCATTCGATTTGGTTGCTAACGACAGCCCAAAACATCTTGGTGTTCCAGAAACTGACGCGCGTCATGGCCAAGCTGGCCGGCGACGTGGAGGACGAGCTGCAGCGGCGCATGGCGTCGTGGGAGGCGGCGGCGAGCCAGGCCGAGGCACGCCTGCACCGTGCTGTCCCGGCGGCCGACGCTGTCTGGCAGCGGCTCGTCGCGCTGCAGACGCAGCTCGACACCGGCCTCGGCGCGTCGCTCGAGCGCGCGCTGGCGTCGACACAGACGAGCGAGCAGGCGGCCGAGACGCTGCAGCAGATGCTCGCGCTGCTCATCAAGACGGCGCTCGACGGCAACGCGCAGCTCGCCTTTGCACACGAGACGGCCGTCGCACAGGCCGCCGGCCAGACGCAGCACGACCTGGGCGTGTTTGTCGCGGCCATGGGGACCGCGCTCGAGTCGGCGGCGATGCTGCACGGCCAGATCGATACCGCGCACGCCCAGGCCAGCGCGCTCGTGCGCCGCCAGGACCACCTGGAAGAGGGCATGGCGCGGCTGGCGGGCCTCGCGCAGCGCGTGCACGCCGACGTCGCCAGCCAGACGCTGCTGCTGGCGCAGGCGAGCAACATGACGGACGAGGTGCTGGGCATGCTTGCGAGCACGGCCGCCGCCGCGACGCTCATCCGCGAGGCGTACCCGAACGCGGCCGTGCTCGGCTGGTGGCCGTTTGCCGTATGCCCGGTGGCCACGCTGGTCGTCGGCTCGTACGGGCTGCCGCCGTCGCTCACGCGCAACCTCGGTCTCGTTGCGGCCGGCAGCGTGCTCGCCCTGTTCATGTCGTACACGCAGCAGCTGGCCCAGGTGGCCGGCGTTCTCCTTCACTTTGCAGGCGTTTAGCCTTGTTCAGGCGTTATGGGTTTGCATTCACTTTCAACAGGCGTATCGGGCGTTTTCGGAGCAGGCATATCGGGCGTTCATGGAGCAAGGCATATGGGCGTTCATTGAGCAAGGCATATGGGCGTTCATGGAGCAAGGCATATCGGGCGGTCATGGAGCAAGGCATATCGGGGCGTTCACGGGAGCATAGGAGTTCATTCATTCGGGGAGTTCTGGGTTTGATTTGTATCAAGTCGATTTTATATGATTTTCGGCGTTCTAAGTCAAGGTTGTATTTTAATTAAAATGGTCTTTTATGATTGAAAGGCTAGGCCGCTAAATGGTCTTTAAATTGACGTTAAGGCCGTCCGAGATACAACTGCTTGCTCAATGGCCAGTCGAAAACGACGGCTTCAACGAATATTAAAACCGTTGGCAAGTCTGAAGCAACTTGGCAAGTCGTGAATAAAAGTTTATCCATTTCTTTCGCAATATTTCGTCAAACTGGTGGGATAGCAGTGCAAATAGGCCATCTGTGTGCACACAATTACAGTGCACTGCGCCCTAACATCACCAAGTGGGGCATCAGCGTCGCGTCGCGTCGGGGCGAATTGGTGTCGAAACGCCATGCTTTGGGCCGATTTAGCGTCACGCGCCGCACAACACGCGAGTGACACACGTCGGCATCCGGACGCGCCTTTGATGCGCATAACGAACTGGGCCAACTTTCTTTGCGCGCAGCCGCACGATGCACTCACCGACGATTACGCGCCCAACCGACCTCGAGCTACAGGAACCCCATGCGATGACGCGGTCGAAGCAGACGCCGAGCGCGTTTGGCGAGAGCGCGTGGGAGCCGACGCGGCAGCCGTCACGCACTACGCGGGCGGCGGTGCTGCAGGTCCACGCGTCGCCGTCGCCGTCGCCGTCGATTTCGATGCCGATGCCGACGCCCCTCCACTCGCTGCCGGCCAAGGAGGCCTCGAACGCAGACAAGGAGCAGGCTGAGCCGAACAAGGGGTCGCGGCTGTTTCCGCCGCTGGAGGTGCACCAGCCGGGCGACGGAGCCGACGGGGACGACGGGGACGGGGACGACGGGGATCGGGCGGCGGCGAGCGCCCGGGCCGTCGAGGACGACATTGAAGACTCGGATCGCGACGGGGACGCAGACGACGCAGACGCAGACGACGCAGACGCAGACGACGCAGACGACGCAGACGACGAGTCAGAGTACGAGGACGTGCCCGACTCGCCCGACGTGCCTGCAAAGCGGAAGCGGGCGTCGCTGCCGGCCGAAGCAACGGGCACTGAGCCGGCCAAACCGGCGCCGAGGAAGAAACGCAAGAGCATTGCCGAGGTGGTGCACAACCTGTCAGTGGCGGTGACCAAGGCGAAGCAGCCGACACGGACGACGCGCGCGGCCAAGGCGATGGCGGAGCGCCACGACAGGGAGTCTGCCGAGGTTGCGATCAAAGAGGAGCCTTTGACGGTCATTACGATGCCGGGGCCGAGCGAGCCAAAGGCGGCGACGGGGCCGAGACGGACGTGGTCGCGCAGTGCACCGGTGACGCGGTCGCGGGGTCGGCCGCCCAAGCATGCACGGTTTGGGTCGGTGCCGGACAGCCAGTCGCCGCCAGACTTGCCCGAGTCGGTTCCGTCGGTGCCGGAAGAGGGCGAGGTGCCGGCTCTGCCGGTGGACGTGTACGATTTCCGGAGCCAGATGGAGGGGGTGCGTGGGCCGGAGGGCGTTGGCGGCACGGAAGCTGGCGGCCAAGAGGAAGAGCAGGAGCAAGCGGAAGAGCAGGAGCAAGCGGAAGAGCAGGAGCAAGCGGAAGAGCAAGAGCAAGAAGAGGAGCAAGAAGAAGAGCAAGAGCAAGAGACGTCGGAAGAGGCGCTGGCGGCGGTCGAGTTTGTGGACATGCCGACGTGGACGGTGACGCTGGTGACGGGCCTGATGGCGGGTCCTGGGTGGACGGCGCGGGCGTTTTGGAAGTCGGCGTCGGACCTGCTATTCGCAGACGCACGCCAGGACCCGGCCACGCCCATGGTGGACGCGGCGGTGACGCCCGAGGTGCAGGCGCTGTGGCTGGCGGCGCACAAGATGCAGGAGTTTGTGGCGGCGCGTGCACGGTTGCAGCCAGGGGACTTGCTTCCGGCGCACGCAAGGGCGATGCGCACGACACTGGTGGCTCAGCAGGCGGCCCTGGAGACGAGCAAGACGAGCAAGGAGGGCAAGGCGAGCAAGGCGAGCAAGACGAGAAAAGAGTGGCACGGGCACATTGCCGCAATGGGCGAGTGCGTGACGGGCGTGTGTCGAGTGCTACTGGGAACGGACGTGGCGGCTGGGTCGGCGGACGACGAGCCGGTGCGTGTGCAGCGGCACCGGTCGCTGGTGGCCGACGATGTGGTGGCATGGGGCGTGCCGCAGGTGGCGTCGCTGCTGGAGACGGTGGTGGGCCTGGGCGGCAGCCGACTCGACAGCGTGGGCGATGTGCTGGTACTGCCCATGGCACGGCTGACACGCGCGACATGGGACGCCGTGAACCGCGTGGCGTTCTGGCTGGTACGGCTGGAGCATGCTCTGGCACACGTGCTGGGGTACCGCGAAGTGCTTGGCGGCGCGAGTTTGGTTTCGAGTAATGGCAATGGCACTGCACCGCCCGTGGCGCTGACCCTGGCGACGGTGGTGGTGCCGACGGTCAACGAGCGTGCACACGACCGGGCGCGGCTCAAGGTTCTGCTCAACCAGCTGCAGGACCAGCTGTGCCGCGCGCGCCTCGACCTGGCCCACTACCCGTCACGGCCCAACGAGCAGCTTCTGGGGCAGACGCTGGACCGGACACTGGCGCAGATGGACCAGGAACACCTCGACGCCATGGACCGGGACGGTGGCCTGCAATACCTGCTACCGGTCAATCGACCCAGAGACGAGCAGGCGTCGTCGCGCCCGTCGCCACGGGCCGGACCACACAACCAGCTCACGCTTCGGTCGAGGCCAGAAGTCTCGGCGACATCAGCCTCGTCGGTTGCGTCGGTTGCGTCGCCCGCCCGGCCGGGCCACATCCACCCGTCCGTGCACCTGACGGCACGCGCTCTACGCACTTCCCAGCCACTGCCTGCTGGTGCCGTCTCGACGAGCATCTCGCCCAGCCACGAGCTCATGGACTCGCCCAGCCAGCGCCGTGCCGCACGCAGCGCCCAAAAGCGGCAGTCTCTGTTGAAGGTCGCGTCAAAGCCGTCACAGGTACCGTCACAGGTACCGTCACAGGTCGCGTCACAAGTACCGTCACAGTCGCGGCCACGCCACACGGGTTTCATGTCCGAGAGCTCGTGCGACGGCGACAACACGCTGGCCCTGTTTGAGCACGCGCGTCCAGTGAGCCGCAACGCAGCCGACGCCGACCAGCATACGATTCCCGTCGGCGAGCCATTTGACATTTACATTGACGACGAGCCGGAGGCGAAGAGTGATGACGTCGGCCTCGAAAATGACGACGACGACGACGACGACGACAACGACCGTGCCGAATCGCCCATGTTTGTCAGCCAGCATCCCAACGCCGACGCCAACGCCGACGCCGACGCCGACGGCAAGGACGACGACGACGGGGCCAAGCACCTTGGCACGCTGTCGCCCGTCTCGCCGCCTCAGGTGTCGCCCGCAAAACTCGGCGCACAGAACAAGACCAAGTCGCCCGCGCCGCCCAACGAGTCGTCATTTACCGCCGTCGCCTCACCCAAGTCGGTCCAGTCAGTCCAGTCGCCAGCGAAAGCACCGACCAAACAACCCAACACGGTCCAAGCCAAAAACACGGTTCAACTGCCAGCACAAGTTCCAGCCAAAGCACCCAACACGGTCCAACTGCCAGCACAACCTCCAGCGAAAGCACCGACCAAACAACCCAACACGGTCCAACTGCCAGCACAAGTTTCAGCCAAAAACACGGTCCAACTGCCAGCACAAGTTCCAGCCAAAAACACGGTCCAACTGCCAGCACAAGTTCCAGCAAAAGTTCCAGCCAAAAACACGGTCCAACTGCCAGCACAAGTTTCAGCCAAAAACACGGCCAAACTGCCAGCAAAAGTTCCAGCACAACCTCCAGCAAAAGCTCCAGCCAAAGCACCCACGGTCCAACTGCCGGCACAAGTTCCAGCAAAAGCTCCAGCCAAAGCACCCACGGTCCGAGCACCGGCCAAGACCCAACCTCTGGTCACGGGCAAGTTTACGCGCGCCGAGGAAAAGATTATCCTTGCAGCCTTGCGCGCACACGGCCCAGCACTCGACCTGAACCCGCTCGCTGCCCGTCTCGCGCGCAAGCCGGCCGACGTCGCGGCCCGCGTCGAGTCGATAAAGTCGTCAGCGCGGCTGCACGCCATGCGCACACAGACCGTCGCCCCAGCCTGGACCAAGGCCGTCGCCTTTCCATCCTGAGCTCCGTTCTCCTTTGACTCAGCTCCGTTTTCTTCCTTTTTTTCTTTGTCTAGTTATATATACCCAGGCACCGGTGCTGGGCTGCTTCGAAACGTGCCCATTTTAAAAAGAGTTCAAATCCTATTCCTTGCGTCGTCTTCATGCGTGGACGTCTGTCGGTCGTGCCTGCCGTACCAGCGCACCTGCCGCACCTTTAAACCAACAGCAACGACCACCAAACCTCGCCTTCGCCTTGATCGGCTCATTGCCGTTGCGTATGTCGCGCCAAAGCTCATCTCGCTTTGCACTTCTTCACCGCAACTGCCATTTCCATTTGTCTTCCGTAGCCCTGCCCATCACGCGCCTTGCTCCGACGAATGCTAGACAACTTTGCACTACTCCGTACGACTATTCCGAGGTACTCTGTAGATTACGGTACTTGAGACACTCAGTTTATTCCCCGAATCTCACAACGCCGCCTCGCTTGCCTGCGACGCAATTTGGCCGCGCTCGCTAGCGCCTGCGACGCGACACCACATAGTGTAAGAACGGACGGCCACAGTACTCCGTTTGTAAATATTTACATAGTGCAGAGAGTCTGGTCCAAGTAAAACAAAACTGTCAACACCCGAGCTGCCGCTGCTGTCGGCCAGCATCTGTCGTATTTGTACAAGGCTCCGTGCTGCTTACTCAGTAAAGAATCTACACAAGGCTCCGTGCTGCTTAAAGAGGCATCTGCACAAGGCTCCGTGCTTAAAGAGGCATCTGCACAAGGCCGTGCTGCTTAATGAGCGGCGATTGCTCCTTCTCTGGTTGAGTAGTACTCCGTACAGTGGTCGCAGCTCCCTTCTCGCGTTGCGGCGCCAGTGCTCTTTCCCGCGCCTCTGCGCTGCCCCTGCCGTTCTTCGCCGTGGCTGTGGCTCGTGCGTCTGTCTTTCTCTAAACGTCACAAATCGCCGGCCGCAATTTCCTCGCCGCCGCCTGCCCCTGGCTGTCTCGCACCCATACCAATAAAGATATATTTACTCCGTACAATTAATTATATTATTATCTTACTCCGTACACTCATCGTGAGCTTCAAACACTGTCCAAGCACCGCACCCCTGCGAGCCTGCGACCCCCCCCAGCTTCTGCAGGCTGATCACTGTCCCACCGATTCTACAGAGTATTGTGGCGCCCGTCGCGCTCGCGCCCGCGCCCGTCCATCGACCCCCAGTTTTATAGTCGACTGTAATTTGCCGTCTGCTTCTCCTCCCTTCTCTCCCCTCTCCTGATTCCGAGTGCAGTCGTCTGGTCCCTGAGCTCTTGCAACGAGTCTACCCATTGTCACATCGACCGTCTCGATCGTCTGACCGTCTGACCGCCGACCGTCTCGACGTTGCCTCGACTTTGCCTCGACCTTTCACTCTACCGCTTGATTTCTCTCCGAATCTCTACCCCTTTTGACCTCCACGAGCCACGTCTTGATTGTAAGTGACGCCGTCCACGAACCACGCCCGACCGTTCCTGCGCCATTCACATCGTCCGATCCATGCAGCTTCACTCAGCGCAATGTGGTGCCACCCGGCTAGCTTGGCGTGGCCGCACACGCCCGGTAATTGGATGCCATGCGCCAGACCTCATGTCGTACCCTCCTGCATCGGCACCTGTCTGCACCTGAAATGAGCTGCACCTGGAATGAGCTGCACCTGAAATGAGCTCGGGACCTGCTTCTCGGCCACATTTGCACTTGCTTCGTCGAATTCGACCAATTCTAACGCGCCTAGTTTGAGCTTGACTAGCTTCCCCGCGTCAGACGCGTCTTTCACGCAACCGTTTCGCCACCCACCTTTGTTTTCTTTCCGCCCAATCCATTCTAGCCCACCATGTCCGACGCCACCGAATCCGACGTCGTCGCCCTCGACGAGACGCCCCTCTCGCCCGTCAGCGTCCCCGAGACCGTCAGCGTCCCCGAGACCGGCGCCGACGAGCCCGTCGAGACCCCCGAGCCCACCGCCGTCGAGACGGAGACTGCTGACGCCGTGTCCACCGACGCCGCGTCCGAGGCGCCCAGCCCCAAACCCGCCAAGGTCACCGCCAAGCCCAAGCTCGCCGTGCCCTCCAAGACGACGACGACTGCCACGCGCACCGTCGCCGGCACGGCAGCGACGGCCGCCGCCAAGCGCACCTCGACCGTCGGCACCACGCCCGCCGCCACCGCGCGCCGCACCGCCCTGTCCAGCTCGACCACGGCCAAGCCGGCGGCCACGGCGCGCACCAGCACCACCAGCACCACCGGCAGCAGCCTGACCAAGCCGCCCACACGCCCGGCCACCGGCGCCACCTCCACGCTGGCCAAGCGCCCGGCCACCGCCTCCTCGACCAGCACCCACCGCTCGAACCCGTCCGCGTCGGAAGACGAAAAGAAACGCTCTGTCCCCTCGACCACGGCGCGCCGCACGTCGCTCGCCCCCACCACAACCGCCAAGGCGCCCCTGCGCTCGTCGGCTGCCTCGCCCGCCCCCGGCACCGCCGCTGCCGCCCGCAAACCCACAGTCGCGTCGAGCACCGCCAAACCCACTGCCAGCAGCACCTCGGCGGTGCGCTCGGCGACTGCCACGCGCCCGGCCGCCACCGGCGCCGTCGCCGAGGCTAAGAAGCGTCTGTCGACCGTCGGCGTCTCGGCGACGGGCACCACTGCGCGCCACACTGCGCGCCCGTCGCTTTCGGGCTCGGCGTCGGCTGCGTCGGCCGCGTCGGCCACATCGGCTGCGTCGGCTGCTGCCGCCGCCGAGGCTGCCAAGGCCACCGAGGAGCTCAAGCAGAAACTGACGGCCAGCGAGGAGGAGGTGGCCGAGCTCAAGGAGCAGGTCGCCGCCGCCCAGGACAAGGTCGACGCGCTCAACGACCAGCTGCAAAAGGGCAACGAGGTCGAGGTCGCCAAGGACGACCTGATTGCCGACCTCAAGGCCGAACACGCCGAGGCCGTCACCGCCCTCCACGAGCAGGTCGCTGCGCTGCAGGCCAAGCTCGACGCGGCTGAGGCGAGCCTGGCCCAGCACCAGACCGACCTGGCCGCTGCCGCCGCTGCCAAGGGCACGACCGCGGACGAGGTTGCGTCGCTCCAGGCGTCCATGGCGACCCTGCACGCCGACCACGCGGCCGCGCTCGCCGAGAAGGAGACTGCGCTCGAGTCGGTCAAGGCGTCGTCGTCGTCGTCGGCGGCGGCCCACGAGCAGGCCGTCGCCGAGCTGACGACGGCACACGAGACGGCCGTGGCGGAGCTGCAGGCCAAGATTGACGCCCTGACGGCGGCCGAGGCGGACTTGTCGGCGGCGAGCCAGAGCAAGACGGCCGCGCTCGAGGCCGAGGTGGCCGAGCTGACGACCAAGCTGGCGGCGGCTGAGCAGGCGGCCGAGCAGGCCACCGAGCAGGCCGCCGAGGCTGCCAAGGCCGCCAAGGCCGACACGTCGGCCGTCGCGGCCGTCGAGACGCAGCTGGCGGCCGCTCAGGCGGACCTCAAGGCCAAGGACGAGAAGCTGGCGGCGCTCGAGGCGGCTGTCGCCAAGCTGGAGGCCGACCTGGCCGCGTCGCAGGCCGCACAGGCTGCGCTCCAGGCGACGGCCGACGCCGCGGCCGCAGAGGCGGCCGAGGCGGCCGAGGCGGTGTCGGCCAAGGAGGCCGAGATTGCGCGGCTCAAGTCGGAGCACGAGGCGTCGCTCGAGAAGCACCGCAAGGAGCTCGAGCAGATCTCGACCGACTATGAGACGGAGATTGAGAGCCTGCGCGGCGACGCCTTCTTCAAGCGCCAGTTCCACGACCTGGAGGCCAAGCACACGGAGCTGGCGGCGGCGCACGAGGGCTGCGCGCGCGAGCACGCCCAGGCGCTGGCCGACGCCGACGCCCAGCACCGCGCCGCCGTCGAGCAGAAGACGGCCGAGTTCCAAAGGGACCTGGACGCGCTGCGCGCGAGCCACGCCGAGGCGCTCGAGGCGCTCGAGGCGGCCAAGCTGAGCGCCGGCAGCAGCGCCAAGGAGGTACACCTGGCGGAGCTCGACGCGCTCAAGGCGAGCCACGCGGCGCAGATTGAGGCGCTGCAGGCCGACAACGTGGCCGCGCTCGACAAGGAGCTCGAGACGATCCGGACGAGCCACGCCGAGGCGCTGGCGGCGTTTGAAAAGGCGCACGTTGACGAAAAGGACAAGCTGGCTGCCGAGCACGCCGAGGCCATTGCGGCCGCCCTGGCGTCGGCGAGCACCGACGCGTCAGCTGCGTCAGCCGCATCGGCCGCACAGATTGAGGCCATCAAGGAGGAGCTCGCCAGCCAGCACGCCGCCGCCCTCCGCAAGGTGCAGACCGAACTGGCCGAGACGCACGCGGCCGAGCTGGCGGCCGCCGTGGAGAAGGCGACGGCCGAGGCTGTGGAGAAGGCGACGGCCGCGGTGACGGCCGAGCTCGAGGGCAAGCACGGCGCCTCGGCCCAGGAGACTGCTGCGAAGCACGCCGAGGCGCTTGCGGGCGTCCGGGCAGAGAGTGCGTCGGCGTCGTCGGCGCTCGAGGCGCAGCTGGCCGAGGTGCAGGCGGCACTGGCCAAGGTGCAGGCGGAGCTGGCCAAGGCGGTCGAGGAGCAGGACGCGCTGGGCGGGAAGCTGGCGCAGGTGCAGTTTGAAAAGATTGAGGCGCAGGCGGCGCTCGACGCGGTGCAGAGCCAGAAACCCGACACGTCGGAGCTGGACGTGGCGCGCGCTGAGCTCAAGGCGCTCAAGACGGCGCACGAGAACGAGCTGTTTGCGGCCAAGGCGGCCGCGGCAGCAGCGGGCGACGCGGCGGCGGCGGCCAAGGAAGACGCGCAATTGCTGGCCAAGGAGCTCGAGTCGGCCAAGCTCGACGCGGACGCACAGGCCAAGACGGCCAAGCTGGACCTGGCGGAGCTCAACGAGACGCTGACGCAGCTCGTCGAAGAGGCGCATGCCAAGACGGCCGACGCCGAGCGCAAGGCGGCCGAGGCGGCCAAGAAGAACGAGGAGCTGCAGGCGCAGCTCAAGGTCAAGACGGCCGAGCTGGCCGAGGCCAAGGCACAGGCACAGGCACCCAAGGGCCTGGCGGCGAGCCGATTTGCTGCGACCGACGACGACGACGAGAGCGCTGCTGCAGACGGCACTCCAGCGGACGGTGGTGAGTCCGGCGAGCCGGACCATTCTTCGGCTGCCCTTGCTTCGGTGCGGTGACCCACGTCCCCAGCCCGGTGCTTGCAAAACGAACGAGTCGTGTGGCCGGGCCGATGCTAACTCGAGCAGATCGCTAAGGCACGAGTCACTGCGCGTGGCCTGCAGGAGCTCGACGACGAGCTGCGTGACCGCAACGCCCAGTACGTACCCTGTCCATGCCGGCAAGAATATGGAAGACTAGAAGACTAGAAGAGCTGCTAACCGCCAGCCTTATGCGGACAATCTCCGAAAACACGCTGTCCACGCAGGCGTAGGCACACCCGCGTCGCCTTGCTTTGCTCGCCTGGCCTTGCCTTCTTTCACCGCCTTGCTTCGTGCCTCGCGCGCACCTCGTTCGATACTCTAATCTCTGATACCCCTAGTCGGCCCGTCCATCTAGTTTCTGTTCTACCTGTCGCCTCTTTCGAATCTCACTTTTGCCCGTGCTTGGAAGTTGTGACAATGTTGTCGACTGCTACTATTTTACGTACTATTTAATAGTGGGGCGACTATGACGTTGCTCCTTTAAATATGAATCCATTATATTCATGAATATACATCTTATATTCATGATTCATGAATATACATCTCGAGTTTGCACCAGATGGAACGAGCTCGTGTGGAGGTCGGACTTTCTTCGCACTCCGGCATCGTGTGATTGGGGTAGCTTGGAATGTTCCAGCGTGTGACGCGCTGTATATTTACGTGGCCGAGCGCTTGTCAGCTGCTCCGCGGTATGCCTCGGCAGCGCTAGTCCGCTGGAGAAGTTGATGTGGAGGCGCCAATTGGACAGCTCCGCGTTCTGCCGCTCGCCACCGCCCTCGGCGCCCATTTGTCAGTGACTCGGTCGCTGCCCGCCCGCAGTCGCACCTCCCCGCAAACGCACCGCAGCCGGTTTCGACTGCCCAGCACCGGTTCGACCTTCCTCGGCCATTCACCCAACTCTCAACGCGGCAGGCACCCCCTTTGCCCCTATTCGAACCAAAATACAAAACATCTTCATCTTTTGACACTACATCTTTTGAGACAACCTACGATCCAGCATCAATATCCGCCGACATGTCGTTTATGGGGGGAGCCGAGTGCTCGTCCGGCAGCAACCCGCTCGGCCAGTTCACCAAGCACGTGCAGGACGACCGCAGCCTGCAGCGCGACCGCCTTGTGAATGGCGGCCCCTCGAATGCCGCCAGCAGTTTCCGGAGCGCTGGCCGCGGCGGCATTGCGCAGGACGACATGGTCCAGGGCTTTCTGCAGAACGGGCCCAGCATGCCCGAAATGGCCTTGGAGCACGGCCCCATGAGCCCGATGCAGATGGAGGCTGCGTCGCGCGGTATGGCCATGCGCGCGCAGTCGACGTCGCCCGTCTGGTCCGACACCTTTCACGCGCCGCCCATGTCGCAGATGCAGCAGATGCAGCCGATGCCGCAAATGGACGCCGGCGCCTTTAACGCCGACGAGTTTGCCAAGTTTCAGCAGCAGAACCCGCAGCACCCGCAGCACTCGCAACACAGCCACGCGCCGCAGCAGATGGGCCCGTCCGCACAGATGAACGCGGGCCCGTCACAAAGCATGCACTCGATGGGCATGAACTCGATGGGAATGGGCATGGGCATGGGCATGGGCGGCATGGGCATGGGCATGGGCTACTCCATGATGCACCGGCCGGCGATGCAGACGAGCTGGGCGCCGCAGCAGACCAACTTCCAGGACCAGGCGGCCGAGGGCAAGGGCAAGGGCAAGGTGGTCGAGCTCAACGACACGCAGTGGGAGGAGCAATTTGCGCAGATGGAGCTGCAGGACCGGCAGGCCGAGGCCAAGGCGGCGGCGGCGGCGGCGGCGGCGGTCGACGAGGACCAGGAGGCCAACGCGGCGATTGAGCGGGAGCTGCACAAGGTCGAGGAGAAGCTGATGGACGTGAGCGGCGAGGCGCACTTTGGCGACCTGGAAGAGGTGTGGAGCGGCATCCAGGCGGAAAACGAGGCACTGCGGACGGCGTTTGAGGGCGACGACTGGAAGGACGTGTCGGACAACTTCCAGCCGTTTGGCGACGACTGGGACCCGCTCAACTACCGCATGGGCATGGACCCGCGCGCCGAGGAGTACCAGTTTGAGGAGGAGAACCTGTTCAAGCAGCACACCAACCCGTTTGACGAGGGCGTGCGCATCATGAACGAGAATGGAAACCTTTCGCTGGCGGCGCTGGCGTTTGAGGCGGCGGTGCAGCGCGAGCCGGAGCGCGTCGAGGCGTGGGTGTACCTGGGACAGGCGCAGGCGCAAAACGAAAAGGAGACGGCGGCGATCCGGGCGCTCGAGCAGGCGCTGACGCTCGACCCGACGAACCTGCCCGGCCTGATGGCGCTCGCCGTGTCGTACACCAACGAGGGCTACGACACGACGGCGTACCGCACGCTCGAGCGCTGGCTGTCGGCCAAGTACCCCGACGTGCTGGCGCCGGGCGACCTGTCGAACGCGGCCGAGATTGGCTTCACGGACCGCCAGCAGCTGCACGACCGGATCACGGCCAAGTTTATCGAGGCGGCGCAGCAGTCGCCCGACGGCGACCACATGGACCCCGACGTGCAGGTCGGCCTCGGCGTGCTCTTTTACGGCGGCGAGGAGTTTGACAAGGCGGTCGACTGCTTCCACGCGGCGCTCATGTCGAGCGAGCAGGGCACGAGCAACCAGCAGTCGCAGGTGCACCTGCTGTGGAACCGGCTGGGCGCGACGCTCGCCAACTCGGGCCGCTCGGAGGAGGCGATTGCGGCGTACGAAAAGGCGCTGTCGGAGCACCCCAACTTTGTGCGCGCGCGCTACAACCTGGGCGTCAGCTGCATCAACATGGGCTGCTACGAGGAGGCGGCCAGCCACCTGTTGGCCGCGCTCGCGATGCACAAGGACGTGGAGCAGAGCGGGCGCGAGGCCGCGCGCGAGATTCTGGGCGGCGCGGCCGCCGGCGTCACGGACGAGCACCTCGACCGCATGACGACGCAGAACCGCAGCACGACGCTGCACGACACGCTGCGGCGCGTCTTTGGGCTGATGGACCGGCGCGACCTGGCCGACCAGGTATCGGCCGACATGGACCCCTTCAAGTTCCGCGCCGAGTTTGACTTTTAGCTTTTTTCGCCTTAGTTTTGGATACATATATACGGCATTTTTACGTTGGATTCGTTGGATTCGTTGGTTTATTTTGGTTCGCTACTTGACAGTCATAAAGGCAAGACCTTCGCGGGCACGGCGCACGGCCTGCTGCAGCAGCTGGTTCTCGGCGTCGGTCCATGGCACGGAGATTTGGTCCCAGTTGACGCCGGGCGTGTGGTACTCCTTCTTGTGCTGGCTGCGCTGCGCCTGCAGCTTGCTCATGGCACGCGGGTCGCCGCCGCCGCTAAAGACGAGCAGGGCGGTGCACGGCGGCAGCTGGGCGTGGATACGCTGCAGGCGTTTGGCAAGGACACGCAGCTGGCGTTCGAGCAGCGACTGGCCCTCGACCGACGCGCCGTCGCCGTGCTTGGCCTCCTCGGCGGCCACCAGCGCCTCGAGCATCTCGACCGACGGCGGGCCGGTACTTGCGCTACTGTTGGCATCACCCTTGTTGCGATTCCACCAGCCTTGCAGGGCCTCGAGCTCGCGCATACGCGCCCACACAAAGTCGACACCGCCGCCGGGCACTTCCTTTCCGTCAGGATCGCCGTGGACGGCCCGAACGATCCCGGCCTCGACATCGGCGTCGCTGCGGCAGCCACCGAGCACGATCCCGGCCTCGCCACCGAGCGTGCGTTTGGCGTCGCCCCATTCGACGGCGGCGGACGATTTGCCGAGTGCGAGGCCGCCGGTGGCACAAGGGCCGGCCTGTGAGCGGTACGCGGTGCCGGCACGCGCGAGCCGGTGGAACAGGTTCTCGCCGGCGCCCTCGCCGCCGGCCCACTCGGCGCCCTGGCCGGAGCCGGCGGCGCCCCAGGCCTTTCCCTTTTCGCACTTGCGCTTGATGAGATCGAGGCAGGTGCGGGCGTCTTCGACGCTGTCGTGGCCGCGCTGCGTACCGTGGCCGCGCTGGATCTCGCGGTTGAGAAACTTGGACGAGAGCCAGCGCAGCGCGTGTTTCTTGGCGGGCGCCAGGGGGTGTGGGAAGGCGATGCTGGTGTCGACGACGAACGGGTGCGTCAGCTGCATGGCCTTGACGTCCGAGTCGAGCGAGTGGCCGACGAGGATGGCGTGGCGGTCGAGCAGTGCGAGCAGGCGCTGCTGGATGTCGGCGAGCGTCGTGGTGACGGGCGCCAGCATGGCCTCGGTGATGCCCGAGTACTGCGTCAGGTAGTCGACAATCGGCTCGCCAGGCTTGACGAGCTCGTCCATGACGACGTCGCCGTCCCACGCGACGACGCTGATGCGCGTCAGGACAAACTTGTTGCCGGCGGCCTTGCACATCTCGCAGTCGACGGCAAAGACGCGACGGCCGGCCGTGACGCTGCCCTGCTCAATCTCGGCCTCGGGCACGTCGCCATCGTCGAGCGAGGTCACGTCAGTGTGCACCCAGCCGGGCGCGTCGACGAAAGCGGCGCGCTGCTCCGGCGGCAGCAGCGCAGGGTGCATGGCAAACTCGTTGGCGACGTACTCTTCGGGCGTCGCCAGAAACTCGGTGATGCGCGTGCGCACGTCCTTGTCGCCAGGCCGGTCGCCACGGAACTTGGGGCCTTTCCTCGAGTTTTTCGAGTCTTTTGACTCGTCGTCCGCCGACTTGGGCAGGGGCGCCATGAGAAATGTCGCGACGGGCGAAAAGAGCGTCGCATACTTTTCGTTGCCGCGTGCACGTACCGGCCACAGCTGGGCAAACACATCGGCCAGTGCGTGCACGGCGGGCGGCATCGTGGCCTTGTCGAGCGCACGCGGCAGCGCGTCGTCGGTGGGCGTCGAGCACACCTTGGTCCAGCGGCGCAGCGCGTCCGTGCCGCCGTCCTCGCGCGCCGCCCACGCGCCATAGTCGGCGTCGGCCGCAAACATGGCCTCCTCGAGGCCCGGCACCATGACGACGACGACCTTGCGAAACTGTGGACGGTGGTGCACGGCGATCCACTGCGGCGCGGTGCCGTCGGCAAACAGGTACGTCACCAGGTTGCGCAGGTCCGATACCTGGATCTTGCTCTGGAGTCGTGCGTTCTTGTTGAACGTGAGCGCCGGGTAGTTTTTCGAGTCCTTGCTCGGCACCTTTTTCATCTTTTTCTTGGGACGCGTCACCGCGTGCCAGTCGTCCTGTGCACAGTCGTCGGCGACGGCGACGTGCGTTTCTGTCACTTTGGCCGGCTCGTCTTCCAGATCAGCGCGGCTGCGTTTCGTCCCGGCCGTGCTCGAGGCGCTCGCCGGACTCTCGCCGCCCAGCTCCGTGTCTGCTGCAGGTGTAGCCATGGTGGCTCGGTCGGTGTCGGTGTGGTGGTTGCTCGTCAATTGTCGATGGAGGGAAATGGCAAGGTTGGACAATTCGTCAGGCAGGTCGTCGCAGTCGTATCAATGCAGGCTGTGTTGAGATATGTCTAGAGAGCTCGAGCTGGAGTCGAAGATAATTCTGCCGGCTGAAACGGGTGTAATTGGTAGAATTTACACCGCTTTCTGTTGGGCTGGCCCAGACATGGTCTTGGTGGCGTTCGGGTGGGCGGCCTAGCAGCTCGCCTTCAGGCCCACCGCTGAAACGGCCGAGTAGCCAGTGTCGATCGTAAAGTAGACCCTTTCGTTGGTGGCCGTTGCAGTTCGTTGTGGCAGTTTTGGGCCTGGAGTATTACATAAAGTGTATTGGAACAGCAGCACCTTCCCACGAAGCGCCTTCCAAGGCACCTTCCCAAGCACCTTCCCACGAAGCCCAAAGCACCTTCCACCTTTTCAGCACCCACCAAAGCACCTTCCGCCTTTTCACGAAGCGCCCACCAGCACCTTCCCAAGCGCCTTCACAGCACCTTCCACCTTTCACAGCACCTTCCCCAGCTGCCCACCAGCTCCCACCAGCTCCAGACCAGCTCCCACTTCCACCACTTCAACCAACATGCCACGATGCCGTCCATCCTGACCGGCCCGACGCAGCAGGGCATGCAGCTGTTTGCGATCCCCGCAGCCGTGCTCATCATCCTCTTTCTCGGGTACAGCTCGCAGTACCTCTTCCACACGGCGACGGCGCTCGACCCCGGCCCGCCGACAATGGCCGAGTCCGTCGTGTTCAACGGCCTGCTCCTGTCGGTGTGGTGGACGTACTTTTGCGCGTGCACCACGGACCCGGGCCAGTTTGGCTTTACGGCAGCCGAGCACGGCGCCTCGGACGAGCTGGCGGCGCTCCACGGGGCGGGCCCCAACCAAGACGAGCGGCGGCTGTCGTCGTCGGGCTCGTCGGGCTCGTCAGGTTCGTCGTCTCATGGCCCGACGCAGACTGAAACGACGCGTGCGCGCTGGTGCAAAAAGTGCAGGGCGCCCAAGCCGCCGCGCGCACACCACTGCCGGCACTGCCGGCGGTGCATCCCCAAGATGGACCACCACTGCCCGTGGACGGGCAACTGTGTGTCGCTGCAGACGTTTCCGCACTTTTTGCGTTTCGTCGTCTTTGTCAATGCGGCGCTATGGGCGCTCGCGCTGCTGCTCGCCCAGCGCTTCTACCGGCTCTACGACCAGCGCCACCTGCCGGCGTACCTGGGCCCGAGCATGGCCGAGCTCGTGCACCTGACGCTGCTGAGTCTCGTGTGCAGCGCCACGATGCTGGCGCTGGCCATTATGCTGTGGAACACGGTGCAGGCATGGCTCTTTAACACGACCATGATTGAGGGCTGGGAGATGGAGCGGCACGAGGCGGTCGTCGAGCGTTACGGCACGACGTCGGCCGACGGCACGTTTTGGAGCGATGATGTCGACGAAAATGAAGAGGACGGCGACGACGACGACGACGAAAAAGGGCGACGGATGCGCGTCGAATTCCCCTACGACCTCGGCTTCTATGCCAACATGGCACAGGCCATGGGCACGGCCAACCCGCTGCTCTGGCTTTTCCCCTTGGCCGGCGGCCCGACGCTGAGCAAGGACGGCACAGGTCCCGGCTGGGACTGGCCCGAGAACGGTTTCAACGACCGGACCGGCATGTGGCCGCCGCCGGACCCCGACCGTGCACGCCAAGCGTCTGCCGGCATCGAGTCACGGTCGTCGGCCACTGCATTTACGGCCTTTACGACTGGCCGCGACGGCCGCGACGGCCGCGACGGCCGCGACGGCCGCGACGGCCAGGGCTCGGCCGCCGACGAAAAGGCCGCGTTCACTGCGCGCCAGCAGGCCGATTTCCGGCGGCGGCGCCAGGCGTCGTACGCGCACGACGACACGTCCGACGCCGAGCTCGACTTTGACCACGGCATGGACGGGCGGCCGGGCTGGACCAACAGCGACGGCGACCGCCTGCGCGACTATGGCGTCGACGAGGACGCCGAGAGCGACGACGACGTGCCTCTGGCGGCCTTGTTGCGGAGGGACTAGTTTTTTCAATTTATGCATAGCGAGTCAGTCACTGAACCAGGCAAAACAAGCATTTTCTATCGTAATATGCCAACCAACAGGTCAGCCACAGCTACAAGACGGCCACCTACTTCGCACCTACCAGTCGTCGGGCTCGCGCCGCGCCGACATGGCATTCTGCCGTGCCAGCAACGCATCTGCCAGGCTCAGCCCGCCACCGGGCGTCGGCGTGCTCGTGCGGCTGCTATCGGCCGAGTACGCACTGCCGCCCGCGTTGAGGCTCATGCCCGAGTCACGTGGCTGCGTCGTCGCTGCCGCCGCCGCCGACGACCGCCCGGCCACAGGACGCCGCGGTGGTGCAGGGGGTGCTGCACGGCCCGACGGTGGCGGCGGCGGTGCCTGTTCCTCGACGTACGCCGCCGGCACCCACGCCTGCTGCCCGCCAATCTTGGCCAGCCACCACCCGTTGTCCTCCTTTTGCACAATCTCAATAATCTGGCCCGCCTTGATGGACATTTCGTTCTCGCGCTGGCCCTGGAAGTCGTACAGAACCTTGGCCTTGACGACGCCCGGTGTGGCCGGCGGTGGCGGCGGGGGGGGAGGGGCACGTGCCGACGCCGATGTCTGGCGCGTGTGCGACGGCAGTGTCACCGTCGCCGGCGACGCCTTGGCCACGGCCGCTGCTGCCACCGACACCGACGAGTTGCCCGGCCGCGGGGGCACGACGCGCGACGATGCAGCAGTCGGAGCTGCCACGGACGCAGGAGCTGCTGCCGGCCGCGGCTGGGGCTTGCGGGTGTTGCCAGTCAGGCGCGACGGACGACCGTTGGGCCCGCCTGGCTTAATCAGCTTGCCACGTGTAATCGGCCGCGGCGGCACTGGCTTGGCCGGCGGCGTCGGCCGCGACCGCGAGTTGGCCGGCTCGCCCGGCTGCGTGTGCACAGCGCCGCTCTTGTAGTAGTCGACTGGGACCTGCGAGTCGCGCTGCACCTTGACGACCTGCATCTTGCCCGGCTTCTTCTGGTACTCGATTGCGTCGCCAATCTTGAGCGTGAAGCCCGCTGGCATGACGCGCTTCATCTGCACAAACAGCTCCGTCTTGAAGACGCAGTTGAGCAGCGGGTCGGCCTCCTGCGGCGACCCGACATTGAGCGAGAACCAGTCGTCGCGCGACGACGACGCATTCACCGACTTGATCGCCCCCAGCGGGATCGCACGCTCGACGGCAATCTGCACCTGGCCCTGCACCAGCGTCTGCGCCACAATGTACAGCTTGCTCGTCGTCACCACCAGCATCCGCGGGCTCGGCTTGCTGCTGCGACCAAACTTGGCCTCCAGGATCTCGCCGCGGCACGAAAAGACGACGCGCTCGCCCGCCGCGATCCCGGCCGCGCTACGCACCACGCTGCCCGGGCCCGTCGACGCGTTCATGCCCAGGTAGTCGCCGAGGAAGCGCCGCGAGCCCAGCAGGCTGTACCGCCGCCGCTCCTTGCGCCCCGCCAGCACCGCGTGCCCCTGGTCGCGCAGCACCAGGTACTCGGCGCCGACGCGCTTCTTGCGCCAGAACCGCTGGATCCGCGTCGCCGACTCGGCGCGGTACGCCAGGTACCCGCGCCACATGCGCTGGATCCGCGTCGCCATGTTGTGCCAGTACCGGTCGCGCATGTGCTCCAGCGCAAACAGCGTCTCGGGCGACTTGATAAAGGCCTTGGTCACGCCCATCTGCCACTCCTCCGTCGGGATGCTCGTGTCCTGCAGAATCTGCCGCACCGCCGCCTCCGGCGAGCCCTGCCACGTGTACTCGCCCGCGTACGACGTCGCCGGCGACAGGAGGAAGAAGCGCTCGACAAACTTGTCAAACGACTGCCGGTACGCAAAGCCCGCGCGCCGGATCCGCACATTCTCCTGCAGGCCCAGGTACTTGATCTGGTGCAGCACGTTTGGCTGGTTGTACTCGGTCGGCGACTTGTTCTCGTTGGGCTTGATCGTGCGAATGTACGACGGCTGGCACCGCATCAGCGTGTCCACCAGCGCGTTCGCCGACGCCCGGATCCGGTCGCCCGCCGTCGGCGGCTGCTTGCGGTTGTCCTGGTCGACCTGGTGCGGGAAGAGCTGGTGCACAAACGTGTTCTGGCTCGCCTGGAACAGGTTCAGCAGGCCCTTGAGCAGCTGGTCCTTGTTCTTGTCCGTGATGCCGTCCACCGTGTACGACACGTCGCCCGCGTAGTGCTTGATGATGAAATTGCCCTGCCGCGGCGTCAGGTTCGCATTCGTCATCCCGCTCAGGCTCTGCATAAACGTCCGGTCGCACGCCGCCGGGTCCGCGTGCGCCGTCTTGGTCGCGTCCTTCATGGCCGAGAAGATGCCGACCGGTCGCACCTGCTCAATCAGGTCGCAGACCACCTTGTTGTCAAAGTACTTGATTGGCGTCCACTGGATCTGCTCGCGCGCATACTCCTCCTGCTCCGTCTTGAGCGTCAGCTGGATGAAGATTTGCTGCAGCTTCTCGTTGACGTAGTTGATGCACAGCTGCTCGAAGCTGTTCTTTTCGAAAATCTCAAAGCCGTAAATGTCCAGGATGCCAATCGAGTTGTCCGTCGCCTGCCGCGACTTGAGCGACTTGTTGATGCGCTCCACGATCCAGTCAAACAGGTTGTTGTAAATGGCCTTGGCCAGCGCGTCGCGCGTCGACGTCGCCTGCGCCACGTTCGCCGGCGACTCAATCACCTCGCCGCTGCGCGGCGTCAGCACGCGGATCGTGATGCCCTTGACGACCGATGGCGCGTCCACCTCGAGCAGGTACGCCAAAAAGTCGACGACCGACTGGTCCGACACGGCCGCGTAGCCGCTGTCGTCCTCGTGGAACGTCAGGTTGCCCGTCCACAGCACCGCCGCCAGCATGCGGAAGATTTGGTCCTGCTCCGCCTGCGTCAGTCCAATGACCTTCATCGCGTTCAGCGTGTCGCGGTACTCGGCCAGGTCGTCGATGCCGTCCACGTCCAGGCACTTGGACCGGCTCGTGTAGCTGTACGCGTCGGGCGTCTGCACGCCAAAGTTGGCGCGGTACTCGGCCGACGCGCCCTTGGTGAACTGGTAAAAGATGTGAAAGTTGCGCTCGTTGGCAATCTGGCCCGTCACGCGCGTCTTCTCGAGCAGGTAGTTGGTAATGTCGGCGCCGACCGGCTCGCCCGTCGCGTTGAAGTGGATCTGCAGGTACTTGCCGAACCGCGACGAGTTGTTGTTGCGCAGCGTCTTGGCGTTGCCAAACGACTCCAGCAGCGGGTTCGTCGCCAGCACCATGTCCTTGATCTGCGAAATGTCGCTCGACTCGCCGCCGCCCGACACGTTGGCAATGTACTGCATGATGCGCTTGGCCGCCTCCGTCTTGCCGGCGCCCGACTCGCCCGAGATGATGACGCACTGGTTCTCCTTGTACGCCTTCATGTTGTAGTAGGCCGACTCGGCAATGGCAAACACGTGCGGCGGCATCTCGAGCCGGTTCTTGCCGCGATAGCTGTCGAGCACCTGGTCCGTGTAGATGCCCAGGTCGCGGAACGGGTTGACCGACACCAGCACATGGCCAATGTATGTGTAGATCTCGGCGCCCTCGAAACGTTTCTTGAGGTTCTCGTTGATCGCCTCATTCGACACCTTGCTCAGCAGCGTCAGGTCCGACACGCCAATCTGCTTCTTTTTTTGTGTGTCGTACGTCGCCTTCTTGGGTCGTGCGTTGCTCGCAGCGCCGCCGCCGGCCCGCTCGGGGGCCTTGCTGCCCTTGTTCGGTCTTCGCGTTATACCCTGGGGTGTCAGCAAGTAGCACGCTCGGCGAGGCAGGCCACGCCAAGCGTCCGTCGAAGCTCGGGGCCGCTCGGGGCACGCACCATTTCTTCTTATCGCGAGATACGTCGATATGTCGCAGTCGGGTCGGGGACGGGTGGTCCGGGAGGTGTTTCAGCACGCGATCCACGAGGTGGGCGGTGCACAGTTGGTCGTCGAGCGTGCCGAGTCGTCAAAGTTGTCAAAGGGCTGCGAGTCGTCGAAATCGCAAGCAAGCCGGAGCGTTTGCTAGACGGATCGTCGCTGGACTCGGAGGCGGTGGTGGGAGAGTCGGGAGTGATGGATGACGGTGTTGACGTCGACGCCACGGTACTGTGTGAAGAGTGGGGAAGGTGAGATAGCGGGAATAGGGGACAGCTCAATTGGCGCCTGACAAGCTGTTCGAGCTGTTCGTGGCGTGGCGCAAGGTCGCAAGGTCGCAATGGGTGTGTAACGTACACACGCGCGGGCGCTCGAAATGTCGCAAGATGGCAGACGATGCAAAGAAGCTCGCGATGCAGCGCGGTTCGGAAGGAAAAGACGAAAGAAGACGGAAGAAGAAAAGATTGCGTCGTGGCGGGAGGCCGGCAGCTCAGGGGTTATTCCGGCTGCCTACTGAGTACGGGTCTCGTACGCTACAAAGGCAGGTGCTGTGCGCACAGCCGTTCAGCGAGGCAAGCGAGGGCGGCGACTGCTGGAACGAGGAAGGCCCCAGCCTCCGGTGTGCGCAATGGCAGGAAGGTGCGGGGTGGGCTGGCGCAGCACAGCCACAGTGCGACTTTAGTCATCGTTCCTTGAAAATTTACAGGCGGGCTACAGGGGCAAATACGCGAATCAGGCCGCGCAAGCTCGCTGTAGCGCAATTGGCGGCGAATAGCACATTGGGCCGTAGGCAGCGGCATTTGTAGCCACCGACTGAAGCTTACGTATTGAAGGAAGCGTCAATCTGTCTGCATCTCTACGCCTCCAATGCGGTTGATCCGACGCACGCGACGCACGATGACGTCGATGTGGTTGATTGTTCAGACCCAGCCTCTTCTGTGCAAGCAGCTGGCTGCCAAGGACTCTGGAACCTGTCTTTCTCGGAAGATCTAGCAGCCACACCTGTCGCCTCGCGACTGGTCCTACTCCGTAGACTGCGTGGCAAGGCTGACAGAAGTTGGCCCGAGAAGACTTGCATCCTGCGGCATGGCTTTGACTATTTATACCTGCTCGACCGCACAAATGTTTGTCTTCACATTTATGAGTCTCCAGACGTTGCATGCCACAGGGGCACGGAAGCGGACTATCCGTACCCGGTCATGTCACATGCCCGAGGCCTCAGTCTGTGCTGCCAACTTCGATCAGACAGGAAGGCCCTGTTCCGTTTCCTGGCGGGACTCGTGGTGCCAGCCCCTGATACCTCGTATTGACTCCGTACGATTGGTCGCATCCAAAGACGAGCCTCGGGCGTGAGCCTACCTTGCAACTGGCACCATCGCTAGCTTGTTTCAGAGGCTGCTGAGTCAAGCACGGAGTGGTCGGAGTGTCTCGCTGCACCCCAGGATGGGATTCTGCAACGCCGCATGGCATTTTGCCAGATTCCGGTCTTGTCGTGTGAAGGCTGTGCCAGACTGGAACACGGAGTAAAATATATTTATTGAAAATAATTAAATATAAATTTCTGCTCGATGTTTCGTCTCGAGTTTGCACGGGTGGGATGGGAAAGTTTGAAATTACGATCCAGAATTCGATACAGAGCTAGTGTTTCTCTTTGAATTTTTATCTTCCGTTTCGTGTTTTCTTTTTCCCCCTGATTCTTTCTCTTTTCTCCTTGACGGCACATCTCCGTCTTTTCATGGATTTGTTTTCTTGTTCTCGTCGGAACGATTCTTCATCCAATAGCAGCTGGCCTGTTTGTTAGCAACACCGTGGCGAGACGAGACGGTTGCATAGTCTTGGAAACAGACTGTTACAGACTTGTCCGCGCGCTTTCTACAGACGAGTAATATTTAACGGGTTGCTATGCTCTCCCCGCTCGGTGTTAATACCCTGGCACGTTTCGATGCCGCATCCCGATCGTCCTCTCGGGCACGGAGTTGTCAAGCTTTGTTGCTCCTTCGTGCCAAGAGCCAACCTTGCGCTGCTTTGTGCTCCGTCCGTTCCCAATCGTTTGATAGTAAAATGTATATTCAAAGTACATATCCATCGTCCAATGTAAAAGTACCCAGGCGGTTTTCCACGTACTCCTTGCTTTCTTACATCAAAGTGCTTCAACATAACTGTGCCAGACTTGCTTGAAATGCATTGCTGGCTCAAACAATTTCGTGCCGATCCGTCCAAAATGCTCACATCCCAACTTTCGACCGACCTGGCGATATCACACGACTGTGGTGCCACTCCAAGAAGCCAAGATTTAGACATTGGACGGGCGTTGTGGTTTTTAAAAAATAAATATTTTATGCACTGGGGCCGGCCCAGACGTACCACGCCAAAGGGCCTGGTCAGACTGTGATACAGCTTAAGCCATGCGAAAGAATGACATGCCATTGGCTGGAAATCATTTGAAAAATCCTGTTTCGGATTAGCGCCTGCACTTACAAGAATCTGTACGTGTGTCGTGCAGCAGCTTGCTAGTCGAGTCAAGTACTGCAACATGGCTCTAAGCGCCCACCAACATGGGCCCGTCCCGGTTAGGCTTGGCCTTGTCTCGCCTCGCAGCTTTTGGCCAATGGGGAGCCGATACGGCGTCTAAATATAGCGGGCCACCCCGCTGTGCTATCCACTAGCGTCCGCCGGGACCCCTTGCCCTGGGTTCAGATGCTCCTGCCCGCGTCCAGTGGCCGGTCTTGCCGTATGAGCATCATGACCGCCTGCGTCCTGCCGGCTTTGGCAAAAGCCACTTTCCTGCGGGAAACTGCATCTGCCAGTCTTTCCGTCCTCCGTCTTTCCGTCTCGCGCATCTGCCAACTTGCCCCTATTCACAACTGGCACCGCACCCACGAGAAATCGAGAAATGACCTGCCTCTGACCATGCTCACGACGACCCTCTGCCCCTAGTCGAAACACACCTCAATCCACAGCTACGGAGTACATTTACTACTCCGTACGCAGCACCACTCTGGCGACCAAGCCCCTCGTCAAAGCGTCCGCGACATTGGGCGTCTCACATTCGCCCCAGCCGAGCATTGCCAGCCGTTGGCGCATTGTTGGCGCATTGTTGGCGCAAAAGTACGCCCGGGACGCAGTCTGCCGTCGCCTTGCGCCGCCGTCGAGCCTCGCGCGATTGCCCTGGTGTTGTCCTATTTGGGCCGGGACCTGCAAACCTGACACGCCCTCACGAGACGGCGAAACGACCTCCTACGTTTGATCGCCCGCCGGTCTCCGCCACAGCCAGCAGTCTGTCGAAAAACCAAGAAAAAACCAAGAAGCAGCAGCAAGGTCGACCAGCAGCACGGCTCGGCCTATCGCAGCAACGCCTTTGGACTTGGTCAAGGCCTTGCATTGCTCGCCGCCGACCCGGTGTCAGGACTCTTTTGCACGGTGCTCACCTGAACATTTGAACAGTGTCGGCCCGTTGCCTGACTCTCGCGCCACACCCCTCGCCGCCGTTTTTGCGCCGGCCGAGCACCTCTGTCTGGTGTGTTTCACAGGCGCTGCCTCACGAGAGACGAGAGACCCGCGCGAAGCTCAAGTCTTTGCCTGCATCGACTTGTCAGTAAATATACGGATCGGACCTCCTCGACAAAACATCGAATTCTTCAGGAACCCTGCCACGGCATTCAGATTCCCATCTCCTGTTTCCCATTTCCCCTTTTATTTCTTTCAGTGTCGAAAAAGTCACAAGAGTGTGCACTGGATACGACTGTACTCGGCACAACTCTACCCAGAGGCTCACCAGAGCACCCCTGTCCCCCTTGTTGGCGACTCTCACTCCACCTGTGGGCGTACGCCGAGCTCTGCACCCGCACTGCACCTGCACTGCACCTGCACTGCACCTGTCGCGCGCCGTTTGCATTTCTTTCCTCTCCTCCCCTCTCCTTCCGTTCCTGCCTCTTCTTCTCTTCTTCTTCTTGGCTCGGCAGAGGATTCGTCGTCATCTCACATCTCGTGAGCCCTCTCATCCCTTTACCTTTTCACGGTCTCTCTCGTTTCACTTCTCTACCTGCTGGCTCAGTACACTCTTTTATTGTATCCTTTCTGTTCGTCACAGCGGCTGCTTTCGTTAATATCGCCAACCCGGGTCGCGTCTTGCTCTACGAATCACCCAACGAAACGAACCCGACGCCTGTCGAACCTGTCGCCGGCCGACACACTTAATACACACCACACACACTCGACACTCGCCCACCATGAGCGCCGCAGCGTTGCTGAAGAAGCAGCTGACGCCGACCAAGCTGCTCTTCAACTTTTTGTTCTGGGGCTTCCACTGGTTTCTCTTCGGCTATGGCTGGTACAAGCAGGCCAACGATCCGCGCCTCGCCGGTCTCAACACGCTCACCTTCTCCGTCTGGATCTCGCGGGGTGCCGGTCTCGTGCTGTCGGTCGATGGCATGCTGATCCTGCTGCCGGTGTGCCGCACACTGGTGCGCGTCGTCCGCCCCAAGATCAAGTTCTTGCCGCTCGACGAGAACCTGTGGTTCCATCGCCAGGTGGCCTACGCGATGCTTCTTTTTACCGGTATCCACACGGCCGGCCACTACGTCAAGTAGGTCTGCCCCGTCCATGCAGGTGGGAAGGCGCTAACAGACAGCTTCTATAACGTCGAGAAGACGCAGATCCGCCCGGTCCGCGCGGTCCAGATCCACTACACGCAGCCCGGCGGCATCACGGGCCACGTCATGCTCTTCTGCATGCTGCTCATGTACACGAGCGCGCACCACCGCATCCGGCAGCAGTCGTTTGAGACGTTTTGGTACACGCACCACCTCTTTATCCCGTTCATGCTGGGCCTGTACACGCACACCGTGGGCTGCTTTGTGCGCGACACGGCAGACGCCATCTCGCCGTTTGCCGGGGACGAGTTCTGGAACCACTGCATCGGCTACCAGGGCTGGCGCTGGGAGCTGTTTACGGGCGGCCTCTACCTGATGGAGCGGCTGTACCGCGAGGTGCGTGCGCGCCGCGAGACGCGCATCACGCGCGTGGTGCGGCACCCGTACGACGCGGTGGAGATCCAGTTCTCCAAGGCGTCGTTCAAGTACAAGGCGGGCCAGTGGCTCTTTCTGCAGGTGCCGTCCATCTCCAAGTACCAGTGGCACCCGTTTACGATTACGTCGTGCCCGTACGACCCGTACGTGTCGGTGCACGTCCGGCAGGTCGGCGACTTTACGCGGGCGCTGGGCGATGCGGTGGGCGCCGGCGCGGCGCAGGCGAAGCTGTACGAGAGCGTGGATCCGATGGGCATGTACGAGGTGGCGCTGCAGAACGGACAGCAGATGCCGGCGCTGCGGATCGACGGCCCGTACGGGGCGCCTGCGGAGGACGTGTTTGACAATGAGATTGCGGTGCTGATTGGGACGGGCATTGGCGTGACGCCGTGGGCGGCGATTCTCAAGAACATTTGGCACCTTCGCAACGGCCCGAACCCGCCGACGCGGCTGCGGCGCGTCGAGTTTATCTGGGTGTGCAAGGACACGACGTCGTTTGAGTGGTTCCAGACGCTCTTGTCGTCGCTGGAGCAGCAGTCGACGGAGGCGGCGCGCGTGCCGGGCAGCAACGGGATCGAGTTCCTCAAGATCCACACGTACCTGACGCAGAAGCTGGACATGGACACGACGCAGAACATTGTGCTCAACTCGGTGGGCGCGATGCTGGACCCGCTGACGGAGCTCAAGTCGCGGACCAACTTTGGGCGGCCCAACTTTCTCAAGCTCTTTTGCACGATGCGCGACGGCATCTTGGACCGGACCTACCTCAACGGGCTCGAGGGCAGCATGCGGACGACGGTGGGCGTGTACTTTTGCGGCCCGTCGGCGGCCGCGCGCGACATTAAGAGCGCGTGCTCCGAGGCGTCGGCGCGCGAAGTCGAGTTTCGGTTCTGGAAGGAGCACTTTTAGGCGGTGCCGGGCTCTCTCGTCTTTGTATGTGAATGTATGGCATCGGCGCTTCCGCGTTGCGTCTGCATTCTGCGCGCTGCTTGTTTCCGCGGCACGGCGCCATGTTCAATGTGTCACGGCCGTTTGCACTGAATACACTTTTTGCCTTTGCTTGCCTTGTCTTTTGCCATGTCTTGCCTTGCCTTTTTGCCTTGTCTTTTTGTCTTGTCTTTTTTTGTCTTGTCTTTTTTTTGTCTTTTGTCTTTTGTCTATGTGCCTTGCCTTTTGCCTTTTGCCTTGCCTTTTGCCTTTTGCTCATTTCTTTCTGCTTATGTATATCTTGTTTCTCTACTCTGCAGTGACGCAGGTCGTCCCATATCGGACGAGCTGGCCAAGGATTCTCAATGGAGTGTCGTCGATTGGGCACAGCAAGATTAGGGCGATCCCGCGCAGCGTTAGCACCGCGACTATAGCGGTCCATTGACGACCGATTTGATGAGTTCATCTTCCTTTCAATGAACGATTGAGTTGTTTCAAGGCGGCGGGCTGGGTCGACGACCAGATCAGGCGACGGCGGATCGGCCACAGGATCACGACCAGAGAGGCGGCGCCCGGCGGCGTGGCTTGTACTGCAGTCGTCCCGACGCAACCAATTTCCGCTAATATTGCAATTTGCAATCTCGCAAGATCGCAAAGGCGCGAGATCACCATCCCGACCAAGGGCAATCTTCCGTGCCGGCCCGTTGG
The DNA here is from genome assembly GCA_029298855.1 of Ophiostoma populinum. Classification (NCBI taxonomy): domain Eukaryota; kingdom Fungi; phylum Ascomycota; class Sordariomycetes; order Ophiostomatales; family Ophiostomataceae; genus Ophiostoma; species Ophiostoma populinum. The sequence continues at coordinate 2,169,909 of JANSLU010000008.1, read as the reverse complement.
CCATGACGATGCGTCCGGGCTGCTCTATATCTTGAGGCGGTCGCCATGTCTGGCTCCCAACTCTTCCACGCCTCACCGCTCTGCAACCATCATCACATCATCACACACATCATCACACGCAAGAAACTACAACAAACACAACAAACCACACAAACCAACACACCAATATGCGCGCCACCGTCGTCATTGCGTTTGCCGCGGCCGCTACGGCCGGCCGCATCGGCCAGGGGCCGCGCCACGTGGGCGACACCATCAAGTTTGAGTCGACGCGCACGGTGCAGGTGCCGACGAGCTTTGCCAATGTGTGGACGACGCTGAGCAAGCGCGCCATGATGCCGACGAAGGCGGCGGCGTTCCCGGAGCCCGATGCCACATTTGCGGCGGCGACGACGTCGACGGACGCGTTCCTCGCGGCAAAGCCGCCGGTGGCGTCCCAGTTGCCGCCCCAGGCGTTGTCCGATATGAAGTCCCAGGTCATGGACCCCAACCTGTCCGGGAACGCGGACGACAAGAAACCTGGCGACGTCATCTTGCCCTCGGGCGTGGAGATCCCTACGGGTAAAGGCAACCGCCCTAGTCCCTCGGGCAAGAAGATCTCGATCCTGAATGGCATTGATGGGCTGTCTGCGAAACTTGATACTCTGGAGCTCGAGGCCGCTCGTTCCAAAAAGGCGCCCGCCACTAATAAGGTGGCTGCCGATGTGCCCACCGTGACGCTCGGGCTGCCCGACTTTATGAACAAGGCGCAAAAGTAACGCTAGGGAGTGTGCAGGACCAAAGCGGTGCTGTCGAGTGTGACGCGCGCTCATCTGTGTTTGCTTTGGCCGACGTGTCTGCGGTTCGCGTTTGAGCGACACCACAAGCAACTGGGTCTTTTGTCTTTTTTGTTTGAGTTACAACAATTTTTCAATAACATTTTGACATGTCCATCATTGTGATTTTCGTACATTTATTTCGTATCGTACTTTTATTTCGTAGACGGTCGAACTGCCTTTAAAATAAAAAGCAAATCAATGTGCGTCGTTAAACACGATTCCTTGGCACCGCCTCTTGTTTTTTCCTATTGCTATTCTCTACTGGCTGTCGTTCGTTTCTGTTCCAATTTGCTTTGTACTGCCTTGCTCAGCTGTCCTTCTAATGCGTTATCTTAATGCGTTATCTCCGTGCGTTATCTTCCATGTTGTTCTCGCGTTCTCGCAATGTCGATTCATCCCATTATACATTGTCTGCTGTCATTTGCACCCTCGTTACGCTGCCATCACCCGTCTGCTCGCATGGACGCGTCCGTCGCAGCCAGGTACGGTCTCGCTCCTCGGGCACGTGGAGGTGAAATGAGGGCTGAGGGCGGCAAGAATCGTGGAGAATCCCACGCCCACGTCGACCTTGGCGAATGAAGCGTTTCACGCTCCTTGCGGATGGCGGATGCCTACGCAATTCCAGTCCATGGCCGGTTTGCCCAAGGATCGGGATGGCGAATGGGAAAATGAGGCGTGCCAGGCCGCTGGCATCCTGTCGGATGGCTGACGCAGCGCGCGGCGATGCACTCGCGTTGCCAAATTGGCTAGGATGGCTTAATTTGCAATGCCATGGCACTGCTGTGGCGGATGGCGCGGGCGAGCCGCGGTACCGGCCAGGCACGACAAAGGAAAGCAGCACGAAAAGTATAAGAGAGCGGCCAGCTCGTGGACAGGAGCATCCAGTTTGGTCATTCAAGCATCACAGTCGAGTCTAGCACGCAACGACAACAGAAGACAGCACGACACGATAGCACGATAGCACAGAACGACACCAGGCACGCACAACACAACACACTCGGAATGATTGCATTGCAGGTACTCGCTTTCGCGGGCGGCGCACTGGCCGGTCCGTTTGCGTCGAATGCACGGACGGCACGGACGGCCGTGGGCCTCGACACTGCTCTTGCGGGGTCCGGGTCGAAGACGGCCAGTGCGGGTGGCCCAGGCAGCGAGGCCGGGCTGTACGGTGCCGACGCCACGGCCACGGGCGCGTACGGTGCCACGGCCAGCGGCTCGTCTGCGTCTGACCCCTATGGCGCCGACTCGGGCAGCCTGGGCGGTCTCTACGGCGCCAGCTCGTCCGACTCGGCCTCAAAGGACGACGTTTATGGTGCTGGCGCACTGGGCGACAGCCTGTACGGTGCTGGCGCGTCGGGCACGGACGCATCGGGCGCATTTCCGACGGGCGCGTCGAGCACGGACCCTTTTGGCACCGGGTCGACGGGCGCGAATGGCGTCACCGCCGATGGTTTCAGTGCCGAGTCAGGGTCGGGCTACGGTTCGGACTCGGACTCGGGCTATGGCTCGGACGACCCCTCTGGCTCGGGCTACGGCTCGGGCTCGGGCTACGGTTCGGACTCGGGCTACGGCTCAGACTCTGGCTATGGCTCGGACTCGGGATCGGGCTCGGGCTCGGGCTCGGGCTCGGGCTCCGGGGGCTACATGAGCACCTACTACTCGACGCGCACGCACACCGTCGACGCGTGCCAGGCGACGCCCTCCATCTCAGACGTCTTTTCGTCGGTGCCGAGCACGACTGTGACGGTGACGGTGACTGAGACTATCACCGCATGCCAGTCGGACGCCCTGGGCGGCAGCTACGGAGGCACCACGGACGGCAGCTACGGTGGCACCACGGACGGCGGCGACTGGAGCACGGGCGGCCTCGGTGGCAGCTACAGCAGCGTGTCGGCCGATCCGTACACCGACGGTCTGTACGGCGCGACCACGACCAGCTCGGCCTCGAGCGCGTGCTCCACCGGCAGTTCAAGCACGGGCAGTGGTGGTGCCTTTTCGGACGCGTACGGCTCGGGCGCGTACGCGACGGGCAGTGCAGGCAGTTCTGGCTCTGGCGGCTATGGCAGTTCGAGCGACTGGGGCAGCTCTGGCAGTTCGGGCAGCTCTGGCAGTTCGGGCAGCTCAAGTGAGTGGGGCAGCTCTGGCTCGGGCAGTTCGAGTGAGTGGGGCAGCTCTGGCTCTGGCAGCTCTGGCAGTTCGGGCTCTGGCAGCTCTGGCTCTGGCAGCTCGTCGGACGCGTGGGGCTCTGGCGGTGGCTATGCGGATCCCTTTACCTCGAGCACGACGGGCGGCCTGGACATGTACACGACCAGCGGCAGCGGCAGCGTTGCGACGACGTCGGCCGAGTCGTGCGGCTGCAACGAGGAGACTGGTGCTGCTGCGCCGACGCCGACGACGAGCACGGGCCTGGGCAGCACCGACAACGCTTACGGGGACGCGGCCGACCAGGGCGGTGCGTACCCGACGGACACCTCCAGCCCCAGCATCGACAGCTACGGCCTCTAAATCGTCGGCACCGTCCAGCCGCCATAGCCTAGACTGCCTCTTTCCAGTTTTTGGTCAGGCGCTGCCTTTTAGTTTTGTTTTGGTTGGAGCCTCCTTCTAGTTTTGTTTGGTGAGACCGGCCTCCTTCTAGTTTGTTTTGGTGAGACCGCTGCCTCCTTCTAGTTTGTTTGGCTAGATTTGCACTGTCCTGTTGTTAGACTGCTTGTTCTTCTCGACTCTCATTAACCCCGTTTAGTCTTACACTGTACGCTACTTGAATACATGCCCTTTGCTCGCACCGATGACTCGCACCGAATGACTGCACCGAATGACTGCACCGAATGATTCGCAGACGTCAAATGCCGCATGCCTGCCGTGCAAATGTAACAAGTCCGTCGCACCTGCCACGCGCCTGTACGGGCCGACGTGCCGCACCTTCTAGTCTTGCTTTGCGGCAGGCGCGTGCTTGTGCTCGTGTGCCCCGCAGTGCAGACCGTCTCCACACGCGCCGCCTCTCGCGGAAGGCACTCCCTTCCGGCCGTCAAGGGGCGGCTCGTCGGCGCCTGCCGTGCACGCGCTAGAAGCAGGCGCTATCGGCGACGGCGGCCCGATGAAGAGTTCTCAGGGGCCGGAACACGGGCCTGCCGCCCACTCCTTCTTGAACAGGTCGCGTCAATCGGCAGGTGCATCTGGCGTCACGGTGGGGGCGTGTCGTCCTCCACCTCGTAGCCAGCTCCCACTTTGTAGCTCGTAGCTCGTGGCTCTACCCTGCATTTAGCCAATTCTGCTGGTCGCGTTCGACTTTAGCCGCCTCGACATCCTCGACATCTCGACGTCTATAAAACGCCGCCGCGAGCGCCGTCCACTGCAGTCCACCACCGCTCCGATACGATACAATCATACCACTTCTTGCCAACCGCCTGACGACCCCGCCGACGACGACTGTTCTTCACTTTTGTTCTTGCTGCCACCGCCATGTCCCTGCCGAGCGACTTTCTCTGGGGCTTTGCCACCGCCTCGTACGTGCTCGCCCCGTACCTCCCTCCCTGCCGACTCGCTAACCGCCAGCTACCAAATCGAGGGCGGCGTGGCCCAGGACGGCCGCGGCCCGTCCATCTGGGACACCTTCTGCGCCATCCCCGGCAAGATTGCCGACGGCAGCTCCGGCGAGGTCGCCTGCGACTCGTACAACCGCTGGCGCGACGACATTGCCCTGCTCACCAAGATCGGCGCCAAGGCGTACCGCTTCTCCGTCTCCTGGTCGCGCGTCATCCCGCTCGGCGGCCGCGCCGACCCCATCAACGAGGCCGGCCTCGCCTACTACGTCACGCTCGTCGACGCCCTGCTCGACGCCGGCATCACCCCCATGGTCACCCTGTTCCACTGGGACCTGCCCGACGCCCTTGACCAGCGCTACGGCGGCCTGCTCGACCGTACCGAGTTCCCCCTCGACTTTGAGCACTATGCGCGCGTGCTCTTCCGGGCCCTGCCCCGGGTCAAGCACTGGATCACCTTCAACGAGCCCTGGTGCTCGTCCATCCTCGGCTACAGCACCGGCTTCTTTGCGCCCGGCCGCACCTCGGACCGCACCAAGTCCGCCGTCGGCGACAGCACGCGCGAGCCCTGGGCCGTCGGCCACAACCTCCTCATCGCCCACGGCCGCGCCGTCAAGGTCTACCGCGACGAGTTCAAGCCCGCCAGCGCCGGCGGCGAGATTGGCATCACGCTCAACGGCGACATGTGCTACCCCTGGGACCCCGCGTGCGCCGCCGACGTCGAGGCCGTCGAGCGCAAGCTCGAGTTTAGCATCGCCTGGTTCGCCGACCCCATCTACCACGGCGACTACCCGGCGTCCATGCGCGCCCAGCTCGGCGACCGCCTGCCGACCTTTACCGCCGACGAGCGCGCGCTCGTCCTCGGCAGCAACGACTTTTACGGCATGAACCACTACACCGCCAACTACATCCGCCACCGCCCCGCCGACACGCCGCCGCCGGCCTGGGACTTTATGGGCAACCTCGACACCCGGTTCGAGGACAAGGCCGGCAACTGCATTGGGCCCGAGACCCAGTCGTTCTGGCTGCGCCCCAACCCCGGCGGCTTCCGCGACCTGCTGCTCTGGCTGACCAAGCGCTACGGCCGCCCCAAGATTTACGTCACCGAGAACGGCACCAGCGTCAAGGGCGAAAACGACCTGTCCGTCGACGACGTCGTCAAGGACGACTTTCGCGTCCAGTACTTTGACGGCTACGTGCGCGCCATGGCCGACGCCGTCGCCGCCGGCGCCAACGTCCGCGGCTACATGGCCTGGTCGCTCATGGACAACTTTGAGTGGGCCGAGGGCTACGAGACGCGCTTCGGCGTCACGTACGTCGACTACGAGCATGGCCAGACGCGCATCCCCAAGGCCAGCGCCCTGTCGCTCAAGCCGCTGTTTGAGAGCCTGATTGAAAAGGCCTAGTCGGTCAAGGTGGCAAGGGCGGTAAGTGGCGCAAGGGCGGCAAGTGGCGTGGCTGCTGCCGGCGGTTGTGGTGGTCGTTGCCGGTGGTTGTGGTGGATAGATAGAACCTCGGTTCGAGTCTCGGTATTAGCAGCACGGCCTGCCATTCTTGCTATCGCTTGCGACGCCTTGGCTCACCGCCTGTTTAGTGCCTATCTTTTCCTTTCCTTTTTCTTTTATCTTTTTTATCGTTTTGTTTATCGTTTTGTTATCGTTTTTCGATTTTATCGTCTCGCACCACGCGAATGAGCGTCGCGCAAATGGCAACCGACGACGGCGCAGCGGCCCTGCGGTTCCCCATGCCCCATGTCATTGCATTCCCCGTGCCCCATGTCATTGCACACAATCTAATACCCAATCTACCCCGGTCTCTTCCCCAACCGTGCTTCCCCGCGCGCTGGTGGGTCCGGCTGCGGCAGCGTCCTACCCCGGCTTCTGGCTTCTGGTCCTGGTCTCCTTGTCTCCTTGTTTCGCGTGTTGTTGGTGGCTGATCCAGGCATGGCATTCATCTCGTTGCCGTCTGTCTCACCGTATACCCTCGGGTGCACGCGGCCGCAGCCCTCGGGAGGCACGCGTTGCAAGGGCGGCAGGGCCTGTAGCCGATGACAATGCGCGGGTACCGGTATCGTCCTTTTGTCCTTGCACTCCGCTTGTATTTTTGTTATATTCAGCCGCCAGCCTCGTCGGTGCGAATCTTTATCGCCATATTTGTACTTGTCGTCGTCTCGTCTCGTCTCGTCTCTTCGTCTCTTTCATTGACGTCTTGCTCTTCATCTATCTTTCATTCTCTCTTCATCTCTTCATCTGTCTATCATTCTCTCTTCGTCTGTCTTTCATTCTCTCTCCATCATTGTCAGTCATCCATTCCCGCTCTCACCACCTATTCTCCATTGACGAGTCTTGCTCTTCTTGTCTCAGTCGTCCATTTATCTCACTCACACTCCCAACCACAACATGTCGGGCCCGTCGACGCGCCTGGGGTCGGTGCTGAGCCACCTGATTGGGCACCAGCAGCCGACGGCGGCCGAGACGCCGCGCGAGGTGCTGCCGCCGTACAAGCACGCGCTGTCGCCGACCATTTTCCTGGAGCGCGCGGCGGCCATTGAGCCGGACGCAGAGGCGATTGTGCACATTACGGCCAACGGGCGGATGCTGCGGCGGTCGTACGCCGAGTTTGCGGACCGCGCGCGCGGGCTGGGTTGGTACCTTGCGCGGCACGGGTACCGGCGCATCGGCATCCTGGCGACCAACACGCCGGCCTTCCTCGAGACAATCTACGCGGCGGGCGCCGTCGGCGGCGTGTTTGTGCCGGCCAACTACCGGCTGGTCGCGGCCGACATTGCGTACGTGTTTGACTGGGCCGACGTCGACATGATTGTGGCAGACGCGCAGTTTGCGGCGCTCTTGCGCGAGGGCGACGACAACTTTGCGAGCACGCACCCGCACGTGCCGATCCTGGTCGACGACGACGTCGACGCGACCGAGGGCGAGCTGCGCGGCGCCTTCGACGCGGCCGTGCTCGAGGGCCTGCAGTACGAGCGCGACAGCCACCACGGGCGCTCGCTCGTCGTCGCGCAGGACGTGTCGCTGGCATCGGCCGACGCCAACTGGGCGCGGCTGCGTGCGTTTGCGGCGTCGCAGCCGGGCCACCGGCCGCTGCACGAGGACGACACGATTGCGGTGCCCTTTACGTCGGGCACGACGGCGCGGCCCAAGGGCGTCGAGTTTACGCACCGCGGCGCGTACCTGGCGGCGCTGGCCAACGTCGCAGAGGCCGGTCTGAACGCGGAGGCGATTGGCGCGTCGGGCGACGCGGACGGCAAAGGCAGCAAGGACGGCGACCGGTGCCGGTACCTGTGGACGCTGCCCATGTTCCACGCGGTCGGCTGGACGTTCCCGTGGTCGGTGTGCGCGGTGCGCGGGACGCACGTGTGCCTGCGCAAGATTGACTACGCGCTCATCTGGCGGCTGCTCGTGGACGAGCGCGTGACGCACTTTAACGCAGCGCCGACGGTCAACACGCTGCTGTGCGCGGCCCCGGAGGCGAAGCGACTGGCGCGGCCGGTGCGCGTGACGGTGGCGGCGAGCCCGCCGACGGCGCACCTGTTTGAGCAGATGGACCGCCTGAACCTGCGGCCGGTGCACGTGTACGGCATGACGGAGACGTACGGCCCGATTACGCGCGGGTACGTGCTGCCGGCGTGGGACGCGCTGCCCGGGTCGCAAAAGTTTGAGCGCATGGCCCGCCAGGGCCACGGGTTCCTGACGAGCCTGCCGGTGCGCGTCATCAAGACGAACGAGGACGGCAGCAGCATCACCGACGCCGACGCCGTGCCCGAGGACGTGCCGCGCGACGGCGCGACGATTGGCGAGATTGTCTTTGTCGGCAACATTTGCGCCAAGGGCTACTACAAGGACGCGCCGGCGACGGCCAAGCTGTTTGCCGGCGGCGTGCTGCACTCGGGCGACCTTGCCGTGTGGCACGCCGACGGCAGCGTGCAGATCCTCGACCGCGCCAAGGATATCATTATCAGCGGCGGCGAGAACATTTCGTCGGTGGCGCTGGAGAGCGTGCTGGTTGCGCACCCCGACGTGCTCGAGGCCGCCGTCGTCGCCGTGCCCGACGCGCACTGGGGCGAGCGGCCCAAGGCGTTTCTGACGCTGCGCTCGCGCGACTTTGACGAGGCCGCCTTCCTGGCGTGGACGCGCGAGCAGAGCGGCATCAGCCGCTTCATGGTCCCGCGCGAGGCCGAGGCCGTCGTCGAGCTGCCCAAGACGAGCACGGGCAAGCTGCAGAAGAATGTGCTGCGCCAGTGGGCCCTCAAGGGGACTCCGGCTGACGCCAAGGCGTGATCTTTCTCTCATTGATTTGTGTCGTGTTCATGCTACTGTTTCCTGATTTTTGTTATATTGCGTCGGTTAAGTAGGGCGAATACAGGCAGTCCCAGACACGAGGTATCACTGCAAAGACAAGAAAGAGAAGAAGAAAAGAGAAGAAAAACGATAGTCTAAGGACCGCCTTTCCGCTTCAGGCGTACGCGTGCGACGGAGTTGTGACGACGCGGAAACGTCGACGGCCTGTGTGCCAGGCGGACCGTGCCGTAGCCGTGGTGCTGTGGCGGCTGGGACGGGCCATGCTAGGGCCTGTCCGGTACCGGTTCCGCCGCCGATGCCGCCGACGCCGTCGACGCCGCCGACGCCAGCCCACGCTCGGCGTCGTCTGTCGCACCGTCAAAGCTCACGGCGTCGTGTGGCACAAACAGGCTCGACCGTAGCGTCCCACGCACGCGTCGTGCCGGTCGTCGTGTCGGGCTCGTGCCCTCGAGACGGTTCAGGATCGTGTCTGCGACGGCCGCCGTCACCGTCGACGACAACAGCGGCGACGGCGAGTACAGCGGCCCCGTGTGTGCGTGTCCGTAGTAGTGTGCGTGTGCCGTCGAGGGGCGAAGCAGGGCCGACGGCGTCACGGGCCGGTCGACCATGGGCGGTCCGCTCTCGGCCGTCGTCGTCTGCTGCAGCACCGAAAAGGCACTGTGGGCGTTTTCGAGGCCAGGTCGCGTCGGCGACAGCAGCACGGCCTCGCCCCTCGTCGTCTGGTCGGGGCCGTACGACGCACTCCGCCAGAGGTGCGTCGCGTCGTCGTCGTAGTCGTCGTAGTCGTCGTAGGCCTCCTCCTCCTCGTAGTCCGCCTTGGGCGTGCGCTGCGACGGCACGCCCGTCGACTCGGCCGTCGCCACGAGCGACAGCGACCGGTTCGTCAGCGTGCCGACAAAGTTGACGCGCGACGCACGTGACGAGCGACGCGACGAGCGCACGGGCGTCGTGGGCGTGCGTGCATCGTCGGCCAGCAGCGGCTGTGCGTCGCCACCGTCGTCGTCGTCGTCGTCGTCGGTGTCGCGGCCGCCGTCGGGCAGCGGCCGTCCACTGGTAATGACAAAGACGCCCGAGAAGGTGAGCAGGCAGCCGCCGACAAAGGTGACGGCCTGCCGCGCCGTCGTGCGTTCAAAGTCGCCGTAGAGCACAGCGCTGCCGACAATGACGGAGAGCGTAAAGAGGACAAACTGGATGGGAATGACGAGTGTCGAGTCGAAGCGCTGCAGCGCCTTGTTGACGTAGCGCACCTGCATGACGGCCGTGCCGAGCAGGATGACGAGCAAGACGTACGTCATGGGTGCCGCAAACGCGCCCAGCAGCGTCGACGACAGCATCGACGACACGCCCTTGGTCGCCAGCACCGTGTACGCGCCAAACAGCCCGACCAGGCCCAGGTCCAGCAGGATCGTGCGGTGCCCGTAGCGCGGACTCGCCCACATCAGCAGCCCAATCAGCACGCCCGTCACGCCCGCGTACACCTCAAAGGCCGGCCGCGTAATGGCGTCCCACACGTCGTGCGGGTTCAGCTTCGTCTCCTCCTGCTTCGCGCTCAGCACCACCGTCACCGCGCCCGCCACCGCCACTAGCACGCCCACGCCGTCGCGTACCCGGAACCGTTCCTTGAACAGCATCGGCGCAATCACGCAGTTGGACACCAGCGCCACCACGCCCAGCGGCGACACAATCGACGCCGGTGCAAAACCGTACGCCAGGAAATTGCCCATCTCGCCCACCGTGATCAGTACTTGGCCCAGCCACCAGTACGGCGAGTTGAGGTAGGAGGTCTCGCTTTCGTCGGCATCGGAGTCGGCGTCGGCGTCTGTGTCGGTCGCGCCGTACGCGTGCCGCCGTGCCGCCCGTGCCGCCCGTGCCGCCCGTGCTGCCGCCTGCTCCTGGTGCAGTCGCGTGTGCGCGTACCGCTGCACGTTGAGCGCCAGTGCAATCAGCACGTTGCCCACAATCGCCGTCACAATGCCAATCAGCGACGACCAGTGCAGCTCGCCCGGACCGTCGGGCGCATCGGGCGCGTCGGGCGCCCCGGGGTCGTCCATGTCAGAGTCGGTCCAGAGATTAGAGGTGCGTTGTGCTCGCGAGGCGTCGTCGACTCGTCGACTCGTCGAGCTCGTCGAGACTACCAGTCTCAGCTCGGCATGGGGCCGTCGCAAGGCCAAAGACGCAGGCGTCCGACGTCGACGTCAATGTGTTTGGAGAAAAGAGAAAGGTCGGTCAAACAGTTTGATGGTTGCAATCGCGAATGGTCGCAATCGGTCGTTGTGGATGTCGAGGCCATGCAGGCTGTGCAGGTGCGTCGGGCTTGCTACGCGTCTGCCTGCTACGCGTCTGCCTCTGCGCGTCTGCCTCTGCGCGTCTGCCTCTGCGTGTCTGCCTGCTGCTCAAACTCGCAAAATGTCGCGGCGCGTTGGGGCCAGCCGCAAGGCGAGACGAGGGACCGGATCGATGAATGTAGACAAGAGTGACAGGCCGGCCAACGAGACGCGCAAAACGCCGATGCCCACTTGCCCGACGTCCAGCACAGTGCAAATTACAGTGCTAACAGTGCAAATTACAGTGTGCCAAGACTGTAACACGTCCAGTGCCCGAAAATACAGAACAACGCCCTATAAGTGCTGACGCTATAGACGCTATTCACACGTATATTTACAGCGCTAATAATCAATTATTGCATTGTCCGCCGGCACCGCCGGTTATGCTGCCAAACGCCAATCAAAACCTACTCCATCTGCCGCCACTGCTTGGACAGCGGGCTCGCCACCTTGGGCGCAAACTGCAGGCTCTTGCGCCGCGCCGCCATCAGCCGAATCATCAGCCCGTCCTCCTTCTGCCCCAGCAGCCCACTGCCCAGCTCATTGTACGACACCGACCGCTGCTTCGGCGGGCACGTCCGTGTCAGAAGCTCCTGCTTCCGGCTGTACCCGCCCGCCGACCCGACCGTCATCTCGCTGTCCTCGTCCTCGTACCCGTCCTCGCTGCCGTACGGCGTCGACGGCGAAAGGTTGGCCGCGTACCGCGCCACCGCCTCCGGTGCCGGCGTCTTCGGGACCGGTGTCAGCGTCCAGTCGGGCTCGCCGTACCCGTCCGCCTCCACGTCGTCGCCCCGCCCCGACCGCCCCGACCGCCCCGACCGCGCCGACGGCTCCTCGGGCGTCCGTACCCACAACGCACTATCGCGGCGGTTCCGTGGCGTCGCCGGGGCCGTCCGACACTCGCGCGCGCTCACCGACGCCGACGTCAGCGTCTGCTTGGCCGGCGTCGACACCGACGTCGACGACGACGACGACGACACCACGCGCCCATTCATGTTGGCCAGCGCTTCGGGCTCCATGCTCTTGCGCCGCCGACCGCTGCTGCCGCGCGGCAGCGACAACGTGTCAATCGTGTACGCCGACTCCTCCACCCACGCATTCTCGCGCTCGCAGTCCAGCACCCAGCTGACGCCCACGCACTGCACCACGCCCCGGCTCGCCCGTACCTTGTCCAGAGTCCGCTTGCTGCCGTCCTTGAACACCACGTGCGTGATGCCCACCTTGTTCGTCCCGGACACCGACGACGACACCGACGACGACACCGACGACGACACGTCCTCGGACGGGCTCCACGGCCAGCTCTTGACGCACTGGGCGCCCATTTGCGTCAGCAGGTCGACAAAGATGGCACTAGCATCGTCGCCCTCTGTCGTGTACACGTCCACAAACACCACCGCGCCACGCAGCATGCCGGGGTCAATGTCCCGGCGCGGCGTACGTGCAGGCGTGCCCGCCGTCGACCACGTCACCGTAGCAGACCGCTCTGGCGTCATTGGTGCCGTCAAAACGACCGAGGGGACCTCGCTGTGGTCGTTGTGGTCGCTGTCGCTGTCACTGGCGCCTTCATAGTCGTCCCTCTCCATCGGCTCGCCAACGTCCATCATGTCCTGATCGGCAGGCTCCGCATCCGCCGTAGTCGTTTCGCTCGTGACCGGCGAGAAGCACAGCGAGGCAGGACCGAGAGACTCGCGGCGGCTCTTGCGCCGGCTATCCCGGATGCTTTCCCGGCGGCTCTCGCGGCGGCTCTCCCGGAGGCTCTCCCGGCGGTTGGCCCTCTGGCTTTCGCGTCGGCGGTCGCTCTTGGTCGGTGAGATGGGGCCAAAGCCCAGAGCATCCACGTCGCTCTCGCTCTCGCTCGTCTTCGCCGGCGTGGCGTGTCGCGAGCTGCTCTTTTGGTCCGAGGGCGCGCTGCTGGCTGTCGCGAATCCGCCGAGCGCAATGCTCGAACGCCGGCGCGACGACGACGCCTGCCGTGCTGCGCCCAGGCTGCGTCGGCGAAGCTTGGCCGACGCCAGAGGCGACGCGTCCGCCGCCGGCTTGAGCGGTACCTTGGACACTGTGTGGAACGTCCGGACAATGGTGCGCTGCGGCGTCGTAAACGGCACGCCAGGCGACGGCGCTGACGCAAAGCCGGCCTCGCTAAGCAGGGCCGGGTCAATGGGGATGGCATTCTCGTCGCCGTACTCCTGGCTCGCTTCGGAAAAGCTGTCGTTTGGCGCGTGCAGGGCGTCCTCAACCTCGTCCGGCTCCATCAGGGACATGTCGTTAGCTTCCTGGGCCAGCTCGAGGTCTTCCTGCGTCACGGCAATGTCGTCGTCAAACTCGGGCTCCTGCACGTCCTTGTCCACAAACACATTGTCCATCAGATCAGCAGCGTCGGCGTTATCGGCTGTGTCAATGGCCGTCGGCAGCTCGGCCTCGTCGTCGGCGTTCTCGTCCTCGTGCTCGTCCTCTTGCTCTTCCTCGCCATTGTCCTCGACGTCGGTCTCGTCGTGGTCAATCTCGTCAATCTCGTGGTCCGTCTCGTCCGTCTCGTCGCGTGCAGCCGGCGTGGGCGTCGCAACCTTGACGGGGCTGTGCGCCCTCCAGCCGTGCAGCTGGTCGGCAAGAGGCGTAAAGCCAAACGACACCTTCTTCAGGCGGCTGGTGCTCGTGCCGGCCTGCGACCCGGGTGTCTTGGTGGAGCTCTTGGTCGTCTTGGGGGCACACGGCGTAGCCACCATGTGGGCAGCGGGCATCGGCACGCGTGTAGTGGCCTCGCTGTCCGAGTCCATCTCCTCGTCTCGGTCGCCGTCCAGCTCGTGCACACGCAGACCAAATGCACCAGTCGGCGCGGCCGTAAACGTAAAGCTCGGCTTGGGAGGCGACATGGCCACCAGGACGGATGCGGCGTCCATAACGGCATCGTCCATGTCCATGTGTCCTGGCTCGGGCTCCACAGCAGCCTTGCCTGCGGCCTGGGCCTCTTCGTCGTCGTCCGTCTCGTCGGCCTCCTCGACCTCGGCAGCCTGGATGATGCGAGAGACGTCGACCGTCTCGTCAAGCTCTTCAATCTCAAAGGGAGACAGAGGGGCCGTGTCGACCGTGTCGACCTCCATCGCGTTCTCGCTCCGTGCATCCGTCTCGGGCTTGGCATCGGACCGGCGCGACGGCGTCGAGGCGCGGCCGGTGAAGAGACGGCGGCGCGTGGGCGAGTCAGTCAAGGCCTCCGCAGCATAGGCCGCGTCCGAGGCCATTTCGCTCAGCATCTGCGTCAGAGACTCGGTTCTTTCGTTGACAGCGCCCACGTCGTCGTCGGACACGTCGGCGTCGTCGGCCTCGTCGGCGTCGTCGGCGTCGTCCATCTCGACCGTCACGTCCTCGTCCGTCTCGTCGGCATCCCGGTCCTCCACGGTCGGCTCGTCCACCTTGGGCTTCACGCTGGAGGCGCTCAGGTTGGGGCGCTGGAGGAAGATGGCGGCCTTGGCTGGCGACGCCGGTCGCTTGGCGGGAGATTGCAGCGCCGACATCTTCATTGGCGAGCGCAAGGTGTCGTCCCGGCCACGGCCACTGGCGCTCATGGCGTCGACCTTGGGCGGCGGGACGGGGAAGCGCTTGGCGGGAGAGAAGAGGCCGGGTGTCGGCAGCTCGTCGCCCGACGACTTTTTTGTCGAGGCCAAACCGGCGCCATGAGGCACAAGGCCGTTCAAGCGACGGGCAGGCGATTTCAGGCCCGTTTGTGGCTCGGCAGGCTCGCTCAGGCTCAGGGAGACGGCCTGGAGGCCCTCCTTGACCGGCGACCGCAGCGGGCGGCGGGCAGGGCTGGCGAGAATGCCGAGAATGCCATGGGCACTGGGCATGGACAGGTCGGGCGCCGACAGCGAGGCCATGCTGGCGGCGACATCGCGGGTCGAGGACGCGGGGTCGAGGCCGGCCTTGGCCAGGATCTTGCTGCGGTCGGCCGCCGACACGCCGGCGTTCATGCCCGGCTTGCTGGGGCTGCGCTCGAGGGGGCGGAGATGCGACTCGCCCGTCGCACTGAGCTCGTCTTCCGACTCCTCATAACCGCGAGCCATGCGGATCTGGGTAACCTTCTTAGGGCTGAGCGGTGCGGCCAATGTGGGTGTAGGGAGTGAAGACGCCGTGCCAGTCGTGCCAGCAGTGCCAGTCGTGCCAGCCGTGGCCGTCGCAGCACCGCGACGTGCCGGTCTGGTTTTTGCGTGGGAGGCCGAGTTTGTGCCGTCGCCGGCCGTGTCGATTCTGGTCGTGGCCGACACGGTGCGGCCCTTGCCTGCCGAGGGCACAATGTTTTCCTTCTCGGGCTCCTCAAAGGACACCTTTTTCCTAGTGGTGACCTGCTTCGCCGGAGCCGGTTTGGCAGCCGCCGTGGCCGAGGCGGTGCGCACAGAGATTTTGGGCGGGCCCGAAGCCGCGGTGGACGATGTCGCCCGGGACCGCGCCGCACGCTTCTTTGTCGCGTTGGCGTCGGCGGCGGCAGCAGCGGCAGCAGCGGCAGCAGCCTCTTCGGCTCTCTTGGCCCGTGCAGCCCGGGCGGCGGTGGTGGCTGTTGTGGTCGACGTCGCCGGGGCTGTGTTGGATAGTCTGGACGACGGGCGCGCAGCATCGGGGATGGCTGCCTTTTTGGACGGCGGGCGAGTGCGGGGACGCGTTGACGCAGCAGAAGATGCAGCAGCAGATGCAGTTGTGGACGAGGTCGATGCACTAGGAGCATCGGCCGTCTTGGTCCGGGCACGGACGAGACGGGACCTGGCGAGGGCGGATGCGGGCCGGTCGAGGCCAAGCTCGTCCTGGTCGTTGTCGGTATCAACGTCGTCAGGACGGGCCTTTCTCTTGGCCGCAGCAGCGGCGGTGGTCGCGGTGGCCGTGGACAAACGGGCGGATGTTGTCGTGGTCGAGGTCGAGGCTGTCGATGACGTCGAGGCACGGGCGCGCGACGACGCGGTGCCACTGCGTGCGCGTGACGATGCCGTCTCGGAGGACGGCACGGTGGTCTTGGCAGCTCTGGCGCGTGTCATTCTCTTGGGTGGTGATTGGGGTTCCATGGTGACAATGGGAGAAGGACGCCAGACGTGGCGGATGCAAAGACTCAGGGGCGTGTGTCGGTTAGAACAGGGCAGGCGCGTCCATGAGAGTTGGGAAGGCGTAGAGAGGGGCAACGCTGGTCAGTGGCGAGGTCGGTGATGGCGCCTGCGCAAACGGGCAAGCGACGACGAGTGTGTGGTTGCGGCTGCCGTGTGCGTTGTGAGCACCTGCCGTTGGTGGTGTTTGTTTACTTGAGTCGACGGTCGTGATTGCCGTGTCGAGGCGCCAGTCGAAGAGGCGGCCGAGTCGTGATGTTGAAGGATGCGGAGAAGGCAAGCGTGCAAGCGTGCAAGCGTGCAGGCGTGCACGAACGGCGCACGTTGTTTACGCGTCTCTGATTGGGAAAACGCAGAGCTGTCTCAGCCGTGTCGGCAAGTGCGTGCAGCAACGCACGGCCAGGGATTTGTCGTAGCGGTGGAGCTGTGGAGTACGGGTAAACAACCGTTGCCCGGCAACACGTTCGGGTCCACTTTTGCTGGTGTTTCTCACAAGAAATGACGGTACGTCTTTCATTGGGTTAGGTTTCATATTTAGGTGATAGATATATAAAGCGAGATGTTTTTTCTTTTTCAGGCTCTTTCGTGAATATGTATATATTTTCTTGATTTTTGGGTTTCGCAGGTAGTATTTTTGGTTTTCTTTTGTTTTGTAAAATATTGATACGTTATCTTGAACAAAATTTACACCAAGAATTGCTAGTCAGCTCTATTGCAATGTTTGACATGAAAATCATATCGAGCTCCTCCCTACAAAGTGTAAGCACAGACACAAATATTGAGCGTCCTCTACAAGAAATTTAAGGACGGACACTTAAAAACCTTGCTGTCACGTGCTTGGCTCCACGACGGCTCTTGAAAACATGACGAAGCCGCAAAGTCGAGTCCTAAACCAGGCATATAAATACAGGCCCTGTCTCATTTCAAATCAAACTCTTAAAACCTCTCTACTACTTGTAGAACTGAACGTTAATCCTTGGACTTGTAGGTGTAATGTGTGCGACACGATGAGTGCTTGTCTTGCTGCTTAGAGATTGTGGTAGCTTATGCAACTGCGAGAGAACACACGGTACAATGGTAGACCACGGACAAAACCCGCCGGCCATGTAATATTTAACGTGCCGACACGCCGGTTTCGACGCGGGTATGATAGCGCCGACTGATGGAGCGACGCGTCAGGTGGGTGTCATCGGGCACCCAAGCCGAAGCCGGACCTATCTTTATTCTGTCCTGTGGCGAGACTAAAGTTCGGTCTCAGGCCTGCTGGCCGGATTCGCCAATTACCGCATGGGGAAGGACAGCTTCGATAGGCAAGTGCGGAAGCGGCAGAATTAAGGTTAAACTTTAAAATCAACCTGCTTAAAGAGTTGATGCCACCATGACGGGAAACATACGGTCGGCTGCACACAGAAGCAATGCGGCAGGTAGATGGGCGTGGTGAAACTTACTCCGTACGTGCGACGAAACACGCGGGAGGAGCCCGGCTAGGGTGTCGACCGGCCATTCTTCAGCCTAGAGTGCCAAGCTAGCAAGGCTGGCCGGCAAGACGAAATGTCGACGCGGGGCATCTCCGGCCGTTTTACTTGTTAAATATTTGTGATGTCGTCTGGTGGCCAGGGTTGTTCCTGGTTGGTAGTGAACTCGAGGCGCTGCTGCCTATTCAGTCTTGAATCCACTATTTCTCTCGAAGCCGCTGGGTTAATCTACTCCGTATACGGATGCAATTGGATGGTTCGCCGAGGAGATACAAGGAGCTGGATACAAGGTGACAGGCCGCTTAGAACGCGACTAGCTTCAAGACTATTCGTGCAGCCTCGTGTTACAGGCTTGACGGCTGTCGCGGCATGCATTGACACCGCGTCTGGGCGCGTGACTAAGCAAGGCAAATTTACCCTTTACGGGTACGGAATTCGGTCGTGTCCAAGCCGCGCTGGAGTTCGCGCTAGCGCCCGGCTGTTCCGTCGACCCTGCAGGAGCTGCGTCACTGACACGAGCCAAGACAGGATGTGAGATTTGGGAGCTCCAATGGATCCGACAACAGGCAAGGTAAATGAGTCGTGTATTTGAGTTTACACAGCGTGCGACACAGAAGGACTTTTGTGCGTAAATTTACTCCGTATATTCAGTAAATTTATTTTCAAATAAATGTATACAAACCGAAAGGAAGCCAAAAAGCAGGGGCCTTTGCCCAGCACAACCCATGCCGCGCATTTGCCCAGACCTTGGCCGTCTCACGCCTGTTATTTCCTTTTCTTTGTTTTTCCTTGTTCGGGTACGGAACGAAGAGCGAGCGGTGATGTGCCTTGCGCCCCATATTTGGTCCGGTTCGCATTCCAGCTTGATATTTACGTACTATAATACTTTGTAAATATAGTTGCGCTCTTCAAGAATTAAAGGCTGTGCACATCGATCCCACTTCCACTCCTACGTTCCTGGTTGTTTGACGCCGGCACGACACGAGACGCCACGAGACGGTCTTTGGCGACGACAAACAACAACGCGTACACCTTTTCCTACCATGCACGCACCGGGCTCTCTCCTGCTCGGCTTGGCCGTGGCCACGCACGCCACGGCCGCCACGGCCGCCTCTGACACCCCTGACCACCGAGCGCTGGCGCTCCGCGCGCTCGCCAACAGCCCGTCGCAGGGCTACGCCCCCCAGATTGTCGACTGCCCGGCCGAGCGCCCCGAAGCACGCGCGGCCAGCTCGCTGTCGCCCAACGAGACGGCGTGGCTCGCCTTGCGGCACAACCAGACGCAGCAGCCGCTCGTCGCGTTCCTGCAGGCGGCCAACATTGCCGGGTTCGACGCGGCGGCGTACCTGGCGTCCGTGTCGTCGGCCAACACGCCGCGCATCGGCCTCGCCATGTCGGGCGGCGGCTACCGCGCGCTCATGAACGGCGCCGGGTTCCTGGCGGCGGCCGACAGCCGCGTCGAGGGACAGCCAAGTGTTGGCAGCATCGCCGGGCTCTTGCAGGCGTCGACGTACCTGGCGGGCCTGTCGGGTGGCAGCTGGCTCGTCGGCAGCATGTTTGCCAACAACTACTCGACGACCGTGCAGCTTCGCGACGGGCGTGCGGGCTCGAACCTGTGGCGCTTTGACAATACCATCTTTGCCGGCCCGTCCGACGACGCACAGGACGGTAGTGCCAACACGACGTCAGCGTCAGCGTCGGCCAAGGCGCGTCGTGGCCTGCTCGACACCGCGTCGTACTGGACCGCCGTGGCCGACCAGGTCGCCGACAAAGCCGACGCCGGCTTCGAGACGTCGCTGACCGACTACTGGGGCCGCGCGCTGTCGTACCAGCTCATTGACGCCGAGGCCGGCGGGCCTGCGTACACGTTCTCGTCCGTCGCGCTCGCCGACGACTTTGCCCAGGGCGCGACGCCCTTTCCCATCATCGTCGCCGACAGCCGCGCGCCCGGCACGACGACGATTGCGCTAAACTCGACCGTCTACGAGTTCAACGCCTTTGAGATGGGCTCCTGGGACCCGACGACGTACGGCTTCGTGCCGACGGCGTACCTCGGCAGCAACTTTTCCGACGGCCGCGTCGCCAATGCGTCCGACAGCCACTGCGTGCGTGGCCTCGACCAGTTTGGCTATGTCATGGGCACCTCGTCCACCCTCTTCAACCAGTTCCTGCTCAACAACATTAGCGCCGCCGTCAACGTGCCCTCGTTTGTCGTCAACGTCATCACCGACGTCCTCACCAAGCTCGGCAACGACAACAACGACATTGCCCAGTGGGTGCCCAACCCCTTTTACCAGTACAACCCCGACACCAACCCCTTTGCCGACCAGACGCAGCTCACGCTCGTCGACGGCGGCGAGGACCTGCAGAACCTGCCGCTGCACCCCCTCATCCAGCCCCTGCGTGCCCTCGACCTCGTCGTCGCCGTCGACGCCAGCGCCGACACCGACTTTAGCTGGCCCAACGGTACCGCCCTGCGCGCCACCTTTGACCGCCAGTTTGGCGACATTGCCAACGGCACCCTCTTTCCCGCCGTCCCCGACGCCAACACCTTTGTCAACCTCGGCCTCAACCAGCGCCCAACCTTTTTCGGCTGCGACGCCGCCAACTTCTCCGTCGGGCCCGGCCAGCGCGTGCCCCCGCTCGTCGTCTACCTGCCCAACGCCCCGCTCACCGCCTTTAGCAACGTGTCCACCTTTGACCCAGAGTACACCCTCGCCGAGCGCAACGCCATCATCGAGAACGGCTTCAACGCCGCCACGCGCGGCAACGGTACCCTCGACGCCAACTGGCCCGCCTGCCTCGCCTGCGCCACGCTCAGTCGCAGCTTCCAACGCACAAACGCCACCGTGCCCGACGTCTGCACCCAGTGCTTTGCCGACTACTGCTGGGACGGCACCCTCAACACCACCAACGTCGCCGTCTACGAGCCCGAGCTCCTGCTCGCCGGCGCGTCCACCCTCGCCGACAGCGCCGCCAGCCCGAGCGCCAGCCTGTCGAGCACCACCGTCGTCTCCCTCGTCGCCGTCGTCTCCTTCCTGTTGCTGGTCTAGCCGGCGTGTCTCATACGAACCTTGTCTGACTAATCACCAGACGTCCCCGCCAAAAATGCGAACTCAAAATACAAATACAATACAAAATACAAAATCAAAATACAAAATCAAAATACAAAATAACAAAAAATAAAAAGCGGAATAATGTATATGCAAATCCAACGCGATCCAACGAAACCAAACGACCCAACGACCAAGGCAACCCAACGCAAAGCAGGTCACGTCACCGAAACGAGCGGAACGGGCTCTCGCACTTGACGTCCTGCACGCCCTCGGGCATCAGCCGCATCCACTCCACCCACCCCGGCTTGTCCACCACACCGCCGTCCGTCAGCCGCACCGTCAGGCTCAGTTGCGTGCCCGGCCCGCTGCCCGCTGCCTCGGGACTGCCGGGCACCGTCTTGCGCAGCGGCGCCAGCAGGATCGACGGCAGCCGCGCGCTCGCCGATACCTGCATGTGGAACGGTGCCGGGCAGCTCGTCACCAGCGCGCGCTCGCGGTCCGCGCCACGCTCCTCCACCAGCGCCGGGTACGCCGACATGAGCCGCACGTGCAGCTCCGCCGCCGACAGCGACCCCAGAGGACCTCCGAACCGCTGGCCCAGCCGCGACCGTAGCTCGTCCACCACCGCGCGCGTAAACGCCGCCCGCCCGAGCGCGTGGTTAGGGTCCTGGCCCACCGCCGCCGCGACAACCTCGAACACGCCCTCGCGTCGCGTCATCCGCGTGCACGGGTAGTACGCGCTGTCCATGAGCAACAGCGTGTCGGCCGTGGCGTCCTCCAGCGTCGACTGGATCGCGGCCCAGCGAATGGTGGCCTGCGTCTGTCCTGGTGTCTTGTCCATGGCGCTGAACCGTCAGCACCGTCCGCGTTCTGTCGATTGAATCTATCGATCAAAAAAGAAAAAAAAGAGAAAAAAAACTCACCTGGAAAGAACGAGCTCGCGGTCGCGGTCGAGGTACGTAAAGCCGGCATAGTAGAATACCTTGAGCGTGTTGCGCAGGTCGCTGTTGTTGATAAACACATTCACCGTCTGCAACAGCCACCGCAGCGGACTCTGTGCGCCCACCGGAATGGTCGCCCGCTCCACGCTGTAGTGGTACCGGTCGCCCAGCAGCGCCGACAGCTCGTCCACGGCGCCATGCACCTCCGCGTCCGAGTCGTTGGACCACAGCACCACCAGAACCTGCACGCGCTCGTACCGGCTGCGGCTCGCATTCGCCTCGTTGATCACGCGCGCCGTCGCGCTCTGCAGCTCGCCCACCAGGCTCTCGATGCCAGGCAGCGCCGTTTGGCCAGGTGGCAGCGGCGGCGCGCTAAACTTGTCCATCCGTGGGCCCGATGGAAGCGGCGTACGAAGCCGTGCGTCCGCTCCAGTCGACAGCCGGCGTGGCTGCGGCGGCGGAAGCGAGGGCGGGGGGTGGATCCGGTCAGGGCTCCGGCTCAGCGGCTGCTGGTGCTGCACGGGGAGTGGCGACTGAGGGTGGCCGTGGTGGTGGTTGTGGTGGTTGTGGTTGTGGTGAGACATGTGCGCCTGGTGGCTTGCGTGAGCGTGCTGGGCGTGTTGGTGCTGGCGGGGGTCGACGGCATGCATAATGGGGCTCATGTCCGTGTCGACGTCCATATCCTGCGCGTCGGCCTGCCCAAACGAGTGCCGGCCGTTGCTCTGTGCAGGACTAATCAGGCGGCCGGTCAGCGGCGGGTAGTCGCCCGTCGGTGGGTGCGGCATAAACTTTCTCACGGCGTCTTCCCATCCCATGCCATGGTGGCTCGGGTGGCACTGTCTGTTAGCGGCTGCTCCGGTCCACGTTGGCATCACACTTACGGCAACGCGCCGGCGTCGGCAGTCGATGCAGGCGCCCAGCTTCCGGATCAGCGCCGCCTTTTCACGCTGGGGTGCCGACAAGGGGCCGGTGCGTCGCCGGCTAGGCCGCCGCGGTGCCGCTGCATCGTTTGCCCCCGCAACGGAAAAGGACGCCTGAGAGGCAAATGTCGGCGACATGGCGTCGCCTGGGCTCGCCGTCGTCGTGTAGTTTGGCGATGCATGGTCTTTGGGGGCGTCGCTTCCATCCACCGCCATGGCGCTGGCGTTGGTCACGTTGGTCACCGTGGGCGATGCAGACGACGACGTGCCGGGTCGAGCATGCGGTGAGGGGGGGTCCGAGGGCGAACGGCCTCGGTCCGTGACCGAACCTTCCGACGTCGGCCGGGACGGCGCTTGGTGGGACTCTTCTCGCATCGGCGACTCAACGAGGCTAGCGACTGAGTGCATGGCCATGGTCAGACTCGAAAGTTGGATCTGTACGCAAGCGTGACGGGTCGTCTCCCGGACCAGTCCGCTCCTGTCGAGTATAAGGTCCGTGCAAAAAAAGTCTGCGAGTGTGCCGTCTATTGCATCGTACTGCACGAATACAAGCTTGGTCGTATCAACGCTGGAGATAAAAAAGCTGGTGCCAGTGAAAAGATGAACAAGGAACTTGGGCGCAGTTCTTTACCTTGGGAGCTTTCCGAGATGAACAAATAGAATGGAAAAGAAAAAACGAAAGAAAAACGAAAGAACGGCCGCAGTCGAGGTGACACCGATGGCGTGAGGTCGAAGACGCAAGATGAGGGCCGACCAAGGGGATTTATACTGGGCCGACGGTGACGAGATGGTGAAGCTACTTGCACCAGGCTCTCACCACAAAAGGGATTGGTGAGCTGGTTGGCTGTCCTGCACGAGGGGTGCAGACGATAGGTAAACAAATGGCTGGTCCAATCGCCAGTGGGAATTCACTACCATATATAGTAGAAAACTGGAGATGGCAGCAGAGACTGGCAGATGTGCGTACGCAGTAGAACGATGCACAGGTAAACAGACAGGTGGCAAGCCAAAGAACGGCCGTTCTCACAGCGCCCCGCCGCGTCCAGGAGGACTTTGTTGTTGTTGCGTCTGCTGCTGGCGCTCTACAACGTCCAGCATGTAACTGTTGCTCGTGCGGTGGCAGTTGGAATACTCCGAAAATGGGGACGCGAGCAGGCACGGGAGACAAAGAGCGGGAACGGCGTCGTGCAAGAAGGGATCTGGCTCGCTGGCTCGTTGCGTCTGCCTTTTGTTGCTCTCCTTCTGGCGCCTTCAAGGTTCCTGGTTGCAGAGTTTGTCGACTTTTCTGTGCTGCCGTCGAGTTTTCGTTTCCTTTTTCGTGCCTCTTGTTTCGTCGTAGTTACCTCGGCCCTCTTATATTTTTGTATGTCTGTAGCCGATGGCGATGGGCTGGCTGTACTACAGCTGGCTGTCTGCACGCTCGTGAAAGTGTGTGTCTTGGAGACCTCCTGTTCGGGGGAAACGGGTGACGACGAGAATGCAAAGAGCAGGAATGTCACGAGAGCGAGGTGTCCCGTTTAGGCCGAGCAATAGACAGGGTATCGGAGAGCTGCAGACGCGTCGCCGTCGTCGCCGTCGTCGCTGTCGTCGCCGTCCAAAGGGGTGTGATGGTGTGGATGGGTGGAACAGGCGCAGATAAAGGAACAAAAGTCGCCGCGTGCGCAGAGTTGGGCTGAAAGACCCGATGAGCGGAGGACGTAGCCGAAGAAGGATGGGCCGGGTGTGTTGTTGCAGACGTCTGGGCGCAGCTGCAAGTGTATGACATGCAGCGAGTATGTGCGCACAAAAGACACCTCACAACCACTCTGGAAGGGTATGGAAGGTCTGTCACTCGGTGTCCGCTGGGATTCTCCGACAAAGATGGCGTTCGTCTCGGTCTGTGTAGACGGCCAGTGTATGGTGGTCAAGAGTTTCGTCCGGTCCGTTGCTGGTTGCAGAAATCAACCAACGAGTGTTGCTGTGTTGCTAGGCTCTCACGAGTTGCTGTTCGAGATGGTAGCGTTGATCTCGAGAGCGTGGTGCCTGTCCGCCTCTGTCGTGCTTTGCTTGGTGCTTGCTTTGCTGTGGAAGACCAAAGACGAGCCAGGTCTGGCAGTAGGACTCCGGCTGCCTTAAGACAGAATCCTGGCGATCAGGCCCAAGTGTGAAAGAGTGGCTGTGGCCCGTCCAGGTGCAACAGGGCCGCGATGTGGTTCGTCTAAAGGGCGAAGCGACTGTGAGCGCCTAGGGACGATGCGGGGCCCAGCAGGGGTGGGAAAAGCAAGATCCTTCGGTGCAGATTGGTCACGATAGATCTGAGGACACCGTGAGAGCCCAGTGCTATGCGCCTGTGTTTGTAGCCCAGCAGGTTCCAAGACCCGGCTGTGCAGTGCAACGGCTACGATACCACTGGGCTAGTCGGGAGGACCCGAGTCGAAGGGACGTTCGTTGAGGTCGGCTCGGTTTCTGCACAGATGACTCTGCAAGTCTGGAGGTGCAGCAACAGGTGCCTGGCTGGGCACTGACGTGCGGTGCGTGTGTAGCCGTGTGAATATAGTGTATCGGATTGGCGTGTGCATGTGCGTTCTTTGGTATGTCTGTGGTCTCTCTGGTATGAGCCATACGCCCCAGTGGCCCTAGTAGTGCAGTGTTATTCTGGGTAGTGTTTTACCGAGTATAAAGCGCACTTGTTGATGTGCCCGGCTGTGGAAGCTGCATGCAGCTCAAGGGTGTGCAGTAATGTCGTATGTTGGCCCAGCCGTTATAGGAGCTGCATTATAGGCGCCGGCGTCTCGCGGGGCTAGTTGACCGACGCGAAAGAATCAAAGAATCAGAAGCCAAAGGCCGGACATGGCACGTCAACAGTGCAGGGAGATAACGTATGGCTAGGCAAAAGACAACACGGGCCAGCGTAGGACCTGGGGCTCCATCCGAAGGAGGGGTGAGAAACGGAATAATGCCAAAGCACGGGAGTGAGAACAGAGCAGGGAGCTACCAGGACGACGATCTTCAGACGCAAGGAAACCGAAAAATACGGCTAAGGGGTCTTTTCACCGGAGACCACAGCGGCAAAGCGTCTGACGTCGTATCAGCATTCAGTCGTTGGATCCAGAGGCTCCGTTCCCTTTTCCGGAGTGAACGGTCGTGGAGGGACGGGCCTCAAAAGCAATCGTGATGGGAAATAATGCGGATGGTCGAGGGCCAACAGCAGGCGAACAATGCCGACAATGCCGACACTGCCGTGTGATCTCGAATAACACTCATGCACGCAGAGGCATATTTAATATAAACATACAAAGAGCTCGCCGGAAAGGGACGAGGTGAGCCAGGGCAGCGTAACCGTCACGATTGCAAGGGGCAGGAGACAAAGGAATATGTAAAAACATGCATCAGACAAAGGACGACGGGAGGACGTCAAGCACCGAGGTGAAGAAAGGGAGCAGCGGCGGCTAAGTTCGAAGCAGAAGTGATGGCTGGCATTAGCGTGGTCCTCGGATCGAAACGAGACAAGACCGCGCGAGACGCAAGGAGGGTGTGTGGACGAGGGCGCGATGGGTCGTGGATGCGCGCTGACAAGGATGTACGAGGGGAAATCTGCATCTGTGTTTGACGTGCAAGGTAGCAAAAGGAGAGAGAAGGTGTTCTCGGTGATCACTGGTGGCAGTGGAGCCTGTTCTCGATCTCCACGAGAGTGCGGAAGGAGCAAACGAGCCCATTCTGGCTCCCAACGACGCGCCTTTGATTTAGATGTGTATATTTATTTTGGGCAGGCAGTACGGAGCCGATGCCGTAGCGTTTGGACAGCCGGCGGAAGGCGTGAGCGTGAACGAGAGGAAAAAGGAAAGCGCAGGCTCGCGGTGTGGCAGGCACTGCGGCCGGTAGAGTCGCATGCGGAAGGGGCCACCTTCCACCAACAGAGATGTGTCTCCCTGCCCAGCAGGCACGCATCGGTCGGAGTCAGATACCCACAGCCAGTTGCTAAAAGTATAAATATATTAATGCTGGCGGCGGAGATCGAGTGACCTGGGGGGAAGGAGTAGGACGTGTCTGGCGCGGTACGCGGGTGGCTGCTGCCCGGTGTGAGATGCAACGCGCATCGATAATTAAACGCAAGAGGAAGGAGCCACGCTTACACCGAGGACGGAAGGGCCAGACGAGACAACAGCACAAGACAGCTAGTACAAGGATGCAGGAGAGGAGTACGCAGGAGTACGCAGGAGTACGCAGTAGTGCAGCAGCAGGTGTATGCACGTGTGCAAGTGATGCGCATATGCAAATATCAGGCCCAGTGCACAGCAGCCCCTCTGGTTTCTCAAGCCGGAAGAAAACGAGGATCGAGAAACTCGAGTGCGCAGCGGCCGCGGAGGATCTGAGGGAAAGAACGACGGGAAGGGGTACGCAACGAAGAGGGGCGGCGGGTTCGTGTCGGTGCGGGTCTCCAGAACGGGGAAGGGTATTAGTCTGCTTGCCCGCCAGTGGACAAAGTCTTTTTTGATTTTTTGATTTTTGGTGCATCCGGAGTGGACAAACAAGCTACCATTTCGACATTGTCTGGATTGTAGATAATGTCGTAAGTCGCACTCGATGAGCGTTTCATCAAAGCGAGCTGCTAGCAACGCTCAGACAATCACGGCGCTCAAGGAGGAAGGAAAGAGGGGGGGAGGAGCCCGGGTGGGCTTCGGCAAGTTAACGAAAAGGGAAGTCGTGACAGCCCACGCCGCAGCAAGACGGACGAGCATCGTGAAGGCGCCCGAGACTACAAGGTCCAGATACAAACGTGGCCACGGTCTAAATTTACATGGGCATCAACGCCGGTGTGCACGTTTTTCATGCAGGTGCAAATTAGAAGTTGGAGAGGATGGCCGAGATATTGTCTGCTGTGGGCACGGCAGGACGATGCATGCGTCTTGGGCGTCTTCGTGCCGCTGCCGGCTCACTTCCCAGGAAGGTAAGAACGACAGCCGAAAGTATATTTATCACCCCCGGGGTCCTAGGAAGCCCAGCGCACCTTCCGTTCTACGGCTAGTTCTTAATGCATGCGTTGATTCGTTGACGAGGCTCGAGCATGGTCATCGTTGAGAGAGCCGAAGAGAGGAAAAGCCGCCGGAACGTTTCCTATGAGACGGCGGCAAAATCAACTGGTTCAGGGAGCAGGACGAAAAAGAACAAGTATAAAATGTCTTGAATAACTGGAGAAGCCTTGCTGTCTGTTACGGAAAGTGGAATAAGGGGGATAGGGAAGCACGAAAGCGGAAAGTGGACTGGAGAACGACCGAGGAAATGCAGATGAAATGCAATAATGAGCCTTTTAAAACGGCCGTTTAAATAAATATACAAATTACAAGAAGACCAGAAAGTGACGAGGTATGCCGAAAACGAAGACGCGCTCTGATGGCATGTACATTATACATACTCGAAAAAGTGTTTCGGCTCGATGTTGTAGCGCCGACTAAAATGTTTTGCATGGGAGATCATTGTGATGGTCCCGCAGCCTATGGAATCCGTTGCCAATTTCTTTTCCAGATCCTACGTCTGACATTTGGATTCGAATCCACGGATATGCCTGGAAACAAGGGAAAATGCAGTAAAATAAGAATGATCCATATTCGATCGCTGCTTGTCCAACCGGTTCGATCGCGGATGACAAGAGTGACAAGGCTAATAGGGACTGATGGCTACAAAAGATGGAAAGACTGAAAGACAGAGACAGAAAGACAGAAAGACGGAAGCGCGGGCAAACTATTGACTCTTGAAACAGGCCCATCTGAAAGGCCAAGGTATCTCGGCCAAAAAGCTCAAGCGTGTCAGCCCGAACTACTCAAGCACGGGCCAGTTTCAATAGGAAATGACAGCTCACCGGCCGCTTGTGCTTCCACACTCTGGACAGAGCAAGCTAGCAACGGTGGCTTTGGGCACTTGCCCGCGCCCAAACGACAACGCGCAAGTAAAAAAGTAAGAAAGTAGAAAAGTTCACCTGAAGCGAGCACCATCATGACAAATAGACCGAGTTGAGACATGCCGACTTGAGATTTCAAGGACAGGAACGACTCGACACGGGATGCGGATGAAGGCTATCACCAGGCATCTCTTCACGTCATGCATCGGCGCACGCAACGCCACTCAGCCTGAGACATGCATACAACTGCAACACAGACGCAAAAATGAAATTGTCTGAGCAACGGAATAGGCACAAGCCGACACTGATGCGCCGGGCTCGCATCGAGGCACCTCGCGCGCTGCTGAGCCGGGTACGGGTAGATGGCTGTGCTCGTGTGTTGTGCTAATCAACTCACGCCCATGCAACGCAAGCAGAGAGACAGGTGGACGTGTGGCTTGTACAAAGGCATGTTGACGTCTTCACCCTAGTCATGCGAGGCGCTCCTTGCTTTTGGCCCCTGGCCATCATTGCCGCCCACTCGACCGGGATCTTCTTTCCGCCCTAGCCCAACACGTAACCGTACTCCGTAAGGATTCAACGCATGCTTACTCCGTAATATTTAACTATCAAGCACCACGGAGTAGGTCAGCACACGGTTTCATCGGGCAGAGGCGTGATGAGATCGAAACCTGGTCGAATCACACTGCCAGGGATGCAAGATGGGCATCTGAGAGCAGAAGTACTCCAACATCACATCGGCCGACAAGCGAGCGGGTGTGCTATTTTAGTTCACAGACGTACCTACTGATTGCATGATACAGCCCATTTTGGCCACGAAATGTACTCCGTAAACAATGTCACCGACCAAAGAGGACCTGCATTCTTTGCTCTTGTTCCGTGGTTCTTGGGTTGACGGGCCGCGCTGTGATTGGAGTTTGTCGGAAACGACCCGAGCTGCAAAAGTAGTGCGTGTGTTGTCATCGCCACCAAGAAGTCGAGGATTTGAGCCAAGTTGTTCACACCGGGCCTTACCGCGAGCTATCCTTGTTCTGCAACTAGTGCGAGTACGGGGTCGTACATTTACATCCGCCTGCTTGACCGTGTGCTAGTCTGGCCGATTAGTGCATGCACTAAATGTTGGTTGTTGGAAATGCGCACGTCCTCGACGCGCTCATCACACTCTTGTTGCAGTTGCAGTCGGGCCAACACACACGGGAGTTGATAAACGAGGAGAGACGGGCCATTCAAGCGAACACGCACAGCATGTCCAAAAATAACCTGCACATCCATGCACAAAGGGAGCAAGTCATGGCAACAATTCTCTCTCCTAGAAAGACGCGTTGCATTCAAGGCACATAGGCCGATAATGCCCAGTGCGACTTTTGCGCAGACTACGACTGTGTAACGCGGCTATATGAGCTGCGCACCATGGCATTGTTTTTCTTTTTTCTTTTTTCTTTTTTCTTTTTTCTTTTTTCTTTTTTCTTTTTTCTTTTTTCTTTTTTCTTTTTTCTTTTTTCTTTTTTCTTTTTTCTTTTTTCATTTGCGCTGGCTGGTACGCTGTCTGGGAGCTGTGCTTTGCCGCGGTACGTTTCGCTGTGTGTTTGATTTGTTCGACGTGTTTGACTCGACGGTCTGCTTGTTGTGCGACACGGCAGGTGAGGAGCGGAGCAGGATGCGAAGACCAGATACTCGATATCATGGAGGCTGGAGGTACTTTTCGACGCGGACAGCATCAGAGCATAACAGGCTCAGGTTCCAAGACGCAACCAACGCAAAGGGCCTCAGTGCAAGGGAGCCGGCCGCCAACAGCCCGGGGACAATAATTTAGTACGGAGTAGGCTCGTCTTCATCACTGCGTCGGCGACACCTGGTTGCTTTCTTTTGAGCTTGATACCAGTGACAACCCCTGCCTGCCTACGGAGTACCCGCCCACGTCAATCACCCCCCTAACCCTGTAATTTATTGCGTGAGAGCGGCCCGCCCGATCCTTTATCCTTTTTTCCCTTTCCTCTTTTTCCTTTTAATTTTTAATTTTTAATTTTTTCAGCACAAGCAGACTCCATATTCCGAATGTGTTTCTCGATCGTCATAGAGCCTGAGATAAGGTGGAGTTGGTCTGCGACGTCCTGGTGTAAATATACGAGGGCCTTCACAACCGTGGGAAACATGCGTTGCGTATTCTCCGAGTTCGATCATGATACTTGACAGTCAAGAGTTCCGTTTGCACTGCGCTCCACAGTCTACACTTTGGTCGAGCATCCACATCCCATACGACCTCGACGGGGATTCGACGCGCCTGCTCTCCTGGGCAGTTTTTTGCTCCTTTGAGCTGTGCAGCTAGAAAAGAGTCTTGCGAATGGGAACGCATCCGAGCCACGCGACAGTTGGGCCACGAACAAAAGGAACCAAAGCGTGCATGGTGAATGTAATTTCCAAATAAAAACACAGGCGACTAAAATCGGAAAACCCCCAAAACAAACATAGCATGACGTTTCCCGAGCGTGCCTTCCGGCTGGATCAAAGCACCCCTCGCTTGTGTTGGCGTGCTCTGTTGGCCGTTGGTTGCTGCTGCCCCGTGCACAACAGCATTTCCCGATTTTCTCTACTTGCGCGCCGATGGGGAAGGCGCGTCTGGCGTTGGGCGCAGGCATCGCTGCATCGCAGGTCACAGACACAGCACAGACACAGCATGCGTTCATAGGCCGTCACCGAGATGCACGGCAGGTGCGAGGGGCACCACTCCAAGCCCACCTTCCACATCGTCCATGCTGTCAAGCGCCGACCCCTTTTCCGGGCGACTGCCCGCTTTGCCCTTTTGCCCTCTGCTCAACCCGAACAGAATGCGAACTGCATCGTGCGTTCCATCTCGCCCGGCGGCCCTCGAACCCTCGCCTGCCACGTTGATTGTACCCGCTGCCCATCTCCATCCGCCTGCAGTCTCCCGCCTGCCACACCAATCGCTGCTTCCCGTTGGCCTGGTGTTGGCCCGTTGGCCTGTTGGCCCAGATTCCAGATTCCACACTCGACCACTCCAGTCCACTGTCCTCAGACCGGCCCTTGCACGGCCCGCATCGCATTCGGCCTCCTGCAATCTGCGTCTGCGTCTGCGTCTGCGTCTGCGTATGCGCCTCCGCCTGCTGAACGGGCGCCTGGGCCGTCTTGCGGAATGCGTCTGTCGCCGTGGGCGTGCGTGTGACACGGCAGGACGACCGACAGAGCACACAATACATGCGAGAACGCCACCTCGAGACTCGAAACTCGAGACTCGAGACTCGAGTCTGGCGACGCGACCTGCCGGCTCGAAGCTCGCGACTCGCGACCCGGCCGAGTACCACACGTGTTGTGCGGCCAGACGCGCCGGCTCGTGGGGCTGTTTATGGCGTGCCCTTTATCCTCGACGGCATCCTTACTCCTGTCATTAATCCGTCTTCCACAGCGTCGTTTCAGACTTTGGATTGCTCACCTTTCCACGACACCCACGACACAACGTCCACGGTGTCTGGGTGCTGTGAGTTGTGAATTGTGAGCCCCTCTTATGCAAGGCAAGATGCAAGAAATCAAACAGGTATTACCTGCCCACTTATGCACGTCGCAGATTTGTTTGCGACATGCTGCCACCGAGGCTTTGGGCAGTTGCGAGGGCTTGCTCGATGTATGTTTACGGATAGGAAAAGCGCGGCCGACGACAGACTGGCAGGCGGGAGGCCCGCGGGCCGAGACATCACGTCCTTATGCCACGTCGTAGTACCGCCTGAATGCTGGGCGTCGACAGTCGACAGTCGCGCGTGCCCACGGCCGCTTTGCGTCCCGACCTAACACGCCACCGGACCAGGACACGACGGCCTTGCCATGGTGATGGTGTATGCCGTACCATGCCGTTCCGTGGATGCCGGTGCACGACAGTGTCGTGTTGCTGCACGCACGCGGGTGGCGGGACGACTGCGGCCGGCTCCCCTGCACCGATGGCCTCGGCGAATCAGATTGCAAGACGACAGGCTTTGAAACTGACCTTGTCGGCTTCACGCCGAGAATACGCGTGGCGCAAGACGGACAGTTTATCACGATGGCGCGCGATGCCTGTTTCCTGGTGCTTCTACTCCGTACTGCGTGGCGGACCATCGCCGTGGCATTATGCGGGCCATGTCACATCGTGCTTTGCCATGCAGTTTCTCGGGATTCCACAGCGGATTCCTGCCACTACTTGCAAACACTGGAAATAACAGACGGCCAGCCGCCATTGCCCTTGCCCTTTGCTCTATGGAATTGTCGAGAAAACGGACGATCCGTCGCGACAAGTGAGAAAATGCACAAAGGCCAATTCGCAGGACCCTTGGCATGCGGCTTCACAAAGGCTGTAGGACAATACGACTCGACGCAGCCTGCCTGCACTCTGTGACGCTGCCGCACGGCGCACACCCCGGTCGACCGAGATCTAGTGTGGCTCGAATGCGTCCCGAGTCTGCATGCACAGACAGCGACCCATCCATGGATGCCGAGCCTGACTGCACCCGGCACGGGCGACGGAAAACGCACGCACGCAGCCCCTCACCTGGTCGTCAGCCATCTCGTATTCCGGGTTGGCTCGAGGCTTGCAATTTCCTGCGCAGTCCACCTTTCTCCCCTCCCGGCATGCACGAACAACGCATACCACGGCAAGGCCTGGCCTGGCATGGCCCGGCCGCATCGAGCTGCAGCTAGCTGCAAGAGCTGCAGAGTGCAGAAACAACGGAAACCGCACAAGTGCAAAGATGAAAAATGCACACGCTGCAGCCTGTAATTGCAGACTGCAAGCGCGGCAGGAAATATGCAGGACTGCGCGCATCACAGGCCGCGCGCACCCAGCCATCGGTGCTGGTGCTGGACTGCTGGACTGCTGGACTGCTGGACTTCTGGACTGCGGGATTCGGGCTCGCTCCGTCGTACCCGCCGCATCGCCAGTAGCGACGAGCCACTGTCTCACCACTGTGCGCTGTCGCCATCAGACATTTCGCAGACTGATTCAGCCCGAGGGTGCGAGTGTCCGAGTGTCGTCGGCGCCCCCGTCTGGCACAAGATCTGGTACAAGCTCACCGGGCTGCGAGACATGCACAGTGTGTTCGTGGCATTTGTGGCATGGCGATTCAGCGCGGCGAGGTGAAGACGCCCGTTGAACGGCTCGACTGGCCGGGCACGGTCTGACACCCTTCGGTGAAGCCCGCTGCAGGCCTGGGCAGGGCTCGGTATGTGTGCTGTCCCGTGCAGCCAGTCAGAGCCCGTGCTTGGCAGCATCGTGTCTCGCCTTGCCACGCTGGCAGCCCTTTCTCGCTTTCTTGCTTTCTTGCTTTCTCGCTTTCTTGCAAGCAGTGCATCTCATCGTGCTGTCTTTGCGTCGGATGACGATGGATGCTCGAGTTGCTACCCAATATGCAGCTTTGCCTCACGCCCGGCCTCTGGCGCATGCGGGATTTACAACACGAGCAAGGGCAACGCGGCCATCGAATCGCAAAGGCTGGTCGCCGCCCGAGCCGCCCAAGCACGATCCCACGCGGCACGAGAAGTTGCAAAAACAATGCCCCAAAGTGTCGAGGTGCAGCGTCGCCACGCGATGCATCGCTGGAACTTGTCACGATGCTGTCCAGTCTGGCTTGTTTGATCAAAGTAGCCGACATGCGTGCATGCCGCGAGTGACAGCCAAGCAGGCAAACAAAAAACAAAAAAAGTTTACTGGAGCTGCCCAACTTTCGTGAGAAGCGTAGCGTCAGACTCCAGCCGTAATAGATGTGGGCTCTTGATTGACTCTGGTCCTG
The DNA here is from genome assembly GCA_029298855.1 of Ophiostoma populinum. Lineage (NCBI taxonomy): Eukaryota > Fungi > Ascomycota > Sordariomycetes > Ophiostomatales > Ophiostomataceae > Ophiostoma > Ophiostoma populinum. The sequence continues at coordinate 2,135,796 of JANSLU010000008.1, read as the reverse complement.
CAGGGTTGTGGGTTTACCACACGGAGTAATGAGCCTAGATGCACGAAATCGACGGAACAGTATGGGCATCTTACTCAAACGTTTCCGATTCACGCCTTTCGCAAGGGTCCAGTGTCGTGTCTGCTGCAATTGCGATGCGGTATCCGATGGATGCCACTGCGCGACGCTGATGCAACGTAAAGGTCGTTCTCCAGACGGGGCAGGCGTGCGGTACGCGGCCACCAGCCATCCATCCTTTTGGTCGTTTCTCCTCTTATACGAGACCATTGACTACTGCAATGCTACGCATGTACAACATCCTGCCTAGGATTGAAAAGTGCGGATAGAGGATTTCAAGTCTGCCACACGAGATGATTGCATACCTCGTCGGGAAGCGTTGTACGCCTCTCTACCGTATACTAGTATTTTGCGTGAACGGACAAAATGGACGGAAATGGCTGCTACATCAGTCGAACCAGCTGGCACTCTTGCGTTGCAGTTGCACTGTCGCATGGGCCAGCGCACCAGGTCACCCTGGCTGCGATGCTCGGATCGTCCATCATCCGCGGGATCTACAAGTGGTTCAATGGTTTTTTAGAATTGCAAAGCTGCGTTTGTGAATCTGTCGGCCCATATGAGATTCCCAGGCCCCTGCTGTTTGACGCAAGCTGAGCCGAGGTACGTGCAACTGGTCCACGACAACGACAGCCAAGGTCCACCTGTTGACGAAGCAGATGAAAAAGAAAGCAGATGAAAAAGAAAAAAACTGCACTAGACGTCGTTCCACGCGTCCTGCTTGACCCAGCCGGCATACTTGGTCTGGATCTTCATACTGTCGAGGACGCGCTGCTTGAGGTCGGCCGCCTCAATGTCGGCGCCGAGGAACGCGCCGTGCGTGTGCGTAAAGTCGTGTTCCTTCAAGATCTGCCACATGGCAAACACCTCGTCGCCCGACAGAGGGATCATGTTGGGGATGCTCCACATAAAGGCAAATGAGTTCATGCCGGGCGGACGGCTGCGCACCGTGCCGAGCGCGTCCGTGGCCCAGCTGCCGAGTCCGGCGGGCGTCGTGACGAGCGTGTCGGCGACGAGCAGGTGCCCATCGTGGAGCAGCACCTGGCTGCCGGGAAAGTGGCCGCCGAGGCGGATCGCCTTGGGCCCGAGGCCGGGCCCGAAGCCGGGCCCGACTCCGGAGTCGAGGCCGAGCACGTCCTGCACGTCGTCGCCGTCCCAAAACACCTGGCGGTCGGACGTCTGCACCACCCAGGCGCGGTCCTCGGCGCGCAGGTAGACGGGGCAGCCAAAGGCGGCGGCCCACTCGGTGTGCGACGAGTAGTAGTGCGGGTGCGAGATGACAATGGCGCGCAGCCCGCCGAGCTCGTGGATGCGTGCCATGGTGGCCTCGTCGAGCAGCGTCAGGCAGTCCCAGAGCACGTTGCCACCCGGTGTGCGGACGAGCACGGCGCGCTGGCCAATGGCAAACTTGGGCTCGGTCACGATGCTGACGAGGTCCGGGTGGCCGCCGGTGGCCGGGTGGAAGACGTTGTGGTGTGCGGTGCGCACGGCGGCCATGGTGACAAAGGCCTGGCCGCCCGGCGGCGTGAACTGGCGCGGGTCGTCGCAAATGAGGCACGTCGGCAGCGCGTTGCGGTCGGCGGTCGGGAACTGCGTGCCACAGGCCGTGCACACGAGCAGTGCGTCTGTCGCCGTCGGGTCGTACGCAGCAGGCGCCATTCGGTGGACACTGGTCTCGCTGGGCAGTAAACACTGGAAACTAAAAGGGGGAAGCGGACACAAAGAGGCAGGTGCAGTATGTTAGATCAGGACGAACCCCTGAATGAACATGGCGCTTTGGCAAGAGCGACCGGTGTGCCTTCCGGCACGTACTGGTAGCTCCTGCCTGCGGTTGAGGTCGGGCGACCCCACCTTCGCGACAGGCGCGGAAAGAGCAACGGCGAGAGTGGGGAGCCACTTTTGGCACTCTGTTGACAGCTTCACGTTTGCACCCCGCCTCTCACGACCGCCACCTTTCATTGACCAGCCTAGTGTTCCTTTCAACACGACCAGATACCCACGCTCGACTGCGGCCGATCCGGCATTTCTTCTCGCAAACGTTTCGACCGCTCGACATGAGCTTTGCCATTGAAGTCCCCGGGGCAGCGGTGCCGCTGAGCCTGGCGGACATGCACCGGGCGCTGGAGGCGGGCAACGCACGCGACCACACGCAGCGCGAGGCGGCGGTGCAGCAGCTGGAGGCGTGGCAGACGCAGGCCAACTACTTTGCGTCGCTGCAGACGGCGTTTCTGGACCGCACGCTGGCACTCGAGATGCGGCTGCTGGCCATTATCCTCTTCAAGAACGGCATCGACAAGCACTGGCGGACGGCCGTGCGCGCCCACGCACAGCGACTGCCGGCCGAGGAAAAGGCGCTGATCCGGTCGCGGCTGCTGCAGGGCACCGTGGACGAGGACCACCGGGCGCTGGCGCTGCACAATGCGCTGGCGACGGCCAAGATTGTGCGCATCGACTACCCGCAGGAGTGGCCCGAGGCGCTGCCGGAGATTATTGCGGTGCTGCGTGCGACCAAGGACGCGAGCCCGGCACGTCTGTACGGCGCGCTGACGGTGCTGCTGCGCGTCATCAAGGAGCTCGGCACGGCGCGGCTGCGGCGCTCGCAGACGGCGCTGCACCACGTCGCCGAGGAGCTCTTCTTTCTCTTGGGCGACATTTACACGGGCAACACGGCGGCGTGGATGGAGTATCTGCAGGCGTCGACTCCGTCAGCGTCGGCATCGGCACCGGCGCTGACGGAGCCGGTGCGGCAGGCCATGGACAACAGCCTGCTGGCTCTCAAGGTGCTGCGACACCTAGTCGTCAGCGGCTTCGAGTACCCGCACCGGTCGAAGCTGGTGCAGGAGTTTTGGACGCTGTCGCAGACACACTTTGAGCAGTTTCTGGGCTACTTTCACGCGCACGGCGGCGCCGAGACGGAGTCTGACACGGACGCCAAGACGGACGCATCCGCGACGGTCATGGTGGGCAAGCACCTGCTCAAGTTTGCCAAGCTGCACCTGGACGTGAGCGAGTCGCACCCTGCGAGCTTTGCGGCGCTGCCCAACTCGGTGGCGCTGGTGCGTGGGTACTGGGGCCTGGTGGCGGGCTTTGCCGACGTGTACAAGAGTTCGGGCGGCCTGCGGCAGAATGCGAGCGGCGGCGGCAAGGCGTCGGCCAAGCTGGACGGCCCGCTGGTGGAGCTGCTGGCGCTGCGCGGGCTGCTGCTGCTCAAGAGCTGCCTGCAAATCATCTCGCAACCACTGCAGACGTTCAAGTACCGCAGCCCCGAGGCGCAGGCGGAGCAGAATGCGGGCGTCACGCGGCTCAAGCTGGAACTGTTTACAGACGAGTTTGTGCTGCAAGTCGTCGACACCATCATCTCGCGGCTCTTTACTTTTCGCGAGTCGGACCTGGACGCGTGGAACGAAGGGCCGGAGGAGTGGGAGCTGCACGAGAGCGAGGCGGGCGCGGCGTGGGAGTGGCAGGTGCGGCCGTGTGCGGAAAAGGTTTTTTTGAGCCTATTCCTCCACTACAAGAAGCTGCTGAGCGCGCCGCTGCTGCGCTACTTCCAGCTGGCAATGAGCGACGACGTCGACGTGCTGACCAAGGAGGCCGTGTACACGGCCATGTGCAACTCGGCGGCGGCGGTCGACGCGGCGTTTGACTACAGCGCGTTTGTGCAGGGGACGCTGGTGCGCGACGTACAGACGCAGGGCCCGCTGGCCAAGATTTTGCGGCGGCGCGTCGCGATCCTGCTGGGCGCGTGGTCCTTTTACGACTTGACGGACGCGGCGCGGCGCGACGTGTACTCCATCTACGCGCACCTCTTCAACCGAGCGGACGCGGCCAACGACGAGGTGGTGCGGCTGACGGCGGCGCGGCAGCTCAAGACGACGGTGGACGACTACAAGTTCCGGGCGGCCGACTTTGAGCCGCACGCGGCGACGGTCTTTGCGGCGCTCATTGACCTATTGCAGGAGGTCGAGGGCGACGAGACGAAGCTGGCGGTGCTGGGCACGATGCGGACGTACATTGAGCGGCTCGAGACGATTGCGGCGCGCTTCAGCGACGGCGTGATGGGCGCGCTGCCCGGGATCTGGGCGTCGGAGGCGGCCGACACGTACATGATCAAGCAGTCGGTGCTCAGCATCTTTGCAGCGCTCATCATGGCGCTCGGGCCGGCGTCGCGCGCGTACCACGCCCTCACCTTCCCGCTCATTGCCGACGCGCTCGACCGCGACGCGCCGCTGCACCAGTTCCTCAACGAGGAGGCGACCGAGCTGTGGCACAGCGTGCTGAGCCAGAGCGAGGCGCCCCTGGACGCGGCGCTGGTGGCGCTGCTGCCGCGCGCGCTCGAGGTGCTCGACTACGACTCGGGCACTGCGGCGACGGCGCTGCAGATTGTGGCGGCGTACGTGGTGCTGGCGCCGCGCGACGTGCTCGGCGAGACGCACCGGCGGCCGACGCTGACGGCGCTGCTGGGCGCGATGCAGACAAAGCGGTGGGAGCAGCTCAAGGCGGCGGCGGTGGTCGTGCAGAACATGGTGCTGACGGCGCACTTGCTCGGCGGCGCCGAGGGCGTGGCCGTGGTGGCGCGCGACATGATGGCGTGCGGGCTGCTGCCGCGGATCCTGGAGCAGCTGCACGCGGTGCACGAGGCGGCACAGACGACGGGCCCGAACGCGAAGCCGAGCCCGCTGCGGCCGACGACGCAGGTCGAGTACGTGCTGATCCTGGCACGCCTCGCGCTCGCCGACCCCGGCACGTTTGTCGAGCTGCTGGCGTCGGTGCCAGGCGGCCTGTCGGCGACGTGGGCGTGGCTGGCGCCGCTCTGGTTCGCCACCTTTGACCACATGTCGGCCGGCGAGTACCACAAGGTCTCCTGCCTCGCCATTACGCGCCTGCTCGAGGTCGAGGGGGCCATGTCGGACCTTGTGCTGGCCGGCAACCTGCAGGACTACTTTTCCATGTGGACGGCCGCCGTGTCCAACGCCCAGGGCGGCTCGACGCAGCCCGACTACTACCGCTGGGCCGAGGGCGCCCCAGCGCCGACCGAGTACGACACGCCACTGATGACGGCCGAGAGCCGGCTCGCCGCACAGGACCCGCTGCACACCGAGACGACGTACGACTACGTCCTGGCCCGGCTACAGGCGCTCGTCGCACGCGTCGGCGGCGACGCAGCCTTTGAGGCCAACTACGCCGTCAACGTCGACCGCGACGTGCTCGCCTCGTTTCGCGGGTTGACGACGCTGATTGTGGAGTGATTTCTCTTTATCAATCTTCTCTTAGATTGCAATACATTCGCTATGTTACAGCCTGCTGCTGGCCTCTGGGGGAACCTCGACGACGACCTTCCCCCACGTCTCGCGCCCGCCGAGGGCCTTGAGGGTCGCCGGCACGGCCTCGAGCCCGACAAACGGCCGGTCGGCCGGCACAAACACAGTCGGCCGGAACGCGCCACGCGCAATCAGCCGCCCGAGTCCCTCCCACACCAGCGGGATCGCGCCCGGCTCGTTGACCGTGTACGCGCCCCAGTGGATGCCGACGATGCTAATGTTCTTGAGCAGCACCTTGTTCAGCGCCAGCTTCTCGATGCTGCCGGCCGCAAAGCCGACGACCAGGATGCGTCCGTTCCACGCCGTGCACTTGGTGCTGCGGTCGACCATGCCGACAGGGTCGTACACAATATCGACGCCACGCCCGCCCGTCAGCGTCTTGACCGTCGTCGGCCAGTCGGCGTCGGTCGCGTAGTTGATACCGTGGTCGGCGCCAAACGCACGCGCAACGGCCAGCTTCGCATCGGTGCCGGCCGTCGCAATGACCGTCGCGCCAAACGCCTTGGCAATCTGCACGGCCGCCAGGCCGACACCACCCGCCGCCGCGTGCACGAGCACCGTGTCGCCACGCTGGATGCCCGCGCGTGTCACGAGCGCCGCGTAGCTCGTCGGCGCCGTCACAAACAGGCCGGCCGCCTGGGCACACGTCCAGCCCGCCGGCACCGGCTGCAGCTGCGCCTCCGTCGCACACACGCGCGTCGCAAACGCGCCCTGGCTCGCGCCAAACACAAGGTCGCCGACGGCAAACCGCGGCTGCACGGGGCCGGCCGACGGGACGCCGACGACGACGCCCGCAAACTCGGCGCCCGCGACCCACGGGAACGGCGGCTGGTTCTGGTACTTGCCCTGGATCTGCAAAATGTCAAAGAAGTTGGCCGCCGCCGCGCGCACCTCGACCACGTACTGCGTCGGCGTCGGCTGCGGGTCCGCCAGCTTCGTCACCACAAGCTCGTCCGGCCCCTGTCATTCATTAGCACTGCCGTCCGCTGGCGGTCAGGAGGCGAGAGCCGGGAAGCCTACCTTGACGTAGTTGGAAACCTGAATGCCCTTCATGTTGTTGGTGGTCCTGAGTGCCATGCAACGCGTCGGCCGCCCGCGTTTTATACACGCCGGGTGCCATCCCGGGTTGGACCGAGGCAGATCCACCTCCACAACTTCCCCGCAACTGCTAACCGCACTGTTTTGGCTACTTGCACAACATAGTGCAAATAGCGGTCAAGGACCCGTGATTCGTACAGCCTGCATCTCACAGCTCACTGCTCACTGGATGACTGGCTCACTGGCTGACTGGATCACTGGCTGACTGTCTCACTGGACACAGCTTGTCAGGGCCAGGGCAACGTGTCGATTCTGCCCGGCCGATTCTACGCCGATTGTGCGCCGATTGCGCCGAGCCTTGGCCAATACAATTTCAATAATCACTAGCGCATTCGTCACGTGACTGTCGCGTCGTTTGTTTTGGTCTTTCCCAATCCGGACTACATCACCGCCGTAGCGTTTGCGCCTTCTCCATCTTTCGCGACGGTCGCTCTTTCCCTCTTACCGACTTGCTCGCCACACATTTGCAACCGGCCACCTCTTTGTTTTCCCCTTTTCCTCTCTCCCTCTCATCTTCCACACGCATCGCGACCACGTTTCGCGACCAGTTTCGCGTCAACGTCTCGCGCCGTCGCATCCCCACCGTCGCAGACCGCTGTCGCGTCGCTACGCGCTTCGTCCATTGTCTGCAGCCGACCATTTGCATCGCCCGCCCGTCCCGTCTCCAGAACCGTCTCCAGAACCGTCTCCAGAACCGTCTCCAGAACCGTCTCCAGAACCGCCTCCAGAACCGTCTCAAAACCGTCTAGAGTTACACTGCACCCGGTTTTGGATCCGCGCCGCTCGTTCGCCTCGCCTACGCAATGGAATCCCTCTTTGGCGGGAACCTCTCCTTCTTTCGCGGCGATTCAGACGCCGCCCGCGAGCCTACCCCTCCGACCCCCGTCGAAGCGTGAGTCTTTTTTTCTTTTTCTTTCTTTCTTTTTCTTTTTCTGTTTATCGCGTCACCATTGTCTCGACGCGCTCCCGCGCCTGTCTTTTTGCACCGTCGCGTCGCGGATCGCCATGCAGTCACTAACGGAACAGGACGCTCACCGTGCCGCAGCGCTTTGACAGCGTCAGCGTGGCCGAAACCAAGGTGGAAGACACAGACGACGGCCCGTCGCTGGCCGCCGACCGCCTGCGCGACGTCGCGGACCTCGACGAAGTGGAGGAGTTTTCCGCCAGTATGGTTGTGAGCGACCTCCTCACCGACGCGGCCCAGCCCAAGAAAAAGTCGACTGTCTTGGTCGACTACGACGACGATAGCGACGACACCGACGACGGTGTCATGAGCACCAAGTCGCGCCTCCGCGCGCCCGTTCCGCCTTCGTCTGCGGCCAAGTCGACGGCCCGCACGCCGCACACCGCCAAGGTCGCTCCGGACGCCAGCACGCCCAAGCCGCGCCGTGGCCGCCCGTCCAAATCGGCATCGACATCGGTCTCGACATCGGTCTCGGCATCGGCATCGAGCCCGCCGTTTGTCGACGCCGACGAGGCCACCAAAAAGGCCCTCGACAACCCCGAGCCCGAGGCGGGCGTCTCGAGCGACGGCGAGGACGCCGACGACGTTCCTGCCCTCGCGTCCACCAAGAAGACGCCCGCCAAGCGCGGCCGCAAGCCGAGCGCCACGCCCAGCAAGGCCAAGACGCCGTCCAAGCCCGTCTTCACCGCCAGCGGCAAGCGCGTCGGCCGCCCGCCCGGCTCAAAGACCAACAAGCAGCCTGCCGTGAGCAAGCGGCCCAAGAGCGACCGCCAGATCGCCATGGAGGCCAACCGTATCGCCAACGCCCCGCCGCCGCCCAAGGACGTCGCTCCTGCTGCTGGCGCTGGCGCGACCAAGAAGCGCGGCCGGCCTGCCGGGTCCAAGACAACGGCCAAGACGGCCGCGTCTGCCCCGGTTGCCGGCAAGAAGCGCGGCCGCCCGGCCAAGGCCGACAAGGCCGACAAGGTCGACAAGGCTGAGAAGGCCGACAAGGCCGACAAGAGCGAGACGACGACCGAGCCCAAGAAGCGCGGCCGGCCGGCGGGTTCCACCAAGGCGGCCAAGACGGCCAAGGCGGCCAAGACGGCCAAGACGGCCACAACGGACGCGACGCCCAAGAAGCGAGGCCGGCCGGCTGGTGCGGCCTCGACGACGGCCACCGCGTCGCCCAAGAAACGCGGTCGGCCTGCGGGTTCTGCCTCGACGACTGCGACGCCCAAGAAGCGCGGTCGGCCTGCGGGTTCTGCGTCGGCGACTGCGACGCCCAAGAAGCGCGGGCGGCCTGCCAGCACGGCCAGCACGGCCAGCACGGCCAAAAAGGCCAAGTCCAACATTTTCATTGTCGAGGAGATTGTCGACCACCGCGTCAACGAGGTCACGGCGGCGACCGAGTTCCGCGTCAAGTGGCAGGGGTACCCGTCCGAGGATAACACGTGGGAGCCGCGGCGCAACCTCCTAAGCTGCAAGGATATGCTTGCCAGCTACGAAGAGAGCATCAAGGCGTAGGCGGCGTCTGTCGTCTGCCCTGTTTGCCAGTATGTGAGTCATGTTCGATGCACGGCTCGGACGGGGTCTTGGTCATTCGTGTTTCATGGTTACGCGGTTGGTTTGTGGAGTATGGTTTTTGTTTTGCTCCTGTTTATCACGTTGGACGCTTGTATTCATATATAGTTGTATAATTATCGTTTTGTTTGCGTGTCGCCCTTGTGCAATCTCGCCCAGGCGCTACTCGCGCTATTGACACTGCCTCGCGCCATGTTCTACCCCATTCGCTGGCCTTCTCTGGGGGCCCCACCCTGGCGGCTGGTCACCGCTGAGCAAGCGCCCTGCATCGATAGCTGCTGCCCCGTTTGCAACAACGCTCCTTCCGCTTCACGCACCTTCTCAAAGTTGACACATTTGCCATTTGCCCCTTTTTGGCTCTTGTCATCAACTCCTCATCCCTCGTCCACCGTCCACCGTCCGTCGTCCACCGTCACCGTCACCGTCGTCCGTCCATTCTCGCCGACGCGCCCGCGCCCGCGACCCCGCGATCCCGCAATCCGCGATCCCGCAATCCGCGATCCCGCGTTCCTTTTGCAACATCGCCACCATGTCTTCAGAGGAGACGCCAGAGGCGCAGCTGTCGTTCAAGGTCAAGACCTCGGGCGACCGGCTGCACAAAATTGAGATGCCCGAGACGGCGACCGTGCTGGAGCTCAAGGCCAAGCTGGCGACCGCCGAGTTTGAGGACATCCCCGTCGAGCGTCAGCGCCTCATCTACTCGGGCCGTGTCATGAAGAACGACGACACGCTCGCGTCCTACAAGATCAAGAACAACAACACGCTGCACCTTGTCAAGAGCGCCGCCAGCAACCACTCGGCCGCCGCCGCCGCCGCGCCCGCCGGTGGCGCCACCGCGTCCGGTGCCGTGCCCTCGATTCCCGCCAACATGGCCGCCGGCACATCGGCCGGAAACCTGCTGGCCGGCCTCACGGGCGCACGCTTCGCCGGCCAGGCGCCCCTTCCCAACTCCAGCATTTTTGGGCCCGATGGAGGAGTACGTCATTTTTTCTTTGTTCTTTTTCTGTTGTCCTGCTGTTCTGCCGACTGCTAACCGCCAGATGAGCTTGCCGTCCGAGTCGGCTTTCGAAGAAATTCTCAACAACCCGGCCGCCATGTCGTCGATGCGTGAGACCCTCGACAACCCCCAGTTCATCGACTTTATGGTCCAGAACAACCCCTTTTTGCGCAACATGCCCAACGCCCGCGAGATGCTGCAGTCGCCCATGATGCGGCGCATGATGACCGACCCCGACACCATCCGCATGGTGGCCAACATGCGCTCGCAGATGGGCGGGGCCCGTGGTGCTACTGCCGGCGGTTTTCCCGCGCCCGGTGCCACCGACACGACGCCCGCCGGCGCTGCGTCGACGCCTGCTGGCGGCAACCCCGCCACCCAACACGTCAACCCCCCTGCCGGTTCGAACCCGTATGCCAGTATGTTTGGTGGCAACGCTCCCCGCGTCCGCGCAACCCAACACGTCAACCCCCCCCCCGGTTCGAACCCGTATGCCAGTCTGTTGGGCGGCAACGGTCCCGGTGGTAGTGTACCCATGACACCCGAAGCGATCCGGGCGACACTGCAGCAGTTGGAGCAGGTGTTTGCCGGTGTTGGTGCTGGCGGTGCCGGAGCTGGTGGCAACCCCCTTGCCGGCCTCGGCAGCCTCGGCAGCCTCGGCGGCCTCGGTGGCCTCGGTGGCAATGCGGCCCCGGCGGCCCCGGCCGATACCCGGCCACCCGAGGAGATGTACGCCGAGCAGCTGCGCCAGCTCAACGACATGGGCTTCTTTGACTTTGACCGCAACGTCACGGCCCTGCGTCGCAGCGGCGGCAACGTACAAGGCGCCATTCAGCACCTGCTCGGCGACTGAGCGGTGTCGTTTTTCTTCCACTTTCACGTCCAGCATGCTTTTGTGCACGTCCAAGGCACTACTCTTGGTGCACTACGAATCCGTATACGAATGACACGTCAATCGAACCATTGTGTGTAGCAGTTGTAATAGCGTGACAATGAACAGTAATTGCAAAAGACGGACGATCGCGAGGCTGTGACGTCGTGGGGCTCCTGCCAATTCGCGCTAAGGCTCAGAAAGACGCTCCTTCCACGGGCAGCTCCAGCGTTCCTCACTTGCTCGTCGCACTTGCTCGTCGCACCTTCCCTTTGACAACCCAAACAGCCCCTGAATCCGACATGGCTCTGTTTGCATCCGTCGCCTTGTCCTAATCAACACAATGCCCATCCACGGCATCTTTTACGCGCGCTTCCTGCCGCAAGAAGGTACGGTCGCATCTGCATGTACGCTGTACGCGACGCCCGGTGCTAACGCCAGCAGGCACAAAGATTGTCGCACAGAGCCCGCCGGGGTGCATCGTCCCGGTCGCGGCCGCCGACGAGAGCGACGACGATGACTTTGACCCGATGCACTGGCCCGGCAGCCCTGGCCGCGCCGACGGCGCCGACACCGACGGCCTAGCAGCGCGCACGGCCGGCCTCGACCTGAACCAGGGCGCAAGCGACGACGCAGGTTCCGACGCCGGTTCCGACGCCGACTCCGACTCCGAGTCTGGTTCGGGTTCCGCCGACGACACGCTCGAGTTCAAGTCGCGGCCGCGCGCGCGCGCGGCCAAGAAGAAACACGCAAGCAAGGCCCGGCCGCGGGCGGGGTCGGGTTCCGACATTGCACCGTCCGACAACGACGTGCGTTTGGCGGGCGGCGACTCGGACACGGGGTCGGCGGCGACGAAGCGCACGCGGTCGGCGGCGGCGTCGGCGTCGGCGTCGGCCATGCTCGGCACGGCCGCCAGCGTGTCGAGCTCGTCGGTGCTGCGCCGCGCGCGCCCGCTCAAGCCGCCGCTGTTTGACTTTGACGTCATGGCCGAGTACGTCATTCCCAAGCCCGCCTTTTTCAACTGCTACTTGGCATCGCGCGACCCCTCGGGCAAGTACGCCGTGCTCGGCCTGCCCGTAGCCATCCGTGACCCCAAGTACGACCGCAACGAGTTCATCTTCAACTTTGGCATCGTCGTCGACGCCGCCACCGACGACCAGGGTCCGTACGAGCGCGTCGTGCGCCGCCTCGCGTCGACGTTTGCCGAGATGGAGAAGCAGAATGAGTTTCTGAGCCGCGAGGAGCAGCGCCAGCGTGAAAAGGGCTCGCAGGGCCTCGGCGGGCTCGGCGGGCTCGGCGACGCGCTGGCGGCCGCTGCGGCCGCCGAGGGCGTCTCCAGCACGTCAAATCTGTCGAACCCGTCGAACCCGTCAAATCTGTCAAATTTCTCAGCCGGCCCGCTCAAGCACATCAACTCGGGCTTCTCGACGCACGCCTTCTCAACGACGCTGGCCGACCACAACGGGCACAGCCCGTACCACCGACGCTCGATCCAGAGCCTGCTCGAGATTATCAAGGAGGACCTGAACCTGTACGGCGAGTGCATGATCCCCGTCGACGACGCCAACACGATCAACATGAAACTCTTCCCCATCCACCCGAACCCGCCCGCCGTCGAGGGCTGGCACGTGCCCGTGCCCAAGATGCGCCTGGCCAGCATCGTCGACCCGACGTGGGACCTGACGCTGCAGCGCGTCATTGCGCACATGGACGGCGTGTCGGACGTGCGCCGCATCGCGTTCGAGGCCGACATCAGCATCGAGCTGTGCCGCTCCGCGCTGCGCCACCTGCTCTACTACGACACCATTCTCCTCCTCGACCTCTTCTTCTTTGGCTCGTGCTACGCGCCGCGCCCGGGCATCCACGACTTTGTCGCCAACGCCGGCGGCATCGTCGACGAGTGCGCGCGCTACGTCTGTCTCGACCGCCACGACGACGACGCGCCGCTGGCAGGGTCCACAAAGACGGCGGGCAAGGCGGGCAAGGCGGGCAAGGCGCCCAAGTCGCCCCGACGGAATCCGTTTGCCGGGCGGCCGCGCCGCCCGTCGCGGACCAAGGGTACTCTCCATGACGACCACGACCACGACCACGACCACGACCCCAATGACGCCGACGACAACGACAGCGACGACAGCAACGACTCGGACTCGGACCGATCCCTCTCGTCGTCGTCGCCGTACCACCGGCCGGCGCGCGTCAGCAACTTTGACCTGGTACGGCTCATGACGAGCTTCTGCGTCGGGCGCACCGTCGCCGAGTGGCTCAAGGGGCACGCCGACGCGGGTTTTGACGTGCTGCGTTTCGTCGACGTGCGCCGCCTCGTGCAGTTTGGCGTCATCAAGGGCTGCCTGTACCGCGTGCACAAGTACGTCGTGTCCAAGCAGTACCTGGCGTCGCTGGCCACGGGCGTGTCGGCGCCGCCCGGCGCGGCCCCAAACACTGCATCGCACACTGCATCGCACGCGTACGCACAACGCTCGGGCGACCCGCTGCAGCGGTACACGGACGGGCAGCACCACTTTGACCAGATTATGACGGAGCAGAACCTGACCGAGACCGAGCTCATCAACCGCTTAAAGCGCATGCCACTGCCCCAGGGCGACCTCATGGTTCTGTACCGCTGACTGTTTGTCCATCCGTTGCATGTGAGTTGTTTGTTCTATACCAGTATGCTACGCGCCTATATTTACAGCTTGGATATTGTACAATGCCAGTGTTACTTGGTGTCGTCGTTCTTGTCTTCCGCATTGGGGGACGCCTGGCCGCCGATCGTGCCGGCCTTGCGCCACGATTCGACCTCGTCCTTCATAATCTGGTGGCCGTTCTTCTCCGCAATGGTGGCGCGCACCTTGCGAATGTTTCTCTCGACTTCGGCGAGCTTGCGGGCTTGGGCCGGGGACGGGGAGGCTTTTGGGCGCGTGGCGGTGTCGAGCCCAAACTTGGACTCGAAGCTGCCGGGCGTGTCGAGCGTGTCCCGGTCGGCGTCTTCAGCGTCAATCTGCGCCTTCATTTCGACGCGCATCTGGCTCAGCTCGCGCAGCTCCTCGAGCTCCTTGCGCAGGCGGCGGATCCGGCCGGTGTTGGGCTCGCCGGGGTACGTCTTGCCCGAGGCCTTCCACTGCTCGTCGCTGACAATCTCAATCATGCGCACATTGTGCTTGCCCTTGCGCAGCAGCAGGTACTTGTCGCCAATCAAGAACTTCTTGGTGTCCTCGGGGTACCACAGGTGCACGGGCGTGTAGTCAATCTGCGTGCCAATCATGCCGCGGTTGTTCTTGGCCGTGACGCCCGGCCGCGACCCGACGTACGCGCCCTTGCGCACGGCAACACGCTGGCCCTCGGAGATGCTGGGCACGAGCCCGGCCGCGTACAGGATGCGCGCAATCTTGCCCTCGTCAATGAGCGAGCGCGGCAGCTGCATGTCGACGCGTGGCGCCTCGTGCGATGCAAGGCCCGACGCGCCCGGCGTCCCGGCCGGGCCGTACTGCGCGTCAAACTCGGCCTCGGCGGCGGCCAATTGCTCGTCCTCGAAACGCTCCTGCTCGCGGCGCAGGTACTCGGCGTCGGCCACGAGTTCGCCGCCGTCGGCGCCGTAATCCCGGGGCGTGAAGCTTTCGCCGGCGACGCCCGTCTCGGCCTTGAACGCGGCCTCGACGTCGCGCGACTTGTAGTTGCGCGGCACCTTCTTGGGCGCCTCGAGCTCGTCGAGCGCGTGCGCGACGGCGTCCTCGGTCTGGTGGCGTGCAAAGTGCTGGGCGCGCGTGTACGCGGCCTCGCCGATGCTCTCGGTCAGCGCGAGCACCTCAAAGGCGACAATGTGGTTGGCGATGCGCAGCGACGGGTTCTCACTGTGGCGGGCCATGATGAGCGCGACGCGGTCCTTGGGCAGAAAGGTAAACAGGTTGAGCAGCTTCTCGAGCTCCGTGTCGGGACGGCGCATAAAGTAGCCGTACAGTTCGTACGACGGCGTCCGGAACTTGTCGAGCCACAGCGCGTTGCCGGCACTCTTGCCAAACTTGTTGCCAGCGCTGTCGGTCAGCAGCGGCACGGTGAAGCCGGCCGGGTCGTCGAGCTCCGACGTCCGTGGCACCCGGCGCATCGGGTCAGGCTCGCTCTCACGCATCACCTTGAAGGCCTCGGCGCCGGCGACAATGTTGCCCCACTGGTCGGAGCCGCCGATTTGCATCTGCACGCCGCCGGTAAAGTAGAGGTGCCACCAGTCCCACGCCTGCATGAGCGGGTAGGTAAACTCGGAAAAGGACATGCCGTCGCCCTTGGACATCTTCGTCTTGACCGTGTCGCGCGACAGCATGGGGCCGATGCGCATAAAACGACCGAGTCGCATCATAAACTCCATGACCGGCAGCTTGTTCCACCAGTGGCTGTTCTGCATGATGCCACGGCGCCACGCCCACTCCTTCTTGTACCCGTAGCGTCGCGCCTGCGCGTCGACATTGACCCAGATGCGTTTGAGCTGGTAGTGGATGTGCAGCAGGTTGCGCGTCAGCTCCTCGTGCCGCATCTTCTCGCGGCTCGTCAGGCGGCCGGTCGGGTCGCCAATGCGTGCCGTCGCACCGCCCATGAGCGTCACGGCGCGGTAGCCGTTCATGTACATCCAGAACAGCGGCATCATTGGCAGCAGGTGGCCCAGGTGCAGCGACGGCGCCGTCGGGTCGATGCCGACGTACGCGCCAATCCGCCGGTCGCGCATCAGCGCGCCCATCGCCTCGTCCGTGCCCGTCACGTCCTTGACGAGCCCGCGCTCCCGGAACGTGTCCCACAGGTTCGGCTCCAGCCCGTCGCGGATCCGCTGCGCGCGCTCCTCCCACGCCCGGTCCGCCTCGTCAATTTTGGCCTGCATCTTGGGGCCGTACTTGCCCAGCTGGTGGCCGTTCATGTGCCGGCGCTGCGTGGCCCAGGGCAAGGCCCGGGGCACGGCCCGGGGCACGCCCGGGGGCGTGACACCGCGCAGCGACGTCGTGGTCCGCACCAACCGTCGTGTGACTGTCGACAGAGCCATGGTGTGTGGTGGCTCAGTTGCTGGAGCTGCCCAAGATTGTCGTGACACGAGGCTCAATCGAAGGCTTTGCACTTTACAGTGGGGCCCAGTCTACAAAGTTTACAAACAGTGCAGCCCCACCGCGTCTGCCATGGCCCACCCACAGCCGGCCCGGACTAACAATTGCGCGTCCCCGCGTTTTCCTCGCTCTTAGTCATCGTCTTTGAGACGCTCCACCCCCAGGCTTTGTCGGGACTGGGCGGCCAATCAGCGGCCTGGGAATTGTGAATTCTCAGCCATCCTCGGGCCAAACAGCTGCTGCGTGACCTGTGCCGGCCTGGCGGGCGTCTTTTCGGCTGCCGCTGCTTTCACTCACGTTCACGTCATACATCGTCATCATCACGACAACCAACATCAAGACAAACGACACACCTGTTTACTCACGACCTTGATCTCCTCCAGTCCATTTCGATACTGCGACCCGAAAGCTCGGCACGCGTCGGCTATACGATTCGCTCCGGAGCCAAAACACACACACCAGCACAACCCATAATGGCCTCGTTTGCCCGCTCGTCTCTGCTCCGGCAGGCTGCGTCGCTGCGCACCGCGCCGTCGTTCATGCTGCCGTCCACCAGCCGGATAGCCGCCTTCCACGCGTCGAGCAGACGGAGTCTCCTGCCGCCCCCGCCGCAGGTCATTATCGGTGGTGGTGCGTCCCTTTGCCCTTTGCCGTTCTGCTGTACGGGCCGAGCCCAGCTAACAACCGACAGTCAACGACGCGGCCCCGGTGCCGTCGCCGAGCCCGAGCCACGGCTCGTACCACTGGAGCTTTGAGCGCCTGATTGCCGCCGGCATCGTGCCGCTGACCGTCGCGCCATTTGCCGCCGGCTCGCTCAACCCGTCGACCGACGCCGTGTTGTGCGCGCTGCTGCTGATCCACTCGCACCTCGGCTTCTCCGTGCTCGTCACTGACTACATTCCCAAGAAGCGCTTCCCGACCGCGCGCAAGGTCTCGTCGTGGGGCCTCAACGCCGTCACCGCGCTCGTCGGTCTCGGCCTGTACGAGTTTGAGACCAACGACATTGGCGTGACGGCGCTCGTCAGCAAGCTTTGGCACGCATAGGCGGCGGTGGTGGACAGGAGGGCGCCAGCCGGTGATCGCCGCTGTGCTGTCGACTGCTGGTCGTTGGATAGACGCCCGGCTTCGGTCTCTTCCTTTGTTTGTTATATCTTGTTTGCGATAGGCTAATGTATTTTGACTCAACGTGGATGATTCTCTGATCTTGACGTGACGTGGATGATTCTGGATCTTGACGTGACGTGGACGATTTTCTGCATCTTGACTCAACGTTTGTCTCTGGATGAGTTATCCAGTTGACAGCCGATTGGTCTGGGGTCTGATGCACGTCGGTCTATGACGTGTGCATCCTACCGCGTGACGCTGCCAAGCATGTGTAAAGAACGCCGATCAAGCGGTCGATCAACACCAACCGTGTCGGGTATTTCGATACTGCTTCCAGTCGATCAAATTCGGGTCATTTAAACACCAACTCCGTGTCAGGTATTTCTCGAATACTGCATCCATCAAGTTTTTGCAATACCATTCCCAAGTTCCCATCGTCCCCCTGCACTGTCAGAGCTATATATACTCTCCCAGCTTCAGTGGAGACATCAACATCTCTTGTAGTATAGTGGTCAGTATACGGGCTTGTCACGCCCGGGACCCGGGTTCAATTCCCGGCGAGAGAGCTTTTTTTGAATGGTTTACTGTTCCAACATTTTTTTTATTCATTTCGAATGGCTTATTTGCAACACTGCCGTTTTTGTATTTTTGAGAGAATCCCGTTTTAGGTCAGCTTTTTGAGATTTGAATAATTTTCATTTCGCAGTATGCATTAATTGAAGATTTGCTAGCTCAACATGGATCGTCAGACAAGAATAAATTCAGCGGTATCAGCTCAACGCTACAACGGGCAAAGTGGCTACAACAGGGTAATGTGCTGGGCGCCCTCGTAGGCCTCGCCCGGCTCGAGGGTGGTCCAGCTCGAGACGGCGCCCGGCTCGATGCACAGCATGTTGCGGAAGGCGGCCTTGGGGCTAAAGTCGGCCATGGCGTCGGCCTTGTCGGACCAGGGGTTCCAGACGACGACGTCGGCGAGGTTGTCGCGCGCAATGGCATAGACGGGTGTGCCGCTGGCGCTGACGGTAATGGGCTGGCTGGCACCGGCGGCCGGCTTGTAGACGCGGTCGGTCTCGGCGGAAAAGGCCACGTCGCCGGCGGGCTGGGTCTTGCTGGCGACGCCGTCGGTCTTGTCAGAGTACTCGGCGTCGCCGAGGCCGGCGACGGTGGTTGACGCAATGTCCTGGTGGTCAGCGGGTTCTCAGACGAGTCATGGGGCACGGGTCACGGGCGGCGTGCTTACATCGACGCGCAGGTAGGTATGGAGGAGGACGTGAAAGTCAAAAGCCTTGGCGTCGTCGTTGGTGACGACGATGCTGGTGCGCAGGCTGCCCGGCTCGAGGGTGACACGGTAGAGCAGCGTAAAGGCGTAGGGCCAGAGGGCGGCGAGGGCCGGGTCGGCAGAGGCGGCGGACAGGCCAAAGTCGAGGGTGACGGAGGAGCCGGGGGCGCCGGAGCCCTCGCTCTCGGACTTTCCGAGAAACTCCCAGCGCGAGGTGCGGGCGAGGCCGTGCTGGGGCAGGCGCTCGGTGGGCACGCCGGCGGGCGACTTGCCAAAGACGGGGAAGACGACGGGGATGCCGCCGCGGACGGCCTTGCTACCGTCGAGGACGGCGGACTCGCTGAGGAACAGGCGTTCGGCGGGCGCACCGCCCGCAGGTGCAATGGCCTTCCAGGAAAGGACGGTGGCGCCGGTGAGCAGGACGTCGACGGACTCGGCCGAGGGCAGGACGGCGGTGACGCGGTCGCCGACGAGGTCGACGCGGGCCTGCGGGGGGAGTGCCTTTGTGGCGGCGAGCGCGGACGGCTTGTTGCGGCGGTCCATGGTGGTGGCAGTTTTGAAGCGGGGTAAAGAAGAGACGACAACAGACAGAAGACAGGCAGCAGACAGAAGACAGACGAGGGGCAGGGGCTAAAGAATTGAGAAGGAGCAACGGACAACAAGAGCAGAGCTGGAAGAGCCGCCGACGGCAGGTGCGATGCGAGGTCTGAGACGCGGCGGGGCTCTGGAGCTCCCGTTGAGTGGAACCCGTCTTTAGCGTCTAACAGTTGGGCTGAGACAGAGGGGAAGCGGGGCAGCCGCAACGACACGACGCAACGACACGACGACCGACAGGCACAAAAGCACCAACAATGCGGCAATCGGAACGGAAACGGAACGAGATGACGTCTACCACTCGCTGCGCAGACACCAGACGGCAGAGGGGTGCAGGAGGCGGCCGGCCGAGGCGCGCTGGTAGAGGCTGAACTGGTCACTGGACGCCGGACCTGGGACGGGATCAAAGGGCGACACGTCGGGCAGCCAGGCCATGGCGCCGGCAGGACTGTCAATGGGGTTCTTGGCGAGCTCTGCATTGATGCGGGCCTCGCGCAGACCGGCGAGCAGCCACTCGCACTTGCGCTGGAGCAGGCCCTCGACTGCGCGCGTCGGGTCCTCCTGAATGCAGGCGTGGGCGGTCACATTGTGCACCGTCTTGGTGTCGACACTGTCAAGGCCCTGGTGGAAGAGGCGGGCGCAGACGAGGCACGTGAGACGCGGCGTGGCGGTCTTGTCCTGGCTGCGACGGTCGCCGTGGCCGTGCAGGTCGTTTGCGTTTGTGTCTACACCGCCATCGACGGGCCCGTAGCCCATCTTCTCGTGGGCCATCTTGTACCCGGCATAGTAGCACTCGGGTGCGGCGAGACCGGCGTCGTCAATCAGCTCTTTCGTGGTGAGCAGGGCGAGCGCGGCGTCGAGGTCGGTCTCGTGAAGGAAAAAGAGTCGCTGCTCGTCGGTGGACGTGTCGGCGGACGTGTCGGCGGGCGGCGGTGACGGGAGCCCACGACGACGGAGACGGTCGGCGACGCGTGCGTCGTGTTCGTCGGCACAGCGGTTGCGCATGAAACGGACCTCGTCCTCGCCGATGGGCGGGCGGTGCTCGGGAATGTTGCGGCTGTCCCAGACCCAGTCGGAGCCGATGCGTTTGCGGACGGCAGCAGAGCTGGGCCGGAGAGGCGACGTGTCGCCGAGGTCCGAGTCGTCGTCGTCGGAGTCGACGGGGTCGTCGCGCAGCAGGTTGACGACCAGGAAGAACATGTGCGGCGCGTGGGCGAGAAAGAGGAACGGCTCGAGGTCGGCCTCGGCGGCGGCGGCGTCAGCATGAGCGCGTGTCGGGCGGCTGGCGTTGAGTGCCCAGTCGTGTGCGACGGCGGCAAACGGGTGGCGGACAAAGGCGTATGGCGGCATGGGCGGGTCGACGTGGCCGGGCACGCGGCGCTGGACGAGTCGCTGCAGCAGCCAGCGGACGTGTGCGAGGTGCGTCGGCGCCCACAGCGGGCTTGCCAATAGCACGGCGAGTTTTCGAAGGTACCCCAGGCTCGGGTACGGCGCAGGACGGCCATCGGGTCGACGTGGGTCGGGCCGGAGGCCATGGCGGAACAGGTCGTCGAGGCGCGCGCGGAAACGGTGTGCGAGAATGTCGTTGAGCAGCAGTTCTTCGCGCAGGTACGCGCCCGATGGTTCGTCGGCCGTGTACAGCCGGTGCTGCTGCTGGTGGAAGCGTGCGTACTGCGGCGACGCGATAAAGTCGTCACGCAGGCGTCGCTCGGCGTCGAGCGACCACAGCCCGTGCTGCCACAGCGCGTCGCCGAGCCCAAAGAAGCTTGCCGGTACAAGGCTGCGCGCGTGTGCGTCCAGGCCCGCCTCGGACCCAGCCGAGTGTGACGCGTGGGAGTTTGGCACCTCGTGGTTCGTCGACACGTTTGGGTTTGGCTGCGATGCGTCGAGCGGGTCGACCTCCCTGTCAGGCAGTACCGTCCGTGCAGTTCGTGCAGCCCGTGCTGTCCGTACCACCGGAGCGCGTCGCTTGGCCCTTCCCTTGGTCTTGGCCCTGGACTTGACCTCTGTGTAGTCGTCGTCCTCGTCGTCGTCCTCCTCTTCGACTTCATCGTCTGCCTCGTCTGCTTCGTCGTGCACAACCGACGGCGACCGCCGCACGCGCTTGTTGCTCGCCGGCAGCGCAGCCGGCGGCAGCGCTTCGGCCTTGCGTTTGCGCATGCGAATCGGCTTATGCGTACGACGGATGTCGGGCTGGACAGGAGGAGGCCGGTCGGCCTTGGCCTGGCCGGCCTTGATGCGGGTGCTGCGTCGAGGGGGCATGTCGGTGCAGTGAGATGAGTGATGCAAAGATAAAGATGAAAAGATGCAAAATGAAAAGCGAGAAGAACGCAGTACTTGTAGATTTACAGACCAGTTGGCAACAAAGACGCGAGCGTCATGGTGGCTGGATGCGGACAAAGGTGGTGGATGGTGCCTTCCCAATGCGGCGATCTTTGACGGAAATGGCCAATCGTCACAACACGACAGAACAAGGGAACAAGGAGACGACGGAGTCAACCCAAAGCGTCAACAACGTCGACAGTGTCAAAGCAAGCGACCAAATCATACATGACATTACATTACATTACATTACATACATTACATGAGAATCTCGGTTTGCGGACTTCAAAGGCAAGGGATCGACACACGCGTCTGTTCTGGAGCTACCGCGCGGTCGTGGCACGACGCTCGCGCCAGCTGCTTGGTGCGCCGCCGGCGTCGGCACGGTCGGCACGGTCGGCACGGTCGGCGCGGTCGGCGCGTGTCAGGCGTCCCCAGTCGTCCCACTCCTTGGCAATCTCCATGAGCACGCCGCCCATGACGGCGGCGCTGGCCATGAGCCCGTGCCCCTCGCCCTCGAGCACGCGCACCTCGCAGCGGCGCATCGCCTTGCCGAGCCAGCGCACGTTGTCGACGGGCACGCGCGAGTCGCGCGAGCCGTGGTGCACGACGACGGGGCGCGTAATGTCGACGTAGCGGAAGCCAATGGTGTGGCGGCGCTCGAGGCACACGAGCAGGTCGACGGCCGGGTTCGCGCCCGTCGTCGCCAGGTCCCAGATGGCGTGCGTCAGGCGCGTGTCGTACGTCGCCTGGCGCTCGCGGTCGGCCAGTGCATCGGCGGCCGCGTCGGCCGCCGCCGCGAGGACGTGCTGCTCACCACGGTTACCGTGCTCGCCGTGCTGGCGCTCGCGGTGAGCGGCCCCCTGCAGCCGCACGCGGTCGACGTCCTCCATCGACACAAACTCCTTGGGCGGCGGCGACGGCGCGCGCACGTTTTTTGAGTCTTTTTCGGTTCGGTCGGTTCGGTCGGCTCGGTCGGCTCTTTCCCTTTCCGTCTTGTCGCGCTCGAGTCGCTCCTTCTCTTTTAGGTTGGCGTTGCTCTTGCGCTTGCGTTTGGGCGTCTTGGGCAGGCTGGACGTGATGGAGCTGCTGGTGGCCGACATGAAGCTGGAGTTGGCAGCTTTAAGAAAGGTGGTCGGCAGCGCGCGCAGGATGCGCTGCGACGTCGGGATCGCGTTGGCGGGCGGCAGCGGCGTCTGCGACGTCGAGCCAAAGACGCTCATTTGCGACGGCGGGATCCACGGCGCGAGCAGGTGGATGCGGCCGCGAATGTGCTGCGGCATGCGCAGCGCCGTCGCCAGTGCGTAGATGGCGCCGGCCGAGTGCGCGAGGATGGAAAACTTGCTGATGCGCAGGCTCTGGCAGATGGCGTACACGTCGTCCGGCCAGCCGAGCGGCGTCGTCGAGCCGTCGGGGTACGGCTCGCTGTCGCCGACGCCGGGCCGGTCGGGCGTAATCAGCCGCAGCCGCAGCGTCAGCGCCAGCTCGTCGTAAAAGGCCATAATGTACCGCGTCAGGCCCATGCCGACGCAGCAAAAGACGGCCGACCCGTCGCGGTCGCCCACCTCGCTAAACGAAATCACGCGCCCGGTCTGCGGGTGCCGGATCTTTTGCGACAGCCGCGGCGCGCACAGGTACGCCTCGACCGCATCGTCGACACTGTCTGCGCTCGCCGGCCGCTCGTACGCCACGTGGTGCGCGTCCAGCGACACGCGTGCCTCGGACGGGGCAGTCTGTCCGGGACCGATACCGAGACCGAGACCGAGCACGTCGCTGCTGTGGCGGTTTCCCTTTTTGGCAATTTCGTCCGCATCGGGCGAGCCCCACCCCGACCTCCGACGGCCCTGACGGCCCTGTGCGACAGCCGGCGACGGCGCGCCATCCTCGACGTCCTCGTCCAGCGCCGGCGACGCAATGCGCAGCGCGTGCACGTTGGCCGTCGTTGCTGCCGTTGCCGCCGTCGCCGCCGTCGCCGCCGCCTTGGCACCCCATGCACGTCGCGCGTCGTCCTTGGCCGGCACCGGTGGCCGCTGCACCAGCTGAGCATGGGTCGTTTGCGACGCCGCGACGTGCTGGTAGCGCCGCCGAAAATCGTCGCCGTGCTCCGTAGCTGTAGACCTTGTCTGGCCGCCCTCCGGCTCGGCGCGCTCTTCGTCGCGCCGCTCGTGGATCGTGCCGGCGGCCAGCTCCGACTTGTGCTTGGACGACCGTCGCGACGACCGCCTCGACGCGTTGGCGCCCGTCTTGTGCAGGCTCGACTCGCGCGCCGGGATCGCGCGCCCTGCCCCGTCGAGCGACGCACGCGGTTCGTGGATCGGCGGGGGTGGTAGTAGCGTACTGGCCGGGTCTGCGTCGGGGTGCTCCTCGCGAATCGACGTCTCGGCCAGGAACGGGTCGACGCGTGCTGCCACGACGCTGCCGATGCTCATCCGGTCGCTCGCCGCGCCCGTGCTCGCACGCCGCTTCTCGGCCTCCTTCTCACGCAGCCGCTCGCGACTGCTCATGTACATGAGCCCCTTGTGCGCGCGTCCCGATCGCCGCCAGCTGTCGACCGACGACTTTCGCTGCAGCTCGCCCGTCGGCAAGGGCGACGCCGCCCGCTCGCTCAGCGCGTCGGCGTCGCGCGACGCCTGCGACCCCTTGGACGACGGCCGCGACGAGCTGCGTCCCGACAGCAGCGACTTGAGGCCGCCCGTGCCAAACGTGTCGTGCGACGGCGACCGTGGCGCCGTCAGTGGCGAGAACCCGCTCGGCGGCTTGGCGGTGCGGACCACGGGCGGTGCAGCGGCCAGCTCGTCGAGCGACGCCTCGTCTGCCGTCGCCTCGTCCGCCCCCGGCTGCGTATACGCCCCGTAATCGACGCCAAACGACCCGCCCGACGCCGACGCCGTGCTTCGAAGCGACGCGCGTGACGTCTGCGACGCGTGCGGCTCGTCAAATCCCGGAGACAAGCCCGACAGGCCCGACAGGCTCGTAATCAGGCTCGAAATCACCTCGGGCGACGCCGGTGCCAGGTGGTGTGCGCGCGTCGCCACTTTGCGACGCGACTGGTGCTGCTGGTTCGACTGTGCGTGTCGCGACGCCACAGGCGTCGACGGGACCGGCGGTGCGTCCATGGAGCCGTCGTGCGTCGTGTCTGATTTGTCGTGTCGTTTTGTCGTGTCGTTTTGTCGTGCCGTCTTTACGCCTGCATGGCCTGTGGCGGACGTCGTCGTCTGGAAAGTTGGACGTCGTGTCGAGAGAAGCCCAAGCGATTGACGCAAACAGTGCAGAGCGTGCAGAGCGCAGGGTGCAGGCAGGGCGCAGGGCAGCGTACGATGGAGACACTGAGACAAGGGAAAAGGAGGCTAGAGGCGCGAAAAGGGGATCCTGCTCCAGCAGCGAGCAGCACTGAACGCAACGAGCACGTCTGCGATCGCTACAATTCCAGCTAAAACTATACATTTACTTGAAAAGAGCACCTTCTGAGCCGCTCGAAATGTTGTGAACAGCGTGTCAAACCAGCATGTGCAATGCTGCGTGAACATGCCGCAGGAACTGAAAACTCGCAGGAAATTGCCAGAGGAGCCGTCCTGTTGCTAAGATTGTGATGGGGCACCGCAGTTGAACGCAGAACAGAAGAACTGAACACTGAGAACAAACAGCACAGACACAACACACAGACGGCGAAACGTTTGTTTACCTCCGACGCACTGGCATCTGGATGCGACGCTGTGTGACGATGCCGGATTTGTGCGTGCATAAAATAGAACAGTAAACATAATTTACGGACACGCCAACTGGTCCTCCAGCGATTCCATGCAGCCCCTGACTCTCCTGACATTGTCCCTTGCGTCCGACGGCGCACTAGCACGCGAGACAACGAGACACAAAGACAACGCGACGAGAGGGAGGTCCCCTTTGTGAGAGGAGAGGCGATTTCTGTCATGCCCCTGAGCCCGACAGGAGGCTACGTACTGGCGCGTGCAGATCGCCTGACAAGTACTCCGTAGACTGGTCTCGTTGACCCAGCCGCTCTCGTCCCAACTAAATTTAATCGTCGCCGTGTAATGCAGTGTCCATTCCGTGTTTATAGACTTACTTTTTAATATTAATTTTTAAATAATTATAAATATACAGACCGAACCTCGACCGGACAATCGGCGTGCAGCGGCCGGGTCAGATGCAGGTCGCCACCAGTTGCATTTACATATACATTATGCAGCTCTCGCGTTAGACCGTGCATATGCCCTGCAGCTCACTCATAGCTCTTATAGGCAGACGGAGGAAGCGCCCAAAAGAGTAATGTTAGTGGGCCCCCAATCGGGCAGCTCGTCGTCAGAAATGGAAGGCGTCATCGGCCAACTTGTTTGCGAACTGGAAGGTGCTTTGGCAGCGAGACTTGTTTTCTGGCAAACTGGAAGGAGCGTTGGCGAGACTGGCGCTGGAAGGAGCGTTGGCGACTAGAGCCAGCTTTACTCCGTATGCTCCGTCTATAAAGAAATCCCATAAGGCGAGTTATAGACGACCTGATCTTCCACGACGGTTCCAGATCACGCATCGTTGAGCCTCGCGCCAGGGGGTGTTGTGCCATTCCGTGCTCAACGTACTCGTACGGACAGACTACGGCCAACGGTCCGTTGACTGCTGTGCTCCACTGATGGACAATTTGCAGCGAAATCTTGCCCGTAACACGATCAGCGTATCCTGAGACGGTCTCCGCTCGGCGCATCCTCTACTCTAAAATACTCCGTAATCACTCGAATTCTCAAACAAAATAGTATAGTCTGGGTATCATATCGTGCCTCGGCCGTAAATCATATCACTCGTGCTGCCTACTGGAGCCCGACGCCGACGCCGACGCCGACGGCAATGGCGACGACCAGCACCAGCGCCAGCCCAATGTACCACAGGCGCGCGCGCGTCAGGAAGCGCTCGCGGTAGTGTCCGAGCTCGTCGGCGTCCGTGACGACGGTCGAATCGAGGCGGCTGCGGCTCCGGCCTGCACGGTGGCCGCCCGTGCGCTCGTCGCCGTCTGCCGGTGGCCGCCTCGGCCGCTTCTCGGGTATCCGGTCGGGCGCCTCCGGGCCCAGAATGTTCCGCAGATGCCGCTGTCGCTCGCGCTCGCGCTCGCTCTCTGCACTGACGGGCACGCGGCCCGGTGGACGTCCGTTGCGCAGTGCTGGCGGAATGTAGCAGCCGTTGACAAACGCAAGATCGGCCGTGCGTCGGCCCTCGAGGCGCCTAGTCGGGCCCACGCGTTCGTCAAGGTCCAGGTCGTCGTCCGAGTTGTTGCCAGTCGGCCGACCCGGTTTCGAAATGGCCGGCTTCGGCTTTGTAATGGCCGACCCGTCGCCGGCCGAAGCTGAAGCCGCCGCCGCTGAACGCTCGGCTGCTGCCGCGGCTGCTGCCCTCCCGACAGCTGCAGCGGCGGCCGTGTTGGTCACGACACCGGCCATGCCCATTAGGCGACTCAGGCGGCGGCTGTTGCGCGCCTGCCGCCGGTTCTGTGCCGCGTCGTCGTCGCCCTGGCCGTCGCTGTCGCTGTCTTCGCCCAGATCGCGGTAAAAGGTAAAGGCCGACGGGTTCGTCGCCGTCGCCGTCGTGCGGATCGTCGCCGTGTCGGTGCCCGCCACGCTCGTGTTGTCGTCGGACCAGTAGATGCTCGGCGGTCCCGGCGTCGACGCGTGCACAATACGGTGCGGACTGGCCGTGTCGTGCACGGCCGACGCACTCGCTGTCCGGAACGGCGGCACCGGGTAGTTGCGGTCGTCGGGCGGCAGTACCTCGCTCTCGGACCCGCGCGTCAGCCGGTGCACTGTCTTGTCGGCAAACGACGCCGCGTCGGCCTTGCGCACCGGCGCCGGCGACAGCGGGTAGTACATTTCCTCGCCGTCGGCACTGACGGCCGGTACTGGTAACGGTGACGGCCGCGAGCCCCGCCGCGAGCCCCGTCGTGGTCGTTCGCCATCGGCCGACGATGCCGTCGACTGTCGGTGCTGGTACGTACTGGCCGACGCGCGCCAGGCGTCCTCTTTGTCTCTCTCTAGCTTGTCGAGCTTGTTGTCAAACTTGTTGTCAAACTTGTACTGCTGAAAGTACTGCGCGTGTGGCGATAGTGGCGTCAGTGGCCCGCCCTGCAGCGTTTGCGACGAGCGCGTCGAGTGCAGCTGCGCCGACGGTGGACCGGAGTCGGACATGCGCAGTTGTGGTTGCGAATGTGGCGCCGGTGCAGTGCGGCGTGGCCACGCGTTCATCTCGACCGACGCAGCGGACGGGCGGTGCGCGAGGGCGAGCTCGGGGTCCGAGTCGGCCGTGTTGCGGCGCGGTTTCATGGCATCGATGGTCTGTGTCGGCGGCAGTTTTTGGTTTATAATTCGAAATGGACTCGTCAGGCAGACCGGTGCAGCGCAACGCGTCGCAAAGAATGACGAGAAGCGAAGGGCAGAGTCGAGGTCAGACTGCCAGGGCCATGTGGTACGTCGAGGTGGTCGGTGTCGGCAGCTCAAGGAGCTGGCTGCAGATGTACGGAGTAGGAGATTAAGGAAACGATCGAGTATTCCAGAGAAGAGTCTCCGTACTCGAGTACGGAGAGTACTCTGTAAAGAGTTAAACTCCACAGAACACAAGTCGCTGCTGCGCACTCCCTTCTTCCACACACATTTTCCACTTTTGCGCTTCTATCACGATCAGTTGCGCCATACATTGGTAACTTTTACATTTGCAACTTGAAAGTTGCATATATTATTGTCAGTATACGCTTATTACTCTGTACCATGGTTCTCGCTGTCGTGTTTGAACTTACCATCGTCCTCCGTTGCCGCTCTGAGGCCAGAGCGATGCAGCTCACCTCGTCGGAGTCGTACTATAAATATACAAAGTGCCGCCGGCTCACCGTGCTAGTCGACCCTTCATTTGCCGTCATTTGCCTACCCCGGCCGCCACCAACCCCTGTCTGTCACTGCTAACGGTCTAAATATATATTTACTCCGTGCAGGCCACGAGACATGTGCCCGTCAAAGACGAAAGCCCGAACCTGTTCTTTCCTCCACGATTTCGACTCGTATATTTAGACATATTTTTCTGAAATTTTGCTCTATATTTACACGTGTATACTCCGTGTATACTCCGTGTTTACGGAAGGCGCCCAGCGATACGCTTGGACCTCACTCCGTCGCACTGCGCATCTCCATTTCCTCCGTAAATTCGCTGCGTCGCAGTGGGCCGTGCCCGTGCCCTCATTTCTGCGCAGAAGCATGAATACACCGTGGCGTCGCACTGCTGACTGCAACCCAAGTGATCCTACGCCGGCTTGCCAGTATCCGTACGTAGTACTTTTTGTTTTTGTTTTTGTTTTTATCTATAATTTTATTTGTATTATATCGGCTCCTTACGAGCTATCCTCATAGTCCGCACGGAATTTCACTTTTTTACACCACGATCGGCATCGCAATAGCATGGCCGTGTTTCGTGTTGACGATCGGGACGGTGCGAGTCCGCCATCGCCGCAGGCACATTTATTTTACATGCAGGCACATTTGACCACTCAAGCCATTGAAAGATTATATAAACAAACACATGCGAGGTATATAGAGACCCAACCGACAAAGGAAATAGGAGAAAGTCACGTGACTTGGTGTGCCGGACGGACGCGGAAGGTGCGACCGGCCGGCAGCACAGCCACACGGGCGGCCCAGCGCCACACGCGGGGTCGTGCGGGGTTGTGTGCCTAGGCGGCCTAGGCAGCCTAGGCGGCGTGAGCGAGGAGAAACGCCTCGCCCTCGGGCCAGCCGCGCTCGGCGGCCATCTGGCGGAGGGTGCGCCCCTCGTCGTCGGCGGCGTCGAGGTCAAAGGTGCGGCCGTCGTCGGCGAGGAGGTGGAGCAGGTCGAGGTTGCCGTCCTCGACGACCTGCATGACGGCGTTCCATCCGCGGTACGTCTGGTTAATGTCGCCGCCCTTGGCGAGCAGCCAGCGCAGGTTCTGGGCGCCGCTGTCGGCGTCCTGGTGGCCGCGGCGGATGGCCTTGACGAGCGGCAGGTGCTCGCCGGGCGAGTTGGGGCTGGCGCCGGCCTCGTCGAGCAGGAACTGGGTGATGTCGGTGTGC
Organism: Ophiostoma populinum; assembly: GCA_029298855.1. Lineage (NCBI taxonomy): Eukaryota > Fungi > Ascomycota > Sordariomycetes > Ophiostomatales > Ophiostomataceae > Ophiostoma > Ophiostoma populinum. The sequence goes on along the minus strand of JANSLU010000008.1, from coordinate 2,106,470 downwards.
CCCTCGCGGATGGACGTGGTGAGCGGGCTGAAGACGCCGCCGGTCTTGTCCTCGACGCTGACGCCGGCCTCGAGCAGCATGCGCACGCTCGCGAGCTGGCCGGCGGCGACGGCGCGCTCGAGGACGCCACGGACGGCGCGCGGGTTGGACGTGTGCGGCAAGAGCATCTCGAGCAGGTTGGGGTGCTGCACGGCGAGGATGAGCGGCCAGTCCTCGCCGCGGGCGCCGGCGTCGGCGCCGTGGTCGAGCAGGACCTGCACGAGATCGGGGCGGTTGAGGCGCAGCGCCGTCGTCAGCGGCGTGTGACCCTTGGCGTTCCGCTCCTCCGGCTTGACGCCGCCCTCCTTCAAGAGCCAGACGAGGCCGGCGACGTTGCCGACCTGGACGGCCATCTCGGCGATGCCCGGCGGCGCGTGGATGTCGGCGCCGGCACGCAGCAGCGGCGGCAGCAGGTGGATGCGGTCGTGCGTGATGCACTTCCACGTCGGGTACTCGCTGGCCGCCAGGTTCGGGTCGGCGCCGTGGGCGAGGAGGTAGTTGAAGATGTCGACGTGGTCGTCGCGGATCGCGGTGCACAGCGGCGTGTACACGCCGTCCTTTTTGCTGTTGGCGTCGACGCCGGCCTTGAGCAGCACGCGCACCGTCTCCAGCTTGTTCAGGCTGCTGGCGAGCTCGAGGATGCCGGGCGCGCGACGCAGGTCGGCGCCGTGCTGCAAGAGCGGCGTCAGGCACGACACGTGGTACGTCGCCGGCCAGAGGACGTGCTTGGGGCCCGGCAGGTTCGCGTCGGCGCCGTGCTCGAGCAGGGCGCGCACAATGTCGCCACGGCCGGCCTGGACGGCGACAAAGAGCGGCGACGTGCCCATGCCGTCCTTGAGGTTCGGGTTGGCGCCGTACGCGAGCAGGAGATCGACCTGCCGGCGGTGCTTCTTCTTGCCAATGGCGCCCATCAGGAGCGTCGTCGACTTGTCGCTGGCCGAGTCGCTGTCGCTGCTGCTGCCGCCCTTTTGCACGCGCTGGTTGGCGTTGCCGCCGTAGGCGAGCATCAGCTGGGCCAGGCCGAGCTTGCCGCCGGCAAACGCAGCGACGAGTGGCGACTCGTGCACGTCCTTGACCGGGTTCGCGCTGTCCCGGTTCGGCTCCGCGCCGTACTTGAGCAGCAGCGTCGCGCCCTCGACAAACGACTCCTCGACGCACGCCGCCAGCGGCGCGACGCCCTCCTTGTCGGGCGCGTTGGCGTCGCCACCAAAGAGCAGCAGCAGCCGCAGCGCCTCGAGGTCGTGGTGCACGACGGCCTCGTGCAGCAGCCCGCCGTCGGGCGCGACGCCACGGTCCAGCAGCTGCTCGACCAGCGTGTAGTTGCCGCCCTGCACCGCCGACACCAGCGCCGACCGCATGTTGGGCGACGACGCCCCGGTCGTGTTGCGTGGCTGCCACCGCGGCATCGACCCCGGCTCCGGCGTCACGTGCACCACCTTGATCGCCGTCGGCGGCTGGTGCCCGTGCGCGTGCGAGTCGCTGTCGGCCGCCGTCGACGCCGCAATCGACATCACCTCCAGGTTGTCCAGCACGTGCGCGCTGCCATCGTGCGCCCGGCTCTGCACGTGACCTCCACTGCCCCCACTATTCGTGCTGTGCCGCGAGTCGGCGCTCGTCGCCGCCGTCATCAGCGACAGGTTCGTGTGCGTCACCGACGACGTGCCACGCGTCGTCGTGCTCCGGCTGGCCGACCCGTACCCGTTGGCGTACCCGTTGGCGTGCCCGTGGCCGTTGGCGTTGGCGTGGTTCGTCGTCAGCGCCGCGCCCACGATGCCGTTAATGTCGCGCGCCGAGTTGATTGTGTTGCTCTGCGTCGACGTCGACGGCCGACGACGCAGGTCCGTCACCGCGCGCAGGTCGTCGCCAAACGACAGGTCGCGTGCCGCGTCGCGCTCGCGCTCAAACTGCATCGGCGGCAGCGACGGCAGCGACGGCAGCGGCGCGTTGTCGTCGTGCACAATTCGGCCGTGGCCGTTGACGTGCACGCCCGCCCGGTTGGGCCCGTGCCCGCTGCTCGCCAGTCCAACGTCGAGCAGCGACCCGTTGCGCGTCGCGTACGGCGCGCCGCCCACGTCCAGCATCGACTTGATGGGCTGGCCGTGGCCGCGCCCGTTGGCCAGGCCGTTGGCGTTGCTCGTCGGCGACGTCGTCGGCGACGTCGTCGGCGACGACGACGAGGCCGTCTCGGCCGGCGTCGGCACGGCCGGCGACTCGTTTTGTGCAGGCTCGGCCGTCGTCGCCGTGGCCGGCGACAGCGCCGGACGGTGGCCGTGCATCCGGTCGAGCGCCGCCGCGAGGCCCGTGTAGCCAATGCCGACCGAGTCCTCGATGCGCTGGTCGCCGAGCGACCACTGGAAGACGAGCGCGCTCATGCGCAGCGCCTCGCGCGACTTGCTCAGCGAGTCGCGCATGCGCACAATGTCGTGGTCGGGGAACATGCGCCGGAAACCCTTGTGCAGGCGGCCCATGGCGCCCTTGTTCTCGTACTCGAGAAACTTGTGCAGCATCCGGTCCAGCTCCTGGAAATCGGCAAACGTCGTCTTGAACTTGCGCTCCAGCTCCGCCACCATGTCGGGTGGGAACCGCCGCGCCGACTTGTTGCAGTCCTCCAGGCCCGCCTCAATGCTAAAGAGGATCCGGCAAATGTCGAGAAACTCGCGCGCCAGCAGCTCAAAGCCGTCGGGGTGCGTCTTCACCGTGCTCAGGTACTCGAGCATCCGCACCGAGATCTTGTTGCCCAGCAGCGTGTCCTTGTGGCACGCCTCCAGCGCCGCCGACTCCTTGCTCTTGGCCATGGCTGTGGTTGTGTTGTGTCGAAGCAGTCCAGTCGTCCTCGTGCACACGAGGTCAGTCTTGCGTAAGAACGGAAATCAGACACAGAATCTGGTACAGGTCGGACGGAGAACGGAAACAGACAGACACAGACACCAGAAGGGCCGCCCGTGTATTTATACTCGGCGCAGCAGGGGCCAGTGTCCGATACGACAGACCGCACAAACATTGGAAATTATTTGCTCTACCCCGAGTCCTCAGGACTCGCTCTCGCACGCCCACTCGACGCTGGGCACAGACGCAGCAGGACTGTCGCCGGCAGCGATCCCAGCACGGGGGTGTTTTGTAGGTAAATTCGGTAAATTCGGTACATTTATAGATTTAAATTCACACGAAAACGAAAAAGGAAAAAGAAAGAAGAGAAGAAAAAAAGAAGAAAAAAGTACCAGGGCAGCGGTACGAACGCCGCCCAGGGCCACCTCGCACACGACCGGCGCGCGCGACGTCCTGCTCCTGTCTCGCCGTCTCCATAGTATGGCCGACCGAGTCGTCGTGCTCGGACGTGCAGGGGTGTCGATCGAGGGGCGTGGCCAGCATGCTCGCGAGCCCAGAAATGGAGAAAGTCTAGTTTATTTGATATAAATTTAAATCAGATCGGGTGGGTCTGGTTGTTGTGCGGCACGCACATTGCAAAGACAAAGGCAGAGCGTGAGCAGCGGGCGTTTTCATATATTTATTCCGTAGTTACGCTCATATGCAGTCAGCATGCAGTGACTGCTGGGCTGAAGCTTGTTCAGGAGTAACAGGCAAAATGGACGGGTGAGTTTAGTAAAAACACATTTACAACTTTGTTTGTGTTTATAAAAAAATGTGAGTTTTTAGTAAATTTACATATAATGTAAGTTTTAAAATATAATGTAAAAATACAGATAAGAACCGTCGAACACGTAAAACAGGAATGCACCGTACAACACAAAACGTGGTGTCGGAGCGGGCGAGACAGCCGTGCAACAGAAGGACGGACTGTAAGAAAAGAACCAGGACACACCAGGCACACCAGGAAGACCAAGAGACTGCTGTCTCGGTGATTTGTCGCGTTTTCGTACAGGTCGGCCAGGTCTTTCCTTCACCCACACTGCAGGCTCGACCAACGTGCCCGGCGCTGCTTCCCAATGCGACGGTGATCGGCGACGCCTCTCATGTGCGCAGCCTTCGTCCTCCGAGACTTTATTATGAATTCGACGCGTGCACTATCGCTTGGATGCGACTGTAGCATTGCACTCGGCTTGATAGTGCATGCTCATCCAATCAGTAATAACTCTTCAGGCTCTGGCTCCTCCGCGCTGCAAGCTGCTCGCTAGCGGGTTTCGAACCAAGACACGCGCAGAGCAGAGCATCGTGTTCGGTCCAAGCCGCGTACATATATCTTTATATCAATGTACATTCACATTGAAGCTATATTTATAACAACGGCACCAGCAGACTACTGGAAAAGCTCCCGAATGCTGTTGGCAACGGGATGGCTCGGCAGGTGCGATTGTTGGTCCTGGTTTCCGCCGCGCGCTGCTGGCCGGTCGTGCCTGCCTGCTCGATCCTCCCGCTTTGACTGTCGCCTGCCTTGTCTTCTGTCGTCTTTGCGCGCTGCAACGCTGTGGCGGCCTGCAGCGTGTTTGAGTGCTGTAGCCATCTATAGCCAGCTATAGCCAGCTATAACTACTCAATTATAGGGCCTGGACGTGCGGATTACTGCTCCATCGGGCCTGGCGTCGCACAAACAGCCTGTTGTGGACGTCTGACCGTGGCGTGCTGGGCTGGACGACTTGTGCTCTCTGCCTCTGCACCTGCATGCGTTCATTTCCTTTCCCATCACAAAGTCCCATCACAAAGCCCATGCCTTCCGCCGTGTCGGCGTGCCAGGGTCGTTTCCATGCGGCCGTCGGCGTTCCTGTCACATTTCACAAGTCACAAGTCACTTGCCAGTCGCTGACACCGCCTCGATTGCGTGCCTCTTTCCAGCGACCCGTTCCCGTTGAATATATTTAGCATTATGCGGAGGCCAAAAGAAAACAAAGGCTCGACTCAACGCGCGATGCAACATGGCAACAATGCGACACGGCACGCTCGTTTCGTAAACGATGTCGCCATTGGCTGCCCGACGACAGGCGCCCAATTTCCCGCGCTCTGTCGTTTCAGGTCCGGTCGCGTTCTCCGACGCCATGTGGCTGCTAGTCTGTTTTGCTTCATGCACGTCGATGTTTTGGGTATCTACGATTCTGCATCGCCTCTAGCCTGGCCTGCCAAGTTGGGACTTGTCGATGCAAAGGATCAAGAAAAGACGAAGCTAGCCAAACAGGTCAAGACAATGGATACAAAAATAGCACAAGAGGAAGAAGAAGCAAGCAAGCAAAACAAAGCAAAAGCAAGAGCAAGTAGTAAAGGAAGACGGTGAGATACCTCGCACTCCGTATCTCCTCCGGTCATTTCTTGTATTCTCGTCGCGCGCTCCTTTTTCTCCGTAAACGACGTCGGCTGCAAGGATTCGGCGGTATGGTGAGACACAGCCAGCGCCCAAGCGTGCACATCTTGCCTACCTGGGACGCCGATCAGCACGGCACCAACGGCGGTGCGGCACGCGATGCCCTTTTCTCTCCTTCTTCTTCACTTCGTTTCGGTGCGACGAGGAAAAAGGAAGAGGGCAAAGGCGAGGATTCGTCTGGTCGTTTCTTGGTTTTCGCGGCGCTGCCATTCCGTGTGACTATATTTAATTATACTCCGTAGAAAGAAGCAAAAAGACGAAAGAAAATACCGCCGCACGAGAAAAAAGCGCGGAACGACTGGAAAAAGGTACAAGTCACAACTATATTTATATTTCACGCAAGGCTGAAGAACACAGCAACGACGTTCACTGTCAAAGAAACTTGTGCTTCCAGCTCAGATTCCCAGATTCCAAGCCATTCGACGCGCATTATCGCGAAAACCACCTACAGATTGACTCACGCACTCGTCTCGCTGAAGAACGGACTTTGCGATCCTAGCTTAATGGGTTCTCCGTATTTTAAATATAGTTAACGAAGCCACCAGGACCCTGCCCCAGTCTTGGAAGAAGGGGTCATAGCGGCGCTCGCCCTCTTTCTTGCGCTGTCAGACTCTTCAGACTGCGCTGCTCCGTCCGCTTCGCATGAACGGCACTTTACTCCGCTGCTCTTGGCCGCGTTGCATCTGGCGCTGCAAGGGTCATTGGGCTTCATCGCATTGTTGGTACATTTACGGAGTACATGTGCGGCGGTTTTCCGTCCGGTCTGACTGCCCCTTTCTTCTGGCACATGTTTTGCGCCGGCGCTTGCGATTGTGCCCGACTCCAAGCGAAATGGAGCTGTCGAAAGCAGATTTGCTCGCCCACTAGTGCTGGCGTTGCCATTGTGTGCTTTTGCTCTATATTGACAGCCGCAGTCCAGGCCGTCCCGACCTGGCCGGTCTCGATACAAATATATTTAGTCTCGGGTCTCAGGTACTCGGACAAACGTCCAGGCACCGGCGTGCGCTCGCAAGGTACCGCGTCTGCGTGTCTTGGGCGGCCGAGTCAACACGAGGCTTGTTAAATTAGGAACGGAGACGACGTGTGCCCAAGTCCAAGCAAGACAGCCCGCTGTGACAGCCATGCGCTGCATGTGACCCTCTTCCGGTTTGCCCAACACTAGCCCTGGATGTGACTGGCCTCGTTTGGTTGAATGCAACGCTTGGACAAACACAACAATGCCTGCCAGGACGCGATACAGACGTTGCATTGCCACCAAGAGATAAATGACAGCCCGTGACCGAGAGCGCTCGATTGTGCCTGTCCAATTACTAAATATTTATAAACAAATGGCCGCCCGTGCGGGTCACTTGCCAATTTCCCTGTCAAACGCCTCAATGTTCTATTGCTTGTATTGAATCCGGAGAATCAGCGATTGGCGAGCAGGGCGCGTCAATTTCAAGCAGCTCAGCATGGCAGGCCAACGCAAGGCGGTCTTGCTCCGGTTCGGGCACCGTATTCTTCAACGCAAATGACAGTGTAACCGTCGCCACGCAGCTGCGGAGTCGCCATCTGTCAGGCGTTGCACACTGGCCGTGTTCAAACCGTCTCGTGTTTGACGCGCCAGGCCCAAACTACCGTCGCACCCACTGCCCCGGAAAATCGATGGCTTGTATTTACTCCGTACGCCGAGCGACCATGCCGAGACGCAGCATTGCGTGAGGATTCCTTGCCATCACTGTGTACTCCGTAAATTATTTAAATATATAACTCCGGGCTGTCTCTTGGCTGGCAAATGGACGACAAATGATGCACCCCGCCGACATGCCATGTGGCGTGCCCCAGTCGTTTAGCTTCTGGTGGCGTACGAATGGTTTAATTTGGAAGCAACTGTCTCTTTGTGGCTTGCAGTATCGTCAATTGCCTCTTGCCAATTTTCTTCCGAGATCCCGGTCTGTAGTTTTGGCACTAAACATGGCCGACACGTGGTATTTGCGAGACTAATCAAGCCAGTTTTGTATCAAATATTAAATCTAAAAATATATCTCACCTTGCAAAACGGATTTAGCTTGTGATTTAAAATGAGGACATGCTTTTTCCATAAATGTATATTTAGTTTAACGGAATGAAAATTGTCACCGTCAGCAGGCGCCTTCCGAATATATTGAGGCTGAACTCCGAAGCTAACTCGAAAGAGGCATAAAATTACATGTGATATCGAGTGTTGTGATATCGATACGCTGTGATATCGATACGCTGTGCTATCGAGATGCACCTGTTGGTCTGTTGGATGGTCTGGGTCCAACAGGAACCAGACGATCTAAATCTCAAATTATTGCAGGATCCAAAGCTGACCTCGCAATCCTTTGTAGAGCATAGGCGGCCTTGGCTCTCGTGGCAATGGAGGTGGCGTCTGGGCGTCCGAGCGCGGCCAGGCAATTCTGGCCCATCGCCTTCGGCCGCCACGGCGAACTCGAGCTACGGGGATCAAGGATCGAGATATTCATAGTACGGATAGATATTTGCAGCCTAGCACTATTGAGTGCCATCGTCTCTGCGCTGTCTCTGATACGCGGCCGCATTGTGCTCGGACGTGGGTCTTGAAGAATCCAATTTGGCGTGCCTCTTGACAGCAAAAGCAAGTTGTTCGTGCAGCCAACCCGTGTTGATATTTCTAAAATATATTTACTCGCATAGCAATATATAAAAATACTATGCAGAACGCCAACGAAATCCGTGGCGCAGAACAAGCAGCAAATGGACAAACCTTTGGACTCAAAAGCCCAACACTGGGCGCAGCCAAGTGCTCGGACTGCAAACGAGACTGAGCGTACGGACACGCTAGCCAATAGCAGGCTAATGAGGCAATAGGCTGGTCAGTAGCTCGTGCTGGTACGCTCCGGCGTGTCGCAACCGCGACCCATGAAGAAGTAATTATACAATCTAAAAACTAGTAAAAATATTGACTGACTAACTATACGGCCTAGGCACTGGCCCCAAGACTATCGCTCCGCGAGAATCCTGCAAGCGTATGCGAGATGAAGACGCAGATAGCACAGAGGGCCAGCCAACGGAGACGGGTGGGCTGGACCGGCCGCTTGACTCTCGAGGATCAGACCGAGCCCGACTCTCTGGTCGGCTGGCCACAAACACACAGGGACTGCGTACGGAGTACGCCACGCCGTGCTAGCATGTCGACAGCATCCCAGCATGCCTCGGCTACTGCCTGGTTGTCTCCAGTAGAGTGTTTCGGAAGCCGAGACAGTGCGGAGAGACACGTGGCCGGCAGATGCGAGCAACGGCCAGGCCCGGCCACGGGGGTGGCACTAGCTGCACAGCGCAAGAGAAGAAGAGAAGAAAGAGAAGAAAGATCAGGCGAGACCGGTCTCGTGCAACTAAAATTTATTGTCGAAAATGGAATCAGGCCGGCGTGGCGTGGCAGGCGTGGCAGGCGTGGCAGGACGAGGCGTGGTGCTCTAGACCGACGGCCGGTTCGCGTGTGTCTGAGCCCATCCCGGTCTGAGCCTGGTGTTCTCGCCTAACAGACTGTCTCTCGTCACGAGAGACTGCAGTCACGATGCGAACCTCACGTGCTCGCACCGAAAACGCACCGAGAACCTGTAGCGAAGATGACCTGATACGTGGTCCGATGTCAAGGTAAGGCTGTTTGGTCTCGGGGGACACTCGTCGAGTTCCGTTGTAAGAGTCAGCCAGTTCCGTTGTAAGAGTCAGCCAGTAGCGACACGAAGCCTGGATGTACCGTACTGCGAGGTAGCTTGAAGCTAGTCGTCCGTGACCAAGGGCTGGTCGGTAGTACAACCGGCGCCAGGCTGTGCGTTTTCGAAGCGCCGTCCAACTCTCGCCACCCCATTCAGCCTTGGCAGGCTCGAGGCGGTTTTGGCAGACGTAGAGACAGGATGCACTGCTGGAGATCCATGCCAGAGCAGAGTCGGGCGTCCGAGCCAGGCTGGCTTGACGAGCCAGTAGAACCACCAAGCTCGGCATTCCAATTGGGACAGCGAGTCTGGTCCACAGGTGAACCGTAACCGGGCGGGTCTCTGTACCTGCAGGCCATCGGCAGTTGGACGGGCCGATGCATGCATGGGATTGGCCTTGCATGCGTCTGGGCCGTCTATGGATGCTGGACGACTGCCCCTCGAGACGAGTTGGGGAAACAAGTTTGACATGTTTGGCGGCTGCAGCGTCTCTTGCACGACTTGTACACCTTGTCGAAAGTACCTGGCAGCCTTATGCACACTGTACCCAAGATGACCATCGGGCATGCAATGCAAAGGTGACACCAAAGAGTCAACGACCAACCGCGTTGGCAAGAAGCACAAACTGTGTAGCGGCACCGAATCGCGACGACGTCAGCACAAGCGTCGTGACATGACTGGAACGTGGTGTCTGCAATCGATGCTGTGCTTCCCGGCTGGCTGTACATACACGAGCACGGCACATGTCGTGCTCGTCCATGTACAGTACTGCACAATGTTGAGGGCGTACAAGTGTAGTTCTGGGTGCGGTGTGCCAAAAAGGCAGCATGCAGGCATCATCGTGATCATCATAGCTGTGACTGGCCTCTCCTGACAGAGTACCAATCCGCCAAAGACACACCGGCTATTCATAGCAGCCACAGCACATTTTACCTGTTGAAGCAGGAACGCGGCTCGTTGCTCCTCTTCGACGTCCTTTTTCGTCGGGCTTCTGCACCTTCCTCGGCGTCTTGTGTCGCACCTTCCGCAGCAACGCCTGCGTCTGCTGCCCCCCATTTGGCAGGCAGTTGGGCAGTTGCTTTTCTGCCCCTTTTCATCTTCCCACAATCTTCTGCCACAACAGCCATCGCCATACCATCGCCACCATGACGAATCTCGACCAGCAGCACCTGTTCCGCGTCTTCGAGGCGTGGTCGGCCCTCCGCTCGAGGACGTCGCGCAGCGACCCTGTCGTTGTCACCGGCGACAGCATGTCGATTGCCGACGTTGTTGCCGTCGCCCTCTACGGCACGCCCGCTCGGCTGACAGACGACCCCCTGGTGCGTGGCCGAATGGCACGCAGCCGCGACGCCCTGGCGGCCCAGCTGGCGGGCGGGATGGTCGTGTACGGCGTCAACACGGGCTTTGGCGGCAGCGCCGACACACGCACCCAGGACCACACGCGCCTGCAGTCGGCTCTCGTGCAGCACCTCAACGTCGGCCTGCTGCTGCCTACGGACAAGACGGACAAGGGCCGGCCGGTCGCCGCGAAGACGACGGGCACGGCCGACCTCGGCCTCCTCCTCCGCAGCCACGCCATGCCGCCGGCGGTCGTGCGGGCCATGATGCTCATCCGCAGCAACTCGCTCGCCCAAGGTCATTCGGCCGTCCGCGACGCCGTTGTCGACGGCCTGCTGCACCTGCTCGCCTGCCGCATGACGCCCGTCGTGCCGCTGCGCGGCAGCATCAGCGCCTCGGGCGACCTGTCGTCGCTGTCGTACGTCGCGGGCCTTCTCGAGGGCAACCCCGACGTGCATGTGCACGTGGAGCACCCGGAGCACATGGAGCACCCGGAGCACCCGGAGCACAGGGAGCCTGGCGAGCGCGCGCATACCATGCCGGCCGACGAGGCCCTGTGCCGTGCCGGCATCCGCCCGCTTCGCCTGCAGGCCAAGGAGGGCCTCGGCATCACCAACGGCACGGCGGCCAGCTGTGCTGTGGGCGCGCTCGCCGTCCACGCGGCCAACCAGCTGGCCGTCTGGGTCCAGGTGCTGACGGCCATGGGCACCGAGGCCCTGGGCGGGACGGCCAGCAACTACGACCCCTTTATCTCGCGCGCGCGCCCACACGCGGGCCAGGCCGAGGCGGCGGCGAACCTTTGCGCGTTCCTGGCGGGCTCTGTCCTGTCGCCGGCCCATGCGCCCGACCGTGTTGGCCTGGCCCAGGACCGCTACCCGCTTCGCACGGCGCCCCAGTGGATTGGCCCCCAGCTCGAGGACCTTTTGCTCGCGACTCGCCAAATGGCCGTGGAGATTAACTCGACGACCGACAACCCGCTGATCGACGCTGGCGGCGACACCGACGACGGCAGCCGACGGGCCGGCACGGTCCACCACGGCGGCAACTTCCAGGCCATGTCGGTCACGTCGGCCATGGAAAAGACGGCCCTGGTCCTGCAGAACCTGGGCCGCCTGCTGTACGCGCAGAGCTCGGAGCTGATTGACCATGCGCGCAACCGTGGCCTGCCGCCCAACCTGAGCGCCGACGACCCGAGCACGTCCTTTGTCTGCAAGGGCTTCGACGTCAACATGGCCGCGTACCAGGCCGAGCTGGCGTACCTGGCCAAGCCGGTCAGCAGCCACGTGCAGGTCGCCGAGATGGCCAACCAGTCCGTCAACTCCATGGCCCTTGTGGCCGCGCGCTACGCGCTCGAGGCGACTGAGATTGTCAGCATGATGGCGGCGACGTACATTTTCGTGCTGTGCCAGGGCCTGGATCTGCGCTGCATGCAGCACCTCTTCCACACACGTACCGGAGACGCTGTGCGGCAGAAGCTACACGAGGTCTTTGCGCTGGACGGCGCACAGGCCGATGCCATGGCGCCCGGCATCGTCGCCCACTTGCTTGGTCGCTGGGATGACAACGCGCACAAGGACCTGGACGGCCGGGCGGCCGACAGCCTTTCCGAGACCGTTGGCACGATTCTCGATGCCGCCGCCCACGCCGGCCTGGCGGTGAGCATCGACGGCCTGGCTCGCTTCCGGAACGAGATGCGCGCGGGCATGATCGACGCGTACCAGACCCTGCGCCACCAATTCCAGTCCCAGAGAGCGCCGGCCAGCCGCTTTCTGAGCCCTGCCACGCGCGTCGTGTACGAGTTTGTCCGCGTGGACCTCGGCATCGCGATGCACCGCGGCATCGACGACCACCCGACCTTGGCCAAGACAGTCCGTGACGGTGGGAACGGCCCTGGTACACGCATCCTGGGCACCATGGCGAGCGAGATCTATGTCGCGCTGCGCGACGGGCGCATGTTTGACCGGATCATGGCCTTTTGCGAGGAGGCCGAGCCTTGGAAGACCGAGGACAAGCAGAGGAGCTGAACTAGAAGACATGGCGACCATGCTCGTGATACGCTGAAGCTATGGTGGGTCGTATAGTGACACGAGTGACAATGCACTTTAACCAACTAAATTCACTACACTCAGAGCCCACTCTCACTGACACGCTCTGGCCCAATGGCCCCACAGTACGTCATGGTGCTCTCACTGTGCGCCTTCCACGGTGGCGGAACGGTGGCGGATTGGCGGCTCTTTCTCGCCTCGTCTTCCGTCGTCTTCCACACGCTCGTCTTTGCTACATCGTGTCGCCAGTACACCACCGTCCGGCTCCACGAACACACGACACAACACACGACACACAACACACAACACAACCACGACATGCCTCTTGTCAAGACGCTCCGTGGCGGCTGCCAGTGCGGCCGCAACCACTACATTGTGCAGCCTCCTCCAGACGCCGCCGAGTCTGTGCAGCTCCTGTTTGACCCGGCACCGGCACACCGTGCGTCCTGCAGTGTCTAGCGTTACGTGGAACGAAGCTCAGCTAACAGACAGGCATCTCGCTCGCCTCGCCGCTGCCGACGTACCTGCGCGTGCCGCTCGCCTGGTACCACAGCCAGACGGTGCCCTTCTTCGACGACGAGACACCCGCCACCATCAGCCGCACCTACGAGCACCCGCACCGTGCGTCGACGCGTCGCAACTTTTGCGGCTACTGCGGCACGCCGCTGTCCTTTTGGGCCGAGAGTCCGCACCCCGAGCGCGACTACATCCGCCTTGCCCTCGGCAGCCTGCACACCGAGGACCTCGAGCAGCTCGATGACTGGGCCGAGCTCGCCGGGCAGCCCGACACGAGCTCGAGCTCGCAGGCGCTGGCGGGCGCCACCGGCATCCCCTGGTTCGACGCCATTGTCGAGGGCAGCTCGCTCGGCCGGCACCTGGCGCACCAGCGCGCGGCAAATGCGTCCCTGGCCGACGCGGCGCCCAAGGGGGCCACCATCCAGCGCTACGAGGCCGGCGCGTCGCAGAGCACCGACGGCCGCACGCGTGTCGAGTGGGAGGTCGTCGAGTGGACAGAGGGCGACGCCGACGGCGACAGCGGCAGCGCGAGCCCGGCCAAGCGTGCACGTGTCGACGGCGGCGCGGCGTCGACCATGGCCGGCTCGGGCAAGAGCACGCCCATGGACGCAGAGTAGCTCTTGACCAGCTCTTGACCGTAGCTCTTGACCAGTAGAAACTGGAACAGTCGGGTTTTGAGGCCCGACTGTTGGCGTTGGCGTGTGTGGTCCGACAGGTGGAGGCCGGCTCTTGTTTTGGGTGCAGACCAGTGGACTTGCAATTGAACCTTTTGCCTTTTGATCAAAACGTGTGTCAAGATGACGGTGCGGCTCGACCGTCAACGCCGCTCGTGAAGCCATCACCCGGGCGATTGGTAACGTGCACGTGACTGGACTGGACCCTGGCGCGATACAGTGGGCCACTCTTTAAATCTATTTACGCGTAAATGGGCGCTGCCCAACAAGACGCGCCGACGCGTCGTGGCTCGTACTTGCCAAACCAGCGAGCGCCACTTTTTCAAGTCGGCATGGGCAACCGCAGCGCAGTGTGGCGCCCGTCTCCCTTTCTCACGGCCACGGCACGCGCCTTCCCTGGACAACCGCATACCTCGAAAATTGGCTAGAGCGTCCGTCGTCCGGCCCGACCTCTTTCCTCGACCGCCACCCTCCTTTTTGGACCCTCGGACCGAGCTCCCCCGATTTCATTTGGCCAACTCGCTCCTCATTTGTTGCCTTGCCCTCGTTTCCTTGTACAGCGCCGTCCTGCTTTCGTCTCTTTTCGTCCGCTTTCGACACGCCGGCCGGCACTGCCCTCTGTGACCGGCGATTGTCAGCATCCAGCCTTGCGGCCGGCTCCATCTGGCTGCATCTGGCTGCATCTCAAGCCTGGCCGCGAGCCCCTATCCTCGCTCCGGCATCACGACTTTGAACATCGAACTCCCTTGCCGTGCATCCGTATGGTACACGACCTCCGACTCCGCCGTCCCCGCCACCCTGCCATGCCCATCTGAGGCACCCGCGCATCCCCGAGTCCGCTGCGTCTGCAGCGTGCACTTCGCCGCACTTGCCTTGGCACCATTTCTGACTGCGACGCCCTACACTGTCCGGCATGGACGAACAAGAGTCGTCGTCGTCCCGACTGCTGGAAACTCTTCCTCCACGACCACCGACGCCGCCCCGCGACACGCGCCATGCGATAGACTCTGGCCGGACGACACGGTCACAAAGCCAGAACCTGCTCGTCGCCGGCCACCAAGACGGCCTCGATCCCCAGAACAGCGTTCAGCTGCAGACGCCGCCCAGTGCACACCCGTTTGCGCCCGGCACAGCCACCGGCGGCAGCACCGGCCGCCGGAAACGCGTCGAGTTCTCGGCCAAGGCCGAGTACCGAGAGGCGCCCGTCTACCCCGTCTACCCCGACAACCGCAACGGCACCACCCGACCGAGCGACGGCCAGGCGACGCCGCCCATTGCCGCGCGCCCGCCGTCGAGCGTCTCGCGGCCGGCCAAGTCGATTCTCAAAGTCACCACCTACGAGTCGCCCCATCCGTCCATACCGGTCAACCTCGCCGACATGCTCGAGTCCACCGTGCAGCAGCTCGCGGGCGCCGACCGCAACTCCAAGCTCGACGCGTACATGATGCTGGCGCGCGTGCTCAAGGGGTCCGACAACCTGCCCGACCGCATAGCACTGCAGAGCAAGATGTCGCTCTTTACGCAGTTTATCCAGCGCGACCTCGTCTCGTCCAAGACGCCCGAGGGCACGCTCGACTCGACGCTCGTCATCGCCGCCATCGACCTGCTCAACACCTTTCTACGCTTTCCCGCCATCGCCTCGACCGTGTCCAACGAGTCAGGCGTCTTCATCATCGACCACTGCATCCGCTCCTTTGAGAGCACCGGCGTGCCGCGCGACGTGATGCGCGCCCTCATGCGCGTCATTGGCTACCAAAACTTTTCGCCCAAGGTCATGACGAGCGACCGCGTCGGCCGCCTGGTCGCGGGCCTGCACAACCTCAACCAGCAGTACGAGAGCCGCAACACCGTCGCGATGCGCGCCTTCATCTACGGCCAGCTCATCAAGAACAACCGCAGCCTGATGGCCGTCCACCTGGACTGGCTGTCGGACCTGTTCGCCGACATGATTAGCAGCGTGCCGCAGATCCGCGACGCGGCGCTCACGCTCGGCCTCGAGGCCGGCTTTGCCGTCGGCGGCGAACGGTCGGCGGCGCAGCGCGTCACGGAGCTGCTGCAGGCGACGGTCGACGGCGAGCGGTACCTCGACTACTTTGCCGGGCGCATGGGCGCCATGGCCAAGAACAAGGCCGAGTCGGCGGCCGTGCCGCTCGTCTGGAGCATCGTCACGCTGTTCCTGCGCAACCTGGACAAGTGGGACTACTTTTCCGACTGGCTGCGCATCATCCAGAACAGCTTCAACTCCCCCGACTTTCGCGCGCGCGACGAGGCCAACTACGCGTGGAGCCGCTTCACGTACGCCCTTGTGCGCGAGCACCGCACCGTGCCACGACGCATGCTCAGCATCCAGGCGCAGGCCATTATGAGCCAACTGCGACGCAAGACGTCCAACAAGCAGGTCGACGACCTGCGCAAGGTCGTCATTGGCTGCGCGTGCAACCTGTACTACTACACAATGCGCGACGTGCGCGAGCTCGACACCATTTGGGACGTCTGCGTCAAGCCAATCACGCTGACGCTCGTCGAGCAGCTCGGCCCGGCCGACGTCACGCGCGAGCGCCGCAAGAGCGACCTTGCCACGGCCTGTGCCATCCTGACCGGCCTCCTCGACTGCTCCGTCCCGCGCCCCTGGAAGGAGGACCACATCCACAAGAGCCCCGTCGTCGCGCCCGAGGACCTGCCGGCCATTGACGCCAAGTGGACCCGCCGCAACGCCGGCCGCGTGTTTGACCTGCTCGGGCCCATCCTCGAGCAGACCTTTCTCGACCTGTCGACGCCACGCAGTGCTGCACAGATTCTGTGGCGCTCGGTCGTCGGTGCGATTTCTGCAGCCGCTGCCAAGGAAGTCAAGGTAGCTCCCGAGACGGCCGCATTCATCGGCCACGCCTTTTCGCTGCTCCTGAAGCTGTGGACGGCCGGTGTCCCGTCGACAGCCTCGACAGCGACCACCGACGCGAGCGAGCCGGACCACACACTGGCCGCCGCACAGTTTCTCGGCGCAGCACGCGAGTACATTTTGACCATGGTCGAGTCGCTCGGGTCCCTGCCCTTTACCGAGAAGCAACTGTCGAGGGACGAAAAGAATAGCTTTGTGCCGGCATCGACACCGTCGCAGCGTGGCGGTCGAGGCCACTCCGTCTCCCGCACGCCACTGCGCCATCTCTTTTCCATGCTCTCGTCGCTGCCGCCCGGTGTCTACGACAACGACGACTTTGCCGACTTTGTCGAGTCCGTGTTTGCGCCCTTCTTCTCCGCCAAGTCGGGCAAGGGCCGCCGCCTGCTCGCGCTCGAGATGATGCAAATGTCGCCCATGGACGCCATGTGCCCGTACGGACCGTGGCAGGTGGCGGCGTCGCGTATCGCTTCGACCATGGCGCCACAGAGCTCAGCCGGCAGCAACGGCAGTGGCAGCAACGGCAGCAACGGCAACGGCAACAACGTTAGTATCGGCCGCGCCTACCATCCAATGTCGCTGTCCCCGAGCGCCGCCCATGCCACCGAAAGCGTTCCGGCCGGCCAGGAGTACCGCGACATTGTGCGTGTGCTCGAGCGCGGCCTGCGGTCGACGCCCAAGCTGCCCTGGGCCCGCTGGCAGCCCCTCCTCTGCACACTGTGCGACTGCGTCCGCGACGATGCCGGTGACGCCGGCCTGGCAATCTGCGTCCTGGACCCACTGGCCAAGTTGATTCTCGAACTGCGCAGCAGCCCGGGCGCATCGGGCGCATCCGGCCTTTCGACCGCCGTGTCGCGGGCCGTCACCGAGCTCGTGTCGCTGGCTACACACCCGCGCGACCGCCAGGCAGTCGACGCGGCCAAGCGCCGACTCTGGGGGCCATCGATCCCCACGTCGGGCCTGCTCGGCACGTTTGACACCCTCGACAACCTCTACAAGCTCGTGGACGTATCGCTGCAGCAGCAGTATGCCGAGTGCGACCCGCAGAATGCCGAGACGTTCCAGGCTGGCGCTGCCTTGGTCAAAGAGCTGACGGGCTTCTTTCAACGGGCCAACGACCGGCTGGTGCTGCGCTCCCTCGCAGCTGTCCAAGACGGCCTCGCCTGCTGGGTCGCCGACCCGGCTATGAAACTGGGCCGCTCGACGCTGTCCGTCGACGCGTGGCAGCTTGCTAGCACCCCCCTCGTCAAGATGGCCGCGTCCAGCCACACCGCCGGCAAGCCGGTCTCCCCCTTGCTCTTTGTGGCGCTGGAGACGCTCCTGTGCGCTGCCTTTTCGAGCAAGAACCGCGGTGTCGTGAACCATGCGCTGCTCATGTGGAGTCAACTGTACGGCCAGCACGTCGGCCTGATTGACTACCCCGAGAAGCTCAAGAGCGCCCTGACAACCCTCCAGTCGGCCCTCGGCACACAAATCCCCGGCCTCGACCCGCCCATTGTCCATGCAGCGGCGGACAGCAGCAACGACGCGGAGCAGCACCAGCAGCTCATGTTTGTCGACACCCAGGCCGCCGTCGACGTCTCGCTGCCGTCGACCGAGCCCAGCAACGATGCTACGACGACACCGGCGAAGCAGCGCGTGCCACCGCCACCCGTCACGACCCCCAAGCCACTCGGTGCTTGGTGGCCGCCACCCATGGACCGAGGGCCGGCCGAGAGCACGCGCAAGCCCGAGAAGCGCAACAAGTTTCAGACAACGCCCGCCCGCCTGCGCCACGACGACTCGCAAATCGAGTTTACGACCATTGAGCCGTCGGCGAGCGCCAGTAGCGCTCACAAGACCACTGCCAACACTCTCCTGGCCGACGGAGACGTCGAGATGGGCGAGAGCCAAGAGTCGCAGGTACTGACGGACCGCCAGCGCGAGGTGCGCGAACGCCAGCGCGAGACGCGTGCGCTCTACTCGGACACCATGGTCTCGAGCCCCGTCGGCGAGGTGGCGGTCCGTCGTTTTGGCTCGCGTTCGCTGAGCGCGGCGGCCGCGGCCGCAGCGGCCGCCGCCTCTGCTGCTTCTGCTGCCCTGGGCACCTCGACCGCCAACTGCGCCAACGACGAGTCCAACCCTATCGAGGTGTCGTCGGACTCTCAGCCGCAGCTTACAGTGCAGCCGCCGTCGTCCGACCACCCGCTCCACCCGCTCCCGGCCACGGATGGCCACGACGATGACCACAATGCTGCCGTCCACGGCGAGTCGAACCATGTCGAGGAGCCGACGCCGGCCGTCCCGGTGGGACCCTTGGATACAATGGATGCAATGGACGTGGCCGTCGACGACACGGCCGCGGACCTGGGCCTGCCCGAGCAGAGCAAGCGTGCGACCACACCCGACCAAGCGCGCGTCGGCAAGGGCAAGCACAATTCCTACACCAACGACGACGACGAGTATATTGCGTCGACGCCGACGCCGCGTCGCGGCCAGACGCTTTCCTTGCCCGTCCTGGCACACGATCAGGAAAACGACCCGCCCTCGTCGCCGCCCGAGCCTCGCCGCTACCCCTTGCTGCCCGAGATTGCGTCGCGCGCGCGCAACAGCAGCATCCTCGATGACTGGCAGTTCTCGTCGTCGCCTCCCGGGTCGCCGATTGCGGCGCGGCACACCGACCCCGAGCCGGAGCTGGGCCTTGAGATTTTGGCCGAGGGGGACGCCAAGCAGGGCGACAAGGGTGTCCCGGAGACAGCCGAGCAAGCTACCCCGGTGGATGCCCAGCCCTCGGAGGCGGAGGACATGGCCGGTGCCGAGCCAGTGGAGAATGGGGGCGCCGGTGATGAGCCTGTCCTTGGCTCGGCACCTGCTGGTCTGCCTGCTGAGCCGGCCGACGAGCCGGCCGATGAGCCGATGGACTCGCAAGGTTCGGTTCTCGTCGACGACGCTGACGCAGAGGCCATGCCTGCGGCTAAGCGCCGTGGCCGGTCCGGCGTCAGCAAGAACAAGCGCTTTTCGCAAGAGGTGTTGCGAACCACCCGCGTGACAAGGCGCGGTGCCCTGTCGCAAGGAACGTCGCAGGAAACGTCGCAGGAAACGTCGCAGGAAACGTCGCAAAGCCAGACTAGCAGCTTGGCCGCAGAGGTTTCTGTGCCTGATCGAAACAAGAGTCCCAAGACCGGCGACGATACGGAAGATTTTGGCACGCCCCTATCCTTTGACGAGATCCCGTCCACGCCCGCGCCCAAAAGTGCGCCGCGGTCGCTGCGTAAGAGCAGCCGCCGGTCTGGGTCGGCTACCGTCGCGGTTGCTGGCAAGGCTGATGTTGAGTCGAGCCCGGTTCGTGCCAGCCCTCGACAGTCCAGCAAGCGTGAGCCTGCGACAGCGACCAAGAGTAAAACACCCGCTTCCGTGCCCCGGCCGCAGCCGCCTGCACGTGATCTCGGGCCACCGCTTTTGACGCGTCGGGCGGCGCGACTCTTGAGTCAGATGAGCCAGAGCCAGACTGAGAGCCAGGCCGAGAGCCAGCCCGAGAGCCAGCCCGAGAGCCAGACAGAGAGCCAGGCCGAGAGCCAGCACGAGAGTGCGAAAAAGACTCGCAAAAAGGCGGCTTCTGAGAGCCAGGAGCTGAAATCGGACAACATGATTGTCGTGTCCATCTCGCCCAGCACGAGGTCGCGGGTGCGGAAGGGCGGCCGATCTGGCCGGGCAGTATCCAGCGCGTTGACACCGAGCGAGAAGCCGGACAAGTCTACCAACGCGGGCGAATCTCAAGACGTCGAGAACGTGCATGATTCTCAGCGAAATGTCCAAGCCGAGCAGGCCAAAGACGAGCAGGCGCCTGGCGCCGAGGCGGACAAGGGCAACGATTCGGTTGATTTTATTATGCTCAGCTCCGACTCTGATGAGCCTGACGAGGCCGAGGAGGCCAAGCCTGCCGAGGCCGAGACTTTGCCGCCTAGCTCGCCGCTTAGCTCACTCAGCTCGAGCGACTTGTCGGTTCGGTCGTCGCGCCAGCGCAAACGCAAGCGGTCGGGGTCTGACGATAAAGTGCAGCCCGAGCTGCCCAAGCAGGTGCAGCCTGAGCTGCCGGGCCCCGACGACGCGGATCTGGCAATGCTTGCTAGCAGTCCGCTCAAGACCCGGTCATTTACGCGCCTGCGCCGGGCCAGCGGCCGGGTCAGTATCCACATTGCATCCATGTCATCGGCTGCCCCGGTGCAGCCTGCTGCTGTTATCGAGGCCAAAGTGGCCGAGCCTAACCCTCCTGTCGTCCCGACCGAAGAAGTTGCCGACGTCAGCATGAGCGACGCGCCGGCGTCGGATGGCAATGACGACAACACGACGGTCGACATCACCGACGCCTTTGACATGGACAATGACACGACGGTCGATATCACCGACGCCTTTGACATGGACAATGACACGACGGTCGACCTGACTGTGCACATGGCCGAGCCGTCTGAGCAGTCTGAGCAGTCTGAGCAGTCTGAGGAGCAGCCTGAGCAGTCTGAGCAGTCTGAGGAGCAGCCCGACGGGCCCGAGTCAATCCAGGTGTACCGGCCCAGCACGCCCGGCGTGGACGCCATCACGGCTGCCGAGGAGGAGGAAGTGCACTCGCAGCTAGAGTTGGAGCTCAAGGTGCACAGCCACCGCGAGGACCACAGAAACAGCCAGTACTGGAAGAACCAGGGCCAGGCGCACAGCCGCAACGGGTCCGGTGGAAGCGAGGCCAACGACGCAAGCGGTACTGGTCCGTCGGTCGAGCAGCAGCCCGTGCCCGAGCTCGAGACCGCCCAGGACGCCGCCGTCAAGGCCGTCGACGAGACAGCCGGTGCCATCGAGGTCATGGCGAGCGACGCCGACGACGGCGAGCCACCGGCCAAGAAGCCGCGGCTGTCCAACATTCTGACGATGCTCAAAGGCAGCCTGTCGATGCTGCAGTCGGTGTCACTGTCGCGCGACGAGGTGAATGCGATTGAGGACGTCTGCATGGACGTCAAGCGCGCGCTCTACGATGCCGAGCGTCGCGGCCGCGATTAGATTTTTTTTTGTTTCATACATCTTTCAACCATCATGAGCTGGCAGGCGTTTTGTGGTGGGAACGGTACATGGCATTGGGTGGTTTATATACGGCGGCTCATATTATATCACTACATGTTTCCTTTCCGTACGAATGATGTGATGCTCATCCGTATACTGCCGTTACAAGAACCGAGATGGACTATGCCGAGATGGCTGACAACTGGTGGAGCTCCTGGGCTGTCAGGATGGCACATGTTCTCGTCTCGGCGTAGTATTCAAGCAGACCGGCGCCTTCTCTGTGGAACACCACCTGGATCTCGTTCATAGTGGCGTCCTTGTCGCGGTAGTCTCGCTTGGTCTTGGCGACGTGTGCGTCACCGAGTTCGCTTGGGTCCCGGATGAGGCCCTGCGTAAAGGCGAGCGTCGGGGCGCGGCAAACATCGCCGACAAAGATGGCGCCCGAGTCCAGCATGGTCTGAACTGGGTGCGGGATCAGGTTGGTGCGACAGTGGTACACCATGCTCCTCCACTCGGGCGACGACCAACGCACGGTCCATATTCTGCCGGCGAGCCACTGGAACCCACTGTCGGGAATGTCGATGCGCACAATCTTGACGCCAAAGACGCCACAGCGTCGTTTCAGCCACTGGGCATCGCGTACAGCGGTGCTGTACTGTGTGGTCATGACGTACGCGTCCGACAGGGTGTGGAAGTCGCCGGACCCGACGGCCAGAATACCGCTCAGGTCCACGCCGTGCACGTCGTCCCGGGTCAGCGTCAGCGCGTGCGGGACGGCCTTGTACACCGCCGTCGAGCCGGGGCGTGGTGCAGACGCGTCATCGTCGAGGGCTGTCGGCGGCGCAACGGCGTGGACCAGGTCTTCGGGCTCGGGCCAGTCGGTGCTCCCGGCCGCACGGTCGTTGCAAATCGTCAGGACTTCTTCCAGGGCATCGAAGCGGCAGAGGATCGTCTCGATGATCCAGACCCAGCAGCTTTTTCGTTCACGCATGTCGCGGAACGCGGGGTCCACAATGGCCTCCTGCAGCTCGCGCGCGAGGCCGTACTCGTCCATGAGATCGAGCCACGCCATGGTGCCATTGTGCGTCGACACGTCTTCGCAGTCGTCTGTCGATTCAAACACATCCATGGCCAGGTCGCGAAAGGTAAACGTCCCGCCGTCCACGTCGCGCGGCTCCTGGTCGTCTGGCCAGTTGGTCCATTGGCTCCAGAGCTCGGCCGCCACGTCCTCATTGAAGCCGACGCAGACGAGCGTTTCCTTGGACAAGAACGTCCTCGGGACGAGGGCGTACTTGTCGCGGTGCTCCACGGTCTGCGGCGTGTCCTTGGGCAGAGGCAGGGTGCCGTACTCGATGTTGCTGCCCATTGTCAAGCGGCGGAGATGGATGTACTGGTAGTTGGGTGGCGCTCTCAGCGGTGCCGTGGGGAGAGAGGGGTCCATCGTGACGCTCTGTGACGCTCTGCGTGTCTGGCGATGGACGGAGACAGACTGTTGTGTAGACAATTTGGAGAAACGCAAGAGACATGGATGTTTTGTGAAAAAGTGTAGAAACGCAAGAGACATGGTTGTGAAAAAATGTAGAAACGAAAGAGCACGGTGCACGTATATATAGGAAAACATTGAGGCCATCCTCGAATTGTCTAATGGGACAGATTTGTCGTCGAAAGTACAACTTCCTAATTCGGCAATTAGAACTAAACTAGGAAAGAAAATGTGTGCATAGTGTTCTGGCGGCTTAGTCTTCTAGTTGCACTGTGGGTCGGTCCACAAATAAGGCCAACCGCGACAAAAGGCCGACCGCGACAGGCCAACCGCGACAGAGATACTTTGAACGCATTGGATTGCCTCGCATATCCGTCTCATTGTAGGCCTTATTCCACCGACAGCTACTGCGTGTGAGCGGCGAGGTTGCTTTCGAGTTCAGCGTTGTCAACGTCAAATAAATGCCAGTCGATGATAGCCTGTACTGTGCAGTTTTTGACTGCAATCTCACCTACGACAAACCCGCCCAAAGCATAGATATCCTCGCTAGGGTAATGATGAAATGGTTCCTTACTATGCAATTTGAGAATACAGCATATACGTGACGCTCAGTTGATTATTTTTGACTGCAGTCCGCAGTGTAGTTAATTTTAATGTTTTTTTCCTGTCCGTTTTCTCATTTAATCTTTTTTATATTGTTTCTTCTCTCGTTGCGACCTTTTTCCATTCTATTTCGTCTCGCCTACTTCTCGCCGGGGCTCTTGTTGGGCGTCGACGAGGGCGTCGACGAGGGTGTCGGCGAGGGCGTCGACGAGGCGGAGCGCGAGGGCGTCGTCGGCAACACGTGCGTCCACACGTCAGACTCGGCCGGCGAGCCAAAGGTTTCGGACAATGGTGCGCTGGGGCCGTCGTGGCCCTGAACGATAGGCGTGCGCGGGCGCCCGTCGTCGTTGGAGTCGGCCGCGGCAGCCGGGATGGGTGGACTGTCCGATTCGCTGGAGGCAGTAGGCGTGGCATCGGGCGTGGCCCGCGTTGTTTGCGTCGGCGGTGGCAGTTCGACAAAGTCGCTTGTGCTGGTCTCGGAGGGCGGAGATGGTGCTGGAGCTGGAGCTGGAGCTGGAGCCAGAGTTGGAGCTGGAGCCAGAGTTGGAGCTGGAGCCAGAGTTGGAGCTGGAGCAAAAGTCTCTGATGTGGCTGGCTCGACATCAGCGGCCAGCTCAGTGGAGTCGGCCTTGACGTCTGGAGACTCGACCGCCTCGGCAGGAGTCTCAATGATCACTGTCTCGAATGTGGGCATTGTCTCGGACGTTGGCTCGGCCACTTTGACAAGGGATGGCTCGATGACTACAGTCTCAAATGTGGGTGTCGATGGTGACTCGATGGCCTGGGATGGCTCGACCGCGACAGACTCGGCCACCTCGGACGACTCGACCACGGACGGCTCGACCGCCTCGAAAGACTCGACCACGGATGACATGACAGTCTCCAAAACGGGCTCTGCTGCAGGCTTCGGCTCGGCCTGTGCGTCACGGGCGGACTCGGCGGCCAGGGTGTTGTCGATGGCGGCCTGGATGACGTCCATGTCGGCGTGCGCGGGCGCGGGCGGCGGGGCGGCGTCGGCCTTGGACAGCTTGCCGAGGGCCTCGCGGCAGATGTCGACAATGGAGGAGCCGCCGAGGAAGGTGAGGACGGCCATGTCAATGTTGAGCTCCTTGAGGAACCAGGAGCGCAGCTCGACGGCGACGAGCGAGTCGATGCCGAGCTTGGTGAGGGGCACCTTGGCGTCGATCTTGCTAGCGGGCAGCTGCAGGATGAGCTCGAGCTTTCGCGCAAAAGCGGCCTCGAGGACGGTGCGCGGCGCGGCGGAGGCGGCGAGCTGGTCGAGGACGCGCGTCGACAGCTCAGTCTTGCCGGCGCCGCCAGCGCTGGCAGCAGCGCCGGCAGCGGGCGTCGCTTCGTCTTCCTGGAGGACAAGGGCAAACAGCGACTTGGTGGGAAAGCGGCGGCCGGCGTTGACGGGAATGCCCGTCATAATCTGCGGCGCGTGGTCGATGGCGGCGTCCGGGTGGCCGGCGAGGATGGCGGACGCAAGGATGTTGTGGAACTCGGACTCGTAGAGGCCGACGTAGCCGTAGACGCCGACGAGCCGCCCCTCGAGCTGGTCGAGGGCGCGGTCGACGTAGCCGACGCCCATGAGCATGGCAATGTCGACAATGGCGGCGGGCAGGCGACGACGGCGGCGCTGCTCGGCGAGGGCGTGCATGTACATGTTGGCGGCGGCGTAGTTGGCCTGGCCCTTGTTGCCGATGATGCAGGCGAGCGACGAAAACAGAAGGAAAAAGTCGAGCTGGCCGGGCGTGGAAAAGAGCTCGTCGAGGTGGCGGCTGCCGTGGACCTTGGGCCCGGCGACGTAGGCAAAGTCGTCGGCGGTGCACGTGTCAAAAGGCTTGTCGCGCAGGACCATGGCGGCGTTGGCGACGCCGGCGATTGGGGGCATGGTGGCGACAATGTCGTCGTGGACGGCGTGCAGGCGGGCGCGGTCGGCGACGTCGAGCGCAAAGACGCGGACGTTGGCGCCGCGGCGCTGCAGGTCGTCGAGGACGGCGGGCGGGATGGCGGGCCGGCGGCTGGCAATGGCAATGTGGCGTGCGCCGCGGTCGGCCATCCAGGCGCAGATGGACAGGCCGAGATCGCCGGTGAGGCCGACGAGGAAGTAGGTGCGATCGGGCCGGAAGAGGGCGAGCGCCGATGTGGCAAAGATCTCGGCGGTGGCGGGCGCGGGCGCGGTCCAGTCGACGACCTGGGTCGGGCTCTGGCCGTCGGTCGCGATGTCGGCGACGGTGGTGATGGGAAGCGCGGGCGTGTCGGGCATATCGGGCAGACCGAGAAGGCCAGACAGGCCAGACGGCCCGGAAAGGAGGGCGGCGAGTGTCGCGAGGCGCGCCGTGACGTAGGCAAGTGGCAGGCCGAGTGACACGGACGGGACGCCCTGGACGCCCTGGACGCGCTGGACGGACGCGACGAGCGGCTGGGCGTCGATGGTGGTGCCGAGGACGACGTCGGGGCTGGCGACGATGCGTGCGAGGGCGTCGGGCTCTGGGCCGGCGTCGAGTCTGGCGTAGGCGACGTGGCCGCGCGGCAGGAGGCCGAGGATGCGGTGCTCCGAGTCGAAGCGGTGGACGACGGTCTGCCGCGGGTGGGCGGCAGAGGCAGAGGCAGACGAAGAGCAAGTGGCGACGAGACAGACGCTCTTGGTGGCGGCCTTGGCGGCGACGCGTGTGACGAGGTCGGCGTCGCCGCCATGGACCCAGAGCGTGTCGTGGGCGCGTGCGACGACGGACTCGGCGACGAGGTCGCGCAGGACGTGCTGGAGCAGCGCATTGGTGTTGCCGTCAGCGTCGACGTCGTCGGCGTCGACGTCGACGGCAAACATGGGACGCACGGCCGAGGCGCTTTCCGACGCGAGCGCGAGCACGGAGCGGCCAGTGTCGCGATGGCGGCCGACGACGACGTAGAGGGCGGGAGCGTCGCGGGGCCGCACGGGGTAGAGGGACGAGGCGAGGGTGTGGACGGTGGCCGGTTCGGCGACGAGGTCGAGCGGGGGCGCCTCGAGGACACGGAGCCGGCCTGGGCCGTGGGCGAGGACGAGACCGCGGCCGGCGAGGGGCGTGGCAATGGGTCGGCGGTCGGCGTTGAGGCGGTCGTTGAGGTCGTCGTCGGCGACGATGCGCGGGACGAGGGTGCGGCCGTGCTCGATGCACAGCTCGTGCTCGCGGGGCCAGAAGACGTCGGCAAAAGCGGGCGTGTGGAGGACGACGAGACGGAGCAGAGACTCGACAAAGAGGCGGGCCTCGGCGTCGCCTCCGCCGACAAAGGTGTCGACGTCGAGAAACTGCATGGCGAGATGGGGCGACTCGAGGGCGACGACGCGTGCCATGCCGACGGCCATGTTGGCGTAGGGCGCGTCGGCGCGACGGCCGGCAGTGACCCAGAGCAGGGCGGTGCTGCCGAGGACGATGCGCTGCATGCCGGCAAAGGCGGCGGGCGTGAGGTGGGCAAAGACGGGCGCGTCGAGGTCGGCGAGGCAGAGGACGGCGGTGTTGGGCGGCAAGGGGGTGTCGGCGAGGTCGTCGAGCGAGGCGACGACGTCGACGTCAATGTCGACGTCGAGCGCGAGGCGCCGGAGGAGTGGCCGGAGGAGCCGTCGGACGGCCTGGGCGGTGCGCGAGACACGTAGCGTGGTGCCGCCGACGACGACGACGCGACGCAAGGGCGCGAGGTGGTCGGCGCGGGCGAGGGCGAGAGGTTGGCGGAGGACGTCGATGCGGGCGTCGACGGCCTGGGTGGCCATGACGAGGCCGAAAAAGTCGTCGTGCTGACTGCACGAGACGTCGATGCCGGAGAAGCCGGCGTCGACGAGCAGTTCGTCCCAGCGGGCCTCGCTGGCGAGTGGTCCGTTGGGCCGGCCGTCGTCGCGGCCGAGCCACCAGCCGGGCAGGCCGCCCATGATGAAGCTGGTGTAGATGGCGTCGCCGGTGAGCTCGATGACGACCATGCGGCCGCCCGGGCGGACGAGGCGGCGGCAGTGGCGGAGGGTGCGTGCGAGGCAGGCGGTGGCGTGGAGGACGTTGCTGGCGAGGACGAGGTCGTAGCCCTCGGCGGCGAAACCCTGGGCGACGGGGTCGCGCTCAATGTCGAGCACGCAAAAGTCCATTTTGGCGCGGACGTCGGGCGCGAAGCGCGCCCGGGCCTTTTCAAAAAAGGCGGGTGAGACGTCGGTGTAGGTGTAGCGCGCGAGGTGTGGCGCGAGCGCGCGCAGGGCGCCGACGGAGGCGCCGCCGGTGCCGGCGCCAATTTCGAGGACGCGGAGGCCGGGGTGCTGGTGCGCCATTTGGCCGACGAGCGCGTCGAGCTGGCGGTACGTGAGGTCGAGGCCGATGCCGTCGCGGTACAGCCGGTTCAGGCCGTCGTTCTCCATGAGCACCTGCAGCGTCGGCACGACGCCACGGACCATGCGTGGCAGGCTGGTGCCGACGGCGTGGACGAGCTGCATGTCGACAGAGTGGCCGTACGCGTGGCGCCAGGCCTCGACCATGGCTGGCGTGTCGTGGGCGGTGGCGGGCCCGAGGCGGCGGTGGCGCCCCTCGTCAATCTTGGGCAGCAGGTACTCGGTCGCCCAGCGTCGCATCGCGCGGAACGGCTCGTCGGCGGCGGCCCAGTCGGCGTCGGCAATCTCGGCGAGCGCGCGACGCAGGTAGTAGACGGCGACGCGGTCGACGGTGTCGATCTGGGCAAACAGCTCGTCGGCGAGCACGGGCTGGTCGGCCGGCACGAGGCCGGACGCGACCTCGGGGCGCCACACCGTCTTGGCAAACGTGTGGCGGTCGTTGGCGGGCGCCGGCCGGGTAAAGGAGGTGCACGTCAGCCCGGCCGCCTGCAGTTCGCAGCTGCCCGTGCCAGCTTGGGAAAAAATGTCAACGTCGCCCGAGATGCACTTGCTGGACGCGTCACGCAGGACGCAGTCGGCGACGGCGGGCGTGTCATCGCCCGTGTCGATGCGTCGTCGAGCGGCGGCGACGTTGACGACGACGGTGCGCAGGGCCGTCGGCAGGTACGTCGTCCACATGCGGCCGTCGCCCGGGAAGCAAAAGGCGGCGAGCACGCCCTGGAAGGCGGCGTCGAGGGTCGCGGGGTGCACGAGCAGGCCGCGGCACGCGGCGGGCCGGCCGAGTGTCGTGACGGCATGACCGAGTCGGCGCTGGACGCGTTGCACGACAAAGTCGCCGGTGTAGTCGAGTCCAATGTGCGAGAGGGCGCGGTAGAAGCGGTGGGTGTCGACGTCGGCGAGCGGCAGCCTGCACGGCGCGCGTGGCGGCAGGCACCGGACGTCGGGCGCGGCGCCGAGCGTGACGACGGCACGCCCACGCGCGTTGCGGACCGACGCGTCGCGTGTCGAGTCACGTGCCGACGCGTCAACGTTGCCGCTGAGGCATGAGAACGATAAAGTCACGTGATCGTCAGTCACGTGATCGACCTGAACGTGAACGAGGAGTTCGGTGCCGGCGCCGGCGCCGTCGGCGTCGAGCGTGAGCGCGGCCTCAAACTGCACGTCGTGCAGCTCGACAATCTCGGCCGTCTGGCCGGCGGGGGCATGCAGGGCGGCGGCGTGCACGGCGGCGTCGACGGCCATGGACACGTAGCCGGCGGCGGGAAAGAGCACCTGTCCCTGAAACACGTGACCGCGGAGCCACGGCAGCTCGGCGACGCGCAGCACGTTGCGCCAGCGCAGGTCGGCGCCGCCGCCGGTGGACGTGACGGAGCCGAGCAGCGGGTGCGGCGGGCCGGCACGCTGGCGGAAACGTGTCGACAGCACGGACTCGCGCCACAGCGGCACGTCGTGGTCCCAGGCGTACGCGGGCAGGCCGTCGACGAGGGTGCCTCGCTCGGGCGCGCCGCACGCACGACGGAACGCGGCAAAGTCGACGGCCGCGACGCCGTGGAAGGAACGCCAGACGGTCCCGAGCGCGTCCGTAAAGGCGGCCACGTCGTCGCGGCCACGCGCGAGCACACCCGTGTACGGCAGCGCGGTGCCCGTCAGAGCACGGAGGACCTCGGTGGCCGGGCCGGCGAGCGCGGCGTGCGGGCCGACTTCGAGTGCCAGGTCGAAGCAGTGCGACTCGCCGACGGCACGCTCGAGCGCCTGTGCAAACAGAACCGGCTGCACCATGTTGGCGACCCAGTAGCGGTCCGCCAGGGCCGCCGGGTCCCAGATGGCGCGGCCGCCGGGGCCGTGCACGCTCGAGAACCAGACGAAACCGGTGTCGGGCGCCGCTGCCGGCGCAAGCACCTCCACATGCAGCGCCTCGAGCGACGCCAGGTACGCCGCGGCACAGCGCTGCATGTGTGGCGAGTGGTACGCGGCGTCGACGCGCAGCACGCGTGCAAACACGCCGTCGGCCTGGAGCTTGGCGTGCGCCGCGCCAATGGCGTCGGCGTCACCCGACAGCGTCGTGCTCGCGCGCGCGTTGCTGGCGGCGGCGACGAGCCGGCCGTCGCCAAAGGCGGCGCAGAACGCAACGGCTGCGTCAAAGGCCATGCCGACGGCCATCATGGCACCACGTGGACCGTCACGTGCTGCACAAGTCACGTGAACACCGCGGTAGTACGCGATGCGGACGCAGTCACGTGACGTCAGGTAGCCGGCCGCGTACGCCGCGGCGATTTCGCCCGACGAGTGGCCGACGACGCCCGCAAAGGTGACGCCCGACGCGCGCAACAGGTCGACGAGGGCAATCTGCAGCGCCGTGCACAGCGGCTGGGCCAGTGCGGCCTCGCCGATGCGCGATGTCGCCGCGTCACGCAGCAGCTCCTCGGTCAGCGACCAGGCCGGGCGGTCGGACTCGGGCAGCGACGCCAAGTCGGCCTCGAGTCGTTTGAGCGTCGCACGGAACAGCGGGCTCGCGCGGTACAGCGCCGACCCCATACGCGGCCACTGCGCGCCCTGGCCCGTGAAGACGCCCAGGATGCGTGGCGGCAGACTGGCCGAGGCCGTCACCGCCGTCGTGACAAACGCATTGTCGGCCGGGTCCGCCTCGGCCGCCTCGGCAGCCGCGATGCCCGCCACCAGGGCCGCACGCAACTCGTCGCGTGTCGCGCCCGCGACGCTTGCGCGGTACCCAAACTGGCTACGCTGCTGCAGCGTCCAGGCCAGGTCGCCCAGATCGACGTCCGCCGACGCGTCGCTCGCCAAATACGACGCCAGCCGCCGCGCCGACGCCACCAGCGCCGTCTTGGAATGCGCCGACAGCACCAGCGGGCTGCCCACCGTCGTCGGTCGTCCCGTTTTCCCTGCCTTTTCTGCGTCATAGCTCTCGATAATGGCGTGGGCATTCGTTCCGCCAAAGCCAAAGTTGTTGAGACTGGCGCGACGCGGGACGCCCGGTGGCAGTGTCGGCCACGCCAGTGCTTCGGTCGGCACGTGCAGCCGGTGGTAGTAGGGCGCAATCTGCGGGTTGAGCTGTGCAAAGTGCAGGTTCGGCGGGATCACACCGTGCTGCACCGCCAGCGACGCCTTGAGCAGACCCGCCAGACCGGCGCCCGCCTCCAGGTGCCCGACCACCGTCTTGATGGAGCCGACGTAGAGGGGTTCTCCCTTCTCTTTCATGTCGTTGGAGAAGAAGGCACGGTACAGGGCCTCGGCCTCGACGGGGTCGCCGGCCGGCGTGCCGGTGCCGTGTGCCTCAAAGTACTGGCAGCGGTCGGCGGCCTGGGTCGGGTCGAGCCCGGCGCGTGCATACGTGGCACGAATCAGCGCGGCCTGGGCGGTCGGGCTCGGCATCGTCAGGCCGGGCGTGTACCCGTCCTGGTTGAGCCCGGTCTCGCGGATGACACATTCGATGCGGTCGCCGTCGGCCATGGCGCGCGACAGTGTCTTGAGGAAGACGGCGACACAGCCCTCGCCGCGTGCGTAGCCGTCGGCCCCGGCGTCCCACATGCGCGACCGGCCCGTCGGCGACAGCATGTGCAGCTTCGACTCGAACACGTACACCTCCGGGCCCAGGATCAGGTTGACGCCCGCCGCGACCGCCATTGTCGCCGCGCCGCTACGCAGCTCCTGCACGCCCAGGTGCACCGCCACCAGCGACGAGGAGCACGCCGTGTCCAGGCACACCGACGTCCCGCGCCAGTCAAAGACGTACGACAGCCGGTTCGCCATGATGCTGCGTGCACCGCCCGTCGCAAAGTAGCTCGGGATCGTGTCGACGTCGCGGTTCAGCTGGTTCACGTAGTCGTCCGACGCCTGGCCCACAAACACACACGTCGCCGAGCCACGCAGCGCCGGTGCCGCCAGCCCGGCGCCCTCGAGGCCCTCGTACACCGTCTCGAGCAGCAGCCGCTGCTGCGGGTCCATCGCCTCCGCCTCGCGCGGGTTCACGCCGAAAAAGTTGTAGTCAAACGCACGCACGTCCTCGTCGTCGTCGAGAAAGTACGAGTGCGTCGCGTTGGTTGCCTAGTCGTTAGCTCCGTCCAGTCAACTTGTCGTGAAACCTACCCCATGGTGCTCGCCGTTCTCGTGGTAGAAACCGTCGACGTTGAACCGGCTCGTCGGGACCTTGCGCGACAGATCGCGTGGCGCCTGCAGCAGCGACCACAGCTTCGACGGCGACGACGCCCCGCCCGGCAGTCGGCAGCTGCTGCCAATCACCGCGATCGGCTCGGGCTGCATCTTGTTGAAGTTGAGTAGGTGAGTAGGAAGTAAGTTGGATGAAGGCAGGAGAAGACAAGAGAATACAGGAGAAGACGAGAGAAGACAGGAGAAGACAGGTGAGATGAGGCCAGAGCACATATATAAGTAGAACAGATAGCAGGAGAACACATAAGGTAGGGAGAACAGATATAAGAGAAGCATGGACGACGGACTGGTGTCTGCCAGATCAGTGTCAGACTGTTACGCCAGCGCCGGCGGAGCCTGATGTCATTGCTCATCTCATTCTGCACGCAACTCCTTGCATCGATCACGCCGTATACTTGTTTACAATGGACTGCCCGACGCACCGATTGGGCAGGAGCATGTCGAAAAAGCAGCAACACCAAAACCAAGACGAAAAGACCAGACCAGACCGGAGCACGCCTGCAGACCGCGACACTACCGACACGACACGGACGCACAGACTCCTGGCCAGACCGCGAGGCCGCAATCTATCGGAAACCAGCACAGACGCTCGCCCTCCGCCCTGCGCCGCTGCTGGCCGCGCCCGTCACCTATCAGTACGAGTATATTTCTTGTAGTTGCTCGACATGTTGGGCTGCTTCCCAATCAGGAAACTAAATATACACCACGGGTCCACTTTTATATCCAGCACAATACATGCATCTTTTCTCCAGCCACTCGAGGGGCGTGTACCCTTGTGATGTGGAGGCGGGGGTAGGTTGAAGAAGGAATGAAAGAAGAAATGAAAAGAAATAAAAAATGACATCACGAGCAAAACTGTATGACCAGCAGCCGTGCTAGGGCCGACTGGAGGGCGAACACGACAATGGTCAGCATGTTTCTTGGACAGACCGGATATATGTGGAAATTGGGCCAATGTACGCCGCCATGTGACGACTCGGAGTGAAAAGTGACAGAGGCCTCGGATAGAGTACGAGCAGACCGAGGGCCCAACAGGGAAAGACCAGGGCCTGTCCCGTGCGCCAGCAACGTTCCAGGCCGGCGGCAGGCGCGGACGCGCAGCTGCATGGTGGTCAGGAGGCACAGGCCACGGGGCCCGCCCGAGTCGGACAAGCTTAGAGGACAGCGGACAGAGGAGGGCAGAGAGTGAGGGCGCAGGTGACGGTGGGTGGAGGTGAAGTGAGGTGAGGTGAGGGTGACAGGTACACCATTGGAGCTCCGAGCTCCGAGCTCCGCAGTATATCAGGCAGGTGCCGATGGGGAAAGTGCGATGCCGGGTGCTGCTTCCCTGATCGGTCGACCGCGTGCGGAAAGAGCGATCACGCGGAAGGCCGGCGGCGGCCGGAAGGCGCGGGTAGCTGGACGATGAGCTGGACGAGGACTGGACGAGGACTGGACGAGGACTGGACGAGGACTGAACGACCACGGAGCGAGGCACGCCACAGCGGCCTTGGCAGTGACGAAACGGAGGCTCGGGCTCCTGATGTGCACGGCCTCTAGACAGCAAGAAGAACAATGGCAAGCAGACAATGGCTGCCCCGCCGGCAGTGAAAAGTAGGTGAGCAGATGCAGGCGATCCTTTGCGCTCGCATGCTCGCATGCTCGCATGCTCGCATGTATATTTGCCCGAATATCGACGCGCGCGAGGGATGGAAAAAGAAGGAAAGTCCGGCAGTTGTCGGCGCGACGCGGCCAGCGCAGCGCCAGAAGCACGCCCAGCGCACCAGGACGTGCGTCGTGGGCCACGACAAGAAACACCGGTCAAGAGCGTGGAAAAAGGGTGTCACTGTGTCGCTGTGTCACTGTGTCGCTGTTGCTGTTGCTGTTTGCCGTGTCGTCGTGGTTCTGATATGGCTGCTGTCGACGATGAGTTACAAACAAACTTGAATATAAATATACAGCTTGTGCTGCCCGATTGGGAAGGACCGCGTCCGCTAGCGCCGCATTAGCTCTCTGTGTAAATAAAAGTGCGAATCGAAAATGCCATCCGGCCAGCGAAGAACCCGAGGCGCACCGCACGCACAATGCGACGTGGACTGAGGTCGGTGACGATGTCTTTTGTTTCCTGCTTTGCGTGCTTGCGAGCCGGTGCGGCGGCGGAGGATGGCAGCGAGCCAAGCGGAGGATCGGGCGGAAGACGCAGCCGGCAGGACAAACGACAAAGGGTGGGCGTCGGCCAGGGCCTGCGTATGCTGTTCCGTGTGCCGTGCCGCGTGGTGTCGCAGGGCAGCAGCCTTGGGACCAACAGACACACGAGGGCCGGTCCTTGTGGCCAGTGCCTCGGTGCTGCTAGAGCGGGCGGGTGGGCTCTGCGTGGTGTGCGTCCGTCGTGCAGCTGCAGCGCCTCCACTCGTGCATTGGCGACCAAGTTTTCGGTCTTGGTCATGAATATTATACATGTTATATAAATGATCAAATGTGATCAAAATATGATCAAAAGATAATGAGGCAAAATAAAATGAATATAAAAAGAAAAGAAGCAAAAATGAATATAAAAATAAAATAAAAGAATGGACGGAACAAGGACAACACGGTGAGAGCCGGAGCTGGCAGGTGACCTGGCATTGGCCGAGCTAGTAGCACCTGCAGCAGTAGACGCAGCATCGTGCAGTAGACCAGCACTAGCAGTATAGTTAGACCACACTAGCGGTAGACGCAGCATCGTGCAGTAGGCGCATGCCGGTGGCTTGGGACTCTTGCATGACTGTTGCGGACGACCGGGACATGGTATATTTAAATATTTACATGTTGAATATTACACATGACTGCCGTCGGGCGGCCGGCCAGCACCGCGACAGAGACGCGCGGACTTGGACACTGGACCAGACGGTGTGGTGTCGAGGTGAGGCCAAGTGGGCGGCCGAGTGGGCGGCCGAGTGGAATAATGCACGGCGAGGACAATCATGTGAAGCAGGACCTTTTGACTTTTTGACTCTTGCGATACGGCAAGAGGGCAGAGCCACGAGCGTCTCGCCCCTCGCCGACGGACACGGAACTACGGAACGACCAAGGCAGACCTTGCTGCCACCACCGGCCAGCCTGGATGGCTGGGCATGCCGTGGCGGCGGCGGGCAGAGGACGAGGAAGAGGAAAAAGGGAAAAGAAGCATGCCGGCGACGGCGGCAGCGACCAGCGACCAGCGACCAGCGACGCAAGGCGTGTCCGAGGTGGGACGGCCATCGGCGGCGATGCAAAACGTACGATGCAGAAGAGCGGTCGAGCAGCGAGCGGCGGACGGACGCAGACGCGGGGCCAAGAGGCAATACTGGAGTGTCTGCCTGTCTGTTCTGTCTGTCTGTTTGTCTGTTCTGTCTGGTCTGGTCTGTTCAGTGCTCTGCCTGTTCTGTCTGTCCAGTGCTCTGTCTGTTCTGTCTGTCAAGTGCTCTGTCTGTTCTGTGCTCTTTTTTGTTCTCCGTTTTTACCGAGTCTCATCGCGACGACGCTAGCACTGCCTGCATACGCCCATCTGCGACAGACTGCCGAGCAGGCACAACAAGAACAATGGTATTGTCAAAGGCCCCGCCGGGGTGCGTGTATCGTATAAAATGTAAATAAATACACATGCATCCGGATGGGGTGGCGGCAGGGCGTGTGCAGGCCCATGCCACGCTCGCCCAATCCGGCCATGCCCTGGCCGTCACGGACGTCTTGTGTCTCGCCACTCGTCACTTGTGTGATTGTTTGGTTTGGATTGGTTTGCTTTCTGGCTTGCTCTTGGGCTTGCTTTGGTTGACGTGGGCTTGCTTTGGTTGAGCTTGGACTTGTTTCTTGGGCCAGTTTCTTGGGCCTCTTTGACTTGCTTCTTTGGCCTTCTTTGGCTTGGCCGCTGCTCTTACACCTAGATAGGCACGAGAACGAACCGGCCATCTCACCTGTTGCGTCACAACCTGCACCGTCACTCCTCGTTCACCAGCATCCTCCATCGCCACGCTGCCATGTCGCAAACCGCCGTCGTCTGTGCCAGCGCCGGCCAGTACCGCCTCGCGACCGACGTGCGCATCGCGTCGCCCCCGGCTCCGGGTACCGTCCTGTGCGCCGTCCGCGCCGTCGCCCTCAACCCGGCCGACTGGAAAATGGCCGACTTTGCCGCACGCGACACCGCGTCGGACCTGGTCGTCGGCGGCCACGAGTTTGCCGGCGAGGTCGTCGAGGTCGCGCCCGATGTCACGTCCGTCCGCCCGGGCGACCGTGTTCTCGCGCCAACGCCGGGCCTCAACCGCTGCTCGCTTGCCGCCGGCGCCTTCTGCCAGTACACCGCCGTCGCCGCCGACATGCTGTGCCGCATTCCCGACGGCGTGTCGTACGAGGACGCCGCCGGCCTCAGCGTCGTCACCTGCACGGCCGGCCTGGCCCTCAAGGCGCTCGGCATCGCTCTGCCCGACGGAAGCACCGACGCCGACGGCAAGAACGGCGGGCCGTACGTCCTGGTGTCGGGCGGTGCGTCGGCCACCGGCACCGTCGCCATCCAGCTGCTCCGTGCCGCCGGGTGTCGTCCCATTGCAACGTGCTCGCCCCAGAACAGCGCCATGCTACGTGCCCTCGGCGCCGTCGAGACGTTTGACTACCACGCGCCCTCGTGTGGCATGGACATTCGCAACTACACGGACAATGCGCTCGCGCTCGTGCTCGACTGCGTCACGCAGCCCGAGTCCATGGCGCTCGCCTACGAGGCGCTCGGCTCGGCCGTTGCAGACGGACCCAACGGACCCAAACGCTACATTGCCCTCGACCCGCCCTTTACGCGCATCCAGTACACGCGCCGCGACGTCCACGCCGACTGGGTCATGGGCCTCTCGCTCTTTGGCGAGTCCGTCCAGCTTGCCGGCGTCTACGGCCGCCCTGCGCGTCCCCAGGACCGCCGCTTCACCGCCCAACTCTTTGGCCTCGTGGAGCACATGCTGGCCGCCGGCACGCTCAAGCCACACCCCGTCGAGCATCGCACCGGCGGCCTCGCCGCCGTCACCGCCGGTATCGAAGACCTGCGCATGGGCCGCGTCCACGCGCGAAAGCTCGTCTACTCCATTTGATTTTTTCTTTTTTCTTTTCTTTTTTCTTTGATTTTCATTTCTTTTCTACTATATCATTTTTTTCTCATTGCCAGCGAATTGATTCTGTTCTCTCGTACTCCGTACTCGTACGTACCCGTACACCGTAAAGCGCTACATCAGCCCTGTCACCGTGCCAGGCTTGTCCTTGTCACCCTCGAGCTACGGAGGAATGCAAACAGGGCGTCGCACGAGCGCAACGGCCACCGCACAGGGCAGGGACAAGGGTGGCAGGCGCCGTGCGATTAAGCTTATTCCGAGCCCAAACGGGAAGGCATGTTTGTGAATCCAAAACAGAAGCAGCGCCCGAGCCACGAGCGACACCGCCAAACCGGCGGGGTCACAAATATAACATGTAAATGTACATATAACATTTACAAATGTTCTTCCATGCCACTGGTCCACCCGCCTGCATCGCACCCCTCTCTGTTGCGCCATCTGCCCGGCACGCGTTCGGCGCCATTGTTTTCGTGGCAGCGTCGTTTTTCCTCTTGCGCCGCTGCTGGTTCGACCTGCTTCCCTGCTCTTATTCTTGTTCCTATCATCGTTGCGAGACGACGTCTGCCCGTCTGCCGTCGTGTTCGAGGCAATGTTGCATGGTGTCGCTGACGTGTTTCCGTGCGGGATTGGGACAGGAGTCGGCGCGGCCCGCCAGACAAAGGAAGGCGGCTAGCTGGATTCGCTTTACCACGGCCGTTGGGCCCAGCGTCGCGATCGCATTGTTCCGAGCTTCTGTGCATCGTATCTTTCGTGTGGTCCCGTTTGAGGTCTGGGCCCAGGCGGAGCGCCAAGTTTTTTCTTTTCTTTTTTCTTTTATGTTTTTTATGTATTCCCTTTTTTGTTTTCTTTTTTCTCTTTTTCTCTTTTTTCTCTTTTTTCTCTTTTTTCTCTTTTTTCTCTTTTTCCTTTTTCCGTCTCATTCTTTTTCCTTCCTTTCTTCTTTTTTACTCTTAAGTAAAAGGCCACAGTACTCCGTACTCCGTAAAAGGATGCGCTGACCAGCCGGCCGGGTTCATGCTCAGTGACCAAGCCTCGCAACTCGTCGAGCCAGCCAAAAGAAGGTGTGCGAGGAGACACGCCGCCAACACCGACAAGCGACAAACATCGGCCGTTGCGAATCGGCGTGGGTCGGGCCTGGCAGTGCGGTTGCACAGCGTCTTCTGTTGCAAAGACCACTTCAGCCACGCCGCTCTGACAGCGCCCGCGTGGTACAGCGGCCTGCAGGAGTCTCGACGAAACAGACGACCCGGCGAGGACCGAGTGCTGTGAGCGCTGAGCGCGCGGTGGTTTCGTGGTTGAAGACGCTGCGCTCGCCTTGGTGCAGACGACGACGCTAGACGCTGGGCGCTGGACGCTGGTCCCGAGACTTTGGAGAGCTACGCCGCACGGCGTTACGGTCAAAGTGGGAGCTTCCGTATCTGCATCTGGCCTGTGAGGGTCCCGCAGTGTTCTATTTTCGCAACGTCGCATCGGCACACGGTGGCTGGCCGCGTCCGGACTCGACCAGGGCCACGGATCCTTGCGATGCGTGACACGTGTATATTTACGGAGTACGGGCGTATGCATACGGGGCGCGTGCGCAGTTTTGTAAATTTATAATTATATAGTAATACTTGTAAATATGTTTAAACACAGAGTGCAGCGGAATCGTCGGCGGGCACTACCAAGAACGCTGTCATCGTCGGTCATATGGTTCACGTGGTAGCAGTCGATGAGGCGGTGATGCTGGGCTCCACGAAACAGTGCAGCGTCGAGCGTACATTTACATGACCGAAGATTTAATAAATATAAATAAATAAATGTGTAAATGTGTGCACAGAAGAACATGATCTGGCTACGACACTGCTGCACCTGGCTGGGGATGTTGCCGATGGGACATGGGACACGGGATGCCAGCGATGGAGCCAGACAGGCGGTGTGATACCGTGCATGTATATTTACAGAGTAGATACCAGTCGGCGACGAAAACGAAGCCGGCCGCACCAGGGCAAGCGACAAGACTCGGACGGGTCTGACTCGTGCGTATTCGTAGCGTCGTCGGGCCGTGGGGGTGGAACAGGTCGCTGGGTTGGACGATGCCGAATGGCGCCGAATCGCGCCGGATCGTGGTCCGCTCTGGCCGGTGTCAGAATGTGTAGTGTGCGGTACGCATGCCGCTTCTGGCTTGGCTGCCATGACGGATCGGTCATGACCGACCGAGCGACGCTCGACACAGGCCTTCTTCCGGGAGGTCGTAAAAACAATGCGTAAAGTTTAGTGC
The DNA here is from genome assembly GCA_029298855.1 of Ophiostoma populinum. Classification (NCBI taxonomy): domain Eukaryota; kingdom Fungi; phylum Ascomycota; class Sordariomycetes; order Ophiostomatales; family Ophiostomataceae; genus Ophiostoma; species Ophiostoma populinum. The sequence continues at coordinate 2,066,977 of JANSLU010000008.1, read as the reverse complement.
TTATCTTTTGATGTGGTCTATAGATTGGACGGAATGAAAACCCAAACGCCGATGCCGCAGCATGATGAGACTACAAATGATAGGAAAAAGTGGAGAGCGAGTGACAAGAAACGCAAAGTCGGGCAGTGGGTATGCAAAAAGAAAAAGAAAAGAAAAGAAAAAGAAGACAAAAAAAGTAAATAGTGAAAAAAGACAAGACGGACGGCACTACGCCTCGGCCTTTTCGTCGTCGGTGCTGCTGCCGCTGGTGCCGCCGGCCGCCTTGGCTGCCTGTGCTGCCTTGGCTGCCTGTGCCGCCTGCTTCTCGCGCGTCTGTTCACGCGTCAGCTGGCGCTCGAGCGTCATGCGGCGCTCGAGCACGTCGGCCTCGACAAACGCCTCCTCCTCGTCCTCGGGGATCGGTGCGGGCGCCGGAGCCGACGCCGTCGCCGGGGTCGTGCCGTTCTGGGCGGCGGCCTGGGCGGCAGCAGCCAGGCGCATGCGCTCGAGGACGTCGGCGGCCTCGGCGGCAAACTTGCAGCGCTTGCGGATGCGCTCGCCGTACTTCATAAAGAGGAAGGGAAAGGGCACGCAGGCGACGGCGAGAAAGGCGGGAATGGACGAGGCCCAGTGCACGCCGAGGTCCTTGTACATGTAGGTCGTGAAGAGGGGAAAGGCGGCGCCAAAGAGCGAGCGCAGGACGGTGTTGGCCGCCAGGACGGACGCGGCGAAGATGACGTACGAGTCGATGAGGTAGTTGAAGAGCGACAGGAAAACGAGGACGAGACCGGCGGCGAAGAAGGCGGAGCCGATGATGGGCACGATCCAGTGGATGGGCGCCTCGTTGGTCCACGCGAACCAGAAGAGGCCAATGGGCAGCAGAATGGAGCCAATGGCCGCAGTCGGCAGGCGCGCTTCCGGAGGCGCGACACCGTTGGGCGAGCGGGCTGCGCGGCGGGTGTAGTTGCCATTGTCCCACATGGCGTAGACGACGGCGAGCGTCATGCCGACGGCGATGCCGAGGAAGGCCAGGCCGCCGATGCCGGCCGACCAGCCACGGCCCTGCTGGAAGATGATGGGGAAGGCGGCAAACATCATGTACATGGTGCCGTAGATGATGGCCATGTAGATGGACGTGCAAAAGACAATGGGTTCGCGGAACAGGAGGATCCAGGGGCGCGACAGCGCGGTGCGGAACTGCGCGCCCATCGAGGGGCCCTTGCTGCCGTTGGCGCGGTGGTGCATGTCCATGCGCGACACGTACACCTTGCCCGTCAGTCGCGAGAGCGCGTCGGCGCGCTTGCGCAGCAGCAGCGGCGCGTACGTCTCGGGCACCAAGAGGCCGCCGGCGACGGTCATGACGGCCGTGAAGATGGCCATGAGGCCCTCGACCCAGCGCCAGCCGGCCGCGTCGCCCAGGAAGCCCGACACGATGGGCCCGAGCGACGGGCCGAGGAAGGGCGCGGCGGCGAAGACGGCCGTCGCGAGGCCGCGCTCCGACGCGCCAAACATGTCGGCAATGACGCCGCCCGCGTTGGTCAGCGGCGACGAGCCAAAGGAGCCGGCAAAGAAGCGCATGATGATGAGCGTGTGGATGTTCTGCGAGCACGCCGCGCCGACGTTGAACAGCGTCAGGATCGTGTACGTAATGACAAAGAGGATCTGGCGGCCAAAGAACTCGCTCGACGGCGCCCACAGCAGCGGGCCGATGGCGAAGCCGAGCACAAAGAGCGAGATGCCCAGGATGATGACCTCGGTCGACACGTTGAACGTCTGCCGCATCTCCGCGAGGCCGCCCGAGTACGCCGTGCTCACAAACGCAATCGCGAGCGTCGCCACCGCATTGACCAGCGTAATCGTCCACTTCCGCCACGTAGGAAACTGCTGCGGGTCGCGCGGGTCCGTCGGCAGCCACGAGACGACGTACGGCGACGCCTCGGTGCCCTCGCCCGCGTACACCGCGTCACGCACCTCGGGCGTGATCAGCGACGGCTTAAAGACCAGCTGCCAGTGTGTAATGACCGTCGGCGATGCCGGTGCTGCCGGTGCTGCCGTCGTCTCCTTTTCGTTCTGCGCCTCGACGTCCGAGTCGACGGGCTTGGTGCTGCCCGCGGCCGTGCCCGGCGCCGTCACGGTCGACGCCTGCGACGACGCCAGCGGCGGCGGGGCCGTCGCGGAAGACGACATGGTGGTGTGGTCGGTCGTGTGGTCGGTCGCAGTCGGTTGGTGGCGTGTTTGGACAGCAGGGCAAAGGGCGAAAACTGGGCTGGGCGATTGACGGAAGAGGAAAGAGGAGAGAAGAGACGGAAGGATCGACTGCGAGGGGAACTGTTTTAAATAAAAATATACGCTGCGATTGGCGTGAGGCAAGGATGGCAAACAAATGGAAAGGAGAAAGGCACAAATGGAAAGAAGGAGAAAGGCAGCAAATGGAAAGAAAACACAGCAGCTCGTCTGGTTTTTCCTGTTATCGTGCTGACAGAGGTCGTGTTGTTGCCGGAGGTGTGATTTGGCCTGTTATTTCTTGTTTGGGTCTGACGGGGGATCGGTTTCTTTATCTATGGTCGGGATTCCGAGCTGAGCGAACCGGGATAATTTACGAAAATCTAAATATGTATAGTAGCATTTCCATCGCACGGGAGGATCCACGACAAGCTTTGCGTCGGACTTTGTCTGTCTAGTGTCCGAGTTGTTCTTTTGTCTCCGTCGTTGGGATTTATATTTATAATCCATGGCAACTGCCGTGTCCTCGCCATGCATGTCGTGCATTTACAGGCAGCAATGCATGTGCCGTGCACGCTTTCTTGCCGGGATTTGAGTCCGCCCAGCCAGGATGCGGAAGCGAAAGCGAATACAAGACGGACAGAAAAAGAGACGAAAGACGGAGCTCCTTGGAGCAGAATCGGCGCATTTCAAGCGCCGGCCATGGCGCGCTGCAAAAGGAGCATCAAACAAATTGTCGTCTATCGGTTCTCTCGCATTCCAGAGCCAGCCAAGCTTTGGCCCAGCGAGGCGGCCCGCGAAAGGGCGCAAGAACATTCGACAGCGGCTTCCATTTGTAACCCAATTTCAAAATACTCCGTAATGTAAATGTTTAAATACACGGAGCATGCACGTATTCGGAAGGCAAAAAGAAACTGCAACCATGTCGCGGAAGGCACGTTGAGGTCCGCGCTTGGACGGGCAGGAAGTAGAGAATCCTGGGGGCAAGAGTGACCTTCGGCGTTCGACCTCCGGCAGGGGCGCGACACCCGGGAAAGAGCATCTGCACCGCCTTTGCAGCGCGCCCTTTCAGTCGCCATCGATGCCCTCAATTTACTGTCGTGGTTGGAATGCGCGCGTTTCTTTCGGGAAACATTGCGCGACCAAAGCGCGCTTCCCTCTGCTGAAAGAATCGGTCGAGGGGCACAGAGACAGCGGCTGACGTCTGACGCCGGTCGCTTTCGTTTGCGTGCTAATTATCCCTGTTTCTCGCCTCTGCTGCTATGCGCACCGTCCTCGGCTATTTTTTACACCGTCGCGCCAGCAGCAGCTTCGGTAAAAACAGTGCATATAGAGGGCTGCGTCAATCACCCTCGGCACGTCCGCAGGCCGTGCCACTTTTACGACGTGGGGCGATGCACTTGCCGCTTTGGGCCATTTTGTCTTGGTCCGTCGTTATCGTTTACAATCCCTGCCTGTGCGCTCATGCACGCAGACGACGTGCTTTTCGTGTCCGCTGCTCATTTCCCGTCGCATGGGTGCGAAGAGTCCATTGGTTCGGCTCTCTCACGCCAAAGCCGTTCTGCGTGGCGCTTGGCTCGACGATCGGTCTTGGTGCCAATCCCGTCCGACGTTTCTAGAACAGCGAATGACGACAATGTCAATGAGAACGGGGAGATCTGTCGTCGACTGGGTCGATAAGGTTCAGAAGGATCATGGGCCCCCACTGGCCATATCCAATTCTAAAATGCCATCACTTGCATTTGCTTTTGCCGAGCGAAGAACTTGTCGATGGGCCGGTTCAATGGCACTACATTTACGTTAAGAACCCAGCGAGAGTGCACTTGTGCAACACGTAAATATTTCGCACGACGGAAAAGGACTGCGTTTTAACAATACCACTGGCATGTTCTACTACTTGCCCGCATAAACATGTCATTTGCAGGAGAATGATCCGACTGTTAACACTACTCGACATTGGTTGGCGTGTCATTCTTAGTTATAGCTGCGCTGTGAGACGTGCCGGCAGACAATATGGACACAACGTACTTTCGCTTCTATCACATAGATGACACGAACAGTTTACTTTTTCTTGATTGTTACATCGTAACGCAAGACAAACGGTTGTAACAAAATTCTAAAGTTATTGACTATCACGGGAATCTCCTTTTCGCCCAGCTGAGTAAATATAGTCCTTGACACGTTTTGTGCAGGTGGCTCTGGGTTCCTACACCCATTATAGAACTTGCACATTCGATTTGCCGTCTTGTTTACAATCTGCATATTTTGCTGCTTTACACTTTAATCTAAATCTGTGACTGCCGCTGTTCCATATTAGGAGAAAGTAACGATCCCGGTAGGCACGGCACTTTCCGTCGGCGCGTCAGCCTGGTCTTGGCGCGCACTTTGTTCACTCATTGACGCCGAGACTTTGCATTCAACATTTCATATAAAAGGCGGGAATAGTCGTCACTAGTTAAAACCACCCGAGGCTATGATGCTTATAAACAGTTTGCAGTACCCCTTTGGTCCGCGGAGCCGAGGTTACCAACGTAAATTTTTAAATATATTTACATTCGGAGTATACCACAGCAAGATTACAGGCCACTGACATGCCCACTGGTCATTCTAATCTGGGCTAGCTCGTCGGTCGAGCTCGTGGGCACTGGATTCAAAGTCGAAATACCAAATTGTCGGGCCCAAGAAGCCCGACACCGCTCTGAGCTCGAGCTGCTGAGCTCATGTACTTTGCCAAGCCACGGCTGTCCTCCGTAATTACGTTGGGCCATGCGCGTGCGGCATTGCAAAACAATAAATATATACGAGACGCCCCACGCGACCATGCCATGCAGTGCACTGGTGCGTCTCTGCCCAACCGTCACACCCTTTCTTTGTCCCCCGGGTCTCCGAGTCAGATCAGCCCTGCGACAACAGCTCGCGGTGTACCCGCCGACCTCCCGCGAACTGCATTTACGGTACACGACCGGCGTTTTATTTTCGAGAGCAAAATCCTGCGCTGATCACTTGCCATTATTGGACCGGAGAGATGACGAAAAAGGCGCGCTGAAACGGTCGCTTGGCTGGCAGAAGGTTGCAATAAATATAAATATACACTCCGTGTGAAATATTAGGCCGCCGGCCGGTTTTAAGGCGGCAACTTGCGGCGTGACAAAAAGTCGCCGAGGTGATGTCGTACTGTGCCTCTATATTTACCATCTGGCTTTGGGCATTCTGCCACGGAACGGGACGTCGGGGGCTAAAAGCGCCGACCAGTCTTCCGATTTCCGGTTTGTCCGCATTCAGCCCACTGAGTAAACATTGAGTTGTGCAGGTTTGTTTGCAACGTCGACTGCCACTGTTGATTTCAAAGATGAAAAGTTGTAGAGTATGATACTTGCAAAGTACAAAAAACCACAACGTTTCGAGCGTATCCCAAGATATCAGAAATCAACACAAGCCCACTGACAAGCCCAAGGAAACCTGGCAAACCCAAATAAATCTAAAAGTAAATATAAATCCCAGGCCAAGCGGATGCGTCTGGTCGTGTGGCCGTTGGCCCCACATTCATTAGTCAGCACATGTACTGAACACGAAGCACGTCAGCCTTGCGTGTTGCGGCACTACGTCCGACAAGGACACACGACGACCAGCGACGCGTCTGTGACGCTATGCTCTCCACGACCCGACCTCTTGGACTCGTATGACGACAGTTTCGCTTGCCATGGCAGACACCAACACACCCATCACGGCGCTGCTGCGCCCGCGCGTCATCTCGACGGCAATCATCCTCATCGCGACAGCCGCCTCGATTGGCTTTGGCCTGTGGCACGAAAACCGGCGGCGGGCATCGACGCCGGCCGAGGACGACGAACACACTGAGCCGGTCGGCGAAGAGACTGCCGGCCGCGCGGGCGGCGGCACGGAGCTGCGCCGCCGCAATGCGGTCCGCCACGCGCGCCCTGCGTCGACGGACCGTGACCCGGCCGGCACCACGACGGACCCGCCGGCGCCCGAGCACGCCAACGACGAGAACGCGGACCAGTGGCTGACGGAGGCCGCCCCGCCCGTGGGCGGGCCGTCGCGGGCCGGGCAGAACATTGTGAGCCTGCTGTTCCGGGTGTCGGAGGACAATGCACGGCGCAGCTCGTACGTGCACCGGGGCTGCGCGTGCAACGCGTGCGGCATTGTGCCGATCCGTGGGATCCGGTACCGGTGCGCCAACTGCGCCGACTTTGACCTGTGCGAGACGTGCGAGTCGCAGGGCCTACACGTCAAGACGCACATCTTTTACAAGGTCCGGGTTCCGGCGCCGAGTTTTGGCCCGCGGCAGATGCAGCCGGTGTGGTACCCCGGCGACCCGGAAGGGCACCAGGTGACAATGGGCAAAGGCCTGCTGACGCGGCTGGCGCGCGAGACGGGTTTTGAGCGGCAGGAGCTGGAGGCCTTCTGGGAGCAGTGGACGTACATGGCCAACACGGAGTGGCGCGAGGACCCCGACCGGCTGTGCCTGGCAATGGACCGACGGACGTTTGAGCGGTGCCTGGTGCCGTCCGGGGGCTTCCGGCACACGGCGTCGAACCTGATCCACGACCGGATGTTTGCGTTTTACGACACCAACGGGGACAATTTGATTGGCTTTGTCGAGTTTCTGCACGGGCAGTCGTACCGCAAGCGCAAGGACAAGCTGCAAAAGATTTTCAACGGGTACGACACGAACGGCGACGGGTACGTGGACCGACGCGACTTTCTGCGCTTCTTCCGGGCGTACTATGTGCTGTACAAGCAGATGCAGGCGGACATTCTCGAGGGCCTGGACGACCAGCTGATGGCGAGCGTCGAGACGGAGCAGCTGGTGATGGGCCGGCAGCCGCTGAGCAGCCTGTTTGGGCGCGACACGACCCTGCCGGGCCCGCGGACGCACCTGACGATGCCGGGCAAGACGGTCAGCCTGGACACGGGCGCGGTCGCGGTGGACGAGGACGCGACACGGTACCCCGAGGGCGTGTCGGGCCGCGAAAGTACCGACACCATGGACCGCGAGGCGATGCTGGCGACGCTGTTTGCGCGGTGGAAGAGCACGCTGCCGGTGCCGGACGCGACGGGTCTGCGGCTGGCGACGCGTCGGCACCGGCAGCACCGGCGCTTCAGCCACGTGGAGGGCAGCAGCAGCGACGGCGAGGCGGACGACCCCGAGTACTTTGAGAACCCGTTTGACGCGCGGCTCAACTACATGTCGGGGCTGCTGGACCCGCCGGACCTGGACGTTCTGCCAGACGTGCTGCTGGGCCAGCGTAACGCGAGCCACGTGACGCCCAACAGCGCCAACGACGTCGCAGCGATTGCGTGGCTGCTGGACCGCAGCCGGCGCGGTCGAGACGATCCGTTGGCCGAGGCCGCCGAGACGACCGAGGCGACCGAGGAGGAGCAGCGGGTGGAGCTGGGCGTCGAGGGTGTGCTGGCGGAGCCGGCGTACGAGCGGCGGCGGATGCTGGCGGCCGAGCCACGGGTGCCACTGACGGCGGGCCAGGCGAGCGCCGAGGTGGAGGCCATGACGCAGGCGCGGCGGCAGCTGCATGCGAAGCGCACGGCGCGGCACCAGCTGCACCAGCGGTGGATGCTGCGGCAGTTTTACCTGGACGAGGAGGAGGGCTGGCAGGCGCCGGCGGGGTGGCAGCCCGAGTACGACGTGTTTAGTGCAACGGACGCACAGGCGTCGGCGCAGTCGGCACAGGCGTCGAGTCCGTCGTCGGCACAGTCGTCGGCGCACACGGTTGTGGCGGAGCAGCACGCGCACAACCGGTACTACACCGACGTGCCGCAGGCGGAGCGCGACGCAGGGCGTGAGATTCTGTACCAGGTGATGCAGCAGTCGTTCAACGAGATGCTCGACATTTTGTTTGCCGAAAAGGAGCACCTGGCCGTGCAGGCGGCGGAGACGCGTGCGCAGCGCGCAAAGTACCGGCATCTGTACGAGAAGATGAACATGCTGAGCCCGGACCTCAACGACCTCAACGACCTCGCTCCGACGTCGACTCCGGCGCCGGAGCCGACACCGCCCCCGCCGGCACCGGAACCGGAGCCGGAGCCGGAGCCGGAGCCGGAGCCGAGTGCCCCCAACCCGGAACCGACGCTGGCGGATCTGCTGGAGCTGTCGAGCCAAGCATTGGACGCGTTGGTCAATGGTATGGCGGGTATGAGCGAGGCGCCGGCCACACGCCACGCGCGCGAGGGCGCGCCGGAGCCGGAGACGCGCGTCGAACACCACGACACGACGCTGCCGCAGTTCCGGCCCAACTCGGAGGCCGAGGCCGAGGACGCGCCGGCGGCGTCGGCAGAGAAGCCCTCCAAAAGCGCCAAAAGCGCCAAGGGCAAGACGACCAGGACGGCCAAGGGCAAGACGGCCAAGACGGCCAAGACCAAGCGCAAAACAATCTCGCGCGAGGTGCTGGCGCAGTGGAAGCGGCTGGACATGGCCGAGAAGGAGGCGTCGCAGCGTGGGGGCTGGGGGCGGATCAGCTACCTCGAGTTTGAGACCATTTTCCGGCGCGAGGAGGCCAAGAACAACCGGCTCGACTACCTCGGCAGCTGGATCGACTTTTGCATCCCGTAGGGGCGGCCGAGCAGTCGGCTCGTCGGCGGAGTTAGTAAACTGTCTTGTAACTATAGCACAAGTCGTAGAACGTCCCATTGCATCGTTCGTATATGCACCTGTTCGTGTTGTTGGCTTGGCTGCTTGGTGTGACGAAAACGTTCGAGAAAAAGTGGAGTCAAAATCGCTGCGGCATCGGCTTCGTCTACGGAGTATATATAGTGAGACGGTCTCTGGCGACAGGACGAGAGGCCGTCTGCAGAACCTTTCAACATGCTGCAAATGCTGCAAATGGACGTTGTGCCGCTGCTCATCAACGGCGAGGACGTGGCGGCGCCGCCGGCGCCGGTGCACAGCCCGGCGACGGGCCAAGTGCTGTACCACTACGCCAACGCGACGCCCGACCACGCAGCCCAGGCGGTCCAGGCGGCGTCGGACGCACTGTCCGGCTGGCGCGCGACGGCGCCGGCCGTGCGGCGCAATCTTTTCCTCAAGGCGGCCGACGTTCTCGACGCGCGGCGCGCCGAGCTCGCCGAGACCATGGTGCACGAGACGGGCGCGCCGGCGGCGTGGGCCGACTTTAACCTGACGACGACGGGCGATATGCTGCGCCACGCGGCAGGCCTGGCCGCGACGGCCAACTGTGGTGCAGCGCCCGTGACGAGCGACCCTGGGCGCGTCGGCGCGCTCGTGCTCCGAGAGCCGTATGGCGTCGTCGTCGGCATGGCGCCGTGGAACGCGCCGTTTATCCTCGGCATGCGTGCCGTCGTGTTCCCGCTGGCCGCCGGCAACACGGTCGTGTACAAGGCGTCGGAGCTGGCGCCTCGGTGTGCGCGGGCGCTGGCGGCGGTGCTGGTGGATGCGGGGCTGCCCGCGGGCGTGCTGAATGTCGTGTTTTCGTCGCGCGCCAACGCCCCGACCGTCGCCGAGCGGCTCATTGCGGCGCCGGCCGTGCGCAAGATTAGCTTCACCGGCTCGACGGCCATTGGGCGTGCGCTCGGCGAGCTCGCGGGGCGCCACCTCAAGCCAGTGATGCTCGAGCTGGGCGGCAAGGCGGCCGCCATCGTGTGCGACGACGCCGACCTCGCGCGTGCCGCGCAGCAGTGCGCGCTCGGCGCCTTTCTCAATGCCGGGCAGATTTGCATGTCGACGGAGCGCGTGATTGTGCACGAGAGCGTCGCCCGGGCGTTTGAGGCGGAGCTGGTGGCGGCCATAGAGGCCATGTTTGGCGACGTGGGCGACGTGGCGTCCGAGACGAGCGCGCAGCAGACCATTGGCGCCGACGCGCGTGACAAGGTGCTCGGGCTCGTCGACGACGCGCTCGGCAAGGGGGCGTGTCTCGTGGGGTCCAGCGCAGCGGCTCTGGACGCGTCGCGGACGGCCGGCGGATCGAAGCTGCGCCCGCTCGTCGTCAAGAACGTGTCGTCTGACGCGCTCCTGTACGCCACCGAGTCGTTTGGGCCGGTCGTGTGTCTGTTTGAGGTGGCCGACGACGCTGCTGCCGTGCGTCTCGCCAACGATGTCGAGCAGGGCCTGACAGCCGCCGTCTTTACCGCCGACCTGCAGCGCGGCCTGCGCCTCGCACGTGCCATCGAGGCCGGCGCCGTGCACATCAACAGCATGACCATCCACGACGAAATGGCGCTGCCGCACGGCGGCGTCAAAGCGAGCGGTTTCGGCCGCTTCAACGTCGATCTGGCCGAGTGGACTGTTAGCAAGACGATTACCTACCCGATGTAGGCCGGCCACAAAGTCTCCCAAAAAAGCAGTTCAATCGTTCCAACCAAGTGATCCAAAGTACATGTATTCAAAATTCTAGATCAAAGGCTGCCGAAGTCCAAATGCCCTTACAGGTACGTGACGAGCCCGAGGACGGACGCTGAGGCGAGCAGCGCGCCGCGGCCCAGGTTGAGCGTCCCCCACGTATCCAAGAGCTGCCGCGACGACTGCTCGTCGGCCGCCGACATCACGACGCCGCCGCCGGCCGCGCGCTCCGCCTTGCTCAGGCTCGCCGTCGCGGCGGCGGCGTTGGCGCGCTTGCTCAGCTCCGCGTTGGTCGGGTACAGCACGGCCACGGTGTACGGCGCGACGGCGAGGCACAGCGCGCCCGCCAGCAGCGGCGCCTTGCTAACGGCCGCGCCGGCTCCGCGACGTGCTGCGGCGTAGACGTACGCGTGTGCGAGCGCCGCGAGCACGGCCAGGGCGGGGAACGTCTTGTGGCCGGCCGCAAACATGCGGCGCCACTGGCCGAGCATGATGTCGACGGGCGACTCAAGCAGCCGCGGGACCGTAAACACGGTCAGGCCCAGGTTGCCGCCAGCAGCAGCCGCGCTCAAAAAGAGCGACGCGGCCTGTGCGGCCTTGAAGGCCGCGGGCGCAGTAATGGCCGAGGCTGCGACGTAGGGCATGGCGTTGTCGGGCGGTTGTCGGCGGTTGTCGAGAGTTGGTGAGTGTCAAAAGGTAAAGGCGAAAGACGTGAAGAGCGATGCTAGAAAGAGAAAAGGGGTGCCTGGAGTCTCAAAAAGGAGGTGCCTGCCGTTTATATCTGGTCAGACTACCCCGCGGAAGGAGCGCATCCATCTATGGCAGGCACAAAGCACGGCTGACGTGACGTCAAGAGGTACGGCCCACTGCACGGAGCATCGCCGCCGCGTATATTTACACCCGACGGGCACAGCTGCAAGACGTTGTCTGCTGCCGAGACCTATATTTACATCAGTGATTCTGCTGTCGAAAAAAATATACATTGCATCGGTGAATCAGGTGATAGTTTTGTTTAATGCGACCGAGTCACGTGACTCATCAGACCAGGACCTGTGCCGCTCTCCAATCGAAAAGGCTGATCCAAAATCGTCGAGCTGCACGCGGGAATCAATTGCGTCAGAGCAAAACATCGTGTCAAGCAGGCCGAAGAGCATCGTGTCAAGAAGAAAGAAATTGCCTCCAGTGTGCTTGGCTCTAGCTTTGTGCGTCCCGGTCTTTGCTCAGATCCCGGCAGTTTGACGCCGGAAAGCGCCAGCGCCGCCCACAGGGAAGCTCCTTCTCCATTGAGTCACGTACGCGTAACGTAAATTTCGCACCACCAAACCCGGCTGCCAAACACGACTTTTCTTTTGCTTTTCTCCTTTCGTCCGTCTACTTCGATCTCATCGTCGTCGTCCAGTTGGAGATACTCAGCAGGCGCTCTGTCCTCGACCGATCCGATCTCGACCGTCGACCAACCTCGACCGATTGACGACCTCGACCGATTGACGACCTCACCGATTGACGACCTCGACCGACCTCGACCGATCTCGACCGGTACGAATTCCTTTTCCAGCCGGAAGTACGCACGACGCACGACGACGCCGTCTGACCTGCCATGGCCCCCAGCGGCTGGACCCCCGCGTCGTGGCGCGAGAAGCCGATCAAGCAGGCCACGGCCTGGGGCGACGACAAGGGCGTTGCCCGGGCGCAGAAGCAGCTGCAGCGCCTGCCGCCGCTCGTCACACCGACCGAGATTGAACGTCTCAAGACGCATCTGGCGGCGGCGGCGCGCGGCGAGGCGTTTGTGCTGCAGGGCGGCGACTGCGCCGAGCTGTTTGACTACTGCGAGGCGGGCGCCATCGAGTCCAAGATCAAGCTGCTGCTGCAAATGAGCCTGGTCCTCATCTGGGGCGCCGACAAGCCCGTCGTGCGCATCGGGCGCATGGCCGGGCAGTACGCCAAGCCGCGCTCGAGCCCCGACGAGCGGCTGCCCGACGGACGCGTCGTACCGTCGTTCCGCGGCGACATTCTCAACGGCTTCGCGCTCGACGAACGCACACTCGACCCGCAGCGTCTCGTCGCCGCCTACCACCACTCGGCGGCGACGCTCAACTACGTGCGCAGCGCCATTGCGTCGGGCATTGCGGACCTGCACCGCCCGCTCGACTGGAACCTGGGGCACGTGCAGGATGCGGTGCTCAAGGCCAAGTACTCGGAGGCCGTAGCGTTTTTGACGGACATGCTCCGCTTCATGCACACGATTGGCGCCGACAAGAACGACAAGCTCGACACGGTCGACCTGTTTACGTCGCACGAGGGGCTCGTCTTGGACTACGAGGAGCCGCTGACGCGTGCGGCGGCCGGGCCTGGTGGTGGCGATAGTGGCGACCGCTTCTACGACACGTCGGCGCACTTTTTATGGATCGGCGACCGCACGCGCCAGGTCGACCACGGCCACGTCGAGTTTTTCCGCGGCATCGAGAACCCGGTGGGCGTCAAGGTCGGGCCGACGACGCCACCGGCCGACCTGCTGGTGCTGCTGCAGACGCTCAACCCCGCGCGCGAGCCGGGCAAGGTGACGCTGATTACGCGCTATGGCGCCGCACGCGTGCGTGAGCTGCTGCCGGCGCACATTCGCACGGTCGAGGACAGCGAGTTTCGCGGCTGCGTCGTGTGGCAGTGCGACCCGATGCACGGCAACACGCAGACGACGGCGTCGGGCATCAAGACGCGCCACTTTGCCGACATTGCCGCCGAGCTGCGCCACACGATGCAGGTGCACACCGAGCAGGGCAGCTACCTGGGCGGCGTGCACCTCGAGCTGACGGGCGACGCCGTCACCGAGTGCATGGGCGGCGGCGCCAACCTCGACGAGGACGACCTCGCCGTCAACTACACGACATACTGTGACCCGCGGCTGAACGAGAAGCAGGCGCTCGAGATGGCGTTTCTCATTGCCGACCACCACCGGTCCGTGCGTCGTGGGCCAGCAATGGACCGGTAGGCTGGAGTCTTTTGTGGCTCGCCTGTTTCGACAGGGAATTCGACAGGAGAAAAGTTTTTTACACTGAATTATGCGTTGGTCCACGATATGCATACGCGTGTACATGTGTATTGGGTATCGTACGGGGAGGAATGTCGCAACGGCCTCAGCCGCTGTCATGCCTCGGGCTTCTGCGCGTACCAAAAGTAAAAGGTAAAGTAGCGGTGGATGCGGTTGTCGTCCAGCGACTTGCGGATCAGCGCCATCCAGACCTCGCGCTCGACGGCGTTGAGCCCGAGGTCGGCAATCAGCCTGGCCATCACGCTCGGCACGAGCACGAGCAGCGCCATCTTGAGGTAGAAGCCGACGAGGCGCAGCGTGCGGTCCTTGGCCCACGGCCCGAGCGGGATCTTCTTCTTGATGAGCGTAATGTTGGTGAAGCCGGCACGGGTCAGCGGGCCGCGCAGTGCCCGCATCTTGTCGTGGTTCATGCCCAGGTTGGCGAGCGCCTCACGGAACATGTCGTAGAAGCCGGCGACGGGGTCGTCGTCGGCCATGGTGCCGTCGTCGCAGGCGGGGTACGCGTGGATCTCCTGGAACTCGATCCAGCCGCCGGGGCGCAGGTGGTCGTACGTGCGCTTGATGAGCGTGTCGACGTCCTTGAGGACGCCGGCCATTTGCCGAAAGTGCGCAAAGTCCCAGTTGTCGCCGTTGGCCCACTCGGCCTCGCAGTCGTCAATCATGAAGCGCACGTTCTCGGGCAGCCGGTCCGGCTGGATCGGCGACAGGTCCGTGCCCAGCACCTGTGCATTGGGGAACTTGTCGCCAACGTCAATCGCCCAGATGCCCGTGCCCGTGCCAATGTCGATAATCTTGCGCGGGTTGTCGCCGATTGGCGCGAAAAAGAGCTGGAGATCCGTCAGCTCGAGCATCATGGCGTGCTTCATGTCCTCGCGCCCTTGCTCCTCGTCGTCGTTGGGGATCGGGTACCGGCCGTACTTGTACAGGTGGTAGCGGCGCCCGTTCTCGTACGCGTGCTTCCAGCTGCCGTCCTCCTCGCGCGGCGGCATGCCCAGCGAGTCCCAATTCTCGTCGGCAATGGGGTCAAACTCGGCCGAGTCCGCCGCGTCGCCCGACGAGTGCACGGGGATGCGCGGGCCCGTGCTGGACGATTCCGACGACATGGCGGCAAATGACACAATGGAAGCTGCGGCGTCCGCGGGACCGGTGTGGTGTAACCGTCGTGCACGACGGCGATGCACGATGCACGATGCACGCACAGGCAAGGCAGCAGCCGACGTGTGAAACACAGTCTCAAAGGGGAAGGCGGAATGCAAGAATCGGCAGTCCCAACAGAGTGGTCGCGTGAAAGGAAAGAGGGAGAGGATGTGGCAGGCGGTACCGAGGGGGCGGATAGCTGGCCTAAAAAGGAAAGCAGGCGAGGGCAGGCGCGGGCAGGCACTGCTGGGGCAAGCGTCCCGACTGGGAAAGTGGTGCTGATCGTCTCTGATCGTCTCTGATCGTGTCTAAATATACGTCCCAAGCTTTGCCTGGGCCCAGCGCGGTGGCAGCGTGCGTGCCAAGCGGTACATTGCAGAAAACAAATACCATAAAATAGCAATCAATGCACAGAAGAACGACAAAAAGGCGTGCATGCAGTGCTGCAGCTGCAGGTTCTGTGACGGTGTGCCCTTTCTCTACATGCAGCAGGCGCAAAAACACCATGTTTTTGGACAAAAAGGAACGTGCCGCGGACACCGAAGCGGACGGCGACGGCACAGCCGCACACACACACACACGTGCTGCCGTGGCCCCGAACCCGGGCGTCTGGTCTGGCGTGGGTGTGCCGCCGCACGGTTCGAAGCGGCCAGTCTAAATCTAAATCTACATCTACACGCAAAACAACTGCCAAACGAATCACGACGAATATGGTCTTTGACGCTGGATCGAAATCGAAGCGTGGAAGCAGACGTTCAGACAAAGAAGACAAAGAGCTGTGTGCGAGGGATCCGACGGTTTGGGCGGGGGCGGCTGTCTGGACGCGCAAGGCGTAAACGAGCGGACGCAAAAGAACGATGTCGGTGTTGTAAGTCGAAAAGCCCAATGCCCAAAGCAGACAAGCGTCTGGGCGCCATGCAGGCGAGATCCAACACGGCCAACGACTTGTCGCGGATCGAGGCGGCAGGCAGTCGGGAAGGCACTCGTCCGAAGCAAAACAGACTGTTGGGTATAATAATATAGTAAAGAAAATAATACAATATATCAAAGCATTACTATATAATTTATTTATATCTACATATCTACAAATGTATTTCTACAGAAATGCACGCTGCTGCAGGATGGCGGGACCACGAGTCGCTGCGAGTGATGTGCTGATCATGAGCGCGTGGGCCTACATGGAGGCACCCAGACACGCGGGTTGGTGTCTCAGCAGGACTGGCGGATCGTGAGGCGATGTAGACTAAGAAAGGAAAAGAAAACAACCGAAATCGATCCGACAGAAACGCCAACAAATCGAAAGGCAGCACGGAATCGACACCGTCCCGAGTACAAATACAAAGTAGACTGCGACCTGGCTGGGCTGGCCGGCCGCCAGACGGACGAGGGGTGATCGTCGCCGCCGTGGCTTGGTCTTGGCCGGTTTCGATATGTGTACGAGTACTCCAATGAAATATATTTACATTTACACAGGCATGCAGTAGCATGCTGGATGCAATGGGACGCAGGCATGCAAGAGTGTGCAGACAGATGCAGGCCGACGGAGCACTGTTTCTACACTTGCCCTTGTTGTGACGTCCCTCTGTCCCCTCTGTCGGGCAGTGAGGGGCAGTCGTCTCGAAATTTGGTTCAGACCGTCACGATGCCGGCCGGTCGCATGTGTCGACACTGGAATTTAAGCATATAAACATATTGACGGCTGACAGACGAGTTGGGATAGCTGACCCGACGGACAGGGTCTGGAATCTGTTCCCGTGTCTCCGTCGGCTTTTCGCCGGACCCTGCAACCCTAGCAACCCACTTGCATCCTGCAGATTGGATCCCGCAGCAGCGTTGCATTGCTGGCAGCAGGGCCCATAGCCTCGGGTGACGTGCAAACTCTGCTGGCTCTCCAACAGTCGGTATGCGATTGCACCTCAACAGAGGTCCGGCTCGGCGTGTCGGAGTGCGTCGACTTTTTCTGATTGATATAAACATGAACGTGCAGGCCGCCACGTGCAGGCCGCTGATTGGCAGCGAAGTGCGGTGAGCAGCGCGCCCAAAGCCACTGTGCAGAACCAGGCCTACCTGCATCAATATACTTATATTTAATATATTTATAAATATAAATATATTGATCAGGGACGTGCCGTGCAACGTCAATGCGCAGCCGTGGTGGCCCAACAATCCCGACGCAACGGTTCGCGGATACCGCAGCGGCCGGTCCGCTCGATTCCCGCTGCAGTGCTCGGTGGGATGCACCAATGTCGACCACGACAAAGTAAAGAGAGCGACGGCCGAAGCTTATCCGAAGCTGGTCCGAAACTGATCCGAAACTGATTGCCGCGTGCCACCTCAGATGGGCCTCGTCTGGTCAAGACCAAACGGTTGTGCACACGCAGCTGCCCTCGCCGCCGAGCCAGTGTGCGTCGTGGACAGTGACAAACGAGGTCATTAATGACAGCTGGTGGCGACGTCAGCGAGAATGACCCCGCGAGCCGTGTAGCCTCCTCCGTATAAATCGGATATCCAGTGTGTGTGTTAGTGTCGCAATGGAACACTGCACGGCACGGGCCTCCATGTCGAAATCAGTCCCAGCAGTACTTTGGGCACGACGGTCGGCGGGCGGGGTACCAAGCCGGCCACACTTTGCTGGCTTGGCAGTGCACTGCAAGTCGCAAGTAAAGGAGATGCCGACTTGCATCTCCGGACACTGCGCACCGTTTCTGGCTCGGTTCACAGAAACAAATGTCGGTGATCAGGCCCGTGATGGCCGAGGACGGCGGCCGACAGTGCCCATCCACCGGCCTCACCAGGCGCGGCGGCCGCGGTATTCGCTGCCCTCGGGGTAGCCCGCGCACGCGCCGCACTGGCAGCGGAAGCCGAAGCGCTCAAACAGGCCGGCGGGCGACTTTCCGTACGTGATAAGCAGCTCGTCGCCCGTGTGGATGCGCCGGATCGCCGTCATGACGAGCACGCCGGCGCGGCGGTCGTAGTGGTAGCCAATGTTGTTGGCGGGCGTGCATGCGTGGTTGAAACGCGACGCGATCGTGAACACGCCGTCCTCGTTGCCGGCGACAAACGTATTGGCCGTCCAGATGCGCTCGGCCTCAACCGCCGCGGGGTCCGGGTGGTGGCCCGTCAGGCTGTAGAACTCGGCCTGCTTGGCGGGGCTCAGTGCACGCAGCCTCTCGAGCAGGTGGAAGAGCCGCGTGCGCAGCAGCGGCGCCTCGACCAGCACGTGCTCGCCAATCAGGAGGTCGCGCACCGCAAACGCGCCGAGGCCGCCGAGCGCCGACGGGCGTACCACGAAGCACCCGTTGACCTCGATCCAGTTTGTCGCCGACGGCAAGCGTGTCGCGTCCGCCGCGTCCGCCGTCTTCCACGGTTCAGACGGGTCCTCCTCCCACGGGTCCGCCGTCTCCCACGGGTCGTCTGCCGCCGGCCACGTGCCCCAGGCGTCCTCGACCGAAGCTGACGTCGTCGACGACATCGCCGATGCGTCGTCGTCAGACAGTGACAGTGCTGAAAGCGTGCTGCTCAGCGTGTCCATGGGCGTGTTGTCGGCGCTGCTGGCCGGGCTGTACGCAGTGCCACGCGCCTGCCGCTCCTCCTTTGCACGTACCATGCTCTTCTTGGTGTTGGCCTTTGGCCTGTCCGTCACGCCCGCCTCCACCTCCGCCGTGGCCGCCTGTTCGACGCCGTTTGCGTGGCGGGAGACGATCTGCGGCGAGCGCGGCGTGTCGACAAAGTCGTAGCCGGCGCACGTCTTGAGCACGCGCGCCTGCAGCTCGCCAATGGCGGGCGTCGTCGTCTCCTCCAGCACAAACACACGGCGGCCGTTCTTGAAACCGTCGAGGCGGAAGCCCTGGCTCGCACACGAGTCGGCCGTCGGGTACCGCAGGCGATAAAACTTGTCGTTGGCCGTCGGCTCGGGCACGCCCGGGCGTGGGAGGTACCCATGACACACCTGCCCCGTGACTCTGCAGCGCCGCACGGGCGGCGACGGCGGCTGCATCGAGCGGCGGCGCACCGTTTCGGCGTAGCCCGTCATCCTGTCGGTCCCGGAATATCTCTCAATGATCCTGCGGTCCGCTGCCGCGCGCGCCTCCTCGACGTCCGACCCGTCCTCGACGTCGTTCTCCCCTGACTCGTCGAGGTCGTCCTGCTCGACCAGCGTGGCGACAACCTGCGACGGCGGGACCGGCGGCAGCGCCGGCTCAGCTGCTGATGTCGAAACTAGGGCGGGCGCCTCGGCACAGACGACGTTGCTGTTGCCGGCCGACGTGTCCTGGGGAGAGGCCGTGCCAGTGGATTCAGTGGATTTGCAAGGCGTGTTCGGGGAGGCGTGAATGGTGTCGGTAGAGACCAGCTGCTTGTCCATGAATTCACCGATGCTGCTGGCGCCGGTGGTGTCTGGAACGGAGACAGAGTCGGACAGGTCGAGCTGCAAAAGTCGTGTCAATAGGAGGCCAGCAGAAAGGGGCTCAAAATCATGTCGTGGAAGGTGCAGAGCAGAAAATAGAAAAATCAAAAAATCAAAAAGGGAAGCCGCGTACCTTGCTCGCCAGGCCGTGGTCGTTCTTGCCGTCGTGGTCGACAGGGGCTGGGGCTGGGGCCGAAACTGGGTCTTTCGGCCGAGAGAAGAGGCCAAACTCGGAAAGCACATCCGCCGCGGAAGGAGCGGCACGCGTAGCACGGCCAGAAGCGGCAGCAGCGGCAGCAGCGGCAGCCTTCTTGCCGTGGCGCCGAGCAGCAGGCAACGTCGTGCGCTCGTCTCGAGACTGGCCTTGGCTCGACGTGGCGGACGCCGCATTATACGGGGAGTCGCCGAAACTGGTGTCGGGGCTGCTGTCGGGACTGCTGTCTGAGGCATCAGACTCGTCGTCCTCGGGAGAGCCGACACCGTACAGCAGCAAGACGCGGTCGGCCATGGACGCCATGGCTGTCGATGGCGAAGCAGAATAGAGCGAAGCTGGGTACGTGGAAGCGGCCAGGACGTCGGTGCCTCGAGACGTAGTGAGAAGGAGAAAGAGGGAGACGGAACGAGCGGCGACAGATCAACTGGCTGACATTTTGAATTGCGTGAAGACGCCACGTCTCGTTTGCATGCACCCGTTTGCCGTGCAAACGAAATGGCCAGGGAATACGGCACTGGAGTCGGCACACCGAGAAGCTGCAGGGCGTTTGCAAGCCACCGGGTGGGCAACTGGCCAAACGCATCCGGTGGAAGAGCGTTGCCACGATGGGACGGTCGATGTTGCCAGGACGAAAATGTGCCGCCAGCTGGCCGACGCATCGACGAAATGGAGTGGCCGTTACGGCTCGAGACTCGAGCACTGTCGTGTCACGTCGGACGAGACCCGGTGCCACGCAATCTATGCATTATATTTACATGTTTACCATCACATCGTCATGGTCGTGGTCATGGTACCTCCAGTCCATATTCACAGCTTGTGCTGCGAAAAAGTATAGGGAAAAAGTATAAAGGACACCCTCTGTCCCATCCCTGTCCCATCACTCGTATCAGTGATTTGATCCTCGTTGTCGAGATGCACCGAAAGGCGGCTGGCAGAGTGTGCTGCTTTTGCGTAACAGCACCGTGCAGGCAATTCGCCGGCCATGTGAACTTTTCAGAAACTCGCTGTAATACGGAGTACTCCGTAACCTGATTTCGTGCTGGCCAGGCCGGATCTTTATCAACAGCTCGCCGATCGCTGCCGTGCCCAGCAAGATCGACACTGCCCCTGACCGGGTGCTGTCCGTGCAGACGATTTTGTCCTCTGTAAACTTTTCAGGCGACCGCCTCACGTCACGATCGGGCGTTCGTCACACAGCTGGCATGCCGTCGATGGGTGAGGCTGACTCTGAAACGCAGCTTGTTCGCTGACAAGGAACGAATTAAACAAGGCGACCGGTGCATGCGTGCGAAAAACTGCCTTGCAGCCACATCCCACTCTCATTTCGTTTCGGCCATGACAAATCAGCCAGAGGTCGCCGGCCCCGGCAGAAATAGAAATAGAAACAGCTCTTGTCATTTCATCGTGTTTCATGCAAAAGAAACACATAGAAATACCAAATGGGGACCGGCAATGTCCCGACGGTCCCTGGGATTTGGAATGCAAAATGCTCCGGCTGGCGATCCCATGGCACTGGCCCAAAGGATGCGAAGCGATGCCATGGTCAAATGACATGGTAATTTCTTGCCAGTGCCTGTCCCCAGTCGCCACTCCGCCCATCAGATACGGAGTAAAAGTAAAAATACACTCCAAATCCAAAGCTAGTCCTCGGCCGCGCGACGCGCCGACGCTGGAGACAAAAAGTAGAAGAACAACATGATATTAGACTGTGACTGGCCGACCAAAGGAAAAGCAAAAGAGCGGGCGGTCAAAAAAAGCACGACCCGGCCAGCAATGCAAGATGGTGAATCAAAGACGGCAGGAAATACAAAGGAAACGTGGCTGGTGCCAAAGTATGCAACGCCGTCGTACGGCACGCTGAGACGAAAGACATGTGACAAAATGTGACAAAATGTGACAAAAAGAGAAAAAGAGACAAAGCAAAATCAGTCGTAAGCGGGCATGCCGGCTAGTCGTCGAGCTCCTCTATCCGGCCTTTGCTGTCCATCCGGTCCAGCTCGCCCATGCGCGCGGCCCGCGCGACCGGATGCTCGACATCGACGATGCCTGTTCTCTTGAGCCTGTTTTGTTAGCGCTGTCGCAAAGCGAGAGGAAAGGGAAAAGCAAAAGAGAAAAAAACGTACCGGTCAAACAGGACAAACAGGCGCTCGGCCTCGCGCTCCTTCTCCTCCTCCGTCATCTCGGGCAGCTCGGGCCCCGTCTCCTCGTCCATAAACTGCCCCGTCACCGCGTTGATCTCGCGCCCGCCGCTGCTCGATGCCCGGTACGTGTCGGTCGCGCCCTCGGGCAGCGGCACGTTGTTCTGGAACAGGAACCCCGACGCAAACCCGTATCCCACGTTCTGCACAAACTTGCCCGCGTCCTTGTCCGACAGCTCAAACAGCATGTGCGACACCGCCGCCCGGAACTCGGGCGCCATCGGGTTCGTCGTGTGCCGCAGGATCAGCGACGGCAGGCTCTGCGTCTGCCCCAGCGCCTTCTTGCGGTCCGCCTCCGTCGGCAGCAGCTTTGCGTGCATCAGCGGCCGCACCGTGTCGGCCGGTGCCAGCTCGTACACCTTGCGCAGCGCCGACACCAGCGGCAGCACCGACGCGTCCATGTCGACGTCGGTGTAGCTGCGCAGCGCCGCGTCCAGCAGGAAAATCAGGCGCTCCGTCAGCGCCGCCGGGTCGCCCTTGGGGAACAGCGCCGCGCGGCCTTTGTCGCTCGCCAGGTTCAGCGTCAGCAGCGCGTTCACCAGCGCGCCCAGCGGCGGCTCCAGCGGCTTCAGCTGCGGTACCTCGTGCTTGCAAATCATTGTCACAATCGGCGCAATCGCCGGCGTGAACGCGCCGACGCGGTCCGCACAAAAGTGCGTCACGTTGAACATGAGCTTGGCCGTCTCCGCCAGCGCCAGGTCCGCCATCGGGTCCGCCTTGGACTTGGCCTGCGCGCTGCTGGCGCCCGAGCCCGAGCCCGAGCCCGAGCCCGACGAGCTCGTGCTGCTGCCGCTGCTGCTGTTGCCAAACACGCTGATCGACGGCTTCGACGACGCCAGCTTGGCGTGCCGCGCCAGGTTCTGCGTAATGTAGTCGGCCAGGTGGTACTGGTCAATCAACGTCTTGAGGTTGACATTGGTGCCGTACGTCATGAGAAAGAGAATGCGCGACACGAGAAACTCGTCGTCCAAGTTGCCCGACTTGAGCTTCTGGCACGCCTTCTGCTGGAAGCCCAGGTCCAGGAACGTTTGCCGCGCCTCGGGCTTGAGCAGCAGCGAGTTGGCGAGGCAGCGCAGCGCATTTCGCGATGTCGTGGCCGACGAGCTGTTGAACGCATGTCTGCTGAGCGTCTCGATGCCCTGTGGGGTGTTAGCGTGACGGGTCGACGAGACGCGAGACGAAGCGGAATGGCGGTAGACAAGAAGAAACCGAAAAAGTCTAAAAAGTCGAGCAACAGGAGAAACGCGACGAATTTGCAAGTAGAGAAACCAGCCGTCTCGAAACAGAGCAAGCCGCGCCCCCGAGCTGGCGCCCCCGAGCTGGCGCCCCCTTATGCAAAGAGATGCTAATGGCCACTCACCTCCTTTGTGAAAATGGGATCTGCGTCGCGCGGATCGCGCCCGTAGACTTTGAGTTCTTCCAGGGCTGTGTCGCGTTCTGGCAGGTCAGCAGGGTTCGCAATGGAGCAAAGTCGCCGTAGAGTGCATGTCGTCGCGGCTCGCTGTTCGCGCTCTGTGCTCGCCGGGCGCATTTGTAAGCGGCCGCAGCTTCGGCTGGCGGGGGTCGCGTGGTGCGACGGTCATGTGCCGTCTGCAGACCAGACTGCAACACTGCGTCGGAAACCTGCGTGGCTGCAGCAAGATGCGCGTCGCGATACCGAGCCGGGGCGCCGAGGGTTGCGTGCGCAGCGCAGCACAGGCGGGGCCGGTGTTTCAGAGTGCGCAAAAATTGCCAGAGGCGAGACGCACGACGGCGAGCGTGCGAGCCGAGACGGGTGACGAAAGAGCTGTGACGGAAGAGCCGACGAAAGAGCTGTGACGAATGCATTGCTGGCGTGCAGCAGTAGGAATTGGCACTCACGATGTGATTTCATGACCGATTTGGAGAGGTCTTGTGTCAGCAGGTTGACCAGGTCGGTCACCGCCTTGAGTTTGTCTGAGACGTTAGCATCGGTGCGTGACGCAGTGCTGGCGACAGCCCCATCCAGTACCAGCACCCATGCCCGGCTTCGCGATGCAGCTCAGCTTCTCCATCGCAAGCAACGTTTCGGCCTGGCAGTAGCAATGAGACAGCGGCCGTCAGGATGGTGGGTGCCACCAGCCGACCACAGCTACACAGCTGCCACAGCTGCCAATGCCGCTGCGGCGCCACGTCTGCCAATGCACCACCTCCAAAGCAAGCGCCTATCCGATGCAATGTGCCGCTGCCGGACGTCGCGGGGCCAGTGCGAACGAGTTGTGTGACGTAACGTACCTGCGCCGGTCAGGCCGCCCTGTGGGAGCTGCTGGGCCATTTTGGATCGTTCGTGATGTGGTCGTGCATTAATAACGAGTAGCGAAGATTTGGCATTGCCCATGGGGACTGTTGTGCGGAGTTTTGGTGCGCCGGCGGTCTGCAAGAACAAAGAGGCTGCAAAGCGCTAGAGTCGCGCTTGGCGTTGACGTTGGCCGTTGGACGGTTGGTGGATGCGGGCTAAAAGCGTGAAGCTAATGCTGAGCTGCTGAGCTTTTGAGCTTTTGAGCTTTTGAGCTTTTCTTTGACGTTTTGAAGTTGAGCTTTTGAAGGTGAGCTTTTCGAGTTGAGCTTTTGAGCGTTTGGGAAGAGCAAAGGTGCGAGTCGTTCTGTGCACGACGTGCAAGGTGGCGCACGGTAGTGGGAAGCGACAGTCTGAGAGCAGAGTGGTTGTGCGTGTTTTGTGTAGCATTCGCCGGGGCGATCGGGCGGCTTCAGTGCGGCGGGTAGATGCACTCATGTACTCTGTACAGTCGTATCGGCGAGCGGTCGAGGTCGGTGCGCCGCGGCGTCTTGGAGCGAGCAGGAGAAGAGCCAGCGGGGCGCGCAGCTAGGCGGATGACGCGGTATCAAGCGATTGGCGAGGCGGTGTCGGCGCGGTGGTGACGACGGTCGAAGCTGGGTGTTTTGGAGGCTGGCAGTGTGGTGAAAGGACGAGCAAAGAGGATCAGGGGGAACCGAGCAAAAAGAGCAAAAGGGGAGAGCGGGCGGTTATATAAAAGGATCAAGAGGAAGGAGCAATCAAAGGCGCCGAGCCTGGCGGGAAATAGAGCAAAAAGGTGCGAAGCGGGAAGGCGCCAACGGACGACGTCGAACAGAAGAGGCAAGAGATCAATGGGGCAGGAACCGGTTGAGCCAGCAAGCTAACAAAAGTAAATGTATCGGAAAATCCGGAAAATCGAAAATGCACACAACCAGCCAACGAGACGCGAGACAGCAGCCCAGCGCCGTCAGCCAGATGCGACGGGCCAGGGTACGAGTTTGCAAGCGGTGGTGATCTGCAAGCCGGGAAAGCGCAGATGAGAGGAGTGAGGGCGAGGTGAAAAGGGAAAAGAGCGACGGTCGACCGGGGGTATGGAGTATGGCAGAGAGGATAACGCACCCATGACAGAACGCAGCGGCGCAAAACTGGAGCACGGAGCCACGGCCGAGACGGTTTGTCAGTGTAATTTTTTGTAATTAGTATTTACATTTTGCAGAAACGAACGAGTGAAAGGCGAGAGAAAAAGGCAAGAGAAAAGGCGAGAGAAAAAGGCAAGACAAGACAGCTCGAGGTGCAGTCTCGCGTTGCGCCAGGGCAAGTTAGCGGACGGAGTGCGGACCGCCCAGCGCGGGCCAAACAGCCAGAGGCTGGGCTACAGGCAAGCCGTTTGCAAAGTCTACGGAGACGAGACGGAGTACGAAGAATGCCCATTTTCCCAATTACTGAATCGAATGTACAAAGTAGCACGAGATCGAGCACAGACGTGTCTCGGGCGCGTACGTTGTCAAAATTAGACTTTAAATATACTCCGTACACAGCTGTGTGAAAGTGTGATGGGCAAATACCGAGCGGCATAAGAAGTAAATATAAAATATAAATAGATTTAACAAGGCAGACAGGCGTGCAGGGGTGCCTGCAATACCGAGATTTGCTTTAAAATCCTACGAACAGCGAGCAGGGCGATCATGTGCACAGTCTGAGCACACGACGGAGCATAGCGCGTCCAGATCCTGCCGGGACAGACGAACTGGTTCTAGGGTTGCATCGCGAGGAGGACGTGCAGCAAGGCAGGAGCCAGTCCTGCGGTGGTCCTGCCTGCGATGCCCGTGATGTAAATTTATACTCTGTACTTTGATATCTATTTACAGTCTATGGAGCAAATTCATAGTCGACGTTATGTCTCAGTTGGAAGAGCGACAGCCAGTCGCAGGGCGCTTTGCGTGCAGCCCAGCAGGCTGTCGGTCGCCTGGCCTAGCGCGGCCGGTCGCAGCGATCAAACCGTAATATTTAACAGCCGCTAGCTGGGCCCCGGACGAAGCAGGGTGGGCAGCGCGAGACTCGATGCCGAAGAACGAGTTCGGCACTGGCAAAGGGTTCCGAGGTTGTGGCTCCGAGGTTGTGTTCTGCAGGTGCCCTGGTGCACAGACAAGCGGCCTTGCAGAGGACACAAGAGCGGTCGAGAGGCAGAGAGTCGGTCAAGAGCGGGCCTGGCTGCGGTGAGCGTGAGGTAGAGAAAGGCTTGCGCGTATATTTATTATTATTATTATTATTTACTATTATTATTATTTATGTAAATATATATTTACACCGTGAGTGCGATGCCGTCCAGGCAATCAGGCCGTGAGACTGCGTACATTGGGCAGTAGGGCCGCGCTGGTGAGACATTGCGAGACGGCGGCGCAACTGGCTGTAGCGCGATCAGAGTCGCAGTGGTGCAGTGCAGGTGAGACACTGGGCGGCGATCAGGGCGATCGAGCAGCGCAGCAAAGACTGCGGGCCAAGGCTGCACAGGGCACGCAAGGGATGCGGCACCGGCGCGACAGAGGTATTTTTATAATTTAATTTATATTCGTACTTTCGGAAACACGTCGAGTGCGAGACACGGGAAAGCAAACGACAAAAGTCGAGTCGATGAGCTGGCGGCAGCTCGCTGGCGGGATGGCACAGCCGCGTTTTTTTCTTATTTTTTCTTTCTCTTTTCATTTCGAAGTTTCTTTTTCTTTTTCTTTTCTTTTCCTTTTTCTTTTTCTCTCTTTTGTCTTTTTTTTCTTTTTTCTTTCTTCTCGTTCTTTTGTTTTCGTGTCAATTCAGGGTAATATTTATGTCATGTGAAGTAACAAACAAAGCAGCAAGCAAACAAGCGGCCCAGTTGCAGCCCACAAATGAAAAACAATGTTGACATGAGACGAAGCAAGGAGCGTAGTTGGCGTTGGTGCGTGCAGGAGCCGGTCGTCTCGGCCAAGATGGTACGATGACTGGAAGACAAGACGACGGCCCCTGAGCAAAGGATTGATTTGATTTGATTGTTTGATTGCCGGCTTATAAATATACAGAGGAGTCATAACAAGCAGTGCCGAACGCCCGGCAGGCGCCACGGCCAGGAAGGCGTTCCGGTGGCAGATGGGCGCCGGGCGTTGGCTGTTTTGGGTTTGGGCTGTCTGACACTGGCAGCCAGGTCGGCGACGTTGTCACCAGGTGGCTTGCAGGTGCAGATGCAGCCTCGTCTCTAGCGGTTGAGTTGGCATCAGCCGGTAGTCTAGTACTAGCTGTCACATTTCGTTCATGCTAAATATACAGTACGAAAATATTTAGGGACTTGCACAAGCTGTTTCGTCATACCTGCTTATGTGATGGCCGGGTCACCTTTAACTCTTTTGATTCGTTTGCAGATGAACAAGCGAATTGAAAAGTCATCACCAGACGAGCGATTGAGGAAAATGTAAGGTTTTGGTACAACTCTGGCATGGACCGTGTGGGTTGGCAGGACTTTGCCCTCGTCGGCAATGGCCGACCCTTATATGGTCTTCGCCTCTCTGGCGGCGGACGTCTAGGACGTCGGCCGAGGCGTGGGAATCCTCGTCGTGGCGGACGTTTAGAACGTCGGCCGAGGAGACTCAATAGCTCGGGCGCGTATCGAGTGTTACGTGCGTACGTCGTGGTATGCGGTATAAGTATTTCGATTCGGGCTAAGAGAAGAAGAAGAGAGAGAGAAAGTACGGGGGCTAGGCGAGATATATACCCGCTAGCCAGCCTCATGCAGTGAATGCGAGGGCTTCTATGCCTTCCGTCGCCTTCTATTCTGACGTTATCCTTTCTACGTGAATTCTATTGTCGTGATACCTCCCTATCGTGCCCTACCGTATGGCTTAGTCAGCGGACCCTCCGCGTGATTAGTCATCGGTAGACCGACAGACCGGCAAACTTTTACTTTTTCACAAACAGACGTTAAAATCTCACAAAATCGCAGTCAACTATTTTTTAGTAAAAAAAATAAAATACTAAACACTACACACTATAAATATACAACAGTTGCGTGCCGTTTCTGTTTACGGCGTCTCGGACCTCAAGTTGTCACATCTCGACATCACGGGTAAGTTGTATAGCGTGAATTGAATGTTCAAGTCTCAAATCAACATCAGGCCGTGACGTACGCCCGGAGCGCCTGAATCGCGTTGCCTTCGTGCTGCTTAAGCAGCTCCGTCGCCTGCGTCTTGTCCAGGTCCAGTTCGTTGACCTGTCGCCGATTAGCAGAGGGACACACGCGAGAGGCCGTGAGACCGTAAGAAAGATGACCTACCAGCAGCGTCACGTCCGACGCCTCTACCTTGACCTTCTTGGCCGCCGTCCCGGCCGCGCCCAGCTTGAGCTTCTTCATCGCCTTGCTCATCGCCTCGGCGTCGACCTGTTTCGCGCCGACTGCGCTGGGCATGGCGTCCAGCGCCGCCAGCGCCGCCGCCGCCTTGCGGCCCTCGGCCGTCGTCGCCTGCGCCACGTCCTCGTCGACCTCGTCCGCCGCGTCGTTCCTGGTAGCCATGCTGTGTATGTCGTGCTGTTCCGCGTCGGTGTGGCAGCAGAAAAACCTAGTCGCCCCTGTGACTGCTCGCTGGATGACGTAAATATACGCAGCTGCCACCCAGACCCACTGTTCCCGCCACTAGCCGCCCCGCTTTCCCTACGCGCGCAACAGAAGCGTCCGCGCCTGCCGATTGGCTGCCATTTGTTGGTCGCGCCTTCGTCATGGCCTCGCCACGCCACTCCTCTTTAGCTGCATCGTCCGACGCACCTGCCTCGACTGACGCCCAAACCCCTGACTGAACGCCTCCTGACAACAAACCATCCACAAACACACAAACACAAACACACTCACACTAACTCAAAAACAACACACACCATGGCCGACGACACCAACCCGCTGGTCCGCTGGAAGCAGACCGTCGACGCCCACATCGGCCGCACCCTCAACGGCCTGCTCGGCGTGCCCGCCATCGTCTCCAAGAAGTTTGTCCTCGACGAGCCCAAGCCGCCCGCCTCGTCCTCGGCCTCTGCGTCGGACAACCGTGCTGCCTCGCCGCCGGGTGCCGCGTTGCTGGCGACCGCGCCGCCCGGCAGCCCCGGCAGCCCCGCCGGCCCCGGCGGCCCCGCCGGCCCCGGCGGCCTCGACCGTGCCGGCCCCGGCGGCCTCGACGACCCCGACGGCGTCGACACCCACCAGCTGCTGCACTGGCACAAGTTTGTCTACTACTCGCCCTACTCGCCCCTCCTGCTGCAGCTCCACGCCCACGCACGCCGCGCCCTCCCCCCGCCCGTGCCCGCCGACGCCCCCCCCGCCGCCGACCGCTTTTCCTTTTCCTACGCCGACGCCTTTGAGGACCTGCTGCGCGCTGCCGCCGGCCAGCCCCTGCTTGACCTCGACGAGCGCCTCCACCACAACCTGCGCCAGCAGATGCGCCTCGGCAGCGCCGCCGAGCCGCCGTACGTCTTCTTCCAGCGCATGCACACCCAGGGCCTGCTCGACGCCTACTTTCCGCGCGCCCCCGACATCCGGCCGGCCGCAGCCGGCACGGACGACCAGGCTGCACAGAGACCAGCCGACGGCGACGTCGTGCGCGCCGTCGCCGAGCTTGTCGGGCAGGACCGCAACCTGTGGCGCGAGCAGCTCGCCGAGGAGGAGGCCGACAAGAACCACGCCGCCCACGACGGTCACCAAGAATCTAGCGACGGGTCGGACGACTCTGGCGACGCCACGCGCCGCCACGTCGACGCCTGGGCCTACCACGACGCCGAGCAGCGCAAGCGCCACGCCTCGCGCCTTGGCTCCGGCAACGGCGGCCTCTTTGACGAGCTCGACCACGTCTTCCGCGCCCTCGGCCGTATCATCGACGAGAAGACCGGCGGCGACGCCCCCGTGCGCTCCGGCCGCAAGACGGAGCGCCCCGAGCACCCCGACGCCGACGCCGACGCCGACACTGACGACGAGCTGTACAATGCCGTGCGCTCTGCCTATGCCGAGGCCGAGCAGTCGCTCGGGTCACTCATCAAGGCGTTTGCAGGCAATGACGCAGGGCGTGTCCAGGCGAGTTCGACGAGCTCGTCGTCGTACACCTCGTCCAACGCCGACGCCGCCCAGCAGAATCTCCACACCGAAGAGTCGACCGAGGAGCACAACGACATCTTTGGCTACCGCCACACCAAGACCGTCGTGCGCCGCGTCGACGCCGACGGCCGCGAGGTCGAGTCCGAGACCCGGTACACCGTGCGCCCCGCCACCCCTGAAGAGCTCGCCGAGGCCAAGGCTGTGTCGTCGTCGTCCGTGCCCAAGCCGAGCGGGAAGTCGGGCTGGTTCTGGAAGTAGCCGTTTTTTGGCATTGTTTGGGTTGTTTGGACTTGTTTGACTTTTCTTGTTTGACTTTTCTTGTTTGGCTGCATCATCTTCACTCCCACTCTACTCATCGCGGGCAGTACTTTAGATACCCAGGACTCAACTCATAATTATTCTATTTTGCTCGTCTTTTTTGTCTTAGCATGCTGTCATGATTGGATGCATAATGAATATCTTTACAAAACTACACAGGCAAACGCAACGCCAAATACGACAGACTACCGACCGCCCTTCTTCTTGCGCATCATGCGCTTGCGCTGGATAATCTGCGACCGCGCCACCAGCTTCGCGTCCTTTTTCTCCTGCTTGTCCGACGCAGGCTCGGCCTTTTTCGTCTTGTCCTTGTCGGACTTGGACTTGTCCGGCTTGGACTTGTCAGACTCGGACTTTGCCTTCGACTTCGCCTTGGGGTCCAGAGAGCCCTTGCCGCTGCGCTTGACGGGCTTGTCGCCACGGCCCTTGAGCCCGCCACGCTCGCCACCAAACTGTGCACCCGTGCTGCCGCCGCCGGCCGTGCTCGAGCCCTGGGCCCGTGGCTGCCGCGACCGTTCCTCGAGCTGCTTGCGCCGCATCACCACGTTGGCATTCTCAATGGCAAACTCGACAATCAGCCGCTGCGTCTTGCTGCCGTGGTCCAGCCGCACCGCGTGTCCGTTGAGCCACCGCAGCGCCGTCAGCGCCCACCGGTGCGAGTAAAACTCGATGAAACCGTACCCACGGCTCTTGCCACCGCCCGCTGCACCGGCCGCCTCGTCCACCTTGCTGCCGCGGTCGCTCTCATACACCACCTTGGCCTGCTTGACCACGCCCTTGCCCTTGGCGCGCCGCAATTGCTCCGCCTCGCGGTCCGCCTGGCCGCCACGCGCAATCTCCTCCTTGGCCAGCGGCTCACGCACGCCCTGCTTGACGTCCGTCGCGAACCCGACGACGGCGCGCCGTGCCAGCTCCTTGAGGCCCTTGCTGTCAATGTGCCGCGGGATGTTGCGCACCGCCAGCCGCGTCAGCGACAGGTGCAGCGCCGGGTTGCTCTTGACCATGGTCTGGCGCTGCTTCGCGCTCGCCTCGCGCATCTTGATCTCGTTGGGCGGCAGCGCATTGTACAGCGCCGACCCCACCGCGATCGTGCCCTCGGATAGCAGAAACAGCTTGCGCTTGTCCTTTTCACGGTCGCGCTGCGCCCCCGGGCCGTTGGCCGCCAGCCGCGTCGCCTCGTCCTTGCTCACCGCCGCCGACAGCTGCAGAACCCGACCGCCCAGCGTGTACCGTCCGTCGCGGTCCACGCGCTCGTCCTGCAGCACCGAGTGCTTGCCCACCGCCGCCGCCGCCGTCTGGGCCGTCCTCGGGCTCGTCCGCAGACAGTTCTTGGCCTCGTCGGGGTCCACAAAGCACACGAAACCCGTGCCGGCCGGTCGGCCCGTCGGCCGGTCCATGACAATGCGCGCGTACCGCACCGGCGCAAACTTTTCAAAGTGGACCTTGAGCTCCGCGTCCGTCGTCGTAAACGGAAGGTTCCGGATGAAGATGACGCCCGTGTTGTCCACCATCAGTTGCTTCTTTGGTGGTTCGACGTCGTCGTCGTCGTCGTCGTCCTCCCAGTCTTGACTCATGTCCTCGTCTTCTTCCTCCTCCTCCTCCTCGTCCTCCTCCTCATCCTCCTCCTCCTCCTCCAGGTTCTCCATGTTGTTGGCCATAAACGCACGCATGTCCTCTTCGGCCTGCAGCTGCTCGGCCGTCTTGGGCGCCGTGCTCTTGTCGTCCTTGGTCTTGGTCTTTTCCTTCTTGACTGGCGCCTCCTCGACCTTGGCCTCGGCCTCCTGCATCTCTGTCCACTTCGACTTGTCGACGGCAAAGTCGACGGCCAGCGTCCGCCCGTCGACCACCTTGCCATTGATGGCCGCAATCGCCGCCTCGGCATTCTTCTTGCCACGCAGCGTCACAAAGCCGAACCCCGACATCTTGCCCTTGTTGCTCGGCAGGTCCGAGAACTTGACCTTGCCGTACATGGTAAACAGCTTCGCCAGGTCCTGCGGCGTCTTGATGCTCCACGGAAGGTTGCGCACAATCAGCTTCGGTGCCTTGCGCGCCTCCAAGAGCTCCTCCTCGCGCTGCTGCTTCTTCTCCGCCGCCTTGGCCGCGCCCGCCACCGCGCGCGCCGAGTTGTTTGTCGCCGTCGGCCGGCTACGCGGCTCCGCAATGTCCAGCCGCAGCCGCCGCCCGTCCAGCAGGTGGTTGTCGAGCTTCGCCTTGGCCTCGCGCGCGTCGTCGGCGTCGGTAAACGTGACAAAGCCGTAGCCGCGCGACTCCTTCGTCTTGGGGTCCGTCACGACCGTCGCGTGCTTGACGGGGAAGTGCTCCGAGAAGAAGGCCGTCAGCGTCTCGCTCGTCGCGCCCGTCGGCAGCGACCGCACAAAAATCGACCGCCGCTCCTCCGTCCGCGCCTTCTTGGACGGCGGCGCGCCCGCGCCCGTCGACGGAAGCGTGTCGTTGGTCTTGGGCAGCTCGATGCCGCTCTCCTCCTGCCGCCGCTCCTGCTCCGCCTCCGCCTCTCTGCGCCGCTTCTGTGTCAGCGACTTGCCCATGTCGTGTTTTGGTGTGGAAATGGCGTTTGTCGGCCTTGACAAATCGAGTCGACTTTTCACAGAAAATTAAAGTGGGACCAATTTCTTATCAGTCGATAAGCTTATCGATAACGTCACGTGTGATAGTACGCTAGACCAAATTGGATCAAAATAAACAACAGTTGTCATGGCCCACTGCCCCTCATCACGCGCTGCACTGACACCTACGACACGGCGCGACGTCAAACTGCCGCACTCACAGACCGACGCCATGCCCGCCCGCTCATCGAGGCCCTCGCGGGCCTCTACCCTTTCGCACAAGACGTCGTCTGCCACGCTGGGCCGTGCGTCCAACGTGTCGCGCATCTCGACCATCCACGTCAACGTCCCCGACGAGCCCGAGGACAATGCACTGCGCGCCAAGGTGGCACCCGTCTTCCGCGAGGCGCAAAAGAACACTGCCTCGCACCGCAAGCTCGTCGTCACGCTGCGCAAGATCCAGGAAGCCTGCTGCTACGAGCCCATCACCGCCACCGCCAAGGCCAAGGCCGCCGACCGCCTCACCGAGGACTTTGGCGAGGATGCCTTTAATGTCGAGTTTGTGCGCTGCGTCTACCGCGTCATGCCCGTCAAGAAGTCGGAGCCGGTCGGCGAAAAGGTCGTGCGCTTCGTCGGCCTCTACTTGCGCCACGCCATCGAGAAGGATAATGAGCTGCTCGGCGAGGTCGACGAGGACGCCAGCACGATGCCCGAGACGCCCGGTACGCGTCTCACCGGCGAGCTCGTCGACCGCGTCCTGCCCCTGATGCTCGCCAAGGACAAGTACGTCCGCTACCGCGCCACCCAGCTCATCTCGCACATTGTCAACACGCTCGACGCCATCGACGACGATCTCTTCCAGAAACTCCGGTCCGGCCTGCTTCGTCGTATTCGCGACAAGGAGGCCATGGTCCGCACCCAGGCCGTCCTCGGCCTCGGCCGTCTGGCCGGCAACTCGGTCGAGGAGGGCCAGGACACGGACGACAGCGAGGGCGGTGCCGCCGCGCTTGGCCTGCTCGACAAGCTGCTCGAGGTCCTGCAAAACGACCCGAGCGCCGACGTCCGCCGCTCGCTGCTCATCAACCTGCCCATCCTGCCCAACACGCTGCCGTACCTGCTCGAGCGGGCGCGCGACTCGGACCCCCACACGCGCCGCGCCGTCTACGCGCGTCTGCTGCCGGCACTCGGCGACTTTCGGCACCTGTCGCTGTCGATGCGCGAGAAGCTCTTGCGCTGGGGCCTGCGCGACCGCGACGAAAAGGTCCGCAAGGCCGCCGGCCGCCTCTTTCGCGAGCGCTGGATCGAAGACTGCGTCGGCCCGCCCGAGGTGGACGAGGACGGCCAGCCGGTCGAGTCCGAGGGGCCCAACTTTGACGGCCTGCTCGAGCTGCTCGAGCGCATCGACGTTGTCAACTCGGGCGTCGAGGGGGGCGTGGCGCTCGAGGCCATGCTCGGCTTCTGGGAGGGCCGCCGCGACTACCGTGACGCCGCCAACTTTGACGACACGTTCTGGGAGACGCTGTCGGCCGAGTCCGTCTTTATCGTGCGCAGCTTCAACGACTTTTGCCGCAAGGACGACTCGGGCAAGTACGAGTACCTGATTGAGGAGAAGCTGCCCGAGGTGACCAAGCTGGCGTTTTACCTCGAGCGCTACATCAAGGTGCTGGCCGACGCGATCCAGCGCATCGACGAGAAGGCTGGGGCGGCGGGCGAGGCGGACGAAGACGACGAGGAAGACACGGTCGAGCAGGAGTTTATCGTGGAACAGCTGCTGCACATTGCGCTGACGCTCGACTACTCGGACGAAGTCGGCCGGCGTAAGATGTTTGCGCTGCTGCGGCGGAGCCTGGCGATTTCGGCGCTGCCCGACGAGGTGACCAAGCTGTCGGTGGACGTCTTGCGCTACATTTGCGCGCCCAACGCGACCGGCGAGCGCGAGTTTTGCAGCATTGTGCTCGAGGCCGTGGCCGACGTGCACGACACGATCCTCGACGACGTCGACACGAACGAGGCGGCCGACGACGAGAGCTTCCACTCGGCCAAGTCCGAGGTCGGCCCCGACACGACGCCGACCAAGAGCACCGAGCCGCCGCCGCCGGCCAAGAGCAAGGCGAGCGAGGAGCAGGCACAGGCGCAGGCGATCAAGGAGATTGTCGTCAACATGAAGTGCCTGCACATGGTGCAGTGCATGCTGTCCAATGTCAGCGACGGCCTCAAGACAAACGACCACCTGGTGGCCATGCTCAACAACCTGGTCGTGCCGGCGGTGCGCAGCCACGAGGCGCCGGTGCGCGAGCGCGGCCTCGTGTGTCTCGGCCTGTGCGCGCTGCTCGACCGGTCGCTGGCCGAGGAGAACCTGGAGGTGTTTATGCGCTTCTACACCAAGGGCCACACGCCGCTGCAGATTACGGCGCTGCACATCCTGACGGACATTCTCAACGTGCACGGCGCCGAGATGCTGACGAGTAACCCGCCGCTGCTTCGCATCTACGTCAAGGCGTTGCGGTCCGGGGCCAAGGCGCCCGAGGTGCAGGTGACGGCGACCGTGGCCGTGAGCAAGCTGCTGCTGGGCCGCGTCGTGACGGACCCGGACGTGGCGCACGAGCTGCTCAAGACCCTGGTGGTGGCGTACTTTGAGCCGTCGAGCACGGCGAACCGTGGGGTGCGACAGGCGCTCAACTACTTTTTGCCCGTGTTCTGCTACTCGCGTGCCGAGAACCAGGCGCTGATGCAGGCGGTGGCCATGGACGCGATGCACGCGCTCTTGAATGTGCGCGAGAGTCTCGAGGACGACGACGAGGATGTGGCGGAGATGGCGAGCCTGGCGACAATTGGCGCGTGCCTCGTGGACTGGACCGATCCGCGCAAGTGTGTTGTGCCCGGGACAGGAGGGACGGCCGGCACGGCCGCCACGACAGCCGACGCCGACAAGAAGCCGGTCAAGGGCGACGTGCACCTCGACTTTGCCAGGTCCATTCTCGAGCGGCTCTACGGCAACGCGAGCAAGGACGAGAAGAAGGCGGTGGCGCCGCTGCTGGGCAAGCTGTACATTTCGCCGCACGCGAGCGAGGACCTGTTGCGCGCCGTGTACGAGGAAGTGACGGAGGCGGTCGAGAGCCAGCTGCTGCCGGACGCGACGAGCCGCAACGCGCTCTACAAGATCCACATCAGCCTGGGCAAGATTGTCAACAACCTGGACCAGGCCGCCGCGTCGACGCTGGACCGCAGCAGCGTCGGAGTGGGCGCGGGCGTGGGCCGGCGCAGCTCGAGCCGGGCTCCGTCGGTGGGCGCCGAGGACCGCACGATGGTGACGGCGACCGAGGACCGGACAATCATGTCGCAGGTCGTCGAGGAGGACGAGGCCGAGGCGGTCGAATTGGAGCACGACGAACAGGACGTGGACGTGGACGTCGATGAAGTGGCCGACGAGACGACGGTGCACGCGGCGACAATTGTGCTGGAAGACGACTCGGACCTACTGGACGATTAGCGAAAGTTCAAGAGGCTGTCGTTGGCGTAACTTTGTGTTTATTATTTTGGGGTATTTGATTTATGACACAATGGCAATGATTAAATTCTACCTGAAGAAAGGAAGACTAGAAAGTGCCTAGCCAGTACACCAGGCTGCCGAGGCCGAGGTTGACGGCCAGGTGCACGCCCAGGGTCCAGGCGACGCTGTAGAGGTACTTGGGCGAGAAGACGGTCCAGACAAAGAGGTGCGTGCGCAACGCGGTGCAGGCGGCCATGATGGCGACGGCGCTGGCGGCGGCAAACACGGTGAGCAGCGCAGCGTGGTGCGTCCAGAGGGTGTTGGTGTTGGTCCGGCCGGCCTGAGCAGTCAGTCCGGCCTGAACGGCGCGCTGCTGCGAAAAGAGCACGGCGACGGCGACGGCCCAGTAGATGGACCCGGCCCAGTTGCCAATAAACAGGAGCAGGCCGACGGCGCTGGCGGTGTAGCCGGCGATGCCGTTGTATGCCGACGACAGGTCGACGCTCGATATGGCGTTGGTGCCGCCAAAGGCGAAAAAAGACGCATACTGGAGCAGGACGAGCGCGGTCGTGAGGTCGGGCCCGTGCAGCGCACGACGTGCGACGGCGCGGTCGAGGAAGCGGTATACGTAGCCAAAGAGGAGAAAGAGCGGGATGTTGGCGGTGCGTGACTGCGTGACGGCGAGCAGGGCGTAGACGGGCAGCAGGATCTTGGTCTTGGAGTGCGTCAGCGACGAGCGGCCCATGACGATGAGGTAGACGGCGGCGGCGGCGGCGAGACCGAGGCCGCTAAAGACGAGGCGTGCGCGCGACACGAGCGTGGCCGGGGCGGCGGTGGGCGAGGCGGCGGCGCCGAGCTCGCTCAGGTGCAGGATGCCGTGGACGAGGGGGCGTGCAAAGCTGCCGACGAGCTCGGGCGAGTCCTCGTACGTGAAGACGAGCTTGAAGGAGAAGGCGGACCAGACGAGAAGGAGCACAGACGGCACCGACACGAGCATCGACGGCGAGAACGTGACGCGCATCTGTGGCGTCGAGCGGCGGGGATGGGTGGCGATGGCGTGCTGGCTCTGCAGCGAGACGAGACCGCGTACCAGGTCGTACGCAATCGACGCGTACGTCGCGGCCACGAGCGTCCACAGCAGGGCGGGGTTCGGCTGCAGAAAGGTCTTGACGACGTCGGGCGCGCCGGCGTGCTTCTGGCCCGTCGTGTTCCAGGCGCGCACGAGTCGCAGCGCGGCCAGGGCGACGACGACCGAGACGACGCTGCCCTGGCTGCCCTGGCTGCTGCCCTTGGCCGAGGGCGTCGCGAGGCCCCGCAGGCCGACGAGCGCGAGCCACGACGACGCCGCCCAGTACCAAAAGTGCTGCTCCTCCTCGACGTAGCTGCTGGCAAACATCATGACGCCGTAGAGAACGCTGACGAGCGCAAACGGCGCGGTCGAGAGCCGTGTCGAGAGCCGTGTCGGGCCCGTCGGGCCTGTCGTGTCGGGCCCGGCGCTCGCCGCGCTCGCCCAGGCCGCGACGACGGCCAGCACGAGACCGGCGACGGCCGCGCCGAGACCGAGGCCCAGCTTGGGCACGTCATAGTTGCTCGCCATGTTGCTCATAATGGCCTGTGCGCGACGCAGCCACTGCACGGCGGCGTCGACCCACAGCCGGTGCGCGTCGTCGTCCACGGTCGTGCCGGGGGCCGGGGCCGACGCCAAGAGCGCCTGCCACGCGCACGCCAGCTCCTCGATGTCCGACGCCGGGCTGGCGCACACGGCCGCTGCGTCTTCCGAGAACAGGGCGTCGCCAAACGATGCCGCGAGGATACGCCGGATCTGGTGGGCATTGTGCATCAGGATGTGCACCTGGTCGCGCGCGCGCGGCCACAGCGCGAGAAAGTCGGGGATAAAGGCACCCAGGCTGTTCTGTGGCGCCGGGAAGCCGAGCAGCGCGCCCAGCGTCGGTGCGAGGTCCGACTGCTCGACGGAGCGGTAGTACTGGAAGTCGTCGCGCTCGGCGAGCGGCGCAGGACTGGTCGCCCCGATGGCCGAGCGCGCGAGCTTGGGCGCGATAAAGACGAGGGCGGGCGACGTCTCGCCCGGCGACGACGCGCCGTGGTTGCCGGCGTCGTTCATGCCGTGGTCGCCGGCCAGGACGAGCAGCGTGTTGGCGAGGTGCGGCTCGGTCTCGAGGTGGCCGTAGAGCGTCGCGACGATGGCGTCCATTTCGCGCTGTTTGGGGACCATGTGCGGGCTGCGCGGCCCGCCCTTGTGGCCAATGTGGTCGAGCCCGAGGTAGTGCAGCACGACGGCGCCCCAATCGGTGCGGCGCATCTCGGCTCCAATGTTGCGCGTGACGTTGTGGTCGACCTCGGTAAAGTCGGAGACGAAGAAGCTCGACGTGCCGTCGGCGCGGTCAAACGTGCCGGGAAAGAGCTTGAGCCAGGTGTCGTCGCCGTACAGCGCGAGCGCCGACAGCGCCGGGCGCGCCTTGATCTGGGCGAGCCACGTGTCCTGCGCGGCCAGCGACGACGACTGGTCGCCCTCGGCGACGTTGAGCACGACGTCGAGAAAGGACGGGATCGAGCCCGTCGTCATGGCCTTGATGCGCGGCATCGTGACCGTCGGCGACGTCGCGTGCGCCGTAAACGGCACCGCCGCGCCCGTGCGGATCAGCTCCTGCGTAAAGGCGAAACCGCTGCCGTCGCTGTACACAAAGTCGCTGCGCAGTGCGTCGACGACCATGAACACGACGCGGTCAAACGGTGCCGCCGGTGGCGGCCCAAACGCGCTGGCGGCATCGTACTCGGCGAGGCCGGGCAGCAGCGGCTTGTAGGGGAAGAAGCCCTTGCCAAAGACGGCAATGGCGAGCGGCAACAGCACGTTGGCGGCTACCAAGAGCACCGTGGCCAGCAGGGGTGTCTTGGCCATCGCGTCGTCGCGCGTCGTCGCGCGTTGTCGCTTTGGAGATGGTCGAGAAGGCGAGGCTAAGGAGCGTCAAGCTGATTCTCCATCACGCCAGGCTCACAAGCAGTCGTCGTTTGGTCTGGTCTGTTCGGCCGTGTTTGTTTTGTTCTGTCGTTTGTTTTG
Source organism: Ophiostoma populinum (assembly GCA_029298855.1). Classification (NCBI taxonomy): domain Eukaryota; kingdom Fungi; phylum Ascomycota; class Sordariomycetes; order Ophiostomatales; family Ophiostomataceae; genus Ophiostoma; species Ophiostoma populinum. Next base: position 2,027,626 of record JANSLU010000008.1, on the reverse strand, counting down.
CAGTCTGTGCCTGCCATGAGGCTTCCCCATATTTCAAAGAGCTCGAGCTGCCGATGGCGTCGTCCGATTGGCCGATGGACCACACGAGATCACGTGACATGTCAATTCGTGCAGCCGCTGGTCGTGATGGATTGAGTTGATTGAGTTGAGTTGTAAAGGGTTAAAACAGGGAGCAAAAGAAAGTATCACCGCCCAGCCCCTATTCCAAATCACGCCAAATCGGCAGGCATGTTCCAAATCATCAAATGGCGGGTCCTTCCCGATCTGCTTTGAAATCGCAATGGAATCATGCGTCTCAAACGGGAAAGGCCACCTCTGAACCGCGCTCGACCGCTCTCGAAATGGCAGTCGCACCGGGCCGCCTACTGCTACGCGATGCAGGGACGGCCGGCGTCAGAAATGTCCCGAGGCTCCTGCCCGCCGTGTTTATCCACAATCGCAGCATAGTTGCGCCGAGTCCATGCGTGCAGTGCCGATAGCATGTTGAGGCGTATTTCTACTTTTGCAACTACGACCGGCTAAAAATTCAGGACCCGAGAACGAGCAGCCTCGCCCCTCCTTGACACTAAATCGTACATACTCCGGCCAGCGTCTGCGTCAAACTCCGTCTTCATCCCGACTCGATTTGTCATTTGTCAGACGCCTGCTACGCTCCCTATAAAACCGCCAAGCTGTTCTCTTCATTCGGACGCCGCACGCTGCGAACGGGTGCTTCTGGTCTCTGGATCGCTGCCTTTTCGACCCCCGCCTCGATCAAGACCAACGCAGCCCCCGAACTCAACAAGATCTCGCTTGCCAAACCACACGCCAAGAACATGCACAGCAAGGTTGTCATTATCGGCTCCGGCCCGGCGGCCCACACGGCCGCCATCTACCTGGCGCGTGCCGAGCTGAAGCGTGCGTTTTTTTCTTTCTGCAACATCAACTCGTGTTCTAACCAACAGCCGTCCTGTACGAGGGCTTCCTGGCCAACGGCGTCGCGGCCGGCGGCCAGTTGACGACGACGACGGAGATTGAAAACTTTCCCGGCTTCCCGCTCGGCATCATGGGCGGCAAGCTGATGGAGGAGATGCGCGCGCAGTCGGAGCGTTTCGGCACCGAGATCATCTCGGAGACGGTGTCGCACCTGGACCTGTCGTCGCGGCCGTTCAAGTACGCGCGCGAGTGGTCGCCCGAGGAGATCCACACGGCCGACGCCGTCATCGTCGCGACGGGCGCGTCGGCGCGCCGCCTGGGCCTGCCGGGCGAGGACAAGTACTGGCAGAATGGTGTGTCGGCGTGCGCAGTGTGCGACGGCGCGGTGCCCATCTTCCGCGACAAGCACCTGGTCGTCATTGGCGGCGGCGACTCGGCCGCCGAGGAGGCCATGTTCCTGACAAAGTACGCGAGTCACGTGACGGTGCTGGTGCGTCGCGACAAGCTGCGGGCGAGCAACATTATGGCGAAGCGGCTGCTGGCGCACAAGAAGGTCACGGTGCGGTGGAACAGTGCGGGCGTCGAGATCCAGGGCGACGCGGCGACGGGCCTGATGAACGCGCTCGTCGTCAAGGACACGGTCACGGGCGCGCAGGAGACGCTGCAGGCCAACGGCCTCTTTTACGCCATCGGCCACGACCCCGCCAACGCGCTCGTGCTCGGCCAGCTCACGACGGACGACGACGGCTACATTGTGACGACGCCCGGCACCGCCCAGACCAGCGTCGAGGGCGTGTTTGCGGCGGGCGACGTGCAGGACAAGAAGTACCGCCAGGCCATTACCAGCGCCGGTACCGGCTGCATGGCCGCGCTCGAGGCCGAGAAGTTTCTGTCGGAGCTCGAGGCCGACGCCGAGAAGTGAGCTGTAGGAATTTATTACTGTATTTATTGACTGTATTTATTGACTGTATTTAGCTCACTACATGACTATCCAAAAATTAAAAAAAACTAGTCACGAGCGGACATGGCCTCGAGGAGGGCGCGCGCGGGGTCCTGGTGGCCGCTCCAGTCCATCCACGTCTTGGCGCCGCCCAACTCGGTGCGCGCCGACCCGTCCGACGCCGGCGATGCCTCGCTCTCCGACGACGGCAGCTGCGTGACGTTGCCTGGCGTAATCTGCGGCGCGTGCGGCGCGTGCGATGGAAAGTTGGCCAGGTCCATGCCGTCCATGTCGAGCGGCATGCCGTCGAGGTCCATGCCCATGCCGGTGTGGTCCATGTGGTTGAGGTGGTTCATCGTGTGGCTGCCGAGGTTGATACCGGCGTCGGCGCTCAGGCCAATGGCCATGGCGAGCTGCTGCGAAAAGGGCGACATGGCGCCCGGGTGGGGGTGGTCGAGGTCGAGCGAGTCGGTGGCCATGCGCTCGTCGTCGTCCACGTCGAGGCCGTGTGCGTGTGCGTCGGTCGTGCTGGTCGTGTCGTCCTGCATGCTCTGCCTGCCCTGCCTACCCTGCCTGCCCTGCCTGCCCTGCCCTGCGCAAAAGGCAATCCGCTTGGTGGGAATGACCTGGCTGAAGCCGCTGCGGGCAAACATGCGGCGCAGCGCCGGCGGAAAGTCGCGCTCCTCGGGCATGCGGTTCTTGCTCATGGCGAGGTCCATGGTGAGCGCGAGGCGCAGGTACCACGACGGGTTGGCGGCGAGCACGTCGGCCCAGTCCTTGGGCGGCGCCTTGGCGGGCGCGTCGGCCTGCACGAGCCCGAGCAGGTGGCGGATCGTTTCGCTGACCCAGTCGAGGCCGCCACACTGCGGCTGGTACGTCTTGATGGCCTCGACGAGCACGGCGCGCGTGTTCTTGTCGTGCGACAGCGAGCCGAGCGCGCCGGGCGAGGCGGGGTCGACGACGTGCAGGAAGAGTGGCAGCGCGGTGCACGCGACGGCGCTGACGGGCAGCCAGCGCGCGAGACGCAGCTGGATCAGCTCGCGCAGGCACGCAGTCACGCCGGCGGACGCATCCGACAGGTCGCCGCGGTTGAGGTTCTCAAAGATGGGCCTCCCAGACTTGCCATCCCTGCCGTCCCTGCCATCTCTGCCATCCCTGCCATCCCTGCGCGCGAGGCTGCCGACGGCGGCGTGCAGCAGCTCGTGGTGGCACAGCGCGACGCGCGCCGCGTGGTAGTACATGTAGATGAGGTTCGTGTACAGCACGACGCTGTCGTGTGCAAACGCCTTGGTCTTGCGCGGCGCGTGCGACAGCGGAAAGTGCAGCACGGCCTCGGCGTACCACTGGGCAAGGTCCGCCTTGCACTGCTGCACCCGGGCGGCGTCCGAGGCCGACGTCGGCCGACTCCAGCCGGGCGTGTCGTCGGCCGGGAAGACCATGGTCAAAATGTCCGTCATGACGACAATCAGGCGCACAAGGTGCGCGTAAATGTCGAGCAGCGCCGACTTGGTGCCGGGGTTGTAGACGCGGCTGTCGTGCATCTCGTCGACGAGGTCGGCACGGCCGAGCGGCGCGTGCTTGGGCGCGTTGAGGTCAAAGTGCTCGCGCGGGACCTGCACGGGGCGCCGGATGCCGAGCGCCATGAGCCGGTCGCGCGACAGGCAGCACCACCACAGCCGCTTCAGCACGTTCTGCTTCGGCTGGCTAAACTTGGGGTAGTGGTGCGCCTCGGCGAGGCGCGCGTGGTGGATGGCGGCCGCCAGCCAGACGGTGTTGTTGTTCTTGGCGTGTGCGCCCGCGCTCGTCGCCGGCGACCAGTAGCTCAGCAGCAGCGACGCCTGCGCGACAACGACCGGGTCCGACTCGCTCTCGAGGTCAATCAGGAGCTTGGTCCGTCGGTAGTAGGCCGTGCGTGCGTGGCGGGCCGACGCGAACCCGAGCGCCTGCAGCGTCGGCCGAGACACGTAGCTGCACGTGGCAAATAGCATCGCCTGCAGCAGCACGAGCGGCAGCCGCCGGTCCAGCATGGGCTCGCCCGCGTCCCGGTCTCGGTCCCAGTCTCGGTCTCGGGCGGCGGACGGCATGCCCGCGTACATGCGCCAAAAGGCGCCCTCGTGCAGCAGCGGCAGCAGCGTGTGCACGTGCAGAAAGTAGTGCTGCACAAAGTCGTCGAGCAGTGCGCGTGTCGGCACGCGCAGGCAGCTCTGCATGTCGAGGTAGTTGACGTCCTGCGGCAGAATACCCGCGAGGTTGGCGGCGCTGACGAATGGGTAGTAGGAAAAGGTAATGTCGCTGACGCCAGCTGAAAACGCGACGCCCGGCATCCCCGACACACCCGACACACCCGGCATCCCCGACATGGCGAGCGGCACGCACTCGCTAAACGGGTCGACAAGGCAGTTGTTGTGGTCGTGGCGCGTCTGGGCGGTCACCGGCACCGCCTCGGGCGACGTCGTCCCCTTGTCCTTGGCCTTGGCCGTGTCCCTGGTGCGGGGCACCGGCTCGGGCGACTGTGCAGGCTCGTCGCGGGTCGTGGGGGCGTCGACGGACGCTGCGCGGTAGACCGACTCTTCCGACGGCGACGCGAGGTCGCGGAGGTCGTCGCCGTCATTGTCGCGGTCGTTGTCGCGGTCGTTGTCGCGGTCATTGTCGCGGTCGCGGTCGTGGTCGTGGTCGTCGTGGTGAGCGTCAAAGTGCTCGTGGTCCTCGTGGTCCGAGTGGGGTTCGTGGCCGGGTTTGGCAGGCGCGGCCGCCGGCACAGCCACTGCCCCGCCTGCCTTCCTGGGCACGGCCGACTCGGGCTTGGGTTTCTTCATGCGCGACGCCCGGCTGGTGACGACACACGACTCGCTGTCGAGGTAGCAGTTCATGCACGGGCGGCCGCGCTGCGAGACGTCGCAGCGGACCTTGCGTGCGCGGCACGCGAGGCACGCCTTGGGCGCGCGCTTGCGGGCCTTGAGCTTGTGCTGCGCCGCCGGGAGGCTTTCGAGGCTTTCAAGGTCGGCCATCGTGGGCGTGTTGAAGCCTGCTCTCTGAGAGTTGTTGTCTTGACGGGCTGGCGAGAGTTGTTCGTCGGGTGATTGGTGTTCGTCGGTTGATTGGTGTTCGTCGGGTGATTGGAGTGGTCTTGGGCGGGTGATGGAGTGGTCTTGGGCAGGGAGCGATGGCCACGTATGAAAGAAGGGATAAGAGCGGCGGACACGAAGACGAAGACTGCCAAGAGATCAAGGAATTAGCATCCCAACAGTCGCAAACCCGAGAGCAACGCTAGCCTCAAGTCGAGGTGGGCGGACTGTGTGTGTCGGAAAATCCGGGGTCGTCTACGGAGTACGGACACAGCTGGCCAAGAGCGTCGTCTCGTTTGGGCCCCGTCTGGGTCCTAGATCCTGGCGTCTGGGGTCGTGGGGGAGGGGCGTCGGTTGATAGTCCAATGGCATATCGGACTCGCAGTGGCATTCAATAAACATATTTATTTGACATGGGCAAGTCGATTGGACGCTGCTGTTGGACTGCTCAGCGCCATATTGGCAGACGTGATTGGCAGGTGACATTCATCTCAACGGACCTGCATCTGTGCTGTGCTCGTGTGGTAAATAAGGCGTCCGACGGGCAAAGGGAGGTTGGTAACCGAGGTGGTCCAATCGAAACGGACCAATGATGTGCGTCCGATTCCGGTTCGAGTAAGATAGGCAAAAGTGGGGCGCCAGGGCTGATGCCGAGATGCGGGGAAGCAGCGGGCGAATTGCGTGGGGCCAAGACCGTTGTGCCAGTTGTGTACGGAGTATACGATGGCGGCCGAGCCTGGACGGTGAGAGGGGTCGGGGACTCGGGATGTTGATCTCTGCGGAGTAGTCATCGAGATCGCGATGCTGGAGAAGATACGCGTTGTGTGGTCGTGGTGAAATATACGTCATGAGTTTCTGAAACAGTATAAAATTAATTTAACTTAATTTAAAATTAGCAAAAAGGAAAAGGAAAAAAGCGAAAACAAAAATAAACAAAAATAAACAAAAATAAACAAAACAAAATAACAGACATAAATTTCACTACAGGCGCATCACTACAGGCGCATGCGACGGAGCTGCTGTTGGCCGACGCGCTCCGAAAGGGCACGCATCGAGGCGGCAAGCTCGGCGTCGTCGGCGCTGAGCGCTCGTGCGGCGTCGACGCCCGGGACGTCGAGGCCAAAAGGCAGCTCGTCGGGCGGGCACTGCGTGCCGGCGGCCGGCAGCACGCCGTCCTGGAGATAGGCGCGGATGGCCTTGGCGGTGCACAGCGACGGGGCGGCGAGCGAGGTGTGGCCGTAGGCCTGCTGGACGAGCACGACGGAGCCGTCAAAGGCGGCCGAGTTGTTGCGCGCGCTGACGAGCGGCGTGATGTTGTCGGCCATGTTGTTGACGTAGAGGATGGGAAACGACGTGTTGGTGGGCGGCGCCGACGGCGCGTCGAAGCCGGTAAAGCGCAGCGGCGCGCGCACGTGACGGTTGACGCAGTGGATGGGAAAGAGCACGTTGGTCGCGCCTGCCCAGCGGCTCATATCGGCGTAGGCGTCGACGAGGCCGTGGAACTTGGCGAGCGTGTCCTGCTGCAGCGGCACGGAGTCGGTGCACATGATGGCGGGGAAGGCGTCGTCGTTGCCCTCGACGCTGTCGCGCAGCGGCTCGCCGCGCGGCGTGCTCTCGGCGTCGCAGACGGCGCTCTGCAGCGACGCGCCGCCCGACAGCGCCGCGTGCCACTCGTAAAAGGGGCGGCCGTCGCCGAGCTCGAGCGCACGCAGGATGCGTGCAAATGGCGCAAAAACGCGCTGCGGCTGGTAGAGCGCGGCCGACACGAGCCGGCGCAGGCGCGAGTACGTCACCAGCTCCGGCAGCTCGGGGCCACGCGCGCGGTCGGCCGTGACGACGACGGGGTGTGTCTGGAGACGCGTCGCGAGCGCGGCCACGCGCTCTGCGATCCGGTCGGGCGTGTCGTCGTGCATGGCACACGCGGCCCCGGCGCGATGACAGAGGTCAAAGAAGGCGTCCATGACGCGGTCCGTGTCGCGTAGAAAGTTGAGGTGCGTCTTGGCGTACCACTCGCGGTAGTCGACGTTGCCGTCGCTGACGAGACGGCCAACGCGGTCCGGGAACATGGCCGCAAACGTGCCGCCGAGCAGCGTGCCGTAGCTGAAGCCCCAGTATTGCATCGTGCGCTCGCCCAGCGCGTCGAGCACGGCCAGCAGGTCGTGGGCATGGGACGCGGTGCTCGCGTGGGCCAGCAGCGGCGACCCGTCCTCGCACAGGTCCGCGTACGCCGCCATGCGTGCGTACGCCGCGGGCAGCGCGCCCGGGTGCGCGTCGACGACGCCGACGTCCTGCAGCTGCCAAAAGTGGTAGTTTTGGCGCGACGTCCAGCAGTCGAGCCGCGGTGTCGACGCGCCGATGCCGCGCGGGTCGAGCGTGACAATGTCGTAGCCCTGGCCGGCGACTGACTGCAGCAGCGCGCCGTGGTCCAGCATCGAGAAGACGCCCGATCCGCCGGGGCCGCCGGGGTTGAAGAGGAGGGGGCCCTTGTAGTCGTCGCCGTCGCGGTCCGTCGAGTTGAGGCGGATCACGGCGAGCACGACGCGTCGCCCGTCGTCGGGGGCCGCCCAGTCCATGGGCACGTCGAGGCGCGCGCAGTCGTAGCGGCCATGGCACCGGTGCCAGTCGAGTGTCGTCGAGGAAGGGATCTGCCGGTCAGCGTGTGGACATTACGAAGAGAGAAAAGGGGTAACGCACAGAGTCCCAGTTTGCTTCATTGGGAAGGACGTCGGCGGTGTGGGCCGTTTCCCACGGCAGGCGCGACAGAGGCAGCAAGGAGGCCGAAAACAGCAGCGACGGGAAGAGCGTGCAGGCGGCGAGCAGCGACGCGGCGACGACGCGTGAGCGAAGAGTCGTGAGAGTCGTAAAAATCGTAAAAGCCGTGGGTACCGGCCGTGCCGGCAGGCGTGCGTCGTCCGACTTCATGGTGCAGGCCAGCGTGCGCAAAACAGGACGCAGTCGATGACAGATGATCACGCCGAATCGTCACGACGCCCGCCGGTGTCCGAGATAAGATGGTCGTGGATGCATCCTGCGAAAGATAAGATGTAGACAGGGCGAGGCAGATAGCATGCACGCCGATAGTGCCTGCAATGGTGATAGGACGGCAGGACGCGACTGTCTCAGAGCTGAGGCTGTTGGTTCTTGGCCAAGCAGCTATCCAGGTTGACAGGCGAAAAGTGGAAGAACGGCCCTTGGTCTCCTTGTGGGTTGCAACCGGCAGCCGATAAGACCAAAACCAATCGAGAAGGTCTTGACCAGCAAATGAGGTGAAGAGTGCTTTCTCCTTTCTCGGGCTCAAGTGTCGCCGGACAGTTGCTGGCCCTCGGTCCGACGCGAGCCAGCGCTGATCGGGACCGTGCCCTCGTGTCCTCTGCAGCAGGTTCCTCTACAGAGTCCACGAATCGCCGGCGCAGCATTCTAATCAACACGACATGCAGTGCCATGCAGGCCATGCAGACCATGCAGACCATGCAGCCATGCAGACCATGCAGACCATGCTGCCATGCTGCCATGCGACACGGCACGCGGTCCGCCCGAGCGGACCAGTCGTCGGCCAGCGATAAGACGCTGGCCGACCAACAGGGCTCCTCGCTTGCCAACTGGACACTCGAGGGCCGTCAAAACTCACTCGAGCACGTTGACAGGGGACAACCAACAGACAGCTGTTGGCTGCTGGCGCCGGGTGACTGTTTCGCTATCTGACCAGGACAACGGCGTAGATCGCAATGCAGGCTGGTCCAACAGCTGCGATAAGACGCGTGGTTTCGTGCTTTGTGCTTTATGCTTTGTGCTTGTACTTTCGTGCCTGCCGAAAGGAGCGATAGCAGAAAGACGGTTGCGCCTGCGTTGACTACACACCGGAAGGACGCCGGAAGGTGCGGTGGCTGGCTCCACCGGTATCGCCTGCCGCCTGGCCGTGCCTCTGGCCCCGTGTCTATCACGCAGGATGCCGTTGTGTGCATCGACCGACGCAGCCAAGTCTCGACCATGCGACGCTGCCGTGTGCAGCTGTGTTCTGTTCTAAGATATAAGTAGATTGGTGCCCGCCGCTGCCTGCCCGCCGCTGCCTGCCCGGCTGCCACGACGGTGAGCTTTTTCTACTTGACTTACACGCCAGGCTAGCTTTTTACTCTCGTTTTCAGCATGGGATTCTTGGATACTGTCCGGGCGCAGTTGCGGCCCTCGGCCGCCGCGACGACGGACATTTACGGCGAGGCCCCGGCCCCATCGGTGCAGCTCGACGTGGACACGGTGGACAAGTCGACCGCGGCCAAGTCGGCCACCGCGGAGCAGGTCGACCGAGACGTCGACGAGGAGAAGCGCATTGCCATTGCGGCACACGCGTCGGGCGACCGTGGTGTCGCGGCCGTCGAGGCGGTGCAGGCCATCTGGGGCCCGCGGGGCCGCACCCTCGTCATCGTGGGCCTGTGCCTGGTCATGATCGTCTACGAGCTCGACAACTCGACAGTCTACGTCTACAACAACTACTCGACATCGTCGTTCCGCGCGCTGTCGGAGCTGTCGACGCTCAGCACGGCCGCCACCATTGTCTTTGCCGTCGTCAAGCCGCCGATTGCCAAGATTGCCGACCTCTGCGGCCGCGGCCAGACGTACGCCGCCATCATGCTCGTCTTTGTCGTCGGCCACGTCCTCATGGCCTCGGCATCCGGTATCAACAGCTACGCCGCCGGCCTCGTTCTGTACACGGTCGGCCAGTCGGGCACAAACCTGCTCAACGACATTACCGTCGCCGACATTACCACTGCACGCTGGCGCGGCTTCGCCATCGGCATGCTCTTCTGGCCCTTTCTCATCACGCCCTGGATCGCCGCGTACATTACCGCCTCCGTCGTCGCTGCACGTGGCATCGGCTGGCGCTGGGGCATCGGCATGTTTGCCATCTTGCTGCCCGCCTGCGCCGCCCTCATCATCGGTACCCTGCTCTTCTACCAGCGCCGTGCTCGCCGACTGGCCCTCGTCGCACCACGCGCCACACGCATGACCGTCTACGACTTTTGCGCCCACATTGACCTCGGCGGCACGCTCCTGCTCGTCGCCGGGCTCGCCATGGTCCTACTGCCGCTCACCCTCGCCGCCACCAGCCCGCACCAGTGGCGCACACCCTACCTCGTCGCCCTCATCGCCGTCGGCGCCCTCCTGCTCGTCGCCCTGCCGCTGTACGAGGCCCGCGTCGCCACCAACCCCGTCGTGCCCGTCGCCTACTTTCGCAACCGCACCATTGCCCTGTGCCTGCTCCTCATCGCCCTCGACTCGCTCGGCGTCGCCTGCACACACACCTACCTCTACTCCTGGGGGGCCATTGCCCACAACATGTCGGCGCGCGACAACACCTTTTACACCTACACCAACGGCGTCACCCAGTGCCTCGCCGCCATCGCCGCCGGCCTCGTCATGGCCCGCACCCGCCGCTACAAGTACCTCACCGTCGCCGGCGTCGCCATCCGCACCGTCGGCTACGGCGTCATGCTGCGCCTCCGTGGCGCCACCAACTCCTACGCCGAGCTCTTCCTCGTCCAGGCCGTCCAGGGCGTCGGCAGCGGCATCGTCCAGGGCGTCCTGCTCGTTCCCGCCCAGATCTCCGTGCCCCATGCCCAGCTCGCCCAGGTCACCGCCCTCGTCATCACCACCTCCTTTGTCGGCGCCAGCATCGGCTCCTGCATCGCCGGCGGCATCTACACAAACACCTTCAAAGACGCCCTCCGCCACCACCTCGGCACCGCCTCCGAACCCCTCATCGAGTCGCTCTTCAACTCCATCACCACCACCATTCCCGCCTGGGGGTCCCCCGACCGAACCGCCATCAACTTTGCCTACTCCGACGTCCTCCGCTACATGACCTACACCGCCTTTGGCGCCTCCGTCCCAGGCCTGCTCCTGGCCTGGCTGCTGCCCAACCACCGGCTACCGTGAGTCCCGTGCCTGCCTGCCCCGCGACACATGCTAACCTGCAGTGACATGAACAACCTGATTGACGGTTGATGGCGCATGGATCAGGCAGTTTTATTCATGAATGCTATGCGACTAAATCTGCAACAACGGTGTCCGTAATTGCAATTGCCTAGGAAGAGGTGTCCCGAACGGGCTGTCCAAGAGGCGTGTCGGGGTCGAGGAACGGCTGCCTCACGGCCGTCGAGTCAACCTCAATCACCAGCGCTGCTCGTCAGCTTGGTCGGCACATGGGCAAGTGCGGGACCTACGCTCGGCAGACTCGCTCTGCAACGTCAGCTCGTGCTTGCCAATCGGCACCGTCGTCGTCGTCGTCGATAGCAGATCGCGCCGTGGCGGCTGCACGCGCCCTTTGAACAGCGCCCGCCCATTCGAGGCGGTCGAGGCGGTCGAGGCGGTCGAGACGGTCGTGCCATCCGTCGCAGCGTGGCTGGCCATCGTGCGTTTGTGCTCTTCCGAGCGATGAACCGTTTAGATGTCTTGATAATGAGTCTTGATCTTGCGCTTGCGACCGTTGCGCTTCAAGCTGATCGATGACCCACCTGCGGTGCACTCGGTGGAATAGCGTCCAGCCAGAACGACACCGGAGTCGGCCCTAGTTTACGTAACAAAATACGCTGGTGGGCCATCGCCGGTCCTGCGCTGGTATTGGCGCAATGGATGCTACTATGGGGTCCACTAATTACATAAGCAGTCGTTCGCGCCGGGCGAATGTGAGCCGAGCTGAACGATTGCGGCATGCCCAAAGCGTGCAGGGCGGGAGCAGCACGAAGAAAAGAAGCTTGAGTTTAGCCGTGCCGCATAAAGGCACCATGCACGCGGATGGAGTCCTGGGCCGCCCGATCAGAGCATCGACCATGGGCAGGAACGACGACTGAAAATTCTGTGACGGCAGACGGCACAAGAGGATTCAAGAGGAAAAACAGTCGGAGAATGAGGGCGGGGCATGTATATTTACAATGGTGGGCCGCCGCCTGGACGCAAACAAGGCGTGTCCAGCTTTCAATAATACGATTGTCGCCACCGACAGGAAACACGATCCTACTCCGTCCACAATGCCATTCTTGCACGCCCAGACATTCCAACCCGAGCCGTAGAACCATCTGATAAAGAGCACGGTGCGGAAGGAGCGAACTGTTAATCACAGCTTCCTCTCAATATATGGAAGAGGCTCAATATATGGAAAAGTCAGGCGGGACGTCGCCTGCCGCTTGGCCTGCGCCTGTTCTGTCATTCACAACCTCACGAGACCGGCTTGCTGCAGTGTCTGCGTGACTGGTCTGCCGCTGCATCCTGCACTCTGTACAGCCAATGCTACCCCATATTATCGCACATTGCAGCAGTGCATGCTTATTGTGCATTGTCTGAATGGACCGTCGCCTTTGCCGAGCACAAGGCGCCATCCATGCTGTTCTCGTGCTGCATTCGGCCAGCATCCATCCCCGTCGCTGCAGTGGCCTGCCGTCGATGCGCTTTACCGTGCTAGAAGGGCGCTGCCACGTCTCGCAATGTTGTACGCTGTCATGACATGCTCAACAGTGGCGCTCAAGCGTCCATTGGAGTGGAGGTTTGCCCCACGTGATTCTTCCCCAAAAGACATCGAGCCAATGATGGCCCGAGCACACAGATGTTGTGGGTCCCATTATGCCATGGCAGCCAATCACAGAGCTGGACCCTGCGATGCGACTATAGACACTAACAGCCCCTGCCTCTTTTCTACTCGTATGCCTCACACTCAGTGCCTTGCTGGCGTGCTGAGGAGTCATTTCTTTATCTGATTGAATTTTCTTTTCCTGGCTAGTCTGCGCGCCTTGCTGCACTGCACAACTGCCCGTCGGTCTCGTTCTTCCCCGCCCCCTCCGTGTTCGGTCCTTCTTTCTCAATTCCATCTTCAATCCAAACACGATTCGCAAATCAGAGTGCACAGCTCGAGCGCGCCTGCCCCATTCGTTTTGCACCGCGCATTCTCTACCCAGAAACTGTCCTCGTCGCGGAAGCAGCTTGCTGCGCGCCTTCTTGTTCTTTCCTCGCGCGACTTGGCGACCGCCGCCTCCTTCCCAAAGGAAAGGCGCATCCATTCTACCAACGCAGGAACGACCGACCAGTCCGGCGCACTGTCTTGCCAGCATCACGAGGCCTTTTCGACAACTCATTCTGTCCTTTTGTGCTCCGCATCCACCGTCGTTTTTTCTGTACATCGACTCCCGTCTGCCGCCTACCACCGCTCGTTCGCGCCGCCGTCCTTACGCCGATCGATACCAGCCACCTCGGACACACATCACGACTTTGCCTTTTGGCGCTTCCTCTGTTTTCTGCACACCGCGGGGCTATACCAATAGCGCCCACATCCCATGAACGGCTCACCACCTCTCGGGGCGGGCGGTGCCTCGATGAGCCCGACCAGCCCCGTCAGCATAAAGAGAAAGAGAAGCGCTGGCGGCCCCGGCAGCTTCGACAGCAGTCCAGGCAGCGTCATGAACGACGACGACCACATTGACCACATTGACCATATCGACCACAATGACCACTTGGACCACTTGGACCACAATGACCAGTCCGAAAAGAAGCGCCAGCCCGGCGTCAAGCGCGCGTGCAACGAGTGCCGCCAACAAAAGGTGAGTGCCCACCCTGCTGTTTCGCAGCTCTCGGTTGTCCCATCCGGACGACGGTCTGTCCGACGCGCAGGGCCGATGGGACCGGGGTGTCCTGGTCCTGGTGCTGGCCGGGCTGCCGGGCGCTGTGGCGCTGTGTGTCTGTCTCGCTTCTGTCTCGCTTGCCCGACCGTGTGCTAACGTGTGCGTGTCTTAGCTTCGGTGTGACGTCGTCCAAGACCCGTTCCGCAGCTGTTCGCGGTGCAACCGTCTGAAGCTGGCGTGCAAGATCGAGTCCAACTTTAAGCGGATAGGCAAGCGCAGCAAGCACGCCGAGATGGAAAAGGAAATCGACCGCCTACGGCGCCGGGTGCAGCAGGCACAGGCGCAGGGCTTCATCCCGCCCAGCGACGACCGCGAGGACGACAGCCAGCCGCACTCGCAGCTCCAGTCGCCCGTCGTCAACAACAACATTTACTCGCACACGCGCAATCCGTCGCTGATGGGCTCCGACGAGGCCGTGTCGTCGCTCCTCAACCTGAAGAGCGGGTCCTACAACATGCCGCGCATCGTGCGTGAGCTCGACGAGGTGCGCCTGACGGAGGAGGGCGAGACACAGCTGTTCCAGGACTTTTGGCTCTACTACCACCCGTTCCTGCCCTTTCTCAACCCCGACCAGGCGCCCACCGTCTACTACCAGCAGTCGGCCTTACTCTACTGGTCCATTGTGGCCGTGGCGGCACGCCGCTACACGGCCGATCCGACGCTGCTGACGGCCATCTCGTCGCCGCTCAACTCGCTGCTGTGGAAGACGATTGGCGACGTGCCCGGCTCGCACTACGTCGTCAAGGCCATGTGCCTGCTGTGCACGTGGCCGCTGCCGACGAGCACGACGACGTCGGACCCGACACACATTCTCTGTGGCGTCATGATGAAGACGGCGACCGGCATCGGCCTGCACCGGCCGAACCACATCAACGACTTTACGCGCGTCGCCATTGAGCTGAACAAGGACCAGCTGCACGACCGCGTCGTGACGTGGGCCGTGTGCAACATTGTGGCGCAGAACGTGGCCACCGGCTACGGCCAGCCGGCGTCGTCCCTGTACGACTGGACGCTGGCGACGCGGTCGGGCGAGTCGGGGCCGTTCCAGCTGTCGCCCGAGCTCGAGGCTCGGCTGCAGATTGAGCGCTTCTGCGACAAGGTGTCCAAGGAGATGTACAGCAACGCGAGCGACTCGCGCGGCGTCGCGGGCGACGAGCACCGGTCCATCCTGATGCGCGTGTTCCGGCGCGAGTACGGCGAGCTGTACGCCGACATCTCGTCGCGCGGCCTGTCGCCGATTGTCTCCTTCCACCTCAAGGCGGCCGGGCTCCACCTGCGGCTGGCGGGCTTCTTCGACTCGAGCACGACGCCCGGCTACCTCGACGATCTCATGGGGCTGTGGCGCGCCACGACCAACTTTCTCAACGATGTCCTGTCCAACAGCACCGTGTCGTCGCCGTCGTCGCCACAGGAGCACGTGAGCATCGACACGCTCAAGTTTGCGACCAACTACCTCCAGCAGATGCTGGTGGCCGCCGGCTTTGCGCTTCTCAAGCTCATGCGCTCCTTCTTCTCGCAGGCCATCAACTTTGAGGACGGCCGCGTCACCTTCCACCGCACCATTGCCGCGATCCGGTCGACGAGCGTCGTGCACAACGACCTCCAGTGGCGGCTGGCCGAGCTCATGGTGCAGATGTGGAACGGCGCGCGGCTCGAGTCGCAGACGGGCCGCCCCAACCAGGTCGACGGCGACGCCGGCCTGCTCATCGACGACAGCCTGCAGCTCAAGGTGCGCTGCCGACACAGCATGAGTCTGGTCTTTGACTCCATCTGGCACTGGCGCGAAGAGTACCAAGCGCGTGGCCGCGGCACACTCGACGCGCTCAAGAACCCGACCAACCCCGACTCGACCAACGAGTCCGCGACCGGCTCCACGACGCACATGGAGCCCGGCCGCCGCGGCCTCGCCAACGGCCACGCCAACGGCGCCAACGTGGCCGTCGCCAACGCGCTCAGCGGCCTGCACGGCCTGCCGAGCTTGATGACAACGGCCGGCGCCACACTGGCGCCCGCAGCGACAGGCCTGGCCGTGACCAGCAGCATGCTCGGCCCGGGCCTGCCATACGACACGACGGGCGCGACCTACGACTTTTTCGACCCGCAACACTGGATGCTCGACAACCTGCTCGACTTTAACTTTGCCTTTGCGCAGCCCATGGAAGGGTCCTAGGCGGCCGACCTCTGCACAACCGCCGCCCGTGAGCGGCAACTAAAAGTTTAATCCCGGCGCGCCTTGAACGCTCCGCCATGCTGATTTTTCGTTATACTCCTCATCTTGTTTATCTTGCTAGCTTGACTTTTTGCTTTTGGTACCGTTTTCTGTTTCATAATCTCTACGGTTTGGTTGGCGAAGCGGCTGTTCATTTTGGGCTCCATTTGATCTTCATTTTGATTTCTTCAAGTACGTACGTTGCATATCCTCCCTCTCGCTGCTCCGTGTTTTGGCAGCTCTTTTCTATTCTGCACAACTTTGCTCTTTCGGCCATGGCCTCTTTGGGCTGCCCTTGCTTTTTTCCGATTCTCGTTCTAGCGACTGCCGCTGTAGCATTGCACATTGACTCCTCGCTAGTTTTCCATCTTACATGGCTCGCTTCGATCATGGCGCGCGGCACTTTGAATAAAAGTTTGAATCATCATTCCCACTCTAAATCGTTATAGTACAGTGACATTCTGTGTGCATACGTGATATGACAACACAGCCCTCGTGTCCGATCATTAATTCCTTCCTGTCACCCATGACTTCCACAATAACTCCCAACAAAACTCGACGGCAAAAGTTTACGGCATTTCTACGCCTCCAACGTATGCGTCTGCGAGACAAACAGAACTGGCAAAAAACGTACAGCAGAGGGTATTCGCTGGTCGTCACCGACCCAACCACTAATCCGCCGATTACTGGTTTAACTAGGGGAGAGCGGACGGGATCCCGTGCTTTCCAGTATCTATGGCCGTACGTATCATTTTCGAGTTTCGTGGCATTTACAAAGGTAGCGGAAGCAGATCTCGACAGGATGCCACCGATGCCGTGGCCAATAACCAGCCTTGCTAAGCGAGACCACTGCAGAACAATGCTTACTCCGTACTGAGCACGGTTGGCGACGAGGCCACGAGGCTTGGTAGCTGATGCATACCAACAGAACAGCTGTCTTCTAGAAGCCGAGGCGTGTGCATTGGAGTGGGCATGGCGACAGAAACGAATCCTTTCGCCTCAGCGCTCGCGCTCGTGCTCGCTTAACTTTGCTACTTTTTGACTCGTGCATGCTCCTTTGACCACGGCGTCGCGATCGAATCTGCAAGCTGCCCCGACTCTGCCGCACACGCCGGATGAGGCAATCTACGGAGTAGACACGCTCACATCGCCAAGCCATCGCGCTTCCGCAACCGTTGGTCTATATTTAACGTGCAGCATGCGTCAGCCGTAGTGTCGAGACAACCGAGATGGATTGTACGTAACCATTGTTCTGCGCGCAGCTGTGACAACGCCACGGGCCAATGCGCACTTGCAGTGTTGCAGCGCCGTTGGCCGACAACATCCAACCGTGACAGATGACAGCATTGTCTCGTAAATAAGTACGGAGTATTACTCTAGCACGAGTCGAGGTCACGGCCACGCCCCGCTGCCCGCCATGCCCGCGCACAACCAACACGCCGTTATTATCGCGTCTCGTACTTTTGGTTCCTGGACACCACGCGAGCTCGTCCATTCGCTGTCATGGCTCGCCACCCAGACCGCTGCGAGGCTCAACAAAGACCCAGACTTAGCGTCGAGAGGGGTGGCGGCATCAACGACGCCCGCTCTCTCATTGGAAGTGTTCGGACGACGCGACAAGTAAGTCCGAGTCTAGCATCCAGGTCAGGCTCGTGTGTACCGAGTACAGAGGAATTGTGTGCAAAATTGCATGTCCGGCGCGATGACGCGAGCTGCTGGACGCATGCAGCGGATGCAATTTGCAGCAGCGAGTGTTGGAATTGTCTGCAAGTGACACGGCCCGGCGCAATCGGCGCAAGGGCGGGCAAAAGACTGAAGAGAATGCAACGACGGTATGGTGGCGGCGCTCATTGTCATACCTTGATGAGCTTGTTGGCTGTCTTTTGCGTGGCGCGCCTGCCATGGCAACCCGGGTGGCGGCCAACAGACGGCGACGAAAGGGAGGCGACAGCACGCCCGCAGCATACCGTAGAGACACGCCGTCCAAGAACGGATGGTCTACCGCCAACAGTGGCACGGCGTGCTTCGCACCTCGTGTGCTCGTGTGCTTCCCGTGGCAGCTTGCCCACGCGTTTGCAGCGCCCAACACCCGCCTCACGCTGTCGGCGTGCCCGTTTCCGTGCCAGTCCCAACTGCGTCGAAACAGGCAAATCAGAAACGTGCGAGGCTGCACGAGGGTGTTTGTCAATGTCTTTGTCGGCCCCGTCCTGTCGATCAGGGCGATCGGTGGCCGGCGCATCTGCACCTGTGTGAAAGCAGCAATAACAAGCGATCCGTATGCAAGGCACTCGGGCCGCAAATTGCAGTGCGTGAATATATATATAGTAACCAAGGCACGGGGAGCGCAAGCTGGCTGCAGTTTGGCCTGTGCGCAAGACGACTGATCGGTAATGTGCGAATATTTACAGGGCTGCCTGGGCCACGTAGTACACGCCGTCGAGCATTCGCCGCGACATTCGTGTCGTATTGGCAAGGAGATTGCATTGTACGGAGTGCGCGGGCGACAGGTTGTCGACTGTCGACAGGCTGTCGAGTCGCCGCTTTGCTGCTGGCGAATTGCACGCCACGCCGGGTGTGCCAGAAAGGCAAAAGGAGAGCGGTGTACGGATTAAAGCTGGCAATGGCGGAAGAGCGGAAGCAGGCCGGTGCGGCTGCCCGGGTCGACGAGTCTGGCCGATGAGTCTTGAGCAGCGTGAATACGGAGACGTTCAGCTGATGCTTGGGGCCTGCAGCTGATGCTCTCTTGTGATCGACCCGCCGTATCAGCTTCCGATGTTTCGGAAGGCAGTTCACTCATCACCTACATTTTACCCAGAATGGCAGTGATCACAGCATCACGCCCTACGAGGTGAGGTGCTTGGCACAATCACCGTCACCTACCACTAAATATAGCAGCCAGTCGCACGTCGTTCCGCAGTATTTTGGTGTTCCGCACATCCGTCGTTCTTCTGCTTCGGCCTTGTCCGTTTGCCAACTCGCCACTCCGTCGTATTTGTAGATGTGCACAAGTCCGTCGCCGTGTCTGCCGGCAGCATCGACGGTAGATGTGAATTTACCCGTTGCAAAGCCGCTCGGTACCACAGGCCGTACGAGTCAGCGTGACAAATCACGCCACGAGGCGTCCATATCTGGCATGGCTTCTGTTGCCGAATCGCCCGATCCAGTGCAGACACAGACAGGCCCAGCGTGGGTTTGGGGGCCATCTTCGACGTGAAGCGTGTCGGTCAACGCTGGAACGGCATCATCCTTGTACGCTTGCCTCGGCGCCTTCCTCTTGCATTACTTGCTATCACTGCGCCAGATGATTTGAATAGCCGATTATCGCAAATTTTCCATTTGCGTCTGCATCCAATCGTGCTTTCCTCTTTAAGGAATATGGCCGCTGTGGTGGGCGTCGATGCGAAATGTAAATTCATGTCCTTCCTACTTTGTATATTTACACTTCTAGTAGCTGGCCTCGGCTGCAAAGTGTCGATTTAGCCCTCGTCGGCTACTTGGCGGACCACATGCCAATTTCGACCAAGTCCACATATATTTACGGTAGACACTCAAAGTACAGTCTCATCAAGTCTCATGAGACGTTGTAATGCCGATCCACGTGCGCAGTCGTTAAATTAAGACAAAGGGCAGGTGCGATGCTGACAAAATATGGTTAATCGGCAAGCGGCAAGAATGACGGGCCAGACGCAAGTTCAGCGCCATGTTCTGAAACCTGGCGGATTCTTTATGCGTTTCTTTCTCTTGGTGCGCGCGTTCTTTGTTGCTGTGCCTCGCTTCAAGCCAGCGCATCAATATGTAGTAAATCTAGCTGCCCGGCTTGGCCTCGCATTCTCGTTTGGGCATGACGGATCGCACTTGGCGCGTCCGTTCCATTCGGATTCGCTACTTGACTGTGCTGCTGTCCATGGTGAGCCAGAGGACAGACCGAGAGCCTTGCAAATGGACTTTCCCCTCTTGGTGCGAACATGTGGCTTGATCGCCTGAAACGGCCATTAGCGCTTAGCACATCCACGCCGTCTCAGTCGCCGACTGCGAAAAACGCCCATCTCCAGTGGCCGTTGGCCGACATCGCGGCCACCGGCAAGCGCCAGCCTCTGTAAACTCCACTCGGTGAAAAAGGCGACAGAAGCGCAAAAGCAGATCGTGTCGATCGGCATATACGATTGGTGATACGACTGTCCGGTCAAGGCAGCTTGCGGTCGCAAAACAGGGCCGACTAGCCTCGACCATGGCGTTCTGAGAGGCAGACTCTGCTCTCGCTTTTAATGCAGTGTACTTGACAAAAGCCGACCGCATCCTTGCATTACAAATAGAATCTAGTGTCGGGTGCTCGGTGACCAAGGAATGCAGGGAAAGAAAATATATAAAAATTGTATACACTCTGTACGGGCAAGAGGCGGGCGAGCATGTCGGATGTTTCCTTTTTCCATTATTCGCGAGTAGGAAAATACCAAGCTTCCCATATAAAATATCTACAGTGTGCTTGAGAACCATTGGACCTAACACTTTCATCTTTGCGAATAAAACGCGAATAGAAGCACCTGCTGCACTAACGCAATCAACAAAGAAGCCCGGCGAGACAGACAGGGGACACACCGCGACGAAGAGGGTCTCGAAATCTCCGCTCGTAAATTCAAATTTATAAAATTTTGGACGAGCAGTGACGCGAAGGAATGGCCAAGATGGCGGTCGATTACGATTTTTGGTCTAGTTTTCATCCTGTGTTTGCAACTGTTGAACCATCCCATCACAGGACCCGCGCCCAGCGCTGGTAGTCGGATATATTTACGTCCGTCGTTGAACGACCGCGCTCGCAGCTCGTGTGACAGCGCGGCCGTGACTGTTCGGTCCATTGTCTGGCCTGATTTGCGTTGCATTAATCCTCAGTGAATCGCATCTTGCATGAGAGGACAAAGACGGGACGATACAGTGTAGCATTAGGAGTAATAGGAGCATCAGCACCTGGAACAGGAGCAGAAGGTCGCATTGCGGGACAGCGGGACAGCGGGATAGCGGTAGGGCGTGCTTTGATGCTTTGGCAGTGGCAGTCTCCAACGGTCGAGCAAGGCCAGTAAAGGATACGACGCAAACCTAGGTCACAAATCACACCGGCACAGATATTAATTTATTTACAACAGAGATTAGAGACCCTAGATACAAACCGATAAATACAATGTTGTGTTGGAGGCCTCGATTTGTTGCAGTCGTCTTTTACGGCCTGTTCGCATTCTGACAGATAGCTTGGAGAACTAATCACTTACCCATGTACGGAGTAGCATCGTACGATGAAGCTTAGTCCTGAGCAAAGACGCACAGTGTGCAGCGATCACCTCGGCGCATAAAAATGTCTGTCCTCTACTCCTCTATTCTGCATCGGCTGCAGCGCCCCGTTCGCCCTTGCCCCTATAGTTACTCCGTAAAGTTCTGTAAATGTATTTATACGTATATTTATTCTGTATATCTACGGAGTACGGGTCAAGCAGACAGCCTTGCTTTACCGTTGCGGTTGTAGCCAGTCCGGGACAGCATCCAACAGCACAAGGACGAAAACAGACGCAGGATGCAACAAGTTGAGAGGATGCTTGCGTTGCCGAAGCTACTGCAGATCCTGACAGTTTTGTTGTTGGTTCTTGCAGGGGTGCCTTCTCGATTATGGTAGTTCTTTCGATTTGCATCGCCCACCTGGCTAGAGAGTACGGAGTACGGCGTATGCCAGTCGAAGAATGGGGGCACGCGTTGACAAGCTACTCGATACCTGCCGAGTTAATGCTGTGTTTCGTTTGCATCTTTGTGCCTCATGCACCGACCACTGCTGGCGCGTATATCATTACGCGTCGATGCAACTAGTTTAGCACCACACGCCCACAAACAAAAATAGACGGCGCTTTCCATATTCCGGCCCTTTCTGCGCCGTAGGATGTCTGCACCTGGCAGAGAAGGGAGAAAACAGACGAGGCACGGCACATGCTCCATTCTTCCAGTGCTCGACGTTACGTTTGGGGGCCAAACCAAGGTGATGAGAATGTACGGAGTAGCAAAACTGTCACACACTGCGACTCCAGGCTCGTATTGTCAACCAATGGTGAGCATCTGAGTGAGGGTTCATCCCGTTGTGTGCCTGGTCGATAAGAGTGCAGCTCTGTTGGGTGAGTGGTGAGTTTGTTTTATTTTTAGCATAGTTGTGTACTTGACGGGGTTATGTCTGTCCAGGGGTCTCTACGCAACCAGCAGCCTTCCTCTCTCCTCTTTTTATTTACATATATTTAGCGCAGAACGCTCGACATGTCTGACGATCAAATCGATCAATGTTTGGCGACTTGACTACGGCGTGCATCGGTACAGACTTTTTGGATTTACGTAAATATAAATCTCTTGAAAACCTCGATAAGGGCAGATGATCGGTTAAAGTAGCGTCTGGAAAAGGCCTAGCCTAGTGGGTGGTCAATCCTGCCATCGGATGTTGAGAGCTCCGAGTACTTCGTACTCCGCAGAACAACTCTTTAGAGCACGGTGAGAGCACGGTGCACGAAAAGATGCCCCGCCTCACAAATCAGATTCCACAAAGACCAAAGATAACGATGGCGATGCCAGATGGAGGATTGTCCGTTGGCGGGTAGTTCTGCAACTGTAGCAATGAGCAACGTTCTGGGGTCGTTTGTCAAAGCGTGGGGAATCTTTTGCGACTACTTCTCGCAGTCCATACGAAAGAGAATCTGGCACAAAGAGTTCGCCGAACTGGTGCGAGCTACGCCGGCACGACAATGGCACGACAATAAATGCAAATGTAGAAAAGATAGCCCACAATGCACAGTGACTTGATAATGACGACAGAGAAAATAAATGCGGTCAAATCCGGTGTAGCCTGCGACGCCAGGCAAGGGGGTGCGGCTGAAGGTATATGGCAGTCAAAAGAGCTCAGGACGATAGTGTGAAGGCTAACAGAAACAGAAAGTGGCTTTAAAAGGAGAGTGCCACACTGCCTTGCTGGCTCTCGGATGAGGTGCATGGTGCAAGCGCGCGGGTATGTGTCCGGCGTATTCCGATTTTACTGCTAAGATTCTTGACCCCTGCACACAGTGCGCAAAACGCGAGACTGGCAAGATACGGAGTGCCTGCGCCTTGGCAAGGGCGCGAGTCGGAGCACATTGACCATTTTCCAAGGGCCGAGGGAGTCAAACGGCCGAGTAAGACGCCGTACCACTTTGCAAATCTGCGTCGTCGTCACTGCCATGCTGCGCCACAGGCGTTGACAGTCTCGCTTAACGCATGGCTAGCAACAAGACGAAAAAGCGAAAGAGCGTCGGAAGACTATTCCGCGGCCGTCGTGTCGTTGACTTTTCGGCCTTTGATTTTCAAATATACAAACTACCGTACCATAATGTGTATATTCAAGAGAACAGACTGAGGTCGGGAGATGCCGACTTCCGGACGCGATAGGAAAAAATAGACGAGCGTGCATGTCCAACAGCGCTGGCGGCCAGAAGCCTAAGTAGAGACACAAAGGAACTGCAGTTGGATAAAAGTATCCTAGCCTGAAACACGGCACATTGAAAAGGCAGTGTTATGTGTGGGCGTATGCCGTGTCTCGGCACTGCTGTGGCAATTGCATGCTCCTCACGTGCGTTCGAACCTCCACCGGCCACGCCGTCGCCATCACGTTCACCAGCGCTAGTGGTGAACTTGCTACAGCGCCAAAGCTGTTGTTCGGGGACGAGACTGGCTCATGTCATGTCTGGTTTATTTTGCTGTATCTGTGGCTTTCTATGTGATGCAACTGCACAAAGCGTGGCTTGAAAGGCCCAGTTAGTAAGCAGTGAGAGCCACTAGCCTTATCGGGAGATCACGACCCACTTCTCGGTGTGCTAGGACGTGGCTCGTGCCGATAAGCGGGTCTGCTGGACCATCGTGAACTCGTATTGGATAGAACAAGAACAACTTGTGGGTCAGGCGAAGATCAAAACGTGAACAAGCCATTTCTTGATGCAGTTTGTCACAGGTCGTCGTCAAGCTGTAGATGATCTCACATGACAGAAAAACAGTAGATTCATGTCTTTGTGCTGCGGCAAAATGTCAAGAGGTCAAGAGGCCAGGATGAGGCTCAAATCAAAAGGCTGCAGATCCCCAGCCGTATCGCCGCGAGTTATATATTTATTTGCAGAGCACTTTTAGCGCCCAAGACACACAACACACCCTGTCCCTGCCACATTTCACTTGCCCAATTTGCATTTACTCCGTACTGGAAGTGAATATTAGTTATATTTTAGGCTTTCATTCGGTGGGGCTCGCAGCAAAACCTCTCAGTCAACCGGATGACCATCCGGGGCTGTCGTGACACCCACCGGGGCCCTTTTTCCCTTTCTTTCTTTTTCTTTCTTTCTTATTCTCTTTTCCCGTCATATCACGCTCAACGTGTTTCCTGAGCGCAGACTTTGCTCCTTTGAAGTGTTCTGTCCAATGGCGAGCGCCAGTCCCTATCATCCTTGTTACTATCTTTTAGCACACTGTGCAAGCGTTATCCACCATTCTCAAGGGAGAGATCGTAACGACTCAGCTGCGAAGCATCGGTGCTGTCGGTCTCTGTACTCACTGATGTGTGCTGGCCAGTCTCAGCATACAGAGAAGAGATACTGACCGCTGTGCCACTCACTTTGTAAATATATTTCATATAGCCGGAAGAGCCTGGCGGCTGTCGATCACCACCCACACCAAGTGCCACTGCCGTTCCCGTTTGGAGTATATTTATCTCTTATTACACTGGACGGATGTGATAAGATAATGATACGGCCGTAAGACGGCCGTGTCAAGGTCTGTCGGCGCCTAATACCTGCACGACTCGGTTTCATCCGAGTACCTCTCAACCGCGAACTTCTGTCAATCCCACCTTGCTATTTTTCATCTGCAGCAACTCGTGCATTTTTGCCTCGTCGTGACTGACATAACAAGACAACGAGTCACCGATCATTTTTGACGCCTTTCGTTCTAGGCTAACAATCACAAATGATTTTTCTTTGACTCGAGAGTACAAGAATCAATTTTGGTTTATTGACTGCTTCAATGATCCCCCACTTTTGTGCGTCCGCGACCCTTCTTTTTTGCTTCTATTGCTTCTAGTGTGGGTTTCGTATTGTCCTGCAGTCACCCATGTCTCGTTGACGAAGATTACACAAAGACCAACAGTCGGTCGAGACACTGGGCCTCTAATCGACTGCATAACTGCAAACTGCGAAAAAGCGATGCATCTAATACTTTGTGTATTCACATGCTTTCTTCGGGCACTGTGCTGCCGATTTCCCTATGAAAAACTAAATATAAATATACGTCTTGTCTCAGCCAGTTGCTCACCTGGCTTTGACTTGTCGACTCGCTTGGAACTTTTAAATGCCGACCAAGGTAGTCTCGCACTAGTCTCGACTCTTTTCCTGCTCTTATTGACCGTCCTGCTTACGCTGCGACGAAGGACAGCACTGTCGATTGCGAGAACGAGTCGAGGTTCACCGCCGTCTGCTACAGAGTAAATATACTTATACCTTGCGAAACTTGAACGTTCTTGCTAGCTCGCGAACATCACACTTTGCATTCCTTCCTATCCACCGGATCATTTATTTCTAGACTACTTCGGATCCTAATCGAGTAGGTCAACACGAGTGATGCTAGCAGATAGAGCTAGTGTGGTGTCTCGCGCTTGTCATTTTGGCAAGAGCCCGTGTCCGGCCTTACAAGGATGGCCCGTCACTCGCCGCTCCTTAATTTGCATCCGCTTGCTGCCCATCCGTGTCCTACACCCGCCAAATGTCTCGAGGGTATGCCGTTCTCCTCAAAAATTGTCATCTGCAGATGCTTGCTGTTATATGGCGTGAGCAGATGGGCTTCACCAGCCGATGCCGCTTTTTTTCATCTGGTTGCGGAGCAGACGTTCATGTAAAAATATGGGCTGTTCTTCTAGTGCGAATAATTTCAAATAAGGGCTCCGTGCTGTCTTGGTGGTTGATTTCCTCTGCCTAGTATCCATTCGCAACTGCCCTTGCCCCTGCTGATGTTCCAGTCAATGATGTTTTGGGCAATCGCCCGAATGCTCGATAATGGTCCGTCTTGCTGCTTGCACAAAAAATGCAGTCTTCCTGCCTCCGCTCGTCTGCCTATCTCATCTCGCCTCGCTCCCTCTGGCCAAAACACGGCAGCAACGATCAATGTCTACGGAGATGTAAATTCACGGTTCAACCCCTGTCCCCTGTCGTTTGCTATCATGCCTTGAGTTGCATACAGCAACTGCATTCCTCTCATCACATTGGACATTGACGTCCCCTTGGCCACGACTCCACACCAACAAATGCACACTCCGTGCTCCGTATGCAACACGCAACCTGAACAGATTTTTTGCGGCTCGGTCATTTTACCGACGGCCATCTGCGAGGCGATGGACTGTGTTCGTCAAAGGTCCACGAAGCACACGATCTATGCTAGCGACGGCCGAACAAAGAGGCCCAATGTTTTCAGCTCGCCAGCTTCGCAGCACAACAAGAGTTTACAAGGCGTCCCGCACGCTACGACAGCAGCTGCTGTCTGTTGCCGATCCAAATGGCGGCACTTGTTCTCGAGTCCAAGGTGTGCTGATGCCTGATGTCCCGTGCCGTCCGACCCCTCCGCCTTGCCGCGCCATCTGTCTGCCTGTGATTGGAACTTGGGCAGCAAAGGTTGGACAGTGGCATCATGCTTCCAAATGTTATGTCGTATCCTGGGTGGTCGCCGTCCACTTCTGACCTGTGCACGCGTCGGTCCTTGATTCTGCTAAGCCACCGGCACACCGCGGCGACCGTTTTTGGCAAAGGCGGATGGATTTTGGGGGCTAGTTTATGGATTCTCGATCGTCACCCTGCACAACGCCTGCACGGCTCCAAAATTCATGCCTGAACACGGAAATTGTGTCGTTTGACTTTCCCTTTTCACTCGTTTATTTCTTCTTTGGTCATTTTGTGAAGCAGTGCGGTGAGCGGGTGGACATGCGGTCCTGATGATACACACCACGGCCTCGGCGGCCGGTTTCCCAGTCGGGCTATGCTCTTGTCGACGATGTCCGCTTCTACCTGTAATTCGCGCTGCCCTACCGCAGACTATTTGTTCTTGTCCAGAGTAGCCGCTCCATACGCCTCTTTCGAGACTTTGCTGCTTTGTGCTTTGTCCAGCTGTGCAGATTGGCGCGCGACGACAACAATGAGCCTTGGATCCCAACTCCCAAACTCTGGATGTCCAAGTGCAGACAGTCTGCCAAGTCTGTGCATAAATAAGCCTGCACCGTCTGTGCAGACGGCACCCGCTGTGTACCGCATACGGGTATGCGTTTGTGCGAAGCGGTCAGTCCGTTTGCGCAGAGGGTTGCATCAGTGGACGGCCGACGCAGACTTGAGCGCTTGCTGCATGCGGGATCCAGTCTGCCGCCTCTCGGTCCCGGTGTCTGCCACGCATGGCTCCTTGCCACCTGCTCAATATCCATTCTTCGTGTCTGTTTCGTGCGACCCCCCCGCCGGCGCAAGCTCTCAATATACAGAGTCCTGTGCTTCGGATTTACATTCTTTACTTTGAGATATGTCCGAATCCGTTCCAGCTGTCCTCAACGACCCTTGTCTTTTTTTTCTTGTGCGACACACGAACAGACTGGCCTTTGCCGCACGGTCTGTGACCGTGTCTGTGACCGTGTCTGTGAGAGGCGTGTGGTGCGTGGTGCAATCTATATTCATTTTAATCTAGAACATGATCAATCGTCAATCTATTCTTGTGGTTCCGGTGACCCAGACATTCGAATTGTGTAACGGAAACCACCCTTGTCTTGAAACCTTGTGCTACCACTCTTCGACGACATGCCTTCATTGTTGTCGTCGACACTATATAACAAAGCGTTTCCTCGTTCCATCTGCGTCTGGTTCTCAGCCAAATCCACGGTATCATCAGGATTCTGTCATTTTTCGTCGACTCGCCTCTTTTTCCACTCACTGGTTACAGTACGGGCCGGCCTGTTGAACCACACCTCGCGTCGCCCGCCCAGCTTCGAGATTTTTGCCTGCTTTTCGTCTGCTCCCTGGCCATAGCGCCCATACTTTCTGCAGCTCGCCTACCGTAAATTGTGCATTCTCGACGTGCGTTACGCGTTGCCAACTCGCAGCGATATCTCCAAATCTCGGCACCATCGCTGTCGCAGTGGCTCCAAAGGCTCCATGATCCGGCCCCGGATCCACCAGCCGCACACATCTCGTCGCCAAGGACCTACCTAATAGGATTCGGCACTCTCAAAAACCCCTTCAACAGTCGCAACATCACCGACCGTCTTATAGCCAAATGCGGCAAAGGCGAAACGCAAGATTGTATACTTGTCGTAGTCATTTCAGTTGCAAACGGCTTGGGCACAGACCTTGCTATATGCTGGTCTACGCTTCAAGCAGACGAATATCGCAAACGGCCTGTGACAGTGTGCCAGATTGTCAAAGTAAACCTGCCGACCACGGGCCACAGGCGGACAAAGGCCGTGGGTTCTAGACTGTCTTGACTTTCTGTTCTTCGACTTTTTCTGCCGCCATAAATCCGGCGCGATCGAGTCGTTCATCGTCCGACGCCTACAAGAAGTCGTTTGCCACTGAGGTACGCCTATGTAGCGACTTGGGGTATACGCGCAAAAGAGCAAATATGTTTGACCAGGACAGCCAACTCCGGTATCGCCCAATGATACGGCGCGAGCGCCCGAGCAGAGAGGGGCACAAGAAATGCCAAAAGTGAACGGTCTCAATGACGTTCCTATGAGAGCACCGCCTGGTTCTGCTTGTCAGAAGGAGTGACGGAAACGACACATGGCTCCTTCCGCATGCGACTTTATCAGCACAGAATTGGCGCTTGCTTTCTTCGCTCTTATATTTACAGGCTAAGCTAATACTCCGCAAGTGCAGAAACGCAAACAAGATACACATGCCTGTCCTTAGAAGTCGTCTTCGTCGAGTAAACCCCTTCGTCTTGTCCTGACTTTTTCTTACAATGTTCTTCGACCAGACTCGTCCCAAGTCAGGCTTTTGGCGAAACACTGTCACACAGCCAAGGGCGTCGCACGACGCGATGATGTACAGGTGCAGCCCAGTCTATTGGTGCGAATACATCGCTACGTGCCACCACTGTCCGCCGTGACCTCACTAGCAGGTAGCTCGTATGGTCTCGCGTGACACCACGCGGCCCTGTGAACCCGCGACTTATGGCTGTTCACCTTGCGCTTTCCTAATACGGTGACGGGCATGTGCGGCCCACGCGCCTGCCCTTTCGCCTTTTTGTTGAACTCCGGTTTTCAGCTCCTGATATCCACGGGTGTACCTTACTTTTCTGTTTCTAGTCTGCGGCACCGCTCCAATACTTTCCGTTGAGCTTGACCTATTTGCTCCAGCCTGCCTATGCCTAGACCCCAAAGGCATCTCGACAAAGGGCCATTTGGCGTTTTTCGACTTGCCATGCCAGTTGTTCTTTCCCCGTTCCCTCCAGAATCCCCACTTTTGCCGCGGCTCTGGCCAAACCCCACCAGGGCTGCCATTTCGTGCTATTTATATTTTGCTGTACATTTTATTACCTAAACCTCTTGTATTTTGCCAGAATTACAAAAGCAGCACAGGCAAAGGCCAGAGTTTATAGCACGTGAAGAATACGAGACGGCGAGTCAACATATTCTCCGCACCGTCACGGCAACCGTGGACGCAGTAATTGGAGCAATCTTCGACTGGTTTCACCGGTTTTCAGACATTGCGAAGTGGACGGTGTGATGGTCCCAAAGCCCGGCTTCTCGTTTCTCGTTCTGGAGCAGGCTCGTGAGTCGGCAACATTGCATCCCCACGGACGAAGCTATAAATCCGGCGAGGTTCGCGTTGCGAATCAAAAGTACATCCGCTGATTCGTGATACGCGGACTACGTTCACCTCGAACTCGCGTTTATGCGTAGCACTTGCTTGCTTCACCTGGCCGACATGACTTGTCTATTTCGCCCATGTACTTTGTACAATGAAGCCAGGACGATACAAAGTCCCTGCCGTATTCCGTCTGCCGTCTGCTACTCGTTTCCTACTCATCTCGATCTGAATTGGAGGGCTCGGAGTCGCTAAACCGCTGATCAGCACGCCAATCTTTAGGGCATTTAGGGTCATGCTAGAGTTCCTAGCGGTTGCACTTGGGGCGCTCATTTGTCATTAGCGAGCAGTAGTGAAGAGGAAAAACGGCAAAGCGAGGGAGGGACTGTTGAAGTGCACGTCGAAATTCGAAATGCCCGATGGGCATCAATGGATAGGCAAAACCGAACAGCGACTGCTAGTCACGGAGAACGGAGAATGCCATGTTCAAGCGTCGGCAAAACGCACGGGAAAACTCGAGGGCCGCGAACCAGATTTCATCCACTCCAAATGCCTTTAAGCATCGACGTGTTTCAAGAAACGAAGGTGGCCGGCAGCTGAACTCGAGCCTGTATGCAGCAATTTATTTTTATCGATTTTGCACAGCTGACAGGTGGGATTCAGGATGCACAAGAATAGCTCGAGCAAACGTCGAGAGACGGCTTGAGCACACGGCCCCCTGCCGTCGATCCCTGAGCTAACCATGCACTCCTTATTCTTGCTTGCAATGCTGCTGAGCACTGACTCGAAACTACTCTTGACAATTACCTGACTGAATAGCGTTGCATCGGCAGTGCCCCACTCGATAAGTCTAGCCAGTGATTATTTCAATTATTCGACAGAACGTACAGGATATCCTAAACCAGACCGAAAATCCTGCCTTTATGTTTGATAAGCCTTGGAATGCACCTCAATATGTCCGAGTCGTGGGACATTGCGAAAAAATGTCTTTATACGATATGACAACCCTTTGATAGAGGCTGATGCTATGGTGTGACTACATTCTTGTGTTCAAAGTGTACTTTAGCTTTAGAGTGAGAGGCATACGATCTCGTGCCTCCCAAGGACTCCCTGCGTATCTTTCGCGCCTTGCCGGCCCTGGATGATGACACACCAACGGATTGTACAAACGGGCCCAGGCTCGTGGAGAAGCCGGCATCTCCCTGTGGACGCTGAAGGATCCCTCAAAGACGAAAACGAGGCTCAAAGCAACAGCACCCAGACAAAGACTAGCAACACCAACGGGCCACGGGCACGGCGCGTGTCCCACACGCAAGGGAACAATGCAGGGCGGGTGTTGCAAGTTGTATCTGCTATCTGCAACAGCCTTGGCTTTCTCGTGCCCTGCTCCTTCTCAGGGCGTTGCCTCGTCATGCCGGTAATGATGTGCAGTGTAGTTTTCAGACGACCGTTGCACGTTGCGTGTTGCATGTTGAATGTTGCGTGTTGGCGTGTACCTTTTCATACCGGACTTGGCCTAGGAAGCGTCCTTCATGCTTTGGAAATCCAAACCAAGCTGCCAAAACAAGTAGCAGTAGATTTAGAACGCCGCTTGGTGGCGTTCTTTCAGGTTTGGCCAACACGAAAGCAGACTGGTGCTTCAGGGAACAACGGACGGGCACAGGGCGCTACCACGTAGTATGAACAAGGCATGGCGACGATGCGACTCTTTTCTGCAGATGCACCAAATAGAGTCGAGAATAACCGCGCAATACTCTAGCCTGGCCTGATGCAACACTGCCCAACGTGCCCTCGTTTTTCGTGCGCCTGACGCCTGTGAATTCTGCGTCTGCTGCGCTCCTCTTTTCACAGGACGGAAGTGTAGTTATGCTGGACGCTGGAGGATCTGGGCCTCTTGATGCGGCCCAGTCCGGCCCACAGCCCGACCGACTTGCGGCGTGTCTTTGTGTCTGCCTTTTTGCTTTACGCCACACCTTCTGCCCGGCCACGGCATCCACCCGTCGCGACGCAGAAGCAAAGTCGGCCTTGAATTTGGGCATCGTTAGCGAGAATGCATGCTCAGAGCCCACATGCTCTTGGACAGGCTCAGCCCAGTCGATCAATACGAAAATACAGAGTGAATAGAAATAGAACTAATGATGAACTCTTTAAAAATCTTTAAATACGTCTTAATATACGAAACGTGCCTTTCTAGGGCGTTTGCTTTGCCGTCTCGACCAACAGCACCACTGGAGTGTTTTACACCCCGTGTTCTGTACACTCTGTACACACGTCAGCAAGCAGCGCCGCTCGTCAACACGTTGCCAAAAGGTACCCAGACGCACGGTTACCGGCCAGCAGAGCCTCGGACAAGGCACCGCCAATTCTAAAAAACATTGCAAAACATTGCAAAAAAGGTAACTGGGTCATGTAGAGACTCGACGAACCACATGCAGTTGCACGCGCTCATGCAATGCACGAGGTGGTGGGCATGTCCCCTTTGGCCCCCAAAGGCGAGGTAGAGGCGGGGAGTGCCGGCCTCTATGAAACGAATGGACTCTGTGAGTTCTCCCTGGGCGTTCTGCCCTCGTTTCTGGCCGCTCTCCATCTTGGCCTAAATCTGTTGTTCGTCTTGCACTGCCATTGCGTTGTCTATAGAGCAAACGTATATCTATCTGTGCCCCGACCATCTTTGGGGATCGAATTCGACTGCTTTTTGACTCACTGTACTCGAAACACTGCCATCTCGATTCTTAAAAGTCTTCTCTTGGTATGTGCCTTGGTCTCCTGCTGTTCAGACAACCATTTTTATCCTTTATTCAGTCTAGGCCTTCCGCACGCCTGCACAAAACTAAATTCCTTTACAATCAACCTGGGCATATTCATCTCAGGCCGCGGCGTTCTCCCATATCGACTGGCTGGTGTACTGAGGCTTCCGTCTTCGTCCCCAGTCTAGCTTACCAGCACTCTGCCCTACGCTTGCCAACTTCTCCCAGCGTCTTGAAAGCAGCGCATAGCGCAATGCTGCCAACTCCGAGCAACACCAACTACGGCAGTCCCGGCGCGTCGAGCGTGCCTTCGTCTTCGGCTTCGGATCCGGCCTTGCACACCTTTGCTGTGAGTATTACCTGTTTTTCTTGCCTGTAGTGTCAACGCATCCCATCCTTGCCCATGGCTTGGGCCCCGTTCTTTCCACGCTCGAATACCTGATTGGGACAAGTCCAAGAGACTGGACTGGATTGTGCACAAATCGCATTTGCTATGAAGTCTGCGATTTCGAGTAGCGTCTTTGCAGCACTAAGCGCACACCCTCTACCCTGGTCTCCCCTTTGACAAACTCCCCCCACAGACACTCTGCCCACACCCCCAGATTCTTTTGTCTTTTGATCGTTTGTCTAGGCCCTACGGCTCGAACTTGGCCATCCCTTCTTGGGAAAACGGTTATATAAACCAAAGCATCCCCTCCCCCGTCGACACCTTTGCATACAACACATCCATACCACAATCTGGACTCGAGGGACAAGCCACTCAACTCTACACCTGCCTTGCCATTACTTGCCTTGACTACATCAACGACATCAACGACACCGCGTGCAACACGGACGTATGGTCCGCATCTCGTGCCAGGCACCAGCTGACACAAGAACACCCGTCAAGACCTCCACGTCCACACTTGGAACTGTGCGTCTGCACCGAGAAGCCCAACCAAGCCCAACCTCGACCCCAAAACCATACCGAGCTAACGACCAGATGCCATCGTACTCTGGCCCCAGCATGTCGTACCAATACGCGCCTGCCATGGACCACACGGCCAGCCACACCACGCCGCCGGCACACAGCAGCAGCATGGACGGCTCGTACTACACGCCCTATGGAACGCCCCAGGCCGGCGACCAAGCACTGGCCGCGGCGGCCAACTCGTCCATCGGCTACAGCACCGGCACGCCGGCCGCGTCGACGTACATGACGCACCGCCCGTCGCAGATGCCCGCCCCAATGTCGTACCCCCCCAGCCAGTACGGCCCATCACCGCCGCTGCCTCTGCCGACCGGCATCGACGTCCGACATGGCTACCCGATGCCGCCCCTGTCGTACAACGGACCGCACAGCCCGTCGGGCTCGGTGAGCGGCGCTGGCTATGCACTGAGCCGGCAGGCGTCGGACGGCGGACACCACGGACACCCGAGCGTGCCGCGCAGCAGCATGAGCGACGCACCGATGAAGCGCGACAGCAGCAGTGGCAGTGGCGGTCACGGCGGTCACGGCGGTCACGGCGGTCACGGTGACAGTGGCGGTCACGGTGACAGTGGCGGTCACGGCGGCAACGGTGGCAGCCGGGCGCAGCGGAACCGCGACGGCCGGATCTGGGAGAGTTCCATGGACATTTACAACATGATCCGGCCCGAGGCGCTGCAGAGCTGCATAGCGCCGGGCCCGGACACGGTCCTGAGTGGCGACGCGCCGCAGACGGACCAGATGCTCTTCCACGTGCACAAGTGCCACGAGGGTATCCGTGGCAAGGGCATGTGGGACAACATTACGCACGAGTACAAGCTCAAGACGGGCGAGGAGACGTCGACGCCCAAGCTGCAGATGAAGCACGTGCGCGCCGTGCGCCGGTACATTCAGTTTCCCAAGCCAGTGGTATGTTTTTTGTTTTGTCGAGACTGGAGACTGGCCCCTGCTAACTGCCAGGTCCAACAAATTGTGACGGCCTTTGTGGCCGACGAGATGGATCGCCACGAGCGCATGGCCAAGCTGGTGGCCGAGTCGGGCGTGCCCGGCACCAAGGGTCTCAAGGCGGCCGAGGTCGAGGCCATCCTGGTGCGCCTCGGCATCGAGTCGTCGTCCACGCTGTCCAACCAGCAGCTGCGTCGCCGGCGGATGGCCCGCAGCGTCAACGCGTCCAAGGGCAGCAGCAGCCGTCGCAAGCGGTCCGAGTCGTACGGGTTCATCGACTTGGCCGTCGAAGAGGCCCACCAGCACCAGTACGCGCTGCCCATACCCGGCCAGCCGTACCAGGCCAGTGGCCCCGATACCAGCCGCGTGGCCGGGGCCGCCCTCGGCATTCTGACGGAGCAGCAGAACGAGACCTTGCTCGAACAGCTCAATATCAAGTACCCGATGGCCGCGTCCGACGGCACGATGAGCACCAGCCCGTCGCCCGTGTCCGGCAACTCTAGCAGCATGCCCTTGCGGCACTTGTCGTACCAGTCGGCCCGCAGCGACTACCACTCGCCCGCCGACGCCAACATCAAGCCCGACTGGCAGTAGGCAGTAGGCCGTTTTGTGCTGGCTGCGACGCCCTGTTCATGTTTGCGTCCACCTGGAAACCTGTGCGATTTCATATATCCCCATTGTTTGCCTCTTTATTGTTTCTTTATTGTCTGCCTTTCTCTCCACCATAGACCTTTTGGCACGTTTGGCACGCGTTGGATTGCATCGTTTGCGCCTATTTGGGCGTGTTTTGTTTGCGCATTTCACCGCTGGGACGGTTCAGCGTCGTTTTCGATCATGGTTCGCGGAAATCTGTTTGCAATAAATCTCAACTATTCATAGTATTGTGTGAGCTGTTCAAGTTGTGTGAGAGCTTCATAGTCATATTTTGTATTGTGTGATGGAATCATGGTCGTGCGACGTTCCTTCGTCTCAGCCTTATCGCGCTTATCGAGCGTGGCCAGCTGGGCAGTTGTAGCGACCGTTCAGCTAAAGGACACGTGCAAAAGTACTGCCCGTTCAAGAAAGACCAACCACAACGGCCACGGAAGGCTCGATGCGTACCTTTTGTCGCGCTTGCCACATTCATCGCCGCTCGCAGCCTCGTGCCCCGCCCCCTATTCACCACCGTTGCACCTGCCAATCGCGACGACATCCCACCAACGCCTCCATGTGAGCGAGACCACACGGCCTTCGCATCGACGCCAGCGCTGCACATTGACCGCCAGGCTCACATGGTTCCGCCTCCCGCCCCGACCCTTGCCTGTCGCCGGTGATGCCTCCTACAGGCCCCGGCTGGCGCAGGGCCGCCTCGACCTCGGCCCCGATTGACTCGACGGCCTCGATTGACTTGACGGCCTCGACGACCCGACTCGGTCGGACCCGACCCGTCCAGACCATGCCCGTCCTCCTTGCCGTGCTGACGGTGCTGACGGTGCTGGCGTCGTGGCTGCCCGTGGCGCACGCCATGCCCGCCCGCCGCATCGCCGAGCTGCGCCGCGAGACGGTCGCCATGTTCTACCACGGCTACGACAACTACATGCGCATCGCGTTCCCCGAGGACGAGCTGCGCCCCGTCTCGTGCAAGCCGCTGACGCGCACCAGCAAGGGCACCGACGTCGCGCTCGACGACGTGCTCGGCAACTACTCGCTCACGCTCATCGACACGCTGTCGACGCTCGCCGTCCTCGCGTCGGCGCCCGCCGAGGACGGCGACGTCGGGCAGCGCGCCCTACGCGACTTCCAGGACGGCATTGCCGCGCTCGTCGCGCAGTACGGCGACGGCAGCCCGGGCCCCGCGGGCCAGGGCCTGCGCGGGCGCGGCTTCGACATGGACAGCAAGGTGCAGGTCTTTGAGACGGTCATCCGCGGCGTCGGCGGCCTGCTGAGCGCGCACCTCTTTGCCATCGGCGCGCTGCCCATCCGCGGGTACGCGCCGCCGCCCGCGCCCAGCGTCCCCGAGGACGTGCAGACGCCGATTGCCTGGCCCAACGGCTTCGTCTACGACGGCCAGCTGCTGCGGCTCGCGCTCGACCTCGCGACGCGCCTGCTGCCCGCCTTTTACACGCCGACCGGCATGCCGTACCCGCGCGTCAACCTGCGCTGGGGCATCCCCTTTTACACCAACTCGCCCCTCTTCCACGGCGGCACGCTCGTCCCCAACCACCACCGCGCCGAGGGCCGCGGCCCGGCCGAGATCACCGAGACGTGCACGGCGGGCGCGGGCAGCCTCGTGCTCGAGTTCTCGACGCTGTCGCGCTTGACGGGCGACCAGCGCTTCGAGCAGCTGGCCAAGCGTGCGTTTTGGGCCGTGTGGTACCGCCGCAGCGACATTGGACTGCTGGGCGCGGGCATCGACGCCGAGACTGGGCGCTGGATCGGCGGGTACTCGGTGATTGGCGCCGGCGCCGACAGCTTCTTCGAGTACGCGCTCAAGACGTACATTCTGCTCGCCGGGCACGGCATCCCCAACGTGACGCTGCCAGCAGGGCCGGTGCCCGCGCACCACGACCTCAACCACTCGACGCGCGCGGCGCCCAACGCGAAGCAAGTGCCGCTGCAGCGGCACGACCCCAACGCCATCTTCCACCCGCTATCCGAGGCCGAGAACACGCCCGAGGAGTTTCTCGAGGTGTGGCACCTGGCGCACGCGGCCGTCAAGCGGCACCTGTACAGCGAGCGCGGGCACCCGCACTACAACAACGTCAACGTGTGGACGGGCTCGCTGGCGGCGCAGTGGGTCGACAGCCTGAGCGCCTACTACCCCGGGCTGCTGGCAATGGCGGGCGAGGTCGAGGAGGCCGTCGCAACGAACCTGCTGCACACGGCCATCTGGGCCAAGTTTGGCGCGCTGCCCGAGCGCTTCTCGACGACGACGACCCAGATTGAGGGCGGGCTCGGGTGGTGGCCGCTGCGGCCCGAGTTTATCGAGTCGGTGTACCAGCTGTTCCAGGCGACCAAGGACCCGTGGTACCTGTCGGTCGGCGAGATGGTGCAGAGCGACATCCAGCGGCGGTGCCGCACGTCGTGTGGGTGGGCGGGGCTGCAGGACGTCGGCACGGGGCAGCTGGCCGACCGCATGGAGAGTTTTTTCCTGGGCGAGACGACAAAGTACATGTACCTGCTCTACGACGAGGCGCACCCGCTCAACACCATGGACGCCGCGTACGTGTTTACGACGGAGGCACATCCGCTGATCCTGCCAAAGGCCCGGGCGGGCCGGGCAGCCAAGCGCGACGGCAAAAAAGGCACAGCCTCGGGCCAGAGCAAGAGCAACAAGCCCCCGTCGGGACTGCCGAACCTGCCGACCAAAGGGGCCATCACGGGCGACGTGGCCGTCTACAACAATAGCAGGTTCACGCACACGTGTCCTGCGCCGGCCCCCCTGATGCCGCTGACGGGGTCCAACGTGGCGGCGCGTGGCGACCTGTTCCACGCGCCCAAGATGGTCGGCCTGACGCCGCGCACGACGACCGGACGTGTCGAGACGCCGTTTGTGTGGACGGTACCGGCGTCGATGCTGCCGGCGGACGGCGTTTCGCGGCGCGTGCAGCAGCCGCTGGAGCTGAGCCTCGAGTTTACGGCCGAGAGCACGTCGGCGGCGACGGCGGCGGCGGCACTGAACGCGCTGGTGCGCATTGCGCCCGACAAGATCCGCATCAACAGCATCTCGGGGCTCAAGTTTCTCTTCCGCATGGAGGACGACGGGATCGAGCACTACTGGCGCGTGGTGCGTGTCAGCGGCGTGCCGCTGGGGCGCGACGAGAGCGTCGTGATTGACCGCGCGCTCATTGACCACATTACCGACCCGCGGTTCATGCTGGTGCGCGACGCGTCCGTCGTCAAGGTGCACCACCTGCACTACGCGGCGTGGATGGAGCCCGACGGCGCGGCCAACGAGAGCGCGGCCGGCAGCGCAAACCAGGTGGCCGTGATCCTGCGCCGCGACGACGACACGATCCAGGTCGGCCTCGACACGACGGCGGACGACGGCGACGGGGCCAAGGGGGCGCACAACCACCACCACATCCCGCCAGAGCGGCTGATGCGTGGTGCCGGGGCCAGCGTGGCGGACCGGCTGAGCGCGGCGCCGACACAGTCGTCGCTGCTGGCGTCGCTCGTCAAGTCCATGTGGCGGCAGATTGCGTCGACGCTGGACCTGCCGGCACGCGCGACGGCGGCCCCGGACGCGGACGCAGGCGGCGAGGCGCGCACACGCACGACCCGCTCGCCCATCTTCAACGTGGTGCTGAACGCGACGGGCGTGACGCCGACGGGGCCGGGCTCGGCGCCGCTGCCAGACGCCGACGTCGCGTCGGGCGTGCAGTTTCCCGAGGCGGGGCACGTGCCGGCGACGATGCTGCCGTGGACGAGCGTGTACGCGGGCGGGTATGCGTGCAACGCGGGCGCGGACGGACAGCCAGGCGGGCCGCTGCCGGAGGCGGCGGTGCTGGCGCACCAGGTGTTGGTACTGCGGCGTGGGCGGTGCTCGTTTTCGGAGAAACTGGGCAACATACCCATGTTTGCGCCGGCGGCCGACCGGCTGCAGCTGGTGGTCGTCGTGTCGGACGACGGCGATGTGCGCGCGGCGCACGACGCCGGGACCGGGGCCGGGGCCGGGGCCGGAGCCGGGGCCGGGACCGGGCCAATGACGTTCCACGACGACCCGGCAGACTTTGTGCGGCCGCTTCTCGAGGAAGCGCAGTTTACGCCGGGCGGGTTTGCGCGGCGCGCGCCGGTGCCAATGGTGATGGTGGGCGGCGGCGACGAGGCGTACGCGCAGCTGAGCGAGGCGCGGCAGCTGGGGCTGACGCGGCGGTACGTGGTCGAGAGCCAGGGCGTGCGGGTGCGCAACCTGGTGGTCGACGACAGCGACGGGCTCTAGGGCGGCCTGTGCTTCCGGGGCTTTGACGAGCTGCCGGCGCGTGTGTATGGCGGCCCGGTCCGTGTGGGTAAAGACGTGTTTGGGCTGGCGGCTGTCTGCAGTGTTTTTCGGGCTGGCGGCTGTCTTTGCAGTGTTCTCGGTCTGGCGGCTGTCTTTGCAGCGTGTTTTTCGGGCGTTTTTGTCTTGATACCGAATAGATTTTTATGAGCGTCACGTGATGGTCAGGTCTCGCAAGCGGTTGGATATTCCTATGACATCAAATCACCGGCACGCGGCACGCAGCACGCGGCCGGCCTGGCTGGACAGCCTTAACCAAAGATGAGCTTGAAAATGTCATTGTAGACAAAGTAGCCGGTGGCGTCCTTGGCGAGGTGGAAGGTCTGCGAAAAGTTCATGGGACGCTGCTCCTCGTCGACGAGCAGCTGGCCGGTGACGAGGACGAGGACACCGTCGTTGGCGGTGGGCTGGGCGTCCTTGGTCGAGACCTGGTGCTTGACCTGCTGGAAGGGGAGGCCCTGGGCCCGTTAGCTTGCGTCGCAGAGAGACCGAGAGACGGAGACGGGGGGCGACGTACGCTCAGCTTCTCGACAATGGCGGCGGCGCCGAGGACGGACGAAGACTCAAAGGTGAGCATGGAGGCATCGCGCTGGAGGTAGCGTTAGCAGTGGCACGGGCGTAACGTGGGCGTGGAGGACGTACGTAGAGGGGCACGAGCTGCTTGCGGTCGGCGTCAAAGGTGTTGTAGTAAAAGTCGACGAACTGGTCTGCGGGCGTTAGCGGTCGGCGAACGAACATCAAGGGGCGTGTCGCTGCTGTTGTCGCGATTGGGATCGGTGCACGTACCGGCAACGCTCTGGAAGTCTGTCATGTCAGCATGGTCTCGGTCAGGTCACTTGCACGGACGACGGGGCGACGAGGTCAATGGAGCATCGAGCACGACAGCACGGTGAACCACCGAGACGTCGAGCCAGCGACAGGCCAACGCCTGCGGATGCATCGATGTGGCGACAGTCGCTGTCGCGTGTCGCGTCGGCGACTGCCCTCTTGGCCACGTTGTGGCCGTGCCCAAGCTGTCGTCTCGTCGTGTCGCGTCGTCCCCCGCCGTCGCCCATCGTCGGCAGCAATGGCGCTACTCACCAGCCATTTTGAAGATTGTGCAGTGGTGCGATGGTGCGTAAAAGACGGTCGGTGCGGGTTGGATCTCGGTCGAGGAGGAGGAGGGGGGTTGTTGATAAATAAGGAGGCCCCAGTGTATTTTTTGCTCAGGCGGGGTTGCCGTTGCCAGTGACGCCCTGTACGGCACCTGCGATGGCGTGCATGGCCCAAGGCCAACACTGCCTTGCTGTCAAAGCGAGGCGGGTCCTTTTTCCTTTTGTGGACTTTGATTGGCCGACGACGGTTAGGCTGGGGTACTTTGTTTGGGCGCCGTTTGGGGCGCGCCACAAGTACCGCCCGTACTGTTTGCACAACGGGCGGTGTGCGCTTTCTGCCGTGTTCTGCGCCATAAAAAGAATTTTCTGGCGTTTCTCGTTGTCTCGTTTCTCTTCTGTTCTTCGTACTCTGTACTCTCTTCTCTCACTACACAATCACACGCGACACGCGACACGTCAGCGCGGCCGGTGCTGCCCAAGCGGCACGCCCGATGCGAGCGTCGATCGAGCCCGATGCTGACGCGCATCGGGTTCTCGGGCTCTTTTAATGTGTACGTTTTCTTGTCTCTGCACTTGTCTCTGCACTTGCAGCCTCCCAGCCCGTGCGTGCACGGCGAGCAGCATGATGATCAAACCTTTGAACGGCCAACTGAACTTGTATTTTACTTGTCTGTTGATAAAAAAGACTATGCACAAATCAAGAAGTAGTCTGATCTGCTCATTCCGACCGCTGGCTTCCCCGTCTTGGCGAACCCTGCTAACCAGTCAGATACTTATCATCAACCCGGTCAAATGGAATGACGCCTTCGAGGGCGTCGTCGTCGGCGCTCCAAAAGGCGACGAGCAGGCGGTCGGCACGGCCGCTGGCGCCGACCTCAAAGTGGGCGCGCGCGTAGCTGCGAAAGTAGCCGCTCTTTTCGTAGACCATGTCGGTGTACACGAGCCAGTGCTCGCCCGACACGTGAACAAACTCGCACAGCGTGGGCCACGTGTGCCGCAGGCGGGCGGCCGTAAAGGTGGTCGCGAGACCTTCGCGGGTGGTCGTGTTGGGCGGTGCGAGGCGCACAGTCATGTTCTGGTAGGCCGGATGGTGAAAGGTGCCGGTGTAGTCGGCAAGCGGCAGCGCCGGGGCGCGTGGAGGCTGGGCGCGGTCCGGGAAGAGAGCGTCGAGGGCCGTGGCGACACGGTGCGCGCGTGCGTCGGCGGCGCGTGTCAGCTGGCCACGCCAGTCGTGTCGTTTGGGGCGTGGCACGCCGA
The DNA here is from genome assembly GCA_029298855.1 of Ophiostoma populinum. Classification (NCBI taxonomy): domain Eukaryota; kingdom Fungi; phylum Ascomycota; class Sordariomycetes; order Ophiostomatales; family Ophiostomataceae; genus Ophiostoma; species Ophiostoma populinum. The sequence continues at coordinate 1,985,984 of JANSLU010000008.1, read as the reverse complement.
ACCGTTCGTCGACGAGGTGCCATAGCAGCTCGAGTTCGGCCTTGTTGGAGCTGACGGCGGTGTTGCCAAAGAGCACGACGCCGAAACGGTCGTCGGGAAAGAAGTAGACCTGGGCGCCAAACGCGTTGCTGCCGCCCGAGTGTCCCCAGAAACGGTGCCCGTGGTACGAGGAGGTCGTCCAGGCGCTGGCGTAGGCGACGGGCGCGTCAAACGGTGCAGGCGACGCTGCTGTGGCCGTGGTGAAGATTTTGGGCGCCAAAATAGCGTCGAGGCCGCCCTTGGTAAAGGGGATACCGCCGCAGGCCGCAGCAGACCTGGCAGACGCATCTATCCAGCAGCGCAGCCAGGCGGCATAGTCGCGGACGGTCGAGATGGTGCCGCCGGCGCCGCTGACCTCGTCGAGGGGCATGTGCGGCACGGGCACGTACCGGTCGGCCGCAGCATCGTGGTAGTAGCCCTGGGCGAGCGGGTGGCCGGAGGCGCGGGCGTCGTCGAGGCTGAGAAAGGTGGCGTGCATGCCGAGCGGTGCCCAGAGACGCTCGCGAAACACGTCGCCGAGCCAGCGGCCGGTGAGCGTCTCGGCGACGTGCGACAGCACGAGGAACATGAGGTTGCAGTAGCGGTAGCGCGTGCGTGGCGGCGTCTGCAGTGGCGCGGGCAGGTGGCGAAGGCTGCGCGTGACGTCGCGGACGGTTGCGTTGCGCGTCGCGGTGTCTGCTGCGAGTCCGTAGCGCCGAGCACGCGCGTGGTCGTGGCCGGCGAGGCCGGTGCGGTGTGCGAGCGCGTCCTCGAGTGTCGTGTGCCTGGTGGCCCACGCGTCGCCGTCTGTCAGGACAAAGTCGTCGGGCAAAATGTCGGCAATGGGCGTCGTCCAGTCGAGTGCCTGGCCTGCCACGACGTGGTCGCCGCTGTCGATGATCAGCGACAGCGTCGCCGCAAGGAACGCCTTGGTCGTGCTGGCCGTGTAGAAGAGCGTGTCGGGCGTGACGGGCTGGCGGTGTGACGCGTCGGCTGCGACGGTGGCCTGGCCAAAGCCCTCGGTCCACGTCGCGTCACCATCAACGACTGCGACTGCGACGCCGGGGACGTGCCACGCGGCGAGCACGTCTGCAACGAGCGAGCGGAACCCATCGTCGAATGGCGATGCCGGCGTGTCGCCGCCACCGTCGCCATCGAGCGTCGTGATCGTTTTTTGGACCAAGAGAGGCCCCGCACCGACGCCGAGGCCAAGTGCGGGGCACACGACCAGCGCCAAGGCGACGGCAGGCACGACCGACACGCGCATAACAGGGAGTAAAATGAGCGTTTCTCGGAGCGCCTCGTTTTCTCAGTGCCTCGATTTTTTCTCTTCGCGCCTCGATTTGTCTTCTCGTTTCGCGCTTGTCATGTGCTTTCGTACTCGGAGAAATACCATCTACAGTCATTTGCCGTGCTACATCTGATAACGTCGGTTGTATATTTAGATGTAAATATTTATACATATTTATACTCTCTTCTATATCCGGACCCGTAATTACAGCCGGCTGGGCGCTAAAGTACCCTAAAGTAGCTGTAAAGCCGACGACGCAGAGCCCCAGCGGCTGCAAACGCTGATTGGGGCGGGTTTAGGCAGTGCTGCGTATTCCCACGTCTCACGCCGCGTATATTAACTCTGAATTTACAATCACGTCCAAGTTCACAACAACCAGGAAGACGGACCAGAATGAGGAATCGCCAGCTCCACTCGCTCAACGCTTCCTCCGGCCTCGCTCTGACAGGCGGCTCTTGACGACAATCTTGGCTGCTGAGGCCGGTTTTGGTAAGCCAGCGTTTGGTTCTTCGTCTGCTCGTCTGCTTGTTTGCTCTCTGCTCGTCTTCGTCTGCTCTCTGCTCGTCTGATCGTCTTTGGGCCTCACCTCTGCCGACCTCTGCCGACCTCTGCCGACCTCTGCCGACCTCTGCCGACCTCTGCCGACCTCTGCCGACGGCAGCGCGACGACACGACTCTGACCTACTGCGCGCCCGGCCGACCATGCCTTCGACCAGCTCGCGCGTGGGCCGCAAAATCGCCCTTCGCGCATGCGACTTTTGCCGAGATAGGCGAGTTCAGGTACGTTTTTCTCCTTTCTTTTTCTTCTCTTTCTTTTATTTTTAAAAATTTTTCTCTTCTTTTTCCCTTTTTTCTTTTTTTCTTGTTTTCTTGTTTTCTTGTTTTCTTTTTCTTCTTTCTACATGCACTGCCTGTCTGCTCGTCCATTTGTGCATCTCTTTGACCGCTGACGGCTAGTGCACCTTTGAAGAATCCGACAGCACGGCGTGCCGCCAGTGCCTCAAGTCGCAGGCGCCGTGCACGTTTCTGACGCAGCGCAAACCACGCGGGCCACGCCGCAGCCGCTTCGAGCCCGCCTCCGTCAACGCCGCGTTTGCACTCACCAAGATCACCGACCATGGCGCCGACATGAGCCGCAGCAGCAGCGTCGCCGGCCTGGACAACAACAAGACGACTCCTCCAACTCCTCCGACTGGCGCCATGGGCAAGGCCGTGACGACGGGCCCGGCACCGCTGCCAATTGGGATCCCATCCGTCGAGCACTTTGTGCCCGAGTCCGTCTTCCGCCTCATCCTCGACGAGTACGTCGCACGCGTCTACCCCGTCATCCCCATTGTCCACCTGCCGACGTTCCAGGCGCGTCTGCAGACACGCGACTTTGCCACAGACCCCGTCTTCTTCCGCCTCTGCATGGCCCTGTGTGCCGTCACGGTCGCGTCGATTCCACGCAACGGAGGCTCGTACGGCGCGCCCTACTACACGGGCGACAGCGTCGCCGACATGGTCGACCGCGCCGCGCACCTCGTCGTGCTCAGCAGCATGGCGTCGCAGCCCGGCTGGCCCGACCGTGCCAGCGTCGACGCCATGCTTGTCCACGTCGTGCTCGCGCTCGCCTTCCACTACGCCGGACGGCCCAACGCTGGCTACACGCACGCCGGCAACGCCATGATGGCCTTTCGCACGCTCGAGCTCTACCGCCGCGACGCCTACGCCGCCATGCGTCCCGTCGACGCCGAAATGTGCAAGCGCGCCTTCTGGCTCATGTTCATCATGCAGATCCACGACCGCATGTCCTTTGTCTTTCCCCACCTCGGCCTCAACTACGACCCAAAACACACCGACTGGGCCTTTTTATTGCCCCGCGAAGACGACGACGACGCCCTCGTCTCGCCCGTCGCCGTCCCCGTCGCCGTCGCCGTCGCCGCCAAGACCGTCTACGACCCCGTCCGTGGCACCAGCACCGCCCAGGCCCCGACACCGCCCGTCCGTCCGTCCACGCCGCCCACCATTGCCGGCTTCGTCGCCCTCATCAAGGTCTTTCTCTGCGTCGCCGACCTGCTCGACATCATCTTCCCCGGACCGCCCGCCCACTTCTCGCTCTCGCCCGGCTCCCACGCCCTGCAGTCCATCCTGCCCGTCCGCGAAGCCCGCCAGTTTGAACGCACCCTCGCCAGCCCCTTTACCCACTCCAACGCCTACTCCTTATTCTTTGCGCCCCGGCCCGACCACGCGCTCGACGACGCCGACGACGCCGACGACAACGACAACGACGACGACAACGCCGACGACGACCGCCCGACCAACGTCCTCGAGTCGCTCTTCCAGGTCATGGCCCGCCTGCGTGCCGTCCTCGACGCCCTGCCCGAGCCCCTGCGTCCCATTCGCACCCCCGACGACGCCCGCCGTGCCGCCCTCCTGCGCCACCACGTGCCCTCCCAGTTTGACATTATGCGCGCCAACATCCAAATCACAAGCATCTACATCCAGTCCATGATTATCGAAATGTGCCTCGGCAAGCTGCAGTGCCTGTCCAACCAGCCCGAGGTGCACGCCCTCGCCAGCTTTCCCGCCCACCGCACCCGTCCCAGCTCGCCCGCGCCGTCGTCGTCGTCGGCCCCCGACCTCACAAACACAAACACAAACACGAGCAACCACAAACAGGCGGGCCAGCACGCCGAGTTCTTCCAGGAGTGGGCCAACCGCGCGCGCAGAATCGAAATGGTCGACTGGTCCGACCGCGCCCTCCACCCCGCCGACGCCGACGGGCCCGTCATCAGGACCTCGCCCGGCGCCAAGGCCGCCGCCAACTACCTGCGCGGCCATCTCTGGCGTCTCAAGGACGGTGTCGCCCGCGAGCTGCTCGAGGCCATTGCCAGCTACCCGACCTGGGTCCTCGAGAGCAACGGCTCCTCCATGATCACCAAGATCCGCGAGATCGCCGCCACCCTCCTCGACGACGGCTCCGACGGGGCCCTCGGCTCCAGCGGCGTCTCCTACAGCGCCACCCGCGGCTACCTCGCCCAGTTTGTCCAGATCCTCGCCGACATCGACCACCTGTCCCGCCAAAAGGCCTAGTACTCTTCTCCGCGTGTATATATGTATCTGTTGGCCGTGCGTGTACTGCCCCTGCACCTGTCCGGCGTGCAAAGCGGTTGGCCGCTGATGGAATCTTGTTGTTTCTAGAACTGTGGATATCATCTCGGCAATAAACTTCCTTTCGTCGTCGCAATGTGCAAACAAGGAATCACTAAAGTCTGCGCAGCCAGAGTCCAGTAACAAACTCAAAGGCGTGATTCACTCGCAATTTCGTCTGATTTCTTCACGTGGCTGTTCTGGTTGGATCGTCGGAGGATTCGGTAGTGTCACCCGAGAGACATTGTCGTCGATCCTCGCCGGGAATAACAGCCTTTTGTTAAGGAACCTGTTAATCCCAGGGATCACTCACTCAACGTCACTTCATCAAGTCGTATATATGGTGAGATGGAGGTTTGCAGTAAATTAGATGAGCACAAAGACGTAGAATACAAAAGAAGACGTAGAATACAAAAAGAAACAGTTGCACGAGCCAAGTCGGGCAACGAGATACGGGAACGTAATACCTTTGGGACTGGCCCATAAAGAAAAAAAAGAAAAAAAAGAAAAAAACAAAAGCGGACATGAAACAGGCAGAATCGCCGGTATCGAGCATCTAAGTCTTGTGCATCTTTGTATCCGAGACGTTGGACCGGTAGACCGGGGGATGGCCACACTGCCTGCACGCCTCGTTGCTGGCGTAGGATTGAAGGCGGTGGCAGGCACAGAGCCAGAACGACTCTCTCTTCTCGCCGGCCGTCGTCACCACGTCACCTGTCCGCAGGAGCTTTGTCGAAATGGCGCAGTCGAGGCAGTACCGCCGAAGGCTCTCCAGCCGACCAACGGGCTCGCCGGGCGCCTTGGGCTCAAACCGGTTGTAGGTCTCGACGTGCATGGCAATGTGCTGCCGAACCTGCTCCGCCGACAGATTCCGTCGGGCGAATACCGCCGGTGCTTGTACTGGGCCACCCATGGCCATCTGGGCCCGAACCCGGTCCTCGTGCGGAATCTCGGGCGCTTCTTCCTTGACAAACTCGCGCGTGCCCCGGTACACATCGCGCCGCACCACCCGTCCGTGCGTGGCCAGGTCCGACAGTTTCTGGAACTGGTCCGTGTCGCGCAGCCGAAAGCAGAGATAGCAGGGCATCTTTTTGAAAATGGTAAAGCTGCCCATCTCGACACCAGTCAACGACTTGTCCAGGTTGCTGATGAAGCCGATGCGCTCCGTCCACGGCAGAAACTCTTCCACTCGAAACTCCCGGAACTGCGAGCTGAGCTGCTGCAGGGCGAGAATCTCAGAGTACTTGAGGTAGCTGCCCATTCTCGACCAGAACTGGGGAGGGAGTCGCAGCAGCCAGTGGTAGTATACCGGTGCCTCGGCACTTGAAGGTGACTGGCCCGCCGCGGCTGCCATAGCCTGGCGATAGATATCGGCATGGTGGTTCATCGTCGAGTGTACAGAAAAACTAGGGCTGCGGTATGTCGTCGGTTGGTAGGCCATCTGCGTGTTTGGTGGGACTCGAGAGTACACTGCAAGCTTGTTAGATCCACGGTCCTCGATTAACTACCTGTATGACAGCCACATCGGCCTAGACTCACGTGTGTGGCAATGGGGTGATGGGTATGCAAAGGAGATAAATCAGACGTTTGGGATGATGTTCTTTTCTTTTCCACGACTGCCTCACCAGCTCGCTGCAACTCAAGCTTGTATCAGGCTTGGCACAGTCAAAGTTTTCTTTTTTCAAAGATGCGGATAGGCAAGACGAAATGGGCAGAGCCGCGACCTTTTACTAAAGGGAGTCGGACTGGATCGACCAGATACTCAGCCGCCCAGCGTGAACGCATTGTGGACCAAGCATAGATAAATTCACGCAGGTGCTGGATGCAGGTGATGGGGGCGGCACTAGACAGGTGACTCGATGGCTAAACCAAGACATCCTGGACAGCACAAGGGGAAGAAGGATGGCTTTTTCTTGATTGATCCCATGCCGAGAGAGAACTCCGTCGACCTGCAAGCTGGCTCCAAAAGGGGTGTGGATTTACGGCCAGAGGAGTCGCACCTATCACGGCACTAGATGTCCTGCCCGCTTCCAACAGACACGGCGTGCGACTAACAGGCCGGGCACAGTCAGCCCCCTGGGACAAGGTGAGAAGCAGGTGACTGGTGGTGTGCGGTAGGTGAGACCAAAAAGAAAGCATGGGTGCTGCTGGGCCTTGGTGAAAGAGCCGACGACAAAAAAAACAAAGAAAAAAGGAGATGGAAGGGGTATGGGACGCTCGAAAAAGAAATATGGAAAACGAAAGTGCAAGAATCGCTCGCCGGGACGTGTAGGAAGAACAAAAGAAGACTGATCGTCATGCAGCTTACCTACTTTTGAGCAACGCGCTGAGTTACACAAAATAACAACCAAAAACGGAGACGTTCGGGTACGGTGTTCTGTACCCAAGACTGGGCAGATAAATCCAGCGGAAGACTTTGGATGAGGGCAGTGGCGTGGTAGCCATGAACAAAGACATTGTCGAGGCGTCGTGTGCTCTTAATCTGAGCGAAAAAGAGTAGGGCAACTTGAACGAGGACGGAGATGGCCATGCAAATCACCAGCGTAGCTCAAATCAAACACCCATCCTGTCGTCAGAAAACAAGAAGAAAAAGAGAAAAGAGAAAAAAGAGAAAAAAAGGAAAAGGAAAAAAGGAAAAAAGCTCGTGCCGAACCTAGAAATAGAAAAACAAACTACAACTACAACACGCAAAGGAATGGGACTCATGAAAAGGCTGGCGGTCTTCTTCCAGGCACTATTCCATACTTGGAATATGGCCGGGTTGGTTGTTTCGTTTTACCCACCTTCAGTCTAGACTGCCAGCTCCGTCAACAGATAATTAGTACATATGGGCTCAGATGTTTTCATCGCACGATGGCACGTTGTGAACTAGCCAGCTTGGGACATCCCGTACTTGAGGAGACGCAAAATCCACAAGGCTCGCGGCAAGCATCACGACTAGTCACTATAGTTCATCCCGGCCGCGCCAGTCAAGGTCCGCCCAATATTCAGACGTATACTGGCCGAGATACCAACCTGGCTTCTTCTTCGAGTACTGAAACGGATGAGCTGGCGGAGATGGGCACGTGTAAAAACGAAAAGGGATCAAAACATGCCGCGATGATCGCCTGGCTAGGGTCTTCGCACGGAGGGGTAGAGGTAAGATGCGTCATAAAGCCGTCGAGACCCGGGCAGCGATCTGCGAACCAAGTTCTCACGAAAAGAAAAGGGCGAGTCTACGGAGTATCTCAGAATGAAACCTCAAGGTACTTGTGCTAATATGCAAGCAAGGAGGGTGGGTGTACGGAGTATGTTGGCCACGATAGCCAGGGCAAGGCCATGCCATGCAGGATCACGCGCCGTGCGTGATTGCCTGTTGGTGTACTCGGCCACGCACAAAAGAGCGTATACGTACGTATCACCGAGGCAGTTTGCTTGTATGCAAGGTGTGACTGTTGGACGTTGTGACGGCAAACATGGCGCCGAACGACTATCAGACCGTCCCGGGCCAGACAGCAAACGAGAAACCACGATTAAGCGCCGGCGATTTCATCTGGGCCCAACCCACTCGAGTCGGGCAAGTGCCAGCCGCATAAATATCCGTACATCAAATATAATTTGTGTGGGGATATTGTTGTTTGCAATCACATACGAAGTGAGCTCCGCCCGTGCTTCGCCCGTACTTGTGATGGTAATCGCGAGACGTCGCAGAGAGGAGGCGAAAGCGAGGTTGAAATACATCAACCCGGAAACTCCGGATTACTTTGCCCGTGTTGGCTGGATCGGATGTAAAATACCCCCCAGACTGAGGATGGCGAGAAGGAGAAGCTGTTTGCTGTTTTTGCCTTTTACGAGGCGAGCTTGAGCTTGGGATCTCGTGAAAGATCAAGACCTGTGACCTCGGGCCAGAGGGCGAACTGCGCGAGTGGCCGTCGTATCGGACGGTACCTCTCCTTGTGCATAACCAACAGGCTTGGTGGCCCTCCGCATCAACCGTCAATCATGTGCCGCTAGGTGATGGGGCTGGGCCTAATCGAGAACCATGCCGCCCGCCTTGTTGCTGTCGATACCATGCTCAAGCTGGGTGGCTTTCCATCTTGGACGATCAAGGAGTAAATATAAATATATAAACTCCATCGAAAATGGGTGTGATCGTCGTTCAAGCCGGCAAATGTACGCCCCATACTTGGCGATGTGTAATTGTACTCCGTACATTCACTGCAATCTGACGGCATATGGTGCAGATTCGAAGCGCGCAAGCCCTGCGTAAAGTATAGTAGTAAGTCGGACGTTCTCAAGTTGCAGTGGCAAGATGGCCAAAACGACCCAAGTACTCTCAGTTGCATGCCTCCTCAACTCCTGCGGATGCATTAAAAGACGCCGCTTTTTTCATCAACGTTGCCCACTTGAGCTGGAGGCTTGGCAGGGGCCAACGTGATTCGTCGGCGTGGTCGGCTCCGTCCGTATCACCAAGCGCAAAACCCGTTGAAGAGTGACTCTGGTACACGCTGTCCAAATTAGGCAGCGCCGGGGCCTTGCATTGTTGCTTGTCGAACGGGATGGATATAGCGCTTGGCCAATACCGGAACGATCATGCGCAAGCGGCCCATTCTATGTTGATTCATACGTTACGCGCTGTGCGAAACGTCTCGATGAAGCTGGAGCAAGGTTTGATATCACACCTTGTCTCTTGCGGGGCAGGTGTAAACGAAGAGCGCTTGGGTAATTGCGCTGTCCAGGTCAGTGTAAATATAGAGAGGGGACGAGGCTGCTTTGGCGGAGACATGCCTTTGGGCTCGAATGATGGACTCGATTTGTCATTCGATAAACCGAGCACGGCCAAATGGGGCACAGATGAGGAATCAATAGACCGAAAGCTGTTTGTTGGTGGCGCACAGATGCGACGGCTCCGACATCCGTGCGCAGCGTTGAGTGATGGACATTGCTGATAACAAGTGAACGGCCGTGACCCGCGAGGCAGATCAAGACCTCCGTTGGGCGGCTATTTGCAAAACCTGAAATGAACAAATGCCGGTTGCAGATGAAAGGCGATCATGCGTGAGGGTGTTGGAGGCCGCAAAAAGCTCGAGTGCGACGGTGGCAGGGACAGGGGTTCGAGTAAGTGGCCGCCGAGCCTTTTGATCGTAAACGAGGCAATGGCAGGGCGCGGTGTGCGAAACGATTTCGTCGGTATCCGTTCGGGGCCGTTGTGAAGAGGACGGTGCCAGACCTCAAGGTGTGATGCGTGCTACACGCGAGATGAAAGGAGCTCGGCACAAATGTGGGCAGTGAAGGAGAGAGAGCAAGGGACGAGACAAAGGACGAGCACCAGCATGAAATGTGACTGAGCGCTCTTTCCGCATGGTTCCATCAAAGTAATGAAGGCGGCACCGAGCCGGCCAAATCCTCCTTCTCGGCGCTGCAGTTGCACGTTTGCGCCTGCGCTTTCCGTTGGGGTCTTCGACCCAATTTCGTGCGTGGGCGTCGCCTCTTTCTTTCCCATTGTCTGAAATGCCAGCGGATCCAGCGCGTCTGCGCTTTCCCTAGAATGACCACGACAGCAGTATTGCAGCAGTGCGGCATCGCGCGTCACGACAAGAAGGCGCTTTCTCAATGACTTCCCAAATAGGAAATAAAGTGCAGGCATCGGGGCAAGCCGCTAAGGCGCAACTGCGTGACAAAGAGGGTTGGACTTGCCGCAAACGGAAAGGAATAAACCCAAAGGCAGCTGCAGTCAACCGCTACTGATAGCCGATAAGCAGCCGAACAAAGTCGCGACAATGTCCCTTCCCCAAGATGGCCAAATCGCCGTGATGCAGGCGCATGATTTTGATTGCTGCGTTTCCGTTGCTCATGGCGGTTGGCGGTTTTGAGCGGCTTTGTCTGTCCTCACTTGGGTCTGAGAGACGATGATGGGCGATATCCGAAGTCCGAGCAGCTCGGCACCGCCGTGGACGCACGACTGCTTCCTATCTTGACCCGGCACACACTATCTCGTACTATACTTATCTGCAGCATTGCGGGGCAAGGATGACCCCGAGTACAGACTCGCTCTTGCTGTTTCTGTAAAGGGCGTACAAAACAAGACACGGACCCGGGTCCCTTGCTTCCTCTTCTCGCCCATTCATAATTGGACCTTCTTCTTCCCTTTTCTGTTCGCATCAAACACGCGATTTGACGGACTGCGAACCTGGACGGCCGTGCATTGAACACGAGTCGAGCTACACAGCCGAAAGATACCCGAATCTACAACTTGCAACTACCCGGAGCACCGTCGCCATGTCGTCTTTTCTTGGTCTCCAGCACAAGCGGGACTGGTGAGTTGCGTTTCGACATTGACAGACAAAGACAATGCTGACTGCAAAGCAAATTCAAGCAGGACCAGCGTGCCAGTGCCATCAAGAGCCTGCCCAGCGAGTACCACGCGCCGATCACGGGCAGCGACCGTGCCATTTACGATGCGCCCATCCAGGACCTGGTGAAGCAGGTGCACGACGACCCGTACAAGGCGGTCGACATTCTGCAGGCGTATGGCAAGGCGGCGATCAAGGTGCACGCCAAGACGAACTGCGTGACGGAGGTGATGATTGCGAGCGCGGAGAAGTGGGTGCGCACGAGCGACGCGGCGAACCCCGACAAGTCGGAGATCAACCTGACGGGCCCCCTGGCCGGCATTCCAATCAGCCTCAAGGACACGATGGTGGTGGGCGGCTACGACGCGACGGTGGGCTACAGCTGCCTGGTGCACCAGACGCAGGCGGCGGACGGCCCGGTCGTGGAGATGCTCAAGGACGCGGGCGCGGTGCCGTTTGTCAAGACGAACCTGCCCATTTCGCTGCTGAGCTTTGAGTCGACCAACGACGTGTGGGGCCGGACGACGAACCCGCACAACGCGGCGTACTCGCCGGGCGGGTCGACGGGCGGCGAGTCGGCGCTGCTGGCGGGCGGCGGCAGCCGGATTGGCGTGGGCAGCGATGTGGCGGGCAGCGTGCGGCTGCCGGCGCACTGGTCGGGGTGCTACAGCTTGCGGTGCTCGACGGGCCGGTGGCCGAAGCTGGGGTTCCGCACGAGCATGGCGGGCCAGGAGGGCGTGATGAGCGTGTTCAGCCCGATGGCGCGCACGCTCAACGACCTGGCGTATTTTACCGAGTCGTTTATCAAGATGAAGCCGTGGGAGTACGACTACGCGGTGCACCGGCTGGCGTGGGACGACAGCATCGCCACGAGCGTTGCGGCCGGCGGCCGGCCGCTCAAGGTGGGCGTGCTCGCGACGGACGGCGTGGTCGACCCGAGCCCGGCGTGCCAGCGCGCGGTGCAGATGGTGGCGGACGCGCTCGCCAAGGCCGGGCACGAGGTGACGGTGGTAGGCCCCGGCGAGGCGAACCCGCCGCCGAGCCCGTACGAGGGCCTCAAGCTGGCGTCGCTGCTGCTCAACGCGGACGGGTGCCAGACCTTTGAGGAGCCGCGGCGGTGGTGGGAGTGGCTGGACACGGGGGCGCGGCAGATGCGGGTGTTTGCGGCGCTGCCGGCGGCGGTGCGGTACGCGTACTACCTGTGGACCAAGTACGTGCGCGGCGACGCGGTGTGGGCGGGCCTGCTGCGCAGCTGGGGCGCGAAGAGCGCGTTTGAGAGCTGGAAGCTGGTGGCGCAGCGCGAGGCGTACCGGGCGGCGTGGTTCACGTGGTGGGACAGTGGCAAGTTTGACGTCCTCATCACGCCGCCGAATGCGACACCGGCGCTGCCGCACGACGCGATGCACGACGCCTTTAGCAGCTGCGGGTACACGTTTTTGTTTAACCTGGTATGTTTTTTTTTCTCCTTTCCTTTCTTTTTTCTCCTTTCCTTTCTTTTTTTCTCTCCTTTTTTTCTTTTCTTTTTTCCTTTCCTTCCACCGACACTAACAACCAGCTCGACTACACGGCCGGCGTGATGCCGGTGACGCATGTGGACAAGGCGCTGGACGCACTGCCGGCAGGCTTCTCGCTCAAGGGCCTGAACGGGGTGGCGCGGGGCGCGATGAAGCACTACGACGCGGCGGCGATGCACGGGCTGCCGGTGGGCGTGCAAGTGGTCGGGCGGCGGCTGGAGGAGGAAAAGGTGCTGGCGGTCATGGGCCTGATTGAGGCTGCGCTGGGCGACGACAAGTACACGCTGCTGGAGGTTGAGTAGCTGCACTTTTGATTACTGTTGACTGCTTTTACTGCTTTTTTGAATTTACTTTTTTGAATCTACTTTTGAATCTACTTTTTGAATCTACTTTTTTTTGAATCTACTTTTTGAATTTACTTTTTGAGTCTACTTTTTGAATCTACTTATTGTGTTTTGACTAATCTTGGCGTTTGGCCGCTTACACAGAAGCTGGTGTGGCCGGAGATGCGTTCTCTCGGCTGAGGCCGATGTTTTTCATTCCATTTGTGGCTGCTTATCTCAAATGAGGCCATGAGGCGGACTTCATTGATTGGGATGGGGCACCGGGGCATCTGGGTCGAGGTTGACAACACTCCGAGATCGGATGACAGTTATCGACTACACGAGCCATCACCACGCGGCCAAGCACTAACTGTACGCGTCAACATCAAACGAGTCAACATAAACGAGTCAACATCTGCTTCTTGTCGACTTATCGAAGCGAACAGGCCCGACTTGTCAATCCCAACTACCAACATGGCGCAGAAGGACATTTGGTCGACAGAGGTATGCTTTCTGCCTTCATGTGGACCATGCTCACCAGCAGACGTACCAGAATGCGGCGTCGTTTGTGCCGAAGCTGGCAGGCAAGGTGATTGGGTGGCTGGACGTGCAGCCGGACGATGTGGTGCTGGACATTGGGTGCGGCGACGGCGTGATCGACCTGCAGTTGGCGGGCGTGCTGGCACGGGGCAAGGGCCGACTGCACGGCGTCGACAGCTCGCCGGCGATGGTGGCGGCGGCCAGCCAGGCGGCGGCGGACGCGGGTTTCCCTGGTGCGACGTTTGCAGTGGTCGACGGCAACGACCTGCTGGACGAGGCGGCGCTGGCCGGTCAGTTCAACAAGGTCTTTTCGAACGCGGCGATGCACTGGATCCTGGGCCACCGCGACGCGGCGCGGCACGAGCGGTTCTTTCGGGGCGTGCACGCGGCGATGCAGCCGGACGGGCTGTTTGCATTTGAAATGGGCGGCCTCGGCAACGTGACCGAGTTTGTGACGGCCATTACGATGGGCGTCGGACGGCGCATCGGGTTCGACGCCGCGGCGGCAGCGAACCCGTGGCACTTCCCCGACGAGGCATGGGCACGCGACATGCTCGAGACGCGCACGGGCGGGTGGCGCGTCGAGCGTGTCGAGCGGCAGTGGCGTGAGACGCCGGCCGATGTGGGCGGCGTCGACGGGTGGATCCGGCTCATGGCGCGGCCGTTTCTCGATGCGGTGCCGGACGTGGCGGGCGACGGCGGGCGCGAGGCGTGCACGCGCGAGATTGTGGACGTGCTCGACCGCACGACACGGCGGCCCGATGGTTCGCACTGCCTGCAGTACGTACGGCTGCGCGTGCTGGCGCGGCGGCTGTAGCGCAGGCTGTCGATCCGGTCCAGACTTGGCGTGAGCTCCGAAAGTGGGGCCAGCACGTTCTCCGTACGAGCATGTTACAGTGCGTCGTACTCTCGGTGGCCACGAGGAGCGAGTGGTGGCCACGAGGAGCGAGTGGTGGCCACGAGGAGCGAGTGGTGGCCACGAGGAGCGAGTGGTGGCCACGAGGAGCGAGTGGTGGCCACGAGGAGCGAGTGGTGGCCACGAGGAGCGAGTGGTGGCCGCTTCGTCACGCTCTCTGCAGACAGCAATCATTTGCCGTTGGTAGAAAGTCGGCGTCAGCAACGCTCACCGTTTCAATCACAAGCCAGCTCAGCGATGTGGGCCTTTATGTCTGCCCGACAGTGGCTTCCCTGGCCCCACAAAAGGCGCAATATCGAATAAAAGTTGCAATAACATTATTCCAGCTCCCACTTCTGCAAACACCAGCACGACTGCACCATCGGTCAGGCTCGAACCCCTCGACACAACGCCGCCACGATGAACATGGACTCTGCACAGGCCGCCGTGATGGACATGGTACGTCATTTCTTTGGGGGTATTGCAGGGCGTGGCTAACCGGCAGCTGAGCACGGCCACGGCCGAGGCACGGCGGTACACGGACGGACTCGCCGTGTACGTCGACGGCAACTTTGACCGCGCGGCCGATGCGGTACGCGAACAGCTGGCGGCGGCGGCATGGGTGCCGGAACAGCTCAAGGACTACCTGCCGCGACCGCGTGCACCGCCGACGGCGCTCGAACTGGCGGCGGCGGCCGACATGGGCTGGTGGGAGCGTGTCCAGGACTGGGTCGCACGACACCGCGTGGCCCTGACGCTCGCGGCGCTGGTATCGGGCGGTCTCGCGACACGGCACGTGCAACATGCACTCTCGGCGCGCAAGGTGCGTCGTGCACGACGTGCAGCGACGGGCGCACGGTGCGAGGTGGTCGTGATTGCGGCGTCGCCGGCTCTGCCCGTGACACAGTCGCTCGCACTCGACCTTGAGCGCCGCGGGTTCGTCGTGTACGTCGTGTGCGGCTCGGCCGACGACGAGCAGGCGGTGCGACAGCTTGCGCGGCCCGATATCCAGCCGCTCGTGCTTGACATTTCCGACACTGCAGCCGCGACGGCCGCGCTCGAGCGGTTCGCTCACTACCTGCACGCACCACACACCGCCGTCCCGGGCGCGCGCCGCAGCCACCTGCAGCTCGCGGGCGTCGTGCTCGTGCCGTCGCTCAACTACACGACGTCGCCGATTGCCGCCATCCCGCCCAGCAGCTTTGCCGACCTCTTCAACACGCACCTGCTGCACCCCATCCTCACCATCCAGCTGCTCCTGCCACTGCTCACCGCACGCACCGTCCTGCAGCCCGGCGCCAAGCCCGTGTCGCTGCTGTCGGCCGCCTCGTCGCTGTCCAGCACCTTGTGCGCTTCGGGTGCTTCGGCCGCTTTGGGTGCTTCGGCCGCCCCGGCCGCCCCCGAGCCAGCGCCAGCACCAGCACACAAGACCGCCGACTCGCTGCACGTCCCCGCGCCGCCCAAGGTCCTCGTCTTTACGCCGTCCGTCATCGCGTCGGTCAACCCGCCGTTCCACGCGCCCGAGGCGACCGTGTGCTCCGCGCTCACCGCCTTCACCGAGGTCCTCGCCGGCGAACTCCGGCCCCTCGGCATTCCCGTCACGCACGTCCAGCTCGGCACCTTTGACTTTTCCGGCTTTGCGCCCGTCCGCAGCGTCGCCGCACACCGCTCCATTGCCGGCCGCATGCCGCTGCCCGCCGCCGAGACCATGTCGTGGCCCGCGCCCGCACGCCACGTCTACGCCCGCAACTTTACCGCCCAGAGCACCTCCGCCCTCGGCAGCGGCCGCGCCGTCCGTGGCCTGCGTGGCACCGCCATGCGCGACCTGCACCACGCCGTCTTTGACGTCCTCGACGGCTCCGATACCCGCGCCGTCGTCCGCGTCGGTCTCGGCGCCAGCCTCTACGGCTTCATCGGCACACTTGTCCCGCGCGGCCTCGTCGCCTGGATGATGGGCGTCCGTCGCGTCGACAACCTCGCCGACGCCTACCAGCCGGCCGCCCCAGCTGTGCCCGTCGACACCGATGATGCTCATGAAGTTGACGCTGCTGTCGCGGCCTCGGCCACGTCGTCCGCCGTGTCGACGGCCAGCGAGACCGCCAGCGAGGAGCCGGCCGCCGAGATGAAGGCGTCGCACACCAGCGACGGTTTCGTCGCCGTCGACGAGCTCGACCCCAACGTCTGGTCCAACCCGTCCGTCGTCGGCCTCTAGCCGTCTCGTTCCTCTCTCGTTCTCTCTGTACCTTTACGACGCTACGACCATTTGTTTTGCTCACGCTCTCCTCTCAGGCTGCCTCTCTAGATCTACTGTCGCACATTTCACATCTCACATTCACATTTACATCTCACTCGCCACCCTGCAAACGTGACTAGCATTGACCCTATCCCAAACGCCATGCATGACCCAAATAGACGACTAGTGGCCTCGCCCACGGAATCCCGTCGCACGCGTCGCTCCATGTCCGCGCCAGCTACCTCCTGCACCGCCCGTACTGCCCGTACTGCCGACCATGCCCCGCCCGCGGCTGGCCTGGAAGCCGCCTCGGAAACCGCCACGCGACTGCGACGCGTCGCCCGTGTCCGTGCCGCCCATGCTGTAGTCGTCGCCGGCCTGGTGCGTGGTGGGCGACTCGGCACCTGCGACGTCGCCAATCGTATCGACGAGCGGCGACCCTGCGACAACGGCTGCGTTCGCCGCCGCCAGCGCCGCCGTCTGCTCGGCCGCGACCTGCGGCGCCACGAGCGCGACGGGCGACCACTTGGGGTGCCCGCCGGCCTTGCAGTTGCGCGCACCCTCGGGGCAGAAACCGGCCAGGTAGTACGGGCAAATGTTCTTGCGCCGAACGTGCTTCTTGGGGCAGTCGGGGCCGAGCGCGCAGAAGCCGCGGTTGTCGTAGTCGGGGCACGGCGGCAGCTTGCTCTTTGGGTCAATGTGCAGGTACAGGCACTCGTCGCCGTTGCTGCAGTAGCCGTTGCGCAGGAAAAAGTTGCACTCGGGCATCTTGCGCAAATTGTACTCGTGCAGAAACTCGCAGCCCTCGCCTTTTTTGCACAGGCCGCGCAGCCAGTGCTTGCACACCAAGCTGATGAAGCCTTGGTTGTCGCGGTACCCGCCGCCGCCCGTCGCCATCGCCGCCGCCGCCGCCACCGTCGACGAGTGCCGGTCGGGGCACCGCGCGCCCAGTGGACAGTGGCCCGCGCTGTACGCCTTGCACAGCGGCCGGTCCGCCGCCAGCCGGTGCTGGTACGTCGTCTGCAGAAACGGCGTAAACGAGAAACTGTACTGCGACGTCGCCTGCCGCGCCAGCATCGCCGCCGCCAGCCGCCCGACCTCTGTCGCGTTGTCGAGGCCCGTCGCGTCGTGCGTCGCGCCCGCCGCGCCATCCGGCCGCGCTGGTGCCACAGCCGCCATGTCCGTTTGTATTGTGTCGATTCTGTCGCTTCGGTTTCGTTGCAGCAAGAATGGTTCCGGTGTGGCGTCGGTGTCGTCGTTGATGCATTAGAGCTCAAGCCAGGCGCTCACCTTTGGTCCAAATGATTAGTAATCGGGTGGGTCCACCCATTCGCCTCTCTTTTGCTCGATTGGTAACTTGGCTTCTACTCAGGTTAAGGTCTTTATTTATAATTTTAATTTTCTTAGACAAATTTTATAATTTTAATTCTCTTCACGTAGTCCAACTTATAAACAGTAAACTAAAAGATTGTAAATGACTAGCCTCCCAGAAATAAAAATCCGTCCGTACCGTTCTTGATATAAAACGACTGTACGCCTCTGTTATCCTTGCCAAAATAAGCTTTCTGCTCAAGTCGTTTTGTACCCTGGAATTTGAGATCTAGCCAAACGTTAATAGGATGACCCCCCATAGGTGGATGCCAAAACACAGAACCAGGACCACAATGTTGAACAGAATGAGGTGGGCGTGAGTCTCAAAGACGCTAGTCCGCAACACCGGTCTGGCTTTCACCACGGTATTCGCCTCGGTCGCCTCCGCATTCGCATCCAGCTCGCTGACTATCCAGTCCATGGCCGACTTGAACGTTTTGCAAAAGTGCTCGTGGTCGGGCGGCAGGGCCGCCACGAAATTGCCAAATTCCTCCAAGAGGCCATGCACAGTTTCAAAGCGCTGGTCGACGAGCCAGCAGTCGCCTCCCAAGACCACGAGTTTGACAGCGTAGTCGATTGGCTTGGCAGAAAGGGGGCCGTGCCCGGCACAGTACGCCAGGCACTCTAAACGGCCAGTCACAATGGCCACCTTGCCCAGCTCGTTTGCGCCGTACAGGTTGGCGTCGCACACCCTGTCCACAGCGGCAAAGACGATGGGGCTGAGGATGATATCGAGTTCGCACTCGGGCGGCTGCGGCTGCACGAGGCGTCTATTCCGCTCCCGCTCGGCCGGGCTGTCGCTGTCCTGGATCCACGGGCCGGTCGGTTGGCCAGCGTCCTGGTACGTCTCGGCCACGGCTTGGGCCGCAGCGGCCATGGCGTCACTGGCACACATGGAAACGTGCTCCAAAACGTGCTTGAGGTCGTCCATCTTCAGGTACACGGCCGTCAAGTACGCCTTTTCGTACTCGCACAGCGCCGCCTGCAGCGCACGCACAGCACGCATGCCCTTGGCGTGGCTGGCGTGGCACGCGTCGCCGACGAGCCCGTCCCTCTCGAGCTCGTACAGCGCCGTCATCTTTTCCCTGACCAGCCGGAGCATCGCAATGGCCTGCACGCCAATCTGGCGCAACTCCACAACACTTTCGTCTTCATAGTCCGGGGTGACATTCAGGCTGTCCTGCGTGGCGGCTTCGTAGCCTCGATTTCTGAGTTCGGACATGGCGGCGTGTTCTGTTGTGGACTTGTATGTTGATGTAGGGTTGATGTAGAGTCTCGTTGAAAGTTCGTGGGATGACTCGAGATGTAGAAACGGACCGCAGTTCCGGTGCGAAACCCACGGCTGTGAAATTTGACCCTGCAAAAGAACTTGGCCAAAGACTCCCATTCGATGTCGAAAACGCAAAACCGCAAAAGGACGATGATCGGATGTCATACATTGCCGTGTAAGCCAGGAGACCCACTCACCACTGAGGATGACAGAGTGCGTCAAAAACATGACAAGCGACAGCTCCGACTAGCCAAATGACGCACGACGTACGGAGTACGTCAAGGAACCAAAATAAAACAAGGGGTAATATTGTAATGCAAAAGTCATGCTCATGCTACCGACCGTGGCTGCGCCATCAAAATTTTGGTATCCAAACGAAAGAAAAAGAAATCCAGGTAAATCCAAATCCAAAAAGTCAAAAACGAGAACGTAGGCCTACTTGGCCGACGCCTGCATCTTGCGCATCGCGTCACGGTGCGCGTCCAGCAGGTCGCCGCGCCGCATACGCTCCTCAAACGCGCGCTCGGCGAGCTCCTTCTCCTGCCGCGCCGCCTCGCGCCGCTGCGCCTCGGCCTCCTTTTGCGAGATGAGAAACTGCCGCTGCGCATCAATCTGGGCGTGCGCCTGCTGCCCGCTTGTCGGCTGGTAGCCCGCCACGTTCTGCAGCGACGCCATGCTGCCGTACTGGTTGAGACGCGCGGTCGAGCCCTGCTGCTGCTGCTGCAGGTACGGCGACGACATGGACTCGCGCACGCGGCCGGGCGTGGCCGCCACCGTCGTCGGCGTGTTGCCCATACCGCCGCGCAGGTCCGCCGCGATCGAGTTGCGGAACGTCGCGAGCTGGGCCTGGCGTGCCGCCGCCGTCGGCAGGTGCATCTCGCCGCGTTTCGGCTGGTGGCTGTCAAAGGGCACCGTGTTGGCCGGTACGGCGCCGCTCAAAGGTGCAGTCTGCGGCGATGCCGGGGCCGGGCCGTTGAGGCTCATCAGGCTGCTGTTGCGCATCATCTCCTTGCGTTGCCTCATTGGCAGGTCGTCCAGGTCCGCGCCGTCGTACACCGACTTGTACACGCTGCCGGCGTCGCTCGCGCCCGACGCAATCGGCGCCAGGTGTGGCGTCGAGCCAGTGAACGAGTTGTGCAGGCCGCCCATGCTCGCCGACCGAACCACCGAGCCGCCAATGTACAGACCCTGCTGCGATTTGCTGCGCAGGAGCATGTCACGCTGGCCAATCAGCGTCTGCGGCGTGTTGAAGGAGACGACACCGGGTACCGGCGGCAGGCTGCTGCGCTGTGTCTGCGAGCCCGTCGGCGACACGGGCGTCGGCGTGTTGTTGGCCACCGCGTTGGCATCCTCCTCGGCAATTGCGTCGTGGACGAGGCCCGAGGTGCGTGCACCCAGCTGGTTCGCCGACATGCTGCGCCAACCATTGTTCAGGGCGCCACTGGGCGTGCCCGAGAAGCTGTTGCGCGTCGCCAGCGGCAGCGCGCCCGTGTTGGCCGAGCCGGTGTCGACCGTCAGTGACTGCACCGACATGAGCGACTGGCGCGATGCGGACGTGCCAAGCGCGCCGTACATGGACGACCGCGGCGCAGCTGGTGCAGGACCGCCGGTCTCGGCCGTCTGCTGAAGCTCGGCGACGTTGACGGGCGCAGCCGTCTCGCCATCGGCCGGGGCGAGCGTGGCGTTGTTGGCGTTGTTGGCGTTGTTGAGGTTGCCCGGCGAAATGCCAACCACGGGCGACGGTGACGGCGACACCCCGCGCGACGACGGCTGCGTCAGTGTCGTGAACGGCTCGCCGAGCTGCAGCGTCTCAAACTCGGGTGCGTCGGCGTGGCTCAGGTGCTTGGCCCACTCGTTGGTGCGGTACGACATGGCGACGCGCGACAGCGACTGTGGCAGGCGGTCCTTGGTCAGGTTGGCAGGTGCCGACGGGGCCGTCGAGACGGCAGACTTGTCGACTGACAGGCGCTTCTCGGGCGCCTCGGGCGACTCGGACGCCTCGGACGCCTCGACCCGAGGAAGCTTCAGACTCGACGTGCCGGCATCGCTCGCCAGCTTGGCCGTCAACTCAATCTCTTTTGCTGCCTCGGCCTCCTCGGCCTCCTCGGCCTCGGCCGCGTCGCCGTTGGAGCTCAGGCCGTCCATTGTCACCGCCAACGAGCTATTGTCGTCGTCATCGGCAGCCTTCTTGGCAGGCCCGCCGACCTGGCGCAGCGTCATCACGTCCGGCCGACGCCGCGTCACCAGCTCCTCCTTGCTCTCGCCAGCAACAGCGCCGTCGAGGTTGGTGCTGTTGCGCTTCGACCGCTGTGAGATGCTGCGTAAAAGGTCGACCGAGCCCTGCGACAGGCGCTTGGCTAGGCCCGAGGGGGTCTGGGGACTCGGAGGTTGTCTGGTGGCAATGACCTCGTCCTCGTCGGCAAAGGTGGCAACCGACGACCGGTCATCGCCCTCCCTGTCGTTGTGCCCGTCGCCTTCACCGGCCGTGCCGGGGATGGCAAAGGGAAGGGGGACGATGCCAGGTACGGCAGTGACAAACTGGGGCGCCGACACCTGGGGCGGCGTAGGGGCGTGCTCGTTGTTGGCCGGCAGCTCACTCATCGGGGGGCCTTCGGGGTACTCGTCCTGCGCAACACGCACAGTGACGGCGCCACCAGCGGCGTTGTGCTCCATCACAATCTCGGCCGCGCCCTTGGGCTGTATGTCCGCCATCTCAATGGTCTCCTTGGCGGCCTCGTTGTCGGCCTCGTTGTCGCCAGCCTGCGACTCCGACGACGCGCCATTGGTCGCGCTGCGCGCCAGTGTCTTTTCATTGTCGCCCTTTTCGCTGTCCATGTCGCCGACACCGGAGTCGCCTGTCCGGCTGCCGTTGGCCGTGCCCGGGCCGGTGGGCGTGATGTAGGTGCCGTCACCGTACACGGCTTCCCACTGCTCGCGGTCGCGCGCGTTGGCTGCCTCAATGTCGCGGCCGGCGCGCTCCTCTTCGCGCGCAAAGCGCTCCTCGTCCTCGGCGCGCGCCTTGTCGCGGATGGCGCGGCGCTCCGTGACGAGGTGCCAGAGCTTCATCTGCGAGATGACACCGGCCAGGAAGATGATGATGACGGCGGCGAGCTCGACCTTGATGCCACGCGTAAGTGGGTACGTGACGGTCCCGAGCGGGAACAGGTTGTCGTTGAGGTTCCAGACGTAGGCCCAAAACTCCTTGAGACCGGCACGGCTGAAGCAGTCGATGCCGAGGACGGCCGCCGTAGCACCGCCAAACGCGATGCAGACGAGCATCGCATAATGGCGCGTGTAGTGGCTAAAGTAAAAGGCAAACGCGGCGACGGTGAAGCCGACAATGAAGCCCGTGTTGCCGCCCGAGGGGCTCTGGATCAGTCCGCCGGCACGGAGACACATGAGCCACATGCCGAGCGAGAAACCGCCCAGGACGCACGAGAGACACTCTGCAATCTCCTTGAAGACTAGGGCGAGGGAGCCGAGAATCACGCCCGTGGCGACGGCGGCCACAAGGTAGGCGCCCTGGACGGCGTTGGTGATGGGCAGCGACATGACATAGAGGATCAGGACCGTCGTGCCGAGGGCGCCGAGGTAGGCGGTAGCAAACGGGATCTGGATACAACGCTTGCGTACGCCGACGAGGGCATAGACGACGCCGGAAAGCAGCAGGATGATGCCGGCGACACCCCAAGCGGGGGTGACCGTCGGCTGGATAGGCAGCTGGCCAGCGGGGATCGTGGCTGTTTTGTTAGTACATGGCCCGACTCGGCGTACAATGCAAGACATACAGTTAAAGAGGGTGGTGTTGAGAGACGAGGTTGTGGTGGGGGCCGTAATGCTGGTGAGGACCGATGTGATTTCAGACGCGGCCGTGGCCGTGGCCGATTCTGAGCTGTCTGAGCGGTCGCCGGACGCGGCGGATGTGGTTGCTCTGGCCGCGGTGCCAGTCGTTGCCGTCGCGGTGGTGGCCCTGGCCGTGGTGCCTGTGGCGGCCGTGGTCGATGCGGCGTCGGTGGTCGTCGCGTCGGCGCGCAGCCGGAGGTGCGGGTTCACGAGACCGGCACTGGCGACGTTGGACCACAGCAGGAGGCAGGCCACGGCCTTGAGGCGGCGGCTACCAAACATGGCGCGGCTGTGATGTGTTCGTGTGTGTGTCGTGTCGAGGTCGTGCCGAGGGTCAAACGAGATACGTCGTCCGATGTGTATAGAGTGGTCTGGTTTAGATGGTATCGGAATGTCACCGAGACGCCGGTTGCGTTGGGGGGTAGTATTAGATGGCCAGTCGTCGAAGCGTCGCGCCGAGAGATTAGATATTAGGTGGAATTAGGACGAAGGAAAGAATAAAAGGAAATGGCGAGAGAAGGCAAAAGGCAAAACTGGAAAAGATGGACAGTGGTCGGAGATCAAAAGAGTGGCAGTCAAGGAATGACGAGGGTGGGATGACGAGAAGTGAAAAAGAGAAATCAGAGATCAGAGAGCAGAGAGCAGACGACGTGGATCGATGTGCGAAAGACTGGTCTTTTCCGTCTCTGCTTCTTTTTCCTCTTGGTCGCTACTCACAACCGAAGCGGCTAGCCTGGTTGCGGATGCCCATGGGGCTGGATCGCAAAGAGGAAAAGAAGGCAGAGTAGAAAAACGAAAGGACGAGACGGCGGCCTCTGACGGACTTGTGATGGCGAGGGCGGGCCAGGCAGGGTTGCATGCGGACCGTGGAAGGGAGAGGAAAAAGTGAGGCAGCAGACGATCGCGGGACGAAGACCAGGATCAGAGGAGATCGTAGCAGGGCAGCAGAGGGCAGCAGGTGCGAGACGAGGGGAGAAGGGGGATATAAGGAGTGAAACAGGGTGGGAAAGCAAGACTGCATGCGTACTCCGTACCCATGCGAGACAGGCAAGAGGCAAAAGGCAAAAGAAGAGACGGAGAGACCGCGGGCTCCTGGGACGGCAAGCGCTGGGCGGAAAGGGCGAGGGGCTCGTGGCGGACGAGGCAAGAACGAGGGACGAAGACGGGCAGGAATGCCGGGGGTGGCCCGTGGCAGGCACGACCAACAGCCGCAGTTGTCTTATTTTAAATGTACGTTATTTACGGTTGCTACAAGGCGGCGAGCAAAACGATAAACGACTGGTGGACGGCGCGCAGAGCGCAGGAACGCAATGTCGCCGCGAGGCGACCGGGGTGCTGATGGCTAATGAGACGCGCGCAAAGGCGGCAGTTTGATGCGATTCAAATGAGGTACTCGGCCGCGCAAATTGGCGTGCGAGGTACAGGCGCGGCGCGTGCAAGGCAAGAGGGGCCGGCGCACTTTCGGTAATGGGACGTGCTGGGCGTGTGCTTCGACCGCGGGCTTCGATGGAGCCTCGACTCGAGCGGTTTGCGTCGTCTTTCCGTCTTTCCGTCTTACTGATTGCAATCTGGCAACCGACGTTGGCAGATACCGTGACGGTTGGCCAAGGTTCAACAAATCTGAAGAACAATCGAGCAAAGCGAGGCCATTGTGCTGCACCGTTTCGGCGAGGCATGTCGAAATGAATATTTATAATTATATTTCGACATTGCCTGACCAGCTGAGCGCGCATGGGACGCTCTCAGCTCCGGAGGGCCGGGGTCCGGAAGAATTTTCAATTTTCACTTGTCACAGGACACGACCAGTGGCCAGCGCGTCGAGGCGGGAGATGAGCTCGGACGCGCAAAGTGCTGACAACCATCGGCCGCCTTTACGACAGGGGCATCAAGTTGAAATATATTTAAATTTATTCAATATATAAATCGAAAAGGTACTAGCGCGGGGTGTGGGCTTTAATATTATCAGGGTGTGTGGATTGGGGAGAGCTCGAGGTAGATTTGAGCACGTCGCGTAGGACAGCAGCCGCAATGCCGTTTGTTCATCGTGGCATGCAGCCATCGGCGTCCGGCAGGCGTCCGGCACTGATGCAAGATAAGGTGGAGAGGCACGACAGCCGTTACGAGGCTTTCATAATTCACAAAGAGGCGTTCTGGTTCATGGCGTAAAATATGGCTTGCTTGCGAGGCAGGAATAAGAGAGTTTAGAAATGGGGCTGCTGGGTGGACTTTGGGGCCAAGCTGGCAGCTAGCTGAGCTAGGGCTGCACGTCTTATTACCTCGCGCGAAATCGCCAAGTGTCAGACTTTGGACAAAGACGAAAAGTCTAAATTTAAAGCGTAAATGAACGCGAAACGCGTAGCTCGTGGAATAAGAGATAGTGCGTGATCTGAAATGAGCGTTACGCAAGCCTCAGTCCCGATAAACAAAGCCCAAAGTCTGTATTTACAGAGGAAAACAAAAGACGTAAATTTACTTTACGTCGAATCTGATTAGTTCGTACGGCGCATGCCGAAAGAGTGCCGGTGGCTGCCTCGTACGTGCTTGCACAAGATCGCATCGTCGTAGACGGCACCGCATTGGCGCATGGTGAGTTGTCAGTGGCTTTTTGTACGCCTGACATTGTTCTCATGTCTAAATATATATTTACTCCGTAGCCAGGCCACGCCGTACGAGTGTGGCTGAGGTCAGGTGCAGAGGTGCAGCCCAAGATGGAAAGTGTAACCAGCGAACAATCAAAAAGGGCAAGAGACTAGAAAGCCTGGTCCAAGGCAGGACGGAAATACAGGGAGGCCACCTGCGCGCCCCGTGTCCGCCCACGTGCTGCCGTGCTGCCGTGCCGCTGTCTATAATTACGGTCTGCCTGGCCGACAGCGTTTGTGCGAATCATGCTGCAGCCTGTCGCTCTCCATCTCTCCAGAGCTCTATATTTACTCGAAGCGAAACAGTCTCTCGACCTCAGACAGCGCATGTCAGAGCAAGACTGTGGACAAACATGTCTGGCCGACACTCTGGCAAAGACGTGCAGACGACGAGAGACAGCGCAAGACATTTGCTCCGATATTTAGACACTGACATCAATAGCGGGACGACAGACAGGCACTGGGGTCATTGGCCGTGCGCGCGGTACTCCGTTCTCCGTAACTCGCGTTGCATCGCGGGATGTCGCCCAGGCGCTCCTTCATATGTTGTACGGAATATTTACAAATCTGAGAATGGAGAATGCTGGCAAACTCATGGCGAAAGGTGCGAAAACGACTTGGAAAAGGTACGTACCGCGCACGGACGATCTCATTTAACATTTGATGGACTAGTCCGCATTGGGAATGAAAAGCAGCTTTGAGAAGGCCCCACCTGCACGCGCTGCGCCAGCGCAGACGGAGCCGACGGGCACGGCAGCGCTGAGCGAACGCGACCTTGCGCAAGGCCAGCGCATTGGTCACCAGCTCGGGACGGCAGCATGCGCGAGGTCGAAGCGTCGAAGCGTCGAAGCGTCGACGACTGCGAAAACGCGAGACGGCTAATTGCAGTGGCCGTCGTGGCGTCGCGCGTGTGACGCGACGTGCCTTCCATGCCGACTCGAACGAGGCCAGTGCTCCTTCCCGGCAACGCTGGCGTCATACTTGCACCAGAGGCAATCGGGTCCAGTGTCTGTTGTTTCTCAAAGAGTTTACAGCACAGGAATGGATCGGGCATCGGGCGGGAAGAATGCCGGTCCATCTACATTTTTACGTACCCAGCTCCCGGATCGCGCATTCCACTCAAAGCAGGTTCGAGCAGATACGTTCAGCCTGCCCCGTAGCTGATGCAAAGTGCGGCCAACCCTGCACGGGCGGCATAAATATATGCCAGCACATAACACTGGGGTCTCACGGAGTATATTTTGTCGAGGTCAAAGCAAAAGGACGGCGCACCCACCAGCTGGCATGCTGCTCGTATGGACGGCAACGGCTCAATCTGGAAGGCGGCAACCGGCATCTCGTCGGCACTGAGCAGCGCGGAAGGAGCAACAGCCGGCACCTGAATATATATTATTTAAATGAAAACTATTCTTTAGATGAAAACGTGACTGTAATTCGCTCAAAGACGCGTGATGGCATGGCAATCACGGAATTACGGGCGATTCCCGCTGTCACAGTTGCATTTCAATTAAAACGTCAGCAAGTTGCTTGGCCGCGACCCCTGTTGCAATATGAAATCAAGGCTGCAGGGGTGCATAATTTATAAATATATTTCTATTTACAGTACTCCGTACTTGGACGGCCGATTGCTTCTCATGGGAATGGCCTCGTCTCTTGTCATTTTGCGCGTGATCAGCCAGTCCAGGGTGTTCTTTCAGAGATGCGACGCTGCCCTGGCCCGTCCTCGTCCCGCAAAGAGAAAAAATAATTCAAATAAATTAATCAAGTAATTATTTGAAAAGCAAGAGACCGACCGAATTCATGCCGGGCTGTATTGCGAGACAGCTCCGCCACAGCGCAGGGGTCAGCTGCGGCAGACATGGTTCGATTCCAAATCTATTTGCTACGCGCATTTCAAGACAGCCTGACGTGACGGCTCGACTGCTCTCGAGTGGATGAGACAGGGGTTCGTGCGGGCGTCTGGGGCTGGGCAGGCGGTGGAGGCCGAGGTGGTTGCAGGGGCCGGACGCACGCCGACGGGCGACGCTGCCAGCGCGACAACGACGCGGTGACAGCGCAACGGTGGCCGGATGCAAGCCAAGGCGCTGGTTCTGCACGCCGAAAACGCGTGCGGCACGTCTTGCGCTGGCGTGGCCAACACGACGCATGAATGAATATATAAATATATTTAGACTGCTTGCAAAGTGCAGTAACTGCTGATGCGTTTCCGTGACCGTCTCGTCTTGTCTCAAACTCGCTTCACGAAACTCGTATCTTTGGCCAATGCATAAACAGGTCTGCTTGGACAGTAGCCGGTCGTGTTACAGCCGCATGTAACCTCCATCCCAGACCGGCCAGGCCGTGGCACTTGTCCTAGCCAGAAGCCAGACCAGCCAGAGCAGAGCAGAGCCCGAAAGAAAACCCAAAGCAGCAAAGCCACCCCCTCGGCGCATGAACGCCATGACGTCCCAGACGGCCGGTCGGTGTCTCGACGTTGCTGCAGCGCTCCATTGCAGTACGACGCTGGCCAGGCAGTTTGGTCGCGGGCGCTTTTCTCCGGATCACAGTCGTGAGATCGAGGCGGTGTGGATGCAAGGGCGGTGCTTATTTCGAGCAGGATGCGCATCGCAATGGCTGGTGCTGGCCCGCAGAAAACGGCGTGTCTCAGAACCCCTTTGCGTGCTCCCTGGTGGATGAGGCGATTTCGATCACCGTCTCGCCAACCTCACAGATGATAAACTTCCAAGTCGTTGATTCCAAGTAGAATACGTGTGGACGCCGGAGAAAGACAAAAGTGTATCCAAACAAGTCTATGCGACATGGTATAAACCGAAAGCACGGCAACAGGCCGCGACGAACAAGCTGTATCAAATGGCATCAATGGCACAAATGGCAAAATGGCACAAAAGTAGCAAAAAGACAAAAAAGAACAAAAGACAAAAAAAGTAGCAAAAAGACAAAAAAGAACAAAAAAAACTACCGCTGTATGTCGGAGCTGTAGCCCTCGCCAAAGCCGGTGCCGGGCCCGGAGACGTAGCCGCCGTCATCGTCGCCGTCGAAGCTGCTGCGGCCGCTAATGTCGTCCTCCATGCCGGAGCCGGCGCCGCTCAAGTCGCCCATGTCGCCCATGTCGCCCATGTCGCTCATGTCGCCCATGTCGCTCATGTCGACGGCGGCCCAGTTGACCTGCGCGAGCGCCGGGTACTGTGCGAGCAGCGCGGCGGGCAGTGCGTAGTGGCCGCTGGCGTCCATGGGGTAGCCGGTGCTGGGGTCGACCATGCCCACGGGCATTCCCGGGGGCATCCCCGGAGGCATCCCCGGAGGCATCCCCGGGACACCGGCGACGCCCGGCATGCCCTGCAGCGACTGCATGTCCTGGAACTGCTGCTGCTGCGCGGCGTGCTGCGCGAGCTGGTGCTGCTGCCACAGCCGCTGGCGCTCGAGGCTCTCCTCGTCGAGCAGCGCGCGGATGCAGATGCGGCCGGCCTCGGAGCGAAAGTGGCGTCCGAGCGCGTCGGCGCGTGCGAACCGGCGCCCACAGCCCCAGTCGCCGCCGCTCTTGAGCTCGCCCTTGCACACAAACTTCTTCTCGCCGCTGTGCAGGCTCTCGTGGCGCTTGCGGTCGTGCTGCCGCGCAAACGCCTTGCCACAAAACGTGCACACAAACGGGCGCTCGTCCGTGTGCGTCCGCAGATGCGAGCGCAGGTTGTACGCGCGCGTGAACCGCTTCGGGCACAGGTTGCACTGGAACGTCGCCGGGTGCTTCTGCGCGCGCTTCGAGCCACCGCCGCCGCCCGGTGCGGCCGTACCCCCGGCCCCGGTGCCGTCGCTGCCGCCGCCAAACTCGGGGTCCGCCAGCCGCAGCGCCATCAGGTTGTTGGGCACCGCCGACGTCGACAGTCGGCGCCGGTTGCCGGCGACGGCGCTGCCCGAGCGCTCGAGCGGGCTCAGCGAGCGCGCGGCGTCGCTGTGTGCGCCCTGGCCCTGGCCCGTGCCCTGGCCCTGGCCCGCGCCCTGGCCTGTGCCGAGGTCCGCGCCCAGGTTGGGCGACAGGCTGCCCGTGGTCTGCAGGGGCGTGCCCTGGGCGGCGCCACGGCTGTACGGGTCTGTGATGGCGCGACGCCGCGAGCGGCCACGCAGCTCGGGCGGCGTCAGCGCGTCCGTGTCCATGGACTTGCCGGCAAACAGTTTCTGGGGCGCCGCCGTCGTGGGCGCGTAGTCAATCTCAATGGTCGGCGCGGCCATGGGCGTCAGGCCGCTCTGGCCCTGGCCCTGGCCCTGGCCCGGGCCCATGGACTCGCTGGTCGGCAGCGTCGGGAACGCCTCGGAAGGCGCGTTGAGGTACGACGTGAAGCTGCCGTCCTGTGGCGGCTGCAGCATAAAGGCGGCGTTGGGGTTCTGGGCCTGGTCGGCCATCGTCTGAGGCGCGATGCGTGGCGAGATGTGCGGGCTGTGGGCGGGGCTGTGGCCGTACGCGCCGCCGGAGATGCTGAAGCTGCTGATGCCGTGCAGCTCCTGGTACACCTCGGCGGAGCCGGCCTCGTCGGGGCGGATCATGGGCGAGCTGCCGAGGCCGGCGCCGTCAAAGGAGTCCTGGCCGACGAGCGACGGTGAGTGGCCGCCTATGGACGACGCGTCCGAGAAGTCGGAGGCGGTGCGGCGGTGGCCCTGAAAGTGCGCGGCCGACCAGTCGCCGGGCATGAGCGCGGCCTCGGGCGCGAGCGACGTGTTGCGCGAGTGGCGGCCGACCGGGCCCATGCCCATGCCCTGGCCCATGCCCTGGCCTTGGATTCCTTGAGCCATGCCGGCGCCGAGTGGCAGCGGCTGCATAAACTGGTGGTGAAACGACGGCGACTGCTGCGCGGAGCCGGGCAGCGAGCGCGCGTCGATGCCGAGCAGGTGCGGCGGCGTCGGGCTGTGGTGCGTCTGCGACGTGGACGCCATGCCGAGGTCTTGTGCGTTTTGGTGTTGGTGGTGTTGGTGGTGTTGGTGTTGGTGGGGCTGGCTCTGGGGCGACGCGCCAAAGAGCGGCGCGGACAGCGCGTCGTGCGGCGCCGACGGGAAGATGGTAAAGTCCTCGCCGGCAAACGCCTGCTGCGGGTTAAGGTAGCCGAGGCCGGGGTCGACAAAGGCGAGGTCGGCCTGGGCGTAGCCGAGATCGGGGTGTGTCTGTGCCGAGGGCTGTGCCGGGGCCGTGGTGGTGCCGGTGGCGTCGACGGACGAGTACGGCAGTCCTAGGCCGAGCGCGTTGGGGTCCAGGGTGGTGGGCGGGCTGAGGGTGTGCGCGAGGTTGGGGCTGTGGGCAAAGCGGGCAGGCGACGGCGACGGCGAGTGGCTTTGCTTTATATGGAGGGCGTCGGTGTCTGCGGGCACAGGCGACCGGCCTCTGGGCTGCAGCTGGTCCATGGAGGGCGTGCGTGCGTGGCGTGGGTGTGGTGTGCGGTGTGCGGTGTGCGGTGTTTGGTCTCAAAGGCAGCGAGCAAGCAGACTGGCGTCGGACGCAGTGCCAAGGGACGCTGACGCTGATTGATCGACCCGAGGGGACTGGGGACTGGGCTGGTGCTGATCGGCCGGCGGGCGGTGGTCTATGGTCTATTTTGGTCGTCTGGTCTTGTTCGTATCGCGCGCGAGGCGAGGTCGTGGTGTCGTCGTCGGGCGTGCTCGGGCGTGCTCGGGCGTGCGTTGGGAGTGGCCGCGTAGCGGGGTAATTGCCTGTGGCGTCAGGCCGCGATAAGATAGGGGTGTACTCCGTACTGCTAGGAGGAGTGGTCCGTAGGCACAGGCGCAAAAGGCAGGGCACTGTCCAGGCCGAGGGTCGTGGCGTGCGTGCGCGTGCTCGTGTTGGGGGCAGAGATGGAACGTCGGGAAGCACTCGGCGGCGTGAAACGACGAGGCAGACTCGGGCTTACTCCGTACGCTACTCCGTACACTCTGGGCGAGACGCAGTCAGCCTTTCGGAAAAAGTGGACATCTTCCTTTTTCTCCAGTTGTGGCAGTGCTGTGGTGCGGGGCAGTGCACGCTGTATATTTACTGGCGGAAGGAGAGCGCCAATGCCAATCGCAGCAAGAGCGACCGGCGACACGGCCAATCAGAAAAGGGCGCGCAACGTGCAACGCGAGCAGGTAGCGAGCAGGTAGCGAGCATCGGACACGCACGGTGAGGTGGAGTGAATCAGGAAGCAAGAAACACCAAGACAGTTGCGCGTCCAGGCTGGGCGCGGCGCTGGGCGCGGTGCCGGCGGCGCTTGGCGGCTGATCGCCGGACGCCCAGATCTTCTTTGTGTTTGAATAAATTTCAATTTCCTGCACTTATGGTTCGTTTCTGAGACAGCTCTTTCACTGTATGGAGTAGCTCTTTACTTGTATGGAGTTATAGCTCTTTCATACTTGTATGTATATTTAAAGAGAGACGCAGCTGCTTGTACCGTGTACGGTTTCAGCATGAGGTATGAGATCACACTCTCGGTGTGAGCTGGAGCTGACCGCGCCTTGCGGCATGCAAGGATCACGGGCCGGGTCCCGGTTGTGATGCACCCGTGTGCTCGATGGCAAAGCGTTCTAATAATATCCTCGTGCATGGAATTGCATGGCCGTCTTCTAGAAGTCGACATCCACGCTCCTTCCCGATGTGGACGCGACTGCACCGATAGACCCACTTTCCAGGCACCAGCATTTTGTTTCGTGTCTGTTGCGCTGGTTGCTTGGATCGCCTGTTGCTTGCATCGCCTGTTGCTCGTGGATGAGCAAGGTCCAATTTAGCAGTCTAAATATACATGGCCTGCTTTTAAAAACTTGCAAAACATTAGCGAAAAGCAACGTCTAGACGTCAGAGATTGGTGAGTTCGTGGATGTGATACTGTTGTCGTCGTCACCAGTGGAACAGTGCTGCCAGGTCAGCATGCCTTAATGCTCGAGTTTGGAAGCAGGACGAAAGCAGCTGGGAATACAAAAGCCGTCGTTTTGGACGGGCCCATGTGGTCAGCTCGGGCAGCTGGCCATGGTGTAAAGGCGACAGTCGTGACCAAGAGGACGACAAGTCGAGAGCTGGGCTGCACGTTACCATGAAAGCTGGGCAACCTTTGGCGTTTTGGATCATGTGCTTCTACAGACATGTCACAGCCTACACACTGGGAGAGAAAGAGCAGACATCTGACGGTGGCAGCTTCCACGACAAGTACGGTCGGTGGGGCTGAGAAGAGCCCTTTGACACCCGCAGGAAGTGAGCAAAGTTGGCGCTCAGTTGCTTGGGTAAGTCGACTCATTTGGCATTCGATACACGGAGCAATGACATCGTGCTGCTTGGTCGATGCACGGAGTGAACGTCGTGATGCTTGGCTGCCAGATGGGCACTTGACTGGCACGAGGCTCGCACGCAAATGATATCACTGGTCAGTATCCACTTTTCCCCTCCTTCTACCATCGATGCAAAGACACACAATGAGCCGATTTAGATCTACACGCGTCGCTTCACAGACAAAAGCAAGTTGGACGGCGCGTAAGACCCCGCTGTGATGCCACCGCGGCGGCGCCCGCGAGCGCAGAGTGGGGCGTGGCGTCAGCGGTATCTAGCGTATCAATACGGAGTAATCAATAGGCATCGGGCAGCGGGCAGCGGCTCTGGGCCAATCCCCACGTCACCAGTCCAGCCGGTCGCATGAGCCCAATCTGCCAACACAACGCCCACGCCAACACAACACCAACGCCAACACCCACGCCAACGCCAACTGCCGACCTTGCCTCGCTGCCTTTGTGCGAGCCGCCGTTTCCTGTTTCCCGGCGTCCCTCACTAACTGCACCACCTCACGCACATCTCGCTCATCGATCAACACTGATCAACACTGCCGACTCAGCTCAACACTGCAACACTTCCAACACTGCTCGACACCACAGTCAACGCACCCGCTCAACATGGCCCACGGCATTGCCGCCCTCAAATTTGTCGGGACCGTCTCGCTCGGCCTGCTGACGGTCCGTCGTCTTGTCTCTGCCCGTCTTTGCTGCCCTCGCTGACCCCCAGGGCCTCTCGTTCTCGCTCTCGACCGTCACCGTGCCGACACTGCTCACGCTGCCGTCCGCACAGGCCGCCACCAAGGCGCTGCGCTCGCTCGCCACGTCCGCCGGCGTCCAGCTGCACGCGCTCTCGGGCGTCGCCGCGTCCGCCTTTTTCGTCGCCTTTGTCGCCTCGCCACGCACCGCGCGCCACCCGTACCTGCTGTACACATCGCTCCTCGTGCTCGCCGGCCGCGTCGCCACGCTCGACGCCGTCGCGCCGTACCTTCTCGGTGAGGCCGAGCTGACTCGCAACCCGGCACAACCGCCCACTGCGCCCCGCATCAACATGGAGGCCAGCTACGAGGTGCTCGGCTCGACTGGCTCGACTGGCTCGACTGGCTCCGCGTCTGCCGGCTCGACTGGCTCGCTGTCGGGCTCCGACCACGGCGACGCCGACGACACGGCCGGTGTCAATGGCGAGGAAGTCCGCGCGTCCGTCGACGACTTTCTCAAGCGCCAGATTGTACGCACCGTCACCAGCGGCCTCGCCTTTGCCATGGCCGTCGTCGGGCTCTGGGGCGACGGCGCACGCACCGTCATCCCCGTCGTCCAGACGCAGACGTACGTCGTCGGCTGACCGGTTGGTGTCCAAGGGACCGGCGTTTTCTCGTTCTGGTGGCGTTCCATCTGTACTTTTATCTTCTTCTGTTCTCCATGCCAATCTAGTCCACTCGTCACATAAAAAGTACCTTGACATCACGGTAATCGCTTGACGAAAACTGCACAAAACTGGTCACGAAACTGCATTGTAAACAACACGCGGCTACGCCTCCGGTAGCCGCCACAGGCCGTCGCCCAAAAAGTGCGCGTCCTCGACGACCGGACCCTTGCCCTTGTCCTTGACCTCCTTGGTGCCCACCACCAGCAGCCCAACGGCACACGCCTCCTCCTTGCCCTCGGCCATAATCACCACCGGCTCGCCCTGCTCCAGCTCGCGGCTCCAGCGGCCTTCGGCGTCGCGCTCCTCGTTGCCGCTCTCCGTCGTCCGCGGCTCCGGCAGCCGCCCGCCCGCGCTCGTCAGCCCGGGCGCCATCAGTGTCGCGCCGCCCAGCACGTAGCGGATCGCGCCACGGTCGATGCGGATGCTCGGAAACGCCTGGGGGAACCGGTGCACGAGCCGCAGGTGTGGCAGGACCGGGTACTCGGAGCCCAGCTTGCCCGTCTCGAAAAAGAGCGGCTCCGCGTCCAGCACGTACAGCACCGCGCGGTCCGGCAGCTTGACCGACTGCAGCGACGCCTTCTTTGGAAGAATCTCGTCTGCGTACGGCGCCAGCAGCGGGAAGCTCGTAATCAGCGTCTGCCGCAGCGCCCGCTGCACCGACGACTTGAGCTTCTGCCGCGGCGCACTTGGGATCCTGGTCGTCAGCATGCGTCAAACACGTCACCAGCGTCACCAGCGTCACCAGCGTAACATAACGGACGTACTCCTTTTTGAACATGGTCGTGTGGTTGTCGTGCGTGTTGCCCCGCGTGAAAATTCAATGTCGTGGACAATACTCAAGTCAATCGACCAGGCGCAGAACGCGCCTGCCGATTGCGGTAACAGCGGGGTAGCGTGCGCGTTGCGGGACGCCTTGACCAACGACTATTTGCACTACGCCAGGTCCACTATTTACAGCTTTGGTGTTGCATTCATGGCTTGGCGCTTCCATTGGTGATATTTGTATTGCAGGCTATGAATCGGTGTCGGGCGGCATGCGGCATGCGGCATGACGTAGGTCGTACATTGTTTCACGCGTTTGTCGTCGTCTGCTCCTGTTTGCCGAAACAGCAGTCACGAATCAGCCAATGTTGACGCTCTTGACAATGCCGTCGTTGTCGACGACGACCGTCAGCCGGTCCTTCTTGACGTCCGACGTCGCCATCGTGTCGGGCCCGATGACGCGCGCGCCCGCCGGGAGGTCCTTTTTCGAGAACGCCTGGCTGTTAGCTGGGTTCAGAGTGACGCAAAGAAACATACAGTCACGCTGCTTTCGCCGTCTGTGAGCGTCTTGCCGGCGAGCTTCATGAGCCACTCCTGCTCCGAGGAGCCGTCGAGTTTGGGGACAATAAGAGGCATGTTGGAGTGCGTCGGTTGGTGGTAAGGTTGATGGTCGAGATGATGAAGGAAAAGGACCTGTGGAAGAAAGAATAAATAGACAAGCGGCCTGAGCTAGGCGATGACGTCGGTTGTACAGCTGGCGGATGACTAATCGCTGGTGTGGTTGCTACACAATAAACAGGTCGACGATTTATTGCAATGTAATATTGACGGGGTATTAAAATAAAGAGAAATTATATGAAAAAGCAGATTAGGAACCAGTCCAAGCACAACCGTACAAATATCCAGATTAAACAAGACGCTGACAAGTCGCTGAACCCCAAAATAAATCCAAACAAAACGCTGCAAATGTTCAGTAAACACCAAATAAATCAGTAAAAATAAATCCGTCACTTGCTGCGGATCTTGCGCCACCAGCTGCTGCGCGGTGCGGCGTCTGCAAACGCCACTGGCCGCCGCTCGTCGCTGCCGTCGGACCCGCGGTCGCCACGGCTGCCACGACTACCACGGTCGCCCGTCTCGCGGTCGCTCCGGACACGTTCACGTTCACGTTCACGTTCGCGTTCGCGTTCGCGCTCACGGTACTCGCGCTCCTTGTCGCGCACGCGGTCGTCGCGCCGCACACGCCGCCGCCGCTCGTCCTCCATCTCGGCGCCCGTCGTCTCGCCATCGTAGTACCGGTGACTCGCCCGGCGCTCCTTTTCCGGCCGCTCGCCCCGGTCGCGCTCAGACCGATCACGGTCCGGCCGGTCGCTGCGGCTCGCTCGGTCGCTCCGGTCGCGCTCTCGGTCCCGTTCACGCCGCCGACGCTCGCGACGCACGGCCCCGTCATCGTCGGTCGGCGTGCTGCCCTCGGCCATGGTGTCCACGCCGACGACCGGGACCGTCGGCGGCGGCGGTGCGTCCGAGTGCTCCTTGACCCACGACGACGTCCCCGAGTGCGGCCAGCTTGGCGTCTGCTTCGACGCATGCCGCTCGCGCCGTACATCTTCAACGTCCGAGTGGTGCTTGCGCGACCCGCCGCCGTCCTTTTCGTGCGACACGGGCCGCTCGTGTCGCTCGTGCCGTTCGTGCCGTTCGTGCCGTTCGTGTCGCCGACGGCGTCGTCTCTCGTCGTCGTCGCGTCCGCTTTCGTGCGGTGTGGTCGCAGCAGCAGCAGCAGCAGCGGCGGCCGCCTCGGCTCGTTTGCGTTCCCGACGCTCGGCCCGCCGCGCCTCCTTGTCGGCCTCTTCCGCCTGCCGCTCCAGATCCATGCGCTCGCGCTCTTTGCGGATCCGCCTCCGCTCGGCCCGTTCGCGCTCACGGTCACCCTTTTCCGCCTCGGCGCGCTCGGCCTCTTCACGCGCACGGGCGGCTCGGCGCTCGGCCCGGCGCGCCTCGCGGCTCTCGTCCGTCTCCTTCTCTCGCGCCTCGCGCGCTGCCGTCGGCTCCTTGTCAGCACGTCGCGCCTGCTCGGCAGCCTCGTGTCGTCGCTTGCGCTCGCGCCGCTCTTCGTCCTTGGCCAGGCGGCGTGCTTCTTGGCGTGCTTCTTCGGCGGCACGCTCCGTCGCCTCTCGATCGGCTCGCCGCTTGCGACGCGCTTCGCGACGCGCTTCGGCTTCGGCCAGCGCATCGGCCTCGGCTTGCGCTGCAGGATCCTCCTCGGGAGCAGCGGTGGACGCGGCCGCGGCCGTGCCAATCGCTGCTGCTGCCATGGCCGCCGGCGATGCGACACCCGACATCTTGCTCCACAGGCCAGAGAAACGCGACGTCTTGACGGGCGTGTCGCCGTTCAGTGGCGGACCGGCCACACCAAGAATTCGGGCCGCCTTGGACGAAATATCGGCTGGCTCGGGCGGCGGTGATATCATGCCGTGTGCGACGTCGACCGAGTTGCGACGCGACGACTTGACACGGCCGGGCGTGCCATCGTGTGCCGCACTGTGCCGCCGCTCGCGCGTCGAGACCGTCCGCGAAATGGGCGGCGTGCTGGCAAACACGCTCTGCCGACGAAGCGCCTTGGTTGCGTCCTTGTCGCGGTCACGGTCGCGGTCGCGGTCGCTTCTTTCAGCACGCTCCGCCCGCTCCGCACGCTCCGCCCGTTCGGCCCGATCGCGGTGGCGCTCGGCCCGTGCGGCCGCCTTGTCCATCGCTGCCTTCTCGGCGGCCACAGGGTCCGCCTTGGGGTCCGCCTTGTCCGAGGCCGACGACTCCTTGGACGAGTGCGTCTTTTCCTTCTCGGCCCGCTTTCTCGCTGCTCGCAGCTCGCGCGCCTTGTGTCGCTCGGCGCGCTCACGCTCACGCTGTTCGCGTTCACGCTCTCGTTCCTTGTGCCGCAAAGACCGACTCTCGCGCTTGGCCGTCGCCGCTGCTTCGCCTTCGTCACCCGTGGCACCTGCTGCAAGAGCGGCTGCAGCACCGGCCGCAGCACCGGCCGCCGCCGCCGATCCAAGGGCCCAGGCAGAGCTGCTGTCGCGGCTCGACTTGCCACGCTCGCGCTTCGATGGCTTGGGCTCAGGCGGAGACGTAGGCGGCGCACCGGCCTCTTCAGCCACCTCGACCACCTCGGCAGGCGGCGGGTCGGCCGACGCTGACTTGGACTTGCTCTTGCTCTTGTCCTTTTTGGACTTTTTGGGTGGTGCAACGTCAACTACCTCTTCTTCGGCAGGCTCGGCAGGCGGCTCCGGCTCGGCAGGCGGCTCGGGCTCGGGCTCGGGCTCCGGCTCTGGCTCTGGTGCGGGTTCTGGTGCGGGTTCTGGTGCCGGCTCCTCGGCAGGGGCCCCAAAACTCAGAGCAGACGGGAACCAGCGTGATTTCTTGACAACAGGAGGAGGCGGCGGCGGCGGGGCTGGCTCTGGTTCGGGCTCTGGTTCGGGCTCCGGCGCAGGCTCTTCTGCAGGCACGCTCTTTTCGCGTTCCTTGTCCTTCTTGGACTTTTTCCGGGACTTTTTGGACTCCTTTTCCTCCTCGACCTCGGCCACGGCTGGCTCTTCCGTAACCGGCTCCGGCTCCGGCTCTGGCTCCGGTTCCGGTTCCGGTTCTGGCTCCTTGGCGGGCTCAAAAGCCTCAAAAATCTTGAGCCGGTCCGAAATCTTGCCCGTCACCTTCTTCTGCTTCCGCTCCTTCTCCTCCCGCTCACGCTCTTCGCGCTCCTTTTCCTCCCGTTCTTTCTCCTCCCGCTCGCGCTCTTGACGCTCCTTCTCCTCCCGCTCGCGCTCCTTTTCCTCTCTCTCCTTCTCCTCGCGCTCACGCTCCTCGCGTTCACGTTCTTCGCGCCGTCTCTCCTTTTCCTCGCGCTTGCGTTCCTTTTCGCGCTCTTTTTCGCGCTCCTTCTCTCGCTCCCGCTCTCTCTTTTCCTCCCTCTCCTTCTCCTTCTTCGACTTCTTCTTGTCCTCCTTGTCCTTGCTCTTGTCCTTTTTCTTTTCCTTTTCCTTTTCCTTCTCCTTCTCCTTCTCCTCCTTTTC
Organism: Ophiostoma populinum; assembly: GCA_029298855.1. Classification (NCBI taxonomy): domain Eukaryota; kingdom Fungi; phylum Ascomycota; class Sordariomycetes; order Ophiostomatales; family Ophiostomataceae; genus Ophiostoma; species Ophiostoma populinum. The sequence goes on along the minus strand of JANSLU010000008.1, from coordinate 1,947,068 downwards.
CTTTTCCTCCTCTTCGTCCTTGGGTGGCGGGTCAGGCGCAGCAGCATCCTCGGCTTCGCCGGAAGGCACATCCTCAGCATCGGCAAAAACGTCGCCATCGTCGTCGGCCTCGCCATCGACCGCGTCGACGACGCCCTCGCCGCCCTCGCCACCCTCTGCCAGTGACGTTTTGCTGTCACCGCCCTTCTTACCAGAACCCCAGAAGCCCAGGTTGTACGAAGAAGACGTAGCCTTGGTCTTGGCGCCCGGCGCCAAGATCTCCTCAATCTGCTCGGGACTCAGATTGATAAGATCGTCCTCAATGTCCTTGAAGAGATCCTCGTCTTCATCCTTGGCCTCGGTGTCTTTGGACTTGGACTTTTTGTCTTTCTTGTCCTTTTTGTCCTTCTTCTTGTCCTTGTCCTTGTCCTTGTCCTTGTCCTTGTCTTTGGATGACTTCTTGGACTTCTTGGCAGCTTCGGCTTCTTCGGCCGCTTTGGCAGCAGCTTCTTCCGCTTCCTTCGCTGCAGCTGCCGCAGCCGCAGCCTCTGCTTCGGCTTCGGCGGCAGCGGCGGCGGCGGCTTCGGCCTCAGCTGCTGCTGCTGCTTCGGCTGCTTCCGCCGCGGCCTTCTCTTCGGCCTCCTTGGCAGCGGCTTCTTCGGCCTCCTTGGCAGCGGCTTCTTCGGCCTCTTTGGCAGCGGCTTCTTCGGCCTCCTTGGCAGCGGCTTCCTCGGCCTCCTTTGCCTCGCGCGCCGCCCGCTCTTCCGCGCGTGCCTCCAGGCGATTGTTGATCTCGTTGAGCTCTTTTTGAAGACTCTTTGTAAGCTTGCCACGCTTAGCCTTCATGGCTTCGAGCTCGTCGCGCCGCGCAATATCACCGGCATCCTCCGCATCCTCGGCCTCGCGCGCAGCTGCCTTCTCCGCCTCGGCAGCCTCGTGCTCCGCAGCTTCCTTGGCTGCGACCTCTTCAGCCTCTTTCGCCGCAGCCTCCTCGGCTTCCTGGGCCTCCTTGGCAGCAGCCTCCTCGGCTTCCTGGGCTTCCTTGGCAGCAAGCTCGGCAGCTTCTTCAGCCTCCTTCGCCTCTTCGGCTTCGCGCTTCAGCCGCTCCTTCTCAGCCTTCTTCTCCTCCTTCTCCGCCCGTTTTCGCTCCTTCTCCTTCTCCTTCTCGAGCTTCTCCTGTTCCTTCTTCCTAAGCTTCGGCTCCTTCTTCTTGTCCTTGTCCTTCTGCTCCTTCTTGAGCTTGTTCGGGCCGGGATCAGCAGCTGCTTCAGCAGCTGCTTCCTCTTCCACCGGCTCGGGGGGAGGGGCCTCTTCCTCAGGCGGCGCTTCCTCCTTTTCGGGCTCGGGCGCAGGCTCATCCACGCTAACAAGAGGCTTCTCCTCGTCCTCAGGCTTCTTCTTCTTCTTGAGGGTGGGGCCAAAGACACTCCAGGGGTCGTTGTCTTTCGCCGCTGGCGGCTCGTCCTTGGGCGGCGGCGGGTCGGGAGTCTTCTTCTTCCTCAACTTGCTCGCTGCACCGCCCCAACTTAGCCATCCTGTTGGCTCTGGCTGTTCCGGCTCCGGCTCCGGCTCCGGGGCCTTGGTGGCCTCCTTGGTAAACGAGTCCCAGGCATCATCCGCGCCCTTGTCAGCAGCCGGGTCTTGGTCGAGGATGTTGAGGGCATCTGCCTTCTTTTTGCTGTCAGAGTTGACAGACAGCAGGTCGGTTTCGGAATCCTTGCCTTTCTTGCCCTTCTTTGAGCCGCCCCAGACCCCTACACCCCACGTATCTTCCTCTTCTTTCTTCTCGGGTTCTGGGTCCGGATCCGGCGGTGGTGTGACCTCGATGCCAGGCTCGCCCTTCTTCTTCTTGTCCTTTTTGTCCTTCTTCGACGAAGTCCCCATCAGGCCCCACAGATCGTCGTCTTTCTTCTTCTCCGGTTCGGGCTCGGGCTCGGGGTCCTTCTTGCTCTTCTTCTTCTTCTTCGAAGAGGTAATGGCACCGCCCCAGATGTCTTCGTCCTTCTTGAGCTCGGGCTCAGGCTCAGGTTCGGGTTCAGGTTCTGGATCGGGTGCCGGGTCAGGCTCAGGTGTAGGTTCATGTGGCGGCTCTGGATCAGGTTGTTGCTCTGGCTCAGGTGCTGGATCAGGCTTTTTCTTTGTGACAGAAGACCAGATACTGCTAAGACCGCCCCAGCCAGATTTAGCCGGTGCCGGGTCGGCGTCGTGTGCCTTGGTCCGACTATCCTTGCTGTCACTCTTCGATAGCTTTGAGCCCCAGTCGTCAACATCGAGACTGTTCTTTTTTGGCGGTTCCGGATCAGCTATCAACGGCTCGGGTTCAGGCTCTATGGTCGGCTCTGCGTCGGCACCCTTCTTCTTCTTCTTGGCTTTCTTAGAGACAACGCCGATGTCGCCCCAGGCAGAATCGGGCTCCGGCTCGGGCTCGGGCTCCGGTTCCTTGACTGGTTCGGGCTCGGGCTCAGGCTCTTTGGGAGGCTCTGGGTCGGAAACGACAGTGCCCTTCTTCTTCTTCTTATCCTTCTTCGACGTCGTGAAGCCCCAAACATCCTCGGGCGCAGGGTCGGGCTTGGTGTCTTTCTCTTTGTCGGCCTTGATAGAGACGAATGATGGATAGATGGAGTCAGCGGCGTGTTTGGAGTTGGCGTTATCATTCGCTTCGCCATCCTTCTTCTTGGACGTATTGTCCCAGCCAAAGTCGAGGCCATTGTCGATGGATGCCGAGGCTTTCTCGTCCTTCTTCTTCTTGTCCTTTTTGCTGCTGAAAGCATCCCAAGGATCTTCTTCTTTTGTCTCCTCCTTTTCTGGCTCAGGTTCGTTAGCAGGCTCTGGTTCCTTGGGTGGCTCCGGGGGCGGTTCTGGTTCGGCCGCTGCGCCCTTCTTCTTCTTCTTCTTCTTGGAGGTTGTCGTGACAGCGATAGAGCCCCAAGCGCTGCTGGTATCCAAAAGATCATCATCTTTCTTCTCGGGCTCCGGTTCGGGCTCTTTCGGTGGTTCGGGCTCGGGCTCCTTGACAGGCTCGGGTTCTGGCTCCTTCTCGTCGCCCTTTTTCTTCTTCTTGGACTTGCCCCCGAGGCCCCAAACATCCCAAGACGACTCTTCCTCTTTTGGCGGTTCAGGTTTGGCGGGCTCAGGCTCGGGGGGGTCAAAAATACTGCTCGTGACGTTATCCTTTGCTGACTTCCTTTTAGAGCCACCAGGCTTCAGCCCACCCCAAAAGTCAGTCGTCTCCGACTTTTCAGGCTCTTTCTTTTTCGAGCCTGCGATGCCCGAGTCGAAACCCCAAGAGTCATTGGATTCAGCCTTCTCCTTGGCCGGATCTTCACCAGCCCCAAAATCGTCAAGGCCAAGGCTGTTCTTTTTCTTCTTGGGCTTCGAGCGGTTGAGATCCCAGGGATTGTCGTCTTCCACCTTCTTGTCGTCAGCGGCAGTCTTGGACGCCGGTGTTGCTGATATGCCCCAAGACGAGCCTGTGGTCGCACCCCCGGCCCATGAGCTGCCCCACGCAGAACCCGATGATCCGGTTTTCCCACCGCCTAGACTCAAATCGAGGGTGTTGCTTTCGCCGATTTTGATGTCTCCGAAAGCGTCAAACTTGTCGTCGGACGAGATTTCGGGAAGAAGGCTGTCCTTCTTCTCCTCCTCCTCCTTCTTCTTTTTCTTGTTACCAGCGCCTGTCAAGTCACCCCATGCAAGACCCGCGTCATCTTTGTCGTCCTTCTTGTCCTTGTCGTCCTTGTCGTCCTTCTTGTCGTCGCCGCCGTCTCCGCCGCCAGTACCGGCGTCCTTGCTAGCATCGCCGCCTTCAGGCTCCTTCTTGTCATCCCCACCGCCGCCACCGCCAGAGTTGTTGTTGGCCGGGGTCGTATACACCGGCTGCTGGTTGCTGTTTGCCTTCTTCTTCTTCTTCGCCATGCGAAAGTTGCCGCTCCAACCAAAGTCAATGTCGGGTTTCGCATTCGGATCGGTCAAAAGCCCGTCGTTGCTGCTGCGCTTAGAGCGTGGCCGGCAGCCTTGCGATTCTTCCGACGGCTTTGGGTGTTGGTTGTTTTCGTCGGAGACCGAAATACGGCGCTTCGGGCAGCATTCATTGCCATTGGGATCTGCAATCGGGGTACGGTCGTCGTAGCTATCGTCGGCTGGGTCGGCTTCGGCGGCGTCTGTGGGGTGCAATGTCGGCGCCCATCTCGGTGAGATGTTGGGTATGATGAGAGTCTTGGTCGGCCGTGCTGGCTCGTGTCGCGGCTGTGGTTGCGATTGTGTAGCCGGGGTCTGCTATAGTCAGTAACTGTTCTGTGTGCAAAAAGGTACAACGTGCCGCACCTTGAGCACTACCCATGCTCGCGATATCAATGTCAGGCGCAGGCGCACGTCGTCAAAAGACCAGGACGCGCTGTGGTCGTGACCAAGTATGTTGCGCACTCCGGAGTTGCAATCATCCCACCCAGTCGTCGTCGTCCCATGGTGGATTGTTGTTTCCCAAGCGCATGTGGCGCTTTTGTCGTCGCCTCGGCTTGTCGCACGGCGGCTGTCGGGGTGCGACGACATCAGAAAGCTGGCCGTGGCCATTGTGGCTGTCTTGCAGGCTGATGGTGGCGGACTTGGAAAGCAATGTCAAACTCATGGACGCAAAACTGCCGCCGGAGCGGAGAGGGCGTAGTCGATGGCGAGTGTGCGTGTAGTGTTAGCGATAGCGTCGAGTCGTCGGGAGCCGCGAGTCGGTTTAGATGCGCTGCTGCCAGTCTTGTCGTGCGTGTCGTGTCGTGTCGTGTCTAGTCGGTTGGGTGGTGTTTCGTTAGTGGTAGGGGTCGGGTCGCGATCGCAAACAAACAAAGTCGACCAGCCAAATCTGCGTAAAACCAGCGCGCGGTCGGGGTATCGTATCGTTTCGTCGTTTGTTGTGCAATCTGCTATCGAAGTCGGCGCAGAAGACGGGCGTTGCAAAGGTGCAAAGGCAGTATCCAGAGACTGGGTTTCCTAAAAGTAAGTAAGTCAAAATCCGAGGAAAAAGCAAACCCGCGTCGGCGCAAGCAGTGTTTGATGTGTCGTCGAAAAAGGAATCAAACGAGCAAGGCGCGCCAGACGGTTGAAATGCGAAAATGAGAAAGCGTGCAAGGTGCGAGTCGGTAACACAGAAAAAATCACAAAGGAATAGGGGTCTAAGAGGCGAAGGACGTCGAGAGTCGGTGAGGTCCTGCAGGTCTGGTTCGCTGAAGAAACTGTCAGTTCCGATCGATTTGGTTTGTAGAACAGCGGCTCGTGCGGGTTCACTTGTATCTTTCTTGTCACTCGTTTCTCAGTCGCGTCTCGTGTGGTAGCCGGTTCTTCGGTGCCCGTGTCTCGCTGATCAGGGTTTAGGGTGCAGCTGCAAGGGCGGGTGCAGGACGGTATGGCACAGGGCGGTGGGCGAGTGCAGCCAATGCCTGGGAGGTGCTGGCAGGCGAGGGAGGGCGGGCGCAGTCACCGGATGTGTTGGATGCGGACTAGATCGAGGGCGTAGTGGTGGGCGAGAGTCGAAGATGACAGGCCAGGTCGAAGAGGCAGGGCCCAAAAGATGTGTTGTGTGACAGCCTCTTTTGGAAAGAAGGAAGCAGCCAAAAAGGAGGGCGGCACAGATGCGGCAAGAGCAAATGAGATGTGATGCAGCGGCGCGGCAGGAGCATGCTGAAAGTTGGCGGTACAGGCAGGTACATCGGCGAACGATGCCGTGTCGCGACGCGCAGGTGCGAGGCACGAGCGAGGGGTGCAATGCACGGCGAGCAGGCGCAACCAAACAAACGACTTTGGTTGGAAGGTGAGACTGCAGGCGGACCGAAAACGCGATTGGGCCTGCGAAACGCAAAACTGCGAAAGAAAATGAAAAGCACAAAGTCTTACCAAACAAAGATTAGAACAAGCCAGGCATGGCGTGTCGCATAATCGTGGCGCGGAGGAATCGCGCGCGATGTGAAAGAGGGGAAGATCAAATGTCTGGAGTGCAAGGAAAGAGAGCGATGACGAGGATAAGATACGGAGTACGCAGTAACGACCAGAGCAACGGCGGAAGGCTAGGACGGCCAAAAAGTGAAAAACGATGAAAGTGCAGGGGTGGAGGTGTGGTATTATTGGAGGAGCGCCAGAGGAAAGATGACTGGCGCACGGTTTTCACGGTGATCACCAGACGTGCTTTGGAGTGGTCGAAGCAGACAGTATCGGACAGCGAAAACGTAAATATAGTTTTAAACTAAAAGTTGTTTACAGAGTCTTTCAACCCAGTCGACCAAGGGAGCAGTGACGCACGCGAGAAACGAGTCACGAAAACACAGAATGGCCAGGCACCAAGAGGACCCTGGGTGAGTCGAGACAGGCCCGGTTTAGTCTAGCCTCTGGGTATGCAGAAGGGAGGGGCCGTTGCTGGCGTTGGCGCGGCAAGGGCGACGAACAGACGCTGGACGAAACGGTCGTATCGCGATGTGTGATGTGCAGCAACGGCAGCGAACATGCGCCAGGACCCTGAGGCGCCACAGTCGGTACGAAACAGTGTGAAAAATTTTATTGAAACCAGAATTCAGCAAGACGGTCTCGCATGCAGTGCGCCGTGCGTTTGACGATGAAAGATGGCTGGGAACCAATTAAACATAAATTCAGTGCAATTTAAAGGTTTGGAGACGAAAATGGAAATAGTCGAAAATAGCCCCACGAGTGGCTGCGGCAGGCGATTGGCGGTGCAAGGACACCCACAATGTCATGCTTCAGCATCTGTCTATCGCGATGGCGTGAAGAAATGTGAGTGAAAGAAGAATTTGAGTGAGAGAAAGTGCGAGAAAAGATGAGAGAGAAAATGTGAGTGAGAGCAGTGTGAGTGAGAGCAGACTGCAAACAGTAAATAAAAAAAGATCAAAAGTGAGGCTTACCGGCTTTCGTTTGATTTAAAATCCAGCCTCCTGTCAATGAATCAACCCCCGGTTCCCGAGTCCGCTGTTGCCAGGAAACCGGAACGGTGGCATTGTGCCCGGCGACGACTAGTTTAACTCGGTCGACGTCGAGTTTGAAGCCATGCTCGCGCTATCGAGGCCTCGCTACTAACAACATGTCACTGGGACAATGGACAAAGAACACGCCGTTGAAGCGCGCCGGCCCGGTAGTGATCGAGACCCATTCGATCCGTGGCTTTGACTTTTTAAATTACCCGTTTCTAAATTACCCTTATTGTCGTCGTGCGACATTCTGACCGCTTCGCCTCCTGTAATAAATACTAATACTAGTCAACACGTGCAGGTGCATTCCACGATCTTGATAAGGCCGAAATAAGAGGGTCTTTATGCAGGCGCCTTGGTGGCTCGTTTCGGGCAGTTGTCGTGTTGGGCTAGGGCCGCTGCCGCGTGTAGTTTCCATACCTGCAGCAGGCTGCTGCCGTGTGTCTCGCCTGTCTCGTCGTGGTCATGCATGCACGCCGACGGGGCATCAGGGCGCGTCTCCACGCACCTTCCGTGCTTCCGTGCCATTCCGTCGCAGGCAGTCGCCGTAGCCATGGAGGTTTGCGTTCAGCTCGCTTTGTGAGGAGCACATTGGTCATGGGCATGTGCAAGAGTGCAAGATGGGTGCACCACACACGACGTCGTCGGCATCTTTCCCATCATCACGTGTTGGTCTGCTGGTCTGCCGATGTGGCCACGCCGGCTCGGTACGTGTTGGGCACCAGCACATGGTCAGGCATGCGCCGAGAGATTGTTGATGTGCATGCGACCAAATGTCGAGCGTCTGGTGCAGGTGTGCCCCGCCAGGATGCGTCAGTCAGGCGAGACCAGGCCGTCACGACAATGGACCAGATTGGGTATAGCGTGCACTCACCGCTTTATCACGTCCTCCATGTGTGTCGATGATCAGGTGCGGGTGGTCCTTGTTTTGATGCATCTTGGCTTGATTGGATCGCCATGGACGACGAGACAATGCTGGAGAGAAGACACGGCAGAAGTGCAGAAAATACTTGACATTGTAAATATAAATATACGTGAATGATGCTGGCGTGCATGCCGCACCCGTCAGTCTCGTCAAGTTGCCTTATTTGACCGCTTTTTGAGACGGCCCGGCCGTAGCATTGACGAAAACGTGAGCCAGCGAACCAAACAGGAGTCCCAAAACACCCGAGAATGCATCTTTGAAGAGCCTATTGAGGCACTTGTGGAGATGCCAGCTCACTCACTCCACAGGTGGTCGTATATTTATTGTCTCGGGACGTGGAAACCCATAGAACATCGAGGCATGACACATATCTCGGTCAATCGAATACGTGCAAAAAAACCGTCAACCAGGTTGTCGAGTCTGAGTGGTATTTTATAAATTTGGTTTTACTTTTTTTTTATAAATTTGATTTATTTTCAAACATAAGATTAAATAATGCAGTAATCTACCTTTGCATCTACTCATTAATGGTAGACCAACATCAAGCGTCCAGGCAGACCAAACAAGCGTCCAAAACAGTCACACAGCTTCATCCAACACCACTAAAAGGACCGACTGATATACTAGAACTGAAGCCAAAGCAAAGCACATCAGTCACGGAGTCTAAAAGAAACGCAACCCACAGATCGACCGGCCAAAGCTTGGCTCGGCCCCGGCTGTCTAGATTTAGTTTAAATTTATTGCTTTTTCCCCGGCACGTTCAATCCATCCAAGCGCTGCGCAGTCTCTGCATCGTGCCTCAATCGAGCGCAAGTCGCAGCCGCTGACGTTGGGGCCGGCGCTGACAATGGATCTCGGCTGGTGATGGACCCGGGCGGGGGTCAAAGCTGACTCGCGGAAGGAGCGTCCCTCTAAACCCCTGCCATATTCAAATGTGGCGCCTGCGTGGCGATGATCCAAACCGGCAAGAGCCACGATGGTCTGGTCCCCTCAGCCCCTTTTCTCGTCTTTCACTCGACTCGTACACCACACGTTTCACGCGCCATCGATCGAACAGGTACGTATCCCGACAAGGAACCAAGCGCTGAGCAGGGCTGGGCGCGGCCGTCTTGGACTGTCTTTGGACTGTTTGACTACCCCGCGCCAGTCGTCGGCGTGCACGACGCAGCTCAGCTGCAAGCGCCCAGTGGTCAACAAGAGTCGACCCGCTGTGCCACAGCCAGCGACAGCGTCGCATCGTGCCATCAGACGCCAAAATGAGACCAAAATAGCCCCTGCTAACGAACCAGCGACTGTCAGCGCCTCGACGACGTTTGAAACAATTTTGGAAACAGTCAAGGGGTCGGCGCGGCGGCGCAAGACAAGGACAAAAGACGGGCAACTGCCGCTCTTGGCATGGTCTTTTCATTCCTGTCTCTTGTCTTTACGTCTCACGATTGACGATTGACGATTGACGACGACGACGACGACGACGACGGACGACGGACGACTGCCAAGACTACAACAAACGGAAACAAACGACCCACGACAACACAACACCATGCCGACGCTGCCGTTTGTGCTCTCGTACCCGGTGCCGGCCGCGTGCCCGCCGGAGCGGCTCGTCGCGACGCTGCAGCGCTACGTGCCGCTGATCACGCAGAACCCGTACATGGTGTCGTACGCGAAGCGGCCGGTGGAGGTGTCGGAGATTGTCGACGACCCCTTTTTCCGCGACGACGGCACGGCGCTGGCGGCGTTTGAGGTCGTGGACCGCATCGTCGTGATGCCCGGGCTGCCCAAGAAGCAGGTTGTGATCCCGTGCGTGATGCAGCAGTTTGAGGGCGGTGTGCGGTGCCGCAGCTTCGCGGCGGGCGGCGTCAAGGTATGGAGCTCATGGAGCGTGCGGCCGGCGGCCGACGTGGCGGCAGCGGCAGCGACAGCGACGCACGCGTCGACGGCCATCGCGGACCCGACACCGCCGGCGACACCGCCATCGCCGACGACGGGCTACTACCTGGTCGAGGAGGCGCGCGTCGAGTGCGGCACGCTGGTCAAGCCGTTTGTCGGGCGCAGCTTCCGCGAGGCGCACATGGAGATTCTGCGCAAGGTGGTCGAGTCGTCGTTGACGGAGCATCGCGACGCCTAGCACTCGGTTTGGTCACAGTTCTGTCGTATACCCTGGCGTTGAGCGTTTCGAATACATTGTTCAATTTCTTGAGATCATTACAGAGTGTACACGAGCTTGCCGCCGCTGACCTTGTTGTTCTTGAGCTCCTGGAGGCCGGTCAGGATCCCCTCGAGGCCGGCGCCGCCGCGGTTGACGTAGGCGCGCGGCCCCTTGAGCTTGCCGTCGGCAATGAGCCGGCCGGTGTGCACCCAAAAGTCGTGTGCAAACGCGCGGACCTCGGGCTTGGCGGGAAACTTGGCCCATTTCTCAAACGCCTCGCCAAAGACGTCGTAGTAGAAGACGAAGCGGCCATTGACGCGCGCGTCGATCTGGGCGAGCTGGGCAAAGTCAATGGGCAAAAGGGAGACGTACGCGAGCGACGTGACGTCGGCGCTGGAGCCGGCCATGGCGGTGGCACAGAAGGCGGCCGAGGTGGCGTCGGACACGCAGTCCCACGCGTAGCGCAGCGGCGCACCGCCGAGGGCGGCCTTGATACCGGCCTGGGCGGCCTCGGCGTCGTGGTAGTCAAAGACGGCGTCGGCGCCGAGCGATTCGAGGTACGCGGCGTTGTGCTGGGACGCCGTCGTGAGCACGCGGTAGCCGGCCAGCTTGGCGAACTGGACGCCGACGAGGCCGGTGGCAGACGAGGCGCCGTAGATGAGCACAAACTCGCCGTCGGCCTTGGTCTTGGTGGCGGCCCAGGGCGTCGTGAGGCCGAGGCCGTCGGGTCCGTAGAATGACAGCGCGACGGTGGTCGTGACGAGGCCGTAGGTGGCGGCGTCCTCGTCGGAGACGGCGGCCGGGATCTTGAAGGCGATCTCGGGGCGCACGGCAATGATGCCGGCAAAGGCGCCGTCCTCGTGCTCGACCAGGTTGGAGCCGTGGGCGCCGCCGGCGATGCGGTCGCCGACCTGAAAGTTGCCGGCGGCCTTGGGCCCGACGGCGAGCACGACGCCGGCGTAGTCGCAGCCGACGCGGGTGTCGATGACGTCGGTGCCAAAGAGGGCGCTGCTCGTCTTCCAGTCGGTGGGGTTGAGGGCGACGGCCTTGGTCTGGACGAGCAGGTAGTCGTCGCGCAGGCGCGGTGCCGGCACGGTCTGCACCTGGCAGTCGGCCGTGCCGACGACGACGACGGCCTGGGTGGTCGAGGGGATGGACATTGTGGTTGTGTGTGGGTGCTAGGCGTTGGGAAGTGCTAGGAGGATGTCTGTTTATAAATATTTATAGTCCAGGCAAGTGGGGATGCCGAGCTACGGCAAGAGCAGACGCATTTGTCAGTCGCGCCTGAGATGGAACGAGGCCCGATGTCCTCTGCTCGTCGTTTCATTTTTACTCCATACGTCACCCGACACTGACTGGAACCTAGTTTGTTTGCACATTGGCAGGGTTTTGCGATTTCAATCACGCGACGACTGGTCCTCGATGATCGTCGAGCTCCTCCCTCGACCGAGTGGCAACAGTGACTTGATCGGAGAGTTTTAGCCGGCAGTCGAGCCGCAGCTCTTATTCTACATGTGGGGCAGCTATTTGCAGTGACGTAACAGCGCTGAATAATCATGTTCTGTCAGTACCTTTTGTCCGCTGGGAAATCTATGTTCCAGTAAAATAACATGACAGATACAACAATGATACCACGCAATGATCGTACACGTACACTAGACAGCGTGCCTCCACGACAGAGTATAGTCCTTGTCGACGTCCGGGGCTACCCTCGAGGCCCGCTTCTTCCTGGGCCGCAGGGTGCCGCCGACAATAGACGGACCATCGTCGGTCGTCCGGGCGGGCACAGGATCCGGCCGGCCGACGACGGCGCAGACGATCCACGACGGAAACGTCGCGACGGTGCTCGCCGTCGTGGCCAGGGCCAGGACCAGCTTGCGCGGAATGTACATGACGACGGCGACGGCCGACTCGAGCAGCCACAGCAGCGAGACCCAGACGCCGATGCAAAAGAGGTACAGCGCGCCGTAGTTGGGAGCGTTGGGAGCCGCCGGCGCGACAGCGACAGGCGGCTGAACCGACGTGCCCACGACGGCCGACAGCTTTCCGGCGACCTGGTCCTCGAGCAGTGTCTGTTGCTTGTGGGCACGACGAAGGGCACGGGCCATGGCGTCGAGGTCGGGCTGGATCTGCGCTCGCACGTCGCGCACGAGCTGCTCGCGGTCGCGGCGCGTGTCTTTTGTGTTTGTGTCTGCGTCTTTCTTATCTTTGTCGGCGACTGGCGATCGGGTCGTGGGCGGCATGTCGGGAAAGTAGGATTCGTAGGACTCGGACCTGCCCAGCGTCTCGCGCGCGGCGTGCACCGACGACGACGACGCTGCCGGCTGCACCTGCAATGCTTCGAGCTGCTCCAGCCGGGCCACGAGCCCTGCCAGTGCGTGGTTCTGCTGCTGCTCCTCCTGGGCGCGCCGTGCACGGTAGCGCTCCTCCTCTTCGCGGTACGGGTTGGCGTGCACGACGCGCTGCAGGTGCAGCGTGCGTGCCTGCACGAGCTGCAAAATGTGGCGCAATGGACGGACTTCGGCGCCCATGAGAAAGACGGTCAGGTTAAAGTTGGAGATGAGTCCCTCGGACGGACGTGTCAGCTGGCCACGCAGCGCGTGCAGCAGCCAGGCACCGAGCAGCGGCAGCACAAAGCACGAAAGCAACGCGGCGACCTCGTGGCGGTACAGTTCGCGCAGAGCCGACTCCTGTCGCGCACGCAGGCGGTCACGGTCGCGTTGACGCCCTGGCTGGGCGGCAGTTTTGTCGTCTCTGGCCTCTCTGGCCCCGACTGGCCCGACTGACCCGGCTTGGTCGCCCTCCTCCTCTTCCTGCACGTCGGCGAGCGGCGTCTCGCGGCCACGGTCGTCGTCCGAGTCCGAGTGCACGGCGACGTCCGACACGGCGGCCTCGTGGTCCTCGCGCACCTGCTGCGCCACGTGGTACCATGCCCACGGCTGCGTCACGCTCCAGTGCAGAAACAGCGCGCCCAGGCAGAGCAGCATCAGGTCGGTGACAAACGAGCTGCCGCCCTGCACGAGCAGTCCGCCGACGGCCGGCAGCAGCGCAAACGCGAGCGGCAGCGAGTCCCATGTCGACGTTGCGTGCGCGTGGTTTGCCTTGCCCGACGAGCCCGGCCGCCGCAGCGGGCCCGGGTTGAGCAGGTCGCGCGCGTCCTGGCTGTAGTCGGACAGGTTGGAGCTGCGGCGGCGCAGCGCGGTCGGGTTGAGGCTGGTGGTGGTGCTGTGGTTGGCGCCGAAACCCAAGCCCGTGTCGCCGCCAGACGCCGTCCGCCGTGCACGGGCCGCGGACATCACGGTGGCAGCGCCCGAGGACAGGCCGACGGTATCGTGGCGCGATGCCGGGCGTGATGCCGGGCGCGTGTCGGGGCGCGTGTCGGGGGATCGGTCGCGGGCCATGTCGGTCGATGTTGGCTTGTCGATCGAGTCGATCGAGTTGAGCGAGGTCGATGTGGTTGTTGGATGGCAGCTAGAAAAAACGGCCGTGTCGCATCACTGCAAGGAGGCCGAACTGTCGGCCTGAACCTGACTTGCGTTGACCAAGGGCGTGACGTGAGGGCGTGACGTGAGGGCGTGAGGACGTGAGGACGCGAGAAGAGGTCAAAAAGGAGGCGTCTTGCCGGCCGGAGCGAATCGACCGCAGTGGCGTCTCTTGGAAGGCGCGGTCGGTTGCGACGCCTGTTTGGTCGACGATGCCTCGTTCTTTCCTTCCGTCTTGGGCTACGGTGCAGCAGTAGTGACCGGCTGAGCACTCCAGCTAGAGTGCCGTACTTCGACGAAGAACGAATACCATTTGCACGCACGAACGCACGAATACAGACCAATCACGCGAGGCGTGAGATGCGCTGTCATGGCATCGTCGCACAAGGCGTATGACGTAACGCGTCGCGTAGATTGGGATGGCCGTAGCGGAAATGCAGGGCCTTGCATTGCAGTCCACTGTTTGTGGGGCTGAGCTGACTTTACTTTGAGGACCGTAATATGCGTAAGCTGATAAGCTTGAGAATGGTGTCCAAGCACGAGACAGGCGTCTTACGTGCATACCAGAAGTAGATTGATGGATATGATCGACCAAATACAACCATGAATGAATCTGATCGATTGAATACAACAGAATGAATCTGATCGATTGAATACAACCATGAATGAATCGAAACAAGTAATGAATCCAAGAGTAAGAAAGTGACGGACCAAAAGCTACGCCTTGACGCGCTCCGGGGCCATGTCGCCGGCGACAAAGCCGTACACATTCTCCTGCACGACGCGCTGGTAGTTGGCACGCGTGCTCCCAGCGACCCATGCCGTGTGCGCCGTGACAATCAGGTTGAGATCGCCGGCGGCGGCGGCAGCGACGACGACGCTCGTCTCGGGCGACGCGGGCTCGACGTCAAAGACGTCCGTCGCGGCACCGGCAATCAGGCCACGCCGCAGTGCGTCGACGGTGGCCGCCTCGCCGACGATGCCGCCGCGCGACACGTTGATAAGGAGCGCGTCGGGCTGCATCAGGGCCAGCTCGGCGGCGCCAATCAGGCCCATGGTCTCGGGCAAGCGCGGACAGCACACGACCAGGACCGACGCCGTCTGGAGAACCGTTTTAAAGGGAACACGGCCCTGTGCGGCCAGCGTCTCGGCATCGCGGTCGCCACGGCGGCCGCTGACGACAATCTTCATGCCGAGCGCGCCCAGCACTGCGCCGACGGCCTTGCCGACGCCCCCGTAGCCCACGATACCGACCGTCTCGTCGGCACAGCTGCGTGGTGGCCGCCCGCCGTTGTAGCACGCCGTCATGATGGACCCCGTGCGCGCCCAGTCGCCCGCACACAGACTGCGTTGCACGGGAAGCAGCGACCGCCGCAGGCCCAGGTACATGGCCGCGACGTGCTCTGCGAGGGCGGCCGTGTTGCAGTTGGGGCTGTTGAGCACGCGGATCCCGCGATTGCGGCACGCTGCCAGGTCGATCGAGTCCGTGCCCGACGCCATTGCCGCCACCAGCCGCAGCCGCGGTGTCTGGTCGGCCCCCAGCGTCGCCGCCGTCAGCGGCAGGACCGTGATAATGGCAATGTCGGCGTCGCGCAGCCGCTCGGCCGCCTGCTCGGGACGCGTCCGCTCGTACGTCGTGAGCGAGAACGTGTACGGTGCCGGCAGCCGGAGCGCGGGCAGTGGCGTGAAGAAGGTCTCGAGCGCGACAATGTTGAGGTGCTGCGGCAGCGCCGGCATTGGTGCGGCCATCGTGTGTGTGGTGTACACTGGACGGTGGTCAATCGGCTGTTTCGGTCGATTCGTAGGAGAGTCGCTCCTTCTGGACGCTCCTTCTGGAAACGCTCCTTCTGGAAAGAGCGTGGGTCGCACAAGGTCAAGGCGGCAATTTGGCGGCGGCACGGCTTAGCAGCTTTTTCTTCTCAACTTTTCATCCATTCAACTATTGCTGCTATTCTTTAAATCCTCTCGTGCGGTACCCTGAGCAGAGGTGGGGTGAACGGACCCGCGAGTCGGCGAGAGGTGGGCCGTCTCCAGGCACTCACCGTCACAGTCCTTGACACAAGTGTTGATGCATTGAAATTGTAGCAGTCTACTCTATAGGGTATATCAGCCGCGGACGGTACAATGGTTCACTTTGTGGCGTCAGCGTCAGTCCCGGCGTCGGCGTCAGTCCCGTCGTCAGTCCCGGCGTCGGTGTCGGTGTCGGCCTCGGCGTCGGCCTCGGCGTCGGCCTTCGCCTCGGCCTTCGCCTCGGCCTTGGCCTTTCGCTTGGCCTCCTGCTTAGCCTCCTTGGCCTGCGTCTGCTTGCGCCACGCGGCGCCGCGGAACATGACCAGCCAGAGCACCGGGCTAAAGACGACCCAGACGCCCGCAATCGCGACCGACGTGAACCCCATGCCGATACGGTCAATCAGTGGCGACGCCAGGGCCGTTGCACCGGCGCTCACAAAGCACCGAAACAGGTTGTTGGCCGCCACCGCCGTCGCCGGCGACTCGGGGTGCGTGTCCACAATCAGCGTGTTGATCCCGTTCATGGCGCCGGCAAAGGACACGCCGAGAAAGAAGAGGGCAATCTCGATACAGACCAGCGCCGCCCCGCTCTCCAGCGTCCACCCGTACACAACGACGGCCGCCGACGCCAGGTACATGGCAAAGATGGAAATCTGCAGCCGAATCGCCTCAATCGGCAGGTCGTCCAGGCTCTGCTGCCGGTCCAGGTCAATGGCCAGGCCGAGCCTGCGCATCCACCGGCCAAAGTTCCAGTCGAGCAGCAGCCCGACCGTCCAGCGCGACGCCAGCGTGCCCAGCCCCAGCGGCAGGTAGCACAGGCCGACGACGACGGGCGAGTACCCAAAGCGCGCCTTGAGCTGCTCCGAGAAGGTCGTCAGAACCATGAAGTACCCGGCCGCCAGCAGCGATCCGCAGCCGAGCGTGATACCGCCCTCACGCTCCATCAAAATCTTGAGCGCCGCAAACGGGTTCGGCCGGCGGCGTCCGCGTGCCAGCGTCGCCCGGTCGCCGACGGCCTGGCGCGCCTCGACCGTCAGCCGGCGCGTCTGGCAGAACTGGACGAGCGACATGCCCCACCACGGCGGCAGCACGCTGCCGTTGCCGACGACGTTGCGGCACGTCTCGGGCAGGAAACAGAACATGAGGGCAAACAGGATGCCCGACAGGATGAGCAGGAACCAAAAGATGCCGTGCCAGCCAAAGTACTCGGTCAAGAGGCCGCCGGCCACCGGGCCGAGCGCGGGGCCGAGCGTGACGCCCATGGCCGCAAAGCCAATGTACTTGCCGCGCTCGGCGCGCGTGACGAGGTCGGCGACGGTGGCGCTGCTGAGCGAAATGGTGGCGCTGCTGCCCATGCTCTGGAAGCAGCGCAGCACGAGCAGCGCCGCGTAGCTGTTTTGCAGTGCCAGGCCCAGGTTGGCGCACACGTAGATGGAGAAGCAGATGAGGTACGCCGGGCGGCGCCCGTAGACGTCGGAAAAGTTGCCAATCACAGACGGCGTGATGCCCTGCAAGATCATAAAGGCCGTAATCGTCAGGTTGATGGACGCAATGGACACGCCGAGGTCCTCGGCCAGCGCGTTGAGCGCCGGCAGGTAGATCTGGCCCGACAGCGGCGAGATGAGTGCCAGAAACGACACGGCCAGCGTGATGCTGACCTTTTGCAGGTGCGTAAAGCGCGAGTACGGCGGCTCGCGAGGTGCGGTTGCAGTCGAGTTTGCATCGTCCGTCTCGGCTGGCACAGGAATGGCTTTTTCGGGGTCGGGCTCGGCGGCGGCCGTGCCGGCAGGTTTCTTGGCCTTGTCGCTCATGGTCTCGGCCGCGGTGGCGGAGACGATGCTAAAGGGCTGAATCTCCTCAATGGCGAGATCGTCGTGCTCGCTGTCGATACTCGAGCGCGACGCCCGCCATGTGCGCGACGGGCCTGCGTGAGCCATGCTGGGAGGATGTGGATGCTGTACTCTAACGATGCAGGCTGTGGATGACCATATGTGATATCGTGGACGTTGGTGGGCGTGAGGCCAAAAAGTCGAGGCGAAGCGAGGCCCAATCCAGGGGAAACAAAGGTAGCGAGGCAACAGACGGCAAGCCAGCAGGAAAGAGGGCCGGGTGCACCGGCCAGCGGCGCTCGTTTGGGTTCGCCGGGTAGGTGCACTCGGCAGCGGAAGAGAAATGGACGGCCGAACTGGCAGGTGCGATACGTTTGTGCGGCGGCGGCAGGATCGTTCCGGCGCGCGGGCGCTCACGGAAGGAGCGGCGCCAGGTGTACAGACACGAGAACCTGTGCCATATTCAAAATCTGCGTTGGTCCGGGCTCAGCAAGTTTCATCAAAAACGTAAATCACCGCCGAGCCGATGTGGCAGGCGGCCATGTTATATGATTTGTTGGGAGTCATGTTCTGCGATTGGCGTAAATATACATGACGGATCCACTTTAATTACTAACACTACGGAACGGCGCGGCCGGCGTAGGTGAGAACTGGCCGGACGTCTCGAGCGACCAGCGGTCCATCTGCACGAGGCACTGGGCGGCACTGTCCTCGGGCGGCAGTCGGCGACTACGGCCGCCGGGTCGGTCTCCAGCAGCGGTGTCGAGGCCCTGCGACCCGCCGGCATTGGCGACGACGACGTCCAGCCTGGCGCGTGTCGAGCGCTGTGTAGTCACGTGACCGATCCACGGAGGGTTCTTTCCAAGTCCGTCATGACTGTTCTTTCGAGCATCGGCGGGCAGGCGTCTTGGACAACAATCTACAAATCTCCCTCCCAAAGCCAGTCTCGACACACTCTTCCATGCAGGCTACTTATCGACTTGTATGAAACAGGTGTAGTATTAGGCCACATGGAGCGTGGTATTAAATAGGCACGACCAGGCTACTTATCGCTTGTATGAAACAGTAGTATTAGGCTTCATCAGCGTGGTAAATAGGCACGACCAAAGCAACGCAAACGAGAAAAGAATCACCCGGACAGCTCGTAAAACCGAATCTTCTCTGGCTCCTTTTGCTCGGCAGGCCCGTAGTACGCAGTGTGCCGTGCTGTCGATAGTTCCGGCACGTACACGCTGCTGTCGAGCTCTGTCGCCGGCGTGGCCCCGGGCGTCGGTCCGGCCGTGGTCCCCGACAGGTACGAGGCCGTGCTGGCGATAAACTTGTCGCCGGCCGACTGGCGTGCCTGCTGCAGTGTCTCGCGTCGGTCACTGGCCTGCTGGCGCTTTCGGATCTTGCGTCTGCGCAGGCACCAGACGACGAGACCGGCGACGGCGAGCAAGACTGCACTGCCGACGGCCGCGCCCACAATGACGCCAAGGGGTACGCCGTCGTCGCTGTTGCCGCCGCTGCCGCCGTTGCCGCCGCCGTTGCCGCCGCCGTCGCCGCTGCCGTCGTCGCTGCCGCTGCCGCCAGCGCTGGCGACACTGCCCGTCGCGTTCGTGGCCGGCTCGCAAAACGTGCTGGTCTCGGTGCCCTGTGCGTCGACGGCCACCAGATCGACGCGCGGTGTCGGGTTCGCGGGCCACAGTGTAAACTGCTGCGTGTCCTGGTTGACGTGCAGGTAGGCGGCGGTGAAGAAGAGCCAGCCGAGCTGTGGCAGTTTACCGGCCTCGGTGCTCTGCAGCGAGTGGAGCGCGAGGTCGGGCGACGACGTGTTGACGCGGAAGGCGCCCGTCGTCTGGTCGATCTCGGTGTGGGCGCGCACCAGCTGGCTGTTGGCGATGCGTACCGACGTGTTGCGCTGCTCGGCGTCCTGCAGCGTGATGGTGAGGTCGCCGGCGTAGGGCGAGGCGTCGGCGGCGTGGCTGGCGTCGCCGTAGCGCATGTTCCAGTACAAGACGCCCGTCGAGCGGTCGAGGTTGTAGATGGAGTTGTCCGTCAGCGCCATCATGGTGTTAATGTACGGCGCCAGCGGCAGGCGCATGAGCGTCGACAGCCCGGGCGTCAGGCACGCCTGAAAAGTGGTGCGTCGGCCGGCAAACAGGCTCGCGTCGGTGCCGTTGGGAAAGTTGAGGGCAATGTCGGCGACGTTGACGAGCAGCTGCGACGGGCACTCGCGCTCGGCGGCGCTCAGTGTCGCCGTGTAGTTTTGCGCCGTGCTGCCCTGGATCTTGGCGCGGTCAAAGCCGCCAAAGACGACGCTACCGTCCAGGCTGCTGCTGCTGCTGCCGGCGACCGTCTGGCCCCAGAAGAAGGAGTAGCTGCGTGACGCGACCGCGCCCGCCGCCTGCAGCGCACGCAGCACCGTCGAGTTGGTGCCGAGCCCGAGGCCCATCATGGGCGTGTACGCCTGCGGGCCCCAGTCGCTCAGTGCCACGCTCAGAGGGAAGTTGTCGAGCGTCAGGTTGTCGTTGAGGACGAGCGCGTCGGCCGTGCGTGACACCGCCGGGTACGACGATCCGCCGGCCGAGTGGTCGGGCGCGCTGTCGCTCGGGTACGCGCTGTCGTTGGCGCCCGTGCGCGACGTCGTCACCAGCAGGTCGTAGGCGCCGCCACGGAACGTCGCACACGCCACGTCCGTCCACGCGCCCGTGTTGGGGCTGTTTTCGAGGCAGTAGCCGTTGGTGCCGTAGATGAGCGTGTTGTTGAGCGGCCACAGCGGCAGCATGGCAATTGGCTGCGGCGGCGTGCCCAGCGACATGTTCATGCCGCGAGCAACCTGGCCCGTCGGCAGCGTGACGTTGCCGAGCCGCACGGCCACCGGGTACGGAGCACAGCTCATGTCGGTACGTGCACGCAGACGATGCAACAAAAGACGGGAGAGCGAGAGGGTAAAGAACGTGGTGTGAGAAGAAAGAGCAGACGACGAGGACGACGAGGACGACGCAGAGGGATGGCGAACATGTCTCATCAGTCGACATTCAACATTCGACAGGCGCTCACGCCGCCAGTCCGGCCAATCCATCCCAGCGCTACTGGCTGCTTTTATGGAAACACCGTCTGATGGCCTCACCTCAGACCGTTGAGGGTCCGTCCTGACCGTGTGCCTGTCCTGTGCGACACGGCACTGGCTGGCATCGCGGCTGCAGAATCGGCCGCCCTGAAAGCGGATCCGACAACACATCGGCTCCAGTCCGGCGACTAGTCCCGGCGTCTATTCGACTCGGGTAGTCCTGCCGTTTCATATCGGAGCCTTTTTATATACTTTTGAAATAAGTCAAAAGCCAGGCGCTTAAGGCGAGCACTTGTGTCGAGAGCATTCAGCATGTATATATTTGGAAATAGATTTATATCTGACCGTTGGACGACAAGCAGTGGGGCACGTGACCCACTCGCCACAGCCAATCGCCAGCCCTACCCAGCCGCCGCACGTCCTCCTGAAATCACGTTGGGCGGCGGTTACAGCACTGCTGCATGCTGTCGAGTCCATATATCGAAGCTGATCGCGTCCCGCTGCGTTTGTTCGACAACGGCCGCGCGGAGGCCTTGCGATAGCCAGCGTTTCTTCTTCTTCTTCCTCGTTTCTTCCTCTTCGTTATCGCTTCAGCTCGTATTCTTCGACATGCTCCTCCGGCGCCGCGGATTCGTCCTCGCCGGCGTGCTGTGCCTCGTCGGCTTCCACCTGTGGTGGAGGTATGCCGACTGCGACGCGTGCCTGCCGTTTGCAAAGGGCTTCTCGGGCGGCCAGTCGCGCCTTCCTCCCGCCATCGAGGACCTTCCCGATCTGGCCGCCCTTCCGGCATTCTCCGGCACTGGGCCCAATGCCGACTTTTGCCGACGCCGCTTTACGCCGGCGTACCTGGAAGACTTGCGCGACCACGGGATCGAGTACTGCACGGCGCCCGGCGCGTCCGTGTCGTGCCACCACGCGCACGTGCGCGACGACGGCGGCGTCGACAGTTTCTGCGTCGCGTCGGGGGCCGTCTGGAACGCGGCGAGGCACAAGTTTGAGGTGCCGTGCCGGGCGATGCGCACGCCGACCGACAACGAGACGGCACGCGGCCTGATTCCGTTTGGCGCCGTCGGCGGGGCGTGGTACGAGACGGGGCCCAAGAACGTGCTGCGGCAGTACGTCGCGTTCACCGAGCCGGGCCGGCGTCCCCAACGTCCCCAGCCCGACACGGACCGGGCGCTCGTGCTGCTCGTCAAGCGCGAGGGCAACTTGAACTTGTGGCACAGCCTGATGGAGATCCAGTCGCTGCTGTCGACCGTCGACGTGCTGCGCCTCGCCGGCCGCTTCGTGCACCCGCGCGACGACGCCCGCACCTACATTGCCGTGCTCGACGACTACGCCGACGAGTCCACATTTGGCCTCTACCGCTTCTTCTCCCAGCACTCCGTCGTCCGCCTAGCGGGCCCAGAAAGTGACCGCCCGCCCTGGGGCGACGCGCCCGTCGACATTGTCGCGCCCCTCGCCGGCGGCAGCAACCCCTTGTGGCAAAACGACTGGGTCGACCGCACCGACTGCACCTCGGCGCCGCTGCTCGACCTGCTCGTGCACCGCGTGCTTTCCTTTTACGGCGTCGACGCGGCACCGGCCGCTCCTGCCGCTCCTGCCTCTTCTCCTGCCCCTTCCGGCGACCAACGACAAACGGTCATTACTTTTGTGGACCGCCGTGGGTCGCGCCAGCTCGTCGGCGCGCCCAGGCTGCTGGCCGCCCTCCAGCGTGCACACCCGGGCGCGCGCGTGCAGTCGCTCGACTTTGCGCAGATGCCGCTCGCCGAGCAGCTGCGTGCCGTCCAGGAGACCGACGTCCTCGTCGGCGTCCACGGCGCCGGCCTCACGCACACCATGTTTCTCAGCCCGCACCGCAAAACGGCCGTCGTCGAGCTCCAGCCGGCCGCCATGCACCACATGGGCTTCCGCAACCTCGCCGCCATGGCCAACCATGCCTACTACATGACAGAGGCCCGCATCGTCCTGCCCGGTGAGGTCGACGCCGCCGCCGACGCCGTCAACGAGACGCGCTACGCCCTCACGACCGAAACGCGGCCCTGGCAGTCGTCGCACGTCGCCCTCAACGAGACGGCTTTTCTCGACATTGTCGCCCAGGCCGTCGACAGTATCAGCGCGTAGCGTGACTGTTGGTCTCTTTGCATGGATAGGCGTTGGTGGATTGAAATTGGGTGACTTGAAATTAATGACATTGCGCATCGTGCATCTTACCTTCCATTCGTGACCCGTCGTGCTTCTTCGGTCGACCTGTATCGGCCGCACCTTCCGTGTCCGGTCCGCTACCCCTATTATTAATATGCCCCTTTTCCGTCTTTTCCGTCCTCGGCGTCTTGGCTCCTCATCTACCCTCACTTGACGCAAACATCACCATCACCTGCAGGGGCGCGCACGGCCCGCGCCAAACACGAAACATGCAGTTCACCAAACATTGTCATTGAAACATTACGCTACATATCTCCATTCGATCGTGGGCCCCAGCCTGTCTGTCTGTCTGTCTAGTGTCTCGTGGTCTGGTGTCTCGTGCTCTGGTGTCTCGTGGTCTGGTGTCTTGTGTCTGCATGCACGCCGCTGCCGTGTCTCGACGCGCCCATCCGACAGCACACCGCAGCGTTTTGGTCACAGCGCCCGTTGCACGTTGCCCTCTCTGTCTTCTGTCTTTTCCAGCATCGACCCTTGTGCTGTCGTGCTGTCGTCATTCAATCCATACCATCTCAATACGACTCTGCGAGAACACGAGAACACGACGATTCCAAACACGATCGGCTCCCGATTCCCGCCCGCTCTCCAGGTTCTGGCAGTTCCCCTCTTCATTTTCCAACTTTACATTTTCCTCTTCCGTCGCGCTGCCCCGGCTCGAGTCCAACAGCCGCTGCCCCTGCATCCAATGCACCCTAGCCCCTGGCCCTAGCTGCTTTTAGCGCCACCGCCCACGCCAATAAAGGGGCTCGCACCCACTACCCGCACTGGCCCAACGAGACCAGAGTGCGCGCGCCACGCCCCAAGCAGAGCAGGAACAAAAACAGAAACAAACTCGTCGATCGCCAACTTGGAAATTGACGCCAAATTGTTCTCGGATCAAGTGCACTTTCCTGCTTTCGCCACGGCAATTTCAGCTGCATTGCGCCTCTCGTGTGCTGACGGAGTAGAGATTCAGACGTCCTGTACGGAGGAAGCGCCCGACCATCGACACCGACCGCCATCCCCATCCGTGTCTCACTCTGCATGTCTCACATACATGACGCCGTGTCTCTCGTTGCCCTCTACTTACGCCTTGCCATCGCACATCATATCTGCCATCGCTTTGTCTTCGTCGTCCCGTTGACAGTTGACGCACGCTAGCGTGCAGTTCTCAGTCCAGTCCAGTTCAGCGAGCGTCCAGTCCAGCCAGTCCAGTCCAGCCGCCCCAGCGATCGCGCCGTCGCCTTCGCTCAAAGAAAGACACAGACCAGCACGGCACGGCACTGAGACGGGCGTGCCTGGCTTGTGCTACCGGCTCCTCCCTCCACTTGCGAGATTGGACATTGTCGACTTGGTCCCCCTTTCCTCGGAGCTCGTCGGCTGGCGATTTGGTCATTTGTTTTTCGGCTTAATTGCTTTTTTGCATTCTTTTTGCTGCCCCGAAATGAACTCGCCTCGCCGATCCGCAAGACGGCGGCCCGTTCTCAGTGTCGACACCACACCCTCGCCCTCGCCCAAATCCAACAAGTCCTCCAAGTCCAAGACGCGCGCCCGCTCCTCGACCAAGGACTCGTATCCTCCACCCTCGTACCTCAACAGCCTCGCAAACCTCGCCATCGGCAGCGCCTCCACCTCCACCGTCCGTGGCGCGTCCGGCCCCAACGTCTCCAGGGTCTCGAGCGCAATCAGTTCGCTCACTGCACTCAATGCCACCGCCAACGCACACGCTTTTGCAAACACAAAAACCGCCACCGCGCTGCCCAACCAGCATCCTCGCTCCACCCCGGCGCTCGGTACCACCGTCATGAACAACGCACACGCGCTCGGCGCCAGCCTCGACATGGGCCCCGTGCGCTCCAGGACGCACTCGCTCTCGAACCAGCACTCGCTCTCGAACCAGCACGGCCACCACCAGAATCACCACGGCCACCCCGACGCAGGCCTGTCCGATTCCTTCCTCGACATGTACTCGCCCAGCGCCTCGTCCTTCCCCATGCCCGCCGCCAATGCCGCCGGTATGACAAGTATGACCAAGGAGAACCGCAACCCCATCATGGTCGAGGCCTCGTCCTCGCCGCCCTCGGCCCCCATGTTCGGCCAGCGCGACTCGCACGACCTCTCGCTGCCCTCGCGCCACGTCCGCGACTCCCTCGTCTCCAACATGCTGCTCTCGCTCGACCAGTTCTCCATGGGCCAAATGGCTCCCGCGCCCGCGCCCGCGCGCCCCAACTTTGACGACCGCCTCTACTCCCTCAACGACGCTGCCTCGTCCCAGCGCCCGGGGCACCGCCACCACAACTACAGCTCCGACTTTGACGGCCCGGACGATGCCAGCCGCGTCTCCGGCAGCATCTCGCACGGCCGCCGCAGCAACAGCAGCTCCGGCTTCCAGTCCAGCCTCGGCCGCATCAACAGCCTGCGCGAGACCGGCCACGGTCACGGCCACGGCGCGAACCGCGGCAGCGCCCCGAGCACGCCCCGCATGATGCACGCACGTGGCGGCAAGGGCAGCAAGAGCAGCAGTACCAGCACCAACAGCCTCGACACTGGCGGCTACGTCCAGGTCCTGGGCAGCCAGCGCTGGGCCAGTGGCTTCGGCGGGCGCTCCTCGAGCTTCGACCTCGGCCCGCGCCTGCCCGCGTCCAACAGCGCCGCGGCCGCGCCCGTCCAGCACCACCAGCAGCAGCACGCCCAAAACCAACTCGCTCAAAACATGCCCCAACAGCCGCCCTCGGGCACCCAGCCGTGGCACATTGAGTTTTCCAACAACTTCTTCTCGGAGCGCTACGACGATGCAGCGCCGACGCCGACGGTCCCCGGCGGCCCACGCAAGCTCAACCCGGCACCGTCGATGCCCGTCATGAAATCGCACCAGCCGCCACCGCCCGACCCGCCCGCGGCCCCTGAGCGCCACCGCAGCGTGCGCTCGTCGCGCAGCGCCACGGTCGGCCGGCCATCGCAGAAGCAAACAGGCAGTATGGCACCGGTTCTGCCCACGTTTGACCTCGACGCGGCGCCCGCGCCCAACATTGGCTACGAAAAGGCCAAGGAGCTCGTGCAGCCGCCCGTGCAGCAGCAGATCCCCGCACACCCTCTGCGCGAAAAGCCCAGCTTCTTCCGCCGCGTGTTCGGTTCGCTGCGTGACACTGTCGCAGGCGGCGAGCCTGTGCCACCAGTTCCTGCCACGAGTGGCGAACGGCGCGGCAGCGGCAACACCAGCAACGGCTGCACGTCGTCCACGTCGGTCGACACAAACGCTACCCGAAACAACACCAGTGCGGGCGGCGCAGCGCCAAACGCAAAGTCTCAAAGCACCCCGCCCTCCCGAGACAGCCACCACTCGTCCCACGCGACGCTACAGAAGAAGCCTTCTGGCTTTTTCCGTCGCCGCAAGAAGAGCATGTCCGAAGCCATGCCGCCGCCGCCGCTGCCCATGCCCATGCACGCGTCTGTGTCGCAGTCCCAGTCGCAGCCCACGCCGCCGTCCAAGGCGACGCGCAACGAGCCCCCGCTGCCGCCGACACCGTCACCAGACACCGACTACGACGACGGCTCGCCACTCGCACGCCCGCTGCCGACGCTCGCGCACACGCGCCCCGACCTGTTTGGCAAGAACGTGCCCAGTCCGTCGACGAGCCTCAGCCACGTCATGAGCCCGTACCTCGACGGCGACGCCACGGTGCCCAACACGCCGACGCCGATGCGCACGCAGCCGACGCAGCCGACGCAGCCGACGCAGCCAAGGCCCGACCTCGACGCCCTCTACTCGCCCGACCCGTCGGACCTGTCCGACTACGCGGCGCGCACGGCGCGCGGCTTTTCGCCCGACTACGAGCCGCCGCCGACGGCGACGATCCGGTCGGTCGACCCCGAGGCGTCGTCGGGCGACCTGCGCAAGCAGTTCTCCGCCAGCACGACGAGCGGCGGCTCAGCTGGGACGCCCACACGCCTGCCGCCCGCGATCCCGCCGCTGCACCCCGCGCGCACGGGCTCGTTCCTGAGCGACGACAGCGACGAGGACTCGCCGCGTCTGTCACTGGGCAAGACACTGACCAAGCACCGGTCCCAGCAGCTCGAGCAGGCGCGGCACAGCCCGCTGTCGCTGTCGCTGGCACCGACGACGAGCACGGACCGGCACCTGTCGCCAACCACGGCGCGGCACGCGAGCCTCGGCCCGCATAGCCCGCACAGCCCGCATAGCCCGCATAGCCCGCACAGCCCGGCAACGCCGACGACGCCGACGAGCCCGCTGACTGCGGGCAGTGACTCGCACGCGGGCAGCAAGATTAGCCTGCCGATTGAGAGCAACACGGCACTGCACAAGCCGCGATCGGTGTCGGCTGGCGTGACGCCAACATCGGCCGGCAGCAGCGCGGCGCACACGCCGATTGTGACGATTGACGGTGCGGAGATGCCGCACGCCAAGTCGGGCAACCTGCTGGACGAGCCAGAGTTTGTCGTGGGCAAGCCGACCGAGGACGACCGGCACAAGGCGCTCAACATTTTCCAGGGCAACGAGGATTTCATCAGCAAGGAAAAGGCGGCGGCGTGGATGGGCGAGGAGGGCCCGGTGCGGCAGCGCACGCTGCAGGCGTACATGGACCTGTACGATTTCCGGAACCAGTCGATTGTGAGCTCGCTGCGCGACATTTGCAGCCGGCTTATCCTGCGCGCGGAGACGCAGCAGGTGGACCGGATCCTCGTGTCGTTTTCGAACCGGTGGTGCGAGTGCAACCCGAAGCACGGTTTCAAGTCGCTCGACGTCGTGCACACCATTTGCTACTCGATTATGCTGCTCAACACGGACCTGCACCTGGCAGACATTGAGTCCAAGATGACGCGGTCGCAGTTTATCAAGAACACGATGACGTCGCTGCTGCACGTGGTGGCCGAGGCCGAGGCCGAGGCCGAGTCTGCGGCCAAGAAGGGCCGTCGGCCATCGGCCGACGACCGCGGGCTGGCGGCGCCGACGGCGCACGCGTCGCTGCCGCCGCGCGCCGAGTCGTCGCTGGGCCACCACGACGACTGCGGCCCGCTGGTCAAGGCGCCCTTCGAGGGCAACATGCGCGGCTGGGAGTCGCAGCTCGAGGTCGTCCTCAAGATCATCTACACGTCGATCCGCGACGAGCGGCTGCCCCTGTTTGGCGCCGACGCGGCGGCGCAGCAGAGCAGCAATAACCTGTCGGTCAAGGGCATGCTGAAGCGGACGCCGAGCGTGCTTAGCAAGGCGCCATCGGAGGGCCAAGGATCGACGCGCGGCCGCGTCAACGAGGCGAGCGCGCGCGCGGGCGGGTCGCGGTGGACGTCCAAGAGCCGGTCACGGGTGCGCGGGCCGACGGCGGCGGCCCCGAACGGGTTCGCGTCGAGCCGGACGAGCTTTGAGGATGCCAACTCGCTGTGGAGCCCGACGGTGTCGTCGGCGACGTGGAGCCGGCAGTCGCTGGGCCGGACGCACACGACCATGTCCATGGAGTCGTTTGGGTCGCAGTGGGCGCGCGGCGACTACCAGCAGTCGATTGGGTTCGCCAACGCGCTGAGCCAGGCCATTATCCGCGAGGACGGCCCGACGCCCGGCAGCGGGCACGGGCCGCCGTCGATGATGAGCGACGACCAGTCGGTGCTGCAGCGCGACGGGGGCGGGCTGCTGGACGACGAGTCGCTGGAGCTGGCGGGCCCGCCGTGGATCAAGGAGGGCATGGTGACGCACAAGCACCACCTGGACGGGCTGGACAAGAAGGCGCGCGAGCGCAACTGGAGCGAGGTCTTTGCCGTTGTGCAAAAAGGGCAGATGAGCCTCTTTTCCTTTACGCCGAACAAGTCGCTGCGGGCCAAGAGCCGGGGCCGCGGCGCGGCGGTGGCCAAGGGCGCCGTCGTGGGCGGCGGCAACTGGCAGGACAGTGCGACGAGCATGGGCACGTTTAGCCTGAAGCAGACGCTGGCGTCAGCGCTGCCGCCGCCGGGGTACTCGCGGCAGCGGCCACACGTGTGGGCGCTGAGCCTGCCGACGGGGGCGGTGCACCTGTTCCACGTGGGCACGGCCGAGATTTGCAAGGAGTTTGTCAACACGGCCAACTACTGGAGCGCGCGGCTGAGCACGCACCCGCTGGTGGGCGGCGTGTCGAACATGGAGTACGGGTGGAGCGACAGCATCATCAACAATGCGCTGGTGAGCGCCATCAAGAGCGAGTCGACGACGGCGCTGCCGACAAGCAGCAACACGGGCAACACGAACAGTGCTGCCAACACGGGCATCGGGCACTACCCGCCGTCGGCGTCGCGGCCGAGCTCGGCGGCGGCCGGGCGCGCCAGCATTGCATCGCGCAGCTCGTTCCGGTCCGGCCGGTCGGGGTCGTTTGACTTTGGACACGCGCGTACGGGCTCGGCCTCGAGCGGGTTCACGCAGACGGCGGTGGCGCTGGCGGGGTCGGCTGTGCGTGCGGGCAAGCTGCCGGGCGACCGGATCCACATTGCCGAGTGGACGCCGCCGACGCAGTCGCTGCGTGCGTCGACGCTCGGCGAGGCGGCACAGTTGCAGGCGCTGCTGGCGTACGTGACGGGCATCGAGGCGGAGCTGCAGGCGCACAATGCACTGCGGTCGCCGATGCTGCTGGCCTTTACGCCGCGCGGGCACAATGCGAACAAGGCAATGGCCAACTGGGAGCGCAAGAGCTCGCACCTCTTGCGCGAGATTGTCAAGTACCGCACGTACGTCGACTGCCTGGCCGAGGCAGAGCGGCGTCGCGGCGACGTGTACCAGGAGCGCGACATTGCACGACGCGCCGCACGTGGCGACGACAGCGTGCACTCGGACGACCAGAGCGTTGTGGAGTAGTTTTTCTTCTTTTTTCTTTTTTCCTTACTCTTCTTCTTTCTTCTTTTACTCTCCATTCTTTTCTTTCTCTTCTTTATTTCCCTTGTTCTCTTTCTTACTCTTTCTTCTTCTCTTGTCTCTGTCTTCTGCTGTTGTTCAATCTTCTCTGGAAGGCTTTTTCTATGTACAGTTGTCATGAATATTACGCTACACGCACTGCACGCGAAACACCCAGTCGCCGGTGCGCAGGTATGCACCAAAAGACGTTCGTGGCGAGCCTGACTCTGCTGCGACGGCGTCGTCGAGCTGGTGCAGTTTCCAGGCCCTCAGCAGCCAGCTGCAGACAAAGGCGACCAGGAAGCACAGGCCGGCAAAGAGCTGCACGTAGAGGTAGGCGTCGTCGCCGGCGTTGGCGTCGCGCAGACTCAGGCCGATGGCCTCGGCACACGTCGACGGGACGACCATGCTGACCCAGAGCACCGACAGCGCAGACGGCAGCAGCGGGATGCCGACAATTTCGGCGGCCACAGGGGCGACGGTGGCCCACAGGATACCGGCAAAGGCGCCGAGCAGGCTGTAGACGACGAGGCCGGCAAACGCCTTGCCGGCCAGGATCCACAGCAGCAGGGCGGCGACGCTGGCGACGAGCGTGCCGAGGCCCATGACGTTGATGCGGCCGACGGGGTCGCTCAAGAGACCAATGGCCGGTCGACCGAGGCCCTGCGAGAGGTTGAAGAGGGCGCCGACGAGCGAGCCCTGCGACGCCGAGCGGCCGACGGCCACGGCGTAGCTGGGCAGCGAGAAGACGACGATGACGTAGGCGAGGATGGAGAAGCAGCTCCAGGCGATGAAGAGCGTGTACTCGATGCGTCGGAACAGTTTGAGGTCGAAAGGGACGTGGATGGCG
Organism: Ophiostoma populinum; assembly: GCA_029298855.1. Taxonomy (NCBI): domain Eukaryota; kingdom Fungi; phylum Ascomycota; class Sordariomycetes; order Ophiostomatales; family Ophiostomataceae; genus Ophiostoma; species Ophiostoma populinum. The sequence goes on along the minus strand of JANSLU010000008.1, from coordinate 1,916,787 downwards.
CCGACGTGGCGGTTGCGGTCGCGCACGAGCAGCGCCGACGCGGAGTTGACGACGAAGCAGATGGCGGCAATGACGCGGAACGCCCAGGCGAGGCCAATGTTGCGGATCATTGCGTTCGTTGCGAGCGAGTACGTCAGGCCGCCGAAGCCCGAGCCGGCCGTGCCGAGCGCGTTGGCAAACGAGCGCCGACGCACGAACCACTGGGGCACGACGCCGACGGTCCCGACAAAGATGAAGCCCATGCCGGCGCCAAAGCAGACGCCCTGGCTCAGCAGCAGGTGCCAGATTCGCGTCGTAAACGAGGCGCCGACAAACGCGGCCGTCTCGAGCACGATGCCGACAAACAGCACTGGCCGCGTGCCGAAGCGGCCAATGAGCGCCGTCACGACCGGCGCGACCAGCAGCGCAATCGAAATGGACAGGCCGCCGATAAAGGCGTACGCGAGCGCGCTCGCATCGGAAAAGACGTCGTTGTTGAGGTAGTAGGCCAGGAAGACGGCGTACGACGAGTTGAGGCCCCACGTGTGTGCATTCAGCAGGAACACGGCCAGCACAATGACCCAGCCGTAGCCGCCCTCGGTAAACTCTTTTTCGGCGGCGGCAGGAGCGTCCGCGTCGCCGGTGTCGCCTGCCTGCGTCACCGAGACGGACGCATCTGCGTCGGTCCGGTCGGTCCGGTCATTCTGGTCGTTCTGAAGCGGCGCGACAGTGTCTGCCTCTGTCTTCTCCGGAGCGACGGCCGCTGGTTGTGTTGAAGACGCCATGCCGCTCAAGTCGAGTCAGAAAGTGCGGCGCCGTCTTTTATATCGAGAAAAATGAAAGTAGAAAAACGACGGCATTCGGCGTTGGCGGGATAAGGACGCTGCCAGAGAACGCTGCCAGAGAACGGCTGCCACCACAGATTACAAGCCGCCAGCGGCCAGGCGAGGTCGGCGCGTCGGCGCGTCGGCGTCGGCTGCTCGTGAGGAGACACGGGAATAGTGCGGGTGAGGACTCGCACGGCTTTAACGTTGAAAGTGGCAGTCGTTGCGATGCTGACAGAACAAATTTAACCCGGTCCCGCTTGCTGTTTCGGGCCACTAGCCGACCGCACTAGTTGAGCGCGCCGCGTGTAATGACCGGCCCCGACGCCGGTTACGGAGTTCGGCGTGATCTTGTGGTATCGTTTTTCCCTTACTCCAAATGACTCTGATCGTGTATTTACTCCAAAAGTGGCAAGACGTCGCCGTGTCCGTGTGGAGAAACGACGTTCCGTATTTATCAGCCCGGGAATAAGACCAAAGGATGCTCATGCAGCCAGGACTAATGGATTGGTCAGAGTAGGCGTATTTTGTTAATGTCGGTCCGTGATGTGCTTTTTACAGTCGGTCGCCGTGATGTGCTTTCCATGGTCGGGTTCTCTTCTGTTTACAGATCATGGAACAGTGAGTTGGTCACGTGATATGAGGATGAAATTGGACGAGATGTGAGCATATCACAATGCTAAGCTCATGACACGATTTTTTTAGCAGAGCCTAAGAGACTTTAATTTTCATCTATTTTAGTCCGTTTTTTAAAAATTAATCAAAGCAGAACTTGTTGTTTGCGAAAGCATCTAAATAAATCTGTCAAAAATTGAAAGCGACGCTGTACTTGCCTCTTTTGGCAGTCCCAAAGCATAAGCATTTCTAGTGGAAGCTTGTCTCACCGTATCATCAAGAGCCCAAGTTCCTTTGTGTACGATAGGTCTCTTTCAAGCTGCAGCGAAAGTGCGACCCAACCGAACGTATACGCATTGACGTGTCGCGACAACACACCGCATCTTCACGCCAGCGGTCTGTGGACGTGGACTGTGGACGGGATGACCCTGGTCAGCGTTTGCAGCGTTGCATCGCCGGCGCCGTCGACGTGACTCATTTGTTCTGGACGTTTGTTGTTGTGACTTTATGCGGTGGCTGGCAATGCGCTTGCATGTGAATCTCCTTTCTTGTGAGCTAGGAAGCCATGCACGGGCGGGCTCGTAAACGAACAACCAAACGACTAGTCTCACTTTCATTTCCAGTCGCTTCCACTCTCAATCTCACAGCTCGTGTTTTGACGATCTCTAAATAGTTAGACAGCCGCCCCTGGAAAACAGGCATTCTACGGAGTACTCACAACCGCTACACCTTTATTTACAGCAATACGAAAGTGCCTGCAGCCAGCGCCGGAATCGTGCGTCGGGCGCACGCCGATCTGGCGTTTGTCATTTTCGTACTCTGTACTCCGTAGATTGGGCGCAAAATAATCAATTTATTGTACTGGCGCGGTTGCTCCGTCAACAATCTTAAAGTGGAGTAAACAAAGTGCAGTTTGATCGTCTGCACTGAAGGCGAAAAGCAAACGCACAGTGCTCCGTAGTAAAGGGGAAATAATTATTATTACTTAGTATAAATTTACATTTAGTACGAGAACTCTTGAATTGAGAGCAGAAACGTAAACAAGACAAATCACAAACGCGCTTGCCACAATAAAAGGAAGCGACGACGCACCCTCTTTCCACGTCTTTGCGTCATCCTGCCCGCACCACCACGATCTCAGCCTTCGTCCTGCATTCCGGCCCGCCGCCACTGCCACGCTGTCTCACATTAGCGATAACCAGAAACGTCCGTTCTCCATACGAACCAAACCAGACCGCTGCCGCCCACAGCTCCTCCCAGCTGCGACTGCCCCAGCAACCCACCCGTGGCACAATTACGTCGTAGTAAACAACAACCTCCATCGTTCCTGCCTCGTGCCTCATTGTTCAAAAGGAAACTGCCAGAACTGCTGCTTCCTCCTGTAAATACTTCTGTCCTGCTCCAGACTCACCCAACCATCGTCACCCTTTCATCACACAACACACAACACACCACCTGCCACAAAACGTCCGTCCTGCCACGCCGCTGCTCACTGTCCACGCACAGAGCCGTCCCACCATGTCGACCTTTGGCCGGTCTTCAACGTCCCGCAAAGTGACGCCGCCATCGGCCGCCTACATGAACAATGACCAGTTTGGTGCGTCCACATGCCTCGTTCTCGCGAGCGCCCACATGCCTCGTTCTCTCGTTCTCGCGAGCGCCCACTGACCGACATCTGCAGCCAACTACCTCGCCGACCTCCGCAAGAGCCGCGTGTCTCGCCCTGGCGGTGCTCGCCCTCTGCCTCCCAATGGCTCTGCTCGCGTCTCCATTGGCAGTCGCGTGTCGGCTGGCTCTGATGCTCCTGCTGTCGATGCTCCTGCGTCCGTCTCTGCTCCTGTCTCTTCTGCTGCCTCCGACGCGCCCGTGCGGCCAACACCCTTCTCACGCCGCACAGCCTCACAAGCACCGTCGGCCCACGCCTCGGTATCGGGCCGGACCTCGCTCGGTGACCGCTCTGTCTGTGGCAGCACGTCGTCGCGCTACTCCACAATCAGCGGCCGCGGCCGCGACTACTACCCCGACAAGACCGTCGCTGCTCAGCCTGCCGTGCAGCCCCTGCGGCCCGACGAGATTGTGCCGACAGACACGTACATGGAGCGCGGCCAGCGGTGGATGGAAAAGGAAGAGGCCGTCTCGCTGCGCCACGCCCTCGAGGATATGGACCTCGCGGGCCAGCCAGCACCGGCACCGGCCACAAAGGCAGCCCGTCTCGTCACGCCCCCCGCCGACGCCGACGCCGACGAGCAGCGACTCTACACGGCCGCGCTCGACGAAGCGGCCGAGCTTGTCTACCAGCACCAGAACGGAATCAAGCCGCCCGAGCCCGGCGCGCCCTACCAGTACAAGCAGCACCTGCGCAAGAACAGCTACGCCTATGCCCGCACCGCTAGTGTCGGTCGGTACGGCGACGAGATTGAGCCGACGGGGCTCGCGCGCGATCCTGCGACGCGCTCTGTCTCGGGCAGCTCGGCGTCTTCGTCGGGCAGCGTCAGCGTCAGCGGCACCAAGCGCAGCCGGTACTCGTTTGGCACGAAACGTGCCGTGAGCGGTTCCAGCTCGTCGTCCAGTGGCAGCGACAAGAGCGTGCGCCAGAGCCTCGACAGCGTGCCGACCGAGTCGGCTGGTTCTGGTTCTGGTGGTGGTGGTGGTGGCGCGTTCCGTCTCAAGGGGTACACGGGCCTGTCTGGCGGGCCGTCTGCTTCCAAGAGCGCCAGTGCGGCCGTGACGCGTCGTCGCAGCAGCATGAAGCGCAGCATTAGCGGCGAGATTGAGAAGCCGTTCTCGGGCGACCAGATCTACGAGGAGCCCGAGGCGAGCATGTCCGATGGGAGGCAGACGAAGACAGTCACGGGCACGTCCACGTCCACGACGTCCACGGTCCTCGCGTCCAAGGCCGAGAGCACAGTCAATGTCGTCCACAAGGCGGCGGCACCGGCGTCGGGCTTTTCCAAGCTGCTGTCGCGCTACGAGATCCACCGCAATCCGCCGTCGCAGTCGCGCAACCCGCAGTACACGACCAACGAGCAGCCGGCCGAGCTCAAGGCCGTGCCGGTTGCCAAGGCCGTGGACGAGGTGCCGCGCAAGAACGGTGTTGAGATCCGCAGCGACGACATTCGCAATGCCACCAGCATGAAGCTCAAGGACCGCAACCCCCTGCTCCCGACCCCGTCGTTTGTCAGCGACAACCCGGGACGCCCGATTGTAAGCTTTGACGCACACTGGAAAGCCCCAGACGACAAGGTCAAGACGGCTACTGATACGAAGCCAGCCCAACCACCCCTCGCCCACGACCAAGCCCACGACCAAGCCCACGACCAACACCAAGAACGCAAAGACGCAAAGCCAGAGCCGCAAGACGAACCCAAGTTCCAGCCCCGCAACATCTTTGCGCGCCGCAAAGCCAACGCCAACACGGCGCCCGCTGCTGGGCCGCCTGCTCCGAATGTTTGGCCACAGCCGACGCAGCCACAACAACAGCAGCAGCCACAACAACAGCAGCCACAACAACAGCAGCCACAACAGCAGCAGCATCAACAGCCGCAGCAACAGCCACGCTCGCAAGCACGTAACATTTTCGCTCGGCCCAGCCCTGGCCAAGTGAGCAGTGGCCCTCGCCCGCTTCCGACAACGACGACTGCGACAACGACGACTGCGACGCCGACGACTGTGACGACGACAACGACTGCGACGAAACTGCCGGCTTCTCTGGCTTCTGCGACGGCAACGACTTCCACGACCCCGACTGCTGCGGCATCGGCTACGACCGCTACGAATATCACGACACCGACCAAGACACCCGCCCTCTCCGTGACCGAGCAGTCCCCCTCGGTGCCAGCACCTGCACCACTTCGCGCCGCTGCTCCTCCTGCCCCCTCGTCGACGACCAAGTCCTCGCCCATGCCCGTGCCGACGATTTCCGTCTCGAAAGACCCCTCGCCTGCTCCGCTCTCAAGAGCTCCCATTCCAACCATTTCCGTCTCGGAAGACCCATCGCCTACTCCGCGCGCAAGAGCTCCGGTGCCGACCATTTCCGTCTCGGCCTCGGACGAGCGTGTCCGCCCGCGCCAGATGCACCCGGTGCCGTCCATCTCCGTGTCCGAAGAGCCTGCCTACCACCGCCCATCGGTGCCTGCTGTCCCGAGCATTTCCGTGTCCGGCGTCCCGTCGATTTGTGTTTCCGACGAGCCGGAGCCGGCCTCGCGCAGCCAGATCTCCGTGCCCACCATTGTTCTGCCCGGCGACGACGATGAGCAGTCTGCTCATTCTAGCGTGCCATCGATCATCCTCCCCGGCCAACATGGTGCCCGCAGCCCGGCCCCGCCCCAGGTGACGGCGCCTTTTGGCTCTTCTGGCTCTTTTGGCTCTTCTGGCTCATCTGGCTCCACGAGCCGCCCGCTTCCGACGCCGGCCCGTCGTCCACACAGTCACTGGTCGCGTGCACCCCACACGCAAGGCCCGGCCTCGTCGACGGGCAGTGTTCGGAGCAGCCGGGCGACGGCCTGCTGCCACGAGTGCCGGTGCCCGATCGAGGGCCGCTTCATCTCACTCGCCGGTCTGCCTGGCGCCGGCGGCAACGGCAGCAACGGCTCCGAGCGTTTCCACCCGCAGTGCTTCCGCTGCTACTCGTGTGGCACGTCGCTCGAGGCTCTCGAGATCTCCTCGGAGCCCGACCACTTCCGCCAGGCCCGCATGGACCGCATTGCACGCCGGGCGCGCGGCGAACTGCTCGACGAGACGCCCGGCGAGACCATGGGCGAGGACGGCGACGAGCGCCTGCGCTTCTACTGCCACCTCGACTGGCACGAGCTGTTTGCGCCGCGCTGCAAGCACTGCACGACGCCCATTGTCGGCGAGCACATTGTCGCGCTGGGCGCGCACTGGCACGTCGGCCACTTTTTCTGCGCCGAGTGCGGCGACCCGTTTGACGCGACGGCCACACACATTGAAAAGGACGGCTACGCGTGGTGCATCAAGTGCCAGACAAAACGCACCGAGCGCCGCGCGCCCAAGTGCCGCGCGTGCGGCACAGCCGTCATTGGCCAGTACGTGCAGGCGCTCGCGGCAGAGTGGCACGACGACTGTTTCCGCTGCGCCGTCTGCCGAGGCGGCTTTCCCGACGGCCAGATCTTCCCGCGGCAGGGCACGGGCGGACTCATGCAGGTCGTCTGCACCGGCTGTCGGCAGCGCGAGCTCAAGGCGTGATTTGTTGACTTGATTTTTTGATATATGGTGCTTTGGAGTTTTTGTCGATACTTGGATATGTTTTAGCGTCCTGTTACTTGCCTTCTTAATTCACGATGCACACGCTCCCATACAAGAAACAGATATGTAAATACTGGGCAATGAAGCAAAAAGCAAACGCAAATCTGACACGGTACCGAGTGGCAATCGCCGAGCCTGATCCTATGCTATGTCCGCCCCCACGCCTTTGCCTGTTTTCTAGCAAAACAAGCGCGTACTGGACGGTCAAGACACGCGTATCTGGCTCCCGTCTGGCCACTCCCCATCCTCCTACATTACGCCTGCCAGCCCAGACGTGACTGTGCTGGCCTGGCTATTGGCTATCTGTCTGGGTCTGACTGTCTGGCTGTCTGGCATGGCCGTGGTGTCCAATGCCGGGCCCGGCTGCCGTATTTGTCAATGTCGCGTGCGCGAGATCGGTGGAGACGACGTGGTGCTTCTGCCTTACAGGCCGCCGCCAAGCTGCTCCTGGTGCACCTCGAGCGTGTCCGAGTCCTGCATCTCGAGCTGGTGGGTTAGCTTTTTCCTTTTTCACATCTTCAAAAGATCCAAAAAGTGAAAGGCTTACTGTCTCGGGCGTGTCGGTTGCCTGTACGCGCTGGCCGTCAAAGAGGAAACGCACAGAGCTGACAGACTTGCCCTGGCGTTCGCAGAACGCCTGCATCAGCTTCTCGAGCTTCGTCGTGCGCTTGATCTTGAAAAAGACCTCGTTATTGTTATCGGTCACCTTGATGTTGAGGTGCTCAATGTCCTTGGTCTCGTCGGCCATTGTGATGGTTGTGCTGGCGGACGGTTAGCACTGGATTCGATCGATGGTACCAGTGTTGTGCCCAACGCGTCGTGGGCGACCCGGCGCCCGCCCTGGCGCCCTGGCGGCCGTCGCCCAGCCTGGCTAGGCCCATCCGAGACGCGCGCGGCGGTCGGGGTCAATCGGCTGGGCAGAGCCGTGACGGCGGGCCAGGCACCTCGAAAGAACCCCCCGGCGACGGCGAAGCCGATACGAGCGCGGGTCGACGCGTGCTTACCTGGTTGTAGAGGGAGGTGTGATGCGACAGGTGTCGTGGCCGGAAGCGTGTCGAGACTGGCGTGCAGGGCGTGCAGGGCGTGCAGTGCGGGCGAGAGGGCCACGGTGGTCGTTGGAGCGGTTTGAAGCTCGATGCGAGGTGCGCGAGGCAGGTGTGCTGGAGGCGAGACAAGAGAGTCTACGGGTTGTGTGGGTTGCGAGGTGTACGGAGTAGATGGAAGAGGCGAACGGAAAAAGGGCAGACGACAGACGTTTGTGACTGCAGTTGAAGGGCAAAATAGCGGGGGCCTGAGGCTGACGAGCGCCAGTGCCAAACGACTACCTACACTACACTATATTTACAGTGAAGGCGGGGCGGTGGCGGTGGCTTCAGCGCGAAAAAGGCGCCCTTCCAGCGCCTTCATCGCGACAGTGAAGCTGTGAGACGGAACAGGAAGGCTGTGGGTCTGTCGCAAACAAAAGGCAGCAGCGACGACGAGACGACCCGTGTGTAAACGCAGCATTGTATGGAAGTAAATAGTTACGTGGCGTATATTGGCTTGTGTATTTTATACTGCAAATGCAAAGCCGTAGAAGCGGACCCGTAATCGACGAGCAGACCAGACGGCAGGTGCAACGGACCCAGATCGATCGTCTTGCCTCTTGTCTTCTTCCCTTCACGCAACGTTGGCCAGCACAAACGACATGGTAGGACTGATAGGACTGACGCACCGCTTCACGCGACACGGCTGACCATGCAGGGCAAGCTCGAGCACGACCTGGCGACGGACCCGGCCTGCCACCCGCGCGCAGTGAGTTGACCTTGCTTTGCGACGAGTCTGCTGACATGCTGACATGCTGACGAATAGTGCGCGATCCAGAGTACATTGACAGACCCGTGATGGTACTGACACATGCTAACGTGCAGACTGCCTCCAGAAGAACGGGTTCGACCAGAGCCGGTGCGAGAAGCTGATTGACGCGCTCTACGAGTGCTGTGGCGCGTTCTACGCACGCCACGGCGACGACGCGCGAGTCGTCAGCTGCCCCAAGCCGAACCTGCTGCGGCTCAAGATGAAGCAGCGCGCGCAGACCCTCACATAGTGGGAGACTGATGGGAGACAGAGTAAAGATGTACATTCGTCCACATAACGGTGCCAAAAGCTGCAAATATGCAATTTGAACAACAATTTCGGAGAGCGATTTCCTCTAGGCATTCATTGAGCACGCTGGAGATCCTCATGGAACCTGAACAAGCAGTAAAAATCCTGTTCCGAGACTCTAATATGAAAGCCGACAATTAAGACATTGATGAAGAGAAGAGGAAACTGGCAAAGCGAGAAAATTTCAGTCTATTTATGGTGGAATTCGGCCGCGGTGGAAAAGATCACGTGATCGTTCACCGCCTTGATTAGTCAGAAAATGAAATGGACTAGTGCCAGAGCTGTCGCTGTTCTGACTGTTGGTGGTCTTTTCAGCGCGTCGACGCGCCCAGCGCCCTGAAGAGCTCAATTGCAGACCCGCCCAAAAGTCAACAAACGTGCCCAAGCACAAAGGCCGAACGACGACGACGCCAGCATTGGCGACAGGAGCAAGCATCGACCCTTCTCTTTCTTTTGACAATCGACCTGCCGCACGACGACGACGATTGATTGACAGGACGATTCCACCGCCTGCGCTTCCACTCGCCTGCTGATTGAACCCGACCCCGACGACACCATGGCCTTTGCCGAGGGCAGCCCCGAGGCGTCCGAGGTGTGCTTGGACCACCTGGCCGACGACGTGGGCGAGGAGGTGGAGGTGTTTGCCAAGTTCCTTGACGAGTGCGTGCTGGCGCGCGGGTCGGCACCCGAGCAGCGTGCACGCATCTTCAAGCTGGTCGACCACTACTACGGCTACGCACGCGACACGGCGGACGCGCTGCGCGAGCGCCAGCGGCTCGACCGGCTGGCACGCGGCGGGAGCCGCGACAGCACGAGCAGCAGCATCGCCGAGGGCCCGACACGACCCGTTCGCCGGGCCGGGCTTCGGTCGGGCACTATGGAGACGGCGTCGTCGGCGTCGTCGGCCCTGGTGCCGGCGGCGGGCGACGACGACGAGCTGGAGCGCGAGGAGGCGGAACGCACGGCGGCGAGCGCGCAGCGGTGGGAGGAGGAGGCACAGACGTGGGACCTGCTGCGGCGGCTGCTGCCATTACGATACCGCGACGCACCCGGCTCGACGTCTGGGCCGAAAAGCGGCCGATCGACCGGGACGAGCACCGGCCCCGGCGCGCCGCCACAGTCGCGTCGCGAGTACTGGGCCGACTTTCTCAACGAGCCCAAGGCGCTCGAGCGCAAGACGATTGTCGAGTGGCTGCAGGCGAGTGCGAGCAGCAGCGGTGCGAGCATTGACGAGCTGGTGGCGGATCTGCAGCGCAACTCGGAGCGCGGCGAGATTATGACGCACGGCTGGCTGCACACGCGTGGCGCCATCAAGCAGCACAAGCGGCTGGTGGCGACGTCCGAGGTGCTGGACCCTGCGAGCGACGGCGTCACCGGCTCGAACCTGGACGCACCGGTCCGCCTGGTGACGCAGCTGGACCCCGACGTTGTGGCCCGCCAGAGCGGACGCCGGCTCGCGCCCGAGGACGTCTTTTTTGAGCAGGCCATCTGGCGCGGGTGCTACGAGCTGCTGCGGCGCGGCAAGAGCATGGCGGAGATGCGCGACTGGTGTGCCGAGCGCACCGAGGTGTGGCGTGCGGCGTCGGTGTCGGCGCTCCCCATGGCGGCCGGCAGTGCCGACGACGACGACGTACCCGACTTTGACGCGGTGTCGACGGTTCTGTGGCGGCGGCTGTGCTACCGGCTGTCGCAGGCGCCGGCGTCGGACAGCGCGGGCGGCGTGTACGAGCGCGCCGTCTACGGCATCCTGTCGGGCGACCTGCTGAGCGTCGAGGCCGTTGGGCGGTCGTGGGACGACGCCGTGTTTGCCCGGTACAATGCCGACCTGCGTGCCCAGTTTGACGCGTACCTGATCCGGCAGTCGGACCCGGCGGCCGTGCACGCGGTGCAAGTGCAGCATGGCGACGTGCCGACGGGCAGCCACGCACACACGGACTATGTGTCGCGCAAACTCGGGTCACTGGACGTGCGCAAGGACCGCGATGCGTCCAAGACGACGACGACGGCGACGACGGCGACGACGGCCACACCGGCCACGCCGGCCAAGGCGCTGCAGGCGGCCGTCATTGACGAGAAGCTGGACCAGTACCTGTACCAGCAGGGCGTCTTGCTGGCGGCGTACGCGAACAAGGACGGCGCGTCGAAGCTGGTGCCGCAGTACGATGGCGCCGTCGGCGTCAAGGGCGACACGCGCACCAAGTTTGTGGCGGCGACGGACGTGCACGGGCTGCGCGTACTGGCGCACGTACTGATTGTCGTGGCGGCGCTCGACAAGCTCGACGGACGTGGCAAGGACGCGGCGGCGCTGGGCCCGCTGGCGCGGCGGCACCAGACCGAGGAGCACGCCGTCGCGAGCTACATTAGCTTCCTGCGGCTCGCCCAGCTCGAGGAGCTCGTGCCGCTGTACGCGTCGCGGCTGCTGGGCGAGCGCGCGTACGCCAACATGGCGCTCAACCTGGTGCACGTCGAGGACCACGAGACGCAGGTGCGGCTGCTGCAGCTGATGCGCAAGGTCGGCCTCGACGCCGTCAAGTTTGTGCAGACCCTGCCGCACCTTTTCCTGGCTGATGTGGAGGAGGAGGAGGACGGCGACTTTGTGCTGGACGCACTGGCCGACGGACCGCCGTCGCTCAAGTTTGGCCGCCAGATCAAGACGGGCCTGTTTGGGTCCGGGCCGGTGTCCGACACCAACGATACCAACGACACCTCCGACGACGACGTTATTGTCGTCGACAAGCGCGACGAGCTGCTGATCCGTGCCATGGAGTGGATGATGCTCGTCGACGGACTGGCGCTCGAGCTGTGCGACATTGGCGTGCGCGTGCACTCGTACTTTCTGCGCACCGGACGCCTGTCGGCCGCGCGCGTGCTCGTTGCGCGTGTCGCGTGCGCCGACATTGTGCGCCACAAGACGGCCCTGGGCGCCGACCTCGCCGACGACCCGGACCCCGCGTGGTGGGACGACATTTTTGGCGCGTCTGCGCGCGTCGCCGACCCTGATGCCATGCTCGACGCCGACCCCGACGCCATGCTCGACGCCGACGACGACGACGCCGTGTCGCGCACCCTCGTCGCCGCCCACGCCCGGCCACTGTACGAGCTCGAGTGCATGGTCAACGCGCTCGACTGCCTCGAGACGACCGGCGTCCTCGCCCAGGCCGTGGCCAACATCCACACAGTGTACGTACATCCTCTGCCATCCGTGACGTGTGCCCTACTGACCGCCAGTGACCCCGCCCAGAACCGCCAGGTGGCCAAGAGCATCGACGACAACGCCAAGCTGATGCGCGGGTACATGAAGCCGCTGCTCGCCGGCTGGCTGCTGCACACCGTCGACGACGACCCCGCGCGCGCGCGCCTTCGCACACTGTACCTGCCACAGGTCGTCATTGGCTTCGCCAGCACGCTGCACTTTGCCGGCACCACCAGCTCGCGCGACTACATGCTCGAGTGCATGGAGCTCGCCGCGCTCGTCGCCGCGCCCGACAGCGACGTCGCCGGCGTGCTCGTTGCTACGGGCCGCATGAAGGAGCTCGTCGAGTCGTTTGCCTCGTGCAGCAAGGCGCTCGCCATCTGGACCAGCGACATGAAAAAGGGGCCTGGTGCGGGGTCCAAGAAGACGCGCGAGCTCGGCTGGTCCCGCGAGCTCTGGTCCGTCAAGCAGTAGCTGTCTCTTTTTGTTTTTTGTTCATATCGTTCTATCTGGATCTCGTTTGCGGCCATTGATTTTGACTGTTTATACAGTAATTTGCGCCTATTGATTTTGACTGTTTATACAGTAGTGCTACAGCTTCGCCAACAACCCCCGGACAAAGGCGCGCAGCTCGCCCACGGGCACGTCCTGCTTGACGCCCAGCTGCCGGCACTGCACCTCGACCAGCCCGTGCTTTGGCAGCGGCTCGCCCACCGTGTGCGTCCCCCCGGTGCTCGTGCGCCAGCCCTTGCCGATGACGACCGTGACGGGAAACCCGACGACATCGGCGTCCTTGAGCCGCTCCGCCAGCCGCAGACCCGGTCGGTCGTCGAGCAGCACCTCGTCGGCGTCGATGCCCCTCGTCTCGTCGGCGTCGAGGTCCGTCAGCACATCGTAGACGGCCTCTGCGACGGTGCCCATGGCCGCGTCCTTGCCCGTGTCGGCCAGGACCACGGCCTCGTACGGTGCAATCGCGCGTGGCCACTGCAGCCCGCGCCGGTCGGCCAGGTGGTCGGCGACGGCGCCCAGGATCCGCGACACGCCCAGTCCGTAGCACCCCATGACGGGCGTCAGCCGGCTGCCGCCGCCGTCGCCCTGTCCCTGCGCCGTCATCACCGTCAGGCCGAGCGCGTCGGCGCTCGTGTAGCGCGTGCCCAGGTAGAACGTGTGCCCGAGCTCAATGGCACGGTCGACGACGAGCGTTCCTTTTGCGCCACAGCTCGTGCAGTCGTCGCCCGTGCGTGCCTTGACAAAGTTGAAGCCCAGGGCCGCCGTCGACGCCGGCGTGCTCTGGGGGTCTTGTACCTCGAGCGCATGCTGGATCATGTCTGCGCTCGGCACCGTCTTCCGGTACGGCCACGACAGCACGTCAATGGCCTCGGGCCGGTCCGATAGAACGTGGCGCAGGCGCCAGTCGACCAGGTTGACGATGCGTGGTTTGGTGGTCGTCAGGCCCGCCAGCATCAGCGTGCGCTGCCACGCGCCCGGCACGTCCTCGAGGCTCGCGTCCAGCGTCGGCACCACCGCCTTGACCGCGTGAACGTCAATGTCCTCGTCCGTCAGGGGCGTGTCGGTCGTGTCGGTCGCGCCTTCCCCGCTCAGCGACGCCGGGTACCACACATTGACGAGCGTCTGGCGGTCCTTGGAGATGCCGCGCCACGCACGCACCGACGCAACGTTTTGGCTCGCGTACTTGTTCGGCGTCGTCGCCGGTACCGGCGCCGCGAGCACCTCGAGGTTCGCCGACAGCCGGCAGTGCGTGCAGTGCGCCACGTGGTCCTCGCCGAGCGACGCCGGCAGGTGGTACTCGTGGCTCAGGTCGCCGCCCATGTCGCCCGAGCTCGCACGCGCCGCCTGTACCGGCACCCGGAGCTCGCGGAAAATGGCCGCGTACGCACCGCGCACCTGCTCGTACGTCTCCATCGCCGCCTCGGGCGACGCGTCAAACGTGTACAGGTCCTTCATGATAAACTCGCGCGACCGCAGGATCCCGTGCCGCGGCCGCATCTCGTCGCGGTACTTGCGGGCTGTCGTTAGTAATGGGCAGACAGAACGAGAGAAAACGTACTAATCTGGTACAGACGAACTGGCAGGTCGCGGTACGACTTGATGTTTTGCGACACGAGCTCCGTGATTTCCTCTTCGTGCGTCGGCGACAGGATGTACTTGCCGTTTTTGCGGTCCGTAAATGTAAAGAGCTACCCGTCAGTTTTTGTTGGTCATCACGCCGCGCCAGATTGCCTCACCTCGCCCTGCACGCTCTCGAGCCGCCCGCTCTTGGCCCACAGCTTCTCCGTCGAGATTGTCGACAGCGACACCCGCGAGCACCCAATCGCCCGCATGTGCTTGTCCACGACCGCCTCGATCTTGTCCTGCACGCGCAGCCCCAGCGGCAGCATGTGGAACACGCCCGCGTGTGCCTGTCGGAAGAAACCCGCCCGCACCAGCTTCGCGTGTGATTCTGCTCGTCAGCGGTGTCAGCGGTGTACGACTGTCTACGTCTTGCCAGGGTCACGACCTACCCTCGTCCTGCTTGGCGTCCGACAGCTTCACCTTGGGCGCCGGCGTCCATACATTGGCCCACCGCGTTCTGTGGTCCAGCGTGACATGCCGTCTCTGGTCGGTTAGCAGGTGGACAGCAGGTGGACGAGGCCTTAAACCTAGGGAGAGCCTCGAGCACTCACGTCACTTTTCAGCCGAAACACCAGTTGCGGCACATGGCTCGGCCTCGCTCCCAGTGCCGCCCGGACCTGCAGTGGCCGGGACAGCATGGCAATCTCGGGTATCCTGGAATCGACCTGGAAATGAAATCCGTGCCGGAATGGGCTGCTGGCGGCTTCTTCAATCGAATGCTTGACCTGGTAGCCGACGTCGATAGCTTCCTCGGGATTACATAATACAAATGGCATGCCTCGTCCTGGCCGTTGAGTGGCTTCCATGTCAGGAAGGCGGTCAGAGCTAGCGCGTTTTGACAGCGGATCTCACCATATTTGATTGGCCCGTTTCATCAGCATCTCCATTATATTTTGAAAAGAGTGGACCAATCTGCAAAAGCCTGGCGAAAAAAAGTTTCGACGGCAGGCGCCATGCACTCGACGCAGGTGCAATCGATGAATCTGCGGGCACCTTTGCAGCAGCCACGATACCCCGGCTGTTCTCAACCACCAACAGGACGTCACCAGATCTACCATGGCGCCAAAGTCGAAGCAGCAAAAGGGCGCCGGCGCGTCGGCCGTGTCCATGCCGTCGTTCAACTCGGACACCCTCGCGCAGCTGACGGCCAAGATTGACCGCAACCTCGAACACCAAAATGTGCAGAAACTGAACGGCACGAAGCCCAAGGCCGACAAGGCCGAAAAGAGCAACAAGACCGAAAAGAAGAGCGACAAGAAGAACGGCAAGCGCAAGCGCGACGACGAGGACGCTGGCGCCAAGGCGCCCAAGACGCACAAGAAGGACAAGGCCGCATCGCCAGCACCGAAACTCGTCAGCATGGCCGACGGCAAGCCCGACAAGCCCGACAAGACGGAAAAGACGGAACAGACTGAAAAGACGGAAAAGACGGAAAAGACGGACAAAAAGGCGCTCATGCTCGACGAGATCAAGGCGCTCGGCGGCGACGAGGCTGACCTGGAACTGGTCGACGGCATCGACTCGGACGCCGAGGACGGCGCCCCCAAGCCCGCGGCCAACGACGACCTGGCCCTCGACGCGTCGTTTGCGTCGGAGCTGGCCAAGTTTGCCGCCGGCCTCGGCTTTGACCAAGTCCAGCTCGAGGACGAGGAGGAGGAGGAGGAGGTCGAAGACGAGGTCGAAGACGAAGACGAAGAGGACGACGACGACAACGAGGCCGAGACAAAGCCACAGATTCTGGAGCCGCCAAAAGAGGTGGCAAAACCGGCGCCGTCGACAGACCCGTTCCCCAAGAACCCGCGCTTCGCCAAGCTGGCGCTCGAGCCCCGCACCGACTGGTACAACGCCCCCGTCGCCGTGCTGCCCGCCCCCGTGTCCGACGACGTCAGCCGCTACAGCCACGCCCTGACGCAGCTCAAGGCGTACGCCGAGACGCTCGTCGAGGCCGACTCGGCGACGTACCGCGCCGTGTCGCAGCACTCGTCGAGCAGCCGCTTCATGTCGACCATTATGGCCTCGGGTACCATGTCCGACAAGGTGTCGGCGCTGACGCTCGAGGTGCAGGAGGCGCCCGTGCACAATGCCAAGGCGTTTGAGCAGCTCGTCGCGCTCGCCGGCAAGCGCAGCCGCGGCGCCGCCATTGCGGCCCTCGGCGCGCTCGTCGATCTGCTCGGCAATGGCGACGTGCTGCCGGGCGACCGCCGGCTGCGCACGTTCCACAGCCAGCCGCAGCTGATTGGCGCGCTGCAGGCGGCCGGCCCGTCGTGCGCGTACTGGACGGCCGTCGGCCGCGGCGCCGACGTGCCGCTGCCCGGCGGCATCACCAAGGCGCACCTGATGCTGTGGCAGTACGAGGACTGGCTCAAGGACCAGTTCTTCCAGCTCATTCAGCAGCTCGAGGTGTGGTGCAACGACGAGATTGAGTACTCGCGCACGCGCTCGCTCGATTTCGTCTTTGGGCTGCTCAAGAGCAAGCCCGAGCAGGAGGCCAACCTGCTGCGGCTGCTCGTCAACAAGCTGGGCGACCGCGAGCGCAAGATTGCGTCGCGCGCGTCGTACCTGCTGCTGCAGCTCTTCAACCTGCACCCCGGCATGAAAAAGGTGGTCATTGCGACGATTGAGCAGGAGGTGCTCTTGCGGCCGGGCCAGAGCCTGCGCGCCAAGTACTACGCCATCAACACGTTGAACCAGACCATCCTGAGCAACAAGGACCCCGCGACGGCCGACACGCTCGTGCGCATCTACTTTGACCTCTTCCTCGGCCTGCTCAAGAGCGGCGCGCTCGGCGCCATGGACTTTTCCGAAGAGGGCAAGGCGGCCGACAAGGCGGCGGCCGAGAAGGAGCGGAAGGGCAAAAAGTACCGCCGCGGCGACAAGGACCACAAGACGAACCGCGCCGAGGCCCGGGCCAAGGAGTCGGCCAAGAACGAGGGCAACGAGCGCGACGTGGCCGAGAAGCTGGTGTCGGGTCTCCTGACGGGCGTCAACCGCGCGATTCCCTTTGCCAACACGGACAGCGCGACGCTCGAGCAGCACATTGACACGCTCTTCCGCATCACGCACTCGTCCAACTTCAACACGAGCATCCAGGCGCTGATGCTGGTGCAGACCGTGGCCGCCAGCAAGCAGGTGGCCGTCGAGCGCTTCTACCGCACGCTCTACGAGTCGCTGCTGGACCCGCGCCTGGTCACGTCGTCCAAGCAGGCCATGTACCTCAACCTGCTCTACCGCGCCCTCAAAAACGACCTGGACGGACGCCGCGTCAAGGCGTTTGCCAAGCGTATGCTGCAGATTGCGACGCTGCACCAGCCGCCGTTTGTGTGCGGCATGCTCTACATGATTGCCGACCTCGAGACGACCTTTCCCGACATGCGCGCGATGCTGACGGAGCCCGAGCACGACGACGACGACGAGGACGAGCACTACGAGGACGTGCCCGAGGACGGCTCCGCACCAGCTGCAGCCCCGCCCAAGGAGACGCCGGCGCGTGCCGTGTACGACGGCCGGAAGCGCGACCCCGAGTACAGCAACGCGCAGCGCAGCTGTCTGTGGGAGCTGCTGCCCTTCTTTGCACACTACCACCCGTCGGTGACGGCGTACGTGAGCAACGTGCTGACGCGCGACCAGGACCTGGCCAAGCCGGACATTGCCAACCACACGCTGATGCACTTCCTCGACAAGTTTGTCTACCGCAACCCGCGCGCCGTCGACGTGGCGGCGTCCAAGGCGGGCCTGAAAAAGGCACGCGGCACGTCGATTATGCAGCCAATGGCGACGGCGTCGGCGACGGGCGCGGCGCAGATTGTGGCGCCGGGCAAGGCGGGCCTGGACGGCGCACGCAAGAGCGTCGCCATCAACTCGGCCGCCTTTTGGAGCCAGGACGCCAAGGACGTGGCCGTCGAGGACGCCTTCTTCCACACCTACTTTTCGCAGGTCGGCAAGCAGGCACAGACGAGCCGTGCCGCGAAGCGCGCCGCGAAGCAGGAGAAGGCGGCAGCACGCGAGGCAGCAGGCGGTGCCGCGTCGGACGACGAGGACGCCGAAGACGCCGAAGAAGAAATTTGGCAGGCGCTCAAGGGTTCGCGGCCCGATATCGAGGACGAGGGCGGCGCCGACGGCATGGCGGACATGGACGACGACGAGGACGACCTGTCGGGCCTCGAGTCGCTGCTCAACATGTCCGACGACGACGACAGCGACTTTGGCGACGACAGCATGGACGTCGACGGCGACGACGACGGCGGTGTCGAGTTTGCCAACTTTAGCGACGACGACGACGACGACGACGACGACGACGACGACGAGGCGGGTGGCGCGGCCGTCGATGCCGACGGGCTCGTGGCCGTCGACACAGGCGACGACGAGCTCAACGAGAACGCCAAGCGCAGAAAGGAGCAGCGCGAGCGGCGCAAGAAGATGCGCGCGATGCCCATGTTTGCGTCGGCCGACGACTACGCCGAGATGCTCGGTGCCGAGCCAGACGATTTTTAGTTGTCGCATTTTTAGTTTTTTCATTCTGTCACTTTTTGTCCATTTTGTCGCAATTTTTTTTGTTTCTTGTTTAGGTTTGGGAAGCATAATCATGGATTTCGACCACAAAAAAGCTGTCGGAATGAAACGCAAAACGAGATGGAGCTCCTACTTATTTTAAATATGTGCTTCTCAATACACCACGTAGACAGCCACAGGCAGGGTCTGTGGCGGTGCGCACCAGCCACAACCAGAGCGGGCCCCCCCACTGCACCTTCCTCGGCACGTCGCGATTACATAATATCTCAAGCTTCGCTCATCGCATCATCAGTTCAACGCAGTCCGTGTCGTCTCCCATCCACCTCACCGCAACATGTCCGCCATGCGGGCTGCCGTGCCGCACCGGGCTCTCGCCGGATCTGCGCCGGCGCGCGTGCTGCACCAGCAGCCGCGGCTCTTCCACGCCGGCTTCCGGCTCTCGTCACAACCGCCACACGCCACGAATCGGCGCGCTGCCCAGACACTCGACCCATTCAAGATGGCCGTGTTGAAACGTACGTCCTGCTGTCTTTCTTTTTCTTTTTCGTCCTGCTGACCCGCAGGCGCCTTCTCGTCAGGCAACGCACTGCCACCACCACAGAAAAAGTCCATGGGCCGCCTCTTTCTGTCGGGCGCGCTGTCCATGCTCGGCTTCTGGTTTGCCGTGACGCTCGGGTACGCGGCGGGTGCCGCGTACTTTCTGGCCCCGCTCGGGGCCGGCATGCAAGCGGAAAAGGCCGTGGCCCAGACGCAGGCACAGTACATTATCGAGGGCGACCACGAAGGGTTCGCCAACGTTGACGTGCCGGGCAAACCCCCACTGACGCCCCTGGAGCGCGAGCTGCTCAAGGAGCGCCTGGCCGAGACCCGCAAGGCCATTGCCGGGCAGCTGGACCAACTGTGGCACCGCGCTGATTCCCTGGAGCCGGCACTCGAGGAGGTCGTTGACCCCGTCTTCCAGCGCCTGCTGCCGACGCTGCGCGACAATACGATGCTGACGGGTATCCTCAACACGCCCAACGGTCTGCCGGCGCCGATTGTGGTGGCGCGCCCCGAGGGCGGCGGCCGCTGCATCATGGCCATGTACGTCGGCAAGGACATGTGCGGCCACGACGGTATCGTGCACGGCGGGTTTCTGGCGACGGCGTTTGACGAGGCAATGGCGCGCGCGTGCTTCCCACAGCTGCCCGGCGGCATGGGCGTGACGGCCAGCCTCGAAGTCGACTACCACGCGCCCGTGCGCACCGACTGCGTCGTCTACGTCGTTGCGCACGTCGTCAAGGTCGAGGGGCGCCGTGCCAAGGTGCATGCGTTTATCGGCTCGTCCCTGACCGACCCCAAGGAACCCCTCGCGTCTGCGCGTGCCGACTTTGCCGCGCCGCGGTCGATGCCGGTAAGTTTTCACTTTTTCTCTTTTCACGTTTTCACTTGCGTCTTGGTCGCACGTGCTAACTTGCCAGAACGTCAAGCCGTACCTGGACATGCTCGGTCTCACGCCGTACGTTGGCCTCTGATCGCGGTCAGATTATGTTAATACCTAGTCTGCCACGTTGACTTTTAAATACAGAACAAGCAGCAGCCCAAACAGCCCAAACTCCATGACCCCTGCGCCTTATTGTACATGATGCAATGAAAGAAGAAAAAAAGAAGAAAGAAAAAAGAAATATTACAGAAGCCGAATGGCCATGGTGAGCAGCATCGGCACGGCAGCCACGGCGACGACGCGCAGAGCACTGTCGGCACGAGCATAGGCAGCGGCCGCGCTGTTGGCGTTGATAAAGGGCGTCGAGTCGGTCGTGTCAAAGGCCGGCGCCTGTGTGGTGGTGGTGGTGCTCTTTTGCAGGGTCGTCGTTGTCGCGTCGGTCGCGACTGCCGGCGCAGCTGTTTCCTGCGTGCTTTCGGCCAGTGCTGAGGTTGCTTCCACGACGTCCGACGTTGTCGATTCCGTCGAGGATGTCGAGGATGTCGAGGACGTCGCCGAGGATGTCGAGGATGTCGAGGATGTCGAGGATGTCGTCGGCGTAGATGTAGAAGATGGCGTCTTTGTAGACGTCGCTGCTGGCGTCGGCGTCGTTGTGGCGGTGCTGATCGTCGTGGGCTGCGTGGCGACCGTCGTCTGGGCGGACGCCGCCGGCACCGATGTCTTGGTCACCGTCTTGGTCACGGTGCCGCCGAGCACCTGCGAGACGAGACTGCTGGCCTCGGACAGCGCAGAGCTCAATCGTGACGTCGGCACGTCGCGGTCGGCGCTGGCACAGGCGGTGCTCACGACGCCGAGGAACTGGTCGTCGATCTGGCCAATGACGTCGTCGGCCGTCGACGTGGTATCGCCGAGCAGGCAGAAGCCGGCGATGCACTCAATCACGTCGCCGAGAAAGCCCGACGACGCCGACGCGGAGCAGACGCACTTGGTGCTGGTGGCGCGGCAGCCGCTGTTGGCGACGCAGATGCCGAGGCAGCCCGTAAAGTTGATGGACGACGACGAGGACGCTGTCGCCGGAACAGCAACCAGAAGAAGAGCAAGAGTGGCGAGCGTGCTGCGCCGCAGGGTCGGCCGGTGTGCGTCCATCGTCTGCGTATCGTATGCGTATATTTATGCGTTGGGTGCGTTTGTCGATCGTGTTGGGACGGATCTGAGGACGGGTGTAGAAGAAGGGCCACAGAAACGGCCAGAAACAAAACAGAACAAACAGGCACGGGCATTTATGCCAGCACAGGGCGTTATACAGAGTACGGAGTAGAGGAGTCGGCGACAAGGCGACGCCGAGACAGCCAGGAGTCGCACGAAGAGTGACAAACAAACGGAAACACGGCGGCCCCGTCGCAATGTCACCTGGCACATGCACGCCGCCGGGCGACTTGTTCCATTGATTCTGTGCGCGCTGCTGTTTCGTGTTCCCAAGCAGGCCGGCACTTGTGTGGGACAGCAACGGCGCCTTCATCTTTACTCTTGGTCTATCGCGTCTTGCTTCATTCCGCCGTCTCTAGATAATACTAGATAACAGAGTAAATATAGACTACGACTTGCATTCCAGCAATTCTACTCTTCAACGGCCCACTGCATACGACGGACTGCGCGACCTGAAACGCAGACGCCGGCGGCACCAATGACCTGGCGACTGGTGAAACGGGCGGCTCTTGTTTGCCAATCGTCGTGCCAGGGGTCACGGCTGGCGTTTCAGGCAGCGCCACCGACTGAGTCGGCGCCTGCCCGCTTCGTACCCGGCACCTTGCACACCGGCGCAGGGCGCATCTGGTTCAGGGCGAGGCCGAGTTGAAAGGGAGAGAGTCTGGTTGCGACTGTCTGGAACAGCCAAGGAGTGCCAATAATTTAGAGTTTCGGGACGTTGACTAAACAGTGGGGCCATAACTTGACGGAGACTTTGGACTTGCAACTGACGATGCTATAAATATACTCGCTCACCATTATCTACATTTTGATGGTTTCTAGTTAGATTTTTACTCTATCGTATGATTTCTTCAAATATTACAATGAACGTATAATGATGTCAAACAAATATAACAAATTATAGTAATGACAAAACTTCATAAAATCATAGTCTTATAAAATCTTAGTATAACAAAATATAGTAATGTACACATATATTCCAACGCCGGCCTGAATGCAAAACGCTTTTACTCGTCGTCAAAGCCGAGGCTCGGGACGGCGCCCAGAAAGTCGCCCGGTCCGTTGCGCAGCAGGTCGTTCATGTTGACGCTGCCGCCCGCCAGGTACCGCTCGCTGACACCGGTGTTGATGGGCTTGCTGAGCAGCTGCTTGAGCTGGAAACGCGTCGCGCGCTGCTCGGCCTTGGTCAGGCCGGGCCCGAGCGCCTCCGGGTCCGGGTCCTCGTCGTCGGCCGCCTGCGCCGCCGCCTTGCGCTTCTTGGAGGACCGGTCGCCCGTGCCGTGCAGCTTCTCGGCCGTCGCCATGCGCTCGGCGGCCTCCTCGACGTCGATGCCGAGCCCGTCGGCCATTTCGCGCAGCCACGCGTCGTCCTTGCGCGCGTGGTTCTTTTCCATTTGCGAGTCGGCGAGCTTCTTGGCCAGGTCGAGGCGCTCACGCAGACGCCCGACGATGCGTCGGTCGACGTCGAGCGTCTTGATGAAGAAGGCCGTGCTCTTGGTGTCGACCTTGCCGTCGCCCTTGCCCTTGCGCGCCGCCGCGTTTGCGTGGATCTTGGCCACCAGGCGCCGCGTCGGCGTCACCTCCTTGGGCGCACACAGCAGCACGCTGACGCCCCCACGGTTCGCGCGCGCCGTGCGGCCCGAGCGGTGCACGTAAAAGTCGGCCGAGTGCGGCACGTGGTAGTGCACGACGGCGTCAATGTTGGGAATGTCGAGGCCGCGCGCTGCCACGTCCGTCGCCACCAGAATGGACCCGCGCGCGTGCTTGGCTGCCGAAAACTGTTCAATGGAACGCAGCCGCTGCTTCTGGATCATCTCCGAGTGCAGTGCAATCGCCGGCAGGTCCAGGTTCTGCAGCATCGGCGTCAGACGCCGCACCGACCCGATCGAGTTGGTAAAGACCAGCGTCCGCTTCGACGGAAGCATCAGCAGCAGTGCGTACAGGTACAGGTCCTTTTCCATTGCGCCGCACTGCACCAGGCCCTCCTTGAGCCGGCCCGCCATCTGCGACACCGGGTTCACGTCCACAAACGTCGGCACCGCCTCGCGGAAGTTGAGCCGCTTCAGCAGGTGCTCCATCGACTCCGCGTCGTCTGCCAGGTCGTACCGGCTCTTGCCCGACAGCTTCTGCTGCAGGCCCTTGTTGAACGTCGCCGAGAACACGAGCGTCTGCCGCGGCTTGCGCTCGCCGCCCTCGGCCTCGTTCTCGTTCTCCTCGTCGTTGTCCTCCTCCTCGTCGTACGCCTCCGTCGTCTCCTGCCGGTCCAGCGCCGCCAGAATCTCCTCCGCCTCCTTAAAGTGCCCGTCCGCCAGCAGCCGGTCCGCCTCGTCGACCACCAGGAACTGGATCGCGCTAAACGACGCCAGCAGCGCGTCGCTGCCGCTCAGCACCTCCCACAGCCGCCCGGGCGTCGCCACCACAATGTCCGCCACCTCCAGCTGCCGCTGCTGCTTGTGCGTCGACAGGCCGCCCGTGATCGAGCACACGTACGGCGCCGTCGGCAGAGCCGCACACAGGTCCCGGATGTGCTTGGTGATTTGCACTGCCAGCTCGCGCGTCGGCGAAAGAATCAGCGCCAGAGGCGTCTTCTTCTTGGCGTCTTTCTTCGCCTTGGCCGCGTCCGCGCTGCTGTTGAGCGTCAGCCACCGCTGCACAATCGGAATGGAAAAGGCCAGCGTCTTGCCCGAGCCCGTTGCCGCCTTGCCAATCACGTCGTGGCCCGCCAGGATCGCGGGGATCGTCTGCGCCTGGATCGTCGTCGGCTTCGTAAACTTGAGCTTCGACAGGCACGACAGAAGCTCCGGCCGCAGGTTCAGCGGGACCCACTCGGCCACGTCGGCGCCGTCCTCGACAACATCCTCCGCCTCGTCCGCCAGCAGCGAGAACCCGCCCGATGCCAGTTCCGTGTCCGCCGCCGCCTTGGCTTTTTTCGGAAGCTCCTTGATCTTCTTTTCAGGCTCCTTCTTTGCGGGCTGCTCCTTCTTTTGGGGCTGCTCCATCTTTGGTTCCGGCTTCTTTGCCGGTTGCTCCTTCTTCGTCTCGGCCTTCTCCACCGGCGCCTTCTTCTGCTTCTTCGGCGGCGGCTCGCCGTCTTCGACAGCAGTCTCTGCTTCGGCCTCCTCGGCCGCAGTCTCCTTGGCATCGTCGTCGAACCCGCCAAACTCGCTGCCGTCGTCCTCAATCGGCGCTGAGGTCATCTAGCCGTTAGCCTTGTCCTGGTCCAAGCCCGCCTTGTCCGGGCCACTCACAAACTGAAAGTTGTCGCCGTCGCGCACAATCTCGACACCCTCCACCACCTCCAGGCCCATGAACCCGTCCGAGCCGTCGAACGTGTCCGGAATGTCCATTGCCTTCCACTGCAGGTCGCTCGCCGCCACCACGCGCCGCGGGCCCATCCGCACAATCTTGGGCGCCTTGGCCGCCGCCTTCTCCATACGCTTCGCCTGCCGCTTCTCCTTGGTCATGATCGGCCGCCGGGCCTTGCGCTTCTTTCCGTTTTCGCCCATCGTGTCGGTTGTGTGGTGTGTCGCAACGTGCCTGGGCTGCTGCATTTGGTACGGCAGAATAATGCGTACTCCAAACTTTTTTCTGGGTCGCACTTATCGGTCCTTATCGAGAGTTCCAGAAAGGGTTAGTGCTTTTCGGTGAGCGCTTAGTAATCACACGTCACGTGTACCGAGTCTGGCGATACCGTTGCGATTCATCAGACGTGCAAACATCATTGAACGATATCTGGGAACATGATACAATTATTGACAATTGACGACGATTGACACGGCGTGCACTTGCCCAGCAACGCTGTGACGCCATCGCGACCTGGGCATGGTTTGCGCCAGCTCAGGCACCAGACCCACTTGTGCCACTGACGCGCTTTCATTGGCCGATGCGTCTTTCTCGTGCAGCAGCACCCTAAACTGAAGCTACTGAAAAAGCGACTCCCAAATACAAACAAATCACCCTTTGGCATCGACATTGAGGGCTCACACCACCCACGACAACGGCGCCTGCAGCTCAACCATCGACTGCTGCATTCACCGGTACGGAAGACACGTACTCTTCGCGTCCCGTGCGCCGTGCCGTCCCTGCGACTCGTTCGCGTCGCCCCTTTGTGTTTGGCGACCTTGTTTTCATTTCACTCACGACACTTGTTCGCACTGGATGGGATAGGCCGACCGCGATTCCGTCACACGCATCTTGCGGCACCATCCGCGCCAAAACTACCATCTACGACGACCCATCCCAATTCACCATGGCGGCCGCCGTGGACGTGGGCTACTTGTCCACACACCTGGGCGTGCCTGAGGCGAGCCTTTCCACCGCCGTCACCGAGCCGACCGTCGACATCGTCAAGGCCATCCTCGACGCCGTCGCGCTCAAGGCGCACGAGTTTGACAACCTGTACGCCGAGAAGCTGCAAGTCGACATTGAGCTCGAGAGCGCCGTGCGCAGCGCCGAGGCCCGAAGCGACTCGTTCAAAAACGCGGCCGAGACCAGCCGCGCCGAGGTCGACAAGCTGCGCCTGAGGCTGCAGGAGGAGGGTGAGTGTTGTCCCTGTCTTTCTTCACTCTTCACGCATGCTAACCCACAGAAACTCTGCGTCGCAATGTCGAAAACGAGCTGCAGACGTTGAGGTCGTCGGGCGCAAACTCGCAGACCGAACTCGAGCGCCTCGCCAGCCGCAACGCCTCACTTGAAGCCTCGAACCGCGACACCCTGGCCATTCTCGAATCCAAGACCAGCGCCAACGCCGAGCTCGCCGACGAGCTGCAGGCCCAGCACCAGAAGACGCTCAAGCTCAACCAGGAGGTCACCGCCCTGCAGCAGTCCGTCCAGGCTGCACAGGCCGCGGCCACCAGCGCCAAGTTCCGCGAGCAGTCGTTGCAGCAGGAGCTCGAGTTTGCGCGCAAGAACAACGA
The DNA here is from genome assembly GCA_029298855.1 of Ophiostoma populinum. NCBI lineage: Eukaryota > Fungi > Ascomycota > Sordariomycetes > Ophiostomatales > Ophiostomataceae > Ophiostoma > Ophiostoma populinum. The sequence goes on along the minus strand of JANSLU010000008.1, from coordinate 1,890,579 downwards.
ATGGTTCGAGAAGGAGCTCAAGGCCAAGAGCGACGAGTCGCTCAAGCTTCGCAAGGAAAAGGGCGCCCGCATTGCCGAGCTGCAGCGCCAAAACGAGGAGATCCAGTCCAACCTGGACGCCCTTCAACGAACGGAGAAGCAGCTGCGCACGCGCCTCGAGGACGCCCAGCGCAAGGCCGACGAAGCCTTTAGCAAGGTCCAGCAGCTCCAAGAGGCCGCGGCGCGCAACGAGGAGGCCTTCCGCGCCGAGCTCGAGTCATCGTCGCGACTTGTCGAGCTCAAGGAGCAGCAGACGGAGACGCACCGCAACCGGCTGCGCGAGGTCGAGCTGCGCCTCGAGCAGGTCAAGGACGAGTCGGCCGACGAGGTCCGCCGCGTGCGCCAGGAGATGGAGCAGGTCAAGGAGGACCTGCAGCAGTCGCAGCAGCGCGCCGACACGCTCGAGGCCGAGGTCGACCGCATGCAGGCCGTGCTCTCGATGCCGGCTGGCAACGCGGCCATCCAGCCCGGTTCGGCGCCCCAGACACCCCGTCCGAACGGCGCCAGTCTCTTGCGTGCCGGCTCGCCCTTTGGCACGCCCGGGTCGATTCTGCGCGGCAAGTCGAGCATCACGGCGGCCCAGGCCATGGAGGAGCTGTACAAGACCAAGGGCGAGCTGGCGCGCGAGCGGCGCCGTACGCAGGATCTCGGCCAGGAGCTGGACGAGATTATGAGCGCCCTTGAGGCCAAGAGCCCCGAGATTGCCGACCTGCAAGCCGAGGCCGACCGGCTGCGCAACGAGAACATGCAGATTTCGCGTCTGTGCGAGGAGAGCTTTGCCGAGCGCGACATTGCCAAGAAGGCGGCGAAGCGCGCCGAGGCGTCCATGATTACGAGCCAGGCGGAGATTGAAATTTTGCGCACGCAACTGCGCGATCTCAGCACGCAAATCCAACTGCTCGTCTTCAACATCCAGGCGCGCGACAAGGGCCTGGACGAGCTGACGGAGGAGGAAGTGCAGCAGTTTGAGCGTCTCCAGCGCGGCGAGGTGGCCGAGGGCGCGCTGGACGACATGTCGGACACGCACCAGTTTGTGTCGGAGCGCTTCGTCGTCTTCAAGGACATTCGGGAGCTGCAGGAGAAGAACGCGGACCTGCTGCGCGTCACGCGCGAGCTGGCGACCAAGATGGAGAGCGACGAGGCGACCGACGTCAAGCGCCAGCTGGCCGAGGACCAGGCGGAGCTCAAGACGCTGCGCGACACGGTGTCGCGCTTGCAGGACGAGTCCAAGGCGGTCACCATTCGCATGAAGAGCTACATGACGGAGCGCGACATGTTCCGGCGCATGCTGCAGCAAAAAGCCAGCAACGCCGAGATTTCGTCGATTCTGGGCACCAACGACGGCCGCGAGGTGCTGTCGAGCATCGAGCAGCGCGTGGGCGGCGACGAGTCGGACCTGACGTCGGACCTGACGGTGGCCTTGCGCGAGCTGCAGAACAACTTTGACGCGTACCGCAACGAGCAGGGCGTCGACCGGCAGACGATGCGCACGCAGGTCGAGAAGCTGTCGAGTGAGCGCAGCGCGATGCAGGGCGAGATTGCACGCATCAACAGCCAGCTGACGCTCGCGTCGGAGCGCTACGACATATTAAAGTCCAACTACGCGGCGCTCGAGATTGACAACAAGGCGCTGCAGTCCAAGAACCAGACGCTGTCCGAGACCAACGCCAAGCAGGACATTCGCACGCAGCAGGTGGCCATGGAGCTGGTCGAGGTGCGCAGCATCCTGGAGAGCATGCGCAACGAGAACGCCAACCTCAAGGCGGAGAAGTCGCTGTGGAAGGGCATCCAGGACCGGCTGGCGCAGGACAATGAGAGCCTCGGCCAGGACAAGTCGCGCCTCAACACGCTCCTGGCGTCGCAGCAGAGCCTGCTGAATGAGCGCGAGCTGTCCGAGGCCGAGACGAAGCGCCGGCTGCAGACACAGATTGACAACCTCGAGTCGGAGCTGGCGACGACGAAGCGCAAGCTGACGGCCGAGATTGAGGACGCCAAGAAGTTGCAGCTGCGCAAGGAGTACGACGCCCAGCAGGCGCAGAAGCGCATCGACGACCTGATGGCCAGCATCACGCAGAGCAAGGAGGAGCTCGTGGCGACCAAGACGAGCCGCGACCACTTGCAGGCGCGCGTCAACGAGCTGACGATTGAGCTGCGCAACGCCGAGGAGCGCACGCAGCGCCTGCAGCCGCAGCCGACGCCGCGTGCACCGCTGCCGCCGCAGCCGACCACAGGCGGAGCCGAGACGGGCGCCGAGACGGGCGCCGGGGCCGAGGCCGACGACGACGACAACGCGGCGCGCGTGCAGGAGCTGGAGGAGGAGGTGTTTACGCTGCGGCGCGACCTGGAGCTGGCGCGCGAGGAGCTGGAGGGCAGCAAGCAGGCGGCCAACTCGTACAGAGAGCTGGCGCAGTCGATTGAGGAAGACATCAACAGCCTGACCGAGGCCAACGAGCAGTGCCAGCGAGACATGGAAGCGTCGCTGGCGGCCAAGGAGACGCAGATCAAGGAGCTGGAGCAGCGCGTCGAGGGCCTTTCGTCGGAGCTGGCGACGACCAACAGCGAGCTGACGACGTTGCGCGACGCGCAGGCGGAATCGGGCCGGCGCCTGGAGGACGAGAAGCGGATCCTGGAGTCGGAGATTGTGCGGCTCAAGGAGGGCGAGGAGCGGTTCAAGGACGAGAAGAAGTACTACCAGTCGGACCTGCGGGCGCAGGCGGAGATTGCAGCCAAGGCGCAGCGCGATTACGAGCAGGAGCTGGTCAAGCACGCGGACGCGGCCCAGCAGCTGCACGCGCTGCGCTCGGAGCACAATGCGCTGCGGACGGAGGCGGCGTCGTGGCGTGCCGAGGCGGAGTCGGCCAAGCACACGCTGGCGCAGAGCGAGTCGTCGTGGGACGAGCGGCGGCAGCAGCTGGAGCAGGAAATGGCCGAGATCAAGGCGCGGCGCGACGACACCAACGCACAGAACAAGCTGCTGGGCGACCAGCTGGAGAGCGTGACGGCGCAGATTGCCAGTCTGCAGCAGAACCGTGCGACGGCGAGCGCGAGCACGAGCGCGAGCGCGAGCACCGACGAAGCGACGACGACGAGCCTGGGCGACTCGGCGAGCGAGGGCCTGCGCGAGCTGAACAACTACCTGCGCCGCGAAAAGGAGATTTTGGAGGTGCAGTACAACCTCAAGGTGCAAGAGTGCCAGCGGCTGCAGCAGAAGCACGAGTACGCGCAGTCGCAGCTGGACGAGGCGCGCCTGAAGCTGGAGCAGGAGCGGCGGTCGCAGGCGGACATTGGACGGTCGTCGCAGACGCACAAGGAGCTGATGGAGAAGCTAAACGAGCTGAACCTGATCCGCGAGAGCAACGTGACGCTGCGCAACGACAACCAAGCGGCGCAGGCACAGCTGGCGGCCAAGGACGGCACGATCCGCGAGCTGCAGGCGCGCATCGAGCCGCTGGAGCAGCGGCTGTCGGAGCTGGAGAGCCAAAAGGCGTTTATGGAGGAGGAGGTGAAGCAAATCACCGAGGACCGCGAGCGGTGGCAGAAGCGGACCGAGGGCATCCTGAGCAAGTACGGGCGCGTCGACGCCACGGAGCTGGACCAGCTCAAGGCGCAGGTGGCCGCGCTGGAGGAGGAGAAGCACGCTCTGGAAAACACCGTGGCGGAGCTGCGCAAGACGATTGCCGACGCCGAGGCGGCCGCGGAGATGGAGCGCGTGCAGTGGCGCGATTCGCGGCAGAAGCTGGTGGAGCAGGCCAAGGAGAAGGCGCGGCAGCAGGGCGCGCAGATCCGGGAGCTGACGGGGCAGAAGACGGAGCTGGTGGAGGCGGCCCAAGCACAGACGGCGCGGCTGGCGGCCATTGAGACGGAGCTGGCGGCGGCCCATGCGTCGATTGCCTCTCTGGAGTCGTCGGCGGCGGCGGCTGGTGCGGCCTCGGCCGCCATGGACGTCGACAGCCAGGCCCCAGCGCAGGCCCAGCCAACGGACACGGAGGCGTCGTCGGGCGACGGCCTCGACGACACGGCCGCGGCGCTGTTGCGTGAGCAGGTGCAGCAGTTGCGTGGCGAGCTTGACGTGGTGCAGACGGAGAAGGCGGCGGTCGAGCAGGAGGTCATGAACCTGCGGGCGCAGCTGGACACGGCCGTGGCGGAGCGTGACCAGGCGCTCCAGGCGCAGGCCGTGCAGGTCGTGCAGGTCGAGTCCGTCGAGGGCGAGGCTGGTGCCGCCACGGCGGCTCCTGCAGCTCCAGCTTCTGACGCAGACCGGCAGGCGCTAGAGGCCAAGATTGCAGCGGCCGAGGCGCGTGCTGCCGAGTTCGAGGCCAAGGCCAAGTCGGTGGAGGAGAATATCCAGGCGATTGTCAAGGAGCGGTCGGACAAGATGAAGGAGATGCTGAACAAGCGACTAAAGGATACAAAGGAAAAGGCGGACCAGGAGCTGCGCGAGGAGCGCGAGAGGATGGAGAGCGAGGTGAAGCAGCGGGTGGACCAGGAGAAGAAGGCTTGGCTGGCGGAGCAGGCGGCCGGTGCTGGCTCGTCCGAGACCCCGGCCGACGCGGGTGCTGTGTCGGCGACGCCGGCCAAGGTGGAGCCGGGCGAGGTGCCACCGACGCCGACGACGGCGACGTTGCTGGACTTGTCGAAGCTGGGCGACGCGGAGACGCGCGAGCTGCTGGCGACGAACGCGACGGTGCGCAGTATCCTGGGCAACAATGTGCGCAAGAAGACGGACGCGCTGCGCGAGGAGCTCAAGGCCGAGTACGACGCCAAGATAACGTCGGCGCGCGAGACGGGCCAGATGATGGCGGAGAAGAAGGCGCTGATCCGCATCAACATGGCCGACAACAAGGCCAAGGCGGCCGCGGCCAAGATTGAAGTCGTCGCCAAGGCGGCCGCCGACACGCCGCAGCGGCCTGTCGCCGAAGTCTGGGCCATTGCCAAGGACGCCCGGCCTGCACCAGCTGCACCAGCTGCGCCGCCCACTCCCTCGGCCGCGTCCACACCTCTTCCAAACGGCCCTGCGTCGGGTCTTCCCTCGACGCCAGCCCAGGCGGCCATGCAGCGACAGGTGTCCAACACGCCCGCTGGCTCGCCAGGCACCCCGAGCAACCTGCGTCCCCAGCAGCAGCAGCAGCAGCAGCGTCCTCAAAACCAGCACCAGCAGCAGCACCAGCAGCAGACCCAGCATATTCCTACGGGCCCTGCATCGTCGCTGCCGCACAAGCCTCAGCCACAGGGCGCGTCTGGTATTCCGAATCCGTTTGGGGCCAAGCCTGCGGGTGTGCCACCGATGCACAACCCTTTTGCCAAGGGCCAACAGCCGCAGCAGCAGCAGCAGCAGCCCCAACAGCAGCAGCAGCCTCAACAACTGCAGCAGCCCCAACAACTGCAGCAGCCCCAACAACTGCAGCAGCCTCAACAACTGCAGCAGCCTCAACAGCAGAAGCAGCCTCAACAACTGCAGCAGCCTCAACAACTGCAGCAGCCTCAACAACAAGGGCAACAACAAGGGCAGCAAGGTCAGCAGCCGCAGCAAGGACAACAACAACAAGGGCAGCAGCAGCAACCCGCAGCCCAGGGCGGCCCGCAGCAAGGAGGCGGCCTGCGTAGCGGTATTCCTGTGCCCGGCAGCATCCGTGGTGGCCACAACAATCGGGGCGGCGGCGGCCGGGGCGGCGGCGTGTACCAGGCGCCGCGTGGCGGCCGTGGTCGTGGTGGCGGCGCCGGGCAGGGCCAGGGTCGGGGCGGTGGCCAGGCGGGCAACCAGGGCCAGAACCAGGGCGGTCTGAACCCGTCCGCCGACACGTTCAACCCCAACAACAAGCGGCCACGCAACGACGGCGACGGCGCGGGCCATGCGGGCGGCAATGCTGGCGGTGGCAAGCGGATGCGCGGCGGTGCTGCCAACCAGTCTCACTAATTCCGAGTCCTTGTTCGTCTACTTTAGAATTTCCCATGTATTGGTGTATGGTTAGGTACATTTTGTGCGTTTCGGTGCTTTTTTGTTTTTGTTTGTTTGTTTTGTTTCTGCTTTTCTACATCTTGTACACTACATTTAGGAGTTTGTTCATTAGTCCGTTCAGTGTATCATGGTCCGTTCAGTGTATCATGGTCCGTTCAGTGTATCATGGTCCGTTCAGTGTATCATGGTCCGTTCAGTGTATCATGGTCCGTGGTGATTCATCCGTATATTTTCTTTGGTCGCCCAGTAAATATAAGGAGTAGATATAGATAAAAGTATACTGTCTGTGCCCGGCACAGTTTCCAGTCAAGGCACATTCGCCGAGGGTGGCAGGCACCATGGCCAGTCTAGAACACGTCCTGGCCCAGACACGGCACGACAAACCGGATGGGCGTGGGCGCACAGAGAGCACATTTGCGGTGCGCAGGCTCCGCCGCACGAACTGTGCGGACACCGGGCACGGCAGCCGAGTCTGTCCCACCGCCACTTGTTTTTTTTCTCAGCAAGCAGCAAACCTAGCAAGAATTGTCGGGGACGAGGCGTGTCTCGAGAAAGATTGGCCCAAGTGGCATGGACGAGCAAAAATGGGCGACGCCTGCCTGCCTGCCTGCCTGCCTGCCTGCCTGCTTGCCGCTGCAACGCTCCTTCCGTCTGCGGCTGCTAATGCTCGCAAATCAGAAGCCGCGACCGAGGGGGTGTGTCAACCAATATTGACCTTTGGGCGCCGACAGCCTGCATCGCGCGGCTGGAGTCTGTAGCCCCATGTAAATAAAACTAATAAAACTAATAAAATATACTTGGCGCCGCAGGCAGGCGTCTGAGCAAAAAGAAAAAAACGAAGCAGACTGCTGGGCTACCGATGCGCGGGCTCGCTACTGCTCATCCTCAGCCTTGCTTCCCATCCCTTTTCCATTTCCCCTCTTCTCTTCGTTTCTCAGCAGACAGTGCTCTGTAAATATTATCTAAATATACAAAGACAGTCCTGCACGTCGTCACATGAGCCAGCCCATCACATTCCACATACTCGGTCCCTGCCCAAACTGGAGCGGCCGAAGCGTCCACACCACCTCGTTTCACGCTGTTGGGCCGTTCTCCAACCCGCGTCCGCCATTGGACGGCCAGCAGCGAGCCGTGTCACAATAAACTCTACCGGGGGGTGGGAAGAAAACGAGAAAAGGCTGGCGACGCACGGAAGAGGCTCGCGCAGGCGGCGGCGCTACGGATAGGCTGCCCATCTTTGTGCAGTCGCCATCGACGCTCCATTGGCGCACGGCTAGCTAGCTGGGCGCGCCGGCTGTTTGCGGCTGGACGGATGGCTGCAGAGTAAACTGTGCCATAAATTTACGTTCAGGCCGACTGTCAACTTGACCCAAGGCAGGCGCTGGGATGGGTGCGCCTTCTCCGTCCACTGCACGTAGTCTTTGCTCCTTCCGTTTTGCTCATCTGCACCTTCCCTTTAGGCACACGCCTTTGCCACTCGACAACAGCAACTGATCTTTGGAGGACGATATGACAATGACCGATACAACGGGCAGCGTCATCCGACAGCAGCTACGTTTTTCGTACATGGACTGGGCCATGTTCCAACGCAAAGTGCCGTACCTGTCATGTGGGTTGCTGACGGCGTCAGCACTCTAAACGCCAGTGCCTGCAGAGTAGCTCAAGGAGCCCGTGTAATTCGGATGCACAGCGACCAAAGCAATCGAGTCGAGCTGATCGAGTCTCGTCAGTATCGAGAACCCGCTGCTGTCTGAAGAATAAGCACGTATACTCCGCAGGGCTGGTACCGTCCATCTGGCGCTGCGCAGGGCGCGGTAGAGATTGCAGGTCCCGGGGACTCGAACGGCCAAAGGAGAGCCTGCTCCTCTGTCCTCTGTCCTGGTGCCCATGGTGCCTCGGCTGTTCGAGCCGCGGCCCGTCGAGTCATCGAGTCATCGAGTCTGCGTGCGTTTGTGCCCGAGAAACTGGCGGGACGTGGCGCCAGCCCTTGTTTGCTCGGGACGCCAACGGCCTGGCGGCGCAGGGCGCTATTCACAACTGCTCGTACTCGGGTCTTTTCCAGAGACCCGGGATCACACAAAACACACTTCTCGCTTCGGTCATTTGTAGTATAATTTATATTCATCGCATTGTAAATATACTTGGGCGCTGTGCTCGCGTCGCTGCGTCATTGGGCTCACAGAAACAGCCACCACAGCCCGCGCAGACACACGGTACAGGGCGCTGGGATCAACGTTACCTCTGTGCGATGCGCGCTGTACGGAGTACTGCACCGGTTCTCCTCCTCCCAGTCCTTTTGCCTTGGCCCTGTGTAGCGTGGCGTCCTGTGCTCCGTTCATCCTGGCCAGTCTAGGAAGGCGCGATGCAGCCCCGACCAGGCAGACTGCATTTTCTATTTACATTTATACTTTTATATAGTTGACGGGAAGACAGTCACAAGACCAACAATGTGTCAAAGTGAGTCAAGAGCACAACGCCCTATGCTAATTGGGCGACACAGCAGCCCAAGCAAAACCATGGCCAAGACATGAGCAAACGCCGTCCTGTAAACAACAATCGTCGGAAGGAACCCGCGATCGTCCATTGGTTCAGCTGTCCACAAGAAAATACAAACACAATGGCGCCGTCCCGTGTCCGATCACGCACGTCTCCGATGTGCAGTGCAGATTATAAAGGCGCGGCACAGTCGGCGATGGTGGAAGATACCTGCCAAGCGCCGCAAGTGGCCGCGGATATAAATATATAGTTAAAAATAACAAGGATTCAGATGTCAAGAACAAAATTTAAATGTAATAATATACAATCTCTCGCGGAAGTCTTGTGGTTTTCTAGCCATGCTCGTTTTCCTAATCCAGACGCGCCGAGGCTCTTGCCTCGCGGTTTTGGGCGCCTGTCGTGCCTGCCCTGTCGGTTCCCCTGGACGCCGCTCCTTGTCATTCTCCGCGACCCCTGCCACTGGCGCTCCTTTCGCCAACCATGGCCGGCCAGCGCGGCAGCGTCGCATCACGCATTGTGGCATGTCCAGCGTCGTAGTGCCGCCGTCAAGATTGTAAATATATGACTTGATACGGTCGTCGCTGGCCTCTTTTTCCACTCGGGTCCAGCCTTTTCGCGCTACGGCGATCCAATGACCCGCTGCCAACGTGCTCCGTCCGTACGCACGTAAACAATTATGGAGAGCCGCTAGCTCGTTGCGTCCTAGGTCCGTGCTCGAATTAGACATTGCTAGCTTGTTCCGTGCTAGCCTACTATGCCGGCCACATCGTGCTCTGCACCGCACCCGACACTTTGTACGGAGTAGCTTCATGACTGCAAGCATCGGACGATACGCAAAGGATCAGCACCTCTGCGCCTCACGGCGCCGAGTATTTACATTTTACGCGAGATACCGACGAAATAATTTAGGCGCGCTGCGCCGACACCAAGAGACCAAGGGACCAGGGCAAGAGGGCCCTGCAGCTTGGCTGGACCGGCCACCCTCTCCATGGGCATGGCGACTCGTGAGCATTGAGGCTCGGGGCGACAAACAGTCCGCGTGCTTCCTGGTTTTTCGGTTTCCAAAGACCTCTTGATCTCGTGCGCTGCCTTCTTTCTGTAAATGAATATCCGTAGTCTGCTTGGCCTTGGCTCCTTCCTTGTGCCCGCCAGACTGGCACAAAAGGAGAAAGAGCCAACGGCAGCCCGGGCATGCTTATTTGAACCTCGTCGCGTGCCGTCTTCCACCTCTTCTGGCATCGTTTTGTCGGTCGTCGGCTTCCTTGTCCTTGCTTTTTCGTCATCCGTCATCCGTCATCCGGCGTGCGGCGTGCGGAGGGGCTCCTATTTTTGGGGCTCTGCTGTCGCTTTGGTTCTGCACTTGGCGCAAGTGGAAATGGAAAAACGGAAAAACGGAAAAGGCGCAGGCTTGCGTCTGATCGCTGCGAATCTCTTCTTTTGGCTAGAAGAGTTTCAGAGCCTTATTCAGGAGCAGCCCGCGCGCGGATCTGCAGAGCTTGTCTGTTCTCGCGACCGTTTTCGACCGTTTCGCAGAAGACCCACGGCGTGCGTTGCTAGAAACGTGCATTGATTTTATACTTGCGCCAGTACGATGAATATTTAGAAAGTCTAAAATTCAACAGGCTCGGGGGAAACAGGGCACGAAACCGCCAATGTGCAAGAACAGCGACGAGACGTAAATGTAGAATACCCGGCACCGTCTGATCACCGTCTGATGCGCCCGCATCGCACCAGCCCATTGCCAGCGTTATATTTTACGATCTCAAAGTGAGCTGGACTGGCTGATGAGCTTCAACGTCACACGCTCGTTCGAAACGAAACCGGTCCGGCTTTATTGATACAACTGATCACTAGTCGTTGATAGTCCCCCGAGCTGGGCTAAACTCGTGCATCGAGCTCCATATCGCGCACATTGACGTTTCATGAAAAGACAGCGACCCGATCAACTCTATATTTGACGGCCGACTGGAAAAGCGGCGCTGCCTGGCCCCTCACATCCATTCTCGTCCCACCACGCCGGCGGTGTTGGGAGTCGGCCTCGCACAGCATGTCGGCGGGAGAAGTACGCTTTTAGGATTGTTTAGGACTGTAGCACAGTGCACACAGGCCAAGTCGACAGGTCGAGACTAAATATACATGTGATTGAGCAAAATGGAGTGTGGTCGCTGAGCTAGCGCCCAGAAACTATACGCGGAACGCCATGCGTTCATGCTCTGGCAGGGGAATAAGATGCGATGCGGGCATGCAAGGACCCGAAGGACTCGTCACACAGGCTCGCGCAGCACAAGCGTACACACCACCAACCGCAAACCACGCCAACCCAAAACAATGGCAGCGGCGGCGCTCATGCAGGATGCATGCCAGCTGGGACTACGCCACAGTCTGCTGCAGGAGGCTGCGCTTCAGCGATCGCCAGAGCTGCACGGAGAGCCTTTTCTTTCTAAATATATATTTGCATTTTTATATTTACGTCGTTGCGGTGAATGTTGGAGTGCGAGAGATCCGTCCCTGTATATTTTTGATTAACTATGATTTTGCGGAACATATAATATTTAAATATATATTTACGTCCAAGCGGGCAGTGCTGTTACACTTGGATTGGGCCGGCTAGTCGGCGAGGCAAGGGGATCGAAACTTGCACAGCGCACGTAACACAACGAGAAGGCCTGACACAAAATGTATATTTATTTATGGCGCCGGAACTGAGTCGTCAAAAGAAAAGAAACAAAGCTGAGAGCAAGACTGAAAGTGTATCCGAACGAAAGCAACCAAACAAAGACGCGCAATGCCAAGGACCACCCGTTCCACCGTCCATCCCATCCAGACCCAGGCCGTATATCAATGTAAAGGAAAGAACCAAGAAAAAATATCCAAAAAGCAAAAACCAAGAGCTCCGTGAATCGTAGATCATGAGTAACAAATCAAGTAACAAAAAAAGAACAATGAAAACGAAAACAAAAAAAAGAGAGCAAGAAAACAAGAGAGCAAAGAGCAGTGCGGGCGCTCAGGCGGCCAGGTGGCCATGCGGCGAGGGCATCGACAGCGGCGTCGTGGGGTACTCGTAGCCGGTCTCCGAGCAGCTCGTCGAGTGGTCGTACGGGCTTGACAGCGGCGGGGTCTTAGGGCTTGTCAGACGGAAATCTTGGGGCGTCGGCTGGGGCGTCGCCTTGAGGCGCGGGGCGGCTACTCACATGGGGGTTTGCGTCGTACGCCGGCACGTCCATGGCAGGCGCGGTCAGGAACGAGTAGGTGTTCATGTAGGGCGCCATGGTGGCCGCGACGGCCGCGTCCGTGACGGCCGTGTCCGCGACGAGGGCCATGCCGGGCGCCGGCGACGCGTCGAGCGGGTCACGCTTGACGAGGCTGTCAAACTGGTTCATGGACGGCAGCGAGACGACGGGCAGCGGGGCCATGGTGACGGGCACCGTCGACACGCCCGAGACACCCGAGACGCCCGAGACGCCCAGGGTCCAGTCGCTGTACTCGCCGTGCGCCGAGCTCGTGTGGCTGCCGCTGCTGCCGTGGCGGTAGTCGCGGTAGTCGCGGTAGGGGCCTGCGTTGGCACTGCCGCTGGCGGCGCGGTAGGGGTAGTCGCAAAAGTCGCGGTAGATGCGCGGCGAGGCGTCGGCCACGTCGGCCACGTCGGGCGCCGTGTAGGCCGCATACGCCTGGCCCTGGTGGACGTGGGCGTGCGGGCGCGTGTTGTCGTAGCCGGTGTGCGAGTACACCAGGTCCTCGTGCTTCACGGGCGGCGAGTATGGCTGCGGGTGTTCTTGCAACGGGGCCTGGGTCTGGGGCTGCGACTTTTGGCGATTCTGGGCGTCCTGTGCGGCGGCGGCGGCCGACAGCGACGACAGCGTGTGCTGCTGCTTCTTGCCCTTGATGGGCTTGCCGTTGGGGCCGATGGTGGGGCGCTTGGCCGACGACGACGGGACGGGAATGTCGGTCGTGCCGGCACGGCGCTCGAGCTCCTCGAGCCGGCGCTTGAGCTTTTTGCCTGGCGGTCAGACGGCGTCCACGGTCGACGGTCGACGGGCATGGGACTTACGGTAGTTGCGCTGTGCAATGCGGTTCTGGATGCGGCGGCGCTCGGCGAGGTCGGAGATCTTGGTCCAGTCCTCGTCGGCGTTGGCCGAGCTGCTAAACGCCGAGCTGTTGGCGAGGTTGGCGTACTGGCGCGACGGGCCCGTGGCGACCGGTGCCGTGAGGGCGGCCGGCGACATGGCCGAACTGTACGGGTACTGCAGGTGCTGTGGCGACATGCCGTACATGGTGGCAGTAGTGATGGGTATGTGTGTCGTGAGGTAGAGGCAGGCTGGTGGTCGAGGGTAGAGACACGCGGTGCGGACGTGTATATGTATGTGTGTATGTTCGGTTGGCGGTAGTGCAAGTCAGGTAGAACGAGTTGCGCGAGTCAATGTGAGTTGATCGATAATGTCTGAACAACCAACGAGTCGAGGTGGGGGAGACAAGGTCTAAATATATTCTGTCGAGAACTGGCCAAGGCTTCTCGAGATGTCTAGTCTTTGGAGCGGCACGAGCAGCACGGTGCTTTTCTATTTACATGCAATGTATATTTAAACCACCAGATAAATTCAGTCTGTGAATTCAATTTACCTCGCACTTTATCGTATTTATCGACGTTGGGTAGCCGCAGCGCACTGCCTTTTGAAAGCTCAAACTCTGGCTGTTGATCTGGGTGCACCCCAATCCAGTCACACGCCCCTGGCCGTCTGCGCCCACACCCCTCTGCCACCGTCTTGGACGGACGGAGAAAACGGGCGCCTTTTTTCTTTTTCTCTTTTTTTTTTCTGTTTACTAGTCGTGTTTTTTTTTTGTTTTCGCAAGCGATAAAATGCCTTTTCGTCTGTATTTTAATACACAGTAGCGCTTTGAGTTTGAGCCTCTTCGTCTCGCCTGCCGTCTGCCTTCCTGCCTGCCACTCTGAGGAGGAACTTCCTCTGTTGTGTGCTTGCTTTGCTTCTTCCGCCTAGGCGCCTGTCGCCTTTTCCAGCCAGTCCGGTCTTGCGCCGCCCTTGCTTCGTCCATCCTCCGGCCCGCGCTCCGCACAATGGCCTTATCGCCAACAGACAGAACGCCCAATCCTTATTCCCAGGACGCAAGGCTGTGCTGGACGTCCTGTTCCTCCTGGCCGCGTCTCTTTGTGTCTGTGTCGCTGTCTCTGCCAGTGTCTCTCCGATTGGAGCGCAGCGCAAATAGTACAAAGGTACTGGCGAGAAGATTTATGTTTGACAACGGAGAATACAATTAGATTAACGGTCCACAGCCAACTTGAAATCCTCTCACGCGCGCTGTACTCCGTAGGGCGCAGTAAATATACATTGACTTGAGAGGCCAAAAATAAAGAGCACCGTTTTACCTCTTCTGGCTGCGCGAAGCGATGGAAACGGAAGGACCGGCTAGCTGGTGGAGGTTACATCCAGCACACAGACATACTTGGACGTAAATTTACTCTGTAAATGTAAATCGTACCTTGGGCACCCAACGCGCTGGTCCTGCGACGCCAGAGACAGGGGACGGGCCAGTCTTGTCGAATGACAAAATCAAACTCTATTTATACACCAGTTACGTAGTAGGTATATTTATGTTCTGGTTGCAAGCTCGCATCGTTATTCCCCGGTCGAATCATTGCGCAACAACTCACGTCCAGACCTGTGCCGTGTGAATGTATGTTTTTGTTCTCGGCTGCCGCCCAGTGCAGTCTCCCCGTACTCTGTAAATTAAGGCTACAGCGAGGCGGGCGAGACACGGCAAAAGAACGACTAGAACGCGCCAGACGGGATGCGAAGCCAACAACGGATCGCATTTGCAGCGTCCGACGTGCCAACCCGCGCATCCACCCGCTGTCTGAATCTTAAATATTTATTTTTATTTACGGAGAACGATGCGAGCTGGCAGCAGACCGTTGCGGCAAGATCGGCGCCAATAGACCGCAACCGAGTCTGGTTTAATTTGGTGCCAAACTGAAGACCAAATCAGAAAAACAAAAAGACGTCGCACAAGCAGCGACGGCTGGAAAGCCAGAGGCGAAAGGACCAAGTACCAGGGAACGAAAAAGGAAGTACACAGCCAGAAAACAAACACTGCAAATCCAAATCTACGTCGGAGCGTCGCCGATGTCGATCGGGCCTGCCTGGAGCAATGGCCGCCGTCTGATTCGCTGCTTTCCTGCCTCGTTTCTTTTCCGAACTCTTTGCTCCTCTTTGAACAAAGCCACCAAAAGTCCTGGTTGCACAGGCGAGCACATTACCGCACAACCAACTCACGGTCGAGAAAGACGGTGCCTGACCTCGATAGGCCCCATGAGACAAGACAGGTTTGCGCCTACGTGGGCCTGGGAACGGGCAAGAATAGTCGAGCGACAGCGGCTTCGCGGCAAACGAAATGAGCATGGGCAAAAGGACGGTGAGGCTCGTGTTGCTCGCTTCACAGCTCGGGCTCGAGCACAGCGTTGAGCGCGACGTACTCCGTAGAGCGCGACTTTGATTTCGCGTCGGGTTTTTATCCGGATGGATCATGCACAGCTGGCTCCTAGCCATGGAAGGCGCGGATGAGGGGCGGGAAGGAGCACCGCTGGGAACACAAACCATGCGCCATGGCAGCAAGCAGTCCAAGCACAGAGTACGGAGCAAAAGAAGCAACGTCAGAGGAACCACAAAGCAGCTCAAGCAAACGAACGATTGAGTCTGGCGTCGGGACGGGTACTGGACGCTAGGACCGACATGGAAAACGAGCAAAACGACAGCGGGTGTAGCTTTACTCCGTAGCCCGCGTATTGTTCTTCTTCCGCTTGTAACGACTTCGTACTCCGTAAATATGTAAATATATATTTTGGTCTTACAATTGTGGGCTCGGCTATTTCTACTTGATGTTTCCAAATCCTTTCGCGAGATGTCGGGTGTTCTTCGGGCGCATATATTTATATAAACTATACAATCAGATGAAAACCACGAAATCATCGAGGAAAGCACGATGCGGCACTTGCACCTGCCCTTTGCATAATACTATTTACGCAAAAAAATGCGGGGCGCTGACCACTGTCTGATAATCGAGCTCTACTAATCATCAAGCTGGCGTGCTCGTTCCGACTCTCGACCAACACGAACCAGGCGACGCCAACAGACAGCAATGGCACATGACGCGGGATAACATCTTGCCACACTGCGAAAGAGCCCAACCTGCCACTGCCAGCGGGGCTATCGTCCAACAGACCTGGCAACGACGAAACCCAACAGAAGAAAAGCACAAAACGAAGCCGGCACCGTGCAGGAGCTTGGTAACGGCTTCGATCCATGTGCTTACTTTTGGAAAGGGCACTGCATTGTGGCTGATGCGCTCTTGCAGTTTTAGCAGTGCATAGAGTTTGTGCAATCGCCACTTATTATTAGAACACAACACATCCGCCGGCCATGGCACCCCGGTCATTTGTAATATAGACCGAGACACACAATGATTTAGCCTAGTATCAAAGGGCGGTGCAATGCAAGACACGGTCAACCAAGTTGGCATTCAGCCCTGTGGTCGCGGGGTCGGATGCTGTGCGATGCTGCGGCAGCGATCCGGCGTCTATTCGGGGAAACATTGCGATTCTCACTTGCGTTTCGTTTCGTCGTTGCATCAAAAATGAAAAAGAAAAAAGATCAAAAGAGGTCGAGGAGAGCATGCCCGGTAAGATCCAAGAATAGACGCGCGACCGGTGCGTCTGCCACGGCATCGCGGTTACAAGAACGGTGCAGTCGATACTCAAAGTCAAACTAAAGTCAAACTAAAAATAACAAGCGGTCCATTGCGGCACTCTGCCACCCCCTCGCGCACCCATCTGCAGTCCAGGCTAATTATATGCCGGCGCCTCAACTGCTAAAATAGGAAACGAGCACAAGTAGTGCAGCAGACATGTGGTTGCATTGGTTCCGTCTGCTCCCAGCAGCCACGGAAGAACGACCGTCTTTCGAGTTGAGACTGCCAGAGGAGGGGAAGACGCGGGCCACTGAAACTGCCGCCGCGGCGCGTGATTGGTCGACTAAACGTGGCCTGCAGCTGCGGGTTATTTATATCTTCGTCGGCGTCTGTTGCTGGCTGCCGCCCAGTGGTAGTCGGACGATCAGTATAAATATATTTAGTGTTGGTGCTTGCATGCCGTGCAATGCACCCATGCTCTTGTCTTGTGGCGAGGACAGAACGGGCCTGGTCGGTGCAGCATGTGATTCCAAATCGATGAAACGCGAGAAAATCAGAAACAGTGCCACCAGCTCTGCGGCGGACTTGTGCACGCTTGTGCGAGCCGATTTGGAATCAAGCCTGTGCTATTCCGACAGGTTGTTCCTATGAGGTCATGTATAGAGCGTGTGCATTTTTTAATTCATATTGTCCCTTTGTCTACTTTGTACATTGGCGTGCTGCAGCTGGAGACAACCCCAGATTTACTTGGGAGGCGCAGCAACGCTTGTCTGTACGTTGTCGAGAAAAGAGACACAACATGCAAATGCCCAAACGAGTAAATAAAATGCGAGGGACCGAGGAGTATGTGCGTGTCTGGTTCGCAAGTGCTGGTCTCTGTGCATCTTGACCACCAGCACGAGCCAACAGCCACAACCAAACGGAGCCGGGCCTGTTTCCTGGTTTCTCTTTTTGGGCCGACGCCCGGGTGTCTGGCGCAACGGTTCAAACAAAACACAGAGGCTGCAGAAACCCAGACGTTTGTGTCGCTTGGTTATCTTTCTGTCCCATCAAGAAGGGGCTGCGCATGGTGCGGCTGACGAGGGATGCTGGAAACGTTGACCGAGCACGCCTTGCGATGTGCATTTGAGATACACTTGCACATCGGCCGCCTTCAGGGCTCTGACAGGCCCGTTCCCGAGGACCCAATGCGATTGCGATTGATTTGAGTTTGTGCATTTGCATGACGGTTTTTTTTTTTCATTTTTCTGCGAGCCTCGGAAAATAAACATGGACAATTCGAGCTGGGCGCAGCACCCGGCTTCTTCTCGGTGTGACTCGTGCGTCTGGCTGATATGCAGGACCGCCGAGACGTTCTGTCGATCTGCCCGGGTTTGTGCATGCACAAGAGGGCCAAGTGTCCGAAACGGGAGCGACGGCGCGCTCTAGCATCGCCAGGCTGGACAGGGCCACGAAGGCGACGGCATGCCAAACCGACGGGTGGCCAACCATAGCCGCCTTCTGCGCGCTGGCTGCTTACGCCGGCCGGCATTCGCATTCAGCCGCCTTGAATGAATACCGAAACGGATTGGCAGAGTTGGGGTGCATACCGCGCGCACTCGGTCCGACGTCATTGACTGCATGTATTTCTCTGTCGCAAATGGCACAACATGACTGCAGCAATACGAAGGGAAACGGACCGCTGGCAACGTTGCCAGCGTCGGCGACCACCCACGAACGCCGACGAAACACGTCGATCAACAGGCGAATACTTGGGACTCACATTCGTTCTCGTGCCAGTGTCTGCCTATGCCTGCCCGCATCTCCCACTGCTGCCTCGATC
The DNA here is from genome assembly GCA_029298855.1 of Ophiostoma populinum. Lineage (NCBI taxonomy): Eukaryota > Fungi > Ascomycota > Sordariomycetes > Ophiostomatales > Ophiostomataceae > Ophiostoma > Ophiostoma populinum. The sequence continues at coordinate 1,872,568 of JANSLU010000008.1, read as the reverse complement.
TGCCTTGGGGATGCCTGCAGCTCTGCTCCTACCGCCTTTGTGCCACCTGCCTCTTTCGTCTAGCTCTTGCCCCTCCCCTCTCTGTCACGAGCTTGCCTGTCGCCCTCCCTACCAAGCACTCGGGCTTCCCCAAAATATCTGGATGGCCGCTTAAAGCAGCTACTGTATTTGAGTATGCAGAACGTTACGGTTGCAATCAAGACAAATTGGGCACAAGATTCGTCGCTGAAGAAATTCTCCGAGGCCGACTTTTTACCCCTGGCGGACCTCTAGTATAATTTAGCGGTAGACAGCAGGTCCCGACCCCACGTCCAGACTCGTCCAATACTTCCCAAAACAGAAGGCGCAGCTGTGGCGCAGAGTGGCGCATACAGTTCTGGCGCCACCCGATCTCCGTCACTTGGCAGACGTTGCGCCGTCTACGGTACGCCACCCGGGCGCCGAGACACCGCCATGAACCATTGTCTGTGACTTGTGACGGCGGTGAAACTGCCAATATTGCCATCTGCTCCGTGGGTCTCTGACAACCCGTCTGCAACAACCCACCCGAGAGTAAGAAATGACTCCGGCGATGCTAAATCCGGCATATGAAGAAGAAATCCACGATGACTCGTCCGCCAGCGTCACCTACAGACGCCTTTGTTTCATCTTTTAGTATGTGCAGGTGAATGGGGGTCTGCACTGGCGCATGACCCTAACACGGGATTGACCCCAACACGAGTTGGACGACGTAGTCGATACGAGCCCGGGCAAGTCACCTGGATGTGAATGGCGGCATGGTAGCAGCCTGCCTGTGGACTCCGGTCGTCTTTTGTTTCGGGCACAATCGACGGGCGGTGTGGCGGGAGCCAAGGTCTGTTGCTTTTGTCAGATTTTCGTATGGGGCCCTCCATACCTGCTGCTACGAGTCCATGCATCAACAAATGTGGGAATGTACATTTCTACCAGTATATTTGGATACATGGCAAGTGTTTCTGTTTGATAGCCGTTGGAGGAATCAGACGGTCAAAGCCGAAGGTAACAGTGCCACTCGAAACATGCTTCTTTGCTTGGTAAGACGAAGTTGAAGTTGAAATAATTTTAAAAAAACTCACCTCAAGTTTCCTTATATTACAAGAAAGTGACGCGGTATATGCCCGAAACTGTACAAAGTAAAAGAAAATGAGATTAAACACTTGATACAAAGTCGTAATTGAATGAAAAACGAAAGAAATCGGAGGCAATTAAACTGCACGAAACCAACCTGTCACAAATAAATGTCTTTTCAATCCAGACAAAGCTATGAGGAACAGGTCAGCAGTACGACTCAGCCCTACGAGATGCGTCAGACCAGGAACCTGATGTCGGTCGTCGGCCTAGCCCACCATGCACCTTTCTGTGGACCGCCATCGCTCTAATCAAAGCTGCATCGCGCTTCTTCCAATGATATAGCGATTTGCGCTTTCCCTAGGCAGTGGTGCGACATGCACGGGAGATGACTCGAGTCACTCCAAGAACCCTCTTTCACTAGGAAACGGGTCGGTCAGCAAGTATCAAAAGACCCCGGAGCTTCAAGGATACCTGAGGGACGGAGGCCGATTGACGAGGTGACCGTGTCGTCATTCGGGCGCAGGGTCAAATGTCTCGGGTTGAAACGGAACGTAGACGAGAAACCGAAAAGCAAGCAAAGACTGGAAGCAGAATGGAACAAATCAGACACCGGCAGACGAAACGGGGGGCAGTCAGCCGACGAGGCGTTCTAGCGTCGATGCGCTGCGCCACAACCGAGCTGCACAGCGGTTGACAAACTGAAAAGCGAAAAGAAAAGCACACCATAGGCCCAGAGGGTGTAATTTACAACTTCTGCTTTGTTGCGAGGGTGCAAGCAAAAGCCCGAGGATCCATCTACACTAAATAAACAGCCAGTCAAAGGCGCAGGCGACGCCAAGCTGTCATTAGGTGCAAATGCAGAACGCAATCCAGGTCAACCAACGGCCTCAGCCCTACGACTAGCCCACATGGAGCAATTTGACGGAGCCGACATCACCTCTCTTTGGTGGTGAAACGCAAGACGCACTGCCGTCTGTCCGGGACATGGGCGTGAGCAGTGAGAATGCTAGACCCTTGGCCGGACTGATAAAGGAGGTGAGTGGCGCTTTCCATGTCGTGACTTCCCGGAAGCCTGCAGACGAAACGACATATTGGGACTGCTGAGACGGCCAAATCCGCAGCGGTCGACGCAGTGCATGCACAATGGGATGACTGCAACGCAGATAGGCCCGCGTCCGTTTATTGTATATTTAATTTCACATTGTTGAAACTAGGCACGAAATTGCACTTCAGCTTGTGCACAGGCACCTGTGTTCCTTCCGGGATAGTCTGATTCCGCCGCGCTCCTTGCTCGTCCCCTGGCCAGCATTAAATTTGCAATACCAAGCGCAATCTCTTTAAATTCGGTATCTCAACTCCCAGCGAGGCCCAAGCTCCCGCCTGGTAGGATGCTGAGGTCCCCGGATTTAGGCTGGCCGAAACGCAAGTCTAGCGACAGTGCACTGTCCACTGTCCACTGTCCATTCAGTGTCGGCTGCAACGTCAACGTGGCAAGCCCAAGTCGAATGGGAGGCCAGACACGCTGCTCTGCTGGTCGGCGACTGTTTGTGGCGTGTTGAGAAAATGCGCGACGGTAGCATCGCGGCCAGTGTGTTGCTCCGTGCCGTCGTCTTTTAGTCGCTGGCAGGACCGAAACGTAAGCTCTAGCCCCAGCCTGTGATGCCATAAGGCTGTGCAGCCCGGCGATGCACTGTTGTCCTGCAGTATGAACCCCAGAAGCGGTTGAATAATAAAAACATTGGCAAGTGAATTCTATTCTTAAAACCCGCAAAATCCGGAGGCCGGGAGGGCGTGGTCATGCGTTGCAAAATGTAGCCGAATCTGCTTGATTTCAAAGAGTCCGACTTTTGCAATTGTAAATGACCTGCCACATGAAACCGCTCGACGGCCAATGGCGTGCCAGAAACGCACATCGCCCTCTTATTACCAAACTCTTAAAAAATACGTCAGGCAGTGGCGTCACGCCGACGATCCAAGGTTCTGGTAAGGTTTTAAACTCTGGTCTAGTTTCTCTAGTTTTTCTTGACGGCCAGACGGTTGCTTACTGATTGATGGATGCAACGAATATTGCTCCTTTGGTGCAGTCTTTGCCCGATTAATGGTTGTGCTTTTTCAACGTTCTGGCCTTGCGTGTAAATATTTATGATTCGATTCCGAGTGAATACATGGCCAAAGACAAGAGTGTAAACTCGTAATATCTGCAAGTAACGCTGACGCCATGGCGGCCTTTGCCGGACAGGGCAGTGGAGCGCCGATTGATCACGGAGCACGGCCGTTCCGGCGTGAGAGCGCACTGGCCCAAGTCCGAGACGTCCGAGCCCGTCGTTTTCAAGGTGTGTCGTCAACCTCAATGGTACACTGAGCTCACACGTAGCATCGCAAGGGACACGCCCTCTCCAAAGCGGCTCCGTTTCGAGGGTTGACGGTCACGCCAGCCAAGAGTCCTATCGTGACAATAGGATGCAAAGGCCGCACGGAGTGCGACTGGCGATGCACTTGCTGACACAGCCAAAGCCGCATGGCCCGCTGCCGAGACTGGTGGCCCAAACGGGCAGGTGATGCAGGGCCAACACAGGAACAGGCAACACTTGCACAGAAAAGCGATATGCACCCCGGCCACTCAGCCCTATCGCCAAAAAGCAAGCAGGTCCTTGGCCCCCAGGTCTCCGAGACTGCACCCGGCATGCGCCAAGACGGTCCAGAGGCGCCTGCGGGTGAGACAGGCGTTGGCGGCGCGTGATACAGGGCAGTGATACAGGGCAGTGCGGATGCATCGACGTTCCTTTCATGCACGGTGATGCAGGCAGACTGGTAGGCGCACTGGCTCATTTGGGAAGGGCATCGTCGTGGTCGAGCCCAAGCTGCACGCGCATGCACGCACGGCACGCTGCGGTTGCTGCGCTGTCGCATGCCCGCTCTTTCAGATGCGCTGTGCAGGCCATTTAGGCTCAAACGAGACGCTTCAGGCTGCACGACAGAAGGGCGGGTGCCGAGCGAGACTGGCCAACCGGCGGGAACTAGCCATGCAGGTCTGGTGGGCGCAGCGTGCAGCGTCGCAATGGGCCGTTGTGCTGTTGTGTTTTCGTCGCTCGGCCGCCTGTCTCGATTTGGACATGGATTTGTCATTGTGATGCCGTTTCACGACTGATTCCTACGCAGCGTCTTCCCTGTCATCTCATAGGGCTGAGCACGATGCACTCGAGAGGAGCACGCTGTACAAGACATGTCGCGACAGACAGACTGTGCTGCTGACGTGGCGATGCTGATGGGGCGCAGATCAGGACGGCCATAGGGCTAACACCGATCCATGTTTATTTGTTGCTTCGAGAATGGCCAGGGACAGCAGAGCGGCCACCGGACGGACGGGGTGGCTTATCCTGCAGTCTGCCGTGCGCCCAGCCGAGCGGATGGCCAGTCGAAACGGTGTCTCAGTCTTGACTGGCGGTGAGCTTGTGCCCGAGCGTAAGTGGTTGAACTCGATCGGTTTATACACACGGGAAGACAGTCCTGCGCAATCACGAGCGTATCGCGACCCAACGAGACAGCATACTCCGTAGATGCCAAACACTCGGATGCTGGCCAATGAGATGCCGTGGCTGTGATAAGCAAACACAAATCACAAAATCACAGAATCACAGAATCACAATCAGTCACCAAACGGTCCGTGGCATGGCTCGGCCACGCCGCAGCAGGTCGCCGCGTTCTGCAGCAGTGATTGGCCACGGTAAGAGCTGCGGCGCTGTTCTGACAACCCCTACATTTCGCTTCCCATGAACCCATTCACGTTTGCCTTGTTTGCTCGTGGCTGCACGGAGCAGTATTGCCCGATTGGGACACACCTTTGCTCTGTGCGCGACGGACACGGTGATACTGTCAGACGGTCGGCATCCGGGCATTCTACTCGCAGAAGAACGAGCGGGCTGCTGGCCTGCGTGCGGCCGCTGTCCCAAACAGTCGACCGAGCATGCAGGTCTCCCCTGCTTTTCCTGTTGCAAGATGCGCACCTGCATCGATCGCTCATAAGGCTGAAGAATGCGAGCCGAGGGACTGTTTTAGTGTACCGACGTTCCAGATTCAAGCTCGCTTTTGATACGACGAGTACGAGCATCCGAGCATCGAGACACTGCCAGCATTTGCGGCGTTGGGCACCTGACACGTGGCGATGCTCTTGTCAATCCAGTTTCATGCCGTGGGCGTTTGAGTGAACTGTTGTAGATTGGGGACGAATGTTATCACCTGCTCCGTTTCGCCTCTACTCTATCCTGAAATGACCGGATATTGTCACTCGACAGCGGTCCATATGCTCGATTTGGGAAGGACCTCCACCTTAGCCCTGGTAGAATCAGTGACGGACATTTCGTGCACGAGGATCACAGCCGCACCGGATGGCGCGTTGTCAAAATGAAGCCGAGGCAATCAAATGTAGGCGACGACCCTCTTTCACCGCAGGCAAGGTCCACCGGTAGGCGCCCGGCTATGTTGAAGAAAGGCCAGGATGGCTGGCAACCGAGTTTCGAACGCTGCGGCTTTCGCACGTAAGGCTGGGTCCCACCGGTCATTTCACGGGACTTGCCCGGCGCTTTGACTCGACCGGTCGTGCCCCGGCCGCCACGGGTTCCCGGGTGGCGACGTTCGGCAAGGACTCGGAAATTAAACGGCATCGAAATTCTTCGTCATGATTTCGTCGTGTCGCTGCAGTGAGTTCAGCCGCAGGAATGGCGGCAGACAAGAGCAGGTGGTCACACTTGTCTCTCTGGATTTGTCATGATTTACTGACAGGCATGGCAGTGATAAAATTGGTGCCAACTTCTTCCTCACCACGCTCATGATTAATGTTAGCAAGAACTGCCAAGACGTCAGTCCCTTGCTTCGTTGTTCTGTCGTGTGCTGGCGTGGACGGCTCAATGACTCCTGGGCAATGCATGATGCTCGATTGTGCGTGGCTGGCTCGTACTGCATTTATGCCCCACTTCTTTTATTCGTGAAATGCCATTGGCTGTGCTGGCCGCTGTGTGGGTCGGCGTCGCGCCACTGCGACACTGCTTCGCGCAACACAGGCGCGGGGCTGGGAGGAGCGGGCCAGCGCAGGAGCCAGGAGCCAGGAGCCAGGCAGGAGCCAGGAGTGCAGGAGCAGAGCGCCCAACGGGCATGGGCAGCGCTCGGCATCGGGATGCATGCGCTGGATGCAGCGTCGTCGGGCTGGGAGGTTGGGAGGCTGGGAGGCAGGCGCGAGGCTGGTCTTTCCGTTGCAATAAATAAGGTTGGTCTGGCTGTCGCGCCTGCCATTTTCACCGCATCGCCCGCAACGCTCGACAACCTCTTTACCATGCGCACCACGTCCCTCGTTTCCGCTCTTGCTGCCGCCACTGCTGCGGTCGCACAGACAAACGCGTCGCTGCCGGTGGCGACACCCGCGACACCCGCAACGACGCACGCAACGACACCGACGGCACGGCTGCTGGGCCCGGGCCTCATCGTGGCGGCCGTCGACGGCAGCGCGTGCCCGGCCAACTACTACAGCTGCGAGGGCCAGGGCAGCCGGTTTGACGGGCTGTGCTGTCCGTTTTCGGCGGCGTGCGTGCTCGACGGCGACAGCAACCCCGCGTGCTGCCCGGCGGGCGACGTGTGCACGGGCCGGGCGCCGACGACGTACGTGACGGCGACAGTACCCGCGTCGTACGTCGCCGACGCCGACTACCCGTCCTTCCCGTACCTCGTGCCGGCGTACGTCGTGGCGACGACGGCGCTTGCCAATGCGGCCGCGTGTGCCGCCGTCCTGGGGCAGTGCACGGCCGAGTACGAGCAGTGCACGTCGAGCCTGGCAGCGAACGCACGCCCGACGACGACATTCTACAGCAGCTCGGTCGCCGCGAGTCTCTGCAGCAGCCTGCAGGGCGTGGCGTGCGGCGGGCTGCCGACAAACTCGGCGGGCTGCTCGTCGCTGTTTGCCCGGAGCACGCGCAGCGCGGCCGCGACGAGCGACTCGGGCGGCAGTCGCGGCCCAGCGCACCTGCCGCTCGCGGAACTCGTCGCGCTGGCTGCGACGCTCGGTTTCGTCCTCGCCGGAGCCGGCTTGGTCTTGGCATAGTCTGTTGAACTACATACGCGTTTACTATTTTTGACGAGCTTGTGATTCTATGAAAGGCCTTTACTCCTCCTCCTCGAGGGCGCGCATCTGCCGGCGCTGGAAGAAGCGGATTCGACGGTAGGCCCACGCCGTGGCGTGTTCGGCGGCCGCGTCGAGGCTCTCGCTGCAAAACATGAGCACCCTGCCGAAAAAGAAGAGTCCGAAAAAGGACAGAGTCGCAATCACGGCAAACGCCCCCCAGTACGTCAGTGGCGTGTAGCTGTCGGTCATGTGCGGGATGTTGGTGCTAAAGTAGCTGGTCATGAACGAGATGGGCAGGAAGAAGACGGACAGCTTGGCGAGCAGCGTCGCGCTGCGCGTGAGGCGTTCCGTCGAGCGCGAGTCCTTCTGGGTCAGCAGGTTAAAGTACATGTCCTGCAGCGACGTCTTCTCGTCGAGGTAGTCCGTAATGGCGTCGAGCATGAGCGACTGCATCTGCATCTGCAGCCGGCGGAACCGGTTGGCCGCCTTGACCGACAGCGCCACCTGCGTCGGCGTGCCATCGTGCGACAGCGACCCCGACCCCAAGCCGAGCGCCTCGCCCGTGCTGGCGACCTGCCGGATGACCTTGGTGTAGCTGGCAAAGAGGTGGTGAAGCTGCCGCAGTTCCTTGCTCAGCCGGTACAGCCTCGGGATGATGTCGGCCGTTTCGTCGGCCACGCTGTGCGTCGCCGCCCAGAAAATCTTGACAGTCTGTCGTCTGGTTAGCGACCGACGCAAAGAACCGAGGGACCGAGCCTACAATTTCGTCCAGGGCCGTCTTGGACGCGTCGAGAATGTCCATGGCGGCCGTGTAGTCCTCAAAGAGGTAGTAGAACAGGTTGCTCGCGCTGTCGTGCGCCCGTTCGTCCACGCCACCGCCCACGCCACCGCCCAGGCCAGGCTGTCGCACCGACGCCAGCTGCACAAACTTGTGCCGGTCCTCCTCGATGCCGCACGCCGACAGCTGCCGCAGAACACGGAGCGTGTTGGCCCGCATGCCGAGCAGCTCGTCCTGCTGCCACCGGTCCTTGTCGTGCGTCGTCGGGCCCTTGTCGTAGTACGCCGCCTCGTGGAAGGAAATGACCGTGTCTGGTGGTTAGCGACACGCGTTTGGCGCTCGTGGGTGCTTACTGTCGTCGCAGAGCACGAGCCACGACCAGTGCTTTGGCGGTACCAGGCTCGGCGCCTTGCCCAGTTTCGCTTTCGCAGTCGGCGTCGGCGTCGGCGTCGGCGTTGGCGTCGGGCGTCGGTGCAGCCAGTTGGCGCCGATGCACACAACTACAATAGGAATGTCAGCATTCGCCTCGACACGACCTGGCCAGACGTACACCGCGGCTCCATGTCAATCGACGTGTAGTTGAGACTGTCCTGCATCATCTTGAACGCCGTCAGGGTCTCCTGGCCCAAAAGGTCAGTGTGGTCCAGCACCGGCGACGCCATGCTGCCGCTCGACACGTCCGTGTTCGGTCGGCCCTTGCCCTCTTCGGCGGCTGCCACGCGCGCCCCGTCGGCTTCGTTGGCGTCGGCTTCGTTGGCTTTGGCTGCCTGCCTCCCCTTGTGCATCGCCGCCCAGAGACTCTCCTTGCGCTGCTCCTTGGCCTCCGCCTTGCGCGTGCGCAGCGTCGTCTTGGCCATGTCCCACGCCCAGATGCTCATCGTCAGCCGCTTCGAAAAGTTGTACTGCTCGCCAATCGCCTCAATCACCGACCGCTGCAGGCTCGGGTTCCAGACATTGATCCACCGCACCGGCATCGACCCATCGCCCACAGACGGCCGCGGCGACAGTAACAGACGCCGCACGCCGGCCTCGTCCAGCCCGCACGCCACCTCGGCGTGGTCGTCGCCAAACTGTACCACCACGTTGCGCGCGTCCTCCTTGCACGCATAGTGGCACACCTCGCTGTAGACCGCCGGGTCGTCAAAGTTGCGGAATGTACCCAGAGCGACCTGGATCGCCGGAGTCTGTGGCTGGGCCATGCTTGTATCGAATGAAATCGAGTTGGGAAATGTGCGTGCGCAGGACAGGCGTGGGCACAGAAGCGCGTGTGGCAGAAGAGGGGCGATGCGACCGAAATACAGCTGACGGCCAACGTCAGCGCCTGATTACGTTGCGGCTCTGCCCTGCCTTTATAAATATACCGGCTTATCCCTGTCGGCTTTCTTACACGGCCAGAAACGGCCGCCACGAGTTAGTTCCCGTGAGTTGTTTGTTCGCCTATGCAAAAGACTGTTTCAGTCTTCATCAATGGCCGGCTGGTCGGGTGATACAGCTGCCAAGAGGCGAGTGAAGAGGACTGTCAGTCTATAAATATGGCTGCGCACTGGCCTGGAATGTATGACAACTTACTGAATTGAATGACAATACTAAATTTTCTTTATTTATTCCGCCCGCTTGTTCCGACAGTGACAGTTTGTTATTTTTAAGGTTGTTCAGGCTTGGCGATGATGTAACCTGGCGGACACTCGTCGATATCGCAGCCACGAGTAGTAAATCGTGTATGTTTAAGGCGTCGATTGAGTTGTCTATTCTCAAGTCATAAAGTGCCTGAATAGGGGCAGTGAGCTTATGTGCCTAGCCTCCACGCACATCCAGACATGAGGGACAATTTATTTAAAATAAACCAAGGACGTCACCGTAACAATGTTATTACTAAAATAGGCACTAAAATGTAGAGCATTTCACAGGAGCTAGACATCTACGTCGTTTGAGCTGCAAACAAAAATGTATTGAGTACAAGACGTGCTTGCCTGTCGAGTGTAAATAGAGAACAAGAAACTGGTTGTGACGATCAAGTCCAAACATAAAACAAGTTACTGGGGCCAACTGTTGACAGCGACGGCCCTTAAAGACATGTCTGGTAGGAATTCGAGACAACCCCCCAGAGTGACAGGACGTGGTATTAAAGGAAATGGACCAGGCAAAAGCAACAAAATCAAGACAGATTCACAACTCCGGCTTGGCCGGAAAAACAACCCAACAGAAAAAGCGGAATCACGCGCCCTTACGCCGTCTGTCTGGGCTGGGGCGTCTTGGACCGCGTGACCGGCCCTGAGCGCTGGACGGGCGTCGACGGAGGCGCGTCCTCGGAACGCAGCTGCCGCGAGGGCGTCAGAACAGAAGTCTTACTCGTGTCGGTCGCCACCTCGTCGTCATCCGCAGCCCCGGCCTGCGAGTCGTTGGGCAGCGAAAAGTACTGCGTGTCGGACTCGCTGGCGTGCGACGTGTTGGCGCTCGCGCGCGATATCGGCTCAAAGGCGTCGCTCTCGTCACTGCTGCTCTCGGCGTCAGCAGCATCGGCAACAGTGGCCGCAGTGGCCGCAGTGGCCGCATTAGAAGCGTCGGCGGCCGGGGTCTTGTCCTTGTCGTCGGGGCCCGAGAAGCGGACGCGCTTCGAGGGGCTCTCGGGCGCGGCGTCGATGCTGATGGGGTCGTTGCTAAAGACAGAGCTGAAAACGCGCTTGGTCGACGCGAGGATGCCCAGGGGCCGCTTCGTGGCCGGGCCGGGTGATGCCTGCTGTTCAGCCTTTTCGCCCTCTTCCTCGCCCTCTTCCTCCTCGTCTTCGCCCTCGTCGCCCTCGTCTTCTTCGTCCTCGTCTTCGTCCTCGTCGTCCTGACCCTTCTTCATGATGGCAAGGAACATATTGATCTCGTCGCCGGCCTCCTTGAGGTTATGGTTGTACCACGACACGAGCTTCTCCTTGAGATTCGGGCGACCGACATAGTCCTGGCCCAGGACAGCACCGACCACCTGGTCCCAGTTGACCTCCTCGGTCTGCGTCTCGGTCTGGGCCGTTGCGGCTACCCAGAGGTCGTAGGTGTCGACGGTCAGGTTGTCGATGGTGAACGATGCCGGGATAAAGACGTGGCGGACGGAAAAGTAGGAGTCGAGCACTTTGCGGAACTCGTTCTTGGCGGCGTCGTCGTTCTCGACGGCGTCGAGGAAGCCGTCGGCATCAAAGTCGTCGTCTTCGGCCCCGGCGGCTTGCGCTTCAGCGCCCGGCTGTTCAGCGCCGGCCGCTGCGGATTCCTGTTCCGGTGCAAGGGTGGCGGCAAGCTCGTCGGAATGGACAACGTACGGGACATCCTCTTCCTCCTCGGCCGGCGGCGCCGGAGGCCCTGCTGTTGGTTGCGGGCCCTTGCCAGAACCACTGCGTGAGGACGCCTGGCAATCTGTGTCGGGGGCGTCTTCGCTGCAGACGTGCTGGTACCACTTCTTGAGCTTGTTGTACTCGTCCCGCAGGACGTCGACCGTCACGTCCTTGTACTACACTGTTAGCGGGCGGGACGTTTTGGGGCAGGGGCCATGGACGCACTTCGTCCAAGTCGTGGAGTCTGTCGCGCAGCATTTCAAAAAGCTCGTCGGGGCGCATAGCCTTTTCCGAGCGTGCCTCGATAAGCTGGTTGTTCTGGTAAACGCGCCGGAGGATAAAGTGGTGGATCGTGTTGAGAAAGTTTAAGTCTTGGATGGGCGCAGGCTCTTCGGAGCCCTCCTCGGGGGCCTCCTCGGGGGCCTCGGGGGCCTCGGGGGCCTCGGGGGCCTCGTCGGGGGCCTCGGGGGCCTCGGGGGCCTCGTCGGCCGGCTCGTCGACAGCCTCCTCGGGCGCATCGTCGACAAACGAGTCGTGTTCGGGTGGGCGATTGGCGGCGGTGGCCCAATTCGTTTTTCGAGCGGGCATGGGGCCCTGGGAGGCCGGCCTGAGGTCGGTCGACGTACTGAGTTTCTTGACCCAGCGGTCGCGCCAGGAGTGGAACGTGTGGTGCGGGTGCTGTCGTGTTAGCAGGCGCCAGGAACAGAGGAGGAAGGTCAAAGGTCGAGACGACGTACAAGCTCAGCAAGTTGCTTGAAAATCTTGTTGCCATTCAGCGGAGCGTGGGGACCGGACGCCTGGCGCTGTCTGCGCACCCAGTCGATGAGGATGTCATCGTCGGCTGCGCTAAAGGCGTGGCGCGTCTTCTTTGGGCGGCCGCGAGCCACGGAATAGTAGGGCTCTTTGGGAAGGAGTTTCCGCTCCGTGACACAGTCCTCGACCCAGCCAAAGGTGGTGCCGCTGTCCATGGCGAACTTGTTATTGTTAATGACGATGACGTCGGCAATGGACTCGCGCTTCACGACGGTGCCATGGTGTTTCTGCGGGTTAGTGGGCGAAGTATTTTGGTTTTGGTTTGGCAGAACAAGAGACGCACCCGGATGAGCTCGTTGATGTGTGGCGGGACGTAGGCGCTGGTAAAGATCTTGAGGCCTTTGAAGATGGCGGGCGCGCTGGCGGTGCGCGCGGTCACGGCCTGCGAGGTCGTGGCCGTGGTCATGGTAGCGGGCGCGGCTTGCCAGTCTATTCTTTTAAAAGAAAAAAAAGAAAAAAGCAAAGAGGGGTGCTGCACGACGTCGCAGTGCGCGCGGTGCGCGCGTGGAGAGATGACGTGGGGTGAGCAGCCCGTCGCAAGGCTGCGCGTCGTGGTTGATGCAGTCGCGTCGATACGCAGTCGGTGCGCGTGTGTCAGGGGTACAAAAGGGGTACAAAACCTGCGCAGTCAAAAGATCGTGACAACGGCTAGCCCCTATTCGGCGCAGTCGCTCTTTCCAAATAGATTGTTTGCACTTGCCTTGTACGAAGCGCGTAGCGTTTGACGCGTGAAGGTGTTGGGAAATGTAAAGTGCCCCACCCACACGCGGGAAATATAGAGCGCCCCACCCACACGCCGTCACGTGGACGAGCTCCTTTCGACGCGCACTACTCCGTACTCCGTAGGCGCAGCAAGGCTGACGGATGGATTGACAGCGCGCGTTGCAGCTGCCAAGCGCCACGCAGTTGTCACCCTTTTTACAGTTACAGTTTACAGTTTACAGTTTACAGTTTGCAGTTTCCAGTTTACAGTTTACAGTTCAGTTTTGTCCACGACACGACCTCACGAACCATGCTCATGCGCTTTGGCGCCTCTCGTTGACAAGCTTCAAGCTCTCCCCGACCAACACGCCATGGTCGAGCTCTCGACGATTGTGAGCATTGTGCTCGCCATCTCGCTGATGACGTTTGTCATCTTCTTTGGCCGCTTGCCGGCGTTTCGGTAGGTGAAGAGCAAGGAGCAGGGACCGGCTCGCCGGGCGGTGCTAACGACGACAGACGCACGCCGATTGCGTGGCTGTACAGCGTGTTTGTGGTGCACGTGCCGCGCGCGGTGGTCGGGCTGGACCGGCTGGTGACGGGCGGGCGGTTCTCGTCCGGCCTGCGTCGGTTCGGGCACTACCTGATGCACGACCGGCACCCGACGGTGCTCATTTTCTTTGTGGCACTGCTGGGGGGCGCCGAGTACCTGGCGCTGCCACAGGCGTGGCCGCTGTTGTCCGGCCGGCAGCAGTGCGTGATTGCCGTCTGCTGCGTGCTGCCGTACGTCTTCCTGTACCTGGCGGCCTCGTCGGACCCCGGCACGGTGACGCTCGGCAACCTGGGCCAGCACATGTTGCTGTACCCGTACGACTATGCGCTCTTCCAGCCCGGGCGGCGGTGCGCGACGTGCAACCTGCTGAAGCCGCCGCGCAGCAAGCACTGCAGCGTGTGCAAGCGGTGCGTCGGCAAGCTGGACCACCACTGCATCTTTATCAACAACTGCGTCGGCGTCGGCAACCACCGGTGGTTCCTGCTGCTCATCCTGACGACGGCGATACTGGCGTCGTACGGCGGACTCGTGGCGACGCAGCTGGTGGGCGCGCAGGTGCAGGCCACGTTCCCGAGCTGGTCGCTGAACCCGTGGCGGGCGCGCGACCGCGGTGCGCCCATGGACTGGACGGCGTGGCTGGTGATGCTGTCGTTTGGGATGAAGAGCCATGTGGAGCTGGGCAGTGTCGGCCTTCTCGGGCTGCTCATCAGCCCGCTCGTGTGGGGCCTGTTTGCGTACAGCGCGTGGAACGTGTACACGGGCCAGACGACCAACGAGAGCATGAAGTGGTCGGACATGAAGTGCGACATGGAGGACGGGCTCGTCTTTAAGCGGCGGATGAGCCACGAGCGGCGGCCGGTGTCGGGCGTGCCGGTGTCGGGGACGCGGTGGCCGGTCGAGGCGGAGCACGTGCTGGTTCTGTCGCCGGACGGGACGGCGCCGGCGGCCAACGACAAGGCGCTTCCGGGCGTCGGCGCGTGGGACAAGGTGTACGCGCTGCAGGACGTGGAGAACATTTACGACCTCGGCTTCTGGAACAATGTCAAGGACGTGTTTGTGCCCAACTACCAGTTTGGCGCACCAGGGCTGCCCGCCGTCGAGCGACGCGGCCGGCCACGCAAGCGCACCCGGCGGTGATCTTCTCTCTTCTTTTCTTCTCTTCTTCTCTCTTTCTTTTGGTTTCCAACTCAATTCATGATTATGGTACGTATGACATTATGAGCGACGGGCGCCGCGATGGCGAAACGTCCGGCGGCCGCGTGTCGGCGCGGACTTTGTCTTGGGCACAAGCATGCCCATGGCGGCTTCAAAGGGGTCGACGTCGGCCGTGTCGGTGTCTGTCGGTTGTGGTCGTCTGGGCGTGTCGGGCGTATCGGTCCGGACAGCTGGCTTGCGACGCTCTTTGCCGACATTCTGGGCATCACGTGCGGCCTTTTGCTCGGCGACAAAGCGCAGCTCGGCTGTCTGGTCGAGCGTGACGGCCGTCTCCGTCTCGGCCCACTGGATCTGGTCATACGGCACGACGCCGGGCACGACGCCGGGCACGACGCTCGGCACGACCCTCGTCACGACCCTCGACACGGGCCTGTCGTCTGGTGTGAGCACGGCCTTGACCCGCTTCATCTCGCCCTTGGCCGTCAGCTGCGCCAGGTGCTGCTCCTTGGCGGGCGAGATGAGACCGGCGAGGCGGCAGATGGCAAGGCGCGCGCCCGCGACGCCAAACCCGCCGCCCTTGGGGTCGCCGGCGCCGGTGACGACAATCTCGGGCGACCAGCCCTGTCCCTCCATCCACGGCACGTCGCTGGCACCGGCACGCTCCGTCCGTTTGAGCGTCTCCCATACCTGCAGGCACGTCGAGCGCAGCGTCTGCTCGCCCGCCGACGCCGCGTCCGACGCAAAGACGGGCTCGCGGTCGGCCTCGACGTCGCGCACGGGCTGACGGCCGTCGTCGGTGCTGGTCTGCGGCGGCCGCTTCGCCGGCCGCTGCGCCTTGTACGGCAGCAGCTTGTCGGCCTTGGTCAGGACGACGAGCGTGCGAATGCTGGCGTCGCGCAGCATCGCGAGCGCCTGCCGGTCGCCGTCCTTGAGCCCGGCCACCGCGTCGACCAGCAGAACAGCGCCACGCAGCGTCGGGCGCTTGGCCAGGTACTTGCCAATCTCGACGCCCCATTCGGCGCGCGACATGTAGCCGTAGCCGGGCATGTCGACCATGATGAGGCTGTACGCCGGCGCGGGCTCACCGGGCGCACGTGCACGCTTCTCGGAGCGCGACACGACGGCGCCCTTGGCCGTTGCCAGTGCGTCCAGTCGGCGGCTCTCGGCGGCTGCCTTGGCCTCCTCGACGCGTGCAAACGTCTGGGCAAACTCCTTGCGCAATGGCGGGCCGAAACCGTACGCGTTGAGCATCGTCGTGCAGCCCGCGCGTGCGCTCGTAATGGCGAGTCCGCGGCGTACCGTGCTCGCGCCGTGGCTGTGGCCGGCCAGACCGGCGCCTTCGAGGCCCGCTAGTGCGTTGAGCAGCGTCGACTTGCCGACGTTGGACCGGCCCAGGATACAAATCTCGGGCACGCGCGTGTTGACGTGCATGTTGAGGAAGCGTGGCGCCGAGTAGATGAATTGCGGCTGCGGCTGCACAAACAGCGACGTCGCCCGGTTCAGGGCCATGGGCGAGGGGGTCGTGCCAAGACGCACTGCAGCTGCTCGGGCCGCGTCGTCGTCGTCGTCGTCGTCGAGGCGTACGCGTGGCGGCAGGAACGAGACCGCGCGGATGTAGTTGCTGTGGACCATGTGTCCGGGCAGACGCCGGTCTTTGAGCTGCTGCTCCTTGGACGGCGGTGGCGTCGGTTTCGTCGGTTTCGTCGACTTGGTCGTCGGCTTGCCTTTGGCGCCGCCTTTCTTGCCCGACGCTGGCGGGTTCGCTTTTTGCTTCGCGTGCCGGATCTTGGACGGCAGCCGCGACCGCTTCGGCATCAGCTCGACACGTGTCGACGACGAGAACAGGCGCGTGGTCCCCATCGTCGGTGGTCGTGGTCGTGGTGGTCGTAATCGTAGTGTAGGTGATGAAAGAAGCGGCTGCGTGCGCACTGCGTCGGCCACGAGCCGACGCAGACACGGCGGCAGCGCCGCGTACTGCGCTATCCAGCAGGCCTGCATTCTGTAGACGCCAATTGCACCGTCGTCCGTAAATATATCTGCGTGATGTCGGCCTCCAATGCACAGAAAATTGCTAAAATACACTGTTAAAATACACCTAAAATGCTGGCGGGACCCACCCGGTCAGCCAGCGCCCCACCCGGGCCCAATCAGGCCGCGCCTTCTGACGTCGATTTTTATCGCCGTCGCTCTTGCCTCGCATCGTTGTCGTCGCTGCACTCGAGCACAGTCTCCAAACACCGTCTCTCGCTCGGCCCTCCACCGACTCGCCATGGCCTCCAAGACGAAACTGCGGTCCATGTACCGCGCATTCCTGCGCGAGCTGCCCCCGCGCCAGCTGCTCGCGCCCGCCCGCTCGCCACTGCACGCCCACCTCCGCGCCGAGTTCGAGGCGTCGCCCGCCAACGCCGGGAAAAATGACGCTCAGAGCACCTCCGTCTTCCACGGCGAGCAGTACCTCACCTACCTGCAGGCCCAGCGCACCTACAGCACCCTGCTCGAGCGCTACAACCCCAACCTCGCCGGCGACCTCGACGAGAAGGAACGCATCCGCCTGACCGCGCGTCGCGTCGGCATGAACCTGCCCGTCGAGTTTGCCGAGGGCGCCGCCGAGGGCGGTAAGGAGTGAGCTATTTTCGACCTCCTCCGCCGAACCACCACCGCCGCACCACCACCCGCTACCGCTTAAGCCGCCCCAGCGCCATCGGTATGGCCCATCTCCGGCTCAGCCATCTGGTCACAGTGCTAACTCCTACAGGTACCGCACCGGACGCCAGCGTTGAGCCACGCACCGTCGTACACATCACGACCACACAACCACACAACCACCGTCTCGTCTTCGTCTACCTCGGCGACCTCCTACACCGCTATTTTTGCGTATCTTACGGCAGGCGCCCTGGCAATCAGAGGCACTGCCATGCATTGGGCCGGCCGTTTTGCTTATCTTGCCTTGTCTTCTTTCATGTCTTCATCCTTATCTCTTTGTTTCTGCACGTTTGTTGGCTTTCTGCTTATCTCGGTTGTTTCAGCGTTATGATCAAAAGTTGTCTGTAGGCTAGATTGCTCTGGTGGTGTAGTGCAAATAATGATTCATGAAAATGAAACAGATTGACAAATTCGGATACGGCAACCAATCGTGAAAAAAGTATCCAAGAAAAATGTGCATCTAAAGTGTGCTTTAAAATTCTGCGTCAAAGTGTCCGTTAAAAAGTGACCGTCAAGTGTCGTCAGATAATATCAACGTAAGACGTCAGACA
Source organism: Ophiostoma populinum (assembly GCA_029298855.1). NCBI lineage: Eukaryota > Fungi > Ascomycota > Sordariomycetes > Ophiostomatales > Ophiostomataceae > Ophiostoma > Ophiostoma populinum. The sequence continues at coordinate 1,854,807 of JANSLU010000008.1, read as the reverse complement.
CTCCCGACACCGCCGTCCTCGAGACTCTCGTCCCAGCCGCCCGTCTCCAAAAGGTACCCGCCCACGCGCTCCTTGACCAGGTCCATCGACTCGCCAAACCCGGACCGCCATTGGTCCTGCACCACGCGCACCTTGTCCTTGAGGTCGTCCGTCAGGCGCGCGGCCTCGTCCGCCGTCGCCGCCGCCGCCGACTCCGCCGTGCGGCCGTCGTACTCCATTGCGCGCGCCTTGGCGCTGAGTGCCGACTCCTTGACCTCGTGCAGCAGGCACAGCAGGTTCGTCTGCGACTCGATAAACTGGTGCGTCGACTTTTCCGTGTGCAGCAGCAGCGAGTACAGGTACTGCAGCGGGTGCTCGCGGTACGCGGGCGTCTCCTCGTACTCGGCGGCCGGAATCTGGATCGCAAACCGCGCCAGGTCCTGCGGTACCTGGTCCAGCAGCTGCACCAGCGGCGGCGCAATGTCCCAAAACGCCGACAGCTGCACCTCGACGCCGCGCGTCACATTGGCCTCCACCACGTCGCGCAACTCGAGCGTCCGCCGCAGCGACTCCTCCGCAAACGCCGTCGCGCGCGTCTTCGCGTCGCCCGCAAAGAACGCTTCGGCCTCGGCCAGCTTGTCGCTGTGGCCCGCACGCCGGTACGGCGTCAGTACCATGTCGCGGTACCGGTTGTTGCGCTCCGAGAGCAGGTCGTATATGGTGCGGTGCAGCGTCTCGCGCGCCTCAAATACCCACTTGAGCAGCGTCAGCGTCTCCAGGAGCTCCGGCTGCTCATCGCCCTCCTCTTGCGCCAGGTTGGGGTTCGCCTGGCCCATGTCGTTGAAGAGCCGCGCTTGCAGGTCCGTAAACAGCTTGGTCGCGTGCGTGATGCGCTCCGTCAAGAGCGTGTTGACCGGCATGACGACCGTCTTTTGGAACCGGTCAAAATCGGCCTTTTCGCGCTCCTTTTGCTGCGCCAGGTCATCGGCCTCCGAGTTGGACTCAATCGCAGCCGCGTCCGCGTAGCTCATACGACCGGCGCTGACCTCGGCCTGCAGGTTGGCCCGCATCTGCTCCCTCTGCACCTGGCACTCCAGCTCAAACGCCTTGTGCGCCGCCTCGGTGGCCGTCTTGAAAGCCTCGTGCGCAGCGTCGACCTCGGCCATGCTGGACAGCCGGCGCACCTCGATCCGTGTCGCGCTCAGCTCGGGGTGGTTGTTGTTGACGGCAGGGTGGTGTCGCGGGTACGGCGGTGGCAGCGTCACCAAGCGAGAGACGTCCATGCCAGTGACGCGTGGGCTGCCAGGGGGCACGAACCCAGCGGACGTCGGAGCAGGATGACTGGCCGTCGGCGGCATGGCGTTGGGGGTATTGGGGGCCGACAGACCGGGCGTCGACGTCGTCGACGAAAGGTACGAGTTGCGGAAGTGTGCATTGGCAGCCGCCGTCGAGATGCCCCGCGGCGTCCGTGCTGGCTCCGGCGATGGGAGGTAGTCGTTCAATGCAGGCGGCGCTGTGTCTTGCTGCTGCTGCTGCTCCTGCTGCTGCTGGGCCGCCGCCTTTTCGGGAGGGTACAGGTTGGTCCCCTCGTACGCGCTGTAGTCGATTGCGCCACCCTGCGTCGAGCTGCCAGACGCAGACTCGCCATTCGTATAGCTGCGGCCGCTCAAGGGCGCCGGGTGGTCCGTCCACTGCAGTGCCTCGCGCGCCTCCTTGGGAACGCCCATGTACTTGGACTCGCGTTTCGACCGGCCAAGCTGGTCGCCGCTGCTACTGCGGGCAACGCCGTTCAGGTTGCCCTCGTTGGCAGCGTTGTCGCGCCCAGCATCGCTCGACTCCCACCACCGACTGGCCGTGCGGCCGCGCGAGCTGCCGTCGTCGAGCTGGTCGGCCACACTCATGCTGAGGATGGGCGACAAGCTGGGCATATAGTTGTGGGCAGCCCAGTTCGGAGTCGGGCCAATGGGAGAATGTTCAATGGCCGGGCTATCCAGGCTACTGCGGCCGCTGTCGGCCCGGGGCTCGGCCGACGTCGGCGCAGAGGTGGGTGTATCGCGAAAGACGGACGCAATCGATCCGCGGTGGCTCGTCTCTGACGACTGTGGCGTGAACTCGTTGGCGCTTTCCTGTGAGTTGATTGACGCACGACGCATGGTGGCCGTCGAGGGTGCCGTGAGCGGCGCGGTCGACATGGGCCGGAACAGGTCGCGCGTCAGATCGAGAATCTCGGATCCTAGAGCGCTAATGGCCGGAGCATACCGCTCGCGGCGGACACGCGACTCGCTGACAATGAAGGCGGCGAAAATCCGTACGCGCTCTGCATCCGATCCAGCGGCGGCTTCGCGCTGCGCAAACGCATTAAACCGTTCCACGGTGCCGGCAGAAAACTCATCGGCCGTCTGGCTCACGGCAAGCTCCTTGCTGTACTGTGCGGCCTGGACAGACGACGTTGATCGGCTGTGGGGGGGCGGTGTGGGGAGATCCTTGGGAATGACACCCGTGGCGCTCGCCGGGGCACTTGATAGGCGCGCCTTGCCGTTGCCCGGCATGCCGGGGTACGGCGAAAATGGCGGCGTGGCGGCACCACTGCGGATGCCGCCCGTAATGGTATCGCCAGTGTGGGGTGAGCTGTCCCGTTGCTGCTGCTGCAAGGTCGTCATGAGACGGCCGCTGTTGGGGCCGCCACCGCCGCTGCGCGGCGTCGACTTGTTGATGGTCGGCCGACGCATAAGACTGCCAACCGAACTGGATCCGGGAATCACAATGTTGGAAAGTGACCGCTGGTGGCCTTCGTGAGAAAGGTCAACCGAGTTTCGAGCACTCGGGTTGCGCGTGCGGCTCTCGGTGCGGCGCTCACGAAGCGTCTTCTCGCCACGTACAGCCCCAGTGCGCGCGAGAGCTGCGAGATCGGACCCGCTGCCGCTGTTGGCATTGGAAAGAGACGCAGCTGCGTTGGCGTTCGCGTTGGCGTTTGCGATGGCGTTTGCGTTGGCGGCGCTGGCATCCGGTGTTTGCGAACTGTGCGTCGAATTGGACGACACGCCCGAGTCGCCAACATCGTGCGACGTGGCACTGGACGTGCTGTCAAAGGAGTTTTGCTGGGGCGACCGCTCGCCGGGGTGGTCAGGCCTAGCCGTAGGAGTTTGGTGCGCGACTTCTTCAACAGCCGGCCGGTAGGGTGTGGAAGGCAAGGCGTTCTGCGGACTAGTGACAGCCGGCGCCGGGCTGGTGACCTGGTCGGCGTCAAACCAGCCGGCCGGCGTAGGTGGAACTGGGCCAAGAGCCGATACGCCGGATGGTGGAGGGCGGCGTAAAGGGGGTGCTGGGACTGGGTCGCCGGGGCTGAGAACACCAGGAGCTCTGCTGGCGCTCTGGGCACGGGAGCTGGCTGGAGGTGGCCCTGGGGGTGGAGGTGGGACGGGCATACCCGAATCCCAGCGCACCTGCGACGACGAGCGCGACCGAGTTGCAGACGTCGGTGTGGCAATGCCTCCGGTCGAAGCAGCACGACGTGACCCCGGGGGTATTTGCGACGGGCCGGCAGGAACCTGCAGCGGCGGAAGCGGAGCATGCTGTCGCGCAAACATTTGTTGGTGGATAGGCTGTTGCTGCGGTGGTGGCGCTGGCTGTGGTGGGTGTGGCGAATGAGCAATGCCGGAAAAGCCGTAGCTGTCCGATGGCGAGAGCGCATTGCTTTGCGGCTGCGGCGGCGGCGTATGATGCTCGCTCTCCCGCCGGCGGCCAAATGGCAGGCCAAAGCGACGTTCTCTTGAGGCACCGCGGTTGCCAGGCGGCGGCGCAAACTGTTGGTTCTGCTGGGGCGGTGGCGGGTGTTGCTGGTGTTGCTGGTGTTGCTGGTGCTGCTGGTGTTGCTGCTGGTGTTGCTGGGGCGGAGGCGGCGAGTCAAAGACGATGCTGCTCGGCCGCTGCTGCTGGCTACGCGGCGGCGAGTATGGCGGGGGCGGGAGCGGAGGTGATGCTGTCGAGTGTTAGCAGACGGACGAACACGTCAATATGGCACGACACTGGAGCTTGTGTAAGCAAGTACATACGCTGTGCTTCCTGGTAGTGGTGGCGGTCTGGTGCTGGCGAGGCCATCCATTGCTGTGGGTTGTACGGCTGGATGGCGCTGTGAGGCGTCGGGTTGGCGGCAGAAATGGCCGAGAGCGGCGTCGCGGCGCCGGGGTGGAAGACGGGGCTGAGGACGTTTGTGCGGATCGGGTTGAGGGCGGCGCGTAGCCGGGCGGCCTGGTCGCGCGACGGGTTCATGGCGACGAGGCAGGGCACAGCCACGAAAAATGGACAAGTCGGGCCGGCTTACAGGGCCATTCGATGGGGTGCGTGAGACGATGCGCTCGATGGGGGTGTGAGGCGATACTCCGAGACGCGAATGAGGACCGGATGAGACGAACGACGATGAGGCGCGCACGCGTAAATGCAGCCGATGCGTCGATGGCGACGATGTCGCTGCAGAAATGAAACGCGTGAGAATTCGCCGGCCGAAACCCCGTTGTAATCGAAGAGAAGGGATGCGATGCTCGGGTCTCGAATAAGAATAGTAAAAGTGCAGGCCAAGACAGGCCAAGACGCAGAACACTGGCCTGGTTGTGGAACGGGCGTGGACGGGCGTGGACGGGCGTGGACGGACGGCTCTCTGGTCTGACCAGTCTATGCAGATGCAGGCCGGGGCTGAATATGGCAGAATTCACCAACAATGGATTTCGAAAAAATGAGTAGACACACGACGCGAGACGCATAAATGGGCGCAAAGGAACAGGAGCTGCAACAGAATGGGGTGGACAGAATCGGTGGGAGGTGAGGTCGTCCGCGAGTCGAGAGGTCTCAAGACGGACGAGGCGAGGGGCAAACCGGCCAGCCTAAAAGCCGAATAGGTGACGGAAACAAAGTGGCGGCGTAAGTGGCGGCGTGCGTCGAGGCCTGTGTCATTGAGACCACGCGTGGGATGATTGACTTGAGTCAAGCATCAAAGGTCGAGTGGTGTGGAGGTGGAGAAAAGAACAGGGGTGGGAGCAGGATGAAGAGGCCCGTGTAAAAGAAACCCAAGATTTTAATACAAAATATATTTGGACGGCCACGGGAAGGACAAGGCCGGCATCCGTCCTGCCGATACTGAGAAAATCGGCACAGGAATGGAAAGTGCGACGCCAAATGCGAAAGCAAAGGAAGGACCATGGCACACAAGTGGAAGTTGCCGAGGACACAGCAAAATCTGGAAATGGCAGGCGGCAATTTCGAGCACGAATCTGTTTGTTTAGCCTTCGACAGTCCCGTCATATACACGCATATATTTACGCTCGCAAAAACATCCTCTGCCGATATCACAATTCGCCGAGTAAGCAGTGCGGATCCAGATGGCACATGGGCCCATACAAATATAAATTTATGGCCTCCAGCCCATCATCCTCCGAGCTACAGTGCCATTGATATTTATCAGAGTGACTTTTGTAAAACGTGTTCACAGGTGTCGTCAGTGCTGGTACGTTCCTCACCGGCTCGACTGCATCGGCAGGTGGAAAGACTGTTCACCCCAGCCTCTCGATTTTGGCCTCGTTGCTATCTTTGCCTGTCTCTTGCCGACCGGCATGTTGTACTCCTCGTCCCATTACCAGTGTCAACGTACCCTGCCGCCCCTTGCGCTCTCTGCCGTGTAACGAAACTGAAGTAAACTGGCTCCAAGCTCCTGTCACGGCTCGTCTCTTCACATTCGGCGATTCGGCTTGGGCCCGCATAAAAACGAGCGGCCCAGCCGAGCGTGATTGGAGGGGCCGACTGCATCTGAATGCACGTCGCGGTTTATTTTTGGAAACAGCTAGGCCCGGGCGGGCGTAGCCTTCATGCACGTCGAAGCAGGGGAAGCTTGTGGGAAGTCTGATAGTCGACGTCGGGTGTCGAGCTTCAAATGGACCTTTGAAATTCGACGTAGACACGGCCAAAGAAGAGACAAAGTACGTGCGCCTTTGAGATGCAGCAGCAACTATGCAGGCCAGCTGCCAGAATCAACGACCTCGACGCAAGGAGAACCAAAGACCAGCAAATGTCAGTGAGTGAAAGAATAAGAAGGGCACGGACGCGGTCGTGACCTGCCGGGCGCTTAACTGATGGACTCCTGCAGATGGCCGCACGATACAATTGGTCACTTTTGTTGATGTTCATTTAGCGCTAGCCTTATTTGGTACGTCGTATCGGCGCTAGGCCTTATGCAGCTGGGCCTTGCACAACCGTCAATATGCTCGCCGTTTGTCGTGCATTGTTGTCCGATGGTGATATTTCAACGCATCCATGCATTAGCTGGTTTTGGATGCAATCTGCTTCTATTTGTCACATGAATATACATTTACAGAGCCAAGGGTCCCTTGCCTCATTGTGTGCGCTATTTCTCTGCCGCAGACATTGCCAAAGACGGTGAAGGATGGCGCTGATGATAACTGTCGGGTTGCATCGACCCCCGGAGATGAAATTGAAATACCTCGAATTCCGGCACACATCACAGAATTGTGAGCTTTTGACTTGCTCTCGTTGAACGTGATTGTGCTCGGCACAGATACACCGCGACCGGAACATTATGCGACAGGGCATGCTATTTCTGGCAATCACCCGAGACGGGGTATATTAGATATATTTAGAACAATGGAGCGGCCGGGCCAGTCTGGGCTAGAGCTTGTCCGAGCTACTGGGCCGCAGAGCGGATCGAGCCAGCCAGGAAAAGCCTCTTAAAGGCACGTGAGCCGCTGGTGAGGATTGGTAAAGATATTCGATCGTTGCGCGGAATACCAAACGCACTGCTAACAGTGCACCGCCCTAATTCGTTCTCTGGGCCAGCAGCTGTGCCTGGATCTTGGCGAATAACACGTTCATCAAGTTGATCGTCTTCTTTGCCGTGTTGCCACCTGGGCGGATGCCGGCCAGTGTAAGCATGTCGCTGACGGTGGGGTCGAACGCGTAAAGGTCAGGAGCCGGGCGGTGGGTACACGCTGAGCACGATGTGCAAGTGTTGCCGCTGCCACTGGTGTTGTTTGTGTAGCTTCCACTTGGAGCGGCGTCGGCAGTCGCTGGACTAGCAGTGTTTTGCAGTGGACCGTCTGCGACCGAGTAGTCCACGGCAGATGGCTTTACGCTTCCTGCCTCGTTGACTTGCTCGTTTTCCTCGACAATGTCACCCTCCCCGACCTCGTTGGTCTCCTCGGTCGCCTCGGCCTCGTCGCCCATCTCCACCTCAGAGGCATGGATGGCGACGTGGATCTGGCCGTGGCTCGGCTGGCCCCGGGTCGACACTCTGGTGGACTTTCTCGCTGGCATCGTCTTCGTAGCGGCCACCTTGATGATCTTGTTGGGCACGGGGGCCTGGACGGGCGTTTGGGCCGCCTTGTTCGTGCGGGTGATGCTCGAGGCTGACCGTCTCGTGGCAGGGCGCTCCTTGAGTGCACGCAAGTTGACCAGCCGCTCCTGGGTGCACGGCGCCAAGCAGGACGTCTCGGCCTCCTCCTTCTCGTCACCCGCGTGGTCCGCCTCATTGCCATCCTGATCGGCCATCTCCTCGTCCTGCTCTGCGCCCTCCCCCTCGTCGTCTGCCGCGCCAACCCTGTCGATTTCTTCGCTCTTGAACAAGTGGCCGTGCGTGTTACGCAGACTGCATTCCTTCTTCTGGTAGCGGCAGTTGGCGCACGCGGACACATTCGGACGGGAATCGACCCGGCAGTCAGCAAACGGACCAAGGCCTCGAGCACAGTTCGTGCACGGAACGGGCGCGTTGGTGCCGGCCATGGCCAGGACGATTCCGTCAATGCAGGGACGCTGCACCAGCGTCAGAATGATGTTGCGGCCCGTTGCAGGCTGCGTGGCACGCACGCGGAAGCGGTCGGCAAAGTCAGGCGGCTACCACATCAGTATACTCGCTATCGTCTTGTTGGACAATGGTCAAGGAACGAACCAGGGTGTCGAGGATGGCCAGAATCTTGTACGCGACTGGAGCAAGTTGGGTTTTTGTACCATGGCGGTTGCAGTTGCGGCGGCAGTAGCGGACAAGCCAGCGGGCAAACGCGGGTGTCTCCTTGACGGGGCATGGCATCTGCACATTGCATTAGGAAGGATTCAGACCAAAAAATTCGGGACCTCGCTTAAGCGTACCAACGGATCGGCCTCTGTCAGCAGCCTCACGCCTTTGTTCAACGAGGTATACCGGCGTTCGTAGATCAACCGCGTGGACATCACCGAAGCTTCCGGCGACGCGGCCTTCACGGCAGCCCTGGTGATCATGGGCGTCGGCTCTGGGGTCGCTTTCTTGACTGACCACGTGCCAGGCGCCTTGTGGTGCCGTTTGCCCCTAGGAGCAGACTCGGACGATTGGCGAGGAGGCATGCCTGCGATTGTCGCTGTTTGACTGTCGTTAAACGCGGCTGATATTCGTTGATCTGGAGGGGACAAGTGAGGCCCGAATACGCCACGAAATGGGAGATGGTAAAAAATCCAAGTCAGGCTAGGAGTCACGCGAGTTTTTTCGCGCACCTTCCATAGACAGATACTTGCTAAATGGGGAAGCTGCGATGGTATGTCCACGAGGCCGTGACCCGTCGTTCCTTCCATGCCTGGCCGGCGAGCTCAGAGAGAGGCCAAGCGTGTTTTGGCATTTTGGCAGGAAACTTGGTATTCGGACATGACTGCGAAAAAACAATGCTTGATAGTAGTAGATCGATATAGCTGGTGTTCCGTATGTATAGGTACAAGATATGAACAACGCCAGGATGCCAGCCGACTAGTCTGCGAAGTATCATCAACCTCAGATGAGTTGGTTTTCCAGGTTTCTAAAAAAGATGCCCATGAATTCCAGTGTTTTGCGTGACGTTATGCTGCCAGGGCGGATGCGGGCTTCCTGGAGCATCTCACTGATCCGTTGGTCCGTATTGTGTGCACTCTGTCTTTGCCATTCTCCTCCGTCTTGGGGTATGGGGTGGGCAGCAACCGGTTGCGCTGTGTTTGAGCCAACGCCTTGTGTCTGAGCTGGCCCCGTGGATTGTGGGCGCTCTTTTGGAGCGCTTGCCAGCGGAAAGAGGTAGCTGTGCGTATCTGCGAGGCTGCAGTCACGGCGTATGTAGCGGCAGTTGTTGCAGGCGGCGTGGTCGGCACGGCTGTCAACTCGGCACATGGAAAAAGGGCCCTCGCCCTCTCGACACCCGTCACAGGGCTGAGGCGCGTCGTCTCCAGAGATTGTGATGATGCCGCCCTCCATGTGGTCGCTGCACTCCAACCTCAACAGTATCTGGTCGTCTTTGGCCGGCTCGGTGGCACGAAGAGAAAACCTTTGGGCGCCATCTCGGGGCTGACATGTTAGCCGCCGAAAGCCAAGACAAGGGGTAACCTACCAAGTCGTCAAGAAGCTTTCGAGTGGATTTTGTGATGAAAGGTATCTGCGGGTGTGGTCTGGCCTCCGTGTCGTCCTGAAGCATGGCAAAATAGATCATCCAATCTGCAAATGCATACGTCTCCGTCACCGGGCAAGGCATCTATCTGTATGTTAGCAAGGCCTCGGGCATTGGAGACGTGTACTTCTGTCGTCCCCATCTCGCACCTCTGGGTCAGGATCACAGAAGAGCCTGACGCCCTTGAAGATGGCTGTCGGTCCTCCCTGGCCAACCGGCTCGGGCTCGAAGCTGGAGTCCGACATTGTCAAGTCGATACGGGTCGCTCTCTGCGAGACGCGATGCAAGACTGGCATGCTGCCGTTGGGGGCGTCTGTAGACATGGTCGAGTCCGATGATGATGGTGTCAAGTTGGCCAAGTTGAGCTCAGGGCGGGAGGTGCTTGCGACGTGTTATTTTGAACGCTGGCTCTGCTGCGTGACGCGCCTTCCTCGCGCCTGTATGTTGCGGGGCTCTTACTGTTCCGCCAGCCACGTTCCGTCAATGCAATTCTGCCATTTCTTGCTTCTCAAGATAAATATACGTGGTTCATGCGAGGAGCACTGGTGGACCAAACTGCAATTGAAATTGAAAGTCGAAAGAAGACGCACACGCCGTCCGTTGATATTTGGAAATTGAGACAAAGAGGACGGCCCGATCTATGCGAGCTCACCGTTGCTGTCTGGTGATCTGGGGCCGGCGTACTTTTCCATCTTGTCCACAAGCGCATACATCAATGCCAGAGTCCGCTTGGCCGTCCGGCCACCCGGCCGGATCCCAGACAGCAACATCATCTGCTTGAAGGATAGGTCGTTGTCGGAATCGTGGCTGCTGCTCTCTTCGCGTTCGCCAAGCCCCGTCACCGGCGTCGTGCGTCCTTTTCGTGACGGCCTGTCGTGACGAACGCCGCTCTTGGGCACGTCTTCCTTTATGGGCGTCTCAATGGCGAGCCCAGCGGTGGTCGGTGTCGGCCGAGGGGTGCCCTTGGCTGCCGACCTCGTGGTGCGCACGATCTCGGCTCCGGGTTTTGGCGACTCGCTGGCAACGTTGGCGCTGCCAATGTCGGTTTGCTTGGCTGTCTTGGCACGCTTTCTGCTGTGCTCTGCGCTGTCTTCGGCATCCGGACTTCGCTTGGCAGTCTTCTTTGAGGACATCTTTGGCCGGTTGGGTGCTACACAGATCAGTACCTAGTGTACGGTCGTCGCAGCGTCTCGGGTTCTTTGACTCACCGCCATCCTGGGGACGGAGGGTGCAGCGATAGCCGTTACTGTTGTATCGGCAGTTGCTGCACGTCAGGTCCTCAGAGTCGCTGATGTAGCGGCACTGGGCAAATGGACCCAGGCCCTTCACGCAGCACGAACAGTCCCGGCGCGGTCGTACGCCCGCTAGAGTAGAAAGCACGGCATCCACGTTGAAGCTGCGCTTCAGGTTGAGTTGGGGCGCGTTTGGCCGCATCACAAAGCGTCGCGCATAGTCATTCGGCTGTCACGGTTGTTAGCATGGTTTTGCCTGCGCGACTCCGATGCGGTGCACTTGCTAGATTGTTGAGGAGTTTGCGCCCAGCGGCTGTAATCACGCGCTGCGTCTTGTTGTTCTCGTCTAGGGCCTTGAAAAACTCGACAAACCAGAGTGCAAAAGCTGGGCCATCTGTCTGGGGGCATGGCATCTGCCGCTCGTCAGTACGCTTGTCATTCAAACACGCTGCAGAGCTGGTCACTTACATCCGGGTCCGGGGCGCAGATCAGCTTTGCTCCGTTGAATGCAGTTCCGCCTGGCACTTCGGCATACCGGTCCAGGACTGGCCTCGGGGTCGGCATTGAGGCTGCGGCTGAGGCTCGCTTGAGCAACGCGACATCGCTCCTCGTATTCGCGCTAGACACGCGCTCAGGCATGGCGTGCTCGCCGGGCTTTGGCGAAGGGGCAAACATTTGCTTGTCCGTGGTATTGGTCGGTGTGAAGCCCGCTGTCGCGTACGAGGCTGCCATGCTTGTGATTATCGGTTGGTGATGTACTCGGCGGACTTGCCTGTCGCGCGATGTTCCCCGTTTGTATATGTCTTTACGACCCACCTTCTGTTCGTGTGCTACGCTCGGCCTGTTTTTGTTTGTCGTCGCCCTTTCTAGTATGGTCTGTGCATGCGCTATTGTGATGGAATCTGGACGCGAGGCCTTGCATTATACGCGTCGGTATCGACCGTGTCGAACCAACACCACAACATAAAAACGCGCTCACGCGCCTCATTCCGATATTGCCTTTTATCAAACGCTTTAATTGGAAATCGGCAATTCGAACCAGATTCAATAGATATGTGCTGCTTCTCTGGTGTTTTAGATTGTGTTCCCTCGCCGTGACCTCAGTCGTCCTACTCTTGAGCCAGGTTTCTCTTGATTTCCGCATCCATCCTGTTGACAATATTGGCCAGAAAATTCCGCGTCTTCACGGCCGTCTTGCCGTCGGGCCGGATGCCGGACAGCGTCATGATCTTGCTGATGGGGGGGTCCTCGTACTCCGACTCGCTGCTGCTCCTGCTGCCACCAGACATGGAGTTGGCCTCGTCGTCAAGCTCTTGACCTTCAGCCGCGGACGGCGTGACGGCTGCGCTGGCACTGCCGGCCGCGCGTGCACTGTTTATGCTGTGCTTGGACTTTGTCGAGATGCTCTGGGTGCTCTTGGCTCGGGACATTTCTGCCGACATGGGCACCGCCCGGTTCTTGTCGCTGCTAGAGACGGGTTGCGGAGGCAGCCTCTGCACCTGGGGAACCGGGCCTGAGTTACCGTGTTCATGTTCACCCTCTGTACCTGCAATTGTTAGCAAACAAGTCAAAGTCAACCGGGAATGAATCGTACGGGTCTCCACGCGAAACGTGCACCGCGTTTGCTTGTCGTTGTACCGGCAGTTTCCGCAGCAGCCGTCCGCGAAGCCTTTGACCACGCGACACCGGGAGAAGGGGCCGGCGCGGTTCAAGCACGGGCTGCACTCGTTCGGCTCGGTTCTGCCAATCATGGTCATCAGAATGGCCTCGATGTTCTCTCTCTTGGTCAGGTTGAGGGTGGGGGCATTGTTGCGCAGCTTGAAGCGGTCGATGCCTCGCTCAGGCTGAGGTCGGGTTAGCCGCCTGCTGTGCTTGGACAAACACGGAATATGCAAGTACCTCGAGTGTGAGAAGATACTTGGCCGCAGGGCTGATGACGCGGTCATTGTCCGCCGCAAGCCTGTTGCAGAGCGTGCGCATCCACTGGGCAAACGCGGCGCGCTGCGTCTTGGGGCACGGCATCTGGCGTGTTGTCAGTCGTGACACAAGACGATGGGCGACATGCGTGCAAGACCCACGTTGACGTCCAGCTTGAAATTTGCCTTGACTCCCTTGTACACGTGCGTGTCAGGCACGTTGGCCGCGTCCTGGGGCTGGGCCGTCGAGGCCTGGCCCGCCTGCTCAGACGCACCTACAACTGTTCCGAGCGATCTGCCGACTCTGTGGTCCATCACGTCTTCTCGCTGGCCCTGAAACGGGTCATGGCTCTGGCTGCCTATCGAAAAGGTAGATTCCTGCTGGTCTTTGGGCCGTGGAAACGGGTTTCGCGAGGATTGGTTGTCGTTCATGGTGAAGCCGGTTCCGTCGATGATGTGATAGTATGGTTTGGATAACGACACGTCTCTGGAGCAGTGGGAACCCGTTTTGGGCACGGGTTCTTTTCGCCCATCGTTCCTTCTATTCTTGTAGCTGTATTTGAGTCAGCTGCGGTCGTCGTTCCCTCTCTACAGTTACAGTAGGGCAAAGCGGCTACAGCTGCCTCTGTCCGTACCAACTCAGCTATAGCCAGGAAGGTAGCCTCTACCACAGTACGTGGAACACGGCAGAATCAAAGACATTCAGCAGATTCATCTTGTCACATTGGCATCTCGCTGCGTATTTGAAATTGGGCCTTAGATTGTATTGCATCGCAAGTGGTCTTTAAAGCCAGTCTGCTCGCCACTGCTTAACTGTCGCGTGTTTTCTTCGATTCCGACTGGATTTGCCGGTCCATCTTGTCGACGACAGCCTTTAGAAATGTAAGTGTTCTTTTGGCCGTTCTTCCGCCGGGGCGAATGCCGCACTGGGCCATGAGCTCGCCGATGGGCGTGTCAGAATTGGAATCCATGTCATCAAAACGGCCGTCCACGTCCATCGTTTCGTTGCCTCCCTCGATACTCTTTCTCGTCTTCGTTTGCCGCTTAATCTTGCTCGGGGTTCCATCTGAGCTGTCAACAAGGCCGTACTCGGTGAAGTAGCAGGCGTTGCCTTGATTGCCCTCCTTGACGAGATTGGCAACGCTAGCGGCCTCAAGGTCTGAGCTTCCACTGGTGTTGTCTGCGTCTCCGTCGTCGTCGGCTTCCCAGTCCTGGGCATAGTCGTACTCACTTTCGTCTTCTTTGTCATCGCCACTGCCAAAGAGGTCGTCGCCGTCGTCTACATCCATCAAGTCGTCGCTGGTTGAGACCTGCGGCGACGGGTACGAGTCACCAGCCGGTGCGTTTGTGCTCGGGATGTTGGTCTTGCGCGGTCTTGTGCCTCTATCGGCATTCCTGGAGGCTTTTTGTGGGCTCCGGCCTGAAGGGGCCGTCTTGGGGCTGTTCTCGTGATGCTCGTGTGCATGGTCTCCGCTGAGCCTGGGGCGTTTCTCGGACTGCATCGGGGCTGCAGAGTTGTCTCCAGAGTTGTGTCTCGGTCCCTCAACTCGCTTCCGGTTGAAGGGAACGGCCGTGGCCACTGCGTACGCCCCTTACGTTTTGTCAGTCATCTTCGGAACCGGTTCACTTTAAACGAGCTGTCGTACCGCTGATGGCGCTGGAGCATTTGTCGCCGGTGTTCTGATAGTGGCAGTTGTTGCAGGACCCGTTGAACATGCCGGGTACAACACGGCAGTGCTCAAACGGGCCTTCGCCTTTGGCACACAAGGTACATGGAGTCGGGATCCTGGTACCCCCGAGCGTCATAATCATTGCCTCGATCGAGACGTCGCGTGTGAGGTGGAGGTTGGTGTAGTTTAGTCGAAGAGCAAAACGGCGCGCATAGTTGTCGGGCTTTCGCAACGTTAGCATCCCGCAAGGCCTTGCCGCACAACTTGTCACATACCAGGGACTCCAGCATTTGGATAGCGTTCGACGTCATCAGTGGGTGCTGGTGCTGGGCAAGCTGGCGAGCAAACTTGGCCATCCACTGCGCAAAGAGAAACCTTTCCTTCAGCGGACAGGGCATCTACCACGGTCAGACACATCACAGAGACAAATGGCCACGATCACATACATCAGGATCGGCAGCACAGTGCAGCTTCACCCACTTGTGCATGCTGCCGCCCTGGACATCGGAAAAGCGCTTCTGGCTCAGATCCTGCTTTTCTTCTTGCCCAGGGGGGGCGAACATTGGGGCCATCGGCGTGTTCAACGCTGTGCCAGAGATGCCAGGAGACATGGTGGGTGTTTCGAGATGCAGTTGTGTGTGTAAGTGGGCTCTAAAGCTGGCGGAGTGTTTCCCATGTCTAAGCCTATAGCCCCCATTTATACTTTTCTTCTCGGGTGTAAACAGCATGGTCGTTCTTTCCGAGGCGGCACTCTTACCAAAACAAACATACATCACGATCTCGACCAATCAGATGAACGTGCTCATCCCTCCAGTATAGTCAACGATATCGGCTCGATTCAAGGACATGACATTCTTTCCAGTAAACAGCACTGGAAGCCGTATCTTTCCCGTCTAGTCACACAGGCTCAGTTTATGGGCAGTTTGTGGATGAACCTGCTCTCCCAGCCGATTAGACGTTTCCCGGAATAGTTGCACGTTCTTCTTGCTGCCTGTCAGCCCGAGTAAATGCCGTTCTACTTGAGAATTTGGTTGGTGCGGGGTGGTTATGGTCCAACTCGTCACTGTAGCTGCCGTCAGCGTTGGCATATCCACGAACTGCTGAAGCACCACTGGCCATCGCGCCACCTGTTGCTCACCCACTCTAGGTGCGTCAATCTGGATGGACAGTGGCGTTGCAGTCTCTGGTATAGAAGCTTGTCGTTCTGCTTCGGGCATGTGGGTTGCACTCCGTAAAGCGTCGCTAGTGCTTGGCGTGGATGATATCCAGAGCAAAACAATCAAGACTGTCGTGGCAGGTGCGAGTAAGGTGTGCGATGACAGGCACGTTCCTTCCTTTCTTTCACCGGACATCACCAGCGTGAATTTGCGTCTATATTTATGTCCATCCAGAGGCACTCTCCAGTGATCAGTGAGCCTGGAATAAAGCGACGAAACCGGCTTGCGAAAATTTAAACACGTTGTATGAAGATTGTATTAGGAATTATTGTCGCTGTGCAATATTCGTCGCATTCGGTGCACATCAAAAAGACAAAGACACTTTTGCTCACAAGGTACCATAAAATATTCCATCAATAGCTAGAAACCTAAAATAATTGAGGCTGAAGATGGTCTTCTAAAATGACACAAAATCGCACTGCGCATTCATCGCCGCTCGGTGAATGTGACGATGTGCGTGGGGCTGAGCCATCGCGATGGCATCTTGTTAGAGCCTGAAGTGGAAGGCGGTCAGATATGCAAAATGTGGGACTCTCCTCAGCCAATGCTAAGAGAGCCCGTTCTGGCCAATGGTAGCTGTCAGAATGTGGCATTCTGCCGGCTAGACCCTCTTTTTCCCCTTTTGGGTAGGCAATCGCCAGGGGGGCTCCGCAGCCGCCCGCCAAACAGCATGGAAACTTTTCGCACACGTTCCATGCTCTTCTGTTTCTCTCTTTCCTCACTATTACACTCGCCTCGTCTCCATTCCACGTCTCACCTCTGCGCTTCTATATCTACCTCCTCCTCGCCCTTTGACTTGCACCCGCTGTACCCTGCAACTTGCTTCTGTCGACTTGCGTGAATTGCCCTTTGAAGATCCAATTTGTTCTTCGTTTTAACGAGTAAGTCTACATACAGCACACGACACCAGCACGAATGACGAATGGCGCGATCACGCGCTGCGGCATCGCGCCCAAACAGCCAAAGGCAGGACACTATGATGAAACATCAGCTGGCACCAGTCATAGGGCGACTTGTACTCCCTTCCCATGATGACCAACTTTTGCTGTGGTCCACCAGGCCATGATCTGACCCTGCCTTGGCTGTTTATTTGTCTGCCAGAATGCGCTGCGAGAACACAAGCTAACAGCCGCAGTCATCCGATCGATCCTCCTGCTCACTCTACGAATCTCTTTCGCGCGCCGCCATGGTTCTGCACAACCCAAATAACTGGCACTGGGTCAACAAGGACGTGTCGGCCTGGGCCAAGCAGTGGTTCGAGGACAAGCTGTGCGTGCTGGACGCCGAGAAGGGCGACGTCAAGGCGCGCATCTCCAAGGTGGTCAGCTCGGACGGCGACGTCGATGTGAGCCAGCGCAAGGGCAAGGTCATCACGATCTATGATGTGAAGCTCGTGCTGGAATACTCGGGTACGTGTAGTCCTGTCCCCTGTTTCTGCACTGCGTAGTTTTTGCTTTTGTCAGCCGTTGTCTGCTTGCGTTTCCACCCTGCTATCTCTCGTTTGCTTGCTTGTGGTCAGTTCTTGCATTCTAACGCTCCGTAGGCTCTGCACCCGACGAGGAGGATGTCAGCGGCACAATAACGATCCCCGAGGTGGCGCACGACACCGAGGAGGACGAGTTCGTGGTATGTTGTAAACCGTAGGCGCCGACGGTCCACGGGCGCGGCATGTTCTCTCTGTGGACACGGCCAGCCTGTCGCGCCGTTCCCCACGTTCGCCTCTGCTCTCCGACGAGACACGGAAGAGCCTGGGACTGACGAAACAGTTTGAGATTGATATCTACTCGGACAGCAAGGGCAAGCAGCCCGTCAAGGACCTGGTGCGCTCGGACCTGGTGCCGCTGCTGCGCCAGACGCTGGCCAAGCTGCCTGCGGCGCTGGTCGCGGAGCACGGCAAGGACATCCAGCACGCGCCCGGCGCCAACCCGTCGAGCGGCTTTACGGCGCCCAAGTACCACCCGCCGACCGGCGCGGCCGCGGCCAAGGAGAAGACGACGACGGTGTCGCAGAGCACCGGCGGCACGACGGTCAACACGACGACGGTGTCGGAGCAGGAGGAGTTCCGCACGACGGCCGAACAGCTGTACCAGACGTTTACAGACCCACAGCGCATCGCCGCGTTTACGCGCGCGCCGCCCAAGGTCTTTGAGGGCGCGCAGCCCGGCGGCAAGTTTGAGCTGTTTGACGGCAACGTCGTCGGCGCGTACAAGGAGCTCAAGGAGCCGACGCACATTGTGCAGAGCTGGCGGCTCAAGCAGTGGCCCGAGGGCCACTACTCCACGCTCAAGATCGACTTTGACCAGAACGACATTGACAGCGTGACGGTCATGCGCGTCGAGTGGAGCGGCGTGCCCATTGGCCAGGAGGAGGTGACGAAGCGCAACTGGGACGAGTACTACGTGCGCAGCATCAAGCGCACGTTTGGCTTCGGCACGATTCTGTAAGCGTCGGCCGTCGGCCGGCCATGGAGAGGACGCCCTCTTCCGTGTTGCCTTACTGGGATGAACTTGCATGAGAGACGATTGAATAGCCAGAATGATAATGCATGACAACACTATCGTAGGTGACCGAATCGGAAGTTGGCCCGCCTTTTGATGCGGCCACCAGAATATTGCAGAAAAACGAATGCGACATATAAGATGCCAAGCGACAGGTGTCAGGCCCGGGATAAAACCGCCGGCAATGTCTTCCTAACGAAGCGAGCTACGTAGTATATTACCACCTGAGATGCTGCAACCGTCTGATGCCCCACGTTGACGATAGATGTGCGACGGATCAACTTGCTGTTTCGGGAAAGCTGCCATTGGCCTGTGTATGGTCAATCAATGCGAGTCCGGTGCAATCAGGCCAAAAGAGTGAGAAAGGGCAGGTTTTAATACGCATGAGATTTGCACTGGCGCGGCCGGTACTTGTCCCAACTGTAACAATCGAAGCCGGGCGGCCGCCAATCGGCACCATTGCTCCTTCCGAAATACAAGCTCCCACTTGCCGTTTAAAGGCTTAGCTGCCCGGACCTCTCTCTGCCCCTCTTCTCCTTTGACCACCAACTCACTACCTACACAATGGCGCCCATCTACAAAATTGCCCTCATCCAGTTCATGCCCAAGGTGGGTGACGACGTCGCCTACAGCCGTACCGAGCCAAACTGACAGCCAGGACCTCGACTGCGAGGGCAACTATGCATACTCGGAGCACGAGCTGCGCAAGGCCGCGGCCGAGGGCGCGCACATTGCCATGCTGCCCGAGTACCACCTGAGCGGCTGGGCCCCCGAGCACCCCGACTACGCGGCGTCGTGTGCGGCGTCGGGCGCGTACCTGGCGCGCTACCAAGCACTGGCGCGTGAGCTCAACATGCACATTGTACCCGGCACGATTGTCGAGGCACACTCGCCGGGCCCCGACGCGAAGCTGGTCACTGCGCTCGACGACACACACACGGCCGCGTCGGTCGAGCTGCGCAACATGGCGTACTTTGTGGCGGCGGGCACGGGCGACGTTGTCGGGCAGTACCAGAAGACGAACCTGTGGCACTCGGAGCGCGACACGCTGACGGCGCCGACGCTCGCCTCGGCGGGGTGCAGTGGCAGCACGGTCGACTGGCCGCCGCACACGGCGTTCAGCATCCCGGGCATCACGTGGGGCGACGCGGCGATGCGGCCGGGCGGGTGTGGCGACGCGGCGCGCCCGATCAAGGCGGGCATGCTCATCTGCTGGGACCTGGCGTTTCCCGAGGGTTTCCGGTCGCTCGTGGCGGCCGGCGCCGAGCTCATCCTGATCCCGTCGTACTGGAACCCGTATGGCGACGTGGACGCGGCGTCGCTGGCGCTGAACCGCGACTGCGAGGTCGACTTTATCCGGTCGGCGCTGGTGTCGCGGGCCAATGAGAACACGGCGGCCATTGTCTTTTGCAACGCCTACGGGCTGTCGCAGCTAGCACAACCGATTGTCAAGGCGCGCGGCGAGCTGGCCGTGGGCGAGACGGGCTCGCGCATCGTGGAGCTGGACCTGGACATTCTGCGGGTGAACGAGAACAACTACCGGGTGCGCATGGACATGGCCAAGCCGGACTGGCACTACAAGCACACGCTGGACTATCCGTCCAAGGCGCCGCAGTAATAAAAGAGCATTGCAAAGAGCATTGCAATGTTCGCTGTGCTAGGCAAAATGAAATGCAAAAGAATGGGGTAACCCGGGATCGAACCGGGGACCTTCAGATCTTCAGTCTGACGCTCTCCCAACTGAGCCATTGCCCCATTGTTGTTGAAATGCGACGCTTCGCACGCTACTTGCCGGCTGCACCAGGTCACGCACAGGCTCCGTAGATCTGCAATCTCCAGCAGGCTGACGTTCTTCTGATGCGTGCATATGGCATGTTCGGCTCAACAAGAGGATACGTTTTGCGAGTGCAAGTCATAATCTTGACGAAAACCAGAAACTCCAAAAAGGTCTAGAATTATAAGAAAACGATTCTGAGCGTGAAAAGGCTTGAAAATTCGAACCCAGTGAGAGGCCCCTAAAAAAGACAAAAACAAAAAGTCAATAGCAATTTGTGTCAAATTATAATAGCGGTGTAAATCACAGAGAAAGTTTTGACAAAAAGCAAAAAACAAAAAAGGACCAGAGGGTACTCGAAACCCTGACCTAAGGATCTGCAATCCTTCGCTCTACCACTGAGCTACTCGTCCTAGTGGTTGTTGATAAGGATACAATTGTGGGTATAAGTAGTCAGCTGAACGGACAAATGGCAAAATGTCAACGGCATTATCTCCACCTCGCGTGTCGTGACGGGTAAAAAAGGTAAATATTACAAAGACTATGGACGAACCGGACAAAAAACGCCTATTATACATCGCTCGTCGCACCCTCAGACACCTCGCCAATCGGCGTCAGCCAGCGCCGCCGCACACGCAGCGGCCCCACGCCCGCGCGCGCCTGCCGCCGCAACTGGCTCCGGTGGATCTTGACCTGCAGGCGCCGCAGCGGGTGCACCTGCCGCGCGTATCCCCAGTCGTCAAACGACGCGCCCGCAACCTAGCGCGGGAGGTCGTCTGCCGTGTCGGCTGCGTCGTCTGCCGCATGGCCGTTTGTGTTTGTGCCGTTCGTGCCGTTCGTCCCGTCGCTGCTGCTCGTGCTCATGCTGTTCGACGCCCACACAACCTGCGACAGCTGCGGGCGCGCGTACAGGCGGCCAATCGACGCACGCGCCCGCGTCGGAAGCGCCCCACGCGGGCACCGGAGGCTGCTCTACAGGCCATCGTCGTCGTCGTCGCTGTCGTTGGCACCGTGCAGACGGCTGGCGAGGTCGGCCGGCAGCCCGCCGTCGGTATCGGCATCGCGGTACGCACGGCCGCCGGCGACGCTCAGGGCGACGGGCAAAAAGACGAGCGCGTGCGTCGACGCAAACAGGACGAGCGCCACCCAGACGCGGAAGTAGTACACCTCAAAGATCTTGCTGCGCGTGAACGCGAGCACGGCGACGCCGAGCAGCTTGGTGAGGGTGATGCCCGAGAAGACGGATCCGCCGACGTTGACGAGGGCGGCCCACGCACGCTGCGTGCGTGCATCGGAAAACCAGGTGCGTGCATTGTGACGCAGCAGCGGCGCCGGGAAGGTAAAGGCGCGCGCCGTGTGGGCGCAGAACTCGACCGAGATGCCGACGCAGATAATCAGGTTGACGAGCGACACCGCGTTGAGCGAGACGCCCATCAGCGCCATGGCGCCGACAATGTCCACAATCGTCATGGCCACGGTGCACGCGACGACGGCGGCCGTCATGACGGAGCCGAGCAGGACGGCCGACACGGCAAAGATGATGGCGAGCGCCGAGCCGAGCAGCGTCGCCGACAGCCGCACAATCGACGCGTACTGGTCAAAGAAGACGTAAAAGACGCTGTAGGGGAACACCTCGACGCCCGTGGCCTTGGAAATGTCGGACGCGACGCGGCGTGCGGCGGCATACGCCGAGATAAAGTCGTTTTGGCTGCGCAGCGGCGGGTGCATGGTCCGAAAGTGCGTCGCCGGCAGCGTGTCGTGTTCGCCGTCGACCACGAGCGCCTGCCCGTACGACGCCTGGCCGCCGAGAGGGCAGTCCTCTGTCGTCGGCGCGCTCAGAAACATTTCGAGGTAGTGCACAAACTCGGCGCCCTCGGGCATCCCGGCCAGCGTCACGTTCCAGGCCGGGTCGCGGTCGGCAAAGCACGGGCGCCCGTGCTCGACGCAGCAGCTCTCAAAGTCGGGGTTGAGCCAGAGCAGAAAGTCGTCGATCCAGCTCGCCGTCGGCGACGCAATGTATGACACGTCCGTGCGCTTGCGTTCCTGCTCCAGGATGCCCGTCAGCGACGTCAGCTCGCACGTCGGGAAGCGCGAGCACAAGGCCTGCTGGTTGCTGCGCTGCGTCGCGTTCAGGCCCTTGGTGACAAAGTACACGGGCGGGCCCGACTCGTAGTAGTCGTAGAGGTCGTTGAAGTAGGGGATCAGGTACGACTCGTCGGGGATCGCGAGCCGCTGGTCCAGCCCGAGCTCGACGTAGGGCAGCAGCGCCACGCCCGCCGCAAACAGGCCCGTGAAGAAGACGAGCACGGCCGACTTGACCGACGTCTTGAGCAGCGTCGGCGCATAGCGCTGCCGGATGAAGCGCTGCAGCCAGCTCTCGCGCGACGAACCGCTTGCGCCGCTTGCGTCGCTGGCGTTGTTCGTGGCCGCGTAGCGGCCGTTGACGGCGCCCTGGTGCAGGTGCACGCGCGCCGACTTGACCGGGATGCAAAAGAGAATGTCGGCCCGGTTGTCCTCGACGCGGAACTGGTTGAGCGCCAGCACCGACACAAAACCCGTCACCTGCAGGATGGCATTGATAAAGACGGCCCCCGACGCATAAATGGCAAAGTTGCGCACGGCCGGCATCCCGACAAACGCGCCCAGCGCAAACGACACCGTCTCCGTAATCGCCGAGAAGAGAATGGACGGCCCCATGCGCCCCAGCGCCAGCGCCACGCGCTGCTCAATGTCTTCGTCGCGGTGGCTCAGGTTGACGCGCTCAAACTCGTGCACAATCAGGAAGATGTTGTCGACGCCGACGGCCAGGACGATAAAGGGAATCACGTCCACAATGATGAGCGTCGCCTTGAGCCCGGCCCACGAGAAGAGGCCAATCGAGGCCGTGATGGACAGGATGACAATCATCACGCCAATGAAGCCCAGCCCAAACTTGGACTCGACCAGAAACACGCCCGGGTGGCGGAACAGGTCGCCAAACGAGAGCGTAATCGACCCGAGCGCCATTGACGCGTACAGGAACATGATGACGTAGCTGATGATGACAATCTTGGCGTCCGTGTTGGTCGACCTGTTCAACTCCTCCTCCAGGCTGATCTCGGTCGAAAAGGACAGGCGCAGGCCACGGTCCGCAGCTTCTTGCTGCACCTCGAGCAGCCGCGTCTTGAGCGCCTGCTCAAAGTCCATGGCCCGCTTGAGCGCCTCCGACTCCTCGGGGTGGTTGTTGACGACCCACGTCACCGTCATGCCGACTGCCTCGTCGGCATGTGCCGGGTCCGGGAACTGGCCGAGAATCGACGCAGGGTCGAGCGGCTGGCCGTACTCGGGCCGGCACTCGACCGGGTGCTGGGCGCACTGCACCAGCGTGTCCTGCCAGTAGGCGTCCACCAGGCGTGGCTCGTTGCCAAAGTAGGCCGACACCGACTGCACCACGCACGCCGACCCGGTCGGCTTGAAGCACACGTCGTCCAGCGTCGTGCCGTACTCGGCGCCCTTGAGCTCGGCCACGCTCTGCTCGACGCCCATCCACCAACGCAGCGTGTCCCGGCTCAGAACAGGACCAGGGCCCGACGGCAGTGTATCATTGACCAGGAACGCCTGCTCTGCGCGGTAAAACCGTCCGAAATTGTCATCGAAAAAGGCCTTTTCCTGTGCTGCCTCGGACGACGGGCTGACCCACAGGCGTGCCGGATCCTGCTCGATGCGAAAGTTTATCCAGCCCAGGCTCAGCACGCCAGCGACGAGCAGACTGCCGCCGATGCTGATGCCGGGGAAGCGTGCGGCCCAGTGGCCGAGCGTTTGGAAGACGGCCGTGCACCAGACGTTGATGGCGTAGTCCTCGACGGGCTCCTCGTCGGCTGTGCCGCTGGGCGTCGCACCGGGACCGCGCACAAAGCCGTACATGTGGGCATGGCGCGCGTCGTCCATGTCGTCCATGCCGTCGTCGTCGTCGTCGTCGGCGTCGGCGTCGCCGTGCGGGTCGTGGAGAAGCCGCACACCCTGGTTGCCGTTCTGTGTGTACCAGAAGCGCAGGGCGGCCCAGAAGAGGACGAGGCCGGCCGTGACCGAGTAGACGAGGACCGACGCAAACGACAGGCACGGAAGCACGCCGACACGGCACTTTTCCGACGTCCGGAGCTCCGGCAGCTCGGGGCACACCTCGGGGCAGTCGATGCACGCACAGCGAAAGTTGGGGTCGGGGTCGTTGCACTGCTTGGGGGTGGCCTGGCGCGGCGCCATGCCGGGCTCGTCGTATTCGACGGGAAAGTTCATCTGGAAGGGCGACCCGCCGAGCCGCTGCTTGCCGAGAAAGGTGAGGAACTCGGTGTAGTTGGTCGCGCCGCCGCCGATGAGCGCCATCGCCTTGGAGTTGGTCGGGCCAAACTTGACCTCCTTGCAGCTGTCGTAGAAGCCGGTGCCAAACTCGGCCGACACCAGCTGGTCCAGCTCCGTCACCAGCTGCCGGCCATTCTTCTCGGCCGCACTCGTCACGTTGACGAAGAGCGACTGGTCGGGCGAGCACGTAAACGTGCAGAACAGATTGTAAAAGTTGTCCTTGCACGCCGGGCACGACGAGATGAGCTGGTTGACGGTGCCAAAGTTTTCCTTCATCGCCTTGACCTGGTCGACGTCGCAGCACACGGGGCCCGACGACCACTGCGCGCCGCACAGCTCGACCAGCTGCTCGCGCAGCTCCGCGTCGGGGTCGCTCGCCAGTCCATTGTCGACGCACGGCAGCTCCGGGCTGAAAATGCTGCGCTTGCCGCAGTTGCCGCGGATCGCACACCGGCCCGCCTCGTGCTTGGGCGTCAGCGCGCTTTCGGCCACAGCCTGCCCGGCAAACAGAAGCAGCGCCGCACGGGCAATGGCTCGCGTGAGCCTGGCCATCGTACGGGTCCGTCGTCGGTCGGGATGGTTGGGCGACAGTGTGGTTGAATGAAAGCTGTCGCGCGGCGGCCGAGCTCGCAGAGCTATCAGTAATCAACAAGTCGATGCTGATGGATGGTGAGTCGGTGTTTCAAAGTTTTCGACGGTTTGACGATCGTGTTGATGAAGGAGACTGGTCAGTCCGTTGCTCGGATTGCCAAGGTGTTGGGGAAGCGTGAAAGCGTGAAAGCATCACCTGCTCATCGGCGCCCTATCTACAGTACTCGTATAGTGCTAGGTGCGTCATCGGCTGTGCGACCATGGCTTCAGCGCTGATCGGGCGCTAGGTCCACCACGTCCAGGCCGAAGGCCCAGTAAAATCGCCCACAATACTGTGGATCTGGACAGCTCAAGGTCGCTTGCTTATGTCACGTGTAGTAGACTTTTACATGTCCCTTTGGATCTGCAATGTTTTGATTTCGCATGCCTACGAACAACGCCAGCGCCTGTCCATCATTGCCAGCTTGCATTTACAATTGACCGTCATACGCTGCCAAGGTCCATACCAGCTTGCATACGGCGTGACAGGCGGGCAGACGCGCACGTTCACATACCAGCACAAAAAGCACGGACAGACGAGTGGCTAGCACTTTATTATTTCGATTCAATCATTCATTCATTATTCAATTCAGCAGTACGACGTCGCGACATGAGAAAAACGACAGACGAATCACACACGCCGACGGCGGACCTGGACCTTGGCGGCCACCGGGGGAATGATGGTCTGGCCGACCCAGATGGACTTTGGCTTTTCGGGCAGGGGCTGGAACTCGTAGTGGGTGAGGAGGTAGGCGGTGACCATTTTGAGTTCGTGGGCGGCGAAGAAGCGGCCCGGGCAGGCGTGGCGGCCGTGGCCAAAGGCGAGATGGCGGTCGCTGGTGGTGACCATGCCGAGGTTGGGGACGCGCATGGCGTCGGCGGCGGTCTTTTCCTTTTCGTCGGAGCCGGCGGGCGCGGACGCGGACTCTCTGTGAAGCTGGGCGGCGGCCTCAAAAGCCTCGCGCTGGCGGGCATAGCGGAACGCGTCGTACTGGTCCGGGTTTTCGTAGAGGTCCTCGTCGTGGTGGGTGCCGGCGAGGTTGAGCATGAGCAGGGCGCCGTATGGGGCGTGCCAGCCCTCGGCCGGGTTGGTGACGCCGTCCGGGGCGACGACCTTGCGCTTGACGAGGGACGTGGCAAAGTGGCTGAAGCGCATGCTCTCGCGGATGGCGCTGTCGGTGCGCCAGAGGCTGGCGAGCGCGGGCTTGGTCCAGGTGTCGCTGCCCATGGCGGCGCGGACGGACGCGACCTCGTCGATGATGGTCTGCACGACGCGATCCTCCGGCTTCGACGTCAGCAGGTCGAGCGTGAGGAAGAAGCCGGTGGTGACGGTGGTGTGGATGGCGGCAAACTCGACGGGCAGCAGGCGCTTGGTGATGGCCTCGGGGTCGAGCTCGGCGGGGCGGTTTTCGGCGAGCGCCAGACGGATGTGCCACGTGATAAAGTCTTGGTGGACGTCGGCGTCGGGCCGGGCGCAGAGGGTGGCGACGCGTTCACGGACAAGAGGCAGCAGGGCGGCGTGTGCGCGGCGCCAGAGGCGGCGGTTCGGGATGCTGGCGAGGCGGCCGGCGATGGGGTGCAGCAGCTTGGGCACCATGTTGAGCAGGAAGCTGTTGGTGACGACGGTGTCGGCAAAGGTGACCATGCTGTCGGTGAAGCGCCGGTCGCGGCAGGCGTCGGGGCCGACGAGCAAGAGGTTTGTTACCTGCGGCACGACGCGCAGCCAGGCGTCCCACAGCGTAATGGTGCGCCATTCGTCGGGTCCCTCCGTCGCGTCGGGGCCAGGTCCAAAGGCGGCGTCGACGGCGGCGCGGACCTCGGCCTCGATGGCGGGCAGCAGGGCGGGCAGGTGGCGGATGTTGCGGTGCATGACGCGTGTGTGGAACTCGGCGTCGGGCGGGGGCACGGGGCGCGCGGGGTCGTACATGCCGGGGTGCCGACGGCGGTGTGCGGCGTAGTGGGCGGGTGCGTCAAAGATGAGGTTGTAGTCGAGGTAGAGCATGTCGTCGTGCGCGGCGTCGGCCGAGAGGACGGTGTCGGGCAGGTCGAGCATCCACTGCGTCTGCGAGCGTGGCACGACGAGCTCCATGGGCCGCGACGCGGCCGACGGGACGACAAACGCCCGGTTGTGCTTGCTGTAGCGGCGGTAGCCCTGGTCGACCCATGCGTTAAAGTGCATCACGTAGCCGAGCCAGTTGCGCAGCGTCGCGAGCGCGCCGTCGCCGTAGCCGACGCGTGGCAGCGACGCCGGGTACGCGGGTTTGAGCACGCAGTCGGCGACAAACGCGCTCGCCAGGAACGCGACGATGCAGCCGGCCGCGCGGGCGAGCGTCAGCCGGTCCAGCAGCGCGCGTGCCACGGCACGGCCCACGAGCGGCACGTGACCGGCGCAGCAGGCAGCCGCGGCCGACCACGACGCCGGCGCGGCAGGCGCAAGGCACGCCGACACCGCCGCGGCAGCCGCCACTGGCAGGCTCGTAGCGTTGGCGTTCATGGTGCAGGTGCGATGGTCTGCGAGTGTGCAGGGCAGGAGCGCTGGCGGCAGCGGCTAGTGTATTTATTTATATTTACAGAGTACGCGCAGAGCAATGTCCTCGGATGCAAAGATGCCGTGAAATGACGGCGCCCTAGACGCTAGTACGGAGTATAGCTTTCACGCCGTTTCATGTTTCACCTGGTTGGCTCTTTGGGCGGTGGGGCTCGGCTGGGGCTGGGCCGACTGCTGTAAGTAAATACAGGCGCTAGCGCTGCAGGGCGCCGGAGCTGCCAGCTTCCGAGCGTTAGCACCCCATTGTCGTGGCACATATTTATATTTACATACAAATATACACCAAAGACTGGTCAAAGATTGGTCACTGGTCAGACTCACTTGCCAAACGCCATGTCGTTTCTTCATTGAAGAGCAGGCGTCAGACGAGGCGGCTTGGGCAACCTCAAACAGGGGCCAGCTGCGACGCTCGGCGCCCGCAGAAGACGAAGACGAAGACGAGCTTCGATTTGTCGAGAGACGGGACGCGGAGACCGTCTCAGACCAATGCGGCGCAGCGACGTACATGGAAAAGTAAATATAATTTACAGTATAAAAGTCGCATTGCTCCACGTCGCTAGCTGCGCTGATCGTCGTGCCGTCGGGATGGCATGGATATTTACGTACATGGATCCCGTCGCAATCCATTCAAGCTGCAAACACTCTCCTGCAAGGATGACGGCGTTGGAGCTGGATTGCCTGAAACAGCGAGGGACTGTAGTGTGAATAGCAAAATGTAAGGCATAGCCGCGTATTTGTACCGTCTTATACTGCAAAGCGTAAGTGTTTCAAGCAGCTTCGAAGTCGCCCATGAGGCGCCGTCTTCGTCATCGGTCGTCTGGGCCATGCAGCCACCTGTGGACGAGAATGTCTCGCGCCGTGTCCTTTTTTTGCGTTCTTTTCAGTCCGTTGGTTCGATTCGTGACCAGCAGCAGCACCGGCGAGACTGGCAGCACCGGCGAGACTGGCAAGAAGAGGGCGACCTTACAGAAGAAGACAGTGGCCGACATGGCGCTGGGAGTAAAAAATGTCAGAATGAAGTTGCTTGCTTGCTTGCTTGCTTGCTTGCTCGTTAACGGGCAGCCACGGCGGTCGCGCCTGCTGTCTGGGGCGCCAAGCACGTCCGCAATCCGACGTCCAGGAGCACAGGATGTTCACCTTTGCGCTCCTGAGCGGCCACGCGATGGAGCAGGAACTGCTTTGAGATCGCTGGTCCGAGGTGTGCTGCGGCCAGGATTGCGTCTCTGACCGCGGATGGCGGATGCACCGCGGAGGCTCAGAGGCGCCCAGCGTGACTGTCCTGCGTTCTGCGTCGGCCTGGCATCTCGTCGCCGGCGGCGTATAAGACCTGGCTGTCTCTTCTGCTTTGCTCTGCTTCTGCTTTGCTTCTCCTTCTGCTTTGCTTCTCCTTTGCTTCTCCTTCTGCGTTGCTTCTGCTTCTACTCACTCGTCCTTCGTCCTGCTCGCCCGTACTCTGAGACCGCCCGTCGCACAGCAGCACATCACGCCCCACGCGACGCTCCGTCGGCCCTTCTACATCGGGCACTGGGACCCGGCCCGCGCCTTCCGCCACACCGCGTACGCAACATCACAGCCCCTTTTCCATCCGCCATCCACAAAAAACACAAAAAACCAAGCACCGCCATGGCCGTCCGCCTGCCACGCCTCGACGGGCTGACGCGCGCCGCCGTGCTCGCCGCCCTCGTCGCGCCGTACGCCTACATGTACGCCACGGGCGCCGCGCCCGCCGCCGCGCGCCCGTCGCCGCCGTACCCCGGCTCGTCGGACATGCCCACGCTCATCACCACCGTTCTCTTCACCAACGCCTTTGTCCTCGGCTGGCCCGCACTCGTCTTTGCCGCGCTCGCCGACACCGTGCCAGGGCCGCCCCTGTCGCACACGGTGCACACGGAACCCGCCACCGCCTCGGCCACGGCGCTCGTGCTCGCATACGGCACCGCGCTCACCATGGCGCCGCTCTTTCGGCCCCTTATGCACGCGTCGTTCTGGGCCGCCTGGCCCCTGCTCGTCGCCGGCCTGCACTGGGCGTTTCCGCCGCGTGGCCACCGCGGCTGGGCCGCCGCCGGCGCCGTCCTCTTTGCCGCGCTCGCGCTCGTCCTGCAGCCACACGCCGGCATCGTTCGTTTCCAGCTGCTCGCGGCCTCGGCGCACCTGCTCGTCGCCGTGCGTGCCGCGTTCCACCACGTCTTTGCGCTCGCGCCGGTCGCCGACACTGCAGAACCGGCAGACAAGCTCGGCACCCTGCCGACAGTCGCGTCCGTGCCCACGCAGCCCACGTCTACCTCAAAACGCACGCCCCTCGCACGTATCCGCGCTGGACGTGGCCGTTTTGTCGCCTGCTGGCTCGCACTCGTCGAGAAGCACACGAGCAGCCCGTCCACGCCGCCCGCCGAGCAGCGCGAGGAGCTGCACGCCGCCGCCGACGAGATCACGCACATTACCGGTTTCCGTGCCATTGCCGGCCTGTGGCACGAGCACCTCGCCGAGTCGCTGCTCTGGACCGTCGCCCAGCCGGGGCAGAGACACGTCGACGCACCGCACGATACAAACGATACAGAGAAGACGACCGCGCCACCTGCGCCGACGTGGTCGTGGATGTCGGTCGACGCACCCATTACTTCCACCTTGCCAACGACCGACAATCACTCCGACGACTCCGACTCTGAAGACTCCGACTCCGAAGACTCCGACGCACCGTCCGTCCAGCTGCTCGCCACGCACTGCTCCGTCCTCGGCCGCGCCGTCCTCGCCCTTGCCGCCCCCATGCTGCCCGTCTGCCGCGTCCTCGCCACGCCGTCCGGGGGCTGGTCCGTCCTCGTCCGAGGGCACCTCTGGGGCACGCACGCCGTGCATTTTGTGCCCGACCTCGCGTCCTTTGAGCTCACGCTCAGCGACGACGACGCCGCCGGCGCCCTCGTCTGCGTCGCGCTGCAGACCGTTCGCCACTCCACCGACACCGTCCACGGCATTCCCGCCTACGCCCTGCACGGCCTCGTCGTCCGCCGTGTCCCGTCCACGTCGCCCGTTGCCACGTTCCTGCGCGTCGGCGTCTTCCAGACCGACTCTGCCTGCGCCGGCTCCCTCGCCCAGCTGCGACTCGCCTACGCCCCGTGCGAAACCATTCACGTCGTCTAGTTTGTTGCTCGTCTTCTTGCGCTTCATCTTGATAGAAAAATAGACCAAGTGTACAAAAAGGGTATCCCGGTGCTCGTGCTGGTGCCCATCTGCTCGTCTGCGGCTCATCTGCGGCTCATGCTCGGACTTTTCTGCGCCCGTTCCGGTCCCGGCTCTCTTTGTCCCGGCCACGTCTGTCTCGTTCACTCTTCTCTCCGTCTCGTCTCACCCGACTGTCGCGGCTGCTGACGCCGGCAGTTTGGTCTTCGCCCCGTCTCTTCTCCCTGGCCTTTGTCCCGTCTCTCACCTTGCTGTTTCGCTTCTCCTTGTCCGTCCCCTTCTCAGACCGGCTTCGTGACGACTTTTTACTCGACGACCGAGACCCGGGCTTCGATGTGCTCCTGCTCTTGGCCGGCTTCTTGGTTCCTTTCGCGCCGCCGCTGCCCCAGCGGTCCCTCTCCTTCTTGGCCAGGTCCTTGGCCTGTTCCGGCGTGAACTGGAAGTCGACATGCCGCTCGCCTTTGGGCGCCTTGGCTGGTTCCACCAGGGGCTCAGTATCCGGCACCTTGTCGGGCACGTCACTTGCGGGCACGTCACTTGCGGGCACGTCGCTTGCGCGCACGTTGCTTGCAGGCACGTCGCTTGCAGGCACGTCGCTTGTGGGCGGCGATACGAGCGTCGACGCATTGGAGCTGGCCGACGGCGACGGCCCCATATCGACCGACGTAGGCTGTGGTGATACCGGGGGTGTTTTGCCCTCCAGCAGGGCGAGGTCCTGCAAGTCGTCTGCCAGCTCATCCTCGTCCGGATCGCCATCGTCGTCGTCAGCCCGACCGTGGCCCGGATGGTAGTCGCCCACATCGTCGAACCGTCGGTCACGCCCGCCGTCGCAGTCCTCGTCGTCGCGTGTGTCCTCGTCGTCGCGCGTGTCCTCGTCGCGCGTGTCCTTGTCGTCGCCTACTTCGACGTACTCGTACGTCGAGTACGTGACGCCCGTCATGGCGTCTGTCTTTACCACCGCCTTCCACCGGAGATTCTGGAGATTCTGGAAATTATGAAAATTATAAAAATAATGAAAATTGGCGGCATTGGGCTGGTATCCCCAGTGCTTCGTGTGATACTTGTCTGGGCCATAGCCCAGGCTCTCATAGTAGTAGTGAGCATCCATCGCAATGACGTTTCTTGCTACGCGTATGCGTTACGATGCAGATTGTCTGAAAGACAATAAGAGTTCTACGTCCCGCCTCGCCTTATATCACACAAGCACAACACAACGCACTCGACCTTTTGTGCGCTGCCACCCGCTCTTCCCGAATCCTGTGGTTGTGCGAATGTGGGATGTGTCTGCCTGAGAGCAGACACAGTACCACGGCCACGACGGCCACGACGTCTACGCTAGCCTACGTGTCGGTCGCCTCGCCGCCTTATTTTTGTCGGCCAAAAGACTACTGGTCAATAAGAGCATGTTGGCCCTGGGCAGCCGACAACAGTCTGCTTGGTCGGTCGGCTCGAATGGGCAACGACACATTGTACACGTCCGATCCCGAGTTGCAAGGGTCACATAGAACTCAGCGGTTCGTTGGTGAAGTTTCGTAGAAGTCGGGATTCCAGTCGCCTTCAGTTTTCTTTTTTCTTTTTTCTTTTCTTTTTCTTCTCTTTTCTACTTTTTCTTTTCTTTTTTACTTTTTACTTTTTTCTTCTGTTTCATTTTCATTTTCATTTTTTTCATTTTCATTTTGGGTTTCACTTTTTTTTTCACTTTTTTATGTGAAATACCTCACGGTTTGCCATATTCACCAAGCGAGAGCCTTGTAATGCTGCTAGCTGACGCACAGTCTCACCTTCCGCAACGGCAAAACTAAAAATTCATTACGCAGACAGGCGTCCAAACGTAGGGCTATATCAAGCAAGCCTCTGTCAGGGCCTTTTGTCCAAGTAGTCAGTAAGCGCGACCGGTGACCCAACTGTGCCCAGCGCGCGTTGGGAAGGCTCTGCTTGCGAGTGAGGCTGCGCCTTCCGCAGTTCGAACGACTGGACAGAAGGCGCGGCATGCCAGCAACAAGAGCAGACCGGCGCCTGAAATAGGGGCCTCAATGTGTCAACGTGCCATTTGCTGCCTCTTCCTACACACGTTGCATTCACTTTGCCGACTCGACTCGACGTCAAATGACCGCCATGTGCAAGGCTGTGCCACGCAGACGGACGGACGGCCAAAACTGGCGCAGGCGCCTCGTTGCGGCCATGTGCATACCTGCTTGCGACACCTCGACAAAGCCCGTCCCAAAAAGCACTGTTCTCGGCTGAAAACCGAAGGTGCTGCAACCGAATCAGATTGGGAACAATCTCGAGCGCGAGAATCTGACTTGCGCCCGACGGCTAGCCGCCACAACTTACCATGGCCAGCGGTACCAGCAGGCTGTGCACACACACTGCACAGCTCCTGTCAGCCTGCCACGCTTGATTGAGTATTTGGCATGCACGCGATCAATGGCCGTGGACATTTTGCAATTTGGTGCGCGGTGCCCTCAGCGCCGGCCGAGATAAGCGCTCGCATAGGCGGCGGACTGATGCGCGACACAATGCGAGAACGACATGCTGCGTCCCTGGCTGTTGCATCTTATCACCCATGACAGCTGCTCGTCTTGCATGTGAAAGCCACAATTCCATGCGGCGGCTGGCTGTGATTTTTCGC
This sequence comes from Ophiostoma populinum, assembly GCA_029298855.1. Taxonomy (NCBI): domain Eukaryota; kingdom Fungi; phylum Ascomycota; class Sordariomycetes; order Ophiostomatales; family Ophiostomataceae; genus Ophiostoma; species Ophiostoma populinum. Next base: position 1,821,768 of record JANSLU010000008.1, on the reverse strand, counting down.
TTTGCCATTTCACAGCCGCATCCCTGGTGTCGTGTCTCGTCTCCCTTGGACGAGTTTCGTTTTCCATTGCGACGGTCGACGGCGCGGCCACGGTCGACGGTCGACGGCGACGGCCACTGGCGTATACAGACACCAGGTCTCACAGTGATCCATGTGATGCACGCCTGATTTTCCTTTTGACGATTGTTTTCGCCGTCGCTGGAACGACTTCACAGACGACGCGTCGGGTCTTTTTCTACATGGCCTCGACCACGCAAGGCGCGCTGTGATGAACATCACCGACGACGATCCGGAGCCCGCGCCGGTGTGGTTTGCGTGCATGCCGCCTCAATTTTAACAGACAAAAGGGCGGCAAGCGAAATGGCCGACGCGTGGAACAAGAAATAAGCACGGCGTGGCACAGGTCTGGAGAACGACGTCATTTTCCATCGCATCGCGAACGGGCTCGATACTCGATACCGTGGTCTCCACAAGCACCATGGACGGCAAGAGTCCGATGCCCGCCGGTACTCGACGTCAATGGAGAGTGGAAACTGACAAGACAGCGCCTCGTTTGCCGGCTTGATTTGACGGTCACGGTCACGGCTTCCGGCTCCCAGCTCCACCTGCATCGACTCCTCGCGATAGCCAAAAGCCACAAACCAAAAATGTCCACGGCGATTTACCACGTATCACGACTGTGACCAACAGCGTCAATGTACGGAGTACCATGTACTGAGCGTGTGGAGAGATTGGAGCGGCGCGTCAGGTCGGACGAAGTGAGGGGTGATCGCAGGGTCGCAATGAGCACGGCCACTACCAAGTAGCATCTGCCAGTCTGTCCTCCAGTCTGGGCCCGGTTTATCCTGTTTGCTTTATGAATGAATCGTATATGCAGCGGATTATCAGTATCAATCTAGGTGCTACCCTACCTAGCACGGACGCCCAACGACAGAACGAGAAGCGATTGATACGCTGGCGCAAAACCCAGGACCTTCCGTTTAGGGACAGCCAGAGCCATGCTTACGGATCGCCCGTCCCACGCAGCACAAAGACACACACGCCAAACGGGAGAACAGAACGAGAAGCCCGACAAGAAACGTCGGACGTCGCTGGCCGTCTCGAACTGATTCTCGGATCCTCGAGTCGCGGCCTGGGCGCCAAGACGACAGCCGACAATTCGATTCCACTGTTCGTGTCTCGTCAGTTTATATCGCCGTTGCGTTCATCGACTCTGTTCTATTTCTACCCGCGTCGTGCCTCTGGCGCATCGCATCCCTGGGTAATCTGAGACTGGCGTTGATCTTTTGTCGCTTTTTCGTGGGTTTCATACCTTCTCCCTAGACACGATCAACGGTAAATTATACATTTATTTACGACGTGGCCAACAGCAAATGGCCACTGCTGATCTCCACATTTGCATCCCATGATCTACTGCTCCTCGCTTCCCCTCTTGCCAACACTTGGATGGAACGCTGCACCCTGGCCGTCACTATCTCTGTTATGCGTCTGGCTCTGAATAGATAAGCACAACGGGCGTTTTCATTGACCGCTCCTCTCAAGACGCTTGCTTCTGGTATGTTTTTGACAATGCCCGCTGCTGGCCCTGCATTACCTCCGTCTGCACCCTCCATCTCGTCGTATGTAAGTAAAATATAAATAAATATAAACAGTCTCGAGCTTGGGCTACGTGCCCGTCGTCTGCGCCATCCATCTCAGCTGCCCCTCCCACTTACATCCTACCCAGGCTCGGACCAGGCCCGCTGATCCTGCTGGAGTTTTCCGCCCCTCTTGTGGCTTCCAGTCACTTGCCTGGTGTCCAGTGTCGCCGTCCACCCTTCTTGCAGGTTTGTAAAACGGCCGTGTCTGAGATGCAACGCGTGGCACGCCTAAATATTAAACATTTCGTCGTCGACTCGCATTCCACGGGCTCGGTCTGAACCGTGCGCTATTGACCCAGGCCAGGGTATCGCCGTTGATATCTCTATTGCCCACACTGAATCGAGACATGATTTGCCCGACCCTGGTCCGGCCCTGGTCGTTCCTTTGCGGTACGGTGCTGCGTAGATTAATGAATAAATACAAGACCTCGTTCTAGATGACCTCACTGCTCAGTGCACGTCTGAGTACCGCCCAGTGCCGAACCGCTGACGCTGGTCGCCCACACAGACTTGATTGGCAGCCGCCTGCTCCTCATGCACTGCCCAAAGCAATTTATATAAATATTTGCTGTATTGCTTTTGTCGTATGCAAGACATGGCGACCCACTGCCCGAGGTCTTGGGCGCCCTCGCCTCCTGTCTTGGAACCGCCCTGGCACCAACACGCGGGCCGCTCTTTCCCTTGCCTCTGTTTGATTGTGGTGGGCGGAAGGCGCCTTGGAGGGGACGCGCCGCGTGCAACCGCACCTGCCGGAACTAAACTGGAGTGACCGGTTCTGGTCCGGCGCAATTAACAAAAATAGTGATAAAAATAATAAAACCACTTGCATGGCAAGTGCTGCTTGACCACACCGATCAAGCCTGCTATTGGTGTTTTGACGTGCGTTTGTGCCAGGTATAAATACAGCTCTGTCCCAGCTGTTTCCTCCTCTTTCCACCTCAAGCTCCTGCTCTTGCTCCCGCTCCCGCTCCAGCCACGCACAACATGGCTTCCTTGCAGCAAAAGTACGGCCCGCTGCCGACGGAGGCGGTCGACAACGGCAACGAAAAGGACATTGTCACCGTCCACCCCCCCAAGACGAGCTGGCGCGGCCTCTACGTCGCGCTCGCGGCTGCCGCGGCCGCCGCCCTATTCTGCCTGGCGCTGGTGACGGCCGTCGAGGTGGGCGGCCTCTCGCTCTCATCGCCACTCGACGCGTTTGCTTCGCCGGCCAGCGCCAAGGCGGCCAATGCGCCGGGCCCGGCGCCGCTTGTGCGGTCGACGCCCACGGGCGACACGTACCTGCTGGGCGTCGGCAAGGCCGACATCACGGGCCCCGTCGTCGAGATCAACTTTGCGGGCTACGCCAGCCTGCCGCAGACGGGCACGGGCCTGCGCCAGCGTCTGTACTCGCGGGCGTTCATCGTTGGCAATGTCGACGCGCCCGAGGACCGGTTCGTCTATCTCGTCCTGGACGCGCAGTCGGGCGACGCGGCGGTGCGCACCGGCATCCTCGAGGGTCTCGCCGCGCTCGGCGACGAGTACAGCGTGTACACGACGGCCAACGTCGCGGTCACGGGCACGCACCAGCACAGCGGCCCTGGCGCGTGGTTCAACTACCTGCTGCCGCAGATCACGTCGCTCGGCTTCAGCCAGCAGAGCTACCAGGCGATTGTCGACGGCGCGGTGCTGTCGATCCGGCGCGCGCACGAGTCGCTGGCCGAGGGCTACCTGGACGTCGGCACCGCCGAGATCAGCGACGGCAACCTGAGCCGCAGCCTGTACGCGTACATGGCCAACCCGGCGGCCGAGCGGGCGCAGTACGCCGACTCGACCGACAAGACCATGACGCTCGTGCGCATGCAGCGCGCGTCGGACCTTAAGAACATTGGCGTGCTGACGTGGTACCCCGTGCACGGCACGTCGATGCTCGAGAACAACACGCACGTCACGGGCGACAACAAGGGCGTTGCGGCGTACCTGTTTGAGCAGCAGATGCGGGCCGACGACAGCGCCGCCGACGATTTCGTCGCCGGCTTCTCGCAGGCCAATGTCGGCGACACGACGCCCAACACGCTCGGCGCGTACTGCGACGACGGCTCGGGCGCCATGTGCAGCTACGAGAACAGCACGTGCGCCGACGGCAAGTCGCAGTCTTGCCACGGCCGCGGCCCGCTCTTTGACAAGCTCGACCTCGGCGTGTCGAGCTGCTTCGAGATTGGCCGGCGGCAGTACGCGGGCGCGCTCAGCGCGTACAAGGCCATGGCCGACGCGCCGACGCCCGTCGTCGGCCCGACTGTCAAGTCGTACCACTTTCACCACGACATGAGCTACTTTTCCTTTGCGCTGCCCAACGGCACCGGGGTGCAGACGTGCCCCGCCGCGCTCGGCTACTCGTTTGCTGCCGGCACGTCCGACGGCCCGGGCGCCTTTGACTTTACACAGGCCGACTCGGGCTCGCCCAGCGCGAACCCGGTGTGGAGCATCGTGTCCGGCCTGCTCAAGACGCCGTCCGACGCGCAAAAGGCGTGCCAGTACCCCAAGCCCGTCCTGCTGGACGTTGGCGAGATGGACGAGCCGTACGCGTGGTCGCCCAACATTGTCGACATGCAGGCGCTGCGCGTCGGCCAGCTCATCATCATCATCTCGCCGTCCGAGGCGACGACCATGGCCGGGCGCCGGTGGCGCGCGGCCGTGCACGACGAGGCCCGGAAGACGATCCTCCAGGGCGGCGAGGACCCCGTCGTCGTGCTCGGCGGGCCCGCCAACGTGTACGCGCACTACTGCGCGACGCCCGAGGAGTACGGCATCCAGCGCTACGAGGGCGCCAGCACGCTCTACGGCCAGCACCAGCTGCCCGCGTACATCAACCTGACGCTCAGCAGCCTGCCGTTCCTCGCGCCCGACGCCACCGGCGGCCCAGACCCCGGCCCGACGCCGCCCGACAACCGCGCGCGCTCGCTCAGCTTCATCACGGGCGTCGTGTTCGACGCCGCGCCCCTGGGCAAGAGCTTTGGCGACTGCACGGTGCAGCCGGCCTCGTCGTACGCGCGCGGCGCCGTCGTCAACGCCACGTTTGTCGGCGCGAACCCGCGCAACAACCTGCGCCTCGAGGGCACGTTTGCCGCCGTCGAGATGCGCACGAGCACCGGCGGCTGGACGCAGGTGCGCGACGACGCCGACTGGACGCTCGTCTACACGTGGACACGCACCAACGGCGTGCTCGGATACAGCGACGTCACGCTCAGCTGGGAGACGGAGGCCACGGCTGCGCCAGGCACGTACCGCCTCAGGTACTATGGCGACTCCAAGCCGCTCATTGGCAGCATCTCGGCCTTTACCGGCGTCAGCAGTACCTTTGTCCTGGTGTAATTCTCATCCTTCATGTTGTATGTACATTGTAATATACAGCGCCACTACTCCGGCCACGGCGGGTTCTCGATGCGCCGGAACACGGCGATAAACTTTTGGCCACCGTTGCGTGCGACCTTCTTGCCCTCCTCCGTGGCCGTCGCCATGATGCGCACGCACGGATCGCCCTGTGCCTCGTCGGCGGGCACGGCCTCCTCGTCGGCGCTCACGCGCTCAAACAGCGGGTGCGCTGCAAAGTGACCGACCATCCAGCGGTGCAGGTCCTCGACGTCGGTGATGGTGTACACGCGGCCGGTGCCTGGTGCGAGCGCGTACGCGTACTCGGCGTTGAGCGTCGGCGACACGATGCGCGCCTTGTGCTTGCGCGCCTTGAAGTGCGGGTCGGGGAAGCAGAGGAAAATCTTTTGCAGCTGCCCCTGCTCGAAAAAGTTGGGCAGAAACTTCATCGTGTTGGCGCGGATGCACGCAATGTTGGTAAACGGCGAGCTCGGCGAACTCGACGACGACGGCGCGTCGTGGCCCTCCGTCTCGCCCGCCTCGCCCGCCTCGCCCGCCTTGGCGCGGTTCTGCGCACGCAGCGCGTGGATTCGGTTCTGCACAAATTCGGTGACGTGGTCGCGGATTTCCATGCCTGGCCATTAGCGCAAGACCCGGAAAGAGCGGCAGAGAGACTCACCAACCACGAGCGTCTCGGGCATCGCAGGGGCCAGCCCGACCAGCAGCCCGCCAAAGCCGCAGCCAATGTCGGCCACCTCGACCCGGGGCACCGCCTTGCCGCTCGCGTTCGCCGCCGCGCGCGCCTCGGGGCCCAGAAAGTCGGGGTACAGCGACGCCCAGTCCATGTCGGCCGGACTCGCGGGGTACACCAAGTTGTGGTCCGAGAAGGGGTTGGCGTGCGCGCGCTGCCGGTAAAACTTTTTTTGCGGCAGCTCCGGCACCGAGCCGTCGTCGCGCTGCTCCTTTTGCGCCAGCAGATAGCTCTCGCGTTTTAACCGTTTCGCCATGGTGTGTGTGTGGTTGGGTGGTTGACGTCGTCCTGAGTTGTGTTTTTTAGTCGTTATCGATAAGAACTGTGTCATGTGTCAATAGCGTTTTTGCGCACAAGTCTGGTACGAGGACTATAGTAGACTAGTGGGCCACCAGGCGGCTGGTGCCACACCTTACGAACAAGACGTCACTTGCCAACGACACACCATGCCGCAGGACCCCGGCCTCTACGGCCAGCGGGCCGCCAAGAAGAAGACGGGCGCGATGGACTTGTCGGGCACGCTCGGCTTCTCGGCGCAGCTGCAGTCCATCATCAGTGCCAAGTCGAGGACGGGCGGTGCCACGGCCTCTCGGAAACGTGCACGCGACGACGACGACACTGCACCAAATGCGAAACATTCTACGAAACCGGCCAAGGCGCGGTCACAGTGGATCAAGGGCCCGGCCCAGAAACCGGCGGCCGACGCACCGCTCGACGCGCGGGAACGCGAGCGTATCCGTACCAACATGGAGGCCAAGGCGAAACGGTATGCGGCCATGCAGCGTGGCGACTACCTGGGCAAGGACGGCGAGGCGTCGTCGCTCGTCGACTTTGACCGCAAGTGGGCCGAGAGACAGGACGCGCGGCGGCACGGCGGCGTCTCGAGTGACAGGAGTGATGGCGACAGCGACGGCGACAGCGACTCGGACAAGAACGGCCACGAAACGGTCGAGTACGTCGACGATTTTGGGCGCACGCGTACCGTGAGCAAGGCACAGCGCGAGCGCGACCTTGCCAAGGAGGCACGTGCCAAGAAGGCCGCTGCCGAGCTCGACGAGCTTCGTGCACGCCCGACACTGGCGGCCGACGCCCACCTGATCCACGGCAACTTTGTCCAGACGCACGCCATCGAGACCGTTCTCGACCGCCCGCCGCAGCCGCTGCAGCCGCCGACGGACGACGCGCCCGTGCAGGACACGCACTACCGCGCAGACGACGATGTGCGCACGCGCGGCGCGGCGTTTTACGCGTTTGCGACCGACGACGAGACGCAGAGGAAGGCGCAGATGGACGCACTGGCGGCAGAACGTGCCCAGACGGAAGCGGCACGCGCCGAGGCGGAGCGTGCACGGGCCGACCGCAGCGCGCAGCTCGAGGCGCGCCGGAAAGAGATTGCCGCCAGGCGCGCTGCGCTGGGCGAGAAGAGGGCCAAGAAGCAGGCCGACGACTTTTTGGACAACCTGGTGCTGTAGCGACGAGGCAGCACGGCAGCACGGCAGCACGACAGCACGGCAGCATGATACGATACCCATTCCAAGCGCATGAATTCAGATCTATACCAAAATACGACACTATAAAACAAACAAGTGGCAGCTGGAAGAATACCAGGTACGCTCGGTCCTCGCGCTCGGTCCTCGCCTACTGGGCCTTCTTGGCGGTGAGCTCGAGCTCCTTCTCGGGCTGGATGGCGGGTGTGAAGCGCTTGCGGACGGCGGTAATCATCTTGAAGAACCAGTAGACGTTGAGCGAGTTGAGCACGACGTTGCTAGCGACGTACAGGACAAAGAGCCAGAGCGGAATGGTGCGGGCGGCGGCGCCGTACATGCGTACCGAGGGCGGGTTGGGCGCGTTGGGGTTCAGGATCCACTGGTCGGTCGGGCCCTCCCAGACGGCGTTCCACATGTCGCGGTAGACCCAGGAGGACATGTAGATGCCGTAGACGAGACGGCACGAAAAGAAGGTGACGATGAGGGCGATGCCATTGTAGAGCTGGGCGCGCGAGCCGGTCATGTTGAGCTTGTCAAAGAACCAGTGGAAGTTGAGAAAGGGCGTGGACAGCTCGTAGAGGATGAAGACGCAGCCGTAGTAGTTGAGAAAGGGGCGCTGCCGTTAGCACGGGACACGAGAAGAAATGATCAACGTACAAAACCAAAGGAAAAGACGGTCAGGGCGCTGACGGCGTGGGCGAGGACGCCGGGCCCGAAAATGTCCATGTTGAGCAGGGTGACGACGAGGTCCCAGAGAAAGTAGCCGCAGGCGAGGGCGGCGGTCATGGCGGCGGTGTTGGTGTAGCCCCAGATGCGCTCCTTCCAGTCGTCCTGCATGTTGCGGCGCTCGTCGTCGGCGTACATGGTCCACAGGGCGAGGCCGTTGATGAAGACGCTCTGGACGAGCGAGACGACGTGGACGTCCCAGTTGACGCGCTTGGCGCGCGTCATGGCGCCGTAGACGTGGGGGAAGAGTAGGCGCGAGACGACGGGCGAGACGACGAGCTGGACAAAGGTGTAAAAGGCGGCGCTAAAGAGGATCTGGTGGATGTGCAGCGGCAAAATGTCGAGGCCGAGGGCATCGGCGAGCGGCTGCACGGCCTCGGTCAGGGCCGGCAAGGGGCCGAAGGGGAAGACGTCCTTCATCGTCTGGCAGTTAGCGGGGGCAAGCTCGGGCTGCAATGGGCAATGGACAATGGGCAATGTGCACGCCGGCCAATCGGGACGTACTGTACCAGCGGCGAGAGAAGCGTCGATGGGGTCAGGCTGACTGTCGAGCCGAGGACGGGCGGGAGCGGGTGGAACGACCCTGACGATTTGCAGTAGGGCTGAATGACCGGTCGAGCGTCGAGCGAGCGTCGGGCGTCGAGCGTCGAGCGTCAAGGAAGAGGATGAGGACGAGGGCGGAGGCGAGGCCGAGGAAAAGGGGCCGGGCGGCTCGGGCGGGATGGAGCGAGCAGGCGGACTACGATGGCACCTTCTCGATGAACTGCGCGAGGCAAACGACGAGAAAGAAGGAGGACTGCGAGACGACATCACAAAGAGGAAGGTGCCCCAATACGCAGCTCTGGTGGAGCCGGGCCCCTCTGGCGGATTTGTTGGGGAACCTATCTTATCTGCGGTTAGCGTGCAGTGTGGTCGCCAGGGTCCTATGGCGCCAGGGTCCTATGATTGTGACCGCGCGACGCAACAATGCAGGTTATGGTCACGGTATATGTCATGGTCGCGGTAGATGTCATGGTCACGGATGTCATGGTCACGGTAGAGATGTCACAAGATGATGCTTAGTGATTCTGTATTGCGTTCTTGATATTCGATACGAGGGCTCACGCTGACGAATTCACGTGGGGCTACCCAGGACCCATATGGCCCGCTGAAACGCTGCGGCTCGGGGCCTAGCGCGCTGAGCACGAGGCGCCGCAGAATAGTTACAGGGGCCAGTGCGCTGTGGCTTGTGGCGTGTCATTTGGACTGGCGGAGCTATAGCTTCACATAACAGACGACACGACGCACGACGCACGACACGACGACACGACGAACGAGCACGACGACACGACACGACATCTAGCGCGGCCCGAGACACCACGCGACTCACCGTCACTCTCGCTGCAGATACACCGCCCGACAATGGCCGACCTGCTGTACGAGCTGCTCGTGGCCGACGCGCCCGGCACGATACCGACGACGCCGGACGCCGACGCGCTGGCGTACCTGGCATCGCTCGCGTCGCGGCCGCTGTCGGCGCTCCAGACGGACGAGCCGCAGGCGCTGGCGCAGACGTCGCACTCGCTGCAGTTGTCGCTGCAGGGACTGGCCAAGAAGTCGTACCGGCCGGTTCTGGCGTCGGCGCAGCGGCACGCCACACTGCCGACGGCGGTGCCGGAGCTGGTGGCGTGCACGGCAGAGCTGCGACGCGCGATCCCATCGCTCGACGACGAGGTGGTGCGGTTTTCGACGGCGTACCGGGGCGGCAGCACGAGTCTCGGGGGACACGCCACGACGGACGCCAAGTCAGCCAAGAACACGCCCGACCTGATTGCACGGCGACGCGAGGCACTGCTGCTGGCACGCAACGCAGAGCGGCTCGGCGACGTGCTGCGGCTGCCGCCACTTCTGGCGTCGCTCGTCAGCAAAGCACCGGTCAACTACGCGAGCGCGCTCGACCTGCACGGCCACATTCGGCGTCTCCACGCGCTGTACCCTGCGTCGGCGATCGTGCAGTCGGTGGCCGTCGAGGCAGAGGCGTCGATGCGTGCGACGGCGGCCGGTCTCGTGCAGTCGCTCAAGGCGCCGAGTCTCAAACTGGCCGCCGCGCTACGCACCATCAGCTGGCTGCGGCGCGTTCTGCCCGATATGGGCGTTCTTCCCGATATGGACACGACAATCACACGAGACACGCGAGCAAAAGACACACGAGCAAAAGACACACGAGCAAAAGACACGGCGGAGCGCGACCTCGGGGCGCTGTTTCTCGTGTGCCGGCTGGCGACGCTGACGACGATGCTCGACGCACTGGCGCCGCTGCGTGATCTCGCGGACCAGGAGCAGGCGCGCCAAAAGACGCTCGGCGCGGGCACGACGTGGTCTGGCGGGCAGCAGACGGAGCGGTACATTAAGCGGTACATTGAGATCTTTCGCGAGCAGAGCTTTGCCATTGTGTCCATGTACAAGAGCATCTTTCCCGGCGCCGAGGACGACGGCAACGACGATGACATCGAAGATGACGACCCACTGGCGCCACGGCCGTCGCCGCTCGCAACGTTCCCTTTGCACCTCGTCGATATGCTGCTCGCGACACTGCGCACGTACCTGCCGACAGTACGCGACCAGGCTGCACGTGACAGTTTGCTGACACAGGTGCTGTACTGTGCCGGCAGCCTGGGGCGCCTCGGGGGCGACTTTGGACTGTTTCTCGCGACGCTCGACGTCGGCGACGAGGCCGAGGCCGAGTGGGTTGAGGTCGTGCGGCGGCACCGGCAACTCGCCGGCCGCCTCGAGTCGATTGTCGGCGATCCAAAGTGATGTATTTACTTTTGTACCAGAATGAAGCAATGTCACGTGACCTGACCGGTGCGATGCATGCAGCAGCCTTGGTGTTTGCACTGTGCATCACAAGGCACGGCGCCTTCCGTGTAAAGAAAGAATCAGGCAGGCGCGTTTCCCGGGCAGACCTACTCCGTATGCTATTATGCTATGGAAGGCGGGCAGGACCTCCACTGACCGCCCGGGCGAAAGCGAAAGCTAAAGCTATATTTACAGAGCTTGGATGCGCTAGCGCCCCAGCACCCAATAGCGCCCGCACTGTATTATGTAAATGCTCACACCGATTGGGCCAGGTCGTCTCTCGTCGTGCCTCGTCTCGTCTTGCTCGCTTCACCATCCCCAATCGCCCGTCGCTCTGGCTCGTCCGCTGCGCCTTTGCTGAGACCAGTCGTCTGATGGGCGCCGCTCTCGCCTGACACCGTTCTTCCACCACGGTGTTTTGGCGTTTGGCGTTTGACGTTTGGCTGCGTCCGATTGGCCGGATCGGTCGTCGACGCCCCTCGGCGGCCTCGGCCTGTCTTTACGCCCGCTACCACGTCCATCGCCATGTCGGGCACCTCGTCCAACACGGGGTCCAAAACCTGTACGTCTGCCGGTCTCCGTCGTCGCCACGTCCACGTCCGCCACCACTGCTACACCGCTAACGGCCAGCCTTTCACCTAATGGCCGGCCTCGGCTCTGGCGTGCTCTCGGCCGTCCTGCTGCAGCCCATTGACCTGCTCAAGACACGCGTCCAGCAGTCGGGGCACCGCAGCCTCCGCCGCGTCCTCGCCGACCTGCGTGCCACGGCCCAGACTCAAACTCAAGCACAGACCGGGTCCGCCAGGTCGCCACGCTCGTTTGTCGCCAGCCTCTACCGCGGTACTGTCCCGTCGGCACTGCGCACCGGCTTCGGCTCTGCCCTCTACTTTGCCGGCCTCAACGCCATCCGGTCGAGCGCCAGCAAGGTGCCCATCCTGGCCGCCTCGTCCGCCGGCACCAACGCCAGCAGCGGCCTCGTCAAGCTGTCCAACACCGGCAACATGCTCGCCGGCGCCGTCGCACGTGGGTCCGCCGGTTTCGTGCTCATGCCCCTCACCATCATCAAGGTCCGCTACGAGAGCAGCCTGTACGCCTACCGCTCGCTCGCCGAGGCCGGTCGCGACATTGTGCGCAACGAGGGCCTGCGCGGCTTCTTCTCCGGCTTCGGCGCCACCGCCATCCGCGACGCCCCCTACGCCGGCCTCTACGTCCTCTCGTACGAGCAGATCAAGCGCCGCCTCAACACCGCCACCGCCGTCGTCGGCGTCGTCGGCGTCGACAGCCTGCAGCCCATGGGCGTCTCGCACGCCGCCGCCATCAACTTTTCGTCTGGCATCCTCGCCGCCGCCGCCTGCTCCGTCGTCTCCAACCCGTTTGACGTCGTCAAGACCCGCATCCAATTGCAGCCGGGGCGCTACCACAACATGCCTCACGCCGTCCGCGTCCTGCTCGCCGAAGAGGGCCTGCGCTCCATGTGGGACGGCCTCGCTCTGCGCATGAGCCGCAAGGCCATGAGCTCCGCCCTCGCCTGGACCGTCTACGAAGAACTCATCCGCCGCGCCGAGCTCCGGTGGGCCAAGGACGTCCTGTGACGTCGTCCGTCATCCGGCGTTCTCTGTCCTTCTTTTTGCATCGGCGGTGTAACTTGTACCTCCTCAGTTCCTGTCCTTACTTTTTGCATCGGCGGTGTAACTTGTACTCTTATTTTTAGAATCGGTGCATGTATTACAATAGACTCGTTAGACTGGCTGTAAAATTGTGTCAACTGACAGATAAGATTCGTCTAGACAAAATTGGCTGTAAAGTCATGTAAAAATCAGGCTATCCAAAAACGCATACCATTGCAAATCGTCACTCGTCGCGCCTCACTTGGGGTTCACACCGGCCAGGTACATGAGCAGGCCCGGCGACTTGCTGCGGCTGCGCCGGCGCTCCTTCTTGCGCACAAACTCAAACTGCGGGTCCAGGTGGTGGTGGTGGTGGTGCCGCCGCCGGTCGTCCTCGACACGCAGTACCACGCGCCGGCTCTCGCGTACCGTCCGCGTGTGCTGCCACCACACCTCGCGCTCCTGCTCCGGAACCCACCGCCGCACCAGCACGTACTCGGGGTCCGCGTCCACCTCAAAATCGACCGCCATCGCCCGCAGCGTCTCCAGCGACAGGTACCGCCGCGCCATCCGTGTGTACGTCGGCCGCTCGTCGACACGCGGCGCCGCAATCTCAATGTTGACGTCTGTGCGGTGGTAGTCGCCGCGCTTCTCCTCTTTTTCTCTCTCCTTCTCCTTCTCCTTCAACTTCTCCTTCTCCTTCTTCTCCTCCTCCTTGTCCGACTTGATTCGCTTCTTCTCCATCACCGCCTGGATGACGTCCTCGGGCACGCCCGACAGCGCCATGTCCTCGCGCAAGCGCTTCTGGTACGCCGCATCGCGCGCCTCGCGCTCCTCCTTCTCGCGCAGCACCCGCGCCGCCTCCTTGGCCTTCCACTTTTCAATCGTCTCGCGCTCAAACGCCTCCGCCTTGGCCTTCTCCTCGGCCGCCCGCTTCTGCTCCTCCAGCTGCCGCAGCTCAATCTCCTTGCGGATCCGCATCTCCTCCGCCCGCCGCTCCTCCTCCTCGTCGCGCGCCCGCTTCTCCGCCGCCAGCCGCTGCATGTCGTACTCCCGCCGGATCCGGTCCGCCTCCTCGCGCCGCTTCTTCTCGTCGTCCGCCAGCCGCTTCGCCGCCGCCAGCTGCTTCAGCTCGTACTCCTGGAACAGCCGCTGCTCCTCCAGCTCCCGCTCGTCGCGCCGCCGGATCGCCGCCAGCTCGCGCTGGTCCAGCTCGCGCTGCGTCCGCTCCCGGTACTCCTGCTCGCGCTTGCGCTCCGCACGCTCCGCCGCGTCGCGCGACTTGACCAGCTGCAGCTCCCGGTTCGTGCTCTCGTGCTCCACCTGCTGGTAGTACTCCTTCTCGCGCTGCCGCAACTCCTTTTCGCGCTCCCGCTCCGCCCGCTCCGCCTCGTCGCGGGCCCGGAGCGCCGCCAGCTCGGCACGCGCGCGCGCCGTCTCCTCCACCTCGCGCCGGTGCACTTCCGCCTCCTGCTCCGCCTCGTCGAGCCGCAGCCGCTCCAGCCGCCGCTCCAGCTCGCTCTGCAGCCGCTGGTTCTCCATCGACTCGGCGTCTTTTTGGCCCCGGATCTGGGCCATCTTCTCCGCCATGCGCGCCAGCTCCGCCCGGCTCTGGTCCAGATCCCGCCGCGCCATCTCCAGCTCCGCCGCCTCGCGCGACATCATGTGCGCCGACGGGCTGCGCGAGTGCGAGTGGTGGTGCCGGCGCACCATCCTGCTGCGGCTGCGCGTGTAGTTGTACTCGTCGTCCGACGAGTCGTCCGAGTGGATGTTGTTGATGTTGTTAATCACAACCGGCGCCGGTGCCGGCGCCGACGGGACGGCCGGCGGCGGGCTGGACCGGCGCTCGCGCGACCGCGACCGCGGCACGTTCACAATCGCCGTCGTGCGCGGCTCGGGGTACATAACAGGGCCCATGCCAGTGTAGTAGCTGCGGGCCGGCGGCGGCGGGTTGCGCGGAATCACGCGCGGCGGCGGCGACGAGCCGCGACGGTGCGTCACATGCACGTCGACCTCGTTGTCGTCGCTGTAGTCGGTGTAGCGATCATAGTCGCGGTCGTGCGAGCGATAGCGACTCATGCTGGTGTTTTGTTTTGGTCTTGGTTTGTTTGGTTTGTTTGGTTTGTTTGGTTTGTCTGGTTTGTTTGGTTTGTCTGGTTTGGAACTGTGAGCAGGTTTCCAGGTGCGTCTGAACGGGCGCCGGTATTTATGAGGGGCAGGTCCAGCAAGGTGCGTTGGAATAAAGTTGTGTGCAACGTTGTGACGTGCAGTGTAAGTAAAAGTCGTGCGAGTCAACACAGCGGGTGGCGACGTTGCGAACGAGCACCGCGCGAGTCAAACGATGAGGCGTAAGAAAAGATGAGAAGAGAAGTGGGAAGAAGAGGAAGAAGCGAGAAACGAAAAGAATCGGCAGGGACGAGATAAAATAATCTGAATGCGGCGCTACGACGTGCAGGGAGGAAGCGCCGGCCGCTCCTTCTCGGCCCCCAGTGACGAGAGGGGTGCACCGTGCAGGCGCGAGCCAGACCACGAGGAGAGGCTGGGGCGGGGTGGGCAGTGCAGAGCCCCGATTATACTGCAAAGTGAGATTGCTCCCGTCAGTTGCTCGCATAGTTTACGTTCTACTGTCAACTTTTACAATTAGTATTTTACATTGTCCTGTCGTGATGGTAGTTGCAACAGCGTCCGGCGCGGAAGGAGGGGTGTTGCCTGCATCAGCGACATTGCCCGCCGCACCTGCCCTGGTCGGACCCGGTAGCGACGCCTGTTTTTGGATTCTAGGGAAAGAAGGTGCGGCCGACTGCGGTGTCGTCATTGCCGTTGGAATCGCGGACGCATGTACCAAAGTACCATTTTCCCGACCTGGCGTCGGTTGGGACAGCAGCTGGCCACGGGCAGGAAACGTCGCAGACATACCGCCGCCATGTCTTGCAGAACGCGCTGGGAGGCCGGTGCCAGGTGGGCGGGTGACCGTCGCAGGTGTGCGAGACTCAAGGGTGCAGGTGACTGTTGCATCCAGTTGCGGCAAGTACATGTACAAAGACGGCGCAGGCAGTGCATGCACATGTTGGGCAGACGATCGTCACGGTACAAGGCAGTGCACGCAATAGAATCATATGCTTGTTTGTGTCCGGTGTCAGTGGGGTTCGACTGGGGGTAGTAGTATTCTGTATCAGTAAATCAGCATAGAGGGCAGCCGATGACGATGGTGGAGGACACACTGTCACAAGAGACATGGAAAAGTACAAACTCGCCAAACCAGACGACGGACTGGCCGGCGTAGTGGTTGGTCCAGGATCATGGGTGCAACAGGTTGCTGCAGGCAAGTGGGGTGGTGTCAGCAAGTGGACGGCCTGGCAAGGCAGGCTGCAAGGCAGGCCAACGGCAGACGGCACCAGAAGACGGCACCAGAAGACGAGCAGCCAAGCAGCGCCAGGAGGACGGGTGCGGACGGTCAGCAGCCGATCGGAGCGGCAGAGGCCCGGACGAGGACGAGTAAGCACTACTGCAGAGGGAAGGAGACACGGGTGGCCATGCAGAGCAAATTGCAATGGAAATCATCTGCACGAAAACAGTGCAGAGATTGCATGAATAAATATACGTATTTATACGAGTATTTAAGCTGACGAAAAGCGACGGCGAAGCATTGACGATATGGAATAACCTGGTTGAATGTCGACGAGAGCGCATCGCCTGGTCGAGAAATGTAAATATATGGACAGAAATAAAGCAATCATTCTATAGGGAAAATCAGGGAAAAAGAGACTAACGAGGTCAAGATGTAAAGGACTGCACGGGCAATGACATAATGTTGCATCGCGGGCACTGGGCTGTGCTGCCAGCGCCGACGCTGCCCAATGCTTGGTCGTGCGCGGCGGGCTGGGCCTTGCTTCTGCATGTGTTGTGCATAATCGGCGCGGAAACAGCCAGTGACGTCTTGGCCGTGTAGGGCTGAGCATATCCGTATATTTACTGAACACTTTTGCGTTAAGTCGGCTAGCAGAGCGATATTTTTAGACCTTGTCGATGTGGCCAACCGGACTTTGCTTGAATTGGAAAGATGGAAAGCATAGGAAAGGGTGGCAAAGAAGACAAATCCTGTCAAAATGGGGTCGATGAACATAACTACAAATCGTGTTGGCCGCTGCGTAATGAAGCCAGCCCTCGAAACTCGAAGAACGGGCCCTCCAGCAAAGACCCTGCGTACAAAATTGACCCTCGTCGCTTCGCCTCCAAAGACCCTGGACGCAGTGAGGCCGGTCCAGCGTTTGCACGCACGAGTCAGTTTCGCGGCAGTTCACGTCGTGTAGCATTCGTAATGTAGCAGTCATCAAACCCAGATCTTTTTGTCTTTTTGTATCCCGACCCGACCCGGAGCGGCAGCCTTGCCGACTCGCGCCTCTTGCCTCTCGTCTCTTGCCTCTCGTCTCGCGTCTCTGCCTCTCGCCTCTCGCCTCTAGCGATCCATCGTACCCAAGCAAGGCCCTTTCCGTCGTCTAAAGTGACAGGTGGCCGAGCCAACACGGCAAGACGCTCCGCTATGCCTGGCCGCCGCGCTGCAGAATCTGCGCAATGTGCTCCTGGCTGTTCTTGGCCGTCGTCTCGAGGTAGTGCAGCCGCTTGCCGAGACCCTCGACGTCGCTCTCGAGCGCCTTGATCTGCTTGCTCAGCTTCTCGCTCATCGCCGGCACCGGCTCCGCCACAAACATCTTGCCGACGCCCTCGTAGACGCCCGTGCCCGCCGGCAGCGCCGCAATCTCCTTTTGTGTCAGCTGCGCGAGACGCATCTCGCGCTGCTTGCTGGCGACCTGCGAGCGCGTCACGGCAATCTGCTGCTGCGCCTGGATCGACTGCGTCTCAATCTCGCGCACGAGCTGGGGGTCAGCCGGGGTCTCGGACAGCTGGGTGCGTCACGGACGGGAAGAACGGGCGTACCTTTTGCAGGGCCTCGTTGGACAGCGACATGGTGCGTGGTGCGTGTTGGTCGGGTCGTGGGTTCGAAGAGGCGCAGTGTCGACGTCTGGCGTCTGTCGCAGTAGGGTCGAGAAGCGGTCGGCCGGTCGTCGAGCTGGCGTTGGTATATGTAGTGCTGGTCTCGCTGTCACGCGTCGCGACGAGCCAGAGCTATCACAAGCTTCCCCGCCAAAATTCGCCCCTGGAGACAGTGCACAAAAAGGTAAACACGGTGCTAAACACTGGCAATTGGCCCGGTCCACGCACAGTGCGATTCGCACTATGTAGACGGTGACACCGTCGACGCTGCCAGTTCGATTCTCGCCACGATCTGTCCAGGTGCACATTGTATACTGCCTGTATACTGCCTGAATTGTATATGCCTGAACAACCAAAGTACGCCACCGAGTACGCCGGCAGCCCATGAGCAGGTCCAACCGAACCAGATCCCGCACGACCTGTCCAAGCAAGAACAGTTTGGACGGCAATGACCAAGTGAATACACCAAATAATGGCAAACAGCAAGACCAAGTAAATACGCCAAAAATGATGGCAAACAGAAATGACCAAGTACGACAAAGCAAGATGCAACCAAAGCAAAAGTTGACAAGACCAAACACGAGGGACACGAGAGCACGACACAGCGTTGGGCCGCTCAGTCGAGGCGCCGCTTGTTCTGGCCCTCGACGTCGGGGTCCTGCGTCAGTGTCACGGGCACGACGCGCGGGATCGACGAGTACGCCGAGTCCCATTCGAGACGGAAGTCGTCGGTGCCGTCGAGGCAGCGCTGCAGCCACATGCGCCAGACGATAAAGTAGTATGCGCCGAGCCCTGTAAAGATGTGCCACCAGCCGTGGCCCTCGAGCACGACCGACCACGGCAGCAGCACCACGTGGCGCCATGTCCGCAGGTGCCCGCAGTACATGTTGTCGAGGTTCCAGATGCCAAAGCCCAGCAGAAACAGGCCGATGCCCGACAGGCACATGCGCCACAGCTTGTCCATGAGCGGCTTGGCCGACACCGGCGCACGCGCGACGAGCGCCGGCCGCAGCGCGTACTCCATTGTGTACATGGTGCGCAGCACAATGGCAATGGTCAACGTCGCGTACGACACCTGGTGGAAGACGGGGTCCTTGGTGATCCAGTAGACGACCGTGATGGCGAGCGCGAGCGACACCAGCCCGGCGCCGACCAGCACCGACACCGCCCGGCTCGCCTTGTACGAGAACGTGGCGTACCCGATAATGCACGTCGCGTAAATCATGGGCAGCTCGTCGGCCAGCTGCATCGAGTCTGGACGGTCAGCAAAGACACACAATTCCCAAAACGGAAGGAGCACTCACACTTGAGCGTCGTGTGGAAGGCAATCGAGCCGAGGCCGACAATGATGTAGCCGACAAAGGCGACGACGAAGACCGTCGGGTGTCCGAAGCGGAGGCAGTCGCGGATGCCCCGGACGCCCAGGTACAGGAACATGATGTTGGTCAGGCTGTTGACCAGCTCGGCGCAGTACTTTGTCATGTTGTAGTCCTGCCATGTTAGCCGAGTTTGAGATGGCGACGACATTGGCCAGTCTCGACGAGCCAGATTCGAGATCGCAATGACCATTGGCCCGGTCTTGAACACGGTGCGGGACGGCATGTCGAGCGAGTGCCAAGACTTTGGGGCCAGGATGTGGTATATTAAGTCGACCCCAGCACGAAATGACATCACGTCGAGACGGATTGGCCACGCAACCCCAAGCAGAAACACACCTCTTCGCACCAATTGAGCGTTGATGTCTGCGCGCCCCAGACGCCATCGCGCGCCTCGCGGTAGGGGATCTGAAGAAAGTTCATGCTGTCGAGTCTGTCGAGTCTGTCGAGTCTGTCGGGTCTGTCGGGCTGTCGGGTGCTGTCGGTCACTGCTGGTGTGGAGGTTTCGGAAAGCAAAAGTGCAGATGCCTAGCAATGGTCAGAACAACGGATGCTCCCAATGTAGTTTGCACCGACGAGGTCGGGTTGACGACCACGCTGTCGAGCGAACTGGCTTGTCCGAGACTCACCAGGTCGGACGGTGCAGACAAATCGAGCAAGAACGGCCTGAGACACTGCAATCCAGGCAGGTGCGGCGGGTGCGCAAGGCGAGATGCTGTTTCAGGCCGAGAAGACGCTGCAGCGGCAGGTGCGGTCGAGGTCGGTCGCTGAGAATTTGAGAGGGAGTGCAAACCGGGAAGGCGAGGTTCGTCAAGCGTAAATATAAGAGCAACGGCTGGAAAGTGTAGCTAGCTCGCCGGGCGCAGTGCGGCTGGACCTGGCTCTGACAAATGCACACACGACGACGCGTACGAGCCCCAAATCTCCAATTCGCAAGAGAAGAGAGAAAAGTGGCAGAAAGAAAGGCTGGTTCCGGGGCTGCTTTTAACTTGACTCGTACGGAGTAGACGGAAGCTGGGCGGATAAGCTCTCCCCGCCCAGCTCGCGCCTGCCTCGTCCTTTGTTTCGTCCGCTTTGGGTTTTTTTGGCATGTGGTCCTTCCGATTCTGTGCTCGGCAGTGATGCTCGCCTGCTCGCCCTTTTGTTTCAGCCGCCTAAGCCCGGGCCTAGCTGTGTCCGTAGTGTTTTATGCGTGGTTTTACCTTTTAGTTTCGCGGCGGGGAGCTTCGGCGCATAGGGACAGGCCGAAGATCCCGGGCCAACTGCGGCCTAGCTGCTCGGCACAGCTAGCCAGCACGGCGTTCAGTGACGAGAAACGAGAAAGGGGAGCATAGCAGACAGACTGATCATAATCTTTATTTAAGCCATCAACATTTACTGGTCTGGCAGCTCGCTGACGCTCACAACAAAAGCGAATCTGCTCTCTGATGGTGTTTCCTGATGGCGAGACACTCTCAAGGAAGGACCCACCGCGAGAGCTCCATGGAGCAGACTAGCCCGTTTCAGACGACAGTGCCACACGCCGCTGCGCACCGTGCCGCAGGAGCGTCAGCGCTGTAGCGTCAGCGCTGTAGCGTCAGCGCTGTCTGTTGGGCACGACGTGCTCTCGACACCCGTCAGCGATCCGTCAGACGGATCCACCACTACAGAGGCCTCGTAATCGCAACGTCTCAACATCGCGCGTCCAAACGTCACTCTGGGGTCGACCTCAGACCTCGCGTTTTCTCTATTTTTACACATTCCGCCACGGAGTACGGAGTACGTGCGTGCATCGTGATTCGAATCCGATCGACCAACCGACCAACCACGCCACCGGCAGACGCAAAGACGACAGCGTCAGGAGCTCCGTCTCGCGATACCACCACGTCATCGACCTCGACTCCATCTCGACTCGCGAAAAAAGACGCGACCCAACCACCGACCAAAGGCACGCGACGGCCACGCCAATGCTCCCGTCGTAGGCAGCGGCATCGTCACTTCGACCATCCCTCGACCATCTGCCAATCTGCCAACACACCATGGCATCTGCCAAGCCGACGCGATGGGGCTCGCTGCTATCGCAGGCCGTCGCCGGCGTTGAAGCACGGCTCGACACCATCCTGTCCGAGTCGGAGGAGGCGGCCAAGGCAGCCGGCTCGGCCGGCTCGACATCGGCGATGCCCGCAAAACCTGCATCACCAGCACCGGCCGCCGCCGCCGTCAAAGCAGCGCCGTCACGGTCGTCATCGCGCGCGGCGGACCGGCTCCAGGAGCGCCTGGCTCGTGCCGTGGCGGCCAAGGCAGCGGGCACGCCATCGTCGGCCGCTGCGAGTCCACGGCAGAGCCTTGACGTCGCGAGCCGCGCGTCCATGGACAGCAACTCGGCCAAAGGCAAGGAGCCAAAAGACAAGGACGCGACGGACGCCCCGGACGCCCAACCCAAAGCCGACACCGACGAGACGCCGACGGCGAGCGACGCGGCGGCCGCCGAAAAGGCCACACAACCAGAACACGGCAGTCCCACAACCGACGGTACACAAGGCAGCCCAACGACAGAGCCTGTGGCTGCACCAGATACAGATATAGAGGGCGACGTGCCTGCAGCACAGCCAGTGGAGGCAGCAACCGCTGAGCCCGACACGACTGCATCGATACCGGGCGCAACGTCGAGTGGCCCGAGTGCAGCGCTGGACGATGTGCGCGAGGCACGGATCCGCAAGCTGGAGGAAGAGCTGGCCGAGGAGCGGCGGCTGCACGCGGACGAGATGCTGCACACGGCCGAGAAGATGGAGGCGATGCAGAGCAAGGTGCAGTACCTGTCGCGCGAGGCGGCGGAGGCGGCCCGAAAAGCGTCCGAGTCGGCCGAACCGGGCAGCCTCGCAAAACGGCTGGCGGACAAGGACCAGCAGATTGCGCAGCTGATGGAAGAGGGCAAGAACCTGGGCGTGACGGAGCAAAAGCACCGCGCGATTCTCAAGAAGCTGCGGCTCAAGATTAGCGAGGACGAGAAACTGGTATCGGAGCTGCGGCTGGCACAGTCCAAGGCGGACGGCGAGCTGGAGACGCTGCGGGTGCGTGCGCGACGCGTGGCCGAGCTGGAGCGTGCGCAGGACGAGGCGCGTCGGCGCACGGCCCAGGCGCAAAAGGAGCTGGAGGCGCTGCGGTCGGACGTGGTCGGCAAGGACGCGTCCATTGCGAGCCTGCGGCAGCAGCTCAAGGCGGCGCACGAGAGCGCCGAGGCGGCCAAGCGCGAGGCCCACGCGGACTCGTTGCAAAAGCAAAAGGCCCATGCCAAGGAGCTCGAAGACCAGGTGGCCGCCCTGCAGATTGAAAAGACGCTGGCGGCCGACCGGGCCAAGGCGCAGCTGGCAGACGCCCGGGACAAGGCGGACAAGGCGACGGAGCGGGCGCGTGCGGCCGAGGCGGAGGCGCGCGCCGAGGTGCTGGCGCTCGAGGGCAAGCTGGAGGCGCTGCGGGTGCGGTCCGAGGAGGCGTCGGCGGGTGCGTTGGGCGATTCGCAGGCGAAGCTTCTGCGGCAGGTGGAGACGCTGCAGTCGCAGTACGCGGTGGCGAGCAACAACTGGCAGGGCATTGAGGCGACGCTGCTGGCGCGTGTCGCGAGTCTCGAGCGGGAGCGCGACGAGGCGCTGCAGCGCGAGTCGGAGATGCGCAAGAAGGCACGCGAGGCGGCGCTGCGGGCGAAGCGTGCCGAGGAGGAGCTCGAGGAGTTGGAGGAGACGCGCCGACGCCTACCACGCGCCGAGGCCGATGCCAGTGCGGCCACGGCGCAATTGGCGGCGCTCGAGGCGAGGGCGATGGCGGCCGAGACGGCGCGTGACGAGCTGGCGCGTCGGATCGAGACGCTCGAGACGCTCGAGGCCGACAAGAACAAGGCCAAGGCCGACGACGAGCGGCGGCCGAGCTCGAGCGGACGCGACCCGCGGGACCCGCGGCGCATGGACTCGGGCGACCGCGGCAGCAGCTGGCTCGACACGCTGCCCATGTCGCCGATGCTGCCGCGCAGTCGACCCGAGACGCCACTGCTGGCGGGCACGAACACGGCCTCGAACCCGACGCGCACGTGGAGCTCGGAGCTGCTCGGGCTGCAGGGGCTCATGTCGAGCAAGCTGCGCAAGCCGTCGGCGCCGTCGCTGCTCGTCGGCAAGGACAGCAGCGCCACCAGCATCGGCAGCCTGACGGGCGTGCCGCCGGTGCTGAGCCCGACACAGACCGAGGCTGGCGCAGGGTCCGCTAGCCCGCTGCCGTCGTCGTTTCCGAGCTTCCACGGCCTGCAGTCGGCGTCGGCGTCGGGTTCGGGTCCTGCATCGGTGTCGCAGGTGTCGCAGCGGCACGGGTCGCAGTCGCAGGCCGCCGACGACGACGCGCTGATGCAGGACATGGTGTCGGTGTCGACCGTGGCGGCGGGCCCGTCGGTGCAGCTGGTCGAACGCATGAGCGCGGCGATCCGGCGGCTCGAGTCGGAAAAGGTGGCGGCGCGTGAAGAGCTGGCGCGGATCAGCAAGCAGCGCAACGAGGCGCGCGCCGAGGTGCTGGCGCTCATTACCGACGCCGAGGCCGCACGTGCCGAGGCCGCTCGGGTCGGCACGCTCGAGGCGCAGGTGGCGGAGCTCCAGGACCGCTACGACACGACGCTGGAGCTGCTGGGCGAGAAGACGGAGCTGGTCGAAGAGCTGCGTGCCGACGTGCAGGACGTCAAGGCCATGTACCGCGAACTGGTCGAACGCACGGTGAACTAGCGTCAGTCAGATGCATGTCAGATGCATAAATGCAATGCATAAATGCAATGCAGTCGTCAACCAAGTAAAGTCCAAAAGTATATTCAAAACGTAGGAACAGGAGCGCTAAAACAAGACAAATTAAAAGCCAAAGGGGTTGTTGGGAGCTGGATGTTAGCAACAATGAACGGCTGGGCGACGAAAGACTTGACGAAACTTACTGGCTGCGGATAGGTTGGCGCGGCGGCCGGTGGGCTGGGCCATTAGCTTGTTCTTGTCGTCGGACACGCCGAAACGCACGGCCGGCGGCGGGCCCGTCTGCTGCGGCGTCAGCACCGCCGGCGTTTGCGGCATGCCGTGGTTGCCAAAGCCCTGCGTAAAGTGGCCCGTCGGCTGTGCCTGCAGCGGCTGGACTTGCTGGCTCGGCGGCGGCTGGCTCTGTGGCATCGCCGTGCGCTGTGGCTCGAGGGCGGGTGGAAGCAGCGCGTTCAGAGGCACGTTCATCGGCTGCGACGGTGGCAGCCCAAAGCCCGTCGCCTGCATCTGCATCGGCTGGCCAAACTGGCCCTGTGACATCCCAGGCGACATGAACTGGCCCTGCATGTTGTACCCCGTCGCCTGTGGCATCATGCCCGGCATCCCTGACATTGGCATTCCCGGCTGCATTCCCGGCATCCCCATCCCCGGCTGCATGCCCGTCATCATCGGCATCATCTGCTGCTGCTGCGCGTACTGCTGCTGCATCTGCTGCTGCATCTGCTGCTGCATCCGCGCCTGGCTAATGTCGTTGAGGCTCTGTCCGGGCGGCGCCACCTGGCCCGTCACTTGGCCCGTCATTTGGTTCATCATCATGCCCGGCTGCATCCCCGTCATTGCTGGCTGCATCCCCGGCATCCCCGTCATGGCCGGCTGCAGCGGCGGCGGCGCAAACGCACTGGGCTGCGCCGACTGCGGTGCTGACAGCGGCCGCGACGGCGGTGGCGGCGGCAAAAGTCCGCCCTGGCCCTGCGTGTACTGCGGCGCCATCGGCCGTGCCCGCTGTGCCGCGATGCCCGCAAACAGCGACGGCGACGCGCCCGGCAGCGACGACTGCTGCGCCGTCTGCTGTTGCTGCAGCGTCGGCAGCGACACGGGCGGCGTCGCGCTCGCCGGCAGCGTAATCGCCGGCGGCGGAGGCTGGTGCCGCTTCTCGGCTGGCAGCGGCTGAGTCAGCAGCGATAGCTCTTGCAGTGTGCCCGTCAGGTTCGGCACCAGCGGGGCAGGTGCCGCCGACGCAGCGGCAGGTGCAGGTGCAGCCGCAGCCGCGGGCGGGGCAGGTGCAGCCGGGGCAGGTGCAGCCGGGGCAGGTGCAGGCTCAGGGGCAGGCGCCGACTCCGGCTTGGGCTGCTGCTTGGACGGCTTCACGTCCCACGCGTCGTCGTCAAACGAGCCAGCCGCGCCCGCGCCTGCACGTGCAGGTGGAGCCGACGCCGGCGGTGCAGGCGAGGTCGCGCCGTTGCCGTTGCCGTTGGAAGCGCCCTCGCTCGAGAATGCCTTGGCGTCGACCACGTCGCTCGTCTGTGTCGCCGGCGTCGGGCGGCCGCGGCGCGTGTTGTTGCGCAGCGTGCCGCCCGGTCCCGAAAACAGACCGCCCTCGCTGCCCTCGTCGCCGCCGCGCTTGCCGCGGCCGTACTTGGCGTCGAGAACGCGCATCACCTTGATAATGTCGCCCTCGCGCAGGCCCAGCGTCCGCAGAATGGCCGAGTCAATGTCGGGCAGCACGCTCTCGTCCATGCTGTCCTTGATAAAGGCCTGTGCGTACCGCTCGCACAGACCGACGGCCACGTCGCAGTCGAGAAAGAACTGGAACCAGTCGTACTCGGGCTTCTTCGCCTTGGGCTCAATCGACGCCCCGGCGACGCCGGACGGAGGCTGCATCTGCGATCTGCGCTTAACACTCGACAGCGGCTTGTCCTCGTCCAGCGATACGCCCGTCACCTTCTCGACGTACTCCAGGTCCTCCAGCGACATCTTGGCCACCGGCACGGCAATCTTCACGCCGTTCAGCTTGTGCAGGTTGATCTTGCCATCCTTGAGGCCCAAGAACTGCGCGTCCACGCTAAACGACTTTGTCCGGTCCGTCCACGTCCGCACATGGTGTGCATCCGGTTCTGTCGGTTAGCATCAAAAAAGAAATAAAACGAAGGAAACGTACTCGACTTGTCCTTGCGCGAGCTGGCTTTCCGAGACTGCTGGTTGTCAACGCCGTCCACTGCAACTAGAGCAAACAGGCTGCTGCGCCTGCGGGGCAAATGCACGCCGGGTCCTACCTGTCCTGCCGATTCCTCGCGCGCCGCGTTCCGGATCGCGTCGCGTGTCAGCCGCTCCTCTTCCGCGCGGTTGCTGCGCACCGTGCCGCGGGCGCCCATGGTCGCTTGCGACACCGAAATCGCCGGCTGCTCCTTGGGCGCCTTGCCCGACCGTCTCGGCGACGTCGGCGGCGAGTCGTCCACGTCGAACCGCACCGTCACCGGCGTCAGCGGGATATCCGACGTCAACGTGCCCGTCACCTCGACGTAGCTGCTGGGGATCACGCCCTCCTTTCCGTTCTTCACGCGCCGCACCTGGCACCACTCCTGGCTGCTCGTGTCGTCCAGCACAATGACCTCGTCGCCCGTCGCCACCGTCACCTCGTCGTCGCCCTGCGCCATAAAGTCGTACAGAACTTGGCCCTTCTTCAGCTCCTGCCCGGTGCCCGCCATAATGACCTCGCGCAGGCCGTCGGCGCGCGCCGCACCCGCAAGCTCGCCCAGCGCGCTGACAATCTCCTCGGCCGTGTCCTTGGCGCCCGCGTGGAAGTCGACGCTCTTGCTGGGCCGCACCAGCTCCATAAAGACGTGCTTGCCCTCGCGCGAGTAGTGCGTCATCTTCTCGGCCGACCACTCCTGCGACGGGCCGTCCTGCGAACGCTCAGGCGCAATCAGAATCTTGCCCGTCTTCAAGTTGATGCCAAGCGTCGTCGGCATCTTCTTGCGCTTGCCCATCACCGACATCATCTCGGAAATATTGTACAGGTGGAACCCGCCCGGGCTCAGCGACGACGACGCATACTCCTCGTCCTCCCCGTTGCCGTAGCCGCGCTGGCTGCTCGTGCTCGTCGGGCTGACCATGCTGTTAAAGTTGGTGTTGCTCGTACTGCTAATCGCCCGCCCGGCACCGTGCGACACCGTCGGGTTGCGCTGCGGCAAGGTGGGCGATGCCACCGGCTCGTATGCCGGCTCGTCGTCGAAATGGGCCTGCGGCCGTGGGCGGGTCGGCAGCGGCGGCGACCGCATACTGTCGTCCTCCTCCTCCGGCCGATGCTGGGGGCGCGCCGGTAGTGAGGGGGGGGGCGTGGCTTCGCGAGGCATCGATGCAGCGCGGCCCGTCAGCGCGCTCGCCAGGGCGGCCGCAGCCGCGCCGTTGCTGCCCGAGGCTGGCCGCGGTGGAAGGCTCGGGCTAGGGGCGTCGTTGGCGGCGTTGGCGGCGTTGGCGGCGGCGTCGTACGAAACCTGTCTCGCAGGCAACGAGGGCGGCGCCGGCTCGTCTTCACGCTTGGCCTCGGCGCCGCCGGCTGCGGCGCCACCGTCCAGGTCAATGTAGTTGGCCGGCGCAAAGCCAAACTCGCCCTTGTATCCGGCCAGCACCCAGTCATCGTCCGACGTGTCGTAGACGCTCAGCTGGGCATCGTCGGGGAACGACAGCTCCTCGTCTGTCTGCCGTGCGTATTCGTAGAGCGAGCGTGCTTGGGTGATGGGTTGTGCCTGGCTGTTAGTCGCCGCCGTGGGCGAAATCGAGACCGGGTTGGAGGCTTACCTCTTCGACGTAGTTCTCGGGGACAAGGCCCTCGGGCTCATCCTCGTCGTCGCCGGGCGCCTTCTTCTTGGCCCGCCACCAGCCGTCGTCGCCATCCTTGCTCAGAATGTACAGCAGGTCGCCCTCGGTCAGTGCAAGTTCGCCTTCCGACTGGGGCGCGTAGTCGTAGACGGCCTTGCAAACACCGATGAAGCCCATGGTCAAGGAAGATGAGGTGGTTGTTGAATGGTTGTACTACTGGCCGCGTCGGAATCGGCGGATCGCTTTAAACACCGCACGGTCGTCTCGCGCCGATTCGGTCGGGTCGGAAGTCGAGGTCTCGTGTCGAGTAGTAGGAATGTTGGATGGGTCAATTCGGTACTGCGTCTCCCGTGGGAGCCGTCAATGATCAAATGCTCTGGTTCGCAGAAAAGAGGTGTTGTGCGGTGTAAGCATGCTTTGCTAATGCTGGTAACAGTGTTCGGGAAATGAATGCTCGCTAGTAATGTACGATAGTGTTGTCGGGCTCGGGTACGTGCAGCGCGCAGTGCAGGGCAGCCGCGGGTCTCAATGCAGGTGCAAAGAAAATGCGGTGGCAGATGCAGATGCGGGATGCGGGATGCCCGGAGCAAAAGGATGGAGGATAGGAGCGCAGTCGAGTGTCGCGCTCGTGGCGGTGATGTGCGGATGGTGGCCGTGAGAGGAGAGAGGGGGCGGAAGCGGAAGGGGATGGAGGGCGGCGAGTGGCAGTGCCAGTGAAGGTGTCTAGCTAGTTTTTGCGAGAGGCTGGTTGCTGTGCTGAACGACTGTCGTTTAGGGGCTGTTTTGGGCGGTCGGAGGAGTACGGAGTGCTGTCGGCCACCAAAATACACACGCAACAGCTGCGTTACAGCGCTACATGGCTGTCACTACCCCTGAGCCAACACACTTGTTGGCAGGCGCAAGTCAGCTACGGCCACTACGGAGTATGGAGCTTCCGCAGGTCAGGATCTGGGGCACGGTGAATACAAAGACCAGTCTAGTCCAGCGAGACACCGAACTTGTCCTATTATTCTTTGGCGTCCAAGGGCTCCAACATGCAAAAACATGCATATATTTATACGAGTATTTGCACAACATGCCTTGTTGTTGATGCGTCCCGAGCGACCGGCCTACTCCGTAGGCATCGCAATGCAATTTGGGTGCCCAAGCGGACTGTGGGCCCAATCATGAAGCTCGCTAATACTGTGTGGGACTGCTGCCAGATCAAGCTATGGGGCTCTCAACAACACGCTCGATGCTCTTTTTAAAGTAATACATAAATCCAAGTTTTGCGACGTCGCTTCTTGGTGTAAAATGCATGTGGTGCATATAGGTTGCAAGCTTATTGGGCGCGGTTATGACACGTGACTAGGTCACGTGTCTTTGCATATCACCGTGCCAAGCTTTGTCGATGACGTTGTGGTTCCAAGACGCTACCCAAGAGTAGGTCTATGCGGTTCGTATTCAGATGCAGGAAGCTACAGAGTAAACCTGGCGAGCAGGAAGAATGTAAAGCAAAAAATAGTGACAAAGAATCAAAGTAGCGTCACAAAAGGTGCTGGAGACCGGGCTCAGCCCACCTTGACACTGACAGCTCTCGCCCGCGATGCTGGCTTCTGTTTTCCGTCGAGCGAATAGAGCCCGCCTGCCGAAAAGACAATGACGGCGCCCATCAGCGTGCCTGGTGACAGCGTATTTCCAAAAAGCCAGATACTAAAAAGTAGGCTGACCAGCTTGCGGATGTTGAGCACAATCGTGACTGTGAGCGCCGACGCCGCGGATGCGAGCAGGTTGACACCGCGAATGCACGCGTACTGCGTCAACACGTTGAGCACCAGGTACACCAGCTGGCTCGGGATCTGGAAGCGCTCAAAGCCTTGGCCAAGGCCTGCGGCAGTTGCCGCGTCGGACTTGACAGCCGACGCCGCGGCGTCCAAGAAGGGGAGTGACAGCGGCGCGCTGTTGGAGAGGCGCGCAAACTGGCGCGATAGCGACGGCATAAAGGGGATAAAGAGCGGCAGCGACAGCAGGTGCGAGTAGAAGAGGTTCTCGCGCCACTGCGGCCCGTACTTGCGGTACGTCTCCTCCGTGTACAGGCCCATGACGGCCGACAGCACCTGTGCCACAAACAGGATCGTGAGGCCCATGATAAAGTCGCGGTTCCCCTCGGCGGCCTCCTCGGCCACGCCCTTGCTCTGGGCGTCCGAGTAGGCGGCAATGACCACGCCAATCGTCAGCAGCACAACGGCGAGGACCTGGATGCGCGAGTACCGCTTGCCGTAGCAGTAGCCGGCCAAGATTGTCGTGATGCTGCCGCCGGAGCGCAGGATGATGTGCACGGGCACCGAGATGTGGTAGCTGAACGCGTGGTTGTTGAGTAGGTTGATGCTGAAGAAGAGCACTATGTTGATCAGCCAGCGCTTGATGGGCACCTTATTCGGGGCCAGGTACGGGAACCCGCGCGCGGTGTCAAACTGCGAGACGTAGCCCGTGATGGCGACAAAGAGGAACTGGACAAAGGTGAGGAGCGTGCCGCTGTTGGGCTCGACCTTGATGATGGCCTCGAGCGCAAACACGTTGGAGCAGCAGCCGCCAAAGATGAGGCCCAGCATGGCCCCGACCGCCAGCAGCTGGGGGATCGTCTCGATAAATATGCGCCCGGCCAGCGCCATGGCGCGCGAGAAGACGGTACGGTTGTCGTCGACGCCATACATTTTGGCCTTTTCTAGCGACGGCGCAGCGTTGATGACTCGCGGCTCCGGCTCAGAAGCCACATGTTTCGGGGGCTTGGGCGGATTCTGACGTCGGCGAGCGTTGGAGTTTGTCATTGACACGGTGTGCTTCGACGTGTGGGCAGGCGCTGGTGTTGGACGGAGCGACTCTCGTGTATTCTGTGTGAGTGTCCACTAGCCGCTCGCGGTCGTGAAGAGCTCAGAGGGTTTCGTGTTCAAATGGGTGTCGAGAGTGGATGCGTCGCAACGCTATCGTCTTTGTGCTACCGGGCTGTGTGATGCCGGGCGTGTGTGAGGCGAATGCGCGTAATGTGTGTGCCGTGTACATATATTTATGCAATGCGGCTGCGAGACGTGTCATGGACACGACAAGGGCGTGCAGTCCAAGAACAACTGGGTTGCAAAAGGACTGGCGGGTAGACTAATACAAGGCTGAAGTCCGGATCGGTCGGTATTTGTGCCAGGCCAATCGAATCCAGGGCCGCCAAAAGGGGCGAGCTGAGGTGTCGGCTTTGGCTCGTTGCTGCTGTCTCGAATTGGTCGCGGTTGTCGTCGCTGGAATGCCCGTAAACAAGTAGCAGTGTCAAGGGCGTAAGCGCAGTGGAGGATTGCCGGCAGTAGCTAAGCTGCGAGGCACAGACGTCGCGTCGAATGGTGATGTGCCGAGTTGGGGCGAAAACGACACGCCAAGTTCGGAGAAGCTAGAAAGCTCTTTGGCAGTCGAGCACACGACGCAATCTGCGAGGGTCGTATTGTGCCGTACAAAGGATGAATCGAAGGCCTCGAAAAGGAAAGTGGCAAGGAACGGGTGATTGGGTGGTCGTTTTCGAGCGGAGTGACGCAAGAACCGAATAAGTAGAGATGCGCCGAGAGTCGCGGTTTCGCAGAGCGTGGGATGAAAAAGGCCACGAAGAATAAAGAGAAGCAATGGTGAATCCACAGAAAACGAAGAAGGGGGGTTGCGGGCGCAAAGGGGAAGAAGTACGGAGAAAGAGCATGTGGCAAGAAGAATGGACAGGACCGAGAACGAGGGGGCGAGGGTCGAGTGTGGCTTCTGCGCAAGAATGCGGATCGAATCGTGAAGATCAGTTCGGCAGTCGCGACTCCAAACCGCGACGACCAGTTCGCGGGCGAGGCTCGACAGAACAGGGGAGGGTAGCGCCATGCAAAGGAAGCCGCGGTCGGAAAAAAACGAAAAAGGAAAAATAAGGAAAGGGTACCTGGCTAACGTGGCGCGTTGGCGCCTGGGTGTCGGCGAAAGTTCGTGCAGTCTCAATATAAAATTTGCCTTGCATTTGCCTAAAATCACTTTTACTTTTCCAGAAATATTATATGGCAGATGAGCTATTGTCCTCCCGCCTTGCGAGTACCACAGAGCACGTAAACGCTGCCAGATTCGCAGCTTATCCGTTTACGTATTCGTAGTGGATAATTTGTAGTCTCTCGTGCTCTTTTATAGTACGTATTTTCCATTGACGCTATTTACCTCGTCAGCCCTTTCAACGCAAGTGATCAAGACATTGTGTCAATCTGTTTAGTTACACAAGCGGGTTGCTTGCCTATGGTCCTTGCATAATGTCCACTGTAACTGTACGAAGTGTGGAGGTATGTGTCCGCAGAGGCGCAGAATGGTAACTTTAGCATTTACATGTCATCGAGAGTTGGACGGTGTGCTATAGTCAGGACAGTTTCGTTGGGTTCGGGAGAGGGTTAACGGCTCTTCTTCGTCCTTTGTTTACTCTGCAATGGCCTGCGCACCATTCTGGTGGTTATAATGTTCATGGAGGTGATTTATGCGGTGGTACGATGACGGTTATGTAATCAACAGAGGAGCGCGGGGGTGGAGATGGAGCCTAATCCAGTGCACGGGCCTTCCTGTTCCAAGACATATGGAATAAATAACAAACCGGAGAACGCTCTTGTTTGAGTTGCACCTATTCTGTCTCCAAACCATACCATATCAACAATCACTCTATTGCATACCGGCTTTTCCAACCATATCAGCATGGAGAAGAACGACGGCCAGTTACCACAGGACTTTCCCCGTCGCAATGCGTCGAGTCCATCGAATGATCCAACCAGCCCCCTGTGCGGCCTGTTGAGTGCATCGAACGAAAAAGCACGGGCTGCCGAAGAGCGCGCGCAGGCTGCCGAGGAGCACGTACAAGAGCTGAAGCTCGCAAAAGAGAAAGAGACCCGTCCGACCACGTTTCGTGAATTCCTAGTCAGCTCCCATAACGATGTGCTGTCGAATATCAGCATCAATGCACGAGACTGCTCGAGCACGGTAGTGCCCAGCAGCCCTCCGACGAACAAAAGCTGCCCTGCTCTCACGAAGCCGTGGTCGAACTTTGAAGACATTCAAAAAAGCATACTGCATCAACTGGATGATGGATTTGCTCGGCATAGAGTCTTCCCC
The DNA here is from genome assembly GCA_029298855.1 of Ophiostoma populinum. Taxonomy (NCBI): domain Eukaryota; kingdom Fungi; phylum Ascomycota; class Sordariomycetes; order Ophiostomatales; family Ophiostomataceae; genus Ophiostoma; species Ophiostoma populinum. Next base: position 1,789,303 of record JANSLU010000008.1, on the reverse strand, counting down.
AGCAAGCAAGACCTTTCGGATCGGGGTATGAAGTTGAGAACCATGAAGGAATCGGACGAGGCGTTCTTGGATGTCGTAAAGATGGCCTATGAGGACTTGGTCCTCCTCGTTCTCAGACAGCTTCAGGCGTTCCAGCCACAGGTGTACAGCCTCCCTGTTTTAGAAGATATTTTCTTCAAAGATGCGGTCAGCAAAATTGCAACAACGCCCGAGAGTAAAGCCAGAATGCGAGTCGACCGCCTACGGATGGATCGCATCTGCGTCATTGGCAAGCCGAAACGGCCGAAACAGGTCGCCTATGTCATGGAACTCAAGTCGCCAAAGAAGCTATATAACCAACATCTGGAGCTTGGCCTGCAGCCAATGTCAATTTACGACCGTGTGGCCCAAAAGACCCAAATCCCCACAACCGAGCCCGAGCGCACCCAACACTGTTCAGAGTATCTCTCATCGGCGGCCCTTGTTCAGGCATACCACCATATGTTGAACGCCGGGCTCGAGTATGGATGTGTAGCCAATGGCCACGCTTTTGTCTTCCTTCATGTCGACTGGGCAGACACCACGGTCATGTACTATCACCTGGCACAGCCTGCCCATGAGGTGGCAGTCAACGAAGAGCCCGACTTTAGCAACGGCGTTGCTCAGTTGGCTGCGTTTACTGTTTTGGCAGCCAGTGCACCCACTCACTCGGCCGACGAACGCGAAGAGGCGCTAAAGAAGTGCAAGGTGTGGAAATTCAATGTTGATCTGGTTGTCGAGGAAGTGGCTGCATGTGTGAACACAGACGAGCGCACGTCTGGGCTGGACAGCACACAATATCACCGCCTTCCACACAGCCCTGGTTGGGAGCCAAAGCGCTTCAAGCCCAGCAAGCGGGGTCCTGCCGATAGCGACGAGAGGGAAGACAAGAGCACGTGCAAAGGCAAAGACGGCCATGTGGCCAGTGTTGACCAGGTTTTATGCTCACGCCGTCGGCCTGACCAAGACAGTCTGGGTGGAGATGCTCCTGGTGCCAGCGGCGGCTCAAGCTCTGCCCATGAGCCCGCGCAGCAACAGCCAGAGCCGGAACGGCCCAGCACACCCCGCAGCCAAGGCCAGGCCTCTGACGCAGCCGGGCAACAGCACCAAGCGCATCCGATCGTGCACCCCCCAGCCTACTGCACAGCTCTCTGTCTGCTGACACTGGTGCGGGGCAGGATGCTGGACAACAAGTGCCCGAATAACGCACTCCACCTCCGACACACCCTCGACAAGACCAACGCCGTCGAGGCGACTGGTAAGGCAGGCCAGGTGACACACCACCCCATCTCGCACGAAGAGTTTGTGGCTCTGCTCCGAGCCCAGCTGGGCCGCACGTTCGATGCAGGTATGGTGGACCTGCAGTCGGGCGGCTTCGGTGCCATGTTCCAGGTCACGCTTCTCGAGCACGGCTATACCTTCCTTGGCAAGGGCGTCCCCACGGCCAATATTCGCAGGGCGTGGCGGGAGAAGGGCGTCTACCAACGGCTTGAGCCGCTTCATGGCCGCGGCGTGCCAGTGTACCTCGGTGCCGTCGACCTGAGGCCCTTAAACCGGCGGTACTGCTACGACTTTGACACCGTGCTCGAATACTTCTCTTTCATGTCCTATGGCGGCCAAAAAGTGCCTTCGGCTGATCTGTTAGACCGCGAGGCCCAGAAGCGTGTTATCAAAAGCCTTGTACGCGTTGTCGACGGGATACACGGCCTGGGCGTCGTGCACGGCAACGTGCGTCTGTCAAATGTCAGACAGAGCCCCACTGGCCCAGTAACACTCATCGGCTTTGACTTGGCGACAGTGCATCCCCTCTCGGCTTTGGGTGGCGCCAAAGTTGAGGCCATAGCCATAGACAACAGAAACCCAAGAGCCATTGCGATTAAGAATTTGAGGGCCGCCAAAGGCGAGGTCACCGGAAGCAGAAGCCCAAGCTCCATTGCGATTAAGAAGCGCCGACGCCTTGAGGATGGCGAGGTTGCTGGCAAGGACAGTTATTCAGGAGTGCTAGGCAGGCTCATGCGCGCCAAAATGCGCACGGACCGTGAGGCCGCACGGCGCATTTTTACCGATGCATTGCCTTGATTTCTTAGTCCGCGTACACTGGACGACGGGTGAACGGTAGAGTGCGCTGAAAACAAGCCCAATGCCGGAAATACGTTGCAATACAACCCGTGATATTTATCTGTTTATTGAATATTTCAAAGCTCGCCCTCGGGGTACTGATCTACAAGGCAGAAAACACAAACAACTGTATCGAAAGTCAGTAACGGTGTCCGGGAAGCATAGAAAGTGTAAAACTTACGTTGTTGGTCGCAGCAATCGCAATGCTGTCCTCAAACGGATGCCAGCTCATGTGCAGGATCTTCTTGTTAAAGTCAATCTGGTCGGCGTCCGTCTCCTTGCGCATCCGTTGGCCCTGGCCCGCCGCTGGGCTGCCTGCCCGCGAGTCGTTCTTCTTGCCGTTTGCCGGGCTCGACGACGGGTTGATGGGCGTCGGCACGCCGACCTTCTTGGCCTTGAAAGCAGACTTGTCGGCCTGCAGCACAACCTCGGTCTCCTTCGCCGGATCCGTCGGGTAGATCATAAAGTTGTTGTTGTAGCTGCCCGTCATCACGTTTTTTGCGTCGCCCGAGAACACAACCTCAAACTTGTCGAATATGCTGTCGTTCTCGTACGTGTCGCACAGTCGGGGCCGCAGGTGCTCGTGGATCGGGATCGTCTTGACCGGCTGGCGCTCCATGTTGACATCCCAGATCTTGACCGTCAGGTAGTCACGCGACAGAATGTACCGGCCATCGTTGGAGAAGCGAACGTCGGAAATGGACGAGATGATCTCCGAGAAAAACGAGCGCGACTGAGGGTCTTCTTCTTGCTCAAGAACTATGGGGTTAGTAATTTCTCATGCATTGTGCACGCGAGCAAATACAAGTCTACGCACTCTTTGCGTGCTGGTCACATAGCGCCCGCTCGCGCATGTCGGCCAACTTGATGGTGCCCTTGGAGCTTGCATACATGAACCAGTTGCAGCTCGACGGGTGGAACTCGGCCGCTGTGATGACCTCGGTGAGCTCCTCCATGTTTGCCGGCTTGATGTCGACGATGTTGAAGCTCTGGTCTTGAATGTTCAAGTTCCAGAGGTTGATCCGTAGATCGTCGCTGCTGATAAACGTCTCGCCGTCGCTGTTGACGGAGATGCTGTTGATGTGGTAGGCGTGTGCGTTGGCGTACGTCCGGCGGGGCACGGCAGCAACGACAGTATCGTGGTGTGTGAGTCGCGGAAGCTTCAGCTCGCTCGCATTCCGGAAGCTGACATTGGCTAGCGGTCTAGGAGCGCCACCGCCGCCCGCCAGGCCGCCAGGCGTGACGTCCTGGGTCAAGTTGTTCTCGGCCACCACCTTGAGCGACTTCTCAAACACCTTCCATAGCTTGATGGTCTTGTCGTTTGTGGAGAGCAGGTAGTGCGAGCTGTTCTGTCGCCGACACCACTTGATCTTGTTGATCTTCTCCTCAATTTCGAGAGACTTGAGGTAGTCGAACTCTGGCTCGTGCGACTGGAACTCGGTGTGGAACTTGTATTCACATGTCTTCTTCTGAGGGCGGGAGACACACGTTAGCTACGAGACTTGACCGGGTGCTTGTGAAATGTGGGATACGAACCGTCTCGTTACGCTCGAATAGAACGACACGTCCACCCTTGTCACCAGTGGCGAGGTAGTTGCCAGTGTGGTCAAACTCAACAGTCGAGATGATATCAGCTAGTGGAGAAAACAGCGTTAGCCAAGCTTGCATGGCTGACGGATGGTACTCGGGCGATCCGATCTGTCGGTGCCCGCCATATGAGGCCATTGTCTTACCTTCTGTGATGTCCTCGACGTCGCCCTTGTCGCCAAAGCATCTGAGATGATTGTTAGCCAGCTGTAGCGGATTTGGTGTGCCGGCACTGGCATCCGTGTGATCCGCACACTGCTTGTGGCGGTGTATGATGGCTTGAGTAAGCCCGACGATAGCGTGCAGTCACGAGTTTCAAGTCGGAGAATGCCAAAGGAACAGAGGAATACCATGTAAGGTCGAGGGGCAAGTACGTACTGGGTGAACTTCCACGTAGGGGAGTTTGGCTCCACGTCCGCCATGATTCCAAGCCCTGGTTGCTGAGGGGTGCTGGTCGAGCCGCCCCTGTTGTTCTCGCAAACAAAGAGTTGTGGAGGGGAGGTGAGTCGTGGTGTGGTCGAGCTTGAAAAGTGTCGACGGGTTCGCGGGTTGTCCTAGTTGTCCTAGCAAGGAACCTAATATAAATTAGTTCACAGGCCCCGCTGTGCATAAAAACAGCATGTCGTGTTGCGCGTGTCGAGGATGTATGGGTCCTTGAACTTTCAAGGGTCTGGCGGGAGCCCGTCTGCACTAAACGGGCCGGCGCGGATGCACGACTCGCATGCACGCATGCACGCTGGCACGTACTGACGTGTCAAAGCAGCAAGAGTGGTATGGTAAGGCAAGTGCTGGGCACGAGATGATGTAGCAGCGCGTGTTGTGGAGTGGACGCGGTTGGCGATGCGAGGCGAGGCTGACAATCAGAGTCGTATGCCGCACCTTGAGCTGCCCAAGCGGTGTTATCGATGTGGTGGCCGACTGAGATCGAGCGGAAGGCTTTCAAGTAGCAGATTGTAGTTCCCGCGAGTGCGTAGCCTCAGTCGGGGGCTTAAAGGAGGAGGCGTTGGTACGTCGGGCGGTATGTCGCAGTCAGGGTAGTGTCGGTGTCGTCGCAAAAGGCCGACGAGCAGGCGTCGGTCACAGTAGCTGCGGTTGCGGGAGGCCCAGGCGGTTGTAATCGAGGTCCGAGACAAGACTATGTGCCAGGTGGTCGGAAGTGAAGCGTTAACGGGACGGGCGGTCGGCGTCACGGTGGTGGCAGTGTGTAAAGCAGTACAGACACAGCGTCGGCAGCTTGGTCGAGAAGGTGAAGGCGGCAGGCGATAGAGGGAGCCGTAGAGGGCGAGACGGCTCCTGATCACCAAGAAGTTGCTCAGGTAGGTTCGGGTTTCGGTATGCTTGGGCCTATCTTGGTGCAGTGCTCGGGAGATGGAAGCGATGGACGTTGGGGAGGGCCGTTCAAGGCTCGAGGCAGGGGTGGAGTGGGGTGCGGGACAACGAAAAGCGAGGGCAAAAAGCAGGACGACGACGGGCAGAGGTTTCGGACACGCGCACGGCAAAGACGAACGACGGGGCGGGAATGCTCACGGTCGAGGGTGGTGAGGTCGCAGGGCGGGCAGGGCGAGCAGTGGTGAGGGTGGTGTGTGCCGTGTGCAGCAGCAGAGCAGCGGTCGGTGAGAGAAGCGAAAGGGAGAGGCTATGGATGCACAAGCAGGGGCAGCGCCCACGCAAACAAGAGCAAAGTATGAGTAAAAAGAATAGGCAAAGAAAAACTATAAATTCAACGACGCAGGGCGGCAAGGCCAGAGGCTAGAGCTGCTGTTGATCATAGTAATTATGGGTCTCGAGAGCGCTGTAGCTCAGCTCGTTTTGGCGTTGTGGCAGTAGTTTGGCAGCAAGAGCACTGAAGCTCCAGCAGCAGAGCGCTAAAAGAAGCGCTGTGCAGCTGCATCTGGAGAGGCTTGTGCGGGGTAAACTGCCTGGAACGTCACTCGAGATGCTACGGCGGTGGCTGTTTCCAGCAATCTGCACGACGGTTGCTGGAAGCAGCCATGCATTGCTTTGGGCAAGTCCGGGCTGCATGTTTACGGATGCCGCCATGGCGTGCCCAATGGAAAGAGCAGTGGGCAGCAAAAACAACGTTACGACGAATGCAATAATGCAGGTAGAGCCCAAAGCAGAAGGCCGCATCGAGCTCTGACGGCTGGTGGCGCCTTTGTCTGGTTATCGGTGTTCGGAGTGTTGGGCGGAACTGGCACACACTCGCGACAACGGACAAAGGCGCGCAAAGGAGAAAAGCGCGTGTCTGGTCTAGTAAATCGAGCCTGTCAGATGTGCACGATCAAACTGCCGTGTATAGAAGCGTATAGGACGGCAAGTGGACTTGCTAGGCAAGAGCTTGATCGCGATTACCCCATACGGAGCACGCTCGGCCGTCTTTCACGTGCCATTCAGTCAGCACTTTGCCGTACGTTGCGACAGCTTGGGGTCGTCTGATTGTTTCTCTCGTCAGTCTCCAACCCACAGCTTCGTTGCCTTTCTTTGACGTCTCGCAGATTTGGTCAATCTACAATCTACCCCACGTCTCGCACCGCCACCTCGACACGCGTACACAATGGCTGGACGGAATCCTCCAGACAATGAAAAGCCAGACAAGGGCAAGGGAAAGAGCACAGACGACGGCAACTCAGGGCCACTGCACGATGCAGCGGCCGGCGGGCCGTCGGTCTTTTCGAGGATTGCCCAGTCAGCATCCGGGCTCAGCCGGGACGTGTTGAGTAGCCGGCCTGGCAGTTCGGACCTTGATACGATTTCGTCGGCGTCGGCGTCGGCCGGCAAAGGGTCGTCTTCAAATCGGCAATACGCTTCATCCGGCGGCACGGTGCACGATGCTGGGCTTTCTGGTTCGTGGCTGTCGTCCGGGCCGTCCGGGCCGTCGTCGGGCAGTTTTCGAAGCCACGCCCAGGAGCATGCGGCCGAGCAAGAGCGGGCATTCTCCGGCTTCTTGGACGATGTCGACATGAGCGTTTCGATACCGGAACACCCGCTCATTGGCAGCGATCTGACGTCGGCCGAAGAAGCATGGGCACGAGCCCAGGCAGAACAGGCAAAAGAGACTCTCTTTTTCGAACAGACGCCAGCTCAACAGCCGTCCCACGTTGCAAGCCGGCAGCCTGCAGTCTCGGCTGTCGAGGTGCAGCAGCAACGGGACGGGCTGGACGTAGTCCATCTTTTGTCAGCCGACGGTCCGGCCGAGGAGGAGCCCAACTACGACGACATTGAGCTGGCCGAGGACGAGGCCGAGGCTCTGAAGCGAGCCCTCTTTGGCAGCAATGACACAAGCGACAGCAGGGAAGCACGTCCGGCACAGGACTGGGACAGTGTGCTCAACTTTATCCCCGACTTTGTGCGCCCCAACGCCGCCGACAGCTACGAGGACGACCGGCCTTTGGCCAAGAGCCACGAGACGCACCTGGCCATGGGCATGCGGCACACTCGCGAGGCGACGCGGGCATGGCTGGACCAGTGGCACGGCGTACTTACGCGCTACGACGACGAGGTCTGGGGCGGGCTGTCACCGCTAGTGGCCCAGGCACGCGACGAGGTCGATGCGCTCAAGGAGACGGACGAGGCGGACGAGGGCCCCCGCGACGTGCCGCCAGCCAGCACAAAAGCGCTCGAGCGGCTGCGCCAGATCCTCGGCCATCTCCGTGTCGACTAAGAGCACGTTCGTACTGAAATAGTCACCACCCCAACCCAACCCGAGTCGATGTGGTAATGCGATGAATTGTCACGTGACTCGGATCTCGGCCCCACTTTGGCCTGGAGGCAGCAATGACATCACCAACTTGATAGTCCGACATCACTCTCGGTCGAAGCCCAGCCATGAACCGCGAGAATTGAGCTGCTTTGGATGATAAATATACGGTTTTGGTTTCTGGTTCTTCTTTGGGAGCTTTGCCGGGGCTGTTTCAGGGACTAATGGACAGCTATCGTTGTATTAAAGTTTTTCTGGAAACAATTTAAATTTACGTCTAATAAGATTTCGAGTCTTGAAAATACGGGAAATATCATAAAAACAGTAGAGATGTTGAAGAAAATGCCACTTGGCCATGATCTGATAGTTCCGATTTTCCTTGCGACGAAGATGGCGTTAGGTAGCTTTCACAACGCGATGGCTGGCACATTCCGGAAGCAGTCATTCCAACGCCCTGCGCCTAACACCACAATCGGCCGTCCAGCCTTTGTGTATATTTACGCTTTAGAAACGAATATATGATGTCTGCAAGAGGTTGGAAGGCCTTTTGATACTAGTCGAAAGCCGGCGATCGAACAAAGGATGCCTGCTTCGTTTCGATATTCAGCGGCAGTGCAGACGATGATTCGGTGCATAGCGAGGCCGTGACGCCTCACAGTTGATACGCTCATGCGCGGCCAGAACCCATGCACACAGCCAGCCCGGTCTGGGCATGCAACATGCCGGCTACTTTAAGCTCCTGAAACGCAGACAAAGGGCCGCGACCCAGCGCCTGCCTAGTCTGTACAGCCTCCATGACGCACCTTCTTTTTAAACCAGCCAGTGCCCAATGTGGGCGACGAATCAAACCACCAAGTACAACCACACGACGCCTGCCAGATGCACGAGTGCAGAGACCAGGTGTCCATGGTATTGGCGCGACGGCCGCGTTGAGGAATGCGGCTATGGTTTGCGCGTCCTCTGGCCCAGCCTGCCTCATTGTGGACGTGCTGCATCTCATGCATCTGAGATGGTGTCTCACTGTTGCTATCATGTCGGCCACTCCCGCCTCACTGCTCACTGGCCAGTGCGGTGTCCGAGTCCGAGTCTCGAATCTCTGCACATTGTCGTCGTCGGATCGTCAAAACATCAGACCATGAGGCTGTAGTTGCCAACAGCAAGATACGTGCAATTTCTCGCACCTTCCATTTGTGTCGCCTTTTTGATCATGAAGCAGCCCGTTGCTCTTTCCACCAGTCGTGATGCATGTATGCGAGCAGTTTCTTGGTACAGAATTGCACTTTTCCCGCTCTGCATCGCTGCCTGCGTATCCTCCAGTAAAACTCTCCAAATGAGTCACAGTAGCATGCAGGAAAGCAACCATCCGAGAACTGTTCATCTTTTGCAAACGGTACACTGTTCTTTGACAACTCGCAAGCAGCCACAGTGCAAAGGGCGCAAAGAGGCGCAGTTGTGCTATTGGCACTGTGGCAAGATAAAATATATACGACCCACCTTGCCCTCGGTCGTGCCTCAGCCAGTCAGAGCTCTAAATTTAGAAGCCCGAACTAGCAACTGGCAAGCGCTTTTGGCTATACATCAGCGTACTTCTTTCCTCATTCTCGTTTGTCAAAGAAGGTCATCAATAGCAGAGTTCTGGCCCGTAATTGATGACAAAGATCCAGACGGAGACGGAAACTCCAGGCCCACGGCCCCAAAACCGATCCTCTTTGCTCCTTTTCCTTTCTCCTCTTCCGTGCTCTACACTGCACCCTGCCTACTCCTCCACGTAACATCGTCAGACGCAAGCGCCCAGAGAGAAAGGCGACCTAAAACGACCCCAGACGCCTAAAACGACCTAACGCTGGTGGCTGCATACCGCCTTTCGGACCAATTCCTCAGCAGAGAGCAGATCCTCTCCAGCCTTTTCATTTCTTCGTCGACTGTCTTGTCTTACATTTTTTTCTAGTTCTCGAGTTCGGATTTCGATCCAGTCGCTCGTCCTGTCTCGCGCGGCTCGATTGTTCTGTTCTTCCTTGTCCTGCCGCATCTGTCTCGTCTTTGTTGCGCGGCGACTCGACTCTTCGTTGGCTTGTCACTCACATCTCACTTCCAACCGGTGACCATTGGCGCCTCGCAGCCCGCGCCACGACGACTGGCCACGACGACTGGCCACGACGCCCCCTCCGCCACCTCTACTGCTCAATAACGGCGACGAATGGCTGCGCGATAGCTCAGCACGACTCCTGCCATCTTACAACTACATTCATTATGGCGAGCATGACTAGCAGCTCGACCGACGCCGACGACGACTGGCATTCGACGCCCGCCAGCCCGTCCATGACCGTGGCGACCGACGACACCCACGCACACGACCACGGCGACAAGGTGGGCGACCCGGCGACCCCGACGGCCACGATCCCGCTCGCGGCTCTCGACACAGACGCCGTCGGACATGCAGACACCGCCGACGCCGACGCCGACGCAGCAGAGAGCGGTGAAGGCGCAAATGAGCTCAATGCAAGCAGCAGCGGCCCAAGTGGAGGGGTGCAACGCCAGCAAGGCCCCCCTGCAGCCACCGACGCCACAGACGCACAGAGCACAAAAACGGGCGCAACAGGCGCAACAGGCGCAACGGCCGGCGCGGCCGACAACAGCCGCTCGCGCTCGCAGTCGCCACCGGTCGCCGCCCCCGGGCCTGCACGGCGCCACTCGCAGCGGTACTTTACGTCGCCACACAAGCGCGTCGGCAGCATCTCGTCCGTCGCCTCGACCGAGCTCAGCGGGCCGCCCGCATCGTTTTCCGGCAATGGCAACCGCCGCAGCATGCCCCCGCCGCGCCGCATAAGGCCCGTGTCGCTGGCGACGGCGCTTGCCAGCGGCGTATTCATGACCGACGCCGCGCCGCCGCGCTCAGCGCACCGCCGCTCCAGCAGCCTGATGACGGGCGCCCACGCGAACCCGCAGACGCCGACGAGCAACCATGGAAGCCGCCCGACGTCGATGCAGTTCTTTGCCAACTCGTCGTCGGCGACCGACAAGTGGGTGCCGCAGACTGCGGCTGCGCTCAACAAGGACGAGCAGGCAGTGCCGCGTCCGCTGCGCCTGCAGCCCGCGCCCGTCGTGCGCCGCAGCACTGTGTCGGCGGGCGACGCGCCCGAGAGCCATGCCGCCGCCGCCACGGCCGCCGCGAGCTCGTACGACGAGATGGTATGGCTGCGGGCGCACCAGGCCGCGTCGCGCATGGCCCGTCGCCGCCAGTGGGAGCAGCGCCTGTCGCCCGACCAGTACAGCGCGCACCGCGGGCTCCTCGAGAGCAACGAGGGCGCGTTCGAGGTCGTCGGCTGCTTCCTGCAGCGCCTCGCCCGCGCCGAAAACGACTCGCTCTTGCCCGAAAACTTTCCTCGGTCACAGGCACAGCAGTCCGACCAGAAGACGGGCATGACCACGATGCGCAAAGAGACCGTCGAAGCCCTGTTTCCCCTGCTCGCCTACGGGCCCGCGGACCCGACACCCGTCACGCCCGCGCCCAAGGCCGCCACGTCGTCGTTTGGCGGCCCCAGCACCACCATGGCCCCGCCGTCGCGCGCCTACACCCCCAGCCGCACCAGCAAGGACGGCACCAGCCGCTCCGCCACCGGCCTCCCCCCGACGCCACCACTGTCGCCGCACCGCCACGACCCGCGCCGCGAGTCTGGCATTAGCAGCATCACCGAGACTAGTCTCAACGCCGGCGAGGACAGCAACAACAAGAACAGTGCCAGTAACCCCGGCTGGCGCCAGTCGGTCAAGCGCGCGTCCGTCCTCTTTGGCTGGGGCGCCACCCCTACTGCACAGTGACCCGTGTCTCTGATTTTCTCCTACGACCCTCGTGTATGCTTTACGTTATGCTTTACGTTACTGTTACGACCGGCGTTTATGTGTTTCCGTCCTCAGAATGGGCTAGCTCTCTGTATCGCACTTTGCATCATACCCTGTCCATACCCATTCGCCCGCGCCCCCAGACAAGACATGACCTATTATACCTAGATTGCATCGCCTGAACTCGTAAAAGTTATACTAGATTGCATGCACCAAACTCGTAAAGAAACATACGGCTGGTCAAAACCTGAATGGAAAGGCGCAACCCGGACTTGTCCTGGGTTCCTTTTATTAAGAGAAGGGTGTCAAAATAAGAAGCAATAAGGCTGCGTTGGCTAGATAAGGGAATAAGACGAAAAGAACAAAGTAGTCGGGCCTGGCAGCCATCCGTAGACGCGCCACAGATGCCCGCCGAGCCGGGACACAAGTCGAGCACCCAAAGGCACTAGGTTTACTCGTGCTCCTCGAGGACCTCCTCCTCGACGCCGTACTCCTCCTCCTCCTCGTCAATACCAGCATCCTGGTACTGCTGGTACTCGGAGACCAGGTCGTTCATGTTGGACTCAGCCTCAGTGAACTCCATCTCGTCCATGCCCTCGTGGGTGTACCAGTGAAGGAACGCCTTGCGACGGAACATGGCCGTGAACTGCTCACCGACACGCTTGAACAGCTCCTGGATCGCAGTCGAGTTGCCGACAAACGTCGACGACATCTTGAGGCCGCGGGGAGGGATCGAGCACAGAGCGGTCTGGACGTTGTTGGGAATCCACTCGACAAAGTACGACGAGTTCTTGTTCTGGACGTTGCGCATCTGGTCCTCAACCTCCTTCATCGACACCTTGCCACGGAAGATGGCGGAGCACGTCAGGTAGCGACCGTTGCGGAAGTCCGACGCAGCCATAATGTTCTTGGGGTCGAACATCTGCTGGGTGAGCTCGGGCACGGTGACGGCGCGGAACGAGTACGAGCCACGGCTGGTCAGGGGGGCGAAGCCGACCATGAAGAAGTGCAGACGCGGGAAGGGAACCATGTTGACAGCCAGCTTGCGCAGGTCAGAGTTCAGCTGACCGGGGAAACGCAGGCACGTGGTGACGCCCGACATGACGGCCGAGACCAGGTGGTTCAGGTCGCCGTACGAGGGGTTGGGCAGCTTCAGCGTGCGCATGCAAATGTCGTACAGAGCCTCGTTGTCAATGCAAAAGGTCTCGTCCGAGTTCTCGACCAGCTGGTGGACGGACAGGGTGGCGTTGTAGGGCTCAACGACGGTGTCCGAGACCTTGGGCGACGGGACGACCGAGAAGGTGGCCATCATGCGGTCGGGGAACTCCTCGCGGATCTTGGAGATCAGCAGAGTACCCATACCGGCACCGGTACCACCACCCAGCGAGTGGGTGATCTGGAAACCCTGCAGGCAGTCGCAGGACTCGGCCTCGCGACGGACGACGTCAAGAACCTGGTCGACCAGCTCGGCGCCCTCAGTGTAGTGGCCCTTGGCCCAGTTGTTGCCAGCACCGGACTGGCCGAAAACGAAGTTGTCAGGGCGGAACAGCTGGCCAAAGGGACCAGCACGGACGGCGTCCATGGTGCCGGGCTCCAGGTCGACGAGGACGGCACGGGGAACGTACTTGTTGCCCGAGGCCTGGGTGTGTTAGCAGAGCTCGGAGTTGTATCGAGGCGGTATAGAAAACTGACCTCGTTGAAGTAGACGCTCATGCGCTCCAGCTGGAGGTCGGAGGTGCCGTTGTAGACACCGTTGCTGTCGAGGCCGTGCTCGCCAGAGATCTGCTGCCAGAAGGCAGCACCCATCTGGTTACCGCACTGGCCGGTCTGGAGGTGGACCTATTGGGAGGAAGGTTAGCAGCCGTTCGCGTCATTGTGATGTCGCCGGCAGTTGGCATTGAGTGGCATTGAGAATCCGATGATGCTTTGCTTCCGGTAGCGTGCCCAGCGTGCCCCGTGTAGCTCTGGTTGCTGAACGGCATGGTATCGAGGCTAGGAAGTCGTGATGAGGCGGCGAGGGGTAGATGGCCCGGGCGCTCGGCAGATGCTCGACAAGGGGATCGGACGGAACAAGGGGAGGACGCAAGATGGCCTACGGTCATCACGTAGCGGCCCAAGCATCCAGGCTTTGTTGACTTTGCATTGCCATCCCACGATGCACACAATATGGAGCCATATCAAGATCGGTGGCGGGCGGGAAGCTGGGGGCAGGACGGCTGTAGGCAGCCAACATCGGTGAGGGCTTTGATAGGGGTCGGTGGTAAAGGGGGCAGCATCGGCGAGGGATGCAGGTGCAGCCAGGCAGACTTACAATCTCGCGCATCTTGACGGTTGTGGTTGGTGATGTTTGTTGAAGAAGGGTATAGAGGATTCGGTAAGGAGCAAGAAGAGGGAGAAGGGAAGGAGGAGAGAGAAATCCAGAGACACAGGGGAAAAGGTGGTGAGCAGGGAGGAAAAAGAAAAAGGGAAGGCACGACGATGTGCTGGGTGGAGAAAAAAGAGGGAAGGGGGAAATGAGCACGGCCCAGAAAACAGAGCCCAATCAGACCAGCAGGAGCGAGGGGATCTGGCCAGGATAGCGAGAATCACAGGCCAGGAGGGAAAGGTGCGACCGGCGAGATGCATGCACCTGCATCTCTGAATTTTCACGACTGGCCAGTGCATTACAGCGTTGCTGCAGGCGAAGGCCCCTGACTCGGCGCCCACGATGCCCGCAGATCGCAACCAAACATACGGTGAAGCGCTGGCCAGCACGAACCAGGCTAGGACAGCACTGAAGGCTGCCCGCCCTTATTATTGCCTTTGGCCGTTTGTTGATCTGGCGTGTGGAGTGTCGGCGCCCCTCTTTCCCCTTTTTTGCTGTTCGTCGCTGCACGATACTCACCGTATTTTGGCAGCCTATTGATTGAGCCAGCGTCTTCGTCGGCCTGAGGCACGTCTGCACCACACCAGCTCCATGAATGGCTAGCGCGTCGCTGGTCATTTCCTGTGTCGCAGTGGGTTGTTTACTTCCCCCTCGTCGCGTCGCAGGCCGTTATGTGGCCCGTGCGCGAGCTTGTTTCCTATTATGGACTAGCGCGGGGCAACGCGTCTAGCAGCATATTTGCCCTTTACAAGGTAAACAAGGTCGACGACCATGAAGTCTACATACAAAGTAAATATAGTAAATACTCCGTAGACGCGGCACTGGACATTGTTCAAGAAAGGCTTGCATAACGGGCATGGTAGGGCCAACACTCCAGCAAATCGTTCGGAATGTAACACTAGATCTCTAACTGTGCTTCGCTTCGCTATTGTGGCCATGTTTTGAAATGTTCACAAAAAGAAACACACTTCCTATGATAGGCTGACTGGTACAAGAGTTTCTATAGCAAGACAATCACATGAGGGTAAATCCAGCATCCGAACTTTCTGCCATACTAGCTATAGGGGTGTATGTCGCCGCATCGTGACATGAAAATCTATCAAGTTGATACGGAGTTTTGTAGAAGGGTGACAACAAAGGAGGCCAATTCAATCTCAACCGTAAAGTGAAGTTCCCATCTAAGCAAAATTATCCAGACATGAGCCAACTTGTATCAACAGTCTTCACTTGACTCACGTCGCTGCACCCAGATATAATCCGAAATCCGTTCCTATTTTTGCCCATCCGTGTCCCAAAGTTCATCCTATATAACCTAATGCAACAAAACATAATGATAAACATGATAAGGATCCGAGGCGGATGAAGACAGGAAAGACCTCGGTGCAGAAAAGACCAAAGAGAATCACAATGCAAGGCTCCCGTATGGCCTGTATCCTCTATGCATGTCCGTAGCAATGTAACCCGCGTAAGAAAGACAATAAACATCAAAAAGCAGGACCTGAGATCCAGGACCTGAGATCCAGGACCCGACATTGCACATTTGGCCGATGGCCAAGAGGCGTGGTAGGCCAGGATCGCCAGATCCAAATGTAAAAGAGATAAATGAGACGAGACAAAATCAGTTGACCGTCATCATCTGCAGGCGCTGGCTGACCCGGTTGGTGGACGGTGACTCCGCGGCGGGCGATCCGCGCGCGGCCACCGAGTTGTTGCTGTGGCTCTTGGGCAGCCGCTTCGACGGGCTTGACGGGTCCGTGAAGACGCGCGTAAAGGCAGGGCTGCCATCCTCGCAGCGGTTCAGGCGGTCGTGGCGCGGCGTCACGGCCGGGCTCTGCGTGAACAGCTCGGCGCGGCGCACCAGGTCCGACAGCGTGTGGAACAGCGTGTTGGCGCGCTTAACGAGCTCTTGCAGCGTGTTTGTGTTGAAGAACAGCTCGGTGCGCGACATCTGCTTGATCGGCGACTTGCGGATCGGTGCCGACGACGACCGCTGCTGCTGCATCGCCAGCATAATCGACTCAATCATGGCACTGTCAGGCGTCTCGGTCGTTGGCATGAACCGTTCCGGCGTGCGCGGACGCTCCTGCTCGCGGAAGAGCTCGAGCCGGATGGGCGACTTGGGCGGGGGCGACTTGGCCGGCGACTTGGCCGGCGACTTGGCCGGCGACCGGTCGCTCGACAGGGGCCACCCGCTGCCGCCGAAAATGTCATCTTCGGGTGAGAAAACAGACCGCCGGCGGGACCCGTGTCGCTCCCTAATGACAGCCGTCTTGCTCGTATCCTGGCGCGACGGAGTGGACGGCTCGCCCTGCATCGCCTCGGACGGGCCAAAGGAGGCGCCGAACGGGTCGTCGTCAAAGTTGAAGTTGTTGGACGCAGTGTCGTCGAAGCTTGTGTTGGTGAAGCGGTCGTCGTCGTCGAACTCGACAGACGATCTCGGCACATCGTGTTCGTCAATGGCAGCTGCCTTATGCTCGCCCGAGTTGGCCGCGGCGTCCGAGATGTCCTCGTCAGGCGACGCCAGCGCAATAATGTTCTCGGCCTCCTTCCACAGCGACGGTGACTCGTTGATAATGTCGAGATCGCGCGCGTGCCGGCAAAGGCGCTTGAGACCGTTGACCAGCAGCGACAGCTCGCGAATCTGGCCAGAGTGGGCCTTGACTGTCGGCTGCGTGGCCTGGATGGAAGCAGGCACGACCATCTTGAACGTCGACGAAGGGACGCGCGCGGGGCGCAGGGCCAGCGGCTGCCCAAAGGCGTCGGCGTCGTCGCTCTCAAACTCGTCAAGCTCGGCAATGCCGGCATCGCCGCTGCATGTCGTGCCAAAGTCAAAGTCGTCGTCCCAGTCCTCGCTGGCATTCTTGGGCCCCGACGACGCCCAGGTGCCAAACTTGCTCGCCGACGGCTTGGCGTTTTCCGCAGGATCGGCATTCACAGGCACGCTCTGGCTCCTGACGTGAGCGGCGGCTGGGCCCTTGCGGTTCGGGGGCCGACCATTCCTAAGGTCGAGCTCTTGCTTCCCGTGCACCGTCTTGGGCCGCGGCGAGTGACCGGTGGCATCCGTCTTGTCCGCGTGGATGGTCGACTCACTCCAGTCAAACAGGTTGCTGCGGGGCCGGTCACGGCCGGTGGTCGACACGGCATCGTAGTAGTCGGTCTGGTCTGACGCGACCGATGGCGCCGTGCCGTTGCCGCTGATGATGGAGAGGGCAGGCCGAGGCAGCTGCAGAGTCTGGCTCGGCTGTCTGGGCTCGGCATCAAGCGTGTCCCGCGTGTCCCGCGTGTCCCGCGTGTCCCTGTTCTCGTCGTTGAACAAGTAGCCATTCAGTCCGTGGAGAGAGGTCTGGAGCGCCAGCGAAGGCGCCGACAGATGGGTTGTCACGCCGGTCTCGTCAATGCGAGCCCAGTCATCATTCTCGTCGTCAAAGTCCATGGACGGTCTGCCGTAGTCCACGTCGCGGGTGCTCGCGTACGAGGACGCGGCATCCGCATCCGCCCCGTCTACGGCAGAGGCGGCACACTCGGCGTGGTGCCGGTAGTCGGTCGTGTACGACGTGCCGTAGTTGTGCAGGACGGACGATGGTGACAGGGACGTGTGCGGCAACGAGCTGCCCGCGCGCATGGGTGTCGAGAATCCTTCGTCTTCCTCCATGATCTTGGTGTCGCTGTCGGGTGCATGGCCGAGGATTTCCTGGATCGACAGGCGCTTCGTCTTGCCATTGCCCGCCGTGCTGGGGGGCGATTCGTCAAACATGTGCTCAATGGTCGTGTCCGAGGTGCGGATACGCGCCGATGCACTGGTGCGCACAGAGTCGAACACGGTGTCGCTCTTGAAGTCGGTGTCATCGTCATCAATGGACGAGTTGAAGCCGCGGTACTCGGCGTCGGAGCTGGCCCGCGTGCTGGCGCGCGTCGATGACCGCTCGTCTGAGACGTCGCGGTTCCGCGGAACGAGCGGAAACGAGCGCGGGTGCGTGGCAAAGCCGGGTGGTGCCGTGCGGCCCATGGGCAGGTTGCCCGAGACGGCGGCCGCGAGCGCGGCCGACGAGTTCAAGGACGCACCGAGGCGGCCGGCATCGACGTTGAGGCTCGACAGGCGCGCAATGGGCGGCAAGGGCGACGACAGGTTGCGCTGGCGCGTGGCAAAGTTGCGTGCATCAAAGTCCGACGGCAAAAGTGGGCTGGTTCGGCTCATGCTCGATTGGTCTAGGTCGGTCGCCGTGTGCAGGAGGGTGGGAGCCTCAAAGAGCTGAACGTCGGGGACGGTGGTGCTGCGAGCCTGCAGCTGGTAGTACGCCTGCGAGGATGTCGGGCGCGAGAATGATGCCGACAATGGGGCTGAAACATGGCGCTTTGTCGTTGCGGGGCTGTCGGTCTGGGGTGTTGGCTGGGCGTGTGTGAGCGCCTGGCCGGTGGCATTAGGATTAGGATTAGAGTTAGAGTTGGGGTTGTTTGAGGTGTTTGCCATGGACGCGTCTCCGCGCTTCGGTCGACGGATGCTGCCGGAGCGCGAGATCCAGGTCGTCGGCGAGCTAAAGTTCATTGAGATTGAGCGGTGAGTCTTCCGCGACGGCGTCTCGTCATTGGAGTCGTGCGATCCGTTGGGCGAGTCGGCCATGGCGTCACCAGGCGCGGGCGAGGCCCTCGGGGCAGCGCGTACCGTCATGGGCGACTGGAAAGGCGACGCGAGCATGTTGGGCGACGCGGACGCCGGCAGAGGCGAGACGGCACGCTCGGGCGTGTGTGCATGCGCTGGTGCTGGCGTGGACAGGACAGAGGCGTGCATAAGGTAAGGGGCCGTCTGCTTGCCGTCTTGTGCTTGGATTGTCCTACTCGGAAGCGGGTAAGGCGATCCACCAGGGCTCATTTCGCTGGAAAAGGGAGAGCTGCCGCGCGACGAGGCAGAGGACCGGGCGATGCGGCCGTGGAAGTAGGACGTCCACTTGGCGTGGAAGCCGCTGCGCTCCTTTTCTCTCTGGGGCGGCGCCAGGAAGGGCCCGTCTACGGGCGTGAAGCTTCTGTAGCCCTTGTCGTCGGTGATGTCGCTGCGGCCGTCGTCGGTCAGCTCGGGTGTCTCAGCGCCGACCCGGAACATGCCCATGCTCGGGCGTGTCCGGTCAAAGGAAAACTTGGGTCGTGCTGCCACATCGACAGCGGCGGACGCCAAGCCGTCGGACGACTGCGGAATCTGGTGCAGCGTGGCCGAGCGCTGGTGGCTTGTCGCCGGGCGCTGGAGGGTCGGCATGTACGAGCGCGAGCCGCGCCGCGACAGAGACACGCCGTTGGCGTCCTGGCCAGACGTGATGCGCTTGACAAGCTTGTTTCGTTGCTGGCGCTGGGGCGGCGTAGACGAGAGGTGCGACGCGTGCTGCGGGGGGCTCGAGAAGCTGGGCGAGAGCGGATCGTGGCCGACGCTTGACCGCATGCTGCCGTGCTGGGAGAGCGGGCGGATCGACGACAGGCGGCGGATCCAGGAGCCGCTTGACGAAACCGAATCGCGCAGAGGGTCTCGCGATGCCTCTGAGATGGCAGGTGCCCAGTCGCTCTTGTTCATGGTGGATGGGCGACGGCTCCAGCTGCCGGGCATGCTGCCGGGAATGCTGCCCTGGGCCGAGGCGAGCGAGCGCGGGATGGTCGCTGTAGAGGATGGCGCGACCGATGTGACAGAAGGTGCGTTGTGAGGAGGGCGTGTCGAGGTGGAAGAGGCAGTGTTGCTGCTGCCATTGCTGACATTGCGGTAGCGCTCGTCGTAGGCCATGGCACTGGCGACGGACGCATAGCTGACTGACTTGGCGGGCTGCCGTGATAGCGGGCGCTGTGAGGATGCGGATGCTGAGCGGTCGGGGTGCTGGCTCAGGAGGGAGGATTGTGGTCGTTGTTGTAAACTCGGGTCGTGCGTGTGCTCGGCGAAAACTAGGCCGGCGGCGGCGGCAGCGGCCGCTGTGCCTGTTCCAACGAGCTATGGCAGGTGTTAGCACAGGTACAAGCGAAAGCAGACAAAGAGGCAGACAAAGAGGCAGACAAAGATGCTGCGTCCTTTTGCCTCCGCCGTGTAAGCGCAAGCGTAACGGCGGTGGCGACAACGGCGCAGGCGACAACGGCGCAGGCGAACGGGCGCCGGTCGAGGCGGGCACTTACGCTCGGCACGGTCTGCATCGTGACAGGGCCTCGCGACTATGTGCACGAGGAAAACTGGTGGATGCAACGGCCGTGGAAGGCGGTGCTCGTGGGAGGGAGGTGAACGCTCGGGCGGTAGATCGTTGTTTGCATCGTCATGACATTTCGGTTCGCAGCGGCGGGCAAAAGGACGCGAGCGGAGGACGAGACAGCGAAAAGGGGTTGACGAGATGACGGGCGTGTCGTGCGAGGTTGTGCGGTTGTGCGGTGTCGTGCAAGATTGTATCAGGTGGTCCGTCGGCGGGAGATGGACCAGCAAGCGCTCAGAGCGACGCACGACGAGCAGTGCAACGGGAGAAGATCGGACGAAGAGGATGGGGTACGGTAGCCGTGTCGGAGACGTCAGAGGCGCCAGGCGTCGGCGGCTCAAGCAAAAACAGTGTCGTTACGTCGTGAGCGTCAGTTGCCAATGGCGTGGATGGTCGTATGCAGTTCGCAGTTCCAAGTCCAAGACCAGTCGGAGTGGTTCAACTTTTGAGTCTGGAGTCGGGGCGCAGGTTAGCTCAAAGTCTGGGCAAACGAGCAAAGAGACCGAACGCGAAGCCAAGAGAGGATAAAAGAAAAGAGGAGAAGAGGAGTCGATATGCGAGAGGAATGAGCGACGAAAAACAAGACGCCATGCAACATGCAAGAGCATGCAATGCAAAGCAATGCAAAGCAAAGCAAAAGCACGAGTCTGGGCGGAGGGCGGAAAAAGTCAGGCCTGTCGTGCCCTGGCTTTGAGGACGAATGGGGACTAAGCTGGAGCCAGAGCAAGCGCGCCGGAGGGATTGGTGAAGGGGAGGGATTGACACGAGAGCACGAGAGCACGAGGGCCAATGCAGAAGCGCGGGCTGCAGAGGGAAAGGTGCACAACAGAGTGCAGAGAGAAACAGAGGGACGGAACGCGGTATGCTTACAGCAAAAAGACTTTAGGTGAAGCCTTTTCGGCCGTTGGTGTGAGGGTGTGTGTATGACGATAATTCAGGCAAAGCGGTCGAAACGCAGTAACCCTGTGCAATAATGCTGCAATAAAGTAGTCTGTAATGCTGTCGTAGGTTATTGGCCTAGTATGGCTGGCAGTGTTTGGTGTTGATTGTTTTGTTGTCTCGTTGTCTCGTTGTTTGTTGACAGGCCCCAGCAGCTTCAAAAACAAGCGCTACTTTTGCAGTGCAGGCGTGCAGGCTTGCAGGCGCGCAGGCGTGCAGGCGCGCAGGCGTGCAGGCGGGTATGCATGTACCGGGACGCGAAACAAGTAAAAATACACAGAAACGAAACGATGACAGGACGCACTCTAATCATACGAACGCCGTATGGGATGCAATCCAGACACAATTTCTTTTAGGGGCCGTTTCTGTGGGCTCTGCGATTGTTTTTCCTGGTGCCGTGCAGCTGTGCAGCAAGGGACTAGGCTGGGACTGGGGTCGTCAAAGTGCGCGGTGTACGGAGTATCGCGGCCAGGAAACCAGGTAAATAATAAATAAATGTAAATGTACATTGGTATCGTGTCGAGCGCGCGGCGAGCGTGTCCAGGGCGCTCATTGGCTGGCTGCTGCGTGTCGTCAGGAACGAAGACGACAAGAAGAATCCGTGGTGGAGCGCCCGGTGGGTTTGCGTGAGCCGTGGACAGTGAGCAGCGGGGGCGTATCAAATTGACAATTATCAACCAGGACGTCGAGGTGTGGGAGCACGGAGCACGGAGCACGGAGATGGCGACGGCCCAGGTGCTAGCTGCGAACAAACAGCCCCAAAAAATCGACAAAAACAACTTTCTCCACTGGTCTTCTGCAGCTGTTCGGCGGTGCTGGGGTGGTGCGGCTTGCCAAGGTGGTATCGCAGGCTTTCAGTGTTTAGGACCAGCGTCAGGGCAGCTGAAAGCGGCACACGCGAGGGCGAAAGGATGGGGTGTTGTGTTGTGTTGGATGCATGCAGCCCAAGCTCGCGGGCCTGAGCTGTGGTCGGAGAGAAGCCTCGAAACGCCGAAAAGACGAAAGACGAAAGACGAGGTGTCGGTGTGGACTCGTGTCTCGTGTGCTGCACGTCAGGCCTGTACCTGCACATAAGCATACAATGGCGCGCAGACGAGACGATTGTGCAGGCCGATGTCGTAAAGCAGAGACAAGGTGAGGGGAAAAAGCGTAAGGACAGAACCGATCCTGTGCAAAAACCAAAGAGCCGGCAGCCTACGGACGGAATGTGCAAAAGAAGCAGGCTCAGTCGGCAGGAGTCGCCCGTCGGGGCAAGAACGGCTCCGATGCTGCGGCAAATTATCACGAGCTTATGGTCCCAAAGAAGAAGGAGCCACCGTATCCAGGAAACGAGGGGCCCGTTGTCGCCTTCCTTGCAAGCGGATGCAAGTAAATAAATTTTTATAAATATATTTACAGAGTACGGAGTACCCGTATCTTCGCGGCACGGAGCTGGGTAGCGGCCGTTTCGGTTGTTACGAGTTTTCTTTGTTCCTGGCCACTGGCATACAGATATATTTACAAACGATCAGCAGTGCGCCAACGTCTTGCTCGATTCCCATTCGATGGCATACCCGCCCGCCCCTTGCACCACGACGCAGGAGAGCACGGCACCGAAATTGGAAGGCGCGCGGGAGTGCCTGCCAATTGTCTGGATGCGTTGGGAGCAAGAGCGCCGCATCGGGCATGCGGGTGCGCGACCTGCAGCCTGCTGAAATTTGAGGTTGCTTGATAAGCCATCCGTTGTCGGCCATGTCGTCAAGCGGTTGCGCAGAGCGGCAAGACGTTTCGCTGGGGCAATGTAAACCAAAGAACAATCCTCAACCCCAGACGTGCTGCAGTGTCTCTTGAAACAGCCGCCCGCTCTGTGTACGGAGTATGGTTTATTCGGCCGATTATGTCCGGCGACTGGTCAACCCGAACCGCCATGATTCCATCCACCGATTGAGGTCCTGAATACTCTTTATATCTGTGTTCAGGCTGGTATCTCAATAGTAAACGAAGATGCGGCGGACGGCTTTTTCCATTTGGTTTTGTGCAGATCGATCTCACGATCGGTAAAACTAGAAGCTGGTCTGAACAGCCAATTTTACGCCTAAAAACGGAGTGAGTAGTCACTGCCAGCGCTGTAATTTCAGTTGGCTATCCGCAGGCATCGTTATTTCACGGCGCATGTCCTGTCGCATCAACCAATGTACATGCATGATTCCTGTTGCCAATCTAGCATTGCAATCACAGCTGCAGGTTGGCGAGAATATGCATGCGTGTTTATTTTCGAATAAAAATAGCTATGGAGCACATGCCTGTGAAATTAAAAAGAGAAAACGACACGATAAATGCCTCTACTTCACGAGATACAAAAGTGCCACTGTAACATAGACGATAACAACACGCTGGTTTTAATATTGTAAAATACATTCAACCCGAGAAATGCAAACAAATCACGAAAATAGAACACAAAAACGAGACAGCATGTATCAGACGGCGGACCGCGTTTCGTCTCACGTCTAAGCCGTAGTGTTGTTTTCTTCCCGCACTCGCTAGCCTCGTGGCCGCAAAAGCGAGACACTCGGCCTCTGCGTTGAGGTGAAATATCTCGGGCTACATTGGCTCGCGACAGCCGGCAGGACCGGGGCATGCGTTCCATTCTGGTCTTGCATTTCGGCCAGACAAAAGACCAACGAGGCCCGGCCCCGGAGCTTGCATTTGTAACGGAGCACAGCTACCAGTATCACCGTTCGAAACAGTCTTTTGCAGCTCCTCCTCCACTTGACGCGTAATGGGCCCGTCTATGATCAAACATGACTTTCGCTTCTCATGCGCTGCAAATAGAATAAATATATAGTAAACCCGTGGACCAACCGCCGACCGTTGGATATCAGCATATCAAAACCAAACACTGAGGCGCTGTTGGTGCGACTCCATGTCCTTGGCGCGACAGACTTGATCATTCTAGTTTTGCAATACCAGACTGCAAGGGACAGACGTGAGGCTACACGAAAGGATAAAACAGCTCAACTTGGTCCAAAACGGACGTCCGCCCAGGCTGCTCGCGCTCACCTCTGCCCTACACCGAGACCTGGACCCTGCTCCCAACAAGTCTGTGAACGGTCGTTGAGAGAGCAACCGCCAGAGTGCTGAGAGCTGGCAGTTGAACAGACCAAGCCACCAGAACAATCTACCGTGCAACACTGTAAATATATATTTACGTTGCGCGCGCAAGGGCTCCTGGCGGACACGCCCGCTGATCTATCCAGGTACGTGATCGAGCCCTGTTGACGCAACGAGTGCCATCTACGCGTAAAAGGACCGAGGCCCTGGCGAACGTCGGAGAAGAATGCACACCATTCCAGCAGAGAGGTACAACATTCCGACGCGTGCCATGTCGTGCAACCTATCCCTATCGAATTTTTGAAGCCATCCAGTAAGTCTAGGAAAATACCTTGAGATGAGAAGCTAACCTCTTCTGTCGTCTCGCATTGAATCAATTAGAGGCCAGGCGAGCAAAATTCCGTGAGTCAATCACAAGTTATGCGAAAACAATTGTCGAGAGACACGCGACAAAGGTCCAGCCCGAATTGTCGTTTTATAGCGTGGAACAACCATAGCATGGACGCGCCGTATAAATAATCAAACGGCCCAGGCGAGACCAAGACCAGGCCACGCGATGCTAATTTGAGATGTACGGTTAAGCATAACTACGCTTTCTGAAAGAGGGAGCCGCCAAAGGTTCCCGGCGCCGATCGTTTCGTCACATTTCTTGGAGGGCTGACGTGTCTGACTCGCTGCCAATCCCTGGAACTTTGCGATACGCCTCCTAAAAAACCATTTGGGTATCAAAATTGGCCTCATCATGCCCGATGCACAGTCCTCCTGATTCCTTGTTACTCTCGACCCGTCTTCCACAGAGCAGATATTTATATTATATTTACACGACACGCTTTGACGTGGTTACGCAGGAATACGTATTCGATATTCACATAAATATATTTATTTGCAGGTCGGCGTGACAGATCCAATCAACGGCCGGGCGGCATCCCGCGCCGTGCAACGCATCTTTTTCTTGCTTCGGCTAAGCTGCTCTTCGGTTACGATTTCCGCTTGGCTCGCCTTTCGGGCTGGATCGACCTGATGAGCCCGGCTGACAGCTCATGGACCACAGGCACTGCATGAGCGTATTCATAAACGTAAAGATAAAAGACGGAGACCAAGCCTGATCCGACTGTACACAAGGCCGTAAGCTTCCTTGTTGGCTGACTGCAGGTCGGATACGTTTAACATGGTTATATTTACAACACGCGAGAAGTGTCATCTAATGCAATCAAAATATGCAGTGCTCGCTGCAGCCTACGCCGTGTCCTCCAGACACAAGGTCTTTCGGTCAGTCAGGGTTGTGCCTGCTCCGGCCGACGCTGCTTCACCATGGTGTTCATTTCGTAGAGAAGGCACGCCGGCAGAAACAACGCACCGGCTGTTTTCGGATTTACGGCATCGGACCTGGCCAAAAGCAACATGCAGGAAGACTGGGCGCGTCTTTCAGCTCTCCAGTGAACGCCATCTCGAACATCTTGCCCCGAATTAGACTAGCGGCAGAATAATGCCTGCACAGCTCGTCGGGAATAAAGTAAACATCTGGGCGGAAGTACAGATTTGCTCTGGACCGATCAAACAGGGCGACGAAAATGGAGCACAATACGGCCTGATACTCCGCCGTGAGCTCTCCTCCTCTGGTCACTGGTGGCCTTGCCGCCTTGCCAGGATGGCCAGGGACCCCGGAGCAAACTCGGACGGCGAGGCCTGAATGGTGAGAGCAAAGAGCCAAGGCTAAAGCGCACATCCTTGACGTCGGGGCTTCCGGTAAACGGAACTATTTGCGCGTTCGTGAGCCTATCCAAGCGCACGCTGAGGCAAGAACCAAGACTTGAATTCCACGAGCTTGTAAATGCCTCGCTGGCGTCAGACGTGCGTCGCGTCTTCTCTGCCTGGTCCCTCCTCTGTTTGACTTGTCAGTTCAGCCTACCAGCTTTGTGCAGGCTTTTCAGAGGTCGTGACACACAGCCAGGCTGTCAGATATGTCGCAATGCAGGCGTCTGGATTGCATGTCACCTGCCAAGAAGCGAGACCAATGTTGAGTGGTAAATTTACATACGGAGTATTGTTGGCGGGTTCAGCTCAAGCGTGAATGTGAATGCGACAACTGGAAGGAAGCAAGCCAGAAAAGAAAACGGGAACAAAAGTACTCCGCATATGGAGTAAACACGGACAGAACGCGTACCACGAGGCAATCAACAATACCTTGACTTTCTTTATTGACACTCTACTCTCGTCGGACAGCACCTGTACGTCGCCGGTTGTGTTATCGTCGCCGACGGGCCATGGCAGCCTGCCGAGGTCGTACCAACGCCGGTGCCATCCGAGCACACTTTGACGACTGCACGACTGCGGCCGGAGCAAGCATCGGCTTCAAGCGGAGTGTTGAGAATGCCTTGCACCCAAATATACAACGAATAAGCCCGAGCGTTGAACGACACGAAAAGCGCCAATCTACAAGAAACCAAGCCAGGCGACACCATCTCGTAGGGCAATATCCCGCCAGATAGGCGTCGTACACGAGACGCATCTCATCCGGTTTTCTTGGGGATATCGGACTATCTGATCGCCGGAGCGTTCCGGCTTCCAGGAATCCCAGAAATCGGGTCCTGTCACCACATCTGCTTCCCTGGCTCCTCGTACGTTTTGTGTACCTTTTGACGACTGGCGTTGTGCACCTCCTGGACGGCACAGAACCGAAATTGGGCACAATATCACTGCTGATATTGCTGCCCTCGTATAAATTTATGTACTCCGTACGTGAGATGGAAAATGCCCAAGAGCGGCAGCAGGTAATATTTCTACGGGGCATGCATATTCTCGAATCTTTGCACGTTCTGGGCGCGCTGATTGGCCGTATGGTGAGACGCGAACATTTTACAGCGGTTTCTTACGACATACTCCGTAAGGCTGTTGAGGGGCGCGGCACGGTGATTGGCCGCCGGCGCGTCTGCTCCTTCGTTGTGGTGTGTCTTGCCAGCTAAATATTTACACCGAAACGACAGCTGCAAGCCACTAGCCTACGTCACAAGGAAGGAACATTGGCGACGACCGGCCTGGAAGGAAATAAGGAAATTGAGAGGGCGGTAGGAAGTGAGATCCTGCTGGGGCTGTTATTTCGAGTGCAGAAGGCCTGCAGAAGCTCATTTCGCCACGAGGCATCCCTTCCATCGCCGGACGGGCAATTTTGAAGAGCGGTGTACGTGCTCAAGCGTGTGATGACGGTACCTGCATGCCCCATAAACATGGGCCCAGGTGGCAGAGCAACAAGAACCAGAAGGAGCAGCGACGGGCGCCAGGGAAGGAACAAGGAGGAAGCGACGCAACATGGACAGGCATTCGACTTTCTCCGTAAGCATCACGAAGCGTTTGGAACAAAATGGTGGGCACCACCGAGCAAACAAAGACCTCATGGCTGCGGCACCGAACCGCCGGACGATGTTTATGGCGCACACTAGATACAGAGCCAGGGGAGCTCCGTCCACAAACTGTGTCTGAGCGCAGCACTGCCCACCAACCAGTACGGAGTACGGAGTCCTGCGCTTTTTTCGCTCACAAAGTAAACAGCTCCTGGCTACGGCACAGACGTATCGACAAGCTGAGACAACAATGCGTTTCGAGCATCGGCTGGCGAGTCTTTACAGTCGAGATATTACCAAAATAAAAGGAGCGGCAGCGTCTTTCCGATTGCAGTTGCAGTGGCGTCCGTATGCGGCAGGCTCCAACGATTGCAATTCGACTCTCCATGTAGAAAGTCCGACCGTTGACGAAGGATGACAAAGTGGCAAGTGTGCAGGCGAGCAGGCGCGGTCTGGCCGGCTAGCGCCACGACCCCGCTATCGAGCTGCCAATCGCCACAATCACAATCGAGCTCACGTGAAAAATTTCGACCTCACGAAGCCACCTCGAAGCGCTGACCGCGACCACGCATCGACTTTCCGACACACCACACACCACACACCACACACCACACCATGGAGAGCGAGATTCGAAAGATTATCCCGTCGATTGACCCGGTCGTGTCCGAGTACTCGGTGGGGTACCTCAACCACGCATCGACGGTGACGACGAGCGAGGAGGACGAGGCCGGGGCGGCCGAGGGCGCGGCGCCGCTGGCGGACGCGGCGGCGGCGGTATCGGAGCTGCTGCTGTCGGCGTCGGGCGAGATGCAGAGCGTGGAGATGCGCGAGCGGATCCACGAGCTGGTGAACAAGTGGGTGGAGCGGTACGCACGCGATGCCGAGGCGTCCAACGGCGGTGCGGGCCGTGCGGCGGCGGCGGTGCGGCGGCTGGACCAGACGTTCCAGGTGAGCGCGCAGCGCAACATGTCGTCGACGCTGGCGGTGTCGACGGGCGGTGTGGACCTGGAGTCGGCCAACGCGCGCAAGGTCGAGTCCAAGGTGGACAAGAAGAAGCTGGAGAAGGCGGAGCGCAAGATTGCGGCGAAGCAGAACAAGAAGACGTACAAGACGGTCGAGTACGAGGCGTCGCGGCTGCTGGGCCAGACGGACGACGTGCAGTCGTACGAGGAGTTTTACATGGCGGTCAACCCGCTGCAGCTGGGCGGTGCGGCGGCCGGCAAGCCCAAGGACATTAAGCTCGACAACATTGACGTCAACATTGCCGGCCAGCGCATCCTGACGGACACGAACCTGTCGCTGGCGTACGGCCACCGCTACGGCCTTGTGGGCAACAACGGTGTGGGCAAATCGACGCTGTTGCGGGCGCTGTCGCGGCGTGAGCTGCCGGTGCCGACGCACATTTCCATTCTGCACGTGGAGCAGGAGCTGACGGGCGACGACACGCCGGCGCTGCAGGCGGTGCTGGACGCGGACGTGTGGCGCAAGATCCTGCTCAAGGAGCAGGGCGAGATTGCGCGCGGGCTGGCGGACATTGAGGCGCAGCGGGCGTCGCTGGCCGACACCTCGACGGACGCGGCGCGCCTGGACAAGGAGCGCGAGGCGCTGGACCAGCGGCTGGGCGACGTGCAGGGCAAGCTGTCGGAGATGGAGTCGGACAAGGCGGAGTCGCGGGCGGCGAGCATCCTGGCCGGTCTCGGCTTCTCGGCGGAGCGGCAGCAGTTTGCGACCAAGACGTTCTCGGGCGGTTGGCGGATGCGCCTGGCGCTGGCACGGGCACTCTTCTGCGAGCCGGACCTGCTGCTGCTGGACGAGCCGTCGAACATGCTGGACGTGCCGTCGATTACGTTCCTGAGCAACTACCTGCAGGGCTACCCGAGCACGGTGCTGGTGGTGTCGCACGACCGTGCCTTCCTCAACGAGGTGGCGACGGACATTATCCACCAGCACTCGGAGCGCCTCGACTACTACCGCGGCGCCAATTTCGAGTCGTTTTACGCGACGCGCGAGGAGCGCAAGAAGACGGCGCGGCGCGAGTACGAGAAGCAAATGGCGGAGCGCGCGCACCTGCAGTCCTTTATCGACAAGTTCCGGTACAACGCGGCCAAGTCGTCGGAGGCGCAGTCGCGCATCAAGAAGCTGGAGCGGATGCCGGTACTGGAGGCGCCCGAGGCGGAGTACTCGGTGCACTTCCAGTTCCCGCCGGTCGAGAAGCTGTCGCCGCCGATTGTGCAAATGTCCGAGGTGACCTTTGGCTACAGCAAGGACCGCATCCTGCTGCGCAACGTCGACCTGGACGTGCAGCTCGACTCGCGCATCGGCATTGTGGGCCCCAACGGTGCGGGCAAGACGACGGTGCTCAAGCTGCTGACGGGCCGCCTGTCGCCGCTGTCGGGCCTCATGTCGATGCACCCGAGGCTGCGCGTCGGCTTCTTTGCGCAGCACCACGTCGACGCGCTCGACCTCACGACCTCGGCCGTCTCCTTCATGGCCAAGACGTACCCCGGACGCACCGACGAGGAGTACCGGCGGCAGCTGGGCGCGTTTGGCATCACGGGCACGACGGGCCTGCAGAAGATGGAGGTGCTGTCGGGCGGCCAAAAGTCGCGCGTCGCGTTTGCGTGCCTGGCGCTGACGCAGCCCCACATTCTCGTGCTCGACGAGCCGTCGAACCACCTGGACATTGAGGCCATGGACGCGCTGTCGGCGGCGCTCAACGCCTTTGAGGGTGGCGTGCTCATGGTCAGCCACGACGTGACGATGCTGCAGACGGTGTGCACGAGCCTGTGGGTGTGCGACGGCGGCACGGTGGAGAAGTTTTCGGGCGACGTGCAGGCGTACAAGAAGCGCATTGCGTCGCAGGCCAACGCGGCAGGTGTCGTGGCGGCGCACTAGTCTACGTCACGTGACTGTAAACTACGTGCACGTGACAAGGATTTACTACGCACGTGATGGAAGTGATTTCATAACAAATAACAACAAGAAAGAAGCAGAAGCAAACGCAACGCAAACGCACGCAACGTAAACTACGTGTCGTGGACAAAGACGACTTGCAGCTGGGGCGTGCGGTAGTGGCGCGAGGCGTGGGCGAACCAGACGACGGCCGTGATGACGACGACGCCGACGATGATGACGGCGTTGTAGTTCATGGTGGTGGCGTCAAAGGGCACGGCAGCGGCTGGCGGTTAGCAGGCAAAGGACAAGAGATAGGGAGACAAGGAACATACGGAAGCAGAAGAAAATGTCAAAGACGGTGATGCAGACGACGGCGACAATGTTGACGGCGAAGCCGTAGCGGCCGAGGGCAAAAGGCCCGGGCGTAAAGTTTTTGCGGCCGGTGCAGACGTTGGCCATAAAGGGGATGGCGTAGCTGATGGAGTTGAGGATGATAAAGGAGCCGGTCAGGTTGGTGAAGCCGACGTCGCTGCCGATGGGAATGGCGCCGAGGCCGGAGACGATGAGGCCGACAAAGACGGTGGACTCGACGGGGCACGACAGGCGCTCGTTGACGCGGCGAAAGAGGCGCGAAAAGGGGACGGCCTCGTCGCGTGCGAGCGCCCAGTACGTGCGCGTGGCGGTCAGCACGGTGCCGACGACGCCGCACATGAGCGACAGGAAGACGATGAAGAGGAGGCCGAACGTGGCGCCGGCGCTGCCGGTGGCCTGCTGGTAGATGGCGGCGAGCGGGAACGTGTTGACGCCGCCCTGGAGGACGGACATGTCGTTGATGCTGTAGCCGAGCACAATGGCAAAGAGAAAGGCGATGACGGTGCCGAGGATGATTTGCAGCATGATGCCGTACGGCAGGTTGCGGCGCGGATTGCGTACCTCCTCGGCCATGTGCGTGATGCTGTCGGGCGTGCCAATGGTAAAGGTGCCGCTGAGCACGCCGGCCATGAAGGCGACGCCGCCGCTCCAGCCGGTCTCGTTGTTCTCGTCAAAGGAGCCCCAGACAAAGTGGTTGCTGGCGCGCGTCTTGGGCATGACGGCGAGCGTGATGATGGTCGCGAGGCCGCCGGCAAAGACGAGGAACATGCCCAGGTTCTGCGTGTGCGGCACGAGCCAGTTGGCAAAGACGACGGTGGCGACGGTGAGCCAGAGGATGGCCAAAAAGGCAATGTACACGGACCACGCCTCGGACACAAAGTCGAGGTGGTACGTTGCGTACATTTGCACGACCGTGTTGGCCGTGACCTGCACGAGCGACGCGAGGCCAAACAGCCACGCGAAAAAGTTGATCCAGCCGGTAAAGTAGCCGACGACGCGCCCGTGCTTCGGCCCGGCCACCATGGTCGCCCAGTGGTACACGCCGCCCGACGACGGCAGCGCCGACGCCAGCTCCGACAGGCTGAGCCCGATAAAGGTGTAGTAGAAACCGGCGACGAGCAGCCCGTAGATGATGCCGGGGATGCCGCCGTTCAAGATCGACACCGAGATGGACGAGCCCAGCACGACCCATGCATTGTCAATGGTGATGGCGGCGCCGGCGACGCGCAGCAGGCCGTACTGCCGCACAAGCTGGTCGGGGTGGCCCGACGCGTTGACCTCGACGTGCGCGCCAACGACGCCCACGGCCCTCTCGTCTGCGCTCTCCGGCGTGCTGTACTTTTCCTTGACCGACATGTCGTTGCGAGGACTTGTTGCGAGGCAGGCAGGACAGTGCAGTGGTGGGTGTGACGAGTGGTGGTCAAGATGGACGATAACGGAGTGCAATGGTCGTGATGCTGTACGACTCGACAGGGAGCCGGCTTTATTTATATAAATGTCAATACTCCGTAGAGCAAGGATCGAGAACAAAGACCAAGACTCGAGTCAGCCGCTGTCGTGCAGCCAAGCGTCTATAACCCGTCTGTACTTACTATTTACATGCTCATCAATACGTTTATAAATATCGCTCGCAGATAAAGAACGTTTCAGCCAATACAAACACCGCCCAAAACGACGACTATCGAGCATACACGGGCACGACGCGACCCTACGCGCCACAGCCATGCGACGTGGGTGGTACAGACCTTATCTCGCATCCGGGGTGCAGGGTCCGTGGCACACACGCCACGAGACGCGACGAGGCACACCAGGACCGATCGAGAAATGTACCCTCAGCCAAGCGTTCTCTTTTGCGTCCTGGATTCCAGCTCCTGGATCGGGTACTTGTCTTGATCCGCCAAGGAAAGAGTGCCGAGTTGGCCGCGATGCCTCCGACCCGCCGACACCAACGCACGGCATTGAAAGGTCCAAAGTCGTTTTCGCTATTGATGTCAATACCGATGCGGAATAGCTCGTGCCATGTAAGCCACCCTCCTGTAATCGATATGGTACCATATTGATGGGGATCTTGATAAGGGCCTGTCCCGATCAGGAAAGCTATCCGCCTCATGAGATAAGCTGAAAATCGTAGCAGGGAGTAACGGATGCCGGCGACACATCCTACGCGCAGTCTTTGAGGAATAAGAAAAAGAAAAAAGAACGAAAAAAGAAGAACGAAAAAAACTGCCGGGCTGACCCTGCAGTCGACGTGGAGCGGGTCTCCTGTTGAGTCCTGTTGTGATCGATACCTGACAGATGTCATGCAAACACAAAGCATTAGCCAAATCTATTACACCGCACAAATCCTGCATGTCCGATGTATTCCTGCAGAGTATTCTAACTGGCAGTCTGCCCGTGAGTACTTGCGTGAGAAGAATTATAAACCCGACTTTATTTTTACCGTATACCGTTTTATATAGCCAAAAGCTACCCAAAAATAGAAATATAAATAAATAGAAAAAAATAGAAAAGTGCGCGCAGCTCAGTGCGTCGTGATGCCGCCGTCCTCGAGCCGGTCAAACGCGCGCTTGACCTCGCCCTCCCAGTCGCTCGCGCCCACAATCACCCACTCAAAGGCGCCGACGAGAAAGAGCGCCACGCACTGCCCCATCCACAGACCGGCCAGGCCCCAGCCGTGAAAGGCCAGGTAGATACCACCCGGCAGCGCGCCGCCATAGTAGCTGATGCAGTTGACGAGCGCGCCGATCCACTGGCGGCCCATGCCACGCAGCGCGCCGCCACAGCTGCCGTTGAGGCCGTCGGCGATCTGGAAGAGCGCGACGTACGGCATGACCTCGGAGACCAGCTCAATGACGCGCTCGTCGTCGCTAAACATGCTGCCGACGAGCTTGCGGCACGCCATGAGCGCGACGAGGAGCGACGTGCCGAACGCGACGGACAGCATCGCCGCAGCGTGGGCAGAACGCCGGGCGCCGGCCGCGTCGCGGGCGCCCAGCAGGTTGCCGAGGCGCGCCGACGCCGCGACGCCGAGGCCAAAGGGGATGGTGTTGATGATCTGGTCCATGGTCATGATGACGGACTGCGCGGCGAGCGCGAGCGTGCCGAGGCGGCCGGCGGCGAGCGCGACAATCTCAAAGGCCCACCACTCAGTGCCGACGTGCACGACGCCGAGGAAGGCGAGGCGTGCAAACGAGCCCATGCCCGTGCACGCCTGCCGCGGCGCAAAGCCCGCCCAGCACTCGCGGCCCTGCACAAAGGCGGTGTAGAGCACGAGCAGGGCAAACGACAGCCAGTAGGCGATGCCCGTCGCAATGGGCGCGCCGTAGAGCCCGAAGCCGAAGCGGTAGACAAACAGGTAGTTGAGCAGCGCGTTGAGCGGCGACGTGATGAGCAGCACGTACGTGCCCGGCCGGTACAGTCCCTGCGCCTGCAAGAACTTTTTCAGGCACTCGAACCACACGTAGCCCAGCCCGCCCGGCGCCAGCAGGCGCAGGAAGCGCGCGCTCTGCACGCAAATGGCCTCGTCCTGGCCGAGCAGCCGGAAGAGCGGCTCGCTGCCCATCCACACGCACGCCACCACGGCGTAGAAGCCCGTCAGCACAATGATGCCGCGCTGCAGCAGCACGCCCAGGCTGCCCTTGTCCGTCGTGCCGGTGAAGCTGCTGCTGGCCAGCGTGTCAATGGCCGTCGTGCCGCCCAGCGCCACCAGCCACGCCGACGCCATGGCAAACATGTACGAGAACGCCGCCGTCGCCAGCGCCTCGGGCGACAGCCGGCCCACGACCAGCACCGACACCGTTTGCAGGCTGTTCTGCAGCATGTACGCCAGCATCACCGGCACCGACGCGCGCGCCAGAAGGCCCATCTCGGCCAGCCAGCTGCCGGTCGTCTCGTCCGACTCGGCCTCGGCAATCCGCGCGAGCTCCGGCCGCGGCAGCAGCGCTGTGCGCTCGTCCGGTTCCATGTTGTCGTTCGAGATGGAAGACGGGAGACAATGGCGAAAGAGCGAGCGAAGGCCAAAAGGTCTGAAAGTGCTGAAAGTGCTGAAGGTGCTGAAAGCGTATCGTGTGCACGCAATGTCTTGGACGGAGACAGGCGCGCGTTATAAGTCGGTCGGGGCAGCCGTCGGCTCTTGGACGGCAATGCAGGCAATGCAGGCAAGACAAGGCGAGACCCGTGACGCCCCTTTATCCCTCGTTGTGACCGGCCGTGTGCTCTTGCCGGTTTGTTGTCTTGCGTATTTCCTTCCCTATTCGTCAAGTACGCTGGTTTGCCCGGCACGGAAGGTTTGCATTTTTAATCGGCAGGAGCTACTGGCCGACATCCTGCGCCAGACGCCACACTCGTGTGCGACTTGTGCGCCCGACTGGTAAAGTATATTTTAAATCTACTTTCGTATCAGCCCCTCCTCGAGCTTTATCGCGCCGTAATTCTGCCCGCGTTCTGCCCGCGTGCAACGGCGTCCGCGGCGCCCGTTGGCTCGTGGCCCGCCTTATCCTGTTCCTCGTTACATGGGCCGTGCATTGCATGAGGGCTGCATCAGTAGCTCAAACTAGAGCACTCGGAGCGCCACCAATGCGCGCCGCTCAGTCGTTATCTCTAGACGTGCCAGTCACCGTTCGACACGCAAAGTCTGAGCGCGCTAGCCCGTTTCAGAAAAGTAGGCGCCCACGGGTTTTGACATATAAATTTACAGCGCGTGTATTGCCAAAACCCGCTAATCGTCCGCTACAGCACACGACAATACAACGGGTCGTGTAAGCCGGACCAGGACCCACTTACTTGCCTCTTTGGGAAAGATAGCCACCACGGCCAGACGCACGACATCGACGCCCTCTGTCGACGCCGTCTTGGCCCCAGACACGAACGGGTTGGCGGAGAAGAAGCTACTCTGTAAATATACTCCATAGGCGGTGTGGTGCTGGGTGGCCAGAGCAGAGATCTGGTGCCGATGCAGATGCGGCCAAGCGCGCCATACTGCTTCGAGTAATGTAGCCTCTCCGACGTCATTGTCTGGTGATTCTGTGATTTGCGACTGGACGACTGCAGCTCACTGGCCGACGTCGCGCGTTGATTTGATCCTGCGTCGTTTTCCCCTTCCCAACTCGGGCAAACACGCACCGGTGCAGACACCGACAGCCAGCGTGCCATGGCTGCCGCTTGCTCGTTTCGGGTGGCCGGTATCGAGCTCGGCGCAGCGCGACAAAGACGTAGCCCAAAGAGGGGAAGTTTGCGCCCACGTTGCGGGGTGAAGCTGTCCGGACGGTGGACGCACACATCGTACAGATACAAAAGGGCTCGCTCCCGCTCTTTCCTTCCCTTCTCTTCTCCCTGCATCGTCACCACCGACCTCACCCATCATGCACTCTGCCACTACTCTTCTCGCGCTGGGCTTTGCCACGGCCGTCGCTGCCCACGGCAACCACAACCAGCAGCCCATTGAGGGCCCGCACCAGTCGCTGTGGTACAACACCCTGCCCGGCGACGGCGGCACCCAAGTTAGTCTCCTCGGCCCCCTCCTCGGCTTCACGTCGTCCCTCCCGTGCCCGCTGTCTGCCCTGGTCTACCTCTACGTCTTCATCACGTACTGCTGCCTGTTCGTGGCCGTCTTGTAGCGGCGTGCGCTCCGGTACATTATAGAATCCTGTGCGGCAAGAGCCACCGAGCATGACTAACGCGCTTGCCAGGCCGACTCGGTCTTTTCGGGCATTACCACGTTTGGCCGCCTGCCGTACCAGCCCTGCCTGGGCCACACCGGCATCCAGTACGACATTGCGTTCATCGGTACGTTGTCTTTTTTGTCGCGCCCAGGACCGCACTAACTCCCAGGCACCCCCTTTGACACCGGCACGTCGTACCGCCCCGGCGCCCGTTTCGGCCCCTCGGGCATCCGCCAGGGCTCGCGCCGCCTGAACCTCTAGTACGTTCTTTCCTTTTTCGTTTTTGTATCTGTTTGGGCACGTGCTGACTAATCAGCGGTGGCTACAATGTGCCGCTCGCGACGAACCCCTTCAACAGCTGGGCGACGGTGCTCGACTGCGGCGACATTCCCGTGACGTCGTACGACAACACGTACGCGCTGCACCAGATCGAGGAGGGCCACAACCACCTGCTGATGCGTGCGCCCGCGACCGACGCCGGCAAGGCGGGCCCCGCTCTCGGCGGCCGGACGCTGCCGCGCATCATCACGCTCGGCGGCGACCACACGATTACGCTGCCGCTGCTGCGGTCCATCAACCGCGCGTACGGCCCCGTGACGGTGATCCACTTTGACAGCCACCTGGACACGTGGAAGCCCAAGGTGTTTGGCGGCTCGCCGTCGGACGTGGCCAGCATCAACCACGGCACCTACTTTTACCACGCGGCGCAGGAGGGCCTGCTCAAGAACGACACCAACATCCACGCCGGCATCCGCACGACGCTGAGCGGCCCGTCCGACTACGACAACGACGGCTACTGCGGCTTCCAGATTGTCGAGGCGCGCGAGATTGACAAGATTGGCACCGAGGGCATCATCAAGAAGATCCTCGAGCGCGTCGGCACCGTCAACCCCGTGTACCTGTCGATTGACATTGACACGCTGGACCCCGCGTTTGCGCCTGCCACGGGCACGCCCGAGACCGGCGGCTGGACGACGCGCGAGCTGCGCACCATCATCCGCGGCCTCGAGGACCTCAACCTGATTGCCGCCGACATTGTCGAGGTCGCGCCCGCCTACGACACCAACGCCGAGCTGACCACAATGGCCGCCGCTGACGTGCTGTACGAGGTCATGAGCATCATGGTCAAGAAGGGCCCCCTCAGCAACATGGTGACCGAGGACAAGTCGACCGAGCTGTAAATGACTGAGTACTGAGCGACGAACGGAGTCTGGTTCTAGAGTGCACGAATCGAATAATACAGAATGTATAGTTGTTATTGCATGGATGACATTGTATCAGGCATAAATCGTGCAGTCGTAAGGGAGCAAGGAAACGAGTCCAAGAGAGAAGACTCAGAGATATCCAAAATGACCAAGAAAACAAGAAAACAAAATAAACCAAGGAAAACAAAAGAAAAATGGAAAAATGGAAAAAAAGAAGAAAAGAAAAGAAAAAAAAGAAAAAGAAAAGAAAACAGTGGTATCGTTAAAAGAGAATGATATTGTAGTTGAGTTCGTCTGGAGATTAGCATCGTCATGCGGTAACGGAAGACGAAACGTACCTAGTAGCTGACCAGCACAGAGCTGGCCATCGGTGTCGCCACGGCGCGCGCGCAGCCGCCACACGTCCTCGAGCGCCTGCCGCACGACACGCACGTGGGCGGACCCGATGCTCGCGGCCAGGGTGTCGAGCGACGCGTGCGACCAGGCCTGCTGGGCGGGCGTGCAGGCCTCGCAGCCGACGGTAAAGAGCGGCATGGACATGGCGACCCAGGTACTGCAGGGCGTGCCCTGGGTCATCTGGCCGGCCATGCGGTGGATGCGTGCGACGGCGGCCTGGATCGGCGCGGCGCACGACGGCATGCGGAAGAGGCGCCGGTACAGGTGGATGAGCGTGGCCTGCTGGAAGCAGCGGTGGCACAGGACAAACTCGCGACGCGACGCTGCACTCAGTCCGGCGATCATGACGGCCGGCGCCGTCGCGGTGTCGCGCTGCACGAGGCCCTGGGCCTTGCCGAGCAGGACGTTGGCCGCCGCAAGGGCCGGGCCCGGGAGGGGGGCCGGCGTTGCTTGGCCCAAGGTAGACGCAGTCGTCGACGCGGGCGACATGCGTGCGATGCGGTCAATCTCCTGGAGCACGTCGAGCAGCTCTTCGCTGTAGCCGAGGAACCCGTCGATCCGAGCGACGCCGGCGTCGGCCGGGAGCGCGAGCGTCTCCGGCATAAAGTCGTCGACGAGCGGCGGCTGGGCCAGCGACTGGGTGGTGGATGGGGTTGGGGCTGACTCTGACTCTGGTGCTGGTGCCGAAAGCAGGCGACGGCCGTCGGCGGGCACAAACGGAAGCGTCTGGAGCGACAGGTACAGCAGGTACAGGTGCCGCATGGCGGAACGCGACGAACCAGCGCTCGTGACAAACGTGTCAAACGCCTGGTCGCCGCCCAGCAGCGCCTTGATGCCCTGCAGGTGGATACGCCACGACGATGCGTCGCCAGGCTCCGAGTCCAAGCCGTCCTGGCTCTCCTTGGCCCGGGCCATGTGGCTCAGTGCCGGGTCGCGGCCGGCGGCAAACACGTCCGCCAGGCACCACAGCAGGCACGTCGCCATGACGACGCTGTTGCGCACGCCACGCTGCAGCGCCTGCCGAAGAAGCGACAGACCCGACGCCTGCAGGTGCTCAATGACGCGCGAAATGTCGACGCCGGCGACGGTGACGAGCCCGCGCGACACGAGCCCGGCCGCCGACAGCGCGAGGCCCGCCGACAGGAGGTGCGGCGAGTGCAGCATCGTCGGCACGAGGCCCTGGCACAGGTCCTGGTGGATCGACGGATGCACTGACAGCGACGCCAGAATGTCCTTGGTAAAGTAGTCGAGCAGCCGCTGGTAGGGCGGCGACAGGGGGACGCCGTTGGGCAGGCACGGCGGCGCCGGGTTCAGTGTCGGCGGGATCGTGAGCGCCGTGCTGGTGAGGAGCGTGTCGCGTGTGCATGCCGTCGTCGCCGTCGTCGTCGCCGTGTATCGTTCGTCAAAGGCGGCGCGATAGCCCAATGCGCCAGGTGCAACCGCAGCCGCCACGTCGGACTTGCCGTCTGCGTTTGCAGCCTCGGAAGGCGCGACTGGACCTGCAGCCGGCCCACCAAGGCTGCTGCTGCCCGACCCGACGCCTTGGGGCAGCCCCTGACTGGTCTGGCTGGTCTGGCGTGGTGCCCGCGGAGCCCGTGGTGCCTGAGCTACGGCACGCGCGCGCCGCTTTGCAGCGCTTGTATTTGTGGTGGCGCTGGTACTGGTACTGGCGCTGGCACTGGCGCTGGCGCTGTTGGCATTTCTGCCGCTGCCTGCGCGGCTGTTGCTGCTGCCGCCGCTGCTGCCGACGCCTGGCCCAGACACGGACCACGCGGCAGGTGCCGCCGCTCCCAAGCCCAGGCCGCCTGCCATGTTCGGCCGCCCGCCCCAGATGAGCTTGAGCGTGTAGTTGCACGTCCGGTCGTGGCTGCCGCACGGCCCGCACACGGGCTTCACCTCATCGCACTTGCGCCGCCGCTTGCGACACTCCTCGCACCCTTGCCGCGAGCGTTTGCCAATCATGGATGGGGTGACGGTGGACGGTGGCGCAGAGTCAGGACCGGGACATGGGCGACGAGCGAGGGATGAGTGCGTATGGATCTGGAAAGCACGTCGTCAAAGTAGAGTAGAGAAGTAGAGAAGGAACGACCAGGCCGATACCTAAAACGGGTCGTCGTCGTCGTCGTCTCGTCGACAAATTCAGCGTTCGGCGTCGTTTTTCTAGTTGTCCGGGAGAAAAGTCTACGACGTTGGCGTTCGTGGAGCTCGTAACCCACTGACAGACCGTGATAAGTCCGGACCAGTCTCCAGCCAAAGACCCAGCATGCTGGACAAAGGCACGGTGCCTGATCCTTATCAGCACGGCTGCCTCGCGCGCACTGCCGAGAGATAAAGAACGCACGCCCAGCGTTGCGCCATTGGTTGTTTTCCAGGGTGGGCACCGCCTATCGATAACAGTACCGGCGTGGCGGCGAGCCAAGTCGCCTGTCAGGTGAGCAAAAGTACGCCGTTCGTCTGGTCAGTTCATGCATCTCGCGAAATGTATTGTTTGTGGTCTTGTAACAAAGTGGCGAGCTATTTCTACATTGGCTTACACAATGATCATGTGTCAAGGAAACGGTTCGGCACGTTTGTTGTATTAATTGTATTATGTAAGCAATCTTCTCCACAATTAAGAGTACGCATTCGAGGGCATCTTGAACCGTGATCTTTTCACCTTGGTCATATGCACTATTCGTTTAAAAACAATATATTGTCGTCGGACGGAGCCGAGATGAAACAGTTATACCCGATATTAAACACGAAATCATGTAACAATCCGGCGAGGGGCGACATCCCTTGTATAGGAGTCTTGAGCTTCCCTCCCGATCCCCATACCCGTTTTCAAAAGCAGCGACTTTTAGGAAACAAAGCAAAACAAGCAATCCGACGACGGTGCAGAAACAAACAGACGAACAGACGAACAGACGAACAGACAAACAGGCACACGGAGGCTTGAGTGCTCACTGGCCGAGGGCAAGCTTCTTCCAGTGGTCACGCTCGGCCTCCAGCGCGGCGATCCGCTCCTCGAGCTCCTCAAACCGCATTGCCTTGCGCTCCCGAGACTTGCGGGCCGCAAGCGTGTTGCGGGCCCGCTTCATGGCAACGGTGTCGGACGGGTCGTCAATGACAATGGGCGGCAGGGGCTTCTCGCGACGGCGGCTGGCACCAACGCCGGCCGAGGCCGAGAGCTTGGTCGAGGCAGCGGGCGAACGCGCTGTGCCCGACTTGCGGCGGGCGGCAACAATGTCCGACTCGCAAATGTCGTCGAGCGCAGGCGATGCGGGTGTCGCCGACCCCGAGAGCACAACAGGCGCGGGCACGGGCGCGGACGTGGCAGCCGGTGCAGGCGCAGGCGTCGGCGCTGCGGCCGGCACCGACGCCGCCAGAGAAGCGTCCTGAGCAAAGAGGGGGAACCAGGCGTCCTGGTTGGTGACGTCAAAGTCGCCCGAGCCAAAGCTGGGGGAGACGTCAAACGAGTCAAAGGGCGAGCCGTCAAACTCGGACGGCGACGTCAGGTGCGTGAGTGCGGCCGAGTTGGGGGCGGAAAAGTCCTGCAGGTGCAGGTCGTGAGGCGAAATGGTGCCAATGTTGGTCGAGCCGTTGGACATGGTCTGGGCCAGATCGTAGCCGACCATGGCGGGCGACGAGAAGGCCTCGAAGCCGGGCACGGCCTGGAAATCGAGCGTGGAGAGGTCTGGTTGTGAGCTTGACTGGTCTGGACGGTCTGCAAAAGAGGGCAATGTACCTTCAAACACCATCTTGGTCGTGGTCTGCGTAGCAGCGGTCTGGTGAAACAGGGGCACGGGTGGACGTTGCTTGTTCAGCGAGGCCGACGGCGAAGCAGATGCGGCGTACAGGTTCTTCTGCGCGGCGGGCGAGAAGCGAGGATAGGCGGGAGTCGGAGGGGTCGTTGTCTGGAGCTGGGCAACGCGGTAATTCTGCAGCGCGGGCGAGGCGTTGGCGGAAACGGGGTATTGACGAGGTTGCGTTTGCGTTTGCGTTTGCGATTGCGTTTGCGGTGAGGCAGTCACACTGTTGGGCACAGGTGGCGTGTGGGCGACACGGTTATGTGCTGGAGCAGGCGAGTCGAAGAGCACAAAGTCCTGCGAGGGGCGTGCGTTCAGTTTGCGAGACGGTTGAGGCGCAGAGGGTGCCGGCGGGCGTGGTGAGCGAGAGGGAAGCCATGGTTGCGGTTGGGAAGCCGTTGTGAAGACTGTCAAGTCTTGAGAGGGAATTGTGGCGGTTGGGGGCGACGTAAAGCGACGAAGCGAGTGCTCAGAGCTGACGTTCAATTCTACCTGAGAAGGAGGAACTGAAAGTGTGAAAGAGGTGGGGAGAAGACGATGAAGGGTAGACGACGGTATTTTGTCGGCGTGGTCGAAAGCGGCTGGGAAGGTAGTTTAACGCATTGTGGCGGTGGCCTCTAGGCTGTGATGTAGTTGTGGTGATGGTTTGAAGATGGGTTGAAGAGAAGAAGACAGTTGAGTCAGGGAAGCGGGCGGGGCGTGATATATGTATCAGGCAGCCGCGGCCACAACGGCACAGGCAGAAAAACAAAACGAAAAGGCGGACAGGGTACAAAAAGTCCAAAAGTCGGTGGGGCGGCCGCTGGTCGGCGAGTACGGGCGCTGATTGGCCTGTTCTCGGCGAGAGCCACAGTGGAGGAGCAAAGGGCGCAGGTTTGACAAGTCGCTTTTGGGCGGGTGGCCATACAGAATGTACAATTGGCCCCACTGCACCGAAACGAAAAAAGGGGCTGCGAGTTGGAGGACGTGTGACTCACAACGACTGCGCTAGGCCGAACGTGGCCCGCCGTGCGGGTCCCTTGCAGCCGGCGGCTGGGCATAGCCCCGGCGAGCGATAGCGAGGTCAATGCCGCATTGAGCCCTCTGACACTCGACGTACTCTAAATTTACACCGTACCCAAAGGATCATGCAAAGTCTTTTCAAGTCTTATCATTCCGCATTGGGCATGTTCGAGGTAGATAGTGTGTGCTCGCCGGACAGAACAAAGAGCGGTCTAAATTTAAATATTTGTCTTGGCCTCCTGGCGGCTTTGAGCGTTGAAAGGGCGGGCTCAGACAATTTCCGCCGTGGCCCGGCCTTGCCTGTTTCTGCTTAGACGAGGGCTTGTTGCAGGCGATGGCGCCCACTGGTGCGCCCTGGGCGGAGTGCCCTACTCCGTAGGCAGACGCACAGGCAGACGCACAGGCGCACGCACAGGCGCACCAGCGGACCAGCGCTCAGGGCAGGGCGTTCTG
This sequence comes from Ophiostoma populinum, assembly GCA_029298855.1. Taxonomy (NCBI): domain Eukaryota; kingdom Fungi; phylum Ascomycota; class Sordariomycetes; order Ophiostomatales; family Ophiostomataceae; genus Ophiostoma; species Ophiostoma populinum. The sequence goes on along the minus strand of JANSLU010000008.1, from coordinate 1,746,334 downwards.
GCCGTCTTATTCGCGGAGGAATCACAGCGCGGTCGTGTGAGTCACCGATTTTTAGGTCCATGTGAAAACTGATGAAAACTGAACGGATTGTGAGCGAGGCTTTACGCTTTACGGAGTACCTTATTGACGGAAGCTGAATTGATCAATGGAAACCAGCCAAGCGACTAAAAGGCCCTAACCGGAATATTGAGCGCCAGACAAAAATTGCCAATGGGGCCGGCAGCACAAACACGAGGAACGAAATCGAAATCGAGATCGAGACCGGAATCGAAATGTCTGAAAATCCAATCGCCGGCACGACGACCGTCAATCAAATGCCGCATCCACAGACGTGATTAATAAAAGAGCATGCAGTATATTTACAGATAAATTTACATGCATGCGGCTGTGTGCCTCCGTATTTAAAGGCGACAACGTAAGACGGACAGTTGTGCCGTTGTTTTCTCTATAAGGCGTAACCGTAACGGCGCGCTCTGAGTGGCTGGCGGATAGTCCCAAGCCTGCGACGAGAAACCAACGACTTGGACTCTTTGCAAAATGTATAAAAATGTAAGAGCGTGTAACTGGGCGAGACGAAATAAGAATTAGAGACATGGAAATAAATAAGAAAAGAGACTGAAGCATAGGGTATCAAAACTAGAGCCACACTGGCTGGCGCAGACTGACGATTTCGGGACCGGCCCGTTTAACGTTGGCCTTGTCGGCGAGATTCCGGGGCACAAATGGCAGCTGGGCGGAGGCGACAGGCGTCAGTGGGCTGTCGGTGCCCGTCTCGGAGCGGGCCAGCAGACTGCCGTCGGGGCTGGACACGGAGTGGGTGTCACTGACGAGGCTGGGGACCGAGACGGCGCTGACGACTGTGGACGCAGTCATGATGCTGCCGTAGGAGAGTCTCGCCGGCCGGATGGCCGTGTCTCTTTTAAGAGCGTCTTGCGTTGGGCTTGCGTCCACCTCGTCTTCTACACACTCTCTGGCCAGATGGACGGGCTCGGGCGTGGCCAGCGGCTGCATGGAGACGGTCATCGTCGTCGTCGTGTCTGTCCTCCGCCTGGGCGCTGGCGCAAAGCAGGTGGCGACGGAGGCGACGGTGGCGATGGAGTGCACGGCCTGCACGGCCCACCAGTACGCGGCAGAGAGCCAGTAGCCGGCGCTGTGGGCGCGCTGGCGACGTTGTGCCTCGGCGGCGACGCGACGGCGGACGGCGGCAATGGTCTCCTGGCGGCGCAGGCGCTCGCGCTGGCGCACTTTCTGGACAAGCACCTGGCGCACGAGCCAGTCGAGGGCGTCGTCGATGCTGTCGCCGGCACTGTTCTTGGCCGAGACTTCGACGTAGCGGCTCGTCGTCGCGGCAGGATCGAGGCGGAAACGCGTGGCGAGGGCGTGGCCGTCGGCCTTGGCGACGCGGCGCGGCAGATCGCCACCGTGCTCGACGAGGCGGTCGCAGGCGGTGCCGACGACGAGCACGGGACACTCGAGGTCGGCGTCGTAGGGTTCTGCGTGGACAATGGCTGGTGACGACGACGACGACGACACGCGCTCGTCGCCTGGCAGAGCGACGTGGAGCTGGGGCGCGGGCTGGCCGAGGGCCGTCGGCTTGGTTTCGGACGCGTGGGCATCGTAGTAGCGGCGGCTGGCCGACTCACCGAGGTCGTCGAGCAAGAGGGCGACGCGTCGTGGCAGGTTCTTGCGGCGTGTGGCGTCGAGGACTTCGTGGACGAGCCCTGCCTCGTCGGGCGTTCCGGCGAGCCACTCGTACGACGGACGCGACCACGGATTGCACACGAGCACGACGGCGTCGGCGCGTGCGAGCAGTGCCTGGCGGTGGTCCGTCTGCAGCGCGGCAAACAGGTCGTCGCCGGCGGCGGGCAAGGCCGAGACCGAGACGCGGTTGTCGAGTGTCGGCTGCCACGCGCCGCACGGAAAGTCTTGGACGACGCAGTGGACGCGCGTGCTGTCAATGTCGAGGATACGGTGGCCGCCGGCGTGCTGTGCGGCGCGGCCGGTGTGCACAAACTGGCGCAGCGTGTAGCGCGCGTTGAGGCACGACTTGCCGGAGCCGAGATCGCCGAGGACCAGGATCGAGACGTCCTCGTCGGGCGTCGCCGAGGGCGCGGGCATGTCGGGATGCGTGTGGCGACGGTGCCAAAAGGTGTTGGAGTGCAGTCGGTTGTGGCGTTTCATTGTGGTCGAGCGAGCGTCGAGATAAAGAGTGTAGCGAGTGGAACGAGAGGACGATGCAGAGCATCCGTGACGAGACGCACGATCAGGACGATCAGGACGACACGGTTCTGGACGACATGATTCGGGACGACCCAGAGACGCGTGGGACATTCTACAGTTTCATACCCGTAGCGGATGCGACGCATGAACGAATAGGAGCTGCGGCAGTGTGTGTTTCACGAGCAGGGATGCGAGGTTGACAAAATACGAGATGAGACGAACATGGAAACCTTAACCAAAGACGAAGAGACGAAAAACGAGAAAACAGACGAAAAAAAAAACTAAATGGCGTGGGCGGCGACGTCAGTACCGGCGGCAATCGCAGCCAGCACCCGTTGGGCGTCTGGGCGATGGCCGGCGTGCGTTTGCAGCTGGGCGACGACAAACGCCTGCCAAGCCGCGAGCCAGTGTGCGTGGGCGGCGGCGCGCTCGGCGTCCGACAGACAGGCGTGCTCGAGGCTCCATTCGGCGAGACGGCGCAGGCCAAAGAGCGACAGGTCGGCGCGGCCGACGAGCACCTGGTACACGTCGTGCGACAGCGTCGACTGGAAGAGCGTGCCGTTGTCGCTCGCGACGGTGCACGGCACGTTGTTGGCGAGCAGTGCGTACAGGGCGTGGCCGGCGATGCGCGGGGTCAGGCCGAGCACCTCGTTGCTAATCGGACACACCTCGACGCACACGTTGCGCTCGCGCATGCGCTGCATCACGAGCGGGTGCGTCGGCAGCGCGAACCCGTGCCCGATACGCTTGCTCTGGAGCAGCAGCGCGTCGTACAGGTTGCCGTCGACGGCCGTGCCCTTGTCGAGCGTCTCGCCGCAGTGGAAGAGGAAGGGGACGTCGAGCCCGAGCCGCGCGCACTCGGCCTGGAACTCGAGCAGCTCTGGTGCAAACGCGTGCAGCGGCTGGCCCTGTGCCTCCTCGCCCACCAGGTCAAAGCCGGCAATGTGCGCCGGCCACCGCTGCTTGAACTGCAGGCACTCGACCAGCGAGCACCGCACCTTGTCGCGCGCAAACGACCGCGGCGTGCAGTAGATAATCTTGACGCCCCCGAACCGGGGGTGCGCCGCCTTGAACGCCTCCACCTCGCCCACAATCAGCGCCACAATGCCCGCATTGTCCATTTGCGCCGTGCCCGCGTCGTTCCACACCTGGTTCGTCACCATAAAGTTGGGCCGGATCTCCGCGTACTGGATCCCGTCGTCCACCAGGTCCTGCAGAAAGAGCTGCGTGTACGTCCGGTACGCCGTCTCGTAGTTGAACAGGCCCTTCATCATGCGTGTCCGCCCATTGAACCGCGCCCACGCCCCGCCCGCCGTCTGCGCCGCATCGTACGCCTCCTCCGGCTGGAAGGCAAGCTTGCTCTCCAGCCACGCCATCGCCGTCTGCCCGACCGTCGCCTCGGGAAAGGCCGACAGAAAGTCGCGGAAGCGCATGTGCTGTCGCGCGTCTGCTGGATAGTCGGCCGCAAACACGTTGCCCGGCTTCAACTTGGACGCCGCCAGGATCGCAAATTGCATCTCCGCCCGGAAAAAGGTGGCCGGATCGCCCGCCACCAGCCGCACGTTGCTCGAAATGTACATGTTCTCCATCCCGGCCGCAATGCCCAGCAGCACCGACGGCGCCAGGCACGCGTTAAAGTGGATGTGCAGGTGCGCGCCCTTGGGCATCTGTCGCACCACGTCAAACAGCACCGTCTGCCGGATCAGGTCCACACTGGTCAGAAAGTGGTCGCCCGCAAACCGAGCGTGCTCCTGCCCGCCGTAGCCCACCGTCTTGGCCGCCCGGCCGTACACCTCCGTCGCATCGCGCTCCTTGATCGCCAGCAGCACCTCGTCCAGGATCCGCTCGGCCGCCGTCGCGCGCGCGCGCACCGCCGCCTCAAATGACAGAGCCGCCTCGTCCTGCTGCAAGCGCGCCCGTGCCGACTCGTACGCGTCCACGGCGGTCTTGAGCGCGCCGCTCACCTCCGTCGCCGACCCGCTCGACGCCACGTACTGCGTGTTGGACATGTCTGGTGGTGCAGTGGAGGGGGTAGTGGCGTGTCGTGATGTGCTCTTGCTCGTGCTCGTCCTGCGAATCTTTTGAAGCAGGCCGGACGCGCGTGCATCGCCCTCCTGCTTCTTATCCTTTTTGGACGTGAGAAACGACGTCAAGCACCGCAGCATGTGAACAGACGGAAGTTGTGTTGCCGTGTGATGCGCTCGTGGTGGTCGCTTGAGACAAACAAAGCCAGGCGACGGAGCTCGACTCAAGGATGCATGTGCAAAGCAAACAGACGCTCACGACAACGCGCAACTGTTCGCCTAGTGGGCTTGTGCCTTGCAAGAAGGCTGAGCGACCTTGCGTGCCCTCCCGAGGGGCTGTAAGGCGGCCTCAAAGAAGACAAAGTGCCACAGCAAATGGGTGTGCACCGCAAGCTGTGTGCGCGATGCACCAACGACGCTTAGTCAAGTGGCGCCTAATTAGCACAACGCCAGTCTGCCTCGCGCTTGGTTCGATTGGCTACAAGCCGGCAAACAAGCGGCAGCTCTCACCGTCGCACGAAACTGTTGTCGCTCTTCTCCCGCTTTGCTGTTGGTCTGCTGTTCCGTTGCCAAGCTGTGTGCTGGTAACGTGGCCAGGCGCAAAATCCAACGTCCAACGTGTTGGAGACCAACGTGTTGGAGTGGAAATCGACGGCCTAGAAGCGCGACTAGTTCTGATCAGCCGGACAACGTCGCCAGCACAGCCCACGCCCAACACAAGGCCCGCAAAGCCACTCGCCTTGTTTGTATAACCACAACACACTGTCCAACACACATTGTGTACTGCGTGACGCAAAGATACTATTCCCAAAATAGACAAAATGCTGCCAAAAACTGCTCAAGTCAAATCCAAATACACCAAAAATGCGAATCCCAAGATAGCATCCAAAATCAAAAATCAAACGCAATCAAACGCCACTGCTCTTGTCGTGCGCCTGGGCCTCCTTTCCTTCCTTCCCTTCCTTTCCCTCCTTGCCCTCCTTGCCCTCCTTGCCCTCCTTTCCTTCGTTTCCTTCCTTTCCATCACTCTCACCGAGCTGCAGCTTGCCAAAAATGTGCCGCACCTCGCGCATGTTCTCGTACTGCGCAGACACCGCCGTCGCGTTGCGCTCGTCTGCAAACGCCCGCACGCTCCGCAGCACCCCGCTGAAGCCTTCGCCGTTCGGCAGCCACCACTCCTCGGCGCTGGGGTCGCTCAGCAACTCCGCCACCCGCTGACGCGTCCCTATGGGGAAGATGTACCCCATCGTCTCAATCAGTGCAAACTTGCGCCGGATCCAGTTATGGTGCCGCTCGTCGCGCGGAAGGAAGAAGACCGCCATCGTCAGCTTCGACTGCGACATGAGGAGCGACCCCGGTGGGCTCGACGGCCACCGCTCCAGCTGCTCAAAGATCTGGCACACCCTGAGCGCCCGCTCCGCCAGCTTGGCCATGCCCGCCATCGCCGCCATGGCGGCGTCCGCTTCCTGGTCGTTCTCCGCCTCGGGCTTGACGTCGGGCTTGACGTCGGGCTTGATGTCGGGCGTGTCCGCCGGGGTCGCTTCCGCCGGGGTCGCTTCTGCCGAGGTCGCTGCCGCCGGGGTCGCTCCCGCCGGCGGCATCGCAAGCTGTGCCGCCTGCATCTCGTGTATCCCAGCAATCGAATCCCAGTCGCACGCCAGGATTGTATACGCAAACATCACCCCGTAGTACAGCGTACCCACCTGGTACGGGTCGACAATGTCGCTCTCTTCCAGCGGCTTGGCGTAGTAGCTGAAGTCCGTCACCAGCAGCGGATGCTGCGCGCTGCCCCCAGGGCTCGCCCCCATCTCTCCGCCCACCCCAATCTGGATGAGCCCGTCAAGCTTCTTTTTCCATTCCTCCAGTCCGTCTTGGATCCGCGCGTGCTCGCGCACAAACGCCTCGTCCGGTCGGAACGACGGAAATATTTCCATTCCGCCGCCGCCTCCCTCGTCGTTCCCGCCGGTCTCGTCCTTGACCCGCGCATACAGTATCGACATGTCGTACGAAAGTACCCGCAGGCTCGATGTGCACTCCTCGATCCGCAGGACAATATTGTTCGGGTCATGGGGGATGCCGGCTGCATACGTCTCGGCCATTGTCGTAAACCACGAGCGCGGAAGCTTCGTCTTGAACCCGCCCACCATGGCCACATAAATGTCGTACCGCGTGTACCAATGAAGCACCGCGCGTCCCACGGGCGATTGCATGACCGTCTCGGCCGTGAAATTGTCCGTCAGCATCTCCAGCGCCGCGCGTTGGTGGGCCATCACGTTGACCCAGTCGCCCAGGTACTCTTCAATCGTTGCCAGCTGCAGCACGGTTACCAGCGTTTCGATGCTATGCCGCTTTCTGCTCGTGAGAACTTTCAGGAGCAGCCGCACACTCTGGTCGTAGTATTTCAAATACTGCTGCAAACGGCCCCCTGGGTCTCGCAGCATGTGGTGATAGCTGACAAACGCGACCATGGCGTACAACAAGGGCTCGTAGTGGAGCGCAAGTCTGGGCAGCGTACTGTGAATGAACGAGTCGTAGTCGAGCACCATAAAGTAGTGAAAGTGCGTAATGTTCTCCGTAAAGTAGCGCAGGTAGAATTGGATGTCGGGCGCTAGGTGTGCCCAATCGGCGGGCTCCAGTGCCGGGGCCATGGGCGAATAAGAGGCATTCGGCTGCGCCTTTGGCTGGGTAGCCGTAGAGCTCCCACCTGTGCCCGTTGACGTTGCTGGCGATGATCCCTTGCCTTCCAACGACGGCGTTTCCGAGTCCTGGCGAGGCTGTCGAGGTGGATCTGGCGCCGCTACATTGCTGCGGGTGATCGGAGCAGGCGGTGACTGTGCTGTGCTTGCCTGTGGAGCAAGGAGGTTCGACTGGGCGTCATCTTCGTTCTCTTCTTTGATCGCAATGGCGCCGGCGTCGTCCGCGTCCTCTGGCTCGGTTTCGGCTTCTTCGTCGTCCATAATCGTTCCAAGCTTGCTTTCAATCTCGCGGCCGTGCTCGTTGTCCGACATGTCGTCATCAAACTCGTTGGATCCCGCAGGGCTCGCCTGCTGGCTAGGCAGTTGTGTGTTTCGGGTTGACCACGTTCCTGCTGCTGCTGCTGCTGCTGCTGCTGCTGCTGCCGCCGCCGCCGCTGCTGCTGCCGCTGCCGACTTCGTTGAGTTGGCTTCAGGGTAAACACAGTCCCGTTTTCCCTTTTTACAGCCTAAGTTGTGAGTAGATATTCGCAGAAACAGATATGGCAGATGGATAACGTACGATCGCACGTAGGCCGCGTCTCGTCGCACTTGATACGCCGGCTTCTGCACGTGTAGCATCCGGATCGTGTTCGCCGGTGCTTGGTATGCTCAATTCCAGCTGCTGACTTTCGGCGGTGGCGCTGGGATTTGTGCATATTGTACATCAGTGGCTCCGGGAAGCCAGTAAAGAATCCGAGGCTGGCATACTGGTTGGGTCCGGGATCGATGCCCATTGCGGGCATACCCATAACCATGGCCGGCTGCTGATAAAGATGTGGCGGTAGTGAAAGCGGCATGCCGGGCAATGTCTGCTGATGATGCGCATGGTGAACATGAGGAAATGGCGGGGGGGGCATGCCCAGTTGCTGGTGCATGTGCGGCGGGTAAGGCTGGGGCTGGGGTTGCTGGCCATGATGAGGATATTGAGGGAGTTGATGTTGAGCGTGCAGGTGCTGAAGATCATGTTGATGTTGTTGGCCATGTTGATACTGGTTTGGGAGCGGTTGCTGGAATTGCCCGTGAGGGTCAGTCATATGTAACTGTTGCGGGTAAGGATGTGCCATGGGCGGCGGCTGGTCTGCCACGACGCCGGACATGGACGTCAGGAACCGCTGGTAGTTCATGGCGGATGATGTTGGATGCAAAAGGCGGCTCCCGCTGTCTTATATCACGAATAAAGGAGTTGGGTTGTGGACCAGTGAGGGTCCTGGCTCGTCAGTCGATCCGTATGTGCGTGTATGGTAGTGTCGTGCTGGTCGTGGTGACACCTGCCAATGCCGACTCTCTAGTCAAAGGAGCCGGGGATAGAGGAGTCGTGAAGATGAGGGGCCGGACGTAGGATGCGTCAGGCTCTGGATAACCCGATCGAGGCAGCCAAGAAATGTAGACAGAGACCCCCGAGTCAGTAAACTGAAACCCGAATGCTCGCAAGAAAATGACAGGACGGAGTGACAGGATGGAGGAAGGAGAGAGCTAGGGCTGCGCAAATCCCATCGATGGTACTCCTCTGTTGCTTCTGTTAGCTCCCCAATGTTCTTCCAACTCGACCAGTGAGATCAGTGCAATATGGCGGCAAGAAGATCAATCCGCAGCTCGAAAGGGAGGTGTGTCGATATGTTGTTGTGTAGATGTAGCGAGGGTAGCGGACAATGGAGGGGAGACAGTAAGAGATCTGGAAAAGCAAGCCCGTCAGATGAAGACGCCACCTTGGACGGAAGAAACAGACATGCCAGCAGCAAGCTTTCAAGGGGCGGAGAGAGAAATGCCAAAGCAACACAAGATGGAAGGGTTGACACAAGTTCGTGGAAAGAAAGCATGACACACGGTATATTACAACCACGAGAAAACAGGGGAAGACGAGAGCAATCTTGGCCCTCGAAAAAACCCGTTGGACTTTAGGCGCGCAGACACAGCAGACATGGTGTATTTTTGTAGCCTTGTGCGGCGTCTGGGAAAGCCGCTCCGTCCGCTGTTCAGGGGGCTTCCTCGATCCGCCCATGCACCCAAGGTTAAGAAGTGGAGAGAGAGCCAAGGAAGTTGAAGAGAAGAAGAAATAGAAGAATAGACAATAGAAGAAAAATAGAAAACGGCTGGCAGGGGAGTACGAGCAATGTCGTGGCAAAGGACGGGAGAGTTGCAAAAAGGTGGAGAGCTGCTTGACCTCTGGTGGTGTATGGGGGTGAGGGGTGAAGTGGATAGTGGATGGAAGACGAATTTACTCCGTACGGAGTAGTGACTGAAATGATACTGGCGTCTAACTCCGTAAAGCGAGTGCGAGGAAACGTGGAAGTGATACAGGCGATCATATCGTGCTGGTATTAGTGTATAACAGCGCGGTTCTAAGACCGATATCGCAGGCAAACAGGTCAAAATGATTGCAAGTATTGCGTCGATGTGTTGCCCGTAGAGGGATCTGGTGGGCAAATATAGGGCATGAGGAAAGTATATGCTCGAGAATAGCAGTCTCCTGGTATGCTCATATGATGTAAATGATACTCCATGCTGTCATTGAAGGATTCTTCAGTGTGCAATAGGTCTTCGTCATGACGATCAGTCATGGGTAATCGTCGAGTAAGAATACCGCTGTACGTCGCCGATACGTGCAGTGGCTTGACTTTGAAAACCCTCACCGAGGTCACCCGCGGCACTCGGACAGTGCAGAAGGAGCGCATGAAGCAGGTAATAATGGATAACGCATGGTGGTATATGGGCTGGTATTTAGGGTATAGGAGGTGGACGGTGGATGACAGACGAACAAGCTGAGAAGGGCGGACGTGTGAGAAGATAGAGATGAACGAACCGTGGCAGGGTAACACCGGACGCACGGCCAAGCAGCCAAGGGTGAGAGGCCTATGGTCGAGCAAATGACAGACGAGCAGTCGCTAGAATGTCATGAAGTGTTAAAGTAAATAAATAGTAGTGCGGGCGCAGGGTGTGATTGCACAATGGCGGCGTGGCATTCGAGCCTTGCTGTTAACAACAGACGGCAGACTTGGTGTGGACGGTATCGTTGGAGGATGAGGATGCGGTGGTGATAGCTTATTGATACGTGCCGATCTGGATCGTCTCAAGCACGAATGAGCAGGGAGTCGTAAATTTAAAGGAACACGGTAGAACCTGCGAGTTGCGGCTAGGGTGGCGAGAACAAGAGGCGAGCCGTTGCGTGACGCGAGGCCCGAGCTGTCAGCGAGAGGTCAAAGTAAAAGAAAGAAAGGCAAGGTGAGAAGGATGGTAAAAAGGGGCAATGTGTCCTTGGGCAGCTTTCAGAAGTGGTCAAGGGGCCCTGCCAAATAAAGAAAGGGCGAAGATGAGACAGAGAAAGAGCTCGGCGGCAGATCTTGCCGTTGATACCTGCACTGGAGGGGGGTGACACAGAGATTTGCATTCGGCCAGAACGGAAGGAGACGAAACAAGAAGGAAGAGTGCAGGAGAGAGCGCAGGCACGGCCGAGCTGGAAAGGACAACGGAAGGTGCCGTGGGGAGAGATCCGCACGAAAAGATTTGTGGGAAGAGTGCCCATTACACGACCCATCTTTAGCCACGCAAGCTAAAATATACTGAACGAAGGCACGATCGTAGCTTCGAGTCTAAATTAACCTCGATCAATAGTCCAAGTACGCTAATCCGCCGTCCAATGCGAGGGTTTCCTCATGCCGAACAGAGACGACTGGTCAGGGGAAGTAAGAGGATACTTTCCGCCTTTTTGTCTTACTGTCACCTTTAATTTAGAAGTAAAACCCATCCATATGTCCATATAGAGAAGACGCTAAACAGTTTAGGCCAAGTGCGAGTCTAATAAACTAAAAGTCCTAAATAAATATAATTACTCCGTAGATCTACTCTGCAGAGCAAGACATTTCCAGCTCTGTCCAGCTTTCACCTTTGTAGCTCCCTCAGCTACCCAGTCTCTGGCTGGGTCTTGTGGGCTGTCTACTCCGTAGGCTAGGCAGATTGTCGAACATTTTTCACTTTCGAGGAGGCTAGCCAGTCAGCTTTGGGGTTTCAAGAATAATTTATATAAATTTTAAGATGTGTCAGCCTTCTCCAATCTCGCAGGATTCGTGCCAGCATGATCTGATTCTTGTCCAATCATTTGGGTCAATGTCGTTAACTATCGGATAGGCACGTCCAGCCTGTGGCGCTCATCGATCGCATGATTGCATCAAGCTAAGACCGAGTGGATGGACCAGTGGCTGAAGACTAAAGTAAGCACGGCGGTGCATCACTTAAGAATTATTAGCGGGGTGATGCCACGGAAGCCAAGGGCTTTGCATTTTACTCCGTAGTTTCTCAACCGCTCAATAAAGAACGGACGGAAGTTGTTTATGCCGTTACCCATGTCAACCCAGATCACCTAAAATACCAAGCAGCGGCATATGGCAGCCACAATTACTGGGTGTAACCCGGCGCCAATCGAGTGCGGTTTAACGAAACACTAAAGGTCTCACGTTAATGGCAGCTAAACTCTATCCGAAGCAGAAAATGCTGTCAATTCCAAACACGGTTTGCATCAACAGGGGTTCCGTCAATGTGACAGGTGCGGTGGCTACAAGGAGGAGGGCAAAAAGCACCACTGTGGCGTCAACCGTCTTGCAGTTGGGTTTCGGACGATCGTTGTAGGATGAAATTATTGAGAGTGCCGAAACACGGATCCCGGCCTCGGAGCTTCTCCCGACTTAGTAAGTGTACCCGCGATGCAATAAACTTATAACGAAGCAAAAGAGAAAAACGCACACAAAAAGCTTTTAAATATATAAAATATAACATGGCTCTCAGTCATTTCCCTTTTCGAATCGGACATCCTTGGCTGGGTGTCGTTCCGTGCCCTCCCAGTAATCCGTCGCTCCTGTGTAATTTAGTTCGCCCTTGATTTCTCGGAGGATGCACTTATCCCAGCGCCTGGGGACGATGGAGACAAACAACTGTAATATGAAACGCTTGACTCTGGAGATGAATATAAATTTAATTTAAACTTACAATGAGAACAAATACCAGTAAATATACTCCGTAAATATTTACATCTAAATATATGGAGTACGCCTAAACAATCGTGGTGAAACGGACAGTGGTCGCGACTCTTGTTGCTATAGCCAAACAAGTCAATATGTTTAGGTGATTCTTGAGTCTCGATGCGAGCATGATGCATGTATCGGTAAAATATATCCGATAGCCCCTCGATCTCCAGAGAGAAAATGCGAACGCGTAATCTTCAGACTACAGAGTACTCAGTAATGCAGAGACGTGGTCCGTGAGCAAAGGTGGGCTCGATGGTCCCCTCCCTTGGATCACGAACAGCGGCACCGCTGATCATTGCTGCCTGATAGCTCCGTTTAAAACTCGTCACCGGAAAGTGGCAGAACAGCCTTCTTCTCCTGCATCTGTGTGGTGTGAAGTCTCGTACGGGCAGCAACAACGAGACTCTTTCCAAAGCACTGTAAATAAATATATACTGTTTACGAATAGTTATGAACAAAGGGAGCCAGTGGGGACCAAACACGGTTGGAATGGAAGCCTTGAGAGCCGGATGTGCTGCGCTATGTAGCCTAACTTCTTGGTATTGGCAAAAAGACCAGCTTCGTCGATCTCTCGGTTTTGGGATGTGGGGTTGTAAAGTTTTCGTAAGCAGTAACTCTGTAAATTTAGAGAACACGGAGTAAATATAGTCCCGCGGCCCCTCAAGTTTGAGATCAGATTATGCCAAAGAAGAGAGGCAAATGGGCAGAGAAGTGCAAATGCAAATGGAAATTATAGCTGGCGATCGAAAAAGAGGCATGCTAGCCACGAATGGAAAATATGATATGGAACGGGAAATGGAAGAAATCCGGCGTTTGCCGTCATGCTGGCTGTTTGCCAAGATATGCCACCGACACATAAATATACGAATTTTGGAGAGACGTGTCAAGCAAAGCAAAAGAATTGGAGAACGCGACAATGCATACCAGTGTTCCCGATACCTGGCAGTTGTTGACTTGTCAAAAAAATTAAGTGCAACGGCAAAAAGACCGTGCAGCCCATCCGTGTCCTGTAACAGATTGCTACCCACAACGCCCCAGTTCAAATCGCATCATTTTGCTACTTTTGCAGTCATGCCTTACAGAGTATATTTATATTCTAAACATATTCTATGCCGTCGATGTGTGTCGTCCGAGCAAGTTCGGATGGGACGGACGACGCCCTCAACGATTGCGGTTGGCCTTTACGATCCACGACTGGCGAAACTATAATAGCTTGCTGGCTGCCTGGAACGGGGCTTCACGCTTGCCATTTCCGGCCATGCAGTCAAGTCACTCTTTGCTCCGTATATTTACTCTGCGTTGCCCTTTATATTTGTATTTATTGGCCATCGACGATCACGCAGAAGAACGACCAAAAGAGAAAGGATGTGCTGAAATGCGCCGATTAGTTATGCAGAGCCGCTTTCTGAAACCAACTGGAGCGGGACACGGAAGAAAAAAATGATTAGTTTTAGAACGCGGAAAAATACGAAAATGGTACGTTTATGCTGGATATTCTGCCATATAAAAACATATAACTAGTCCAGCTACGGATAAATACAAATGCAGGCATGTGACGAGAGTCGTCATCACAAGCTATCAAACGGGTAACACAAGCCGAGCAGACAGGGGTGCAGGACGATGGAAGATTCAAAGGACTCGTCAGCTCGTGCCAGGGTCCGGAGTCGCTCCTAAGTTGTAGCTTTGTATTTGTATATTTATATCAATACTCCGTACGTCCTAGAAAAGTCTCCCTACGCGGAGAGTTTCATTTGCAGGTAAATTTATATTGAACAGCTGTTTCGAAACTAGAGGAGAAGATGTGCTTCGGATGTAGGTACCGGACGACACAAATTTGCTAAGGACCGGCCCAAATCGCGGCCGGCCCTGCACCGAGATGCGAAGTCATCGATCCTTGGATACAAATGCGTTAGTCCAACAAGTCTAGACGTACGGAGCGCCTGACCGACGCGTAAATGCGGACAAAGGCTGTCAGAAACAAAACCATCAGCCAACTGCATATAGTGCAACCTTAAATCAAGAAGTGCAGCGATATGCCAAAAGACGGCACCGGCGACGTCTGGATCGACACAGTGCATAAATACTCTCTTCCGATGTTTATTAAAAATCAGCGCCCAGCGACTAGTCGCGAGAAGAGGAAGAACAAAACACCAACCGGGCTAGCGCTATTTATTCGTGACTGCATGATATCTTCGGGCTGCATAAATTATATTAATAAAAATACGTGGCCAGCATGGCTAGTTTGTTTTTATTAGTCCACGGCCGGTCCGTCTCGGTCCTCTGAATATAGAACAATCAACAAGACAAATGTCAGCTAATGGGGCCAACGACGATTCCGTCCAAACCCCGAAGACATTTGTCTGATTTGTGTAACTGTGTACACGTCGATGTTTGTATATTTACGTTTGTGAGGTCACTGTGGTCCTGTACAGTATATTTACAGTATATACAGATTGATCGAATGGTGAAGCCTAGTATCTCAAACTACTATCGTGAGCGTGCAGAGTTTTCTATAAATATCCGTAGGGGCCATGCGGAGCATGCCACCTATGATTGGCCCATTTACGATCACGTGCTGAAATACCCCGCATACACGTGACAAGGATTGAACGCTTCTGCCTGCAACGTCGAACAATAACGGTAATTACCGGTGTTTTACTCCGTATTCCGTAGAGCTGTGTCATTCTGGTCGTGCTATGATAGTATACGGAGTATTAATATCTACCGATATCGTATGTTTTTTGCTTCTCGAAGCACCTGGACCACAGTCTCTATATATGTGCCGACCATTATTGCCCAATGCTTCAGTGTCGCCCCCATTGGCCGGCGATTGTCCGGAGCGACGAATGCTCACGAAAATTGAAATGACAGTCTTTGACAGCCGACGCGATTCTCTGTTCCGGCAGCCGCAAGCCGTTTCGTCCAAAATCTCTCAACCTTGGACGACCTTGGCTTTGTGACTAAATATATGCAGCCACTGTCTCTTTTGAAAGTCGGTGACAAGGGACTATGCACTCAGCTCTACCGACAATCCTCATCGACATGCACTCAACTCTACCGACAATCCTCATTCGTGCTCCTACGAATTGAACTGCAAAGTATTTGTTCCGTCTGATCTTGCCACTCCCCCTTTCTTCCAGCGGCTATTGTATCAGTGGCAAGTACGGAGTACTTCGTACTCTGTATGGAGAAGCTATATCACGGCATGTGTTATAGACCGGGTCTCGGGTCTCGTACGAAAAAGTCAGCAACGCAGCGCCTTCATGACTCCTACGGAGTATTCCCTTGCACAGCGTGACAATGGTACAATTCTGTGTCTAAATATACTGCTGGTACAGTAGGACTTGGGATCGGGGCTCTTGGGACTGCCGTTTTTCGGGCTTGGCTGTGTCTGTAAATATACACCTGCGCCTGATGCTGATGCTAGTTGCATCGTCTCCCACCCATCTCGTATTTCTCGTTTCTAGGACGTCTCTCACAATAGACTTGAAGGAGGAAAATGTCTGACTGCACCTTCTTCTGCAATGGTTCCCCTTGGGTAGCATCAAGGGCCGTCTTACTGGGTTCCACTTGTGATGTGCCAATCGACGTCTGCCCACGTTGACATTGTCTCGCCGTTGAGCGAATTTGGCAAAAGCGTGCGCAAGGTCTGGCCTGACTCCTGCACCAACGGGCATGCATGTATAATTCGCCCGCGCATATGTCGCCCAATGAGCATCGTACGGCAATCGCCGCGGAGGTGACTGTATATTTAAATATATATTTACGGACAAATGTAATTTATATCGAAACACCACGGATAGAGACCCAAATGCAGATGTGCCACGCGCTGGCATCCGAGAAGGATCGTCCACGATGCAACGTATAATGGTGTGGCCGCCGGTGATACAAACAGCTCGAAGAAGGGTGCTGGCCATGATGAACCACAAAGTGCGATGCTCATATTTACTGTAAATTTATTTCTATCTTAAGTGGCACGGTACGCCCCCCGGCCACCTGCGTTTCCACAGAGTTTCGTTTTCGGCTTGTGACGAACTCCGTATATCGCTTTATTTGACGTTGTGTAATAGGACTTTCGGAATAAAAAAGGCTGCGGCTTGGCTGAAAAGACGACTTGGGGTAATGGATGAATACTCCGTACAGATACGTTTGCAATATATGGAATCTTCGCCCAAGGGCCCTGCCGTTCGGAAGCTCTCGTTTGAAAATTTAAGCAAGTTTGCTTCACATGTTTTCACCAATAAAAGAGTGTGTCGTATGGATAAAAACAGCATGACTTTAGAGATCAACTAAACAACGAGGAACGGATTGATTACCATTGTCATGACTGACAAGAAGAAATGGGGCCTGTCGTTGGAATCACGTGACCACGAAACAATGGACTCCTGCCACTGTTTCACAACCACGTTTCGACATCGGCCTCGTGTTTCGCGACAGATGCACGTCGCCCGGCGTTCCACAGGCGCACCATATCCAGGGGCACGAGTTTGAGCCGCGCATCGCCACGAGACGTTTTGAAGGACACGCGAATCCGAGGGCCCGTTCTGTTGATCGTTTCTCGACTTTTGCGTCAGTGGACCGAGTGACGCAGCGCGTCTCCTTGTCCGTACGGCTGCATCTCTTCATCTCGTCCACGATTGATACGCTACCAACGACCACTGACCACTGAGCTTCGGGCATGGCCCTGTGAGCCCTTTACACTAAGTTACACTACAAAGAAGGAGCCATGGACACGCCCGTGCCTGCCGCGACGTCCATGCCGAAACCGGAGCCGGAACCGGTGCTGGCCGTGCTGGCGGCCATGGTGACGGACCCAGCGACACTGGTCGTGCTGCTGGCGACGGTGCTTGGCTTTTTGCTGCCGATGCTGTGGATCTACCCACCGGTGGCGCCGCGGCCGAGCGACCTGCTGCGCGAGACGCACTCGAAACTGGGCGTCGGCTGGGAACGGATCTCGGAGCCGAACAAGAAGGCCGACGAGACGGACAAGGGCGTGATCAACAGCCTGTGGGTGTACCCCATCAAGTCGTGCGCGGGCATCCGTGTTCGACGCAGCCGCGTGATGCCGGTGGGCTTCGAGTTTGACCGGCTGTTTACCTTTGCACAGCTCAAGTCGCCGTTCCCGGCGGCCGCGGGCGAGACGGTTGGCGGCATCGACATTGTCGCGCCGGAAGAGCCGCAAAAGGAGGAGGGCGGCGACGGCGACGGCGGCGACGACGGCGAGGACCTCGAGCAGTGGGACTTTATCACGCAGCGGCAGTATCCGCTGCTCGCGTCGCTGCAGGTCGAGCTGTGGCAGCCAGACCGCGCCAAGGTGCAGCACGCACAGACGCGTATGCGCGCCGACGACCGTGCCGAGCGGCAGGCGTCGATGCGCGAGTCGTTTGTCGTCGTGCGCTACCCATGGACGCCCGACGGCTGGGCCGGTCGCTGGGCGTGGCTGGCCGCGAAACTGGCGCGTGGCTGGCGCGCGATTCCCGAAGAGGAAGTCGTGCTCGCGGCGTCCCTGCCCGACCCCGCTTCGCCCCAGAGCAAGTACGCGCGTGTACGCGTCTGGCGCGACAATCTGCGTGCGTTTGACATGTCGGCCGAGCTGCCGCGCTCGCTGCAGCTGTACCTGGGCGTCAGCAACCGGCTGGGCCTGCTGCGCATCGACCCCGGCCACCTGCGCGAAATCTTCCGCAACGCACCACGCGCCGACGAGGCCGGCTACCAGCCCGTCACCGGCTTCCAGGACGCATACCCCGTGCACTTGCTGAGCCGAAGCAGCGTGCGTGCGCTCGAGACCGTCACCCAGCTCGACGACACGTTGCCGGACCTCGACGAACGCCGCTTCCGCGCCAACATTGTCGTCGACGGTCTCGACGCGTACGACGAGGACGACTGGCGCATGGTCGTCTTCCGTCCGCAGCCGAGCGCCGCGTCCTACCTCGACGAGGCCAGGTTCCATGTCTGCGCACGCTGCGTTCGCTGCATCATGCCCAACATCCACCCCGACACCGGCGACAAGCACGCGCGCGAGCCCGACTATGCCATGCGCAAGTTCCGCGACATTGACGTCGGTCTGCCCCGCTGGGGATGCCTGGGCATGCAATTGACGCCCTCCTTTCCCAGCACCGACAACCCGGATCTCATGGAGCTCGTCCTCGAGGAGGGCATGTCCGTCGACGTTTTGCAAAAAGGTGCGCACCGGTACATTCGGATATGACACTTGAAGTACAGGAATGCAGTGATATAGAACAGATGGACGTAAACCCGTGAAAACACCGTATATGCCAAAACAGTACCCAAAACCAGCCATGCAGACGAAAAAGACGAAAAACGAAACGAGACGAAAAACGAAACGAGACGAAACGAGAGAAGCTACCGCAGATCGGCCGGCGTCAGCGCCTGCACCATGCTCGTGCCCTCGCTGAAGCGTGTCCGGAAGATGCGGTTCGCGTTTTGGAACATGCCGTCCTTGAGCGACACGACAATAAACTGCGAGCCCTTGAAGCGCGTCTTGATCAGACGGCCAATGTTTTGCGTGTGCGACAGGTCCAGCGCCGCGTCCACCTCGTCCAGGATGTACATGGGCGCCGGCTTGAACTGCAGCAGCGCCATAATCAGTGACAGCGCAATCAGCGAGCGCTGTCCGCCACTCAGCTCCGTCAGGCTCTGCTTCCACACCTTGCCCAGGCAGACCTTGACCTCCAGGCCGTCGCTAATGGCCTTGCCCTCGGGCGGGTCCAGCTTGGCAAAGCTGCCGCCGGGCAGCAGCTCCGAGAAGATTTGTCCAAAGTCGGCATTCACCTTGGTCCACGTCTCGTGCAGCGCCTTGTGCTTGTACTCGTCCAGGCTGACAATGGTCTCCTCAATCTTGCGCTTGTCGCGGATCACCGTCCTCATCATGTGCTTGAGGGCGACCTCCTTCTTCTCGACGCTGTCAATCATGTTCATCACCTTGGGGTTGATCTTCTTCTTCATCCCGCTGTGCCGCTCCTCCAGGTTGCGAAGCGTCGCTCGGCACTCGGCAATGTCCTGCTGCTGAAAGTCGTACGCCGACCCGGGCCGCCCAAACTTGTCCTTTTCGTCGGCGATCCACTCGTGTCGCCGCTCCAGGTCCGCGGCTTCCCTCTGCGCCGACTGCGTGTCCTTGTGGAAGCGCTCAATGGTGTGCGCCAGCTTCTGCAGCTCCAGGCCCTCCTCGGCGATCCGGGCATTCTTGTGCCGTGTCGCCTCGTCCAGCGCCCGCAGCTCGCCGTCAAAAATGTTGAGCTTGGCGCGCTCGTCGGTGAGATCCGCCTGGGCTGCGTCGTGCAGATCCTGGACCGCCTCGCGCTGCGTCTCGAGCTCGGCAATCTCGTCTTGCTGCGCCTTCATCGCGGCGTCAATCTCGTGCAGCTGCTCGCGCGCGCTCGCCAGGTCGCCGGCCACCTGCTCCGAGTCCAGCTGTGCGCCCTGCAGCTCTTTTTGCAGCGTCCGCACGGCCGTCTGGTTCTGGGCCAGCGCCGCGCGCAGCGTGTCCAGTGTCGCCTGCAGCTCCACGAGCTTGCCGTCCTTGTTGTCGTCAAAGTCCTTCATGTCCTTTTCGATGCGTCGAATGTCCGCGCTCGCCTCGGCCTGCCGTCCCTTGGCCTCGGCCGAGTCCGCCCGGAGCTGCACAATCTGCTCCTTCATCTTCTCGACTTCCTGGATGATGGACGACGACGAGTTGCTGCCAATCTGCTCCTCCGCCAGCTTGATCTCGTGCGACTTGAGATCCAAGTCACGCTTGATCGCGCGCGCCCGGTCCAGCTTCGTCTTCTCGCTCGCAATCCTGTGCTGCACGACCGCCAGCTGCGCCTCCGACTCCTTGAGCCGGCGGTTGATGTCGTTGAGCTTCTGCAGCGTGACCAGCACGCCGCTCGAGTTGGGCGCGCTGCCGCCCGACAGCGTGCCCGACGGGTCGTAGGCATCGCCCTCGAGTGTGATGCTGCGCATCCGCACGTTGGGATCAAAGGTGACGCGCTTGGCCGTCTCGGCATCGGCGCAAATCAGCGTGTTGCCAAAGACGTACTCCATGGCCGCCGACACCTGGCTGTCGTAGCCGACGAGCGACAGCGCGAGGTTGACCTTGCCGGGCGCAATCTGCTGCGCCGTCGCCACCGTCTGTGCCTGTGCCTTGAAGGCCGAGATCTTGTTCAGGGGAATGATGGTGACGCGCTTGCGAAGCTTGCCGCCCTGCAGCAGCTGGGTGCCGGTGACCTCGGTGTCGACGACGACGTTGTACAGACGGCCGCCGGCGCAAATCTCCAGGGCCGTGCCGGCCGACGTGTGCTTCTCGTCCAGCGAAAAGAGCTGCGCGACCAGACCCTTGACCTTGGACCGGTCGAAGCCCTTGACGGGGTCCGCGTAGTTAAAGTCAATGTTGGCCACCTTGCGCCGGAGCACGTCCGACTGCTGCCGCAGCTCGCGCACCGTCTGCTGCAGGCCCGACTCCTGCCTGTACATGTCCTCCTCGGCGCCCGGGCTGAAGCCGAGCGTGCCGAGCTCAGCCTCGAGCTTCTGTGCCTGTGCCTTGAGACCCTCGAGGCCGCGCAAGAGGTCGGCATTCTGCGCCTTGGCCTTTTTCGCGCGCGGCTCCTCCTCCTTGATGCGCTTCTCCAGGTGCGCAATCTTGATCTTGGCCTGCTCCTGCTCGGTGACGGCGGCCGTGGCGCGGTTCCGGGCATCCTGCAGCTGGCCCTGGTAGCCGTTCTCCTGTCCCTCCTTGGACGCGACACCGGTTTGCAGTGTCTGCAGAAGCTCCTCCTTGGTCTCGGCGTCTGCCTTTTGCCTCTCGAGGTCCTCCTTGGCGGCGTCGAACTTGGCGCGGATCTGGTCGAGGGCGCCCGTCTTGTCCCGGAGCGCAGCCTCGAGCTCGGCGACACTCTTCTCGCCCGCCGCGCGGCGCTCCTGCTCCTCGACCGTGCTCGAGCGCTTGAGGTCCATGACGGTGGCGAGGCGGACGAGCTCGTTGGCGTGCTTCTTGACCGACGCCTCGAGGGCCTGGGCCTTGGCCCCCTTTTTCAGCTCCATTTCGCGCTGCACACGGATCCGCTCGGCGTCTTCCTCGAGATGGGCCAGCTCGCTCCGGAGGCGCGCGGCGGAGTCTTCGAGGTCGCGCTGGCGCTGCTTCTTGGCTTCGAGGTCGGCGGACGACTGCTGCAGGCGCTGCTGGTAGCGGACGTAGTCGTGGGCGGCCACAATGCGCGTCAGGCGTTCGAGGTCGGTTTGCGTCTGCTGGAAATCGAGAAAGGCACGCTTCTCGGTGCGCAGCTTTTCCAGCTTGGGCTCAATCTCGTCGTGCAGGAGCTCGGTAATCTCCTGCAGCTTCATCTCCTTCTTGGCCATTGTCTTGAGCGCCTTGTCGCGGCGGTCTTCAAACATGCGCGTGCCGGCAGCTTCCTCGATCATGGCGAGGATCTCGACGGCCTTCATGTTGAGGACCTTGGTGATGCGGCCCTGCATGATGAGGAAGTTGGGGTTGTTGATGTTGAGCTGGACGGACTGGAAGAGGTTCTGGACGGTCTGCTGCTGTGCGCGGTGGCCGTTGATCAGGTACTTGGAGGTTCCGCCGAGGACGATCTGGCGCGTCACGCTAATGGTGGCATACTCTTCGAAGCCAATGGGCGACTTTTTCTTGTCGCTGTTGTCAAAGACGATGGTGACGCTGGCCTTGGTGACACCTGCCTGGCCGCGCTTGTAGATGAGGTCCTGTCGGTTAGAGCGGTGCACGGTCACGACGGAGACGGAAACTGAGACGGAAAGCCGGCGCACCTGAAGGTTCTGCGCGCGAACTGTGGTCATGTTTGTGATGCCGAGAACGAAGCAGATGGCGTCCAGGATGTTGGACTTGCCACTCCCATTCAGGCCGGTGATGGAGTTGAAGCTGTCGTCCCTGTCGGTCAGCATGCGCTCAAAGGCTCAAACGAGTCGAACCGGCGTACCATCCTGAAATCACCGTTCGGACGGCATACGACTTGAAGCCCTGTCGCACTGTCAGTATGCTGTGGTGTCTATAAAGGGCACACCGCTCGATGGCCCAAAACTCACGTCGATGATAATCTCTGTGACTCTCATGGTCGGTTGCGCGTGTGCGTCGACGTGCCGTTATCGGTTCGTGATGTCGTCCGGCAGCCAGTGAGGGGTGGCTCAATTTAGCAATAGGACGCGTCGCGATGGTTATGTAAACAAGGGGTAGCGGCGCGGGGAACGCGTTGCAAACACCTGATAGTAGCTGGGGCAACAGAGCGGTCCACTCAACGTGACATATCATGTGACTCTGTCTGCCTGTCGGTAATATAAAGTAATTTATAGTTGAATATCTTATCGATAAGCATACCCACTGAAAATTTCCTCCATTGACCGTCAGTGGGGCCCATAATAATGAAAAATGTGCCTCCAAAAGCTGCAAGATCTCTCGGCTTCCTACACTCTGCATCATTCACGCCACAACCAGTGATTGATTGATTGAACCTGTCGACCTGGTCCTGCTTTTATTGCAGCACACGATCATCTTCACGACACCATGTTCCGCACCACTGTGATGCGTGCCGCCCGGCTGCCCCGGGCGGTGTCCGTGTCGAGCTCGCTTGCGTCGGGCGCCCGCCTGGCCGTGCTGCGGTCGGGCGCTGCGCCGGTGCAGGCGGCGATGCAGCCCATGGCCGGCCGCGCGGTGCCGATGCTGAGCACGATTGCGCGTTTCCGCCGCAGCTACTCGACCGAGGTCGAGACGGAGGAGGATGCCGGTCTGGTGACCAAGTTTGCCGACCTGACGTCGCTGGGCGTGCACCCCAACGTCATTGACGGCCTGGTCCGCGGCATGGGCTACACGGACATGACGGCCGTGCAGTCCAAGTCGATTGTCCCCGCGCTGGCGGGCAAGGACGTGTATGTTTTTTCTTTCCTTTTTTCGATTTTTTTCTCTCTTTTTCGTACTAACAAACCAGTGTTGCTCAGGCCAAGACGGGCACGGGCAAGACGCTGGCGTTTCTGATCCCGCTGATTCAGCGAATCATCAATGACAACCCCGAGCTGAGCGCGCGCAGCCCGACGCGTGCCAGCCCCGATGACATCCGGGCCATTATCATGTCGCCGACGCGCGAGCTGGCGGAGCAGATTGGCAAGGAGGCACGCAAGGTGGTGCAGGGCACGGGCCTGATTGTGCAGACGGCGGTGGGCGGCACGCAGAAGAACCGGATGCTGCAGGAGCTGCGGTACCGCGGGTGCCACATTCTTGTGGCGACGCCCGGCCGCCTCAACGACCTTCTGTCGTCGCGCGAGATTGCGGCTCCGCGACTGGCGGCCTTGGTGCTGGACGAGGCGGACCGCATGCTGGACGTTGGTTTCTCGCGCGAGCTGGAGCAGATTGTCAGCTACCTGCCGAACCGCAAGGAGGTGCCGCGTCAGACGCTCATGTTCTCGGCGACGGTGCCGCGCGACGTCATCTCGCTGGCGCGCACGTACATTGACGGCAAGAACTTTGAGTTTGTGCAGACGGTCGACCCCAACGAGGCGCTGACGCACGAGCGCATCCCGCAAAACGTCGTGACGACGCGCGGCTACGAGAACATTTACCCGGCCATCCTGGAGCTGATTGAGCGCGAGGTGCAGGCGTGCAAGGAGGACCCGACCAAGGCGCCCTTTAAGCCGATCCTTTTCCTGCCGACGACGCACATGGTTCGCCTGACGACGGGCGTGTTCAACGAGCTGCGCCGCCACCACCCGGCGGTGCCGACCGTGTACAGCATCCACTCGAAGCTGACGCAGGGCGGCCGGACGCACGCGGCCGAGAGCTTCCGTCGCGAAAAGTCGGCGGTGCTCGTGTCGTCGGATGTGACGGCGCGCGGCATGGACTTTCCGGGCGTGACACACGTCATCCAGGTCGGCGTGCCGCCGGACCGGGAGCAGTACGTGCACCGCCTGGGCCGCACCGGCCGTGCCGGCAAGGACGGCGAGGGCTGGGTCATTGCGGCCGAGTCGGAGCTCAACGCGCTGCGCCGCGTCTTGGTGGACCTGCCCATTAAGCGCCGCGACGACCTGGCGTCTGCGACCTTTGACTTTGCGCACCGCGACAGCCCCGACGCGCCCAAGCACGTGCAGTCGGTGACCACGGTCATGAAGGACGCGCCGGGCGCGCTGCTGGCCGAGACGTACATGAGCCTCTTTGGCGGCCCCGCGCTCGGTCGCTCGCTCGATGCGCTCGCCGAGGCGCTCAGCGACTGGGCCGTCAAGGGCTGGGGCTGGGACTCGGCGCCCGCCATGACGCGTCTCAAGGCCCAGCGCATCGGCGTCGGCCGCTCGCGCGCCATCAACTTTGGCGAGGACCCGCCGCAGATTACGCAGGGCAAGCGCAACTTTGGCAACGCCGACGAGTACGCGCAGAACCGTGATGGCGGCCGTGGTGGTTTCGGCGGCCGTGACGGTGGTCGCGGCTTTGGTGGTGGCGGCTTTGGTGGCCGTGGCGGCGGTGGCCGTGATGGTGGTCGCGGCTTTGGCGGCCGTGACGGTGGGTTTGGCGGTCGTGGCGGTGGCGGCGGTTTCGGTGGTCGTGGCGGCGGCGGTGGCGGCGGTTTCGGCGGTCGTGGCGGCGGTGGCGGCGGTTTCGGTGGCCGTGACGGCGGCCGCGGTTTCGGTGGCCGTGACGGTGGCCGTGGCGGCGGTCGTGACGGTGGCCGCGGCGGTGGCCGTGGTTTTGGCGGCCGTGATGGCGGCCGTGACAGTGGTCCGCGTGCCTCGTTCTAAGCGGGTCCCGTGCGGGCCGCTCCTTCTTTCTGCCGCGGCCGTTTCTCGTTTCTCAGCTCATGCGTCTCATGTGTCTCCTGCAACGGCCGCGGCCTGTACGACTACGACCGGCCGCTGTTTTGACCTCGTCTGCTTTTGTTTTCTGTACATAGAGTGCACATGTGGCTTGACAAAAGGGGTATGATAGACCTTGCAGCGCCGGGGTCCTGGGTTTTCGGTTTGAGGTTCTTTTGAGTTTTTGGGCTGTTTCTGTCTGGCTGTAACGTCTACTGTTTACGATCACCTCTCCTGTTTGTCTTTGCATATCGGTTATGCGGTTCGGCGTTTTCCGCTGCTCGCGGATCAATCTCAACTTTTCATCTAGACATTGCATGAAGTCCAGTAGAGTGAGGTTGGGTAATGCAGCCGCCACGACGTTTCGGCTGATTAATCAGCCCCACCGATTTCACATGCTTCTTCAGTGCCTTTACGCACGCCAAAACAGGCTTGTAACGCCTCTATTCCTTCTTTTCTCTTTAATTCTTTCTAACCTGTCACCGACCCTGCACCATCCTGTCTATCTGGTTCCGAGCTGAACCTGCGCCTGTTTCTTGCAGCTGATTGGCAGCATTTCTCAGCTCTTATCGCCCTCTGGTTCGACGTTTGAGACGTCGTCCGTGGTCGGTTAGACGCAAGACTTGACATTTGACGACACCGTTTGACACCATCCTTTAGCCACACTTGATCGTCTCTGGATCAGCAGCAGCGAGTTGACTCAGTCTAGCGCTTTTACCTTCCTCCTCGGCATCCTCGCCTCGTATCTTATCGCCTACGAATCTCGACGTCATCTTTGCCATTTGTCACCACTCTGGTCACCTTCTTCCATCCCACGCGCCACAACCGCAATGGTGGCCCCGTGCCCCGAAGAGTCGCGTCACCACCTGCGCTCCCAGTCGCTCCCCCAGTCGCTGCCCCAGTCGCTGCCTCTGGACCAGGCCTCGTCCCTTTCGCTACCACAGACGCCTCCGCGCCAGCGACGCTCCGACGACATGCCATCGCTGCTC
This sequence comes from Ophiostoma populinum, assembly GCA_029298855.1. Classification (NCBI taxonomy): domain Eukaryota; kingdom Fungi; phylum Ascomycota; class Sordariomycetes; order Ophiostomatales; family Ophiostomataceae; genus Ophiostoma; species Ophiostoma populinum. The sequence goes on along the minus strand of JANSLU010000008.1, from coordinate 1,720,550 downwards.
ATGTCGGCGCTGCCGGCGTCCATCCAGTCGCGTATCCCCAAGATCCCGTCGCTGCGCCGCGCCGTCAACGTCGGCACGTCGTCGCCACGGCTATTTGCCTCGACGGCCTCGACGGCCTCGACGGCCACGCTCGCCTCGTCCGACACATCGTCGCCCGCCCTCACTGCCTCGCCGCCATCGTCTGCGTGCTCGTCGCCGCCGTCGTCGCGCCCGTCAACGTCTGCAGGCATGCACACCCGCTCAAGCAGCTCCAAGGACACGGTCGACCTCGGTCTCGTCGTCGCGACGCCCCGGATTGCCGTCGAACCCCCCGCGTCCGACGTCAACTGGAAATACGCCCAGAGTGGTAGGTCCATCTTTTGACTTTTGACTTTTGAGATTTGAGAGAAAACGTGTCTAACTCTAGGCTTCCGGAGTCTGCAGAGCGCACTACGGGAGGCGGGCGACCACGACCGCCTCCCCGAGCTCGAGCGTCAAATGTACGTCGAGAGCATCGCGTACCTGCTGCGCGGCCTGCCCGCCGACCTGCAGGACGCCGAGCTGAGCCAGCTGCGCACCGCCGCCCCCGAGGGTCTTCTCGCCGTGCCGGGACTCGGCCTGTCGCCGTCGTCGTTGGCATCGCTCTCGCTCGAGCAGCAGCTGGCCCTGCAGCAGCCCCTGTCGTCGGCGGACATGCACAGGCGCACGCCCGGCAAAACACGCTCGCTGCCGCACGTCGCGACACACTGGTGCGTCACCAAGACGTACGAGCTCGTGCTCATCGTCATCCCGCTCGTCGTCGAGCTCGTGCGCTGGGCCATTGAGATGGAGCGCAAGTACCACGTGCCCGAGGCCGTGCTGACGTTTGCCACGGCGCTGTTTCTCTCTGCCTACCGAAACGCCGCCGAGCTGTACGTGGCCGTCTGCAGCATGGGCGACGGCAGCGTCGGCCGAGCGCTCGACGACGGTACGGCCTATCTCGCCAACGGCGTCGTCTCGGGTTTTCGAGAAGCCGTGCTCGACGTGGCCCGCGGGCAGCAGTAACTCGCGTTCTCTTACTTCACCGCGAGCATCTCTTTTTTGTTTTTTATGATATCATTGCGTCGCGTACTGGTCCTCCAGCTATTTGGACATTTGGAACTTGGTTTGGTTTGGTTTGCTTTTACTTTCGTTTCTTTGCTTTTGGCGTTGGGCCGGTTGGATACACTAGTACGATAGACACGAGTCACGACAGCTCGATAGGACAGCTTACATGAACAATATACACTGATTTTATACAACTACCAATAACGGTCTCAATCTTGTGGACGGCGATAGGTCGCACGAAACTCTTGCAACGTGTTTGTATCAGCGAATGCAGGAAACTCGGTGAGTAAATATCTATATGCATAACAAGAGGTTCACGCCGTAAATATTTATTAAACTGAGCAATGGACGGGCAAGCTCCCAGCCCCGTGCATTCTCAATCCACATCGCTGCTAGTTGTCCACTGGCCCCACAGGCCGCGCTGCCCGTTGTGCTATTCCAGCGCGGTTTCGGCCCCCAGGCGCTGCCTAGCGCTAAAAGCGACCCAATGGCGCTATCCGCGTCATGGCAGGCACCACCAGGACGGAGAAGCGGGATGCTCCTGCATGCTGCGCTGCACCACACCGGTCCTCCCTTCCCTGCATCCATCCAGCCAGCCAGCCAGCCAGCGCCAGCAAGAGCGAGCCTCCTGCATCCTGCCACCTCGCCGTCTTGCATCGCAGCCGTGCAGACCGCTTTGCCCCTCTTGGCTCCTGGTTTCTGTCCTTTTGCTTCTGTCTCTCGACAACGTGCGCGACCCGCGCCGACAACGAAGACGCGAGTGGCAAAGTACATGGCGTCGTGCCTGCGATTTCTTTGTCGACAAAGATACAAGCCCCAATCAGTGCAACCGTCACGTTCGAGCCTCACTACCTTTGTATTTGACATCGTTTTACCGTCACGTTTCGAGCCTCACTACCTTTGTATTTGACATTGTTTTACTTGATTGCCACGGGCTTCCTCCAACCTTTGCAACTCGACACTGCTCTGGCGCTGCAGAACGGTATTTGCTCCATACGCTGCTGCCCCTCCAGCAGCTCCCTTCGGCAACTCCCCTGGAAGATCGCCAGGCCCCAACCATTTCATATCGCCTGGGCAGCGGCATTGCTACGCTTGACACAACGAACGACCAACAGCGAACAAGGACACCTACGCGACGACACTGGCCCAATGCCGACCGCGCTGCCGCACCTGCCGCGCTAATCTTCGATACGAGCGGCAGCTTCGAAACGAGCGACTGAGCCGATACGAGCGAGGTCACCGCGTTCCGACGCCACCATGTTTCCGGCCTCGGGCATAGGCCCGGCGGACGGCGAGGCGTCGACACGCCCGCGCAACCGCCGACCTAACCAGGCAGGCGGCACAGCGCCTGCGTCGGCGTCATCGGCATCGGCGTCGAGTACGGGCGGGCTGCTGAGCACGGCCAGCATCGGCCGGCCCTTTGCTAGTTTCACTGCCGACCCGCCCGGCTCAGCATCTCGCGCATCCTCCAAGAACCTGGCGTCGCCCACGTTCAACGCCTGGACGCCGTCGTGGGCGTCGATCCAGGAATTCACATCCACCATGTTTGCCGGCACGGCGAGTGCCGGCAGCAGCAGCGGCAAAGCAAAACACGGGCGCGCACCGGCCCCGTCCGAATGGGGCCCGGCACCGCCGCCCGATATCTCGATTAAGAGCGCGTCGCCACGGCCGCGCCTCGAGGACGTTGCGGCTGGCGCGGCGGCAGCACGCGACGCGGACCTCAAGGCACGCCAGAAGGCGAGCGTGCTCGAGAGCCACCCGGGCGTCAACGGCGGACTTGACGTCAAGGGCAAGTACAAGCGTCGCACGTCCGACGAGCAGCCACGTGGTGCAGGTGCGGGCACAGGCACAGGCACAGGCACCGGCACAGACGCCGGCGAGGCGGCCGAGGACTGCCTCGTCTACATCCACCGCGTGCAGCCCACAGACACGTACTTTGGCGTGGTGCTCAAGTACCGGTGCCACGACGACACGTTCCGCAGGGCCAACGGGCTCTGGAACAAGGACAGCATCCAGGTGCGCAAGTGGGTCGTGCTGCCCGTCGACGCGTGCGAGATCAAGGGCTGCATCTGCGACGACCCGTCGCTGCAGCCGCAGACGGAGACCGACCTGCTCGTGTCGACGCCCAAGCCGGCCGCCGCACAAGCACCCACGCCCACGCCCGCCACGGCCTCGGCCTCGGCCTCGAGCCACGCCGACGGCTTTGACTACTTTGGCAGCCCCAAGGCGCCACGGCCGGCCGGTGACGCGCCCGAGCCCGCGTGGACGCACGTGCGGTGGGTGCGCCTCGAGTCGTGCTCGGACCCCGTCGAGATTGTGCGCATGGCACGCTCGTCGCTCGGCTACTTTCCGCCGCGCCGGAAGAAGAGCATCCGCGGCTCCGTGTCGTCCGTGTCGACACCGCGCGCCTCGCTCGACCTGTCGCTCAGCAACGCGTCGTTGCCGGACCGCATGTCGGCCGACAGCCCCGGCCGCGGCGGGTCGCGACGTCCGAGCTTGCTGGGCGCGCGCGCACCGTTCAGCGGCTCGTCCATGTCGTCGTCGCCGTCGCGCCTCGGTGTACAAAACGCCTCACCCGGCGACCCACGGCCCGAGTGGATGCGGCGGCCCGGCGGTGTCGGGACGATGAGCAAGAGCGTGCGCGCGCCGGGGCCGGGGCGCGACGGGCTGAACAAGTGGACGACCAAGCACCTGCCCGGGCTCAACATTGAGTCGCTGCCGAGCATGTCCATCATGGGCTCCGAGACGGCCAAGTTTGGGTTCCAGGGCGACGAGGCGCCCGTCCTCGTAGAAAACGCACACGACGACGGGTCCGTCCACGCCATCGGCCAGAACGACAACGGCCTCGACAAGGCGGCCGCGTCGATCGAGACCTGGCTGCGCAGCGCGTTCAAGGCCGGGCCGGGCGCCGGCGCCAGCACCAGCGGCACCAGCACGCCGACGACTTCGTTTGCCGGGCGCATCGGCACACAATTGCAGGAGTCGCTGGGCGACCTGATTGAGCTTGAGGACCGGTCCGACGAGGACACGCCGACAGCTCCGACAGCAACGACGGCAACGACGAGCAACGCGGCGAGCGGCTGGCGCGCCGAGACTGACGGTACCGTGCGTGGCCGCAACACCAAGGGCACCGCCAAGGGCAAAAAGGCCGACTAGACACATTGGCCTCTGGTTTTGTTCTGGTTTTGTTCTGGTTTTGTTCTGGTTTTGTTCTCTTTTGTTTATGCTGTTTTGTGTTTCCGAGCCGGCATGTTGGACATTTGCGTCGTTTCTGCATCACTGCGTGTTGGCCTTTTCCTTTCTTCTAGTCTCATTCTCTTGCGAGTTGCTCCATTCACTGATCTGGCATAGACGGCACTTTATTTAATACCCCATTTACAATGTATAGCTGAACGATGATGCAGACTGTGAAGTTGCAAATATAAAAGGTGAAAGTGACCCGATGAAAGGTCACGGCCCTTGGGTCATGTTCCACATGGCGCCGAGGAGGCCCGGGACCTGCGGGTTACGCAGGGCCGTCCAGTTGTGGTTGAGCATGCCCCACGTCTCCTCGTAGTCCGTCTGCCCGTCGCGCACATAGTAGCTGCCTTGGATCGCCCAGAGCGCCCAGTCGCTGTCGTTTTCCTCCATGTACTCGCTCAGGCACGCCAGGTACGCGCTGTCGTCGCTGCTGAGCCCGCCTGCCACGTCGCCGCCGCTCTGTCCGACGCCAAACTCGGACAGCAGCAGCGGCCCCGTGTACTCCTTGTCTTGCGTGAGCACAAACCCGGCCAGCGCGCCGTACAGCGCCTTGAGCGCATCGCACGGCAGAAACTTGGGAAAGGTGACGGTGAAGGAGTACGAGTGCCACTCCCACACGTGCTTGCCCGGCCAGCCCGTCGTGTTGAGCATGCGGTTGAGGCGCAGCGTCGACAGGTCCGTCGCGGACGCGATGCCGCCGACGACGACGAGCACGTCGGGGTTCGCCGCGTGCACGGCCGTGCCAGCCGCCGCGATATTGTCGTACCAGTCGTTGCCATTGTCGCTGTCCTGTGGCGGAATCGGGCGCAGCTCGTTGCGCAGCGACATGGCCACGACGCCGGGGTGGTCCGCGTGCGCCCACGACGCCATCGCCTGCAGGCCCTGCATCCACTGCGCCGTGTCAAAGAAGCGCGAGTTTTCCTTAATGTACACAAAGTCCGTGTCGAACCAGCCGTTGCCGTCCGTCAGGTCGCAGCACCACGACGCCCGGCTGACGTGGTTGTCGAGCACGGTCATGACGCCACGGTCCCAGAGCGCGTCGACGACCGCGCCAAACACGTCGCGCGTCGTCGTCTGCGGGTCGCCGAGGAACGGATTCTGCGCCACCGCCGCGCGGTACAGCGCCGTCATGTTGTCCGCGGGCACGCCGGCCGCCGATGCGGCGCTCGCAAACGTGTCGGCGATGCGCATGTCCGGCGCCAGCGCGTGGTCGATGGAGTAGGTCAGGCGCACGCAGTTGAAGCCCTGGTCGCGCACAAAGTCGGCCAGGTCGGCAATCGAGCGCCGGTGCAGGCCCTCGGGCAGGTTGACCTCCATGTGCCCGGCCCAGTTGAGGCAGCGTAGCTTGACGCGCGCGTTGTTGCTGTCGAGGATCCAGCGGCTCGACGAGTGCAGCGGCGTCGCAATCTTGGCCGCCGCCGAAGCAGCAAGGCCCAGTACGAGTAGAGCAGGTCCAAGCATGGTGAAGCGATGATGTAGACAAACAAAGATTGACGACGACGAGGACGAGAGCGCGTACTTATACGGCCCGTCTCGCCAGTGCATGGTCGGCTTCCCAAAGAAGAAGGTCGCTGGGCATAGTCGGGTGATCGGCAACGGCCAAGAGCTGAGCTTCCGAGGCCAAAAGACCCGGCATCTCGGCAGCGGGTGTACACGACCCGACGAGACATCAGACTGAGTCGTAAAGCCATCAGTGCGCCAGTGGTGGCGGTCCTTGCACCAGCGACACACAATGCGCCACTGGCCATGAGGGTGCATCACCTGGGCGCAACGGGCGCCCAGCCACGGCCTGTTTTGAACGCCAGACCAAGCTGGAGATCAGCGAGGCAAGGGGTGAGGGGCGAGGCGTCGTGGATGCACTTGCACAGCTGCAAGGTACGCTTCTGGTAAGAAGAAAGCGTGCATCTTGGCTGTCATACACAAGACGCAGCTGAACTTTGGTTCGACTCTTGTTTTGCAGCACGAGGCCCATCTTGTCCGTCTTGGGCTATATCCCGGCTGTTAAGACGTCCCGGATGGCGCTGAAAATTATCTTTGGCCATGGCAAGGTGTGATCAGCTGCGGCCGCCCAGGTGGCCGTGCGTTGCGGAGGTGCATCAGATGCAACACTCCATGTGATGGTGCATCGCCGTCCAGTGGCGGGGTGCAGCGACCGCGGGATTTTGGGAACACCCAGGGAAAAGACGGTTTCGATCATGAATATCCGCGCACCGGCTCTTGATATGCTGTGATGTAGTCGAATTTGTGCTCGCGTCGGACTTTCATTTCAGCGAGTTTGTGCTCGCGTCGGACTTTCATTGCAGGCACAACGCGCCAATGCGAGCGGCAAAGACACGTCAGCGGAATTTTTCCCGTTGAATATCTCCGTCAACTGTTTGTCTCGCTGGTCAGCATACTGTCGTCGACCAAGACACGCAGAGCCGACGTACCGTGTTAGAGCGTCGACGTCAAGTGAGAAGCTTTGACCGCTCGTGGCCAACGAGAGCCGAGCATTCACGTTTCAGGCCCAGTGCGTCGGCCAGTGCGTCGGCAAATGCATCGAGGCCCATTCTGGCATCTCGTTGGCGGCGCGAATATGTCGTGTAGTGCTACTTGCATAGTTATGCAGGTCTGATGTAGAACAAATCGAGGTAAAAAGGAGGCTGTAGGGGCACCTCTTGGAGATGAAAAGGGCTGATAAATTAGGGAAGGTGGCGTCTCGATAGAAGGAAAGAGCACACAGTTGAACCAGTTGAACCCCACCTTCTGCAACAGGAGGCAACCGTCACAACTCGACAGATGAGAGAAACCACATCATCGACGATGCCCAGGCAGAATCGGCTGCCAGCCGTACTAAATCAGAAAGCTGAAGGATACTCCGTACATGCCTCAGCGACGTCCATGTTTCACAAAACCTCCAATCCCAAAACTTGAACAAGTCGAGCGAGATGGATGGATGGCGAGAAAACTGCGGCCCAGAAGAGCATAAGCAGCTGGACGAAGATTGGCAGCCGCACTTTGTTGCGCAAAGTGTGAGACGGACGTGGTGAAGAACGGGCATATGGTCCGGTCGTCAGCATGGATCGAGCTGCGACAAACGAACCCGAACAGAAGAGACGTCTGAGTCGTTTAATCTCACCGGAACCACTTCCGAAGCCTCACATGAAAAGACAGACAAGCCATGTCATTTACCAGTCAATATATAGGGAGTGTGTCAACGACTTCAGTGCGTGGTTTCAATACTTGTATTTGTGTGTCAACGAGTTCAGTGCGTGACAATACTTGTATTGTCTCAGCCGTAAACTGAGCGTACTTCGTAGGTAGCAATGCTAAAAGATCATGCCGTCATTAGGTTTTTCAGGGGCTGTCGCCGACAAAAAATGCATAAAACAAAAAAAACTCCATGGCCGGGCTCCATCGACCACCAAAAACACCAAAAAATCAAAAGCGCCAGGCAATGTGCTAGGAAGCAAAGGGCACTTGGTCGTATCCAACCGACCAGCCCAGGCATTAGATGCGTCGGCTGCATAAAGCGTAAGTCGTGAGGCAGAAAGCAGAAAGCAGAAAGCAGCATGGATCGTGGATCGTGGTCGGCGTGTTCAGGTCACGCGCAAAACCGGCGGCACGGGCACCGGGGCCGACGAGGCGTTGGGTGACGTCAGGGCAGCGGCCTTTTCGAGCTCGCGGCGCTTGGCCAGCAGGCTCTTGAAGGCGCCCAGGCAGCGCACGAGCGTCTCCTCGTCGTGCGCCGAGAAGCGGTAGCTCTTCTCGTCGGTAATCACCTGCAGGCAGTGCTTCTTGGTGCGGCTGAGGGGGTCGCGCTCGACGACGCTGAGGATCGCCGACAGCGGCAGGATCAGCTGCGCGGCGTACTCGGTCTCGTCCTTGTACAGGATCAGGTTGCGCGGGCGTAGCACGGCCCACGAGTCCTTCCACTGGCGCACGCCGCCCTTGCTGCGCAGCAGCCAGAGCCAACCTTGCCAGATGACCCGGTCCGGGTCCGTCTCGAGGTTGATGCCGCTGGTCTGGCTGATGTTGCGCGTGTCGCCGCTGCCGTGCGGCTGTCCGACGGCCACGGACGGAAACGACGTCGACGGCGGCGACTGCGACTGCGCGTAGGGGTGGGCACCCAGGCTGTCGGACGACACCCCTGGCATCCGCTGCACGTCGCCGTCCGAGTAGTCGGAGAAGCCCATTTCGTTACCGGACCACGCAAGAGCGTCGGGGTGGCTGTAGGGGTGCTGCAGCGTCAGGGCCGGCCGCTGCCCCGATGCAGCGCGCGGCGGCTGCGTCATCTGTGGTTCGGGCGAGCTCGACACCATGCGCTCGCGCTCGGCCACGGCCACGGCGGCCGGGTAGGGGCTCAGGTCGCCCGTCGAGCGCCCGCCGCCAAAGAGATTGGAGATGTTGGAGAAGCCGGCAAAGCTGTATGGCGGGCGGGCGCCCTCTGGGCTCGCCAGCAGCATTTCTTCCTCCTCCTCGTCAATGCGCGCCTCGTCGCGCAGCACGTCGACCCAGGCCTGTGCGTCGTCGGCCGAGGCCGCCTGGAAGTAGTAGTTTTGCGACGGCGAAAAGAGCCCAAACAGGTGCTCGCGCTTGTGCTTGGGGTCGCGCAGGAACGTGACGGCCGTCAGCTCGGAGAGGAACACCTTGTGGCGCAGCTTGTCCTCCTTGTCCGTCTTGTACACGGACAGGATGTTTGGTCGCAGGACCAGAAAGACGGATTTCCAGTGCTGTCTGTTAGCGGCGCCCAGTGTCGGGAGGGCAGAATGGTTACACACCTTGGTCTTTTGTGTGCGGCGCTGCACATAGCCCGACTTGATCACACGATCAAACTCAAACGAGCCGTTCTGGTTGACGGGCGAGACATAGGTGTCGAGAAAGGGCGTTTGCCGCGGCCGCGGGGCTGTTGTGGCCGACGTTGCTGTTGCAGGCGGAATCGCCATGGCTTGCGACTTGATGTTGGGTAATGACACCTGTGGCGGCGCCGCGTGGGCGTGCATCTCGACCATGGTTGTGCTGTCGGCCAGAACAATCAGTCTGAAAGGAGGAAAAGGGGCCGTCGGTCGAGACCAAGTTGAGCCAAGTTGAGCCAACCCGAGGCCAATAACTGGTAAAGATGCGCAGCTAATTTCGCACGTCGTTGGCAGGCGAAACGCTGGAATGCTGATCGTCGGGTCGGCGGGGGTGTTGAGAAAAGGCACAGGGTGCGTGTCGGGCCCTGGCAGGCGCGGAGATCGTGATGCGGCGTATGAATGATGGAGAGACGTATGGATGCCGAACTGAGACGGAAAAAGACATGAGTCGGTGATGCGATGGGATGCGAGATTCGAAGAAAAAAAACAAAGGCGTGTCGGGTGGGGAGAAGAACCAGGTCGGCAAGAAAAGAAAATGAGGAGGTTGAACTTAAGAGGCGGTAACTCGAATGCTGAGCAGTACGGAGTATGCAGTAGGAAAAGACGATGGCTGCGCAAGCTGGTCTGTGAGTCTGACGCACACTTGCGACCGAATAGGAAAGAGCGTGGGATTGGAATTGGGCGAGCTGGTTGGTTCGTGCTCCCGCCCCCGAATCTTTATTGCAGTTCCAAAGTGCACAATGCGGAATCCTGGATGTTGCGGAGCTGCGTCGCAATGTGCAGGCGCAGTCGTGCCGAATATGCCAAATAGGCAAGGAAGGCGCGGTTGGGAGCTGTTGACGGTTGAAGAAAGGCGGTGGGGTTGCGCCTTCTTATTTTGCTAGCCGCTGGCTTGACAGGGTATTTCTACTTGACGTCGAGGGCGAGGCTTGATGGAGATTGGATTGATGGAGGGACACTCGACAGGGCAGGCACCCACAAAAACCGGTTGATGGCGCGTTCGAATGGGCTCTGGGCGTGCAGGTCGAAGGTCGAAGAGGGCCGAGGCGCCCCTGTATTTTTAGAACGGCAAGAACAGCGCCCCAACGGCCGTCTGGAGTGCTGGGTCCAAGTCGATGTCAAACCAATCTGAAGCTTTCGTGCAGCAGATCAGCGGGGACGTGCAAGTGTATGGAGAAAGTGGTGAGTGTCAAGATGGGATACAGACAGGTACTCCGTAAGTTGTTTAGGTCGTGTTTGAGGAGGATGGGACGTTGGAGTCTGGCTGTTGTGAAGCAGGGTCAAACGAGTGCCGCAAGGGCAAGAGCAGACGATGGTTTATAAGAGATTTGAAGGGCAGGTGCGACAGCCAGGGCGGGCGGACTTGCAGTGCAGATGGGTAAGAGGCAAGAGAGATGGCAGGAGCACTGCAAGCTGGGAAGGAAATAACGACGGAAGGACGAAAGAAATGAGGAAGGAAGCTCGCGGAGAGAATGCAATCGATTGCCCGGTTGACTCTTGTTCTCCTGGGGAGGAATGCAGCTATCTATTTGTATCGAGCTCATCGACACCGCGGCCCGAGGATGCCTTGCGGCGAATTATCAATTCCTGCGTGAATCCAGTATTGACAAACAATCATGCTTTCACGGTCAGGCTACGTCCCGACGACGAAAACGAGACAATGGGGTTTGCCACCGTTGTGCGCCTGTGACATTTTTAGGGCCACTGTTAGCACGTCCGAGGAAAGAAGCAGCACTAAACGGGTACAGAAAGAGCGAGAGTCCCTAGATTTAGCCCGGTTTCTAAACGACGACCAAGGCTGTTTTGTTTCCGCGTATTATAAATTTATTTGCATTGGTCACGCTGCCGCCGGCCCTGGGCCGCGTCGCGCTGTGGCTATTCCGAGCATCCAGGGTCCAGCGTGATGCATTGAATTGTCGTCGCACGCCGACGTATGCTGTTGACGCAGCCACGACGGCCACGCAATCGGCCGCTGCAGCTGTCAATCATCCAGCGCCAATGAATAAGTCCAATTGACTACTATTTATACTTTTATTTGAATGCATGTCGCGCCAATCGTCTGTTGCTTGGCGCAGCAGGTACAACGCACGCGCGAGAAGGAGCATGATCTCGTGGCTGTGCTTGCAATTCGGTTCGTCTGTAAATATAAAACGAAAAACAAAAGTGTAAAGACGTTTCCTCACCTTGTCGCTGACCGGGCGCACTCACCGTCTGCCAGCTCGCCGCTTGCTGTAGCACAGCCCGGCCCACTCTGGGCGCTCTTGTCAAGGCTGTCTCATGAAGGCGAATCGCGAGCCAGTCCATAACAGCGGATGCAGGTCGGTTTTCGTACATTTTCGTTTGCCAAAGAAGTTGATCTAGCCTGGCCAAACTTGGAGGAGCGGTCAACAGTGCGAGGCAGCCTGTTGGAGCGTTATCATGGAGGGCAGCCGGATGCACAGGGCCAGCAGCCGGAAGCCGTGGAACGAGGTCATAGAGCTTAACTTCCTTGTCTTTCTTTTCATCCAGAGTAGCCTTCTCCTTATATAATCCTAGCCTTCTATGATTTTCTATTTCTACCTTTTACGGCGCGATACTTTTACTCCATCGGCGCGTTTGCGACTTTTGCAACTTGCAATTTCTGTAATCCGCTGTAGCGTCGACGCGTTCGTCGACGCGTCTTCGTCGACGCGATTTTAAACTACCTCCTCTACACTTATATAGATGTTGTGTTGCCCGTAAATCGTGAAATCTTTGTTGTAGCCCATCGACCTAAACGCCCAGAATGGACAGTGTTCTTCCGCCTTCGCCCTCTCGTCGCTGTTGCTCCGGCTGCAAACGCACAAAGCAGTCTTCTGCCTTTCCTCCAGCCCGTCCTGGTCGACCGCCATACACCAGGTGTACTGCCTGTAGGGATAGAAGTCGCCGTACCCGCGTCACTCCGGCTTCTCTACGGCCTTTACTACCGCGACCAGAGCCGTTCGTTTCCATCGTTCAAGGCCCGGTCGCCAGCTCTTTACCGCCCCGTACCCTCGTCGTTCCGCCTTCTCAGCAGCCTTTATATTTACTACCGCCCCGTACCCTCGTCGTTCCGCCTGCTCAGCGGCCTTTATATCTACTACCGCCACCTCAACGCGTCGTTCCGCCTGCTCAGCGGCCTTTATATCTACTACCGCCACCTCAACGCGTCATTCCGCCTGCTCAACGGTCTTCACTACCGCGACCTTCTCGACGCGTCGTTCCGCCTGCTCAACGGCCTTCACTACCGCGACCAGAGCCGCCCTTTTCCATCTCTCAAGTCTCGGCCGCCAGCTCTTTACCGCCCGTACCGGCTATTTCTGAGACTTTGAGACCACCGCTACAGCCACCATCTACAAACACGCCTCCTCCAAGAACCCAGCAGCAATTAAACAACGGCTTTCCCCAGCGACTACTACCTGTCGTTCACACTCTGACCCTGACCGCGCCTGTCCCTGCCGCTCCGATTAAGATCGAGCCTGTCTCTACCGCTCCGATCAAGATTGAGCCTGTCCCAGCCGCTCCGATCAAGATCGAGTCTATTCCGGAAGCCACGGTTATTCCGCTTTCCGCCTAGTCTTCACAAGGCAGATGCTGACTGTTGACGAGGCTCGATGCGATTCGATGGGTCTCAGTAGGCCGCAACAAAGATACGAAAAACAGTCGCCCAGGCAGGATGTAAAAAAGTCAATAACGGGTAAAAAAAGATTACAGACTTTCAAGTAGAACAATCGATTGAATATTACGGTGCTGTTGCAGGCGTCGATATAAACTCGGGCTGTTGTATGCTCACGTGACCCCACTACCAAAATCATAGAGAAAATTCGAGAAGCAATGACAAAGACCCCTCAGCCTTGCGACGTCGCACTCAGCATTGCAGCCGCGCTTCATAGACCCCGTCTATTGACATTGGGCTCGTCATACCAGTGGCCCGTTATAGGCAAGCCAGCATGCCCGGAGCGATGCCGCAGGCGGAGTCGCCCAAGGTGTGCCGCAAGTGCAAGGAAAGCGATGCGACGCACTGCATCCGTGGCGACAACTTTTGCAGGTACGGTACGCCCCACACGTCCGACGCCGAGTTCCAAACTGACCCAGAGCCCCTGCTTCTGCCAGTTTGTGGCGACCAAGACGGTCAAGCGCCTCGAGGTGCTCAACCGCGACAAGCGCAACCTGCACAACGGGCGGCCCAACGGCGCCAAGACGTTCTACGCCGGCCTGTCGTTTGGCACGTCGTCGGGCGCGCTCGTCGACATTCTCGAGCAGATCACGCTGAGCCGTCTGTCGCGTGGCAAGGACGCGTCATTTGCGCTGCACGTGCTGCACGTCGACACGGACCTCGAGGCGCCCGCGTCGGCCGCGACCGTCGAGCGCCTGGGCCGGTGGCAGACGCGGTACCCGCGCTTCTCATTTGAGCTTGTGCCGCTGACCCACGTCCTGGCGCTCCGCACCATTGACTGGGCCGTGCTGGTGCCCGAGTCCGCCACGCCCGCCGCCACGCCCGCCGCCACGCCCGCCGCCACGCCCGCCACCACGGCACCGCCGTCGACTGCAGAAGACCTGCGCGCGCTGCTCGCGAGCCTGCCGTCGGCCACCTCGCGCCGCGACATGCTGGACCTGCTCGTGCGCCGCCTGCTCGTCGCCCGTGCCACAAGCAGCTGGGGCGGCGAGGCGTCGCCCATGGCCGACGCAGACACCCCGGTCGCCAAGTGCGATGCACTGCTGCTCGGGTGCAGCACGACGGCCCTGGCCGAACGCACACTGGCCGAGACCGCCAAGGGCCGCGGCTTCTCGCTGCCGTGGCAGACCAGTGACGGCCCGGTCGACGACGGCGCCGGCCGCAGTGTGCCGTGCTACTTTCCCGTGCGTGAACTGTTCCGCAACGAGCTGGTGCAGTACGCGGCGTCGTGTGAGCCGCCGCTGGCCGAGGACGCGCTGATCGTGTCGGCGCCGGCCGTGTCGGGCGGGGTTGTGTCACATCGCGATCTGAGCATCGAGGAGGTCATTACGCGCTACTTTGCTGACGTCGAGGCCAACTACCCGTCCGTCGTGGCCAACGTGGTGCGCACGACGGCCAAGCTCGAGCGCCATGGCCACGACGACGCTGCACATGGCCACCACGGCCACCACGGCGACAGCGCCATGACAGACGCTGTCGACGCGTCGGGTGCGAGCCTTAGGCCGGCCGGGTGCCGCGTGTGTGGGATGCCGCTCGACGAGGCGGGCAACGTGCGCTGGAAGGGCGAAATCGGGCGGCTGGACGGGCCCGAGGGGCGGCCGCGCGACGGTGTCGAGCGTCTCTGCTATGGCTGCGACCGCTCGATCCACGGCTGACGCGACACAAACGATCGACACGACAATCATACCATCAGGGCATAGGGCATACGCATATAGAACCATGTAACGATCGACACGACAATGATACCATCAGGGCATACGCGAACCAACAGCCAATGCAAAATGAAAAGACCCAAATGACCACGAGATGCAGATCCAAAATGTGCTTGCTTTGTCCGTCTATCCGAGCCGATGCAGCGAGACACGTGTAACTGTTAACCGACAGTGGACATGCGAAAGAACGCATACCGCTACAACGTTGCCTCCTTGAGGAACTTGCCCTCAATCTTGCGCACCCACTTGTTCGTCTGCTCCGCCAAGCTCAGCGTCAGGATCGTGTGTGGCAATATCCGCGTCAGGTGCGGCAGGAAGCCCTTGTAGATGGCAAAGAAGCCCTCTGTGCGCACCGTCTTGCCCAGGCAGTCGAACACGCCCTCGTACAGGTTGCCGTTCTGGTTGTACATGCGCGACATGATGGTGTCCGGCGGGTGCATGAACACGCACACGACAAAGCCGCTGGCCGCGCTGCTCGCCAGGTGGAGCGCCGGGCCCTCCTCCATGCCAAGGTGCTTCTGCAGCCGCCGCTTGGCGAAAAAGTACGTCGGCAGCTGCACCGAGCTGCCAAAGCCCGTCCGGATGCACGCCGCGCCCACGCCGCGGTACAGACCGCGCACGCCCTCCGTGCCGTAGATCTGGCGCATGCCGTCGACGGCGTTGCGGTAGTTGTGCTGCGTGCCGACCGGCAGGTTCGCCGAGTAGCTCTGCAGCCGCGTCTTGACCAGGAAAAAGGGGCTGCCCGCGGCCGCGCCGATGATGCCCGAGCCCGCACCGCAAAACATGTTGATCGGCAGGCTCTGCACCGTGTCACGGTCGTACACCAGCTTCGTAATCGACTGGCGCATCGGCTCGTAGAAGCCCAGCCGGCAGCCGTTGAGGACCATCTGGTACACGTACGCGCAGCCAATGCCGCGGTAGATGCCCTTGAGGCCCTCGTTGCGCACAATCACCGACACGCCGTGCAGCGGACCGCGGTAGTGCTGTGGCTGGTGGCCCTTGGACTGAAGCTCGCCCTGCAGCTGCATGCGGATCTTGACCGTCTCAAACGGGTGCGTGGCCGTCACGGCGCCGCACGCCGCAATGCCGCCCGCGATGAATGCGCTGCAAGGTCAGTCCGGTTCTCGAGTCATGGACAGGGAGGCACAGCGAACACAAGCACCAGGGACAGTAGGACTCACCCTAATGTTGTCGACATGGTTGCGTTTGCCGCGTTTGCCCGTGTCTGTGTGCTGCTCGTGTACGTTGGCTGGGTTGCAAAGTCGCTTGCGCGGAGCACTGGCAGCAGGTTGAGCAGTGAGCAGGCCGGAGGGTCGGCTGGGTCGGCTGGGTGGCGGAAGCTGGTCGATCACAATGACTCGATGGAGGGTGACTGGCGCAGTGGAACACTGTTCGGGATTCGGGAGCCTGAGACGTGCGGTGCGGTCTCCAAGGCTGACGAGGTCCCAAGTGCTCTCCAACAACACTACCGAATGAGAGGCGTCGTAAAAATGGAGGGTACTGGGCGGTTTCGGCGGTTGGAACTACAAAAATATAAATATACTGAGAAATCCGATCCGCTTTTTGTGGGGTACGTCCGGCCGGCGAAAATTAAGTTGCAAAGCTTAAGTGCAATTTGTAGCTGTGATTATTTAGAAGGGTGACAGATATATCCGTCAACTTGATAGGCGGGCGTGAATAACTGTGCATCGAGGGTTAGACACAGACGGCTATTGCATTGAAAAGACAGCTCATGGCTCATTTCTATTCTGGTGCACGTTACTGACTCGGCAGATTGTGCTTCCGAATAACCTCGCTAATTTTATAAAGGAAATTGCCTACAAAGCACTATTACTACCAGCAATATCCCGCTTACTGAGAGTGAGTTCGACCTAGCGTATGCGGCGAGTTAAAATAACTTCATTCGGAAGCAGCGTTGTAAAAAAAGGAAAAAAATTGTGAATGCAGGGGACGCGGAAGGCACAGTCGTGAATCGAAATGCCAGATTTCAGTGATACAGTGAAAGTTACAGTGCGGATCAATAAAAACACTGTACACGATTCTTAATCCACTTTTAGCTTCCCATAATATAGACTAGCGGCCTGGCGCTCATTCGCTAGCCCGGCCTCGACTCCCTGTTGCTCGCCTCGCTGTGGTTACGTCCCTGGCCTTGCGAGCCCGTCGACTTTGACGCCCTCCTCCCCGTCGTAGCTTTACATCCACTTTGCTATCAACATCGTCATCGCGGCCCTAACAAACGCCCAACCATTGCTATCTCCTCCGGGCCCTCCTTCCCTGACGCGTCGGCGACCGCTCATCGACAACGCGGCAGTCACGACACGTCGCACGTCCGTTGCGCCTTCCGCCTCCAGAGGCGCAAAAGGTCCCGTCGCGCCTTCTTCGTCTGCCCAACCGACCATCGTTCCTTCTCGAGCCGCCGCCGGCAGTACCGACCCCGACCGCCTGCCGTATCACGGAGCCGGTTCCCCATCGTCCCTTCCATTGGCGACAAGCTCGACGGCCGCGCCCTCCCTTTTGGTTCACTGCCGCACGGTTGTTCTTGCCATGCACAGCGGGCACCTCCGTAGTGCTTTCCGCCATGGCTGATCACCACCACCCCGACCAGAATGGGTTCCAAAATGGAAGCGGCGGCATTGACCCGAGCATGCTGCTGCTCAATCCCAACCCTCCTCCTCTCCCGTCGGTCGCCACACCTCTCAATATCCCGCTCCCCTCTGCATCGTCGGCGCACATCACGTCGCATACGACAGACGACACACCCGAAGCATCTCCGCCGATGCCTTCACCAGAAGAAGAAGGCCCAAAGTTCCATCGGCCGTTTGCTTTTTCAGAGGCGCTGCCGTACTCGCCATTCACATCCATCTCGCCCCTCGAGACAAGTATGTCCACGCTCTTTGTTTCCCATGCCGCCTCGGTATCAGTTGCTAATACCTCGTGCAGGAATTATCCCGGTGCCGACTCTTGCAGCCAAAGCAGGATCTGCCCTGCTGTCGCGGGTTGTCTCGCACGAAGAGTACGACAAGCTGAATGCGAACTGGGTCGAGGGCACCTCCGACCACGGACTCGACGACATCCACCAGCTCATTGCAAACGGCCGGACTCCCTTGTAGTATGTACATACCCGTCGCGCATGACAAACAGGCCGGGCCTTGACTGACACGCTCACAGCACCTTCAAGAACCTGCCACAGGCAAGCGGCAACCCGGACTCGTCATACACAATCCCACTACCGAGCGGCGCATCTTTATTATCGCCCGTCGCAAAGGCCATTTTCGAGAAGGCCAATATACCGTTCCGCTACCCGAGCCCCGAATCGCCTATCAAGTCCCTGCAGAACGGTGGCACAAGCGCAGCGCCCTCGACAACAACAACCAACTCGCGAGTCACGCCGACGAAGAGATCAGCGCCAAAGTCCAAGGCCAAGGAGAGCGCAGTCACCGCAATCCTCAACAACCCGGCCGTGAACATTTCCGCTGCCAATCCTCCCCCTGCAATCGAGACTTTGGCCGTCGACGACGCGACCATTGACGAAGTTGTAAACGACACCGTCAACGAGCCCATTGTTACCCCCGCCGCTGACGAGCTGGCGCCAGTTGTCGACAACACCACCAGTGAACCGACAAAAGCACCAGCTTCGATTGTCGTAAATACCGAGCCAAACGTCGAAGCGCTGCCCAAAGAGGAAGAGGACGCGGAAGACTGCTCCATTCGCATCAACGAGGTGCCGCCGAAAAACATGACAAAGATCGAGATTGACATTCCCGACCTTCCCCCAGCGTACGCTGCGGAGGCGCTCACCATGGCCGATAGCCCAAGCAGTCATGCGCAGACCAATGGCTTTGCAAAGTCGTCCGGTGTGAACGGCGAAACGCACAATTCGACGCCTCAAACCCATAGCTCACCAAGTCGGGAAGGCCTGGCTGAGAGGGGCGAGTTCACAATCGAGATTGGAGGTCCTCCCAAAATCAATCCCACGACTGTGGAACAGCCCGACGACAGCGCCCAAGACTTGTTCAGCGACCTTGACCAGAGACAAAGAGCGGGAGCTGCATATGATGAGCTCCACCGCCTGTTCTCAGACATTTTCGAGGCCGAGTCGAACCCGTCGAGACAGCCTGGGTCTGTGCCTTTGATTTTGATGACGCCAGATGACGAGCCCACACTCACAGATGCTGCCTTGCGGAAGGCACAGAGCACAATTCAAAAAGCAATCACGCTAGGCTGCTTCACGGATGTCCCTATTGAGGATCTTCTCCACCTCCAGCGCCTGTGCGACTGCGGTTTGCGGAACGCTCTAAGCTTCGACTACAAGCTCAGCTTCGAAGCTATTGGCTCAGAAGTTGATGAGTGGGTGGCCCAGCTCCGTCATGCTGACATCGGTCTCAAGGCAGCGCGCCTTTCCCTCAAGATTATGTCCGGTGGCCGCGAGGACAAGCAGCTGTACTCGGAAAATGTCATCCAGTCCGCCGTCGACATCTTCAAGCTTGTCATGGACAATGTGGTCGTTCCCATCGCAGAGCTTCGTAGCTCTGGCCCCACGGAGAAGCGGTTCAAGCAGCTGGCTCACTACAAGAAGATCATTTCGCCCATCTTCATGGCTGCCCAGCGTCTCTTCTCAGGCCTGGCAACACTGGTCCAAGTCATTGACCTGTCCGAACTTGTCGTCAACTCTCTGGAGTACTGCGCGTCCAACCTTATCTTTGTTGAGAACGCCCACACTGAGCGCGACTCTGTGCTTGGCGTCCAGGCTTTCGACGGCTTGCGCCTCTCTGCCATGGACATGCTATCACAGATCTTCGTCAAGAAGCCGATGCAGCGCCGAGGTATCTTCGACGACATCCTCACGTCCCTCGAAAAGCTGCCTGTCGGCAAACTGAGCGCTCGCCAGTTCAAACTCGCGGATGGAAAGAGCATTCAGCCTGTCTCTGCGCTGATTATGCGCTTGGTTCAAGCTAGCGCCGGTCGCGTTGTTGAGAAGGAAAAGTCCGCCGGTATTCTTGATCAGCCAATGACTGATGGTGATGAGCTCATTGAGGAGCCAACCAAACCTCTGGCTCCGCACGTTCCTACTATCACCACCGAGGAGCAGGGTGCATATGATCACGAACTCTCGATTCAGGAACTGTCGGACCTTGTTACGCCCCTCAACGGCACCGCCTACTTCCACGCCCAGTATGTCATCAAGTTCATCGTGGAGCGTGCCCAGACGTCTTCCAAGTCGGCAGACACTCCGTACCGCAACCTCCTCGATCTCTTTGTGGAGGATTTCACCACTTGCTTGGAGACACCTGACTGGCCCGCTGCGGAGCTTTTGTCGCGTCTCCTAATGATGGCGATGTTCAAGCTCACAGAGAGCGACAAGGTGTCAGCCCCCGTCAAGAATATGGCGATGGAGGAGCTTGGTGTCATTGGTGCCTCGATTGCGAAGCTTCGGTCAGTGGTAAACAAGTCATCGAACTCCGCCGACTCCAACAGCCCGGACGACCTTGATCGGATATTGTCCCAACTCGCCGGTGCTGCTCTTGGTGAATCTCCGCCTGCCGAAGAGTTCGTCGCCTGGAAGGGCCCATTCTCTCCCACCATGGAGTATCTCGAGGACAGAAGCTCGCAGGACCCCCATCTGAAGGGCGCTATCTCATACACGGCGGCTGACTGGGCGTTCCGCATCTGTCGGCTGTACGCTGCGCGCTCCGAGGCCGCAACGAAGGCTGCCTCCGAAGCCGCCGCTGCCGGGACAGCTGACGATGGGCATGACACAAACCTCAGCCGCGAGAACCGGATCTTGGAGCGCCAGAATAGAGATTTGGGCCGCGCTGCCTTCCGGCTTCGCATGATGATTGAGGATGGCAGAGGCATGTCAGGCAACCGGTCGTTCAATGCCGTCTCCCCTGCGCAGGCGAAGCTATCTTACGCCATTGTCACATTGAGATCGCCTCTGGGTGGCTCTTTCAACGATATTATCAATATCCTGGCAATGGGCATGGGCAGCGACCAAGCCACTGTGCGCAGCAAGAGTCTAAAGAGTATCACGGAAGTTCTTGAGATCGACCCTTCGATTTTCGACAATCCTGCCTCGATTGTCGGCCGCCTTATCCAGGACTGTTGCGCCGACTCGTCCGTCCAGGTCCGTGATTCTGCTCTGGGTCTTGTCAGCCGCGCGATAACTCTCCGGCCGCACCTTGAGGGAGCCATGATGAAGACAATCACCGATCGATTTGTCGACTCAGGTGTCGGCGTCCGCAAGAGAGCCATCAAGATTGCTCGCGACTGCTACCTGCGGAACCAGTCCAGAGCTATCAGGAGCGACATTGCCAATGGCCTGCTGCACCGCATTCAGGATCCCGACGAAGGCGTGCGTGAGCTTGCCCGTCTAACCATTGAGGAAATCTGGGTCACGCCTTTCGCTGAGACGGTTGCTGCAGACACTGCTGGCACTGCTTCGTCTTCGGATAGAACCTCGCTCACCGATCATGTCAGCCTCATTCTTGAGACTGTCAAGAACGGCTCCGTTATGCCTGTCCTCGACAAGGTTTTCCAGACGATCTTGGCACCGTCTGCCAAGTCGGCATCTGCCAACTTCGAGGTGTGCAAGCGGATCGTGGGCATCATGTGCGATCTCGTTGATACCCCGGAAAGCGACGACCCCAATGTCCCTTCCGGCCGCGAGGCTTTGCAGTTGATGATGATTTTTGCCAAGGCCGATCCCAAGCTCTTCACGTTCGAGCAGATTCGTCTTCTGAAACCCCATGTTGCTAGTGTCAAGGATGTTCAGACGGCTGATGACATGGCAGTGGCTCGCGCCGTGGTCGTCATCTACACTCGCGTCTTGCCCCAGCTGTCGAGTGTCATGAAGCCTTTCCTGGAGGAGGTTCGGGCCAACCTTATGCCCAGTGTCGTCAATGTCAGTCGGACACTTCTTGACGATGTGATGAGCTGCATTTGGGTTGTCAGTGTTCTTCTCAAGGACAAGACTGGCCTCGTTCGCATTGTCATGTCCGCCCTGAGAGGTGTCCAGAATCAGGAGCGCCTCAGCGAGAAGGACCCTCTTTTCGAGAAGAAGGCGAAGCGTTTCCTGCGCTACGCGTTGATTGTGGGCATGGCCGGCAAACACTGCGACCTAGACAGCGAGGTGCCTGTCTTTCAAAACCAGTTCCCAAAGATCAACGTGACCACCGTGTCCAAGCTCATGGTCGACATTCTTTGCCCATTTGCGACCCCGGCATGGCCACTCGCTATTCGGAGAATTGCGCTCGACGCCATTGGTTTGATCTGCCAGTCATGGCCGCGCAACTTCGTTTTAAAGAACGTCTATACAGTCTTCCACGCCGCATTCAATCAGCATGACCCCAGCTTGGAGGTCAAAATCATGCAGTCTCTCAAGGAGTTTCTCACAAAAGAGGAGCAGCGGTCCGAGGCAGGCGCCGCTAAGAAGCGGACGCTCACGGTCATGGGTGGTTCTAACCACGACGATGTTGCCAGTGCTACCACACAGCGTTTCATGGGCGACATCACGCGGATTGCACTTGCCTCCGTCAGTGAGGAGGCGTATCTTGCTGCTGAGATTCTCGCAAGCATTAGCCGGCAGGGTCTGGTGCATCCCAAGGAGACGGGCGTCACAATGATCACTCTCGAGACGTCCACGATGCCCAAGTTATCCGATCTTGCCTATCGTGAACATCGTGCGCTGCACAACAAGTACGAGACGGTTCTCGAACGCGAGTATGCCAAGGCTGCTCATTCGGTGTTCCAGTACCAGCGCGATGTCATTGGTGATCTTCGCGGCGCCACGACAGAGCCCTTTACGTCCAAGTTGCATCAGCTTATCAATGTGGTCAAGGACAGCAAGGCCAAGAACCGCGGGCGCATGCTGGAGAAGATGTGTGCCCAGATCGACTTTGAGCCGAACAAGCTCGATGTTTCTCAGCCGGTCCCAAAACACCTTGAGTTCTCTCGCTTCATGATTGAGAACCTGGCATTTCTCGAGTACGTCACCGTTGGCGAGCTTCAGTCAACAGTGTCGGCCATGGAGAAGACGGTGCACACGACAGGTGTCTCCATTTCGCAAGCGATCGAGGCCGATATTTTCGACCCCGCCGGCGAACAGAACGCCGACATTGTTCTGAATCCGATCAAGGTCGATCCGCTCAGCGAGACTGGCGAGGTTTTGCCGCCGCCGCCGCCTCCGGGCCCTGCCCTTAAGCCGGGTCTTGCTCCCCAGCGCCTGAAGCAAATTGCGACCGGTTGCATGGTCCTCTTGATGCTGTGGGAGGCCCGCACCTTCCTGTGCCGCCAGTACGGCCTGAAGCGCGAGGGAGGCAACAAGGGCAAGAACACGGGCCGTGACATGACACGTGCACCTATCAAGGTCCAGGGTATCACTGGTGATAAGTACTGGGAGGAGATGAGCAACATCATGAAGGGTCTCGACTCTCAGGAGCTCATGGCTGCGCGGTGCCGCAGCCTTGTCGAGCTACTGACTGTCGACTCAGACTTCAAGATTGAAGAGGGCGAAGGCAACTTGGACGACGAGGATCCATCCACTCCTAGCGGAGACGAGGATGAACCTGGCCCCGAACGCGGACGCAAGCGCAAGGCTGGCGCCAGCACACCTGTCGGCCGGAAGAAGAGACCGCGGTCAAACTCACAGCCGAAGAAACGCGGCCGTCCCCGGAAGAACCCGCTACCCGAACCTGTAGCCGACCCCGACTTTGACGGCTTCTAACGCTACGGTGCTTCAATAGCAAGCTCCAACATTTGCTGCACCACCATTTCATTCATTTCGTTTGATGTTTTCTGCTTCAATGCTCCACATGCTCTGTCTTTCAAACACCGCCAAATACCACACCTGCTCTATTATGTCTTTATTATCATCTTTATTTCATTGCTACTGTACAACAAGGGTGGCATCCGCCCATTGACGGAGTGTTCAGATATGGGAGGATATATATGGAAGGCTTCTACCATACCGGCGTATCGGCGTTCGGCTTACTTGGTCGGCTATGACTTTGCTCAATACACACATATTTATCAAATGATTCAACAGTGAGACATTGATGTCGAACATGACCCTGGCGCCAATAGATAATGTGGATTAACATTGAGCTAGTGTTCAAACTATGTTCTGAACAGGTATGAAGCTTGTCAAAGTTCATATGTATTGAATGACATGCCAGATGCTGGCCACCAGAAGACGTAACGGCGTGAATTAAACCAAAAATAAAGCATGCTAGGTAGTGAATGCAGTGTTCTTTCCCAACCCACCAAGAACCAGAACATGAAGCAGCGCCAATATAGCCAAGAATCCAAAAATAGCTCATGCGTCTCGTGGCTTGCTGTAAGCCGATACTGAAAATGATATAAAAGGGAATAACGCCGGTTTCGATGATCCCATCGCCGAATAATGTACAAATAAAAATACCGTCTTGCCTGTCCTGTGTCGCGTATCCAATCATTATTAAAAGTGCTGAAGTAGTGCCGCCCGATTTGGTCAAGTCGGTCAGGGGAGTGTGACCAAAGTCTCGTCCAGGTCGTCCTGGTTGAGCTCCAAGGACTCGGTGGCTGTCTTGGCATTGTCGCGACCGTCGTGGCTGACAAACTTGATGACGTCGTCAGGGCGCGGGGTCTTCGGCTCGCGGTCGGACTCGTCAATGGACGAGGCGGTGGGCTCGGCAGCCGGGGATGACGGCCGGGAGTCTTCGTTTCTGGCGGACGCACCAATGATCGTCTTTTCGACGGCAACGATATAGGCCGACGCCTCGAGGGAGGACGTAGATGATGACGCAGTCACGGATGGCGCCAACTTCTCGGTCGACTCGGAAGAAGGCAGCTCCTCCTTCGCGGTCTGGGTAGGCGTCGGCTCCTTATCCTTCGTGGCGGCGTCGCTGAGGCCAGCCTCGTCAGAGCCTGAGACAGCTGATGCGTTCGACGGAATGTCAAGGGTATTCACGCTCTGGAACGAGCGACGCGTTGGGTCGGGACTCGCGAGGCCAGACACATCGCCGTACTCGCTCTTGCTAGCTCTCGAGGCACGGGCAGGGCTGCGGATTGGCAGAGGTGGCGGGACGCGCTTGGGAATGTTGACCAGAGCGCCCTTCACCTGGATAGCTTGGCCAACCTTGGCAGCCAGTTGAGCAGGAGCGACGCGGACAGGGCGCGCCGTAGTCTGAGCAACCTCGAAAATGACAGGCTCCTCGTCGTCCAGGTCAGAGTCATCCAGATCGGAACCAAGATCGTCGTCCTCGGGGACATCCGGGACATCGGTGGCATCATCCTTGATGGCCTCGGCATCAGTCTCCTCATCCTCGTCGTCGGCATCTGCATCACGCTCGTCCTCAACAGGCTCTAATGCGGCAACAGTCTCATCGGCCTCCGAATCACGGTCCTCAGCGCCAACGCTGCGATCAACAGCCAGGTACTGAGAAGTTCTCTTTTCGGTGGCGGCGTTGCTGATTTGAGACAGCCTGTTTCTCGGAGGGATGGCAGGCGCAGCGAGAGAAGCGCCGTCGTCAACGTTGGCCACCGCTGCCGGTTGGACAGACAACGATGGAATGGGGGAGGCGATGCAGCGCGAGGGGGTCGTCTCGTTATCGGCCTTGCCATCGTCGGAGTGTGTCGGGCTCATCGACGTATCAGGCGTCTCAGCAGTCTGTGTAAACGCATCCGTCGTTGAAGTTGCCTGTGTCTTAGTCGACAAGATGCTTCCGCGATTAGCGTTGGCTTGCGCTGAGTCGATGGTCTGTTGACTGAAGCGGGCGTGAAATAGCGGGCTGGTCGGGCTAGGGTTGGCAAGGTCGAACTGGTGGCTGATGGGCCGGTGTTTGGAGCCGGCTTCGCGGATCTCGAGACCGGCCATCTCCAGGGCGATGATGCCGAACGGGTCAGGGTCGGCGGCATCTGGAATACCAAAAGTGTTGGTGGTCGGCGAGACAGGGCTGAGAATGTCGGGAGTTTGAGCGATGTCGGCATCGCCGGGCGCGGGCTGCTGGGAGAGGCGGTCCATGATGTCGGTATCAAAGTCGATGCGGCCCTCGGCAGCCTTGATGACTTCGTACAGTGGGACAATCTCTGGAATGGACTTGCGGACATTGCCAGCCAGGATATCCTGAATGTCGACTGGCATGGTGTCAACGCCCAGTCCATCGTTGTTATTGTAAAACCGCTCGTTCTCGTTGGTGCGCTCCGTGACAAAAGAACCGTGCAGCTGGGCCGGGCTGTGGCGTCCCCTAGCTTTCACGTAGGCCAAGACGGAATCGCTCATCCCACGACTGTAACGCACGTCATTCTCCAAGAGGCCCATGGTGACAAGAGGGCCAACAGTCAGTGGAACGTCCTCCCCAAGCGTTACACGAGATCGAGTGAACATCTCCAGGGCGGAGTAGTTGTTGATGACGAGAACGCTGTCGTAGATATCGACGCCCCGCAAAAAGGCGACTGTGGTCGTATGCAAAAGGATCCCAGAGGGCGGCGACCAGGTTCCATCTGCTTTGCGCGCAATCAGGATGCCCGAGCCACCAGAGCCGGACATCCACAGACCCGAGCGCATGCACGAGAAGATGGCAAGACCGACGGCTTCCTGTATGATGCGTGGCGGAATCTTTTTCTTCTGGTCGGAGGTCGACGCGGGTGATCCTGGGGTGGCGTCTGCGGATCGCCTTGGGGGGAAGCGAGTCGATGTAAGACTGGTGATGCTTGTGCGACTCTTCGGGGTTGTTGGTGTGGGGTCTACAGCTTCTTCGAGAAAGCCATCGGCTAGAGGGGGTGATGTTAGACAAGACCGACCGGGATACGGGGAATAGACCAGAGACTTGAAGGGTCCATGTCCAGAGTTGGGCATGGGCTGACTTTGGCGCAGGGGCGACCAACGAGCGCAAACTTACTGCAGAAGGACTTGAGGATGCGCGCAGCTTTCTCACACTCGCGATCCAAAGTCGTCGGCCAATAGGCTTCTCTCCCCATGGGGTTCATGGGTAATGATGGTTTCCGGGGCGCATTGGCGATGCTCGGCGACACTGTGAGTGACTTGCCAATGCCCCAGCCAAAGAACGAGCGAGTTGTCCGCGTTTGCGGTTGTGTGCTGGTGTTGCTGTACCGGTTCTTGTTGTTCTTTGCGCTAACATTGCTGATGGTGCTGCTTCTGTTGTGGAGAGCGGCCTGTGTGTTTGTCGTCGAGGCGTCGGCGCCGTTGGCATTGCTCGAGGTGTCGGCGGTAGAGGGTTTCGACCGGTCCCATATTGGGAGCAAGGCAGAAACGCGCTGCATGGCGAGAGGATGGCGAGAGGCGGGGAGGCAGGCGCAGCCTCAGTCGCAGACGGGAAGAAACCAATCTCTGCTGGCGACAGGCAGTCAAGAGCCGACAGCTCAGATCCAGAGAACTGTCGCTGCGCGTGCGGTGACAGGATGTCGTTGTTGTAGGAGGGATGGCGAGGTCGTGACAATCGACTACGTAGGTCGTAGGTTGTCCGGCGACGCTGGTACTTAACGAGTGGATGGGCGAGAGGCGCGAGAGTGCAGCTGTCGACTCAAGGCACCTCAGACCCCCAGACAAGAGAGACAAGAGAGACAAGAGGCGGACAGCGAACAGATCAGACAGATCCAGAAAAGATTGGCGAGGAGAGAGAGGACCCCGACGACGAGACTGAAAAGTCAAAGGTCAAACAGAGCCTAGATCCCAGCAGCAGGCACGTTGACAACGAAGGACCCAGGAAGCGGCAGGCTCCCAAGGATAATAATAGCCGGGGGTAGCAATAAAATGTAAGCAGAAGCAGGAATTGCTCCGTGATGCCAGGGCCCGAGATGGAATAACAACAAGAATCCAAACCCAGATACCCAGATGACGGCAGCGCAAAAAAGCAGAGGGCGGATGGCTGGTGGCACGAGCGCGAGTGAAGTCGCAAGGGTGGGTGGTATACGCAGGCAAGCGTCGAGGATCCTGGAGTGCAGGGCTTTCCTGTTGCTAATTGAAGGAGGACAAGGTCGAAGTGGTCAATGCTTGTGCATGTGCCGGCGCTGTGCCTCGTGGGCTGTGGACTAGATTTGATCGAGGGCGCGTCTGGGTTGGTGGACCAAGATGCGACGGACGCGAGCGAAGATGCGTCTGTTCGCGGAGGGTAAAGATGATGAGGTCGTAGTAGCAACAAAAAACGAGAGCGCCGGAAAACAACGAAGCGCGAGAAGAGGAAGAGGCGATGACGGTGTTTGTACGGTACGGGGCCACTATTGATTCCAGGCGGGTCGGCAGCCGGCTTGGTCGATAAAAGGAATAAAAGAATATACGGAGTAAATGAACTGCAATGAAACGATAAATGTTAAAAAAAGAAAACTCAGCCCAGCCCTCTTTTTTCCCAGCAGCTGTTTGTTGGAGGCCGAAAAGCGGACGCGGCCCACTTGGTGTCGTTTTTAGGCGTGCGGAGGGTAGGAATGGCACTTGGACGGGCGGCTTTGGTCGATAGTGTCGTGGTTAAGGGCGTGGATGCAAGGATGACAGGCTTGAGGGGGTCAGAATTGCAGCTGCGATGCCAAAACAGAGGATGCACGAGAATAGGGGCTCCGGGCGGCTCTGGGCGTCTCTGGGCAGGCACGACGGCAGATGACCAAAGCAGCAAGAGCGATGTATATTTACATCATCCGAGCGACAGACGAGGAAGCAACGATGCTGGTGCCGGTGACGTATTTCTCGGCACGTCGGTTTTTCTTGCAGGGAACGAATCGGTACGTGATTTCACACCCATGCTCGCATTTTCCCCTCGTTTTGGGGGCAGGCGGGCACGTATATTTATGACGAATGCCCATACGACAGAATTAGAGCGCTCGTATGAAATGAAAGCATCAAATTACGCCCAATGGTGCCATGCCAACATTCCAGCGCAAAAGTACGCTTTTTGGGAACAACAAAGCCAGTGAAGTAACCGTTGAAACCGGTCGCGTCTTCTGTTTACATCGAGTCTCGGCAGTGTAGTACAGCGTGCGTACTCCGTATGCAATGCACGTCGCATGTACATCTCGGGGAACTGTGAGCACAAGCCATCGGGATATGAGGTATACATCTACAAGCGATGCTGCGACCTGCGCTTGCCGTTCCGGTGCTCTAAAATTACAGGTACAGAAGGAGCGGCAAGCGACAGGAGCGACCGCCGCCGCAGTGCGGGAAAGGACGATCACGGCGGCAGGCCTGTGCACGGTGGGTCGCATTTTCGAGGCTCAAGCTCATACGAGAGAAGGTACGAACAAGACGGCACTTGCTCTTTTGGCAACCAAACATGACAGAGGAAGGGTCGTGCGGCGAGACGCCGATTCAACAAGAGCATCAAGTGGCGATGACCATGCGGGTACACGCAGCAAAGAATCGCAACTGTTCACAAGACTATATTTAATTTTAGATGACGACAGCTGCAGCTTGCATGTGGTCACACAACCGCCGCCTTGCATGCCAAAGGATCGGCTGATGGAGTCGTTGGACCGAAACTAGCACGCTTTTATCATGACATGACTTTTTCGGTGTGTATGAAAACGCGTTAAACCGTGGTTATAGCTACGCACAGACATGTCTTGGGGTACACGCTGGCATTCATGTTTTGTTATATAACCCGTTTCTACTCCGCATATATTTAGGATATGATTTAGTATTTTCTGGCTTTTAAAAAGATTGACTAGTCAAACGACGATATCCCAAGCTTTCCAGGGTGTCGCACGCCGCGTGTTTGAAGCCCCTGGCGAATAAATTTAAGCCGCGTAAGTTGAAAGTACGGAGTACCCCGTACGGACCGTACATGGAGGCTCGTTGAGCTAGGGTCGCCAGCCCCAGGCGCAAATAAAGCTGCACGGGACTGTTGCAGATAAAGTGAAGCTTGTTTGTCTTTATTTGAGCCACTTCTAATGAAATACGTAAAGTCACGCAAGTTGTCAAGTTCAACAAGAAAGCCAAACGACCTAAAGATGGTAACTCTGAAAGATACAAAGTATACGACGAAAAGAGCACGGGGCCAAGAAATCAAAAATAGACTGCCCCATCACGTCAATAAAGTTGGGACGAAAAGAGTCTGGGCCAGAGGATGCCGACTCGATTACTCCGTACTCCGTAAACATTGCCGATCATATGCAGGGGTTGCGCGGAAGTTTAATGGGCCGAGCGGTGAATACTAAAGAGCGAGTTCCTGTGACCAGAGTCCAACGAAGATGCTTGGGATCGGGTTGAAAGAGCGTGACAAAGGAGGAGAAGCTAATGCAGGGGAAATATTGAAATGTCGGAAGAATGGGCGTTTACACTATGCAGGCGTGCGTACCTGAAATGAGAGTTTAATTGGAAGCGGGTTTGAAAGACACTGCTATCAGAGCGACCCATTCGATATGCAGGAAGGGTGTGATTGATGCAGCTCGCCGAGGCAGGATCACGCAGGCGCTCTATCTTTCAATTAAACTTGCATGTCGGCGTGGTATTGAAGTGGCAGTCGATGCCGAAGTACTTCCACATGACTGGCCGACTATTGATCAAGACCATATGACTAGCACGATATGGAGGTAAAAAGCACAACTCTAGGGGGGAGTTGCGGCCAACAAACTTCAACTCGCTACGCAGACCCCCTAGCGCTGTTATGGGCTGATGCGCCAGGCACGCCGCGATCAGCAGTGGCCAAAAAGCGCTGCTGGGCCAAGAGGTGCAAGGGGATGCGAGCGCAGCACAGCTGCATCGACCGGGGCCATCCCTGGCAAGCTGAACGTCGTGCCGCAAAGAGGCTCAAAGACAGACGTCAGTCGGTCATTTTCTGTTTTTCTGGAGAGACTAAACAAGTCCGGTTACAACTGATGACTGTAAATGTAGGGGCGGGTCTCGGCGTCCGCCCATTCACCTCGATGTGCCCTCCGTTGCAGTGCAAATGCAGGTGCAAATGCAGTGCAAATGCAGCGTCGTTCGTGGCTAAACCGATTTAGACCAAATTTACTTGCAAAGGCCTCCAGCCGAAACGTTAGTGGACGCGTAATGGGAAGCCGAGGAACAAAGGCAAAATCCAAGACCAGGATGGTCATGGTGTACTGGCAGTTCAAAGTGTATCAACGACACTGAATTATGAATTTATTTGCATCCCATAAAGACTGTGGATCGCCTCATCGACGTCAAACGGGTGTTGCGTGTCTGACACAGCGTGTCCGACGACAGCCAGCATGGCTGTAAATTAGACGAGTAAGACACGTCTGGTTCTGACAAGTGTCCGAAACACCCCTCGGATACACTGGTTGACGAAGCTCAATACTACAGCGAGCCGACTGAAGTCTGTCTCTGAACGCTTGTCAGCCGCGTTTGTTCAGACTTTGCATCTCGCGATCCGCATCTCCCGGGGGCAATCGAGAACAAGCGCCAGCATCGTCTTCCTGTCAGCAAAAAGGGGCTGAGCGGCTTTAGCTCTCTCGTCAGCGCTTGTGCCTGTTTGCCAGGACAAAGACGCCGCGCCGTGAAGAAGTGAGGAAGCGGGGAGAGACGAGCACAGCGAACGGGTGAGACACCGAAAGGAGGCGGAGGCACGTCGACGGGCAGGGACGGGCAGGGAGCATGTCTCAAGGCCAGACGCAGCACCCGACTAGCTTATAACTAGAGCGTTATTTTTCACATTTTGAGAAGTTTTCATCACACGAGAGGCGATACGTGGCGAATGAGCGCTTGCGCACGAGCCCATCCTCTGATATGACATTCATCCCTTGCTTCGAGGGTAGCTCGCGGCCGCCACTGGCGTACTCCGTAGACGAGAAGAAAGCTGCGACACGGGGCGCAAAGGAACGAAAAAGGATCAGGCAGAACAAAACGCGAGACAAATTGGCACTGAATGCGTGTCTCAGACTTGCATTGAACGGAACCGGAAATGGGTGCTAACAGAACCAGACAAGACTGCCTAGGCTTGGAAGGCCTGGGTAGAAGTCGACGTGATCTGTCAGAAATTGTAGGAGCACAGAGGCACGCCATAAATATATTGATATTGCGTAAGATATATCACGATGCGCACAGATCATCGCCATATGGATGAAATCTCTTTGAAATCGTGATGACAATTTGCTTTCATATTGAGCTGCATTCACGAGGTTGCAGACAAGACTCGTTATGAAAATCATAAACAGGCGAGTGGAAAAAGGCGCTGGGCCACTCCGCTACTTCAAAACACTGCACTGGAATGTGTGTACCGCCGTCTGTTTGACTCGTGAAAGCTAAAGACCCTATTGTGCAGTTTGTTTTTTTAATTCTCTGAAGGAATGAACATTGCTTTGGGCTTCCGAGGCCTCGGTCAACACTGGGCCTTGCGATGCGTTCAACGCAGACCACTTGTGATGACTCGTGGGAAATGTTGGTTTTTTGCTGAATATTACTTTCGTAAAAAAATGATGAGATTATTAAACTGAAAGTAAACACTCGATATTACGGCTTATGAGGAAGCGCCTCTCTCACTACTCAAATTTAATAAAGTAAATATGATGCCTATAAAGTTGTAATAAATATCCTATGATATAGGTATTGTCAGCCTCTGTGCACCGTATCACATGGAGGAGCACGATATCAGGCACAGTGAGGCCTGTCAGGGCCTGTCAAGCCACCCGCATCATCTAAATGAACGGCGCATTGGCTAATCAACGCTAATGACCTTGCATGTAGAGAGAGTACACCATCTCCTCCGGACAGCCAACACTCTGATTGCATCATTTAGAGTGCTTGTACAACCTTGAGCGCGTCGCGATGCGACGACTCATGCTGGCAGTTCTGCCGGGCGGTGAACCACAAACCTGAAAATTGAGGTTCGAGCTTAGCCTCGTGGTGGGTCCAATGCAGACTCCTCATTGGACAATAGTACAAGCAATCACCAGGCAAGCCTTGCGCTTTTCGAGCATCGCGGCAGCAAAACGCAGCGAAAGGGCCCAGCAAAACGAGACCACGACACCTTGCAGCACGTGCACGACCAACCCGACCCCCGACGACCCCGACGACCCCGACGGCCAGCCCAACCGACCGCCCGACGACGGACATTGCAACTGCTGCTGCGCTGCGCCCCGACCGACCGCCTTTTCGTCCTAATCTCTGCGAAACGCGCCGGCGCGTCCTGCCTCAGCCACCCTCACCGCGCCGTCCACGTCCGACGCCCACCGGCTCGCCCGAGCTCCGGCTGACTTTTGACTTCCACCCACCCACCCACCACCCCTCTCGCGATGGCCGACGTCAACATCCAGTACGCCGCCCGAGCTTCTTGCTTCTTGGCAACCGAGTTTCGTCCGCTAACACCATACAGAGAACTGCTGCAGAAGCCTCGCAACGAGTGCACCGAGTACGAGATTGCACAGCTGGTACGACGTCCGCCCCTACATCAATCATACCGCACAGTACTGACCGCCAGGAACAATGGGAGTTCAGCAACGGCCCGCTGTCGATCCTGCAGACCGCCGTCCGCACGCACACGCAGGTCCTCATCAGCATCCGCTCGAACCGCAAGCTGCTCGCGCGCGTCAAGGCCTTTGACCGGCACTGCAATATGATCCTCGAGAACGTCAAAGAGATGTGGACCGAGACGCCAGTAACCAACGGCAAGAAGGGCCGCCCCGTCAACAAGGACCGCTTCATCAGCAAGATGTACGTCGAACCGCTCTTCTTTTTCTTCTTTCCTTCTATTCTGATGCCAATACTAACCCGTGTAGGTTCCTACGGGGAGACAGTGTCATCCTGGTTCTGCTGAGCTAGACGCGTGCATTCACTTAAAATGGGACATGGTTGCGCTCTTGCCTTTACGAATTCTCCTTGTTTGTTGTCACTACATCTTTCTCAATCTATACGCACGAATCTTTGAACCGACTTTATTGAACACAGATGCTCCTCTAAACATTTTACGTTCGTCGTGGTAAAAGGCCCTCTACGCCTCGGCCGCAGCCTCGGCCGCGGGCTCCGCAGCAGCCTCAGGCTTGTCGGCCAGCTCCATGTCCAGGCCCATGTCGTCGCGCAGCTTCTCCAGGCGCGCCACGACCGTGTCCAGGGGCAGCGTGGTGAGGTCGCCCTTGGAGTCGCGGATGCGGATGCTGACACTGCGGTCCTGCATCTCCTTGGCGCCGAGAACTGAAGGGTTAGTACCGTGATCAAGGTAGGAAAGGAAAAAAACTTGCCAAAGATGTAGTTGTACTGCAGCAGCTGGGCGCTGCGAATCTTCTTGTTCATCGTGTTGGCGCCCAGGTCGCTGTCGACGTAGAAGCCCTTGGCCTTGAGCACCTTTTGCACGTCGCGGACGTAGTCCTCGGCGTCGCCCATGACGGGAATGACCATGATCTGGCGCGGGCTGACCCAGAACGGCCACTTGCCGGCAAAGTGCTCCGACAGCGTCGCAATGAAGCGCTCGAAGCTGCCCAGCACGGCACGGTGGATCATGACAGGGCGCGAGTAGCCGGGCGGCAGCACCTGGGGGCCGGCAACAAAGCCGTGGCCCTTTTCGACGGCCTCGGCGGCCTCGGCGGCATCACCAGCGGCGGCCTCAGCGGCAGCGGGCGCGGGCGCAGCCTCGGTGGGCTTGGCCGCCTCGACAGCCTTGGCGGCTTCGCCGGGCTTGTCGTTGGGGTTGCTGCTGGCGGCCGACATGTAGCTCAGGTTGAACTGCTGGGGCAGCTGGAAGTCGAGCTGCACGGTGGCGCACTGGTGCCAGCGGCGCAGGGCATCCATGATCTGAATGTCAATCTTGGGGCCGTAAAAGGCGCCGTCGCCAGGGTTCAGCTCCCACGCATCGCCGGTTCTCTTTGCAAACTCGTCCAGGCACTCCTGCAGCGTAGCCTCGGCGCGGTTCCAGGTGTCGATGTGGCCCAGGTACTTCTCGGGGCGCGTCGACAGCTTGAGGCGGAACTTCATGCCCAGCTTGCCGTAGACGGTCTCGAGCATGTCAAACAGGCCGCGGACCTCCTGGCCAATCTGGGACTCCTCGCAGAAGATGTGGCTGTCGTCTTGGATGAAGCGGCGCACGCGCGTCAGGCCGCTCAGCGCACCCGACGCCTCGTTTCTGTGCAGGATACCAAACTCGGCCATGCGCAGCGGCAGCTCGCGGTACGAGCGCTCTCGCGAGCCAAAGATGAGACAGTGGCCCGGGCAGTTCATGGGTTTCAACGCCCACTGCTGCTTCTCGACCTCGAGCGTGAACATGTCGTCCTGGTAGTGCTGCCAGTGGCCCGAAGTGCGCCACAGGTCGGCGTTGAACATGTTTGGCGACATGACTTCGACGTAGTCGCGCTTGTGGTACTCGCTGACGATAAACTCCTTGAGCTTGTTGAAGATGCGCATGCCGTGGGGCAGGAAGAAGGGCGAGCCGGGCGACAGGCGGTGGAAGAAGAAGAGCTCCTGGTCCATGCCGATGCGACGGTGGTCCTTCTTGGCCGCCTCCTCGAGGAACTTCATGTAGTCCGAGAGCAGCTTCTTGTCGGGGAACGAGATGCCGTAGACGCGCTGCAGCGAGTCGTTCTTGGCGTCGCCCAAAAAGTACGACGCGCTGTGCTTCAGCACGGCAAACGCCTTGATGCGGCCGGTGTCGACGACGTGCGGGCCCAGACACAGGTCGATCAGCGGACCACAGCGGTACACGGTGGTCGAGGTGCCGTCGGGGATCTTGCTGTTGATGAGCACCTGCTTGTACTTGTTGAACTTGAACATGTCGAGCAGGTCCTCCTTGGTCATCTCGAGGCGCTCAAACGGCTGCTTCTCGCGCACAATGACCTCCATCTGCGACTGGATGCGCTTCTCGTCGTCGTCCGTGACGGTGGGGTGCGTGTTGGGCTTGCCCTCGCCGTCCTCGGTCGGCATGCCAAAGTCGTAAAAGAAGCCCTCGTCGGTGGGCGGGCCGAAACACAGGTGGCAGCCAAACTTCTGCTCGGCGGCCTCGCCCAGGATGTGGGCGCTCGAGTGCCAGTACACGCGCTTGGCCTCCTCGTCCTCAAAGTCGAGCAGCTCGACCGTCGCGCTGGCCTCAAAGGGACGCATCAGGTCCCACAGCGTGCCGTTGACCTTGGAGATGACGGTGCGGTCCGCGAGCGACTTGCTGATGCCGCGAGCAATGTCGTAGGGGCGCGTCTCCCACGACGTGCCCTCAATCTTGCGGCCATCGGGCAGCGTGACAACAATGGGCTCACGGGCCTGGGCGGCGGCCTTGGCGTCGGCAAGGGCCTTGAGGCGGTCGTAGACGGCGATGCGGTGGGGGATAAAGTCGAGGTTGGGCGGCGGGCCAGCCGGCGCCGCCACGGGCACGACCTTGGGAGCCTTGGGGGCCTTGGGAGCCTTGGGGGGCATTGCGATGATGAGGTGGGTGGTGGTGGTGGTGTTGGTGGTGGTGGTGTTGGGCGTTGACGGTGCGGTCGCGAAGAGGGGTCGTCCGTTGCGATTGTAGAGCGTTCCTGGCTGAAAAGGAAACTGAAAGGCGGCGTGGAGGTAATGTGAGTCACCACGTGAGACGTAGATTGTCGGTATTGGAAGGGAAGTACGACTCGGAACAACCCACGAAAGTGGAAGGAAGGGGAGGGACGCTGGAATTGTTCAAATCGAACAAGAAAGCATTCGTTGGCAAAGCACACCGGACACGGTCAAGGCAAACAATCGCGAATACTCAAGATTTTAGAACAATCGGAAGCCAAAAAATGCATTCAAAAATTAGACAAAATGCTAGACTGCGCAAACGGCCAAAACGCCAAATTTTTGGTGCGGGGCACGCGGACTTGTCGTCTGGCAAGAATGGCCTAAATATATCTGGGCGGGGCAAGCACGACTCACGCATCAAGATAAGAGCAAGTCAATACGAGCGTGGTGCAGCCTCAAAGCAGCAGCCCGTGCTGAAACACAATGCGATGTGCACATTCAATATACAGTTCGCTGGTGGCAATGCACACCGCTTTATTGGCGTCTCATTGCGATTGGCTACGACGAGCACGAAAATGACACAGACGAGAGACACGGTGAGCAGCTGATGTTCGGAACTGGATACCTGGCAAGGGAGATTGGACGGGGGCCAGACGTGTGTAAATCGATGTCGATGGCAACTATGGTTTCTAGGCTTACTTTGAACAAGATTAAATGTTCTTCTTGAGGCCACCGATGGCGCCAATGCCGTCCTGTACGTCTGCGGCTTGCTTCGAGCCACCGAGCTGGCCTGTTTGTCAGTCACTGGAATATGAGGCCGTAAATATACAACGTACTGTTGACAAAATCCTGACCAGCCTTCTCACCCTTGGCCTCAAGGGCCTTTTGCTGTGCCTTGGCCTTGGCCTTGAAGAGATAGACGCTGTTTGTTAGAGGAGTGACGTGACAAGGTAGGCACGTGGTGTTGTACTTGCCCAATCTTTTCAATGAGCGGATCGGCATAGCCTTGCTCGTAGGCATAGAAGGCGCCGAATCCGACGACGACTACCACGGCCAACAAGACGAGGACAGACTGGAGATTGATCT
Organism: Ophiostoma populinum; assembly: GCA_029298855.1. Taxonomy (NCBI): domain Eukaryota; kingdom Fungi; phylum Ascomycota; class Sordariomycetes; order Ophiostomatales; family Ophiostomataceae; genus Ophiostoma; species Ophiostoma populinum. The sequence continues at coordinate 1,683,602 of JANSLU010000008.1, read as the reverse complement.
GGAAAGGCTGCATGTTGTCTGGGCCTTGATATTACGAACTGAAAAACTGGTGTGAAAGCGCGGACATGGCGGCTTTCATGCTCGCCTCAGCTGCCGGGCGATTGATGACGTCCAAGCTACGTCAATCCAGGTACGCGCCATCCCAGTTACCAAGAAGTCAAGAACCAAGAAGTCAAGAACCAAGAAGTCAAGACTGCATGTCACCACACCCGTCCCGGATCCTGTTTTGAAAAGGTACATCTGATCGTATCTGATCGTATCTGATCGTAAATTCATTTATTGAGACACTGACGTCCAGAAAACATAGGCAACCCAAACTCCAAATCCAGTATATAGAGAGCAGAAGAGTACAAGAATACCCGTAATTGAAAGCGCAAAACGCCAGCAGACTGTGCTGCCAAAGTTGTCTTGAGTTGCCTCAATGATGCAAGTTGTAAAACGCAAACAGAGCCGCGAGGCTGGAACGAAGTGTGTATAGCAAACGCAAGAGGAAATCAGTCATCAGTCCGTGCGGGGCAGGAAGAAACCCGGGTACCAGTTGATGTGACCGAGCACAAACGCCTCAAACTTGGCCGACGTAAAGCCGCCGTTCAGAACGGAGCCGCAGCGCGGCTCGGAGGGCCCCCGACGTTCGGCCGAGGCAGGCGACCAGTTTTCGTCGTCGATGGGCACAAACCGGTACTGTTCCGACCGGAACTCGGGATGCATGAGCGTGTGGCTTCTCAGCCACAGCCGCATATCGTCGCGCACCTCGTGGGCCTCGGCAATGGCGGCGTCGTCGCCGTGCTGCTCGGCGGCCCGCACGTAGTCATCGACCTCGGGAAGAGTGGCGTTGGTCATGATAAAGCCGCGGAGCAAGCCCTCGATATGGAAGCGCTGCAGCTTGGGCATGCGGCCACGAAGCAGGGAAAGCAGCGTGTGCAGCGACCCGTCGGTGAGCGCAATGTGGCCGCCGCGGATCTTGTCGCTGCGCGTCTGTTTGGGCCCGCCCAAGCGGACGCGTTCGAGTGTGCGGGCGTGGAAGACGAGAAAGTTTCGGAGCTCTTCCTCGTCGACCTGAACACCACAGAGGGCAAAGTCGGTGAGGTTTTCAAAGACAAGGTAAGGGAGGTTGGGATCGCTGTCGCAGATGGCGTTGAACGAAAAGACATGGCTGGCATAGCCGCTCAGCTCCTCCGAACTGAACGACAGCGAGAGGCTCTTGAGCTGCTTCGCCATGCGCAGGACCGTGCCCAGGCCAAACTCGCTACGGGCGCGCCACCGGGCGCGGCAGACGGTGCCGAATTCGATGGCCAGGTCCAGGCGCTCGAGGCGCTGGAGCATGCTGGTGCACTCCATCCACGGGTTGTCGGCTTTCGGGTGGAAGAGGTCCATGGGCACATAGTCAATGGTCAGGCTCTTGAGGCGCAGGCCCGTGTTGGTGCCGAGGTCGGGGTCGCTCCCGTCGAGGTCCTTGGGCGCCAGGACGGCGGGCGTGAAGGACGACGGCACGTCGAGCGACGAAGGCGGCGACGTGCCGGTGTTGGAGGCGTCCGAGAGGAGCGGCGACGACGAGCGTGTCGAGTGGCCCGACGCCGGGGCAGCGTCGTCGTTTTCCGTGCTGGGCCGCCGAAACGACGGCGGAACCTCGGGGCCAAAGCGCCGAACGCCCGGCGGCCGCGCCGTCGCACGGTTGAGGATGCGCAAAAGACCGCGAATGGCTTCCCTGCTCTTCGTCAAGGACACTTCGCAGTGCGTAAAGTCACAGTCCTGCTGCGGGTGGTCATCAAAGTGGCCGTAGGGCGGGGTCAAGAAGGTGAGCTTGACGGCCTCAAGGTTGGGGAGGCTGCGCAGGCAGCGGGCCACGTAGAGGGTCGACTCGGGGCCCAAGAAGTCAAAGTCGGCCTGCTTCCGGGCCAACGAATAGTAGGTGAAGTGGTCTGTCTTCCACCGTATCGGGACCGGTGGGTCGGGGTTTTGCCAATTCCAGAGGTCAATTGGCTTCCTGCCGTACTCCTTCATCGCAGTGACGTTGAGCGTGATGGACTCGATGGCGCGGCGGGTGAGCGGGTCGAGGCCAATCTCGCGAAGGCACTCAATGTCATCTTCGGCGCGGTAGGCAGTGATTTGGAAGTGTGGTGGGACCAGGTACTCGATGCCCACGTCGGCGCAGTTCCGGGTGAGAAGGCGGAAGGTGGGAATGTCTGCATGGTCGCAGTAGCCTGCAATGTGCCGGAGGAGCTCAAAGGGGAGCTTGTCCATGTTGAGGCAGGAGCAGAGGATGGCGCCTGCGAGACAAGACGACAAGACGACAAGACGACAAGACGAAAAGACGGAAGGCGCGGTTCTGGGTGACCGATTTGTATAACCAAGCAAGACAGTGTTTTAGGCCGTGGCGTTGGTGAGTGAGATGCGTGGTGCGAGCAGGATGCCGGCCGACGCCCAAGCAAAATGCAAAATGCAAAATGCAAAATGCAAAATGCAAATGTCCCAAGCTCCTCCGGTGTCGAGAGAAAACAAGCGACAGATGTTGAATCGAGGCGTGACAGTACCGGCGGATGGCACCGCGGTCTGGTCGTCGTTCGTTCTGGGTCACAAGAACCCTGGGTGAACGAGGTCGCGTCGTTGTAAGGCGAAGAACAGCTGTATTTTCAGTCTTTTCTGCTTTCTGCTTTCTGTTTCTGCTTTCTGTTTTCTGCTTGTCTGAGCCAGAGACTAGATATACTAAAGAAGAGGGAGCGATGGGAGCACGACACAAGAAAGGGCAGGAGCACGGCGCACATATATGATGCGCGCGCAGTGATGTCCCAGGCGACTCCGTAAGGCGGCGAAAAACAGTGGAGCTGGATGTGAATTAAAAGAAATGGCAAAGAAAGCGCCTAAAGGTCAGCAGCCTCCACTTGCAGCGAGAAGTCGGTGAGCATAAGACAGGCCAGAAACCAAGCCGTAAATATAAATATTTAGAGAAAGCGAGAAAGCTGAGTTCTGGTCAACAGCAGTGAATTATTTTCATTTATTTTCATTTATTTTATTTTTACACATGTAAATTTAAACACAACCCTGTCTGCATGCCATGACTGGAGACGAGGCCGGCGCAGGCCGCGCAGACCCAGGAGAAGGGAAGCGGACCAGCAGCGCACAGTCGCTGGCACCGCTGTTTGTGCAACGGGCCTGCAGGCCGAGAACAAGGGTGTTTGCGAGGACGACGTGTCCCAATACGGTTCTGCCGTCCTGCGGTTCTGACGGCGTCCGGCGCAGACAGCGTTGGCGTTGTGCGTTGTGCGTTGTGCGGCATGCGGTTTTACTTCAGCGCCTGCTGGCCATGGCGTTGTCGGTGGCGGCTTCCGTTTTCGTTCTTTTCTGCTGCTTTCTCGTTTTCCGTACATGTAATTATTTGCACACGCTTTCTTGGGTAACGCGAAAACTCGTGTGGTCCTGTGAGCAGCACTTTGCACGTTGATACATATGCAGCCGCCCATCTCCCCATAATTCCCCTTTATCTCACAGCAACCGTATCGCGCACCAACAAGCGGTGATGGTGTGTACCCCTGACCGGACCGAAACGGAAGAAGGCGAGCCAAGGAGCGCGCGAGGCAGGGCAGGAGCACTCGACTACTCCGTCGTGTATCTAGATTACTGACAGACCTGCCGCAGACCAGCGTCGAAACCGGCCAGAGCCAGAGGCTGCAAACGCAGGCAGGGCCACAAACACAGGCCACAACAGAGCATCAACTTCCACGACGGCAACGCGTGTTGCACTCGACTGCACGCGTGGTTCTACCCGCCCGGTCGCACACATTCACGCTCCCGCCTCGCCCTGCTTGTGGCCGCGGGTCTGCAACGGGAAGAGGTGAGCAAAGAGGCGGAACGGGCGCTGGTTGGTCCTCACACCGAAACCGCCTTTTGCCTGCGCTTGGCCCTGGGCCTCTGGGCCTCTGAGGGTCTGAGGGGAGCGACCCAAGGTCTGCCGGCGCACGGGCAAGCGTTGCATCGCGCTGGCCCTAGTCTGTATATTTAGTCTGTCTGCACTCCGACCCAAGCACCAAGCAGGTCAAGTCTTTTTTCTCCTTCTCCAGCCCGACTTTTCGACTTTGTCCACTTGCCTTGTCTTCCATTGTTTGGCCGCTGTCATTCTTTCTTGACGGGTGTGTCGAGGCGTCGCGTGCAGTCTTTGACCAGTCTTGGGCCGGCCAGAAAGAGGTCAGAAAGAGGACAGAGGACCAAAAAGAGGACCAGAAAGAGGACCAGAAGAGACAGGCTGGGCAGCATGCACTGCATCGATCGTGCCCGATTCCTGCATTTGGTCGAGATTTGCATCTTGCAGACTTGTGCATGGAAGCCACTCGTGCTTTGGGCTCCATTGGACTGGCCAGCACTGCATCCTCACCGCAAGTGCAGGTGCTTTGGACGCCAGAAACAGCGCGTTTGGGGCGATCCGTATGCATCCATCCTGACCGTTCCTTGTTTGACTACTTTGTATTATTCTGTTTCTCGTCTGCTCTCGCCGTTCTCGTGCGCTGGCGTTGTTGCTGTCGTTGGGCCTCACCACCTGTCGCCCCTGCGCTTGTGCATATGCATGGCCAAGCGCAGAATGTCTAATTTATTACGGTCGGAGTCTGAGAACGATAAAATAATCGCTTAAATCGACACCGCAACAGCGGATGTCCTTGCGGACGTGGACCGTCAAGGCATAAATAAATATATATAAATATACAATGTATATCTGTGAAAGTCGGATCTCGCAGAACAATCCATGTTTCGATATATCGGTGGAATTAACGTGGCGTGGATGTTTCCCTCGTGCAAGCACTGCTGTCTATAGGCACTGCTTACCCCGCTGTTGGAGCTCGGTTTCAGTGGCCACAACGGCTCTTCGACCCCCAAATGCAGTGTGGTTAGGACATGCTCCGCCACAACGGACGCTGGGGCCAAACACGCCTTATCTGCTAATGAACCCCCCGGCGACGCGGAGGATTAGGCGGCTTCTACTCGCATCGCACCTTCCCACTTTGACGACCATCGCGTCACGATCACCTGTTGTTGCGCCTTGCACCTGCTTCGCTACCGCCTGCCTCCTGCCGCCTGCCTCCTGCTGCCTCGCCCCTATTCTCAGCCCCTGAGATTTCGGCCACAACGCCATCCAGCGACCCAACAACAAACAGCCACAACGCCATCCAGCGACGAGCGCGCAGCTCTCTGTCCGCCCCAGCAATGATCTGCACTGCCGCCGCCCGACGGCCATCCATCCTAGTACAGTAACGATACGACATTCTTACCGACTCGACTCGACTCGACAACCAAAGCAACATGGTGCTTGCCAGCCTGCTCGGACACGCCAAGCCGACGCGACGACGCAGCTCGGCGGCCAGTTTCCGCAGCGCGCTCGCGCGGCCGTCGTCGTCGGGCACGAGGCTGCCGGTGCCGGGCGACGAGGCCATTGACGACGGCAACGACACGGCGTCGGTCAAGACGAACAATAGCGACGCGGCGTCTGCTTCGGCCACTTCGGCCACTCCGCAACACCGCCCGGCATCGCCGCGGCCGCCCGACTACATTGCCGACGAGGCGCAGCTGCCGGCGCCCGCCGACGAGCCGCCGGACCTGCGCGAGCTCAACAACAGCCTGGAGGCGCTCGCCGTCGTCTTTCCCGACGTCGCCGTCGACGTGTTCCGCGAGATGCTGGGCAGCTTCGACGGCGAGTCGCGGCTCGCGCTCGTTGCCGACGCGCTGCTCAAGAACCGCGCCACGTGGGTCAAGGGGCGCTGGCGGGTCGCCGACAAGGGTGCCACGCCGGCCACAGAACCGGCAACGGTCAAGCCGGCCGACCGGTTCCGGACGCCCGAGTACAAGAAGGCGGCGCTGGCGCTGGCGAGCCACAAGTTTGCCGGGCTGTCGCGGTCGTCAATCAGCGCGGTGCTGGCGGAGCAAAACTACTCGTACCTCGACGCGCACCGCGTGCTTGTGCCCATGTCGGCCAAGTCGTGGCGCTTCATGTTCCACTCGCTCTTCTCGCTCCGCAGCCCGGTCACGCACACCGAGGCCGAGAACCACCCGCTCATTGTGTACAAGTCGTCGGGCCACGGGTCCATCATCCCGACCATCAAGGCGACGGGCAGCGCCGAGCTCGACCGCGAGCTGTACGAGGCGCTCGTCGCGCCGCTGCTGGCCAAGAGGCGCGCCACGCAAGAAGACGCCGACCGCAGCCTGGCCGCGCAGCTCAACGCCGACGAGGCCGAGGCCGAGGGCGCGACGTACGAGTGCACGTGCTGCTTCGCGACAGCGCCCTTTGAGGAGGTCACGACGTGCAGCCATGGCGACGCGGCGCACGTCGTCTGCTTCCGGTGCGTCCAGCACTCGGTGCGCGAGGCCGTCTTTGGGCAGGGCTGGGCACGCACCATTGACACGGGCCGTGGCACGCTGCGGTGCCCCGCCGTCGACACGGCCGACTGCCCGGGCGTCATCCCGGCGGACCTGCTGGCGCAGGCGCTGCTGAGCGAGAGCCGCGGCGGCGACACGCTGCAGCACCTCGAGCGACGCCTGGCCGACCTGAGCCTCGTCGGCAGCGGCCTGCCGCTCGTGCGCTGCCCGTTTTGCGCGTACGCCGAGGTCGACGACATTTACGTGCCGTACCACGAGGCGCCTCTGCGTGTGCGCATCGACAGCCTCTACACGCTGTCGCTCATCTGTCTCCTGCTCGGCGCCACGCCCGTGCTGATGGCACCGCTGATGCTGCTCATTGTCGTCGTGGCGCTGCTGCCGAGCATCGTCGCAGCTTTCGGCAGCGTGTCGTCTGCGCTGTCGGCCATGTCCTTCTTTTGCACCATGTCGGGCCGCTCGTCGACACCCAGCCGGCCCGCCAAGCAAGGCTACCTGCGCACGCAGCTCGCCGACGCCGTCACGCGTTTCCGTCGGCGCCGGCGCGGCCAGCAGTTCCGCTGCCAGAACCCTGCGTGCGCGCGCCTCTCGTGTCTCGCGTGCAGCAAGGCATGGACGGACATTCACGTGTGCCACGAGTCGAGCCTGGTGGCGCTGCGCACGCAGGTCGAGCAGGCGATGAGCATGGCCATCAAGCGCGTGTGCCCACGCTGCCACACGTCGTTTGTCAAGAACGCCGGCTGCAACAAGCTGACGTGCCCGTGCGGCTACAAGATGTGCTACGTCTGCCGCCGCGACATTAGCGGCAACGACGGGCCCGACGCCGGCTACCGCCACTTTTGCGAGCACTTTCGGCCACACGGCGACGGCCGCGCCTGTGCCCAGTGCCGCAAGTGCAACCTGTGGGAGACCGAGGACACCGAGGCCGTGCTGCACGCCGCACGCCTCGAGGCCGAGCGAAAGTGGCGCGAGACCGAGCAGCGCGAGCTCAGTTCCGCCGAGCGCGCGTACCTCGAGACCGGCATCGCCATTGGTGGCGGCCGCGCGGCCACGGCCACCGGCAGCCTGCCGATTCGCCCGGCAAGCGGCCATGGTCTCGGTTTCGGTCTCGGTCTCGGCATCGGCCACGGCCCGGCCGCCCTAGTGCGCTGGGCCGTGTCGCTGCCCGGCGTCGCTTGGCTCTTCCACGTGCACGCACAGGCACAGGCGGCAGCCGGACCCAAACCGCCGATCCGGTTTCCCAGCGTCCCCGATATCCTCGACTGGCTGCTCGAGTGTTTCCTCGTTTAGTTTTCTCTCACCTGACTTTTCTTTTGCCCGACTATACCCAGCATGGTTCATGCAGCTCGTTCTCTTTCGCACTCTCGACGCTATCTTTTTAATTGTTTCCTTTTCCTTTTTGTTTCCTATTCCTTTTTGTTCCCAGTCTTGGTTGGCTGCGCTATACCTTTGTCTTTGTCTCTGTCACTTTCACTTTTGGTTACGCTGCTCTTTATAAATCCTTACGTAATACTACTGTATCCAACTCATATCCTCAAATCTTGGTCTTCTCCGGGACCACGAGCTCGGCCGCGGCGCCGGCAATGGCCAGCTTGCCCGTCTCCTTGACCTTGGCCTGGAAGATAATCTTGTTGGGGTTCGACGGGTCCTTCCACATCTCCGTCACGAGCGTCTGGCCAGGGAAGACGGAGCCCGCAAAGCGCACCTTGATGTTGCGGATCGGGCCATACGTCTCGTACACGGCCTTGCCGGCAATGCCAAAGAAGCAGAGCCCGTGAAGGATGGGCAGCTTGAAGCCGCCCATCTTGGCAAACGACGGGTCAATGTGCAGCGGGTTGTAGTCGCCGCTGAGCCGGTAAATGGCCGCCTGCTCTTCGGTCGTCTTCTCCTCGACAACGGTATCGGGCGCACGGCCCTTGGGCGGCGTGTTGGCCGCCGTCGACGCGCCGCGGTCCTCAAACTTGGTCGCGCCGCCAAAGCCGCCGCAGCCACGCAGGAAAATGGTGCCCTCGTTGTAAAACAGCTCCTCGCCCGTTTCGGCGTGCACCGTCGTCACGCCGTTGCGCACAATGGCCGACTTGCCCTTGTCGACGACCTCGAGCAGCTTGCCGTACGACAAGAGGCGGCCCGACGTCGGCAGCGGGTACTTTTTAATCTCCAGGTACTGCTCGCCATGCAGCAGCATCATCGGGTTGAAGTTGGGCACAATCTCGTCGAAGCTAAACGGCATCTCGGCGTCAAATGGGGGGATGACGCCAAACGTCGGCACGACCTGGAAATCGTCGGCGCCCTCACTCGTCGGTCAGCATTGCTGACTTGACGGACAAACTCTGCACTTACAAGACGTATTTCAGGTCGGTGCGCTTGGCGCCGACGCCGAGGTTGTAGAGCATGACGTCGCGCTCCGTAAAGGTAAACTCGCTGGGACCGGCCTTGGCGTTCTTGGCCTTTTCAGTCGCCGCCAGGTAGTCGGGCTTGTCGCCGTCGCCGTCGCCGTCGCTGTCGCCGTCGCCGTCATTGGACTAGATTGTTTAATATCCAATACTATTATCTATGTATACAACAATCCAGTTCATACCTTTGCCTTGAAGGCCTTGAGGTCCGACAGGTACTTGAGCGAGTCGGCCAGCTCGGTCGGGTAGTCGGCCTTGCCATCCTCAAAGTCGACAATCTTGGACCACGCGGCCGCAACGTCCTCGGGCGTCAGCGGCTTGCTGCGCGGGAAGCTGACGCCGCCCGAGCGCTGGAAGCGCGTGCGGCCGGCCCAGCCGCTGCCGACCTCGTAGAGGCGGCCGGTCGGGTGGTCGGGGACCTTGTCGCTGCACAGCGCCAGCACCAGCGGGGCAATGTAGTCGGGCTTGAACGCCTGGACCATCTCCTCGGGCATGACGGTGCGCGTCATGGCCGTGCCGGCGTTGGGCGCAATGGTGTTGAGGTAGATGTTGTGCTTCTTGCCCTCAATGGCCGCCGCATTCGACAGGCCGAGGATCGCGCACTTGGCGGCGGCGTAGTTGGCCTGGCCAAAGTTGCCGTAGATGCCCGACGTCGACGTCGTGTTGACGACGCGGCCGTACTTTTGCTTGACAAAGTAGGGCCACGCGGCCTTGGTGACCTTGAAGGTGCTGCGCGCGTGCACGTTGAAGACGGCGTCCCACATCTTGTCGTCCATGTTGGCAAAGGCCTTGTCGCGCAGGATGCCGGCGTTGTTGATGACAATGTCGATGCGGCCAAAGGCGTCAATGGCGGCCTTGACCAGCACGTCGCCCTCCTCGGCCGACGCCTTGACGCCGACGGCCTTGCCGCCCGCGGCCTTGATCTCGTTGACCACGTCGTCGGGGTTCATCAGGTCGTTGACGACAATCGACGCGCCGTACTTGGCAAACGCCAGGCAGTAGGCACGGCCAATGCCGGCACCGCCGCCCGTGACCAGCGCGACACGGCCCTTGAAGTCGGGCTCCTCGCCGCGCGGGCTCGGGCCCATCTTGACCGACTCCTCGAGCAGCGTGAGAAAGTCGTTGGGGCCGCTGGGGTACTGCGCGTCGGACGTGAAATCGCCGACCTTGCTCCACTGCTTGAGCACGGCGCCGGGCGTGTACGTGTCGTCGCACTTGAGCAGCAGGCCGCTGGCGCGCTGCCAGCGCAGCTTGGACACGTGGCCGCCGCCGACCTCGTACACGTAGCCAGTCTCGCCCTCGTTGGCCTTGCTGGCGAGGAAGGCGACCACGGGCGTGACCCAGGCGGGCGACACGGCCTTGAGGAACTCCTTGTCAAAGCCGAGCGCCTCGTTGGTGCGCGTGTCCGCGAGCGGCGAGACGGCGTTGACGAGGATGTTGTACTTGATGCCCTCCTTGGCGAGCGTCTCGGTAAAGCCAATCATGGCCGTCTTGGCGGCCGAGTAGACGGCAATGTTGCCGGCGCCGTAGACACCGGCCGCCGACGTCGTGTTGATGACGCGGCCGTACTTTTGCTTGCGGAAGTGGGCCCAGGCGGCGCGTGCAGTCTTGAAGCTGCCGCGGACGTGGGTGTTGACCGTGTCGTCCCAGTCCTTGTCCGTCGACTGCGAGAGGGGCACCTGGCGCAGGATGCCGGCGTTGTTCACCAGCACATCGATGCGGCCAAAGGCGCTGATGGCGGCCTCGACAATCTTGTCGCCCGACTCGACCGAGTCGTAGTTGGCGACCGCCTGGCCGCCGGCGGCCTTGATCTCCTTGACGACGTCGTCGGCAGCCTGGACGTTAGCCGTTGCACAGATCGATCAAACATGGAACGCGAGAACGCACCTTTTGTGATGTCTTGTCGCCCGACAGCGTCGCGCCAATGTCGTTGACGACGACCTTGGCACCGCGCGACGCAAAGAAGAGGGCGTAGTCCTTGCCGAGACCGCCGCCGGCGCCGGTGACAACGACGACCTGGTCGTCAAAACGTAGTTGCTCAGGCATTGTGATGTGGAGATGGATGTGGTAGAATGAAGAGGAGAGAGAGAGAGAGAGAGAGAAAGAGAGAGAAAGAGGTAGAGACGCGACGGGGAGCGGTTGGTATTAATGTTAGTGTCTAGGTCACCTCCACATGCAAAAAGACAAGAGAATGGAGCTAGGACGGGCGTCGGAACAAGTAGCACGATCGGAATGGCGAGTCGGCAAATAGGGGACGAGGTGCAGTTTAGAGGCGGAAAAAGGGGAGCCAAAAGCATATGCAGCCGAGCCTCCTTCCGTCTTTATATTTCCCCTAGGCTACGTGCACAGCGCACACGGACAGCAAGAGCGGGCGGCGGTACTTGCGACATCGAGGCAATCGTCGGCGCAGCTCTTGCTGGCACTCGCGCCCCCTCTCGGCATCTCCATTCCTCCTTCTCCAATTCCGCGCACGCTGCGAGCCGAGGCACCTTCCAGCTGGGCGCGTCTCCGCTGCACTGCAAATGGAGCCCTGGCATTGGCGGATACCCCGGAAAGGGAGCGGGTACCTTCCCCAGCAACGCGAGTAGCGTGGGCGACACTCGTGATTGAGTGGAGACGATGAGCACCAGCACGAACACTCACAAATAAGCAGCGATCAGTGGCCGATGACGCAAAGCTGAGACTGGGAGTCTTACGAATTCGCGAGCCGAACTTGTACCTCCAGAAGTTAACGGGAACTCGGAGTCGTGAATCCGTGTAGACCTAACGACAAAATATACTTCATACATCTTCATTCTTGTCGTCTCATGTCGGCGTCTGCCCGAGCATCTCGTGCATTCCCCAGACTTTCCTGGCAAACCGGAAGTAAATAAAAGTGGGTCCGTCGCGATCGCATTCAAGCTGGGCGTGGCAGCCAGGCTGGTCTGATGACACGAGGCATTTACATGTGAATCGGTCGAAGAGCTGCTGACCTTTCCGTGTCGTCATACAAGTCCGAGTCGAAGTAAATATACAGTCTCATTAGCCCAGGAAAATATCTTGTAAAGCTGCAAGAAGCCAAAGTAGCCAAAGGAACCAGAGGCGCCCTGTAAATTTAGAGTAGTTTGTAAGGTTGCGATCAATATTCGTCGATTTGCAGTTGCTCTGCATCTTTTATTACGGTTCTGCATCCATCACTGTCAGATGTTTTGTCACGACGGCGTTGGCCGTTGCAGCCAGCGCGCTAAATCCCGCACCGGATGCCAGCCAGGCACCGCATCTGGCAGGCACGCGTCTCAACTCTAGCAAGAGCAACCGCCACGCCAGCACCGCAACTCTAGCAAGAGCAACCGCCACGCCAGCACCGCAATGACGACCACGCCAGACGCCCCCCTAGCATTGCGCATCGTCGACGACAAGTCGCGGCTCTGCATCCCGTTCATCCTCGACCGCCTCGCCTCGTACCGCGGCAGCCCCACGCCCGCCGGGGCGCCACTGCGCCCGTTTATCGTCGGCATCAACGGCGTCCAGGGCGTCGGCAAGACGACGCTCGTCCGGGCGCTCTACGAGACGCTGCAGTACCGCGAGGGTTTCGAGACGCTCGTCGTCAGCATCGACGACTTTTACCTGGCACACGCCGACCAGCGCGCGCTCGCCGCCGCGCACCCCGACAACGCGCTCGTGCAGGTCCGCGGCGAGCCCGGGACGCACGACACGGCCCTTTTGGACCGGTTTTTTGAGGCCGTCTGTGCCGGCGAGCCGGCCCATGTGCCCGAGTACGACAAGGCGGCGTTTGGCGGGCAGGGCGACCGCGTGGCCCCGACACCAGCCAACGCCGGCCGGCTCGTCAACGGCCCCGGCCAGCGCAAGCTTCAGGTCGTCGTCGTCGAGGGCTGGTGCGTCGGCTTCCGCGCTCTGCCCGACGCCGAGATTGAGGCCAAGTGGCACGCGTCGGCGGCCTCGGCGGCCTCGGCGGCCTCGGCGGCCTCGGACAGCGCGCAGCTGGCGTCCAAGCTGCACACGCACAAGCTCGAGCACCTGCTCTTTGTCAACGACTGCCTGCGCGCCTACGACGCGGCCCTGACGAGCCGGCTCGACGCACTGATCCATCTCGACGCCGAAAAGACACACTACGTCTACGACTGGCGTCGCGAGCAGGAGGCGGCCTTGCGCGCGGCACGCGGTACCGGCATGACCGACGAGCAGGTCGATCGCTTCGTCGATGCCTACTACCCGGCCTACGAGCTGTTTGCCGACGGTGTGCGCCTGGGCATTTTTCCCGAGGACCTGCCCGACAGGCAGTTGCACTTGATCATTGGCAAAGACCGACGCGTCAAGGAACTAGTACTGTGGCATTTCTGACAACGAGTTACGATAAATATACTGCGAAACGCTGATACGCTATGCAGAGTCGTGGATGATGGTAGCCGTAGAAATGTTGAGCCTCGGCTCGCCGGAATGACCGTGCATGCGACCGACTAGCTGGCTCGTAATGGTACGCTGGACTGGGTTGGGGTAAGGGTCGTAATGCACTATATTGCGCATTCGAATGTATTCGAATGTGTATTCGAATGCGACTTCGAAAAAGTTTGAAAAATGTCGGAAAAATGTTCGAAAAATGTTCGAAAAAGTCGGAAAAAATGTCGGTATCTGGAATAATCGTGTCGTCGTCAATCAAACGCTACCTTGAGCCGTTTGACTCCCTTGCGGATTGCTTCCCCCAACTAAAAGTCCACAACCTTGTTGCGCATCATGCCCTCGCCCTCCTGCCGCAGGTCGCCCAGCGTGCGTTCTATGCTTTCCGCCTTACGGCGCACCGTGTCCTCGCGCGCGGCAATCTCGGCCTCAAACTCGGCCATGGCGCGCCGCTTCGCCTGCCGCTGCGCCCGGATCTTGCTCGACAGCTCGGAAAACTGCTGCAGGAACCAGTCGCCCGCCTCGTCCCACTCGGCCACGCTCATCTCCGTGAAAAAGTGCCGCTGGCTCGTCGCCTCCTTGGTCTTGAAGTGCACGAGCCGGTCCTCCATTGCCAGGTTCGCCGGCACCGCCGGTGCCTGCACCGCCACGCGCCCGGGGTCGTGGTCAAACGGCTCGTCCGCCAGCTCCGCGTACGTCATCGAGTGCAGCATGCTGTCGTCGTAGTCGGGGCTGTGGTTGCGCTTCCGGTTCATCTTGCGGTCGCGCTCGCGCCGGCCCAGGTTCGCACCGCCCCCAACGCGAGGCAGCGACGTATCGTGCAGGGCACGCTTGTGCGGGAACGGCGGTGGCGGCATCGGCATCGGCATCGGCTGCGGCATCGGCTGTGCCAGCAGTGCACTCGGCGACGCGACGCGCTTCTGGCGCGGCGTGCGCTGGTTGGGCGAGTCGTCGCCGCGGTAGCTCAGTTCGGTGCCGTCCTCGCTCTCGGGCAGCGGCGTCGGTGCAAACAGTTGTGCGTCCGTGTCCCGGAACAGGCCGCCTCGCGCGCTGCCCAGGTCTGGGTCTCGTGCCCCGCGTCCTCGAGTCACGGCCGCGGTGTCGTATGGGGGGCCGCTGTCGCGCCGGTCCTGGGTGTGCTGCTCCGGCTCCGCCGCGTTGGCATCCAAGCCAGAAAAGGCCGCCTGTTTGGGCGTCCCGCGCCCGTCTCGCAGCGCGTACTTGGAGTGCTTGACCGGGACGCGCCGTGGTGGCGACCCCTGCTGCGAGCCGGAGCCGTCCACGTAGGGATCGTCGTCGCGGCCGCGGCCGCGGCCGCGGCCGGTGGCTGTCGCGGGGCCAAACGGGCTGCCGTACCGGCTGGTCGCCGCCGCCCTCTGCTGTCGCGTCGCCGTCGCCACGCTCTCGGCAAACATGGAGTTGATGCTCGAGTCCTCCCACATCTGCTGGTCGGCGGTGGACGGCGCCTGCTGGTCGTCGCCCGACTGGTTGCCCGGCTGGTTGCCCGACTGGCGCCGCGCGAAGGCCTCGTCCAGTAACTGCTTGGACGGGGACAGCATCCGTGGCACCGACCCGCGCGCCTGCCGGCTGGGCGTGCCCCCGCGCAGGGGCATGGGGATCTGGATCTTGGCGGCCTCGGCCAGCTGCTGCCGCGCATTGAGCGCAACGGTCGTCGGCTGCGTTGGCTGCTCGCGTTGTGCGTTGTGGTCGCTGGCCGGGCTGGTGCCGGCAGCACCGTCGTCGCCGCCCTGGCCCTGGGCTTCGGAACTTCTCATGTAGCGCTGCATTTTGGTTTGTGCCGCGGTCAGCATGCCTGACGAGCAAAGTCGCAATCGCGTAACCGCTGCGCTGGCGCGCTCGAGACGTTTTGAGGCTGGGCGTTTGTTGGTGAAGGGTGTATAAACAAGACGGCAGAGAAAAGGAGAAAAGGGGCGGATCGCCAGTCGAGGAAAGCGAAAAGGGCAGGCTTGGTTGTGGTCTGGAAAGCGGAAAGCGGAAAGCGCGGCCAATGCTGCTTGTGAGGAAGTCGTGGCCGGTGACGGTAGTGGGCCAGATGGCGTCGCGCACACGCGAGGAAGGCACGCGAAGTCAGGTGCTTCACTCGCGAATTGAAATCTGTGGGTCTCCCGTTGGGCGTGGGTCGGCCACTGCAGCAGGCAAGCACCATCATTACCATCATCGCAAGCCGATTCTTCTTGACTCACAGATACTGCTCGTCTTCTTTCCTGTTACCATGGCACGTGAAGCCACGACTGTAAATATATCGTGTTTAAAGACATACCGTGAACAAACACTTACACGGATAAGATAGCGCTATTACGTCAGCGGGGGCCGAAAGTCGGGCCTGTCGAATTTCCAATCATGAGGCAAGCGCGAATCGGCGGCCCTCTTTTCGCCGCCACTTACCAATCAGCAGCAGATCAATTTTCAGCCCACGAAGCACATAACCTCTGCGAATCGTTTGTGAACGACTGAACTAACAACCAAGCTGCGCAACTTCTCGAATCGTTTGCGACCACGACCACGCTCATCTAGCATTCGCCGACATTTCGCCGACATCACGCTGATACGACCCGACGGCAACGAGCGAGATGGCACCGGCGATGGACCTGCCCGAGGCGGTCGACGATGTGATTGCCAACCCGATGAAGACGGCGCCCAAGCTGGTGGCGCCGGAGCCGGAGCACTGCCCGGGCCCCGAGTCGGAGCAGGCGGGCCAGGCGGACTCGTGCGCTGGGTGTCCGAACCAGGAGGTGTGCGCGTCGGCGCCCAAGGGCCCCGACCCCGACATTCCCGTCATCACGGCGCGGCTGGAGAATGTCAAGCACAAGATTCTGGTGCTGAGCGGCAAGGGCGGCGTGGGCAAGAGCACGTTTACGACGCTGCTGGCGCACGCCTTCTCGGCGAACCCCGACAGCAACGTGGGCATCATGGACACGGACATTTGCGGCCCGAGCATCCCCAAGATGATGGGCGTCGAGGAGGAGACGATCCACGTGAGCAGCGCGGGGTGGTCGCCGGTGTGGGTGACGGACAACCTGGGCGTGATGAGCATCCAGTTTATGCTGCCGAACCGCGACGACGCCATCATCTGGCGCGGCCCCAAGAAGAACGGGCTGATTAAGCAGTTTCTCAAGGACGTCGACTGGGGCGACCTTGACTTTCTGCTCGTCGACACGCCGCCGGGCACGAGCGACGAGCACCTGAGCGTGAATGCGTTCTTGTCGGAGAGCGGCATCGACGGCGCCGTGGTGGTGACGACGCCGCAGGAGGTGGCGCTGCTGGACGTGCGCAAGGAAATCGACTTTTGCCGCAAGGCGGGCATCCGCGTGCTGGGCATCGTCGAGAACATGAGCGGCTTTGTGTGCCCAAAGTGCCGGCACGAGAGCCAAATCTTCCGGGCGACGACGGGCGGCGGGCGCGGGCTGGCCGAGGAGATGGGCATTCCCTTCTTGGGCGCCGTGCCCCTCGACCCGCGCATCGGCATGGCCTGTGACTACGGCGAGAGTTTCTTTGACAGCTACCCCGACAGCCCGGCGTGCACGGCGCTCAAGACGGTGGTGCGGTCGCTGGCGGGCGAGCTCGGGCTCAAGGCCGACGCCGTGTTGCCAGAAAGCGAGTGATTTTTTTTCTTTTCTTTTTTTCTTTTCTTTTTCTTCTTTTTTTTTCTTCTTTTTTTCGTTTCGATTTCTTTGGATTTTTGGTTGGATCTGCCAGGCCTGGCGTTGGGGTATCACGATTTACGACGAATGGAACTGGATTTTCTATAACACCTGAACGAGTCGAACGAGCAGAGCGAGTTGAAGAGCAAAGGCGAGACGCTCAGGCGAGACCTCAGGCCGAGGCCAGGCGGTCGGGCAGGTCGGCAAAGTCCTCTTCGGACTCAATGTCGAGCACGCGGCCGGCCTCGCTGGTGTTGCGCATCAGTTCCTTGGCGCCGGCGTACAGCATGCGCATCTCGCTGTTGCAGGTGATGGGCAGGTAGTAGAGCAGGACGTAGGGCACGGACATGCGTCCCGAGGGCAGCGTCATGGGGTAGCTGAGCAGGACGAAGCGCGGCGCGTTTTCGGGCAGTTCCTCGGCAATCTCGTCGAGGCTCTTGTAGACGAGCTTTTCGTCGTCCTGGCGGATCTCCTTGGTCGCACGGTCAATCATGTCTGCCGTTAGCGTGGGACGGGAAAAGAGTAAATGCCGACAAAAGAGTAAATGCACGTACAGATGACGGCCTGTGGACCGCTGGCGCGTGAGGTGCCCAGGCGGAACTTGCGCAGCTGGTCCTTGGTCTCTTGCGAGAAGGTGTACAGTCTCGCCTCGGAACTCTGCCGGTGTTAGCAGGCCGTAGGCATCGGCCATGGACGAGGACTTGCCATGGTGCGGTGGTGGTGATGATGGCAAGCGACGATGGCTACACGAGGCAGTGGAGCGCTGACGTCGGCTGTGGTAGAGGGGGCGGGGCCACCGCTGTAGGGCAGGTTACATAAGCACCGACAGCGCCTTCCTCGTACTTTCCGTCAGTATTCTTTTAATTGTTTCATTCAATCGACTCAGCCCATGACGATGACGAGCGTGCCTCTGCGCCCATTGGCAAACGACAACATGGCAGCCAAGGCCAAGTCTGCAGCCACGGCGACGGCCAAGTCTGCAGCAACGGCGACGGCTGCTCCGGCACCAACGCAAGCTCCGTCAGAACCAAAGGATGCCGCTACGTCGAGCAAAGAGAGCAACAAAGTAGACGAGCTGCCGGACAGCAAGCCCGTGTTCCCACAGCCAAAGCTGCGGCTTGAGGTGCGCGACGTGAGCCACGACGGCGCGGACGTCTTCTTCCAGACGTCCAACGCGACGGCCGTGCTGGCCCAGGCGGTGGCCAAGGTGCAGCAGCTGCTCTACGGACGCGACTACTGGCACAAAGACCCGGCGACGCACATGCCGCCGACGCGCTCCGTCACCGTCATCCTGCGCAGCCTCGACGGCGTCGCGTACACGACGGGCTCCGAGCTCGACAGCGACCACAAGGAGATCCACGTGAGCCTCGAGTACGTGGCGCGCTTCCGCACGCAGCCGCGCGAGCGGGCGGCCGCCGAGGTGGCCGGTGTGCTCACGCACGAGCTTGTGCACTGCTACCAGTGGGACGGACGCGGCACGTGCCCTGGCGGACTCGTCGAGGGCATCGCCGACTGGGTGCGGCTGCACTGTGCGCTGTCGCCGCCGCACTGGAAACGCGAGCCCGAGGCTGTCGGGCGCTGGGACGGCGGGTACCAGCACACGGGCTACTTTCTCGACTTTCTCGAGAACCGCTACGGCAAGGGCACCGTGCGTCGTGTCAATGAGAAGCTGCGCCAGGGCCGGTACGACGGCGACACGTTCTGGCCGGCGCTGCTGGGGCACAGCGTGGACAAGCTGTGGGCCGAGTACATTGAGGCCGTGAAGGAGGGGCATCCCGATGCCTCGTAGACTTTTTCTTTTTTCTTTTCTTCTTTTTTTTTCTTTTTTTCTTATGTTCTCTGTTCTTCTTCAGCGAGTAATAATACCACTGGTGTAGTGAATTTAGTGTATCAATCCAAAACACACTGTGGAGCAACCCTGATTGGCCAATCCGATAGCTCTAGTGGAGCTGCAACGTATCCTCCCCTAGCCCCTAGCATCACCACACGCATCACGGAGCCGACATTGCGACGACTGTGCCTGGCACACCATCGAGAACAACACACACGACGCAATGGCGCCCGCGGAGCCGGACGTCGGGCTGCTGACGACGTCGGCGCAGATCTTTGCGTCGAACCACACGCTGCCGCAGATCCGGCAGATGCACAAGGCGCTGCTCGTGCAGGTGGACGACAAGGCGGCGCGGCTGCGGACGCAGGTGGGCGGGTCGTACCGCGAGCTGATGGGAACGGCGGACACGATTGTGCAGATGCGCAGCGACATGGAGGGCGCGCAGGCGACGCTGGCGGGCATGGGCGGGCGGTGTGGGCGCGGCGTGGTCGGCGCCAAGGCGACGGGGCTGGCGGCGTTTGTGCAGCACGAGCACGGGCCCGAGGGCGCGGCGCTGCGGCTGGCGGCCCGTGCCAAGCTGCTCGAGGCGTGTGCGCGGACCGTCGGGCGCCTGCTGTCACGCAAATCGTCGTTTGGACAGGGCTCGAAAGACTCGAGAGACTCGAAAGACGCGAAAAAGAATGCACGGCCACAGACATGGGGCGAGCGGGTGGTGCTGGCGTCCAAGGTGCTGGTGCTGGCGCGGCTCGTGACGACGAGCATCGACGAGAGCCAGACGTCAAGGCCACGGCCGACACGAGACGCGTACGTGTCGGACGCGTCGGAAGCATCGATCAAAGCATCGATTGACGCGTCGAAGCGGGCGCTGGGCGGGCTTCGGCGGCGGCTGCGCGACATTGTCGAGATTCTGGAACGCACGGTGCCGCCGCCGACGACAACATCAACAACGACGACGACAACGACAACAACGGACGACGCGGCCGACGACAAACGCGAGCGACGGGCGGCGGCCGGTACGTGGGACGACCTGCTGCGTGCTCTATGTGCACACAGCCTGGCGACGACATCGGGCGCACGCGACCTGCTGTGGCAGCTGCTGCACGTGCGCAGCCAGGCAATGGGCGCGGCCTTTGAGACGGACGAGTACGCCGAGGCCGAGGCCGAGTCTGGGTCTGGAAACACCGGAAGTCGGGCTGACCAGGCGGCGGACCGTGTGCTACGCGGACTCGCACTGTACACGCGGACGCTGCTGGACGTGCAGGCGCTGCTGCCGCACAAGCTGCCCGAGGCACTGCTGGCGCTCAAGCAGAATGCGCTGCTCGACGACGCGGACCTGCGTGCGACCGAGGCGCTGCAGCTGGACGTGCACGCGCAGTGGTGCGGCGAGGACGTGCAGTACTTTCGGCCGTACATTCGGCACGACGACCTGGACGCGGCGACGGCACGTGCGATGCTGGGCTCGTGGGCCGAACGTGGCAGCGACGTGCTGGTGGACGGGCTGGCGTCGGTGCTGGACCAGTCGGCCTCGGCGACACACCGCCTCGACCTCGACGCCATGGTCGCACTGCGGACGCGTGTGTTGCAGCTGTGGATCCGTGACAGCAGCCGCGCGCGTGGTATCGACCCCGGCGAGCTGCTGGGGCGTCTGCGCGCCGTGTTTGTGCGGCAGATGCTCGTCGTCGTCGGACACAAGGCGGCCAAGCTCCGGCTCGTCGGGTCCGAAGTAGCGGCGACTGTTGCATCGTGGCAGTCGGGCGTCTCGGGCGTCTCGGGCGTCTCGGGCGTCTCGGGCGTGCACGCGAGTCTGTGGGCGCCCGACGTCGACACGGAACTCGCCCGGGGCGCCGTTCCGTTTGTCCGCGACGTGGCAGCGCGTCTGCACGGCCGCAGCGACGCCGTGGCCAAGGCAGCGGCGTCGTACGCGACGTGGCGCCACGTTGTCGACGGCATGGCCGGCACCGTCGCACAGCTGCGTCGCCAGCGCTGGGACACGGACGCCGGCGACGTTGTCGAGGACGAGGACACGCTGGCGGCGCGGCAGCAGGCGCTCGGGCGACAGGACCCCGAGGCGCTGGCGACGCACCTCGCCGAGTCGCTCGCGACGGCGTTTGGCGAGCTCGACGCACAGATTGTCGCTGCGTGGGACTCGGTCGCCGCGTCGGGCGCGAGCGACGCCACCAAGGGCGACGTGGCCATGTACCTCGTGCGCGTGCTGCGCGAGATTCGCGGCAACCTGCCGTCCATGGACGAGGTGAAAGAAAGGAGCATCGGCGTCGGGTGCATCGCCGGGCTGCACGCGGCCATGGCACGCGCCGTCGCCAGCCGGCCGCTCGCCCAGTTTGCAGGTCACGTGCTCGCACGCACGGCGGTGCCCGGACGCCCGCTGTGGGAGACACAGGGGCATGCACGGGCGCTGCCGACCACACCGTCGCCGGGCGTCTTCAAGTTTGTGCGCGACCTGGCAGCGGCCATGGGCCACGCCGGCCTGGACCTATGGAGCCCGGCGGCGCTGCGGCAGCTCAAGACGCACGTGGCCAGCCAGCTCGGTGCCCCGTGGACAGCACGGCTGGCCGAGGTCGCGACTGAGCTGGGAGACGAAGCGACTGATCTGGACGAGGACGAAGCGACCAAGGCAGGCAGGCTCTCGGAAGCCCGACAAACGCTGCTGGCGCAGTGGCTGTTTGACTTGGCATGGCTGCGGTGTGCCCTCGGGTCGGATGCACCTGCACTGGCCGAGCTGGAGCAGGCCGTGTACGAGCAGTCGGGGCTGAGCGACGACGGCGACGACACCGGCCCCAAGACGCCGCGGCAGCGCCTGGACAAGTCGGCCGCCGACTACTGGAAGAAGACGAGTCTACTATTTGGGCTTCTCGCGTAGACGGCACGAACAGAAGAATGACATGGCAGCACGCGATGACTTTACAGGCTGACAAGAACATGTGATTGGACTGTCTACAGCTTATGCCGCTTCTCACCCGTGGCGAGCTTGCGAAACTCCTCCTGGGGCACGCCGGTCAGGAACCGGTCGAGGCCGGCAAAGACCTCGCTGACGTTTTGCTGGTCGAGCTTGTCGTCGTCGGGCTTGCGAATGAGGCGCTTGATGCCGAGCAGCGAGTCGCCGACGAGGTGGGCGCCGAGACGGTCGTCGATTTCCTTGCGGACGCGGGCGTGGAAGGCGAGATCGGACGCGGCGTCGGGCCCGTCAAAGACGGCATTGGCAAAGCCCGTCTGCAAGAGCTCGTCGCTGGTGATGCGGCGGCTCATGAGCAGTGCCTCGTTGGCCTTGGCACGACCAAGGCGCTGCACGAGCCCGATGCTGGCGCCGCCCTCGGCGACGAGGCCGAGCGACGAAAAGGGCGTGAGCAAAAAGGCCGACGGCGTGCAGTAGACAAAGTCGGCGAAACCGACGAGCGCGGCCGACAGCCCGACGGCCGGGCCGTTGAGGCCGACGACGAGGATCTTGGGGTGCGTATAGAAAGCGCGCGTAATGTTGAGGTTGAAGGCGACAAACGAGCGCAGCCAGTGCGCGCGCGCGTCGTCGCCCTCGCCCGGCGCGCCGCGCGCAAACGTGACGTCGGCGCCCCTGTCTGTTAGCGTGGTCAAGACGAAAAGAAAGATAGTAGAGAAAAACGTACGCAGAAAAGAAACGACCGGTGCCGGTGAGGAGCGTGACGTAGACCTCGTCGTGCTGTGCGACCTCGCGCATCTTGCAGGCCAGCTGGTAGTACTGCGGCAGGTTCATCGCGTTGAGCTTCTTGGGGTTGTCAATCGTGATGACGGCGAGGCGGCCCTCGTACGCGACGCGCACCGTCTCGGGCTCGGCAGAGTCGGCCATTATGTCGACGCTGCTGACTAAGTCGATAGCTGGTAGGTGTGTCTTTCCGTCGTGGTTCGTGGTTTCAGTCCAGTTGTCGTCAGAAGAGTCGTTGTGTCGAGAAGAGTCGTCAAAGGGAGTCGCGGTGCTTTTCAATGGAATGGACAATGGACAATGGCGAGCCCGGCAGTCGTTTGGCGACGACTCGCCGACCTCCATGACCGAGTACCTGCTGTGGGGGAAGTGGAGCACGGGTTGTGGGCCGAGTGTGGAACGTGCCTCGGCAAGAGCGCACATGCCGCTCCACTTGTGAGGAGGATTGTATCCGGACTGCATCTTGGATCCTAGCGGTCACGACTCTTCATGTCTGTGTGTGCACTATTGAGCTCTGGTCGGTCGGCTTGACACCTGGCACGGGCACGGCGACGACGACAGTCTCTGGCCCCTCGGGAATCCCCTCTTCGGGCCCCATGGGCAGACGGTCCTCGTCAATGGGCAGGTGCAAAAGGCTGCGGAGGACGACGCGGGCGCCGGCCTTGCTCATGACGCTGTTTGCCTCGCGACACGCGAGCGACACGGTGCACTCGGGACAGCCGCGCGTGGACTCGGTGCCCTGGCCAAACGCACACACGCAGCTCTCGATGCGTGTCAGCGCCCGGTGCAGAAGCCCGTCGGGCCCGTCGAGGTAGTCAATGGCACGCGCGGTGAGCCCGCAGCCGGCACTGCCGCCCTTGGCATCGTAGAAAACGAGTCGTGCCGGGCGCGTGCGGTGCGTGCGACGCGTCACCGGCCGGTTCTGAAACTCTTTGAGGGGCGACTTGCACTCGGTTCGAACGTCGCCCGGCATGCTGGCGACGACGCTCGGCAAAAGTGCGAGGACGGCGTGCTCGGCGGCGTGGATGGCGGCGGCGGCGTGCATGCGACGGCGCTCGAGGACCGACAGTGCGGCGGCCGGCACGTCGAGCCACACGCCAGGCGCGTACCGTACGACGGGCGGGTTGTCGACGTGCACGGCGTCCAGGATCCGGTCGCGCTTGTCGACCTTGAAGTAGCCAAAGACGTGATGCGCAATGCGGATCCTTCCGAGGTACGCGCGGGTCGTAACGTCACTCTTTGTCAGAGTGAGAGTGCGCACACCGTACGTCTCAATGGCGTCGACGTCGGTGTAGTCGCGCTGTGTCGTGGTCCAGTCGACGGCGACGCGTTCGACGCGTGCGATTCCACGGGCCGGGCAAAAGTCGCGGACGAGAAAGGTGCGGCCCTGGTGCATGTAAATGGCGCCGTCGTAGAGGGTAAAGCTGGCACGCGACGCCTCCATCTCCTCGAGCACGACGGGCGGGTCGTGGCCAATGTCGATGACGGCAAATTGCTCGTCCTCGGCGTCGCGTAGTGCGACGTACCGTGCCGGCTGCGGACGGAAGCGGGCGTGGCAGTGGAAGACACCGTCGTCGCCCGCCGTCAGCCGAGCCTCGCACAGCCGCTGCAGACCCGGGCCAAAGTACACCTCGTCGTCGGCCGGACGTACTGGCAGCTCGGCGGCGGCGCACTGCACGTGGGCCTCGCGCACAAGGTCGTTGGCCAGGTCAATGACCAGCTCGGTCTTGTCCCCGTCAAAGAGGAGGTCCGGGTTCTGCATGTAGTGCTGGTCCGTCGCAAACGCGTCGCCGACAAGCACGGCCAGCGCGTCACGGCCGGCCCGACGCCCGGCCCGTCCACTCTGCTGTCGCAGGTTCGCCATGCTCGACGGGAAGCCCCATGTGATGACGCAGTCGAGCGCGCCAATGTCGACGCCGAGCTCGAGCGCCGATGTCGCGACGATGCCCAGCAGCCGCCCGGCAAACATGTCCGCCTCGATGCGTCGTCGGTCCTGGGGCGTGTACCCGCCGCGGTAGCCGACGACGCGTGCCGCTGCCGCTGCCTGGTCGCGTCGGGTCAGCTCGGCCTGCACGGCGCCCGTCAGCTTCTCGCACTGCTCGCGCACGCGGCAAAACGCAATCACGCGCACGCCACGCAACACCAGCTCGCAAAACAGCCGCGCCACCTCGACGAGCCCGCTGCCGCGCCCGCTCGACGCGTCGCCCGGTACGCGAAAGGGCGTGTTCCACACCAAAAAGTCCTTGCGTGCCGACGGCGACCCGTCGACGTCGACGACGCAAATCTGCCCCCCACGCTCCCACGGCATCTCGCCAAACAGCGCCGCCGCGTGTGCGCGCGGGTCGCCCACCGTCGCCGAGCACGACACAAACTGCACGCCCCAATTGCCCAGCGCCGCACACAGCCGACGCAGCCGCCGCAGCACAAACGCGACGTGCGTCCCCAGCAGCCCGTTGTAGTAGTGCAGCTCGTCCACCACCACAAAGGCGAGCCGCTGCAGAAACGACCGCCACCGCCGCTCGCCCGGCAGAATCGACGCGTGCAGCATGTCGGGGTTCGTCACGACGACGCTCGCCGTCGCCCGGATCGCGTCGCGCTCGGCCCACGGCGTGTCGCCGTCAAACGTCGCCACCACCGCGTCCTGCAGCGTCGGCATAAACGCCAGCAGCTCGCGCAGGCTGCGTGTCTGGTCCTGCGCCAGCGCCTTGGTCGGGAAGATGTAGAGCGCGCGCGCGCCCGCGTCCGCCTCGAGCGCCCGCACCACCGGCACCTGGAACACCAGCGACTTGCCCGAGCTCGTCGCCGTCGCCACCACCACGTGCCGGCCCGCGTGCAGCGCGTTCAGCGCCTCCGCCTGGTGTGCAAAGAGGCGCGTGATGCCCTTGCCATTGTACAGCGCATTCACCACGTCCTGGCTCAGCAGGAAATCGAGGTCGCCGTACACCGCCGCCTGCGCCGCAAACACCCGGTGGCCCCGGGGGACAATCTGGCCCGTGTACCACGCGCTCTGTCGCAGCTCGTCGATGATGGCGGCAATCGTTTGGCGTTCCGACGGAATCTCTGTCGGCGTCGACGACGCGTTCAGGGGGAGGGGTTCAGGGGGGGGTTCCACCGGCACGAACGCGACTGCCGCCGCTCGGAGCGCGTCTGCCGGGTCGCGCCTGCCGTCTGCCTCGCACGCGTCCAGGTACGCGTTCACCGCCATGGCGAGGCGCCGGTTGCGCTTGTCAATCAGGCCGGCCATTTGCTCCTGCCCGTACACGGGCATCCGCAGCTTCTCGTTCCGGAGTCTCGAATTGCCCGACTTCGGCTCGGCCTGTCGCTTCAGGCCCTCGTCGACAAACTCAAAGTACAGAACCTGGCGCGACGGCCGGTCCTCGCCAAACGTCTCGCGCCCAGTGATGCCGCCCACCGACGCGTCCGCCGCCGGCTCCTGTGCGAACCACCCCGTGCCCGACCGGAACATCTGGTCCCGCTCCGAACCCTGGATGTCCACCTGCAGCGACCGCTCGTCCACGTACTCGAACCGCAGCGTGCCCGCCTGCGACGTGCTCGCCCCGTAGTACGCGTGCAGAACCGCCGCCAGGGCCGCCACGTCGGTTTCGGACAGCGGGCGGCCCGTGTTCGCCTCTACCGCCGTCTTCATCGTGTCAAACGTCGTCAGCAGGTGTTTGCGCGTGCAGCAGAACGTGTACACCAGGTTCAGCGCCCGGTGCGTCTTTTCCAGCGCCTGGAACCACTCGGGCCACGCTTCGGTCGGGCGCACTGTAGGGACAGGCCGCTGGGGCATGTCGGCGCCAGGGGCGTCGCCGGTGGTTGCATCGCGCGCCTTCTTCGCCTTGGCCCGTCGTGGCACGCCCGTGGGCGTCTTTCGCTTTGCGTTCGCCTTGGACGTCGTTGTCGGCTCGTTCTCGGGTACACTACCCTCAGAGCCTGTGCGCTTCCGTTTTGCACATCCCGTTGCCTCGCTTTCTGTACTGGCATTTCGTGGCCGTCGTGGCCGACTGGCCTCTGCCTCTGCATTCGCCGCGTCGGACATTGTGCCCATGTCGCTCTTCCATGTATGATGAAACAGCCAGTATTCGCTTGAGGTATGGCGAGTAGTTTGATGCACTCGTCGAATCGCAACGCAGGCAAGTGCTGTCGCGCTGTCACGTGACTCGGACCACTAAATAAATATATACTTCTCACTGTAATCCTCATTATTGACCTTCTTTATACCCCAACCGCACGAATCAAAAACTGGCCGTAACATTGCGTAAAGATGCGATGCGCCCGAGTGGAAGGCAAGAAATAGGAAATAAATCAAACCGACATGGCCTAGTTCTCGCGCAGCTCCTTCTGGATGCCCTCCATCGTCGCCAGGAAGAGCTTGGCGTTCGCCTGGTTCATCTTGGCCTGCACCGCCACGGGCTTCGAGTCCGTGCCCTCGAATGCGGTAAAGAGAATGGTCGACGACTTGAGCGTCTGCCGCTCCTTGAACTCGGTCGCCGCCAGCACAATCGTGTTGAGAATCACACGGTGGGTCGAGTCCTGCCGCATAATCAGGCGCACCATGGTCCGCTGCGGAACGGCCGCAAACCCGGCCACCGCCTTGGGCTTCTCCGCCGCCTCGCTCTTGCTGTCGCTGCCCGCATCCTCCTCGTCGTCGTCGCCCGCCTTGTCGCCGCCCGAGCTGGCGCCCGAGGCGCCCACGTCGCCGCCCAGCGTCGACGCGTCAAACGACGCCGGGATCGCGTTGCCGCTCGCGTCAAAGTCCACCGACTGCTCCGGCACATTCACCTTGAGCATGCCCGCGCCGCGCTCCTTCCATCCCAGGTCCTTGTCGTGGTAGTACATCCGCGCCCGCACCTGTAGTAATGTCGCCTCGCCCGTCTCGCCGTCGTCGACGACAACGCGCTGCAGCCGTTTCTTCTTCTCCTCGACCGCCTTCGTCTCGGTCGTTTCCTCGTCCTCCTCGTCGCCGTTCTCGTCCTCCTCCGCCGCCGAGTCGTCGTCGCCACTGCCTTCCGACTCCGTCTCGGGCGCGCCAAACGGCCGCGACGGCTTGCCGCTCTTGAAAGCCTCGCCGGGCTTCGCAAAGCTCGTCAGCTTCGATCCCGACAGCGCACTGCCAAACGCGCTGCCGCTGCTGCCGCCGCCAAACGACGTCAGCGGCGCACCGCCACCAAACGCGCTCCCAAACGGCGACGCCTTGCCGGCCGCACCGCCAAAGCTCAGCGTCGGCGCCGCGCCCACTGCGGACGAGCCGAGAGCCGGTGCCGCGGGCTTGGCCGCGCCACCAAACGAGCCAAACGAGCCAAACGCGCCAAACGGCGAGGCCGAGGCCGCGGGCGCGGGCGCCTTGCTGCCGGCCGCCGCGCCAAACAGCGAGGGCTTGCCGGCGCTGCTGAGCGCGCCAAACGGCGACGACGAGCTGGCCAGCTTGGCAAAACCCGAGGCCGCAAACGCCGACGTCGACGTCGACGTCGCCGCCGGCTTGTCGTCCTTAGCGGCCGAGCTGGCGGCGTCCTCTGTCGCGACGGACGCGGCCGCAGGCGTGTCGGCGTCAGCCGACGCGTCGGCCGACGCCTGGTCGTGCTCGTCCTTGTTCTTCTTGTTTCCCTCGTGGGCAGCGCTGTCGTCGCCCTCGACCTGGTCGTGGGCGCGCTTCTTCTTGGGCGACGACACCTGCTCCTTGAGCGAGTCGTTGTCGGGCGTCGTGTCTCGCGGCTTGGCGTCGTCGGCCTCGGTCTCTGTGGTCTTGCTTTTGTCGGCCGGGGCCGGGGCTGTCTCCGTCTGGGACTGGTCCGTCTGGGACTGGTCCGTCTGGGACTGGTCCGTCTGGGACGGGGCCGTCGGGGACGGGACCGTCGGAGACGACCCGGCCACCGCCTTATCAGAAATCGCCGTCTGCTTCAGCTCTTCGCGGGCCGACTTGGTCGCCGCATCCTCCTTGGGCGAATGGTTGACGGAGGGCGTCGTCGACACCGGGGTGTCAGCCATGTTGGGTCGCTCGGTGCGTCGTGTGACGTCGTGATGTGGTCTGTATCGTGTGAGAAAGGATCCTTGTCGTTTTCGCGTTGTGGTCGCGTCTAGCTTCTCGATTGCCCCTTCGAATGTCGTGGCCCACGCGCAGTAGCAAAAAGTCGGGGCTTTTGTCTCTTGTCCCCAGCTGAATTGCTAACAAAGTGGGTCAATCTGAGCTGGCCAGCGTTCGTGGATTCGTGGAGTTGACTGCGGACCGTGTTTGCACGTCAACGGAACGTCACGTCGAGGTCCAAGGCCAGTGTCGAGGTGAATCGGCTCTTATCGTGCGGTGTGGCCCAACGGTCGGTGTTGGTCTATTCCGTCGCAGGACGTGCCGCTCAGAAAGCAAAATGCCAAAATGGCAAAATGGCAAGAAAGGCCCTGAAAGGCCCTGAAAGGTTCTCAGTCGAGCGAATTGAGGTGTTGGATCCTAACAATCACAATGGACGTGCAGTGCAGCTTGAAGCGCGTTGCGAGCACGTCGTGAGAGGCAGACGCGGTGTCTGTGGCGGCTGTGAGACGGTGAGGCACAAAAGTAAACCGGTGAGTTTGGTGCCGGTAGTGTCGATTCGAGAGTTGTGTCGAGGGAAAGTGACAGGTCGAGAGGAAGAGGGGAAGAGACAATTCGACCCAAGAACACTCGCAAAGAAGGTGGGCGGTGTCGTCGGTAGATGCCAGCAGGAACAACCAGACAAAGAGCGGTCCCTTCCTCTCTTTGGCGGCCCTTCTTTCCTCTTCCCTCTGTGTGGACAAGGCGCGGACGGCAGGAGCTACGGAGTACTTGGGAACCGGCGCGAACAGCGAGG
The DNA here is from genome assembly GCA_029298855.1 of Ophiostoma populinum. Classification (NCBI taxonomy): domain Eukaryota; kingdom Fungi; phylum Ascomycota; class Sordariomycetes; order Ophiostomatales; family Ophiostomataceae; genus Ophiostoma; species Ophiostoma populinum. The sequence goes on along the minus strand of JANSLU010000008.1, from coordinate 1,654,464 downwards.
GCGGCGCTAGTGAGGGGCGGCTGCGCCCATATATTTAGTGCCAGGCAGGCGCCCGAGTGGGGCAGACAGCTGTAAGATGAACGTAAATATGCGTTTGAGCGGCAGCCAAAGCCAACGCGCCGCACGCGAGGGGGTGTATTTTTAGAATGGAAACGAACAGACCACGGATACGCTCTCGGCTTGACATGTGGTGCGTCTTTGGGTCGACTTTGGCTGCCGAGTATCTGGACAAGCTGGCACGACCGGGCTGTGATGTACTGGCCACGCATGACAAACTGGCTAGCCGCTATGGCTGCTGTGGCTGATATTCTGGCTGTAGATGCTCACAGCTGCTAGCTGGGTGTGGGTGTGCAGGTGTGCTGCCCACGGGATGTGTCTGCGTTGATCACGAGGTGGCTTGACGTTTAACGAATTGGACGCCCAGTCACGAGTGCTTTGGTCACTTAGTCATTACAAGAGCCGATTCTGTTGTATGAGCACCTAGGCCACGGCCGCTTTTGAGAACCGCGTCTACTGGAACATATGCATAACCCCAGTCGACATCGGAACTTGACGTTGGGTATCCTACACTTGAAGCGCCAAACTCGCGAACCAGACGGATCTAGTAGCAACACGTGAACGGACACCAGGGCATCACCTTCAATGCAGCAACCTCGACTTGCAAGCGTGTTTTCGTCTTTGGCATCACCTTCACGCCCTTGGTTTTGGGTTTCTTTTCCAAAACATCTCACCTTTTGCGTCGACCCAACATGTGCTTCTATGACTCGCCTGTGCCCAAAGAAATGGCACCTTGACCACGACATCCCGCCACGCAGGTGCCATTCCTGACGATCAGGTTGACGGAACGGGCATGCCCGTTTACTCCTTCTATTGACGAAAAGTGCACGGCGTGTCTAGCGCCAAGCCGCTCGCCGACGCCACTGCAAACGGCTCGGTCTCGGCGTTGTAGCCAGCAGGGTTCTGCAGCAGTGGTGGAAGCAACATGGATCGGCAGTAAACAGGGCCCTGGTCGCCCGTGTATTGGTACCCGACCTATATCTTACAAGAACACCAGAAACACAAATCAACCAGAAGTGCAGACAAAGGCTGGGAGAAACAGGCCAACAAAACGAGAAATATGAGAAAACCGAGAATGGGCAACAGGGCCGGAACGCGTAGAGAATTGAGAACTGAGAATCTGACAGTCGTCCTCCCGGACTAGCTGATGAAGCAGAGGCAGCCGAGGCCGAGGTAGAACACAAAGAGCGGGTAGACTGCTATGCCGACGCGGTTCTTGACGACACCGCTGCCGCCCAGGATGCTGACGCCGGCGGCCATGGCCCATGCAATGAGGACGAGGTAGACGGGCACGCGAGCGACTGTCGGCAGGTGCAGCGCCGACAGCAGCGCGGCAATGACGAGCGGGAAGAGCGTGTAGCCGATGATGCACACGCTCTGTGCAAACGAGATGTTGCCGCCGAGCAGCTTGATCTGCAGTGTGACGACGGCCTCGCCGATCCAGACCATGGCAAAGACGCCCGAGAAGACGAGCTCGCGCTGGTCGGCGCGCGCGTTGAAGCTGAGCAGCATGCTGAGCAGCAGGCAGAACACGAGCGGACCCCACAGGTCCCAGTCGCGCAGGCCGGGCGTCATGTTGCTCTGGCGCAGCAGCGACTCGGGGTCGAGCACGCGCCCGGCGAGCCCGGCCAGCTCCTCGCGCGTGCCCGAGAGCCCGGCGTTGCGCAGTGTCGCGTAGGCACCACGCAGGCCGCCGCCCGTCGACGCGGCCTGGGCCTCGGCGTCAAACATGGAGCCGCCAAAGAGGTACCGCGGGTACAGCACCTCGCGCATCTTGGCCCACACGGCCAGCAGGTCGCGCTGCAGCGTCGCCCAGACCGTCTCGTCGATGGTGTTGGTCGGCGCCGCGCGGTCCTCGCCCTGGATGCGCGACGTCAGGTAGCTCTGCCCGAGCGACGCGCCGAAGCCGGAGCCGGATCCGGAGCCGAAACCGGCGCCCGCGGCCGAGCTGGGCCCGGCGCTGGACGACGAGGCGCCAATGGTGCCGTGGAGGGGTGCTCGTGACGACGAGGGTGCGAGGGGATCGTCGAGATCATCGAGGTCGGCTGGGGAGTTAGATCATCCTAGCAAGCAGCCCAGAGTCGGGCAGAGTCGGGGCAGAGTCGGGAACCCACCGTCATCAGGGTCGATGAGGTCGTCGTCGTCGACCTGCGGCGCAGCGTCGTAGTCTTTGCGGTTGACAGAAGCCATCGCCGTGTCGGTCTGTCGGTCGAGCTCGTCGTCGCTTTCGGTTCAGAGTCCGCGGATCGTGTCGTCGCGGTGGACGTTGGTTCGGGGCCGGGCTGCGCGAAGCGATGCGTTGTCGATGGCTGACGTCTGGTAGGGAGAGATGCACGATAGCTTCCATTACGACGTTCCAGTGTCCACGTCTCCGTATTGAGCAAGTACCCACTTTTGTCGTGTTGTCCAATCACGTGCAGCAGCCGCGTTTGGTCAACGACGTTGAGCAAGGTGCACATGTGTCTAAATATTTTACGGAGTACGCTGTTCAATGTAATTTTCTCTACCCCATGGTATAGTACGCGTCAAAGTACTACATCCAGAGTTCATTTCAGTACGCGTCAAAGTAATACATCCAGAGTTATCATTTCAGTACGCGTCAAAATAATACATCCAGAGTTATCACATCAAAGTACTACATAGGTATAGGCGTTGTCGTGGTAGTGGTGCGGTGCAAGACGATGAAAAGAGGTATCAACAAATATTTATACTGCATTTCACTCGGTCATTCATAAATATTTACAGAGAAAGCTCTCGAAGCTGACACGCGTCGTCGAGCTGAGCAAGGGAGCTGAGCGGTCTGGCGCTGAACGGCAGTTGCCCCACACCAAGCCTGTTACTGGCGGTCCGCAAGAACTCGAGACCCGCTTTTCTTCACTCTTTCCAATGCGACAGAGCTCCCCTCCAAAACAAACACCCAGTCCAAAGTCCAAACTGCCACAGCCTCCAATCCCCAAATCAGACCACTCACTCTTTCACGTTTCCAGCTTTACAAAACCTACCACACTCAGCATGTCAGGCAACGGCTTCCAGGACCCCTCGGCGCAGGGCGCGGAGACCAACGATGTCAAGGGCAAGGGCAAGGCCGTGGCCGAGGACAACGAGATGATGGACGTCGAGGAGCAGGAGAACGACGACGACGACGACGATGCGTCGGAGGAGGAGGAGGAGGTACGTCCCTTTTCTTCCAAGGACGTCACGAACCGCGCTAACCTTGCCTGTAGAACGACGACGACGACGAGGGCGACGACGACCTCAAGCAGCAGGGCATCAACCTGGAGAACGTCCTGGGCCGCCGCACGCGTGGCGTGGTCATTGACTATGCCAAGGCGGCTGCCGAGAACCCGGCAGAGGACGAGGATGAGGAGGACGACGACGACTTTGAGGCCGACGACATGGACGAGGAGTAACGCGCTCCGCGACCATCACCGGTCGCCGCTGTCTGCACGCCGCCCATGTCTATTTTTCTGTTATTACCACGGTCGCGACGCGATCCCGATTGGCTTTGCCAACACCCGTCGAGCGACCGACAACACACGAGTGACACGCGTGCCGACCGGCTGGCGACATTGCGGCTGGACATTTATGAGCGACGAAAATGACGAACAAATACAGAATAATACCAACAGGCCATTGGTGCCAGAAACCGCTGCAAAGTCCAATTGTGATTCTGTGATTTCGCATAATGTTTGTGCGTTGTAAGTCGCCGAACAAAGAAGCCTTGAATCGTACGCTTCAGCTCCATTGGCAGCCAACCACCGTCGACCGCTGTGTAAGTGCAGCACTCGTGGCAACCACTACGAATGCGCAATCTGTCCAATCCGTGCTGCTGCCTGCAACGAGGCAATCGTGTCATCAGACACCACGCGACAGCATCACCGGATTGAAGCGAGTACCTAAATATACATTTACAATAAGGCCTTGGGCTACGGTCGCTAGCGTACCATTCGCTGTTGCGTGCAAATTACAGTGGCTCTCGCCCCTGGCGCCCCTGCACCAAGCAACAAACAGCACCGGCCAGGCCCCTTTTCGCCTCCTACGTCAACTCTTTCCGGCGCCCGCGTCCCTTCCTGGAGTTGCTTCCTGCACACCACCCTCACTACAGCCACCATGGCATCAAGGTAAGCAGTATGCGCCTGCACGCCGAGACATGCCAATCCGACCGGGAGACGAGACGAGAGAGACGACGGCCCAGCGGCAGTGGCAGTGGCAGCACCTAGCTGCCAGCGGGCAGTGGAGGACAGCCGCGAGGCTTGGCAGAGCAGCCAGATGCCAGATTGTGCGACGACCACGACCACACGACCACACGACCACACGACCACACGACCACGGCCACCCGATCGGCTCCGCCCACCTCGACGTCGTCCTCCGACTCGCACCAGCTCTATTCTGCTGCTTCTCGCTGTTCACGACGCTTACTGACCTACAGGTTTGGCGGCTCAAATCTGCACCAGCGCGATCCGCGCAGCGCCCTGTTCGAGGGCTACACGGGCCCCGGCGCGGACCCGAGCCGGCGTGCGGCCAACAACAGCCCGAACCGGTTCGGCACCAACTCGCCCGGTCTCGGCGGCTACGGCTACGGCTACCCCGGCGGCGGCAACAACACCAACGCGAGCCCGGCCTTTGGCGGTGGCGGCAGTGGCGGTGGCGGCGGCGGTGGCGGCGGCTACCGCGTGGCGACGCCCAACCGGCGCGGGCAGTACAGCGACGCCGTTCTCAACGAGCTCGAGAGCCAAAACGACGCCGAGATTGAGGGCATCATGGGCAAGGTGCAGCTGCTAAAGAAGATGACGCACGCGATTGGCGACGAGATCCGCGACTCGTCTGCGCTCGCGGAGAAGATGAACGACACGTTTGACGCGACACGCGTGCGGTTGCGTGGGACAATGAACCGCATGCTGCTGATGGCGGAGCGCACGGGCGTCGGCTGGCGCGTCTGGGTCGGCTTCTTTGCGTTTGTCATTTTCCTCTTCATGTACGTGTGGCTGTTCTAGGCACGCACGACCTGGCTGCAACGACGACACGGCTCTGCATTATCGGCGTTTGTCTTTTGTTTCGAAACGTCAGCTCAGGCCTGGCTGGATTTCTGGATACGACTTTGGGATCAGGCTGCACTGCTTTGCCAGTTTTACGTAATACCATTCTATAATGTTGACGACGTGCAAGAAAGTAACTGATAAATTGGAAAACTGCGAAAATGAAAAACATGAAATAACCAAAATGCCAAAATGCACGATGCAATATATCTACAGAAAAATAAATCAAAAAACCACGCTAGGCGACGGTGACGTTAATGGAGGGCACGTCGTGCTCGGCCCATCTCTCAAACGCAGCGCGGTACTGGTGGTTAGCAGATGTGTCGGCAAGAGAAAGAGAGAGAACGTACCGAGAAGACCAGGTTCATGACCAGGGCGACGCACAGGGCGAGGCTGACGACGACGGGCCCAATCATGTTGTCAAAGTCGCGGCCGCTGCGCGCGATAATCATGTCGCGACGCGTCTTCATCATGAACCAGCCCCAGAAGCCGATAAAGACGGAGATGAGCGTGTACACGACGCCCATGGTGCTGGCGACGGAGTTGCCGCCGCCGGCCGCGTACAGTGCAGAGCCCATGCCGGCGAGCAGGACGCAAATGTGCTGCCACTTGAAAAAGGTGCGCTCGTTGGCCAGCCATACCTTGGGCTCGATGCGCAGCGGGCCGTCGTTCTTGAGCCACTCGGCCGGCTCCGTGACGCCCTCGGGCAGCTCGACGGACTGGCCCTGCTTGGCACGCAGCCACTGCTGGTACTTGCTGGCCGAGAAGCCGGGCAGCACCGACGAGATGGTGCCGTACGTGGTCGACGCGTTTCCGTTTCCGTTTCGGTCGTTGCTGTTGTTTCCGCTGTTGCTGTTGCTCTGCTCGGCTGCTGCGTGCGCCGCCGACTGTGCCAGCTGCAGGTGGGTGGCCGACGCCTCCGACGCCATGCGCCCCGCCAGGTACGACGCCGACTTGGCCGCCGGCGAGCTGCGCGCCGGCTTGTACGAGCCCGCCTTGGCCGTCGTGCCCAGCAGGCTGCCGACGGCCTGCTCGTCGGCTGCTCGGCGCGCACGCCGCTCCTCCTCCTTGGCAAAGGCCTCCTGCGGGTCGCGCCGAATGTCCGTCTCGAGGTCGCTCAGCCAGAAAGGCAGCTGGTTGACATAGTCGTCAAACAGCACGGCCGTGCCGTGGATAAACTTGGAAAAGTGGGGGACCGGGTGCACCAGGTGCGACGACATGAGCTCGTCCACCCACTCGGGGCGCTTGCGGCCGGTGCCGTCCTCACGCACCTTGATCTCGAGCACGGCGTGCGGGAACCGCGAGACGTCGCGTGGCGGCAGCTCGGCAAAGGGGTACGTCGCACCGCGAGCGTCAATGTCGCGTCGGTGCCACTCGGCCGGGTCGCGGCACGGGTGCCGGCGGTCAAAGTTGTCCTCGCGGATAAAGGCCAGGTTGCTGTCAATCGAGACGCGCACGCGGTCGTCGGCCGGCTTCTGGTACGCCGTGCGCGTGTAGCTCGCACGCAGGACCGGCTCGAGGCGCCCCGACGTCACCAGCGCCTGGATCGCGTCCGCGCTCGCCCGGAACGCCGCAATCGCGTCTGCGCTCTCGCCCTGGCGCTCCATCTTCTGCACCGTCTTCTCCATCTTGTACTCGCCGTCGATAAAGGCCTTGACGTACTTGTCCTTGATGGCAATGCGCCGCTCCTCGCTCGTGCCGTCCTTGTGCACGCTCTTGAGGTCCAGGAAGAGCTCCGGCTTCGCCGACAGCTGCCCGTACCACCGCAGCCGCAGCGACGTCGCCTCGCCCGTGTGGTCCAGCTTCGACTTGTACAGGTCAAACTTGCCGCTGTCAAAGTAGAGCGACGTCAGCGGCGGGTCCATCGTCGCGTCCGCCGCCTTGGCCGACGAGTCGCTGTACACGAGCGCCGGCAGGTGCCGCAGCACCATCGTCTTCACCTCCAGCAGGTTGTCGCTGTGCACCCAGAACTTGGACGCCAGGTACCGCTCCCCATTGTTCCTCGTCTCCTGCTGCGTCGCCAGGTCCACCGGCAGCGCCGCATCGTCGGGGTTCAGCGACTGGTGCACCGCCTCGTACATGATGGACAGCTTCGCCAGCAGCGGCGAGTAGCCCGCCTCCGAATTGAACGGTCGGCTCGCCAGCCGCACCTGCATCATCGGCCGGATCCGGTAGTGGCTGCCGCGCTTGCGGTCGTGCTTCTTGACAATCTTGAGGAAGCCCGTGTAGTTGATCGTGCTGAACCGCTTCAGCTGCCGCAGCTCCGCCGTGATGCTGTCCAGCTCCGCCTCAATCTCGCGCACCCGCTGCGCCGTCGTCTCGCCCGTTTCCTTTTCCTTGCCCTTGCCCTCGTCCGACTTGGCGTTGCCGCTGTGCTCGCCCGTCGGCGTCAGCTCGCGCAGCTTGGCAAACACCGCGTCCGCGCGCTCCCGCAGCTTGGCCGCCTGTGTCTCGTGGAAGCTCGCCACCTTTTCCAGCTGCACGTTGAAAATCTCCTCGCAGAACCGGTTCTCGTCCTCCTCGCTCCACTCCATCTCGCCGCCCTCCGTGTCCGACCCGGCACCCTCGTCGTCGCGCAGCAGCATCTTCAGCTTGCCGTAGTCAATGTACGCAGCCCGCCATGGCTGGTAGATGGAGTCGCGCAGCGTCTTGCCGAAACGCATCGTGCTGGTCTCGCGTCAAAGATTCGGTATCGCTGGTCGGTAGTTCTGGTGATGCGCGATCCTCCGAGAATCGATGCGTGTCGAGCAGACGCAGACGTGATGATGTCGAGCGACAGAGATCGGTAACAATGTTGGTTGTCGCCGACAACGATAAAGGAAAAGATCCAATGCGTCTTGCTTGTCGGGGTGACGTCTCTACGACACTCGGTCTCCACCATTTCGCGCTGTAAATTAGGCATTATTGGCTCTATATTTACAGCCACTCGATCAGCAGCCTGGGCGCATTTTGGGGCAGTTTGGGGCAGTGAGCGATTTCGTTCCAGAGCGCTGTTAGCGGCCGGTCTGACCTGAGCAACGTGCTCCAGCGCCCCATGAGTACCTGCATGCGCTACGCTAACACATGCAAGCTGATGGGCCCGTATTTTGCATCTTTGGCCAATCATGGCTACTCATTGCCACACGTGTGGCGATCTCGTTTCTACGGGGATCACTGGCCATCACTTTGCGTACTCCAGCCAGCGCTATAGGCACGTTTTCATCGTTAACAAGAGACAAGACTTTTACACAAAGCTTCAACTCTGTAACATTTGACACAACTGTCATCTAGTTGCATCGAACAGGACAACATAAAGTTTACACTTTTATCGTTTGTGTTTAGTGAATTTGATTTTAAAGATACAAAAAAGTGAAACGTCCAAACAACCAAAAAAGAAAACAAAACCAAACAATGCCCCAGAACGAGACACCACGCAAACCAATTCCAAAAGCCAATGCCAAACACGCAATGGTAATCAATCTGAACCACTTGCGCTCGCTTATGCCGCCACCATGCCCAGTACCTCCTCCGCCGTGCGCTTGACAATGCCGCCCGTGACCGGCAGCGCCGTCGACTTCTCGAGGTACAGATCGACCTCGCGCGCCGCCTGCCGGCCCTCGTTGATGCCCCAGACAATCAGCGACTGGCCGCGCCGGCAGTCGCCCGCCGCAAACACGCCAGGGATGTTGGTGCTGTACTTGCCAGGCGCCGTCTTGACGTTCTTGCGCGCATCCTTTTCAATCTCGTCGCCCAGCACGCGGTCCTCGGGGCCCAGGAAACCCATGGCCAGCAGCACCAGGTCCGCCGGGAAGAACTGCTCCGAGCCCTCAATCTTCTTCATGTCCCAGCCGCCGCTGGCCGACCGCGTCCACTCGACGCGCTGCGTGTTGATGCCCTTGACCTTGCCCGACCCGTCGTCGACAAAGCTGCTCGACATGATGCAGTACTCGCGCGGGTCCTTGCCGTGGTGCAGGCGCACCTCTGTGTGGCCGTAGTCCACGCGGTAGATGCGCGGCCACTGCGGCCACGGGTTGTCGCGCGCACGCTCCGCCGGCGGCTGCGGCAGCAGCTCAAAGTTGACAATCGACTTGGCGCCGTGGCGCAGCGACGTGCCAATGCAGTCGTTGCCCGTGTCACCGCCGCCAATGACCACGACGTCCTTGCCCTTGGCCGAGATGTACGACCCGTCCGCCAGCTCCGAGTCCAGAAGCGACTTGGTGTTCTTGTGCAGGAATTCCATGGCAAAGTGGATGCCCTCCAGGTTGCGGTTCGGAATGGGCAGGTCACGACCGACCGTCGAGCCCGTCGCAATCACAACGGCGTCGTTCTCCGCCTTGAGGTCCAGCAGCTTGACGTCCTCGCCAATGGCGACGCCCGTCTTGAACTGGATGCCCTCCGCAGCCATAAAGTCGGTGCGGCGCTTGACAATCCGCTTGTCCAGCTTCATGTTGGGAATGCCGTACATGAGCAGACCGCCGGGGCGGTCCGCACGCTCGTACACAGTCACCAGGTGACCAGCGCGGTTCAGCTGGTCGGCCGCAGCCAGACCAGCCGGGCCCGAGCCGATGACGGCAATCTTCTTGCCCGTGCGCACCGGCGGCGGCGTCGGCACCATCCAGCCCATCTCGAAACCGCGGTCGATAATGGCACACTCAATCGACTTGATGCCGACGGGGTCCTCGTTGATGCCGAGAACGCAGGCACCCTCGCACGGCGCAGGGCAAACGCGACCGGTGAACTCGGGGAAGTTGTTGGTCATCAGCAGGCGGTTGAGCGCGTCGCGCCAGTTGTTCTGGAAGACCAGCTCGTTCCACTTGGGAATGATGTTGGAGATGGGGCAGCCCGAGTCCGACTGGCAGAACGGCACACCGCAGTCCATGCAGCGCGCCGACTGGTACTTGAGCTCGTCTTCGTCCAGGCGGCTCGACAGCTCCGCCCAGTCCTTGGTGCGCGTCTTGGCCGACCGGTACTTTTCTGAACGACGGTGGTACTTCATGAAACCCTTGGTCTTGTCCAGCACCAGCGCCTTCTTCTTCTTGTCGGCCGTCTGGTCGCCCACGCTGTCCTCCAGGTCCAGCAGCGCGCCGCCCGACGAGGCAGGCTTGGCCTCCTTCTTGGGGGCGGGCGCCGAGGCGCTCGGCAGGATCGGCAGGTTGTACTCGGCACGCTTGGCCTCGGCCGCCTTGGCCTTCTCCTCCTCGAGAACGCGCTTGTAGTCGACGGGGAGGACTTTGATGAAGCGCGGCAGCGCACGGTTAAAGTCAACCAGGATGCGCGCCGCACGCTCCGAGCCGGTGTAGTGGTGGTGGTCCTCAATCAGGCCGCGGACATAGGCAATGTCCTCGGGATCGTCGATGCCGCCCGCCTCCACCATCTCCATGTTGACCTTGCCGAGGAAGTCGCCGTCGACGTCCAGGACGTAGGCGATACCGCCCGACATACCGGCCGCAAAGTTGCGGCCCGTGCGGCCAAGCACGAGAACGCGGCCACCAGTCATGTACTCGCAGCAGTGGTCACCGACACCCTCAACGACCGCCGTGGCACCCGAGTTGCGCACGGCGAAACGCTCGGCGGCAATACCGCGGAAGAAGCAGGAGCCCTTGGTGGCACCGTACAGACAGACGTTGCCAACCAGCACGTTGTCCTCGGCCTTGAACACGGCCGAGCGGGGCGGGTACACAATCAGACGGCCACCCGACAGACCCTTGCCGACATAGTCGTTGGCATCGCCCTCGAGCTCGAGCGTGACACCCGGTGCCAGGAACGCACCAAACGACTGACCGGCGGAACCCTTGATGTTGACGTGGACCGTGTCGTTGGGCAGGCCCGCCTCGCCGTAGCGCTTGGAGATTTGGTACGACAGCGACGTGCCCATGGCACGGTCCGTGTTGATAATGTCGCACTCGATGCGCGAGGGCACACCCTTGTCGAGCGTGAGCTCGGCCTCCGAGATCAGCTTGTTGTCCAGACGCACGTACAGGCGGTGGTCCTGCTTGCGAACGTTGAACGTCGCGACACCAGGGCGCAGCTTGTGCGCGGGCGTCAGGATGAGCGACAGGTCAATGTTCTTGGTCTTGCTGGTGCGCAGGTCGTCGCGGACCTTGAGCACCTCGACGTGGCCAATCATCTCGTTGACCGTGCGGAAACCAAGCTTGGCCATAATGGCACGCAGCTCATTGGCAATGTAGTAGAAGAAGTTGATGACGTGCTCGGGCGTGCCCTTGAACTTCTTGCGCAGCTCAGGGTCCTGGGTGGCAATGCCGACCGGGCAGCTGTTAAGGTGGCACTTGCGCATAAAGATGCAGCCCATGGCAATCAGAGGCGTCGTCGCGAAACCCCACTCCTCGGCGCCGAGCAGACAGGCCATGGCAACGTCACGGCCCGTGCGGAGCTGGCCGTCCGTCTGGACGACGACACGGCCACGCAGGTCGTTGAGAACTAGCGTCTGGTGCGTCTCGGCCAGACCCAGCTCCCAGGGAAGACCGGCGTACTTGATACCCGTCCAGCGCGAGGCACCGGTACCACCGTCGTGGCCCGAGATCAGAATGTGGTCGGCCTTGGCCTTGGCCACACCGGAGGCGACAATGCCGACACCCGTCTCCGACACCAGCTTGACCGAGACGCGCGAGCGTGGCGACGAGCACTTGAGGTCGTAGATGAGCTGCTTCAGATCCTCAATCGAGTAAATGTCGTGGTGAGGCGGAGGCGAGATCAGACCGACACCAGGGGTCGAGTGACGCGTGCGCGCAATGGACTTGGTGACCTTGTGGCCGGGCAGCTCACCACCCTCGCCAGGCTTGGCACCCTGGGCCATCTTGATCTGCAGCTCGTCCGAGTCGGCCAGGTAGGCCGAGGTGACACCGAAGCGGCCCGACGCAACCTGCTTGATGGCAGAGCGCATCGTGTCGCCGTTGGCCATGACCTCGGACCGCTCAGGGTCCTCGCCACCCTCGCCCGTGTTGGACTTGCCGCCCAGGCGGTTCATGGCAATGGCCAGGGTCGAGTGCGACTCCATGGAGATGGAACCGTACGACATGGCGCCCGTGCAGAAGCGGCGCACAATCTCGGTCCAGGGCTCGACCTGGTCGATGGGGACGGGCGTGCACTCGTCAAACTTGAAGTCGAGCATGCCGCGCAGCGTGCACTTCTTGATGGACTCGTACTCGGCACGCGAGTACGCCTCGTACGACTTGTCGTTCTTGGTGCGCACGGCGTCCTGGATGTTGGCAATCGAGGTCGGGTCGTTGATGTGCGCCTCGCCACCGTCGCGCCAGTGGTACTCGCCCGACTCCGTCAGGCCGGGGATGACCGTGGTCTGACGCGAGGGGAAACCGCGCTCGTGGAAACGGAAGGCATCCTCGGCAATCTGCTCAAAGGTGACACCCTTGATGCGCGTGGCCGTGCCCTTGAAGCAGCGGTCGACAACCTCGTCATCCACACCGAGTGCCTCAAAGATCTGAGCGCCCTTGTAACTGGCGAGGGTCGAGATACCCATCTTGCTCATGACCTTGAGGATACCGCCGTCGCACGAGTGCTTAAAGTTCTCAATAAGCTGGTCGTCGCTGAGCTTGACCTTGAGCAGCTTCTCGCGGTTGAGCTTGACAATGCACTCCATGGCCAGGTAGGGGTTGATGGCGTCCGCGCCGTAGCCGAGCAGGACACACATGTGGTGCACCTCGCGGGCCTCGGCCGTCTCGACGACAATGGCCGCGTGCGAACGCCACTTGTTGCTGACGAGGTGGTGGTGGACCATGCCCGACGCCAGGAGCGCGGACACGGCAACGCGGTCGGCCGACGTCTTGCGGTCGGACAGAACGATGACGCGGTCGTTGTTCTCAATGGCCGCCGTGACCTCCTTGCAGATCTCGTCGAGGTGGTCGACGTAGCCCTGAATGCCACGGCTCTTGGGGAAGGTCAGGTCGATCGTCTTGACCGTCCAGGCAGGGTACTGCTTGGTAATGTTCTTGACCGAGTTGAACTCGGGGATCGACAGGATGGGGCTGGGCAGCAGCAGACGGCCGCACTGGGTGGCGTCCATCTCGAGCAGGTTGCCCTGCGGGCCGACGTAGCACTCGAGCGACATGACAATGGACTCGCGAATGGGGTCAATGGGGGGGTTCGTGACCTGCGCAAACAGCTGGCGGAAGTACTCGTACAGCAGGCGCGGCGCCTCGGCCAAGCAGGCGAGGGGCGCGTCGTTGCCCATGGAGCCCAGCGCCTCCTTCTCGTCCGAGGCCATGGGAGCCAGCAGCAGGCTGACCTGCTCGTAGGTGTAGCCAAACGCCTGGAGCATGGGGTCGGTCTGGACCGTCGCGTCGGTGGGCTTGGGAGCGAGCGCAACGGTCTTGTCGTCCTCAAACTTCTTGAGCACGTTGGACAGCGTGATGAGCTCCTTGTCGAGCCAGGAGCGGAAGTCCTGGCGGCTGGACACGGCGTCCTTGAGCTCCTTGTCGTCAATCAGGCGTCCGGCGACCGTGTCGACCAGCAGCATGCGACCGGGCTGCAGGCGGCCCTTTTGGATGACCGACTCGGGCTCGACAGGGATGGTGCCGACCTCGGACGCGCAGATGATGCGGTCGTCGTCCATGATGTAGTAGCGGCAGGGGCGCAGGCCGTTGCGGTCGAGGTTGGCACCGCAGTAGCGGCCGTCGGCAAAGGTGAAGAGAGCCGGGCCATCCCAGGGCTCCATCTGGCACGCAGCCCACTCGTAAAAGGCAGCCTTCTTGGGGTCCATCTGCTCGTTGCCCTGCCAAGCCTCGGGCACCATGAGCATGACGGCCTCGGGCAGCGAGAGCACGCCGTTGATGGTGAGCAGCTCGAGGACGTTGTCAAAGGCAGCGGAGTCGGAACCACCGTCCTCGACGACGGGGTAGAGCTGCTCGAGCTCCTCGCCGAAGACGTCGGACTGCATGACGCCCTCGCGGGCGCGCATCCAGTTCTTGTTGCCGCGCAGCGTGTTGATCTCGCCGTTGTGGGCAGCCCACCGCAGGGGCTGGGCACGGTCCCACGAGGGGAAGGTGTTGGTGGAGAAGCGCGAGTGGACGAGGGCAAAGTGCGCCTCGTAGTCGGCGTTGACCAGGTCGTGGTAGTACTGGTAGACCTGGATGGGAGCAAGCTGGCCCTTGTACACAATGTTCTTGTTCGACAGGGAGCAGAGGTAGAACCAGTTGTGCAGACCAATGGTGTGCGTGGCCCGCTTGCGCAGCACGTAGAGCTGGCGCTCAAAGAGGCGCTCGTTGAAGGTGGCCGGGTCGGTGGACGCAGGGGCCACACCGGTGCCGTAGGCCTCGGTCAGGACGACAAAAGGCTGCAGGATGATGGGCTCGCGCGACTTGGCCGCGGGACCAAGCAGGGTGGAGTCCACGGGAGGCTCGCGCCATCCCAGAACGCGCAGGCCCAGAGACTCGGCAATGTCTTCCAACTGCCGCTTGGACTCGTGCAGGGTCTCCTGGTCGGGCTTGAAGAACAAGTTGCCGACCGCGTACTGGCCCAGGGGGGGCAGCTTGATGGCGACCTCGCGCTCAAAGTTCTTGATGAAGAACTTGTGGGGGATGGAGGTCATGACACCAGCGCCGTCACCGTCACGGGCGTCGGAGCCGACGGCACCGCGGTGCGTCATGTTGCACAGCAGGTTGCGTGCATCGCTCACAATCTTGTGGCTAGGCTTGCCCTTGATGTGGCTGTTTGTCAGCAGTCAGTATTGTCCAGCAGGAGACCAGCAGGAGACCAGGGCGAGAGAACGTACCAGGCGAAACCGACACCACAGGCATCCTTCTCCAAGCTAGGGTCGTACAGTCCCTGCTTCACCGGCAGAGCACCAGCCCAGGAGCCATTGTTCTCGGTCTGGTACGCAAAGGGAGTGTAGGTCTCAGCGTTGGCTTCGTCGTGGATTTTCCGGTCGTCAAAGTCAGCCGTCACACCCATGCTAGGCGAGCCTGGACGAGAAAATCCGGAAAGGGGTAGTCGTGAATGCGGAAGGAGTGGTCGTCGCCCGGCGCGTGGGGCGGAAGTCGCTGGCGATCAGGATCAAGCTCAGGGCTGAAGAGAACTGGTCAGGATGATGTCAATACGTTGCACGGAGAATCGAGAAGAATCGAGAGAAATGAAGAGAGCGTCGATGGGGAGAAGAGAGGAAGAACAGAATAGGGGCAAAGATGGGAAAAGAAAGAAAGGCCGTGGACACGGAAGGACCGCAGCGCCAGTGCTTTGAGAGGAAGGAACGGAGGAAACCCGCGGCTGCGAGATAGGGCAACCCCAGAAAACAACTGGCCAATAGCAAGAGCTCGATTGCGCATTTCGTGCCAGTGTCTTAAGAGGTGAACAAAGAAACCGTGATGTTCAAAGGACCGGCGTCCAGCTAGCTGGATTGGCCCGCGGGCAGCGGGGAGCTAGCGCGGTGTCTTGTTCTTGCGGACCGCAAGGCAAAACGCAAACCGCAAACCGCAAAACGCAAAACGCAAAACGTCGAGTCATTTATTTGGCGGTTCGAGCGACGAGTCGAGCACACGAAGCACGCAAAGCAAAACGTAGGATAGTCAAGCGATCAAGCGAGGAGCATCAACAGCATCGATGCAATGGCAAAGTCGCGATGTATTTGGTCAAACGTGGGGAAGTAGCATCGCCTGTCTAAACGGCATCGGCGACCAGCGCAGTCTGCGACAAGGGCAAGAAAGCGGTTGATGGCATGTACAAAACGGCCGCAGCCCATGATTGTTGTTCCCAAAACTAGAAACCTGGCTCCCGTCACTTTCCGGCTGCCAATCACGTTCGCATGTACATGTTGAGTGTTTCCAGAACCCAAACCAGGTGCAGAGTGGTTGCTTGTGCTCCCAGCGGCCGCCCCACAGAAAAAGTGGACGTCGCGACCCGATGCGGCTGCAGGCGCCATTGGCAAGGCAGGAGCGCATGCGCACAGGCTGCATCGAGCAAGCACCATGCACAGTATGCGAAGAGCCAGTAGCCAATGCGCGCCGACAAGGTGACGGCGACAGAGCGAGGCGAGACAAGGCGAGGCGAGACGAGGCGAGGCAGGCGAGGCAATGACGTCGACAACTCCCCCACACTCGGGTGACACAGTGTGCCGTGTGCCGTGTGCCGTGTGTGAGGGCCAGTGGTCTTGGGTCTGCTTGGGCTGCAGGAGCGGCCGCATCACCGGCAGCATCCTTGCGCTACCAAGGCAAACCCAGCCCACTGAAACAGGTCAAAGGACGACAGAAAAGCGGCGAGCGGCGAGCGGCGAGCGGCGAGACCAAGGTGACCGAGAGCGCCCAAGATGAGACACCCGAGCGACAGCGAGCGAGAGATGCGAGCGAGAGATGAGCTGGGAGCCGTCGAGCACGGCGAAGAAGCGCCACGATGACAGAGCGGTGTGCCGCCCAGCCGCAGCGCAGGCCCTCCCAGGAGACAATCCCAGGAGACAATCGAGTCGGGCTGCTCGCTCGTGGAGTGGATGGGAGCGGGGCGTGCATCGATCGGTGCTCGTTGTCCGGTCTTGGCTCTTGCTTGTGCTCCTTCTCATATGCGCTCGTCTCCGTCGGGGTGGCGTCGCTGAAAATTTCGTTGCGTCTCGCTGGTGGTCTGGTCGGATCGGATCGGATCGCCTGATCGCGCGCTCGTCTGCCGCCTCGTCTTGTGTCTCGTGTCTTCGGTCGCCTGATGCCTGATCGCCTCGAATGCTGTGCTCTCACACGGCAGTGTGGTGCCGCCTCGTGCGTTTATGCCATTGTCTCGCGCAGCCGCCACGGCATCGTCGTCGTCGCGGGGCGTCGCTGGTGCCAAAGGTTCACTCCAAGCCCGCCGAGCGGATGGTTTGAGGTTCTGGAAAATTCAAGTTGCGGACGTGATTGGTATTTTGGGGAGCAGGGCAATTGTGCAGTTGTGAAGAGGGCAGAGCACTGAAAGCGCTGTATGGTTTTGTATGGTTTTGGATTTTTGCTTGTTTTTGGGTTGGTTCTGTTATGGATTGGTTTTTGATTTACCTTGGTCGTCGTAATGACGGGTGGTTGGGTGGGCGCAATGCCGTGGTAGATTGGTTTCCGAATTGGGTATACGATCACACAGCAAAAGCAGGATGCGTGAGCAGGCTGGGAAAAGCTGGCAGCGAGTTGGTGATGGCCGAGATCAGAGGAAAGAAAGGAGGGAAAGAGAAAAGAAAAAGAGGCGGGGTGGCCGAGGATCTTATGTATGGATGGGAGCAGATGGGCTGGCCGGAATCGAGCAATGTTTGTGGGCTGCGGGCTGCTACTGGCACCGTTGAGGAGACAGAGGAGACAGGCCGGCCAGATACGGAGTAGGCATCTTAACCGCCAGACAGTGGGCACGGCTACGGTTAGAATTACGGCTACGGCAAGTCGCCAGGCAGGCCAGGTGGGAGGAGAGGTGGGAGAGGCAACGGAGCGCAAGGCGTGTCGGCTTTGTGGCTTTGTGTTCTTTTTCTACTTGGTGCTGCAGTTTATACACTTGTGTTAGTCGGGTCCCGTCAACACCACTTCCCTGGTCAGTGGTTCCTGGGGATAAGACCTTATTGGCGAGTCAGAGACGGGGAATTGATAAAATGGGAAGCGCGCAGACCAAGGACGAGTGGAAGAAGGGCATGGAGCGACGAAAGCATGTGGACGAGGGGAAACTAGAGTGGAAAAAAAGCACAAACAAGCAGCAGCAAAACGCACGCAGCAAGAGGCAAAGGGCACGCTAGAAGTGGGGGATGCTGGTGGAGGGCTTATTCTCGTCCGCAGTCCGCAGGCCATGTTTGTCGCAACGCAAGATAGCACCGCATACTCCGTAATTCAGCAATGTCGGTGACGTGGTTTTTCCACTTGTGCTGCGGTGCACGAGCGAAGGAGGCGGTAAATAACAAATCATTACGACGGTCAAAGAATGCACGCAGGATGCGCGGCGAGACGATGCATCATGTGACGGCGTGTTTGAAACTTTCCGACTACGGAGTAGGCCCCGGGAGTCGGCTGGATGAGAGGCCATAGTAAATATTTATAAATATTTTATAAATATAAATATAAAATAGATTGCGCTGTAAATATAATTTATATTTACAGTCTAACGCCCAAGAAAGGACGAGCGCGCCTTGGCACCTCCGTCGAGGCCACCCGCCAAGCGAGACCCTCGAGTCACAACTCGTCCATTACAGTTCCGATGGATATTCTGGCTTTTGGCTCGAGCGATTGCGGCAAGTGTCGTTTCAACCATGCCTAATCACACGGGCGTCCATTGGTGCGCGTCCGTAAAACGGAGCGTTGCGAAAGCTGACTCGGTCCGCGCACGCCCACCACCGAGGTCCTATATTTATGAGTAAATTGTTGGCGGCGCAAATGGAAGAAGGCGCCGTGCGAATGAGCAATTCAAATGGCTAATCGAAACGCTCGATTTATCAACGAGATGCGCCAATCATGGCCGCGCATTTCAAACCAGACGGCAAGGCGTTTATGAGGTTTTTGGTGAGCTCCGTGTGCCGTGTATTTAGTTTGTATTTACATCTTGACCCGTGCTTTGACAGCAACTCAATGTACGGAGTAAGGATGTCCTCGCGCCTCGCCGATATCGCCTGCAGCGTCCGAAACAGAATCGGCAATCACCGTCGCTCTCGCAAACGAGATAAATATATAGCCCAGCAGCTGCTCTGCCTCCCGTGCCGTGGCCTTGTAGACCAGCTACAGGCTCTTCTAGGCCTGTAAATATAAATCACCGCTTGACATTGATAGTGGCTTGACATGTTCTTCCGGGGTCAACCATCCGGGGGAAACGACCAGTCTCCTACCATTATGTGGCATAACTACGGAGCCAGCTCACCCAACTTGGCCTCCAGTTAGGTGGTCGAACATTCGCATTGTACGGGTAAATTGGACACGACGGTGCTGGCCAGTTTGCTGAGCATTTGGCATGGAACGTGTGGTTGGAGCAAATTTACATTTGCATTCCGCCTGTTTATTGATCCTTGGTGGTCGTATAAAATTCCCGTTTTGGACACTGGAACACGGTCAGCATGCACGTCGGGAGTCTGCCGAATCCGATTTCCGAGTGCCTATTGGACAGCCACAAAAGCATCACTGAAGAAAATACTGAAAAAGTTGGAAGCGCACGAAGCTCCGGCGCGTGACCAGTCTCCGAACGGCTGGTCTGCACCTCGCATCGCACGGCCATGCCCCATGCTAGGCTGCATGCACTAGTTGATACGTCAGGTTTGGTGCGGATTCAGATTTTCAGCGGCCCGGGTGTCGGACTGTCAAAGAATCATCAACACAGAACTGGCCAATCTCTGGTGCCAGCTTATCTCACAGCGTCAGGTCACGCCTAGCCGGTTTGGGCGAGGTGGTATTGGCGGTGCATCGACTAGTAAATAAATAGTGCTTAAATGGGGACGAGCCAGCACGGGCGACGGGTGAAAAGGCAGCGAGATGCTGCGATACAGGAGCCGTCCAATTTGGGATGAAGTCGGCCAAGAATGGAGTGCAGTCCAATAAAATTATAGGTTTCGAATGTGTATATTTACATTAAATATATATTTTAATAGCATCTGATATCAGGCAGATCAAATTGCTGCTTGATACTTTCCAGTTATCACATCCAAATTCATGGAGGGCAGCCTTTCACGGCAAGAAGAGACAACCAAGCCAGGCTATACGGATGCCACTGACAGTGGGGGTCGTATTGCGTCGACACGCTGGCACTCGGCTCTGCGTCTTCGTCTGTCACGTTGTATCGCACGGCTGAGAAGGGCAACCCTACTCGTGCAAGCCTGCGACAAAAGGGCCAGGCGGTGCGCAGTGCGTTTAGCAGGCGGTCGGACGAGCCGCGGGGTTGGAAGGCGGCGACTTGCGGCGACAGGAGAGACGTCGATAGCACCAGTGGCAATCGCAAGTGGACAAACTCGACAAACTGGCGGCGGTGGAACGAGGAGGCTTCGGGGTCGAGCAGCCTTGGGCCGATGCAGAGAGGAGGAGGGTGCGCAAAACGACCGTGCTGCGAATCCGATTCGTTTCGTAATGGCCAACATGAGCGTGACAGCGCCTTTCGGGGAATGTCGGCCGGACGTGTGCGTGTCATGCAGCGACGACCCTTTGTATATTTAAATTTAAATTTACAGTTGCGACATGCGACTATATAAGAGTAAATATAAATATGGAGACATCCCTGTCTGCTTTCAATCCATACTGCCTCATTGGCCGAAGTCGGCCGGCGCCGACGGCGGCACTCGTCAGTACGGAGTACTCGTCAGTCGCTCGAATCGACCCTTGCTGCCACCCATGAGCTCGCTTGCAGACAGCCGCCAGTTCATTAGCCTGGCTAAAACGACGTCGAAATTTTCAGTCGTGCATGGCACCCTCGTGTACTTTTGCTCTTTTTGATCGGTTTCCCACCGTCGCCGTGGTCGATGCCGACTATCATCGCAGCTGGTTTCGTCTTGTCATACGGTGGGTTCGCCATTCCTGGCGATTCCTACTTTTCCCGAGAGAGGAGCCAGCGCACACAAAACGTACGGAGTACTCCGTAAAAGCACGCCTGCGACGCACTCCATCACTAAACTCACCGCGGAGGAGCTCCCGTCGTTCGACCGGTGCATCCTGATGGATATTGGAGCGTCGTCGGCTTACAGGTAACTGTGTTTCTGTTGCTGCATTATATTTACAGCACTGTTACGCCGGCCATGTTCTGCATTAAATATACTCCGTACAAGACTGTTACGCCGCCGTTTAGAGAGCGTTGAAACGTTGGTGCAGTCAGCTATTTTTACGGGCCTTGATGCCCTGTAAACACTGGACGACCAGTAAAATGGCGCTGAATTTCTTTACAGCGCATGGTGCGCGCCACAGGCGGCTCTGGGGCGTTTTTACGCTTCCCTTGGCCGGCCCGCGTCCGTGCTGGTCCTCTGCCTCGGTGCGTGAAAAAGAACCAACTTGACAACCAGCGAATCGTGGGCGACGCAATACAACTGCTCGCGCCGATACGCTGGCCATCGACGAGCGCCGCCTCTCACCTATCGATTCTATTACCTCACAAAAACTCGCTAGCGGCAGCTTGGTTTCACTGTGACTGCTTTTTCAACTTTTGGTTTTCTGTCATTTTTTCGGTCTGGGCCAGCAATGTCCATTGTCGACGGCGAGATGATTCTCGAACATCGTGTAGCTCTGAGGGGCTGTAGGAAGAAGAAGTCTCCGTAGTAGAGAAGTCTCCGTAGTATTGGCCTCCTTTTAGTTTTGGGCTCGGGTGTGTACGTTGTAGACTCGCAGCCGGCCTACAGTAAATAAATATATAGTAGACGGTTTCAATTGTATCGTTTGTGCCTCCGCGGAGTAGTGGCATGAACCAGTTCTGAGACTGGATGGACATTTCATTTCTCTGTAATTTTGAAAATATTTCTTGGCAATTTGTCAAACAGCGCACTAAATTCATTCCAAATGCAAAAATCATTCCAAAACGCAGAAACGAAATCGAAATAAAATGTTGATAAATCGCGACAAAATAGATGCAGTGCAAAAAATTGAATGAAATGTTGATAAATCGCGACTAAATAGCAGTGCAAAAAACTAGCAGTGCCCAGTGGTCTTTGTACCAAAATCACGTGATATAAGCTAGTCTACCTATCGGGACTAGCGCCACAGCTTGTGCACGGACCAGGTCGCGTGCTTTACGCGTAAGGGCATCACAACGTCACGACAAAGGCACGCTTGCTACACCAGGCCGACACAACAGCGTCATGGAGTCGGCTCTTCTCGATTTTACAGGCTACAATGTGAGAGATGGCTGCGCCTTGGGTGCTTTCGACCACAGACCCGTCTAACCTCTATAGGCTCTCCTTTACAGCGATAGCCAGAGCACGCCCTTTCTTGGCCTCGACGATACTTACCTAGTCGGCACCGACCCCGGCTTCGCACCCGTCCCCGGGCGCCGCAACAACCACCGCCACCATCGACACCAGCAGCAGCAGCAGCAACAACTACAGCAGCAGCAGCAAAATGCGCAGGCCAATCTCGCCGGGGCCAATGCGGGCCCGGTGCACCGCATCAACAGCCGCTACCTGATCAGCAACCCGTGGCCGCGGATAGCGGCGGAGAAGGCGCACATGGCAAGGCGCAAGGAGTACTTTGCCAACTTTGGCGCGACGTGGCTCAAGCCGCCCGGCCTGTCCAAGACGCTGCACCAGCTGCGCGAGGAGTGCCGCGAGCAGGCGGAGCAGGCGGAGCAGGAGCGGCGCGAAGAGCTGGCACAAGAGCTGGCGGCGGCGGCGGAGGCGGAGATGGAGGCGGAGATGGCCGCGGCCAACGACATGACGGGCGAGGACACGGGAGACAATATGGCAGGCGAGGGCGGGTTTGCCATGGGCGAAAGCCCCGACATGGACATGATGGACGACGGCACGGGCATGGGCATGGGCATGGGCGAGGAGCAGGACCTGGACCTGGACGACGAGATTCCCGATGCCGACGGGGCCGAATTCAGCTTTGGCAACAACAACGACGACAGCGACGATCCGTTTGCCAGCTCGGACGAGGAGGAGGAGGAGGAGGAGGAGGATGAGGAGGAGGACAACGAGGTCGGCGAGGTCGGCGAAGATGCAAACAGCGAGGGTGGCGTCGAATACGGAGGCTCGGCGGGCCATGACGCCGGCTTTGCGAGGGCGTCTGGGGTTGCACGGCAGCTGGCCACGCCCCAGCAGCGCCACGGGACCTACGCGACGACGACGATGCCGCCGGTGCGGTCCATCGACGAGCAGCGCGAGCGAGCGGCGGCGCGCGCGGCCGAGCGACGTGAGATGCGGCAGATGCGTGCCACGGAGGACCGTATGCGTCAGATGCGTGCACAGCCACGGCTGTCGGGCCTGGCTCTGGGACTGGGCATGGGCCTGTACGACGACGACGACCTCGACGAGGAGGATGCGGCGCAGATGCTGCAGGAGGACGACCTGGTGCCGCCTCCGGACCCGCAGAGTGCACGCCGACAGCAGTACCAGCAGCAGCGCCAACAGCAGGAGCAGTACCACCACCACCACCTCCGCCGGCACCAGCACCAGCATCAACATCAGCACCAGCATCAACACCAGCACCAGCACAGCCAGCACCAGCACCACACCGGCGTACTCGGCGACAGCCAGGGCAGCTACGACGAGGGGCACGCAGTCCACGACGACCTCGAAATGGACATGGACGCCGATCTCGACGGCGACCTGCCCGAGGGCTCGTCGGTGCTGAGCGGGTTCGGCGACGGCCGCGCGAGCTTTGGCGCCAACGCGACGCACCTGAGCGCCACAGCGTACGACGAGGGCAGCTATGAGCACACCGACACCGAGGCCGAGTTGAGCAGCAGCGTCGTCGGGCACAACGACGCGCACCACGACGCACACCGCGACGCACACGCCGGCGCCCACGCCGGCGCACACGGTACCCATGGCGAGGAGCACAACGGGGCCCTGCGTGGCGGCCCGGGCGATCTGGACGAGCTCGGCGACATTGACGACGACGACGTCGACGTCGACGTGCGGCTGCCGGCGCGCGGGGTGGCGGGCATGTTGGGCGCAGGGATAGGAGGAGCAAGAGGAGGGCCTGCGACGGCGACGGCGGGCCGAAGCTACAGTCGCTTCCACCGCGGACTGGCGGCGGGCGCAGCTGCCGGCACCGGTCTCGACCTGGACGCGCTGCTCTCGGGCGACGGCAGCAGCGATGTGTCGGGCAGCAGCCCACTGAGGCAGCGGCGGTGACACGCTGGCCCGGAAAGCAGACTTACAGAGCACACTTAGCGATACCCTTGACTGGTGAATGGAGCGTTTCCAAAAGAACCATGTCGTGCAGACGCAGATCAAAAGACAAGGATATATTAACGTCAGTCGTGACGCGCAGAAACGGTATGGCGTTACCTGCCGTTCCCAGCCCAACAGCCCAAGCCAAAACGCCCAAGATCCCAACAATGCAAAAGTGCAAAAGTGCATGCAGTGCAATGCACGCACAGTACGTCGCCCAATGGATAAAATTAACAATAATGTAAGTCGCCAGCAGACAAGCCATCGCGCCTGCTCATGGGTCCATGTAGTCTTCCAGGCCCTCTTCGTGGTCTTCCAGGCTGGCAATGGCCTGTTTAATCTTTTGGCCCGCCTGTTGGTTAGCATGACGTGTTGCTGTCTGATAGATAGGGGGACGTACCTTGGGGTCGAGACTCAGGGCAATGGTAAAGTGGTGCACCGCCAGCGACTTGTTGTTGAGTGTCTTGAACAGCTTGCCGAGCAAAAAGTGGACCGGCGCCTCGTCGGGCGCCAGGTTCTTGACGACCATGAGCTCGTCGTGCGCTTCCGCCAGCTGCCCAGTCGCTAACAGCGCCCGCGCCCGGCGGAAACGCGTCTGCGCCGCCTCTGGCGCCAGCTCGGCCGCCTTGGTAAAGTACTCGAGGGCCGGCAAGATCTCCTTCTGCCGCTCCAGGACCTTGCCGATGCAGCAGACGAGCACGGCGTTGGTGGGGTGGATGACTGACGCCGTGTGGTAGCTGGCATAGGCCTTGTCAAACTGGCCCAGCTTCTCGTACACGCGCGCAATGCCGTAGTAGGCATTGTAGTGCCGGCGGTCCGCCGCCACCGCATGCCGGTACACCGCCAGGGCCTGTTCGTACTCTTCATTGAGCACGTGCTCGTGGCCCTGCAGGGTGTACGCGTAGGCAAAGTGGGGATTGAGCTGCGTCGCGCGCCGGAAGCACTTGAGCGCCTGCTCGCGGTCCTGGGTCAGCGAGTAGGCGTTGCCCAGCGCGCACCACGCCTGCGGCGCATCCCGCGAGGCGCTAATCAGCTCGTACGCCAGGTAGGTCAGGTCCGTCTCGCGCTTCAGGAACCACAGGACCGTCGAGTACACCTCCATGTCCGTGAAGCGCATCGGCGCCAGCTCACGCACGCGCTTGAAGCACGCATCGGCCTCTGTATAGGCAGCAAGCTCGTACTGCGCGCGGCCCATGAGCGACTGCACCCACGGCGTGTCAAGTTGCAGGCGCGGCAGAGACTTGAGAATGTCGACCGCATCTCGGCACTGGAACTGGCTGACACTAAAGTAGGCGCCGCCCAGCTTCTTGAGCAGTTCCAGGATCCAAATCAGAGCCTCTTCCGTCCTGGCCATGCCGACCTCGGCCTGCCTGTGCCATGCCAAGTGGTACGAGGCCGCCTGCTGGTGGTGGTGCTGCTGGTGCTGTTGCCGCTGGTGCTGGTGCTGCTGCTGGTGCTGCTGGTGCTGGTGCTGCTGCTGGGAAAGTGTTGGCGGAACGGGCGCACCCGCAATCGCCGGTTCGAGGACCCGGGGTGCCTCCTTGGGATCAAGGTCCATTTTGCTGTCGTCCATTGGCTTTCTATTGCCGCTCACGACGCGGCCGACGGTCGACCCAGTGGATCCGGGGCGCATAATCCTGGAAATGGGCGGCCGGGCCTTTTTCAGCTCGCGCGTCGCGGCCGAGCCGCCCGTGTTCGTGCGGACCGACGTCGGATTGAACAGGCTGAGGCGCGCGCTGCGCCGTTGCGCGTAGCCGGCATCGTCCAGGCGTGCACCTGTCGCCTTCTTAGGCAGCACAGGGTGTCCGGAGGCCGTCCGTTTCCGCTCCGTCGTGGATGCCGTCAGATGCATGGCGGCGCCGGGCATGGGGGCACTCGACCCTGCCAAGTTCAAGGCACTGCCGTTGGCACTGCCGTTGGCCGTGCCATTGGCCGTGCCGGCCGGTGCTGGTGGCCGAGCGAGCGACGGGTGGTCTGTCGACATGGACGCGTCGCTGACGGAGCTCGAAATCTCAGCCGTTCGCGCCTTTCTCGTGGCGGCCCCAAGGCGGTACACAATCCTCGAGGGCGCACCCGGCTGCTGCGTCGTCGCGTCCGATATCGCGGTGTCGCTTGTACTGCCGAGCGCCGCCCTGCCAGGTCGTCGCCGTGCCGGAGCCTGCGGCGGCTGCGGCGGATGCGGTGGCTGCGGCGGCTCTGGGCCGCCTGCCACACCGTTTCCGTCTGGATAGGACGCAGCGACCCGTTGCTGGGCGGCCGCTATCCGGCTCATAAAGTTGACCTCGCTGGCATCTTGCCCACTCGCGTTTGTGTTGGCGTTCGTGTTGGCGTTTGTGCTGCCGTGCAGTACAGACGCGCCGGGTCGAGCCGAGGGCTGTGCCGGGTGGTGGCCAAACGGATTGCTCTTTTCCTGGGCCGCTGTTGCTGTTCGCGAGGAAAACACGCCCCCGGACGCTGCTGCCGACTGCCTCGTCGGGCACGGCGGCGGCAGGTCGGGCATGAGCGAGAGCAGCAAGGAGTCGTTGCCGCGGAACGCATTCTTCACGAGCACCGTCAGGCCCATGTCGCAGAGCGCCGTGTAGGCATCCCACATGAACGGGTTGAGATGCAGCGCCTTCTCGAAGCAGAGGGCAGCACTCTGTTTGTCCTCCATGCCGCGGTACAGCTTGCCGAGAAGGCAGTGGACGGTCGCGGCATCGGGCGTGTCGGGACGCGAGGTGGCCGAGTGCTTGGCCATGGCCGTCCTGGGCGCCCAGAGGCTCCTGGACTTTTCCAGCGCCACCACGCCTTCCTGGAACCGCTCGAGGGGGAGACAGCTCTGGGCCAAGACAAAGGCGCAGCCAAGATGCATGCCGCGCAGGACGACAGGCTCGCTGAACTCGTAGGCGGATCTGTAGTCGCCGAGCCGGAGATGGGCCAGGGCCAGGAGGTAGACCGAGTCGTGGGAGCGCGTGTCTTGGGCCTGGAGGCGCTCGGCAAAGAAGACGGCATTGTCCCATGATCCGTGGTCGAGGTGGTAGTATACTGCTTGTCGAAGGATGCCAACGACAGTGGAGGTATTGGGCGCCATCATGGCGAGCAGAGTGCGAGCAAAGACGAAAGACGAAGACGAAAAGAATGGGCGTCGTTGGTGTTATGTTCGTGGTCGTTGCGCCATGGGTTGGCGTAAGAGTGACAGAGTGACAAGACAATGAGCACGTGTCGGGCAAGGGTCCTGTTTTGGGCGACGCGGTCCTGGGATTACCAAAGAAGCCGCCGTGCCTGTTCGCTGACAAGTGTCGTCCGTGTCGTCAGGGCCGTCGTGTCGTCAGTGCCGTCGAGGGTCGTGGAGGGCTGATATCTGTGGCGATGTGGTATCGAAAGCATGCATCAGAGCAATGGTGTCGTTTCGCACTCGTGCGTGGGGCGCGAAAACACAAAAACAATGCAAATGCAGCGGTCGCCGCGTGCAGGAAGAGGTAACAAAGAGGCTCCTAGAGATGCAAATACCCAGCTGGGCCCGCTCGCTGGGCGCTGGTGCGGCTGGCGAGTGGTGTCGTCGTGAATCGGGCGGTGGTGCGATTCACACGTCCAGGCAGAAGGAGCGTGGAGCGCGTTTCGTTTGGGCGCGCGACTTCGTCGTGCCGGACGGTCGTGGTGGTGGCGAGTAAGAATGCCAAGTGTCCCGGGATGGTGGTCAGGTCGAGCAGGTAAACGCACCGTTCTCAGGCGCTGTTCGGGCGGGTGGACGTGTCGTAAACGCGTGGGCGGTCGTGGCAGGCGGCACGAGTTTGCGTGGTTGGCCCGTCCGCCTCGCGATGTTGTGAGCGCTTGCGCACGGACGTCTCTGATTGGCTGAGGTGCCTCTTGTTTGCTCTGTCAAATCGCCTCTCGGGGCCACCCTAGCAACCTGACCCCACCTGGATTCGCCCTTGCCCCCTTTTGTGTGCGCCTGCTGTACCCTGGCGCTTATTTCTAGTGAGCGGTACAAGCTTTCCTTCTAGCTTCCATGATTCTTACTCATCCATTTGAGCTCCATCTCGCACGACGAACCCAACGACGACTTTTCAGTGTCCTGACCTCCAACCACGAACCCGGCACGATACGACCTTGTGCCCGATAGACGCTGCCACCGACAACCGATCCCCTGCAGCCTCGACCTGAAAACAGTCCTGAACAGCACTGCAGCATGGCACAAAAGGCAAAAAAGGACCGGGCCAAGTCCAATGCGGCGACGCTGCAGAGCCTGCACATTGGCGCGCTCGTCGTGCACGCCGTGTTCCTGGTCTTTTACTTTGTCTTCCGCTCGCGCTCCTTTACGGCGTACATTGTCATGTCGCTGCCGAGTCTGGCGTGCCAGCTGTTCCTCGAGCGCGCCGGACGCCCGCGCTTCGACGCCAACACGGGCGCGCTGCGCTCGTCGGGCGAGGACCTCGCGGCCGCCGGCCTGACCGAGTACATGTTCGACGTCATCTGGGTCACGTGGGCCACGATTGTGCTCGTCATTCTGTTGGGCAACAAGCTGTGGTTCCTATGGGTCATTGTGCCCGCGTTTGGCGTGTACAAGGGCTACGGGATGCTGGGCGCGGCGCGCCAGATGATGGGCGGCGGGATGGGCGGCGGTATGGGCGGCGGGATGGGTGCTGCCGGTGCGCCCGACGCCGGTGCGGTCCCTGCGCCGAACCGGAGACAGCGGCGCGCGGCCTAAGCCCTGCACCGACGAGCACGGCCGATTGCAGGAGGAGCATACAGTACGCAGTACGCATTACGGATGAAACAATAAAGTCATATTCATTCGTCACGTGCTGCTCGTTATCAGGGTATCATGCGGCGTCGGCCTGGTGGCATGGCAGCGCTCGCGTCCACGAGGCGATGAGGGCGGGGCTGGCGTCGCGGACGAGCACGTGGATGTGCTCGAGCTGGCGCACGCTCTGCAACTGGGCCCAGTTCTTGAACCAGAGGACGCGCGACTGACCGTCGTTGCCGTGCTCGGCGTCCAGGCTGGCGGCAAAGTAGCGCTGGACAAACGCGTCGACGAGCGCGCGGCTCGCGGGCGTCATGTCGCCCGTGGCGTCGTCAATGGGAACGAGGGCGCGCGTCCAGACGACAATGTGCGTAATGTCGTCGGCGATGCCATAGGGCCAGTCGTTGGTCAGGACGCAAAAGTCGCTGGGCTCGGCAAACGGCGTGGCCGACACGGGCACGTACGGCGGGCGGCCCCAAGCTTGGGGCAGGCGGTGCGCAATCAGGTACTCGGTGATGGACCCGTAGGCGGCCTTGGTCTCGGCTGTCCACTGCATGTACCGACGCAGGTCCGACGGCTTCCGCTTGAGCACAGCCAGATCGTTTGCCTCTGCTTGCGTTAGCCGGCTGCCTGGACTCTCTTTTCTCTTTTGCCCCATGCATAAATACTTACGAATTATGCGCTGCAGGTCCGCCCAGTCGTGCTTGACATACTCGTCGTCTGTCAGCGACAGGACGTGGCGGTCCGTGTCGGTCAGCGGGAACGGAGGGTCGGGCGACGCCATGGTGGCCGTGTCGCTGAGGTCAATGGACCCCGCAATTGCTCGTAACTATAGTGCTTCGTAAACGTGATCGAGCAGTGCCGGCAAAAATTGCCTATCTTGTCCACTCTTGACGGCAGTGGCGTCGACTCGCGTCGACGAATGAAGAGGGGTCGGCGGATGCTTGAACACGGCCGCAAGCGACGAGCCCCCACCTTTGCGAGCGCTCCCCATTCGCGTTATGGTTTGCCTCGCCGATTCTCGGTCTTTGTCAGGGTCGTGAACGATCTGGGGCGTCCGTCTCCGAGACCGTTGAGACCGTTGCGCCCAAAGTCTTACAGTGTACTTTGGAGGGCACTTTATTGCTATGTGACTATATTTATGTGACTATTTGCTACTGAATTAAAAAAATTGGCCAGTACCAGCAAAGAAAGAGATCCGAAGACCGGGTGCCAGAATAGGCAAGATCAACGTAGAGCTCGCGTCCCAGCAAAACCGGGGCCCACATCAAAACTACGGCCAATCCCAACGACTTCGCACTGGAGCTAGCAACGAGACCCGTTTTCTACAGTCCCATCTCCTGCTCGTGAGACCGCCGACTCCAACCCCTCGCGCACAATCTCGCTGTTCTCTCCTTTACAAACACGCCTTTGTGAGACCCAGGACGCCGCCTTCAAACTTTGAAACCACCCTGTTTCGACATTGCGCAAGGAACCTGACTGGTCCTCGTCCGTCTCGACCGTCCTCGTCCGTCCTCGTCCGTCCTCGACCTCGTGGCCTTCCAATCGATACTTGCTCGAACCCGAACCGCTTCCCCTGAACCGACACCATGTCTGACAACTCGCTGTTCGCAAAGAAGTTTGTCGACGGGATTTACATCCCGGCGGCGCTTCTCGTCTTTGGCACCTTTATCGTCAAGCGCGAATACGTTGCCCACGTGGCGGCCGTGGCCGTGATCCTGGCCACGGTCAAGTTCTTCAACCTCCGTACGTCGATACCGACCCAGTCCCTGCCGGCCGCTCGCCGCTGTGTCGCTTTGACACTGCTTCTTGCCATGGCTGCTAACCTGCGCAGAGCCCAAGGTTGTCCTCAAGGACCCCACCGCTCTCGTCGAGCTCGACCTCAAGGAGAAGACGATCATTTCGCACAATGTCGCCATGTAAGTCGGACAAAGTCGCATAACGTCGCATAACGTCGCATAACGCGCATGCCGCGCCGCTCCGACCCGCGAGCCGCTGCTAACGCACCTAGCTACCGCTTCAACCTGCCGACCCCGACCTCGATCCTGGGCCTGCCCATTGGCCAGCACATTTCCATTGCCGCCGACCTGCCCGACGCCACCGGCAAGATCGTCCCCGTCCTGCGCTCGTACACGCCCATCAGCGGCGACCACCAGCCCGGCTACCTCGACCTTCTCATCAAGTCGTACCCCACCGGCAACATTAGCAAGATGATGGCCAGCCTCGCCGTCGGACAGACCATCAAGATCAAGGGCCCCAAGGGCGCCTTTGTCTACACCCCCAACATGGTCCGCCACTTTGGCATGGTGGCCGGCGGCACCGGCATCACGCCCATGCTCCAGATCATCCGCGCCATTGTCCGCGGCCGCGCCACCGGCGACAAGACCCAGGTCGACCTCATCTTTGCCAACGTCACGCGCCAGGATATCCTGCTCAAGGAGGACCTCGATGCCGTCGTCGCCGAGGACGCGGGCATCCGCATCCACTACACCCTGGACCGCCCCGACGACGACTGGACCGGCGAGGTCGGCTTTGTCACCAGCGACATGGTCAAGGTACGCCGCCCTTTTGCCACCCTTCTGCCACGTTTTCAAAACATACTAACGCCCCAGAAACTGCTGCCTGCCCCTGCTCCCGATGTCAAGCTCCTGCTCTGCGGCCCCCCTCCCATGGTCTCGGGCCTGAAGAAGACCGCCGAGGCCCTTGGCTTCGAGAAGGCCAGACCCGTCAGCAAGCTGGCCGACCAGGTCTTTGCTTTCTAAAATGCCTGCCTCGCATGAACTCGGCATGTCTTGACACACCACACCCTGGAGCCCGACGGCAGTATGCGCTTACGCTACGCGTATTGCCAATGGGGCACAATGGGCTCGCTCGCAATCCGTCTATTTGATTTTAGACAAGGTTGGCACTGGCGCAAGGAAGGATGGAAAATAGTGGCCCAAGGACGGATGGAAAAATGATGGCTCAAGGAAATAGCGAATAGCAACAGCCTTGTAGATGGCCAACGTACTACACATAATATATTCTACGATAACGCTGCAACTCGCACGAAATGCGTCCGTGGGTTAGAAGGCAAGCATGGTATGCAGATAAAAAGCAAGCCAAAACTCCTGATGCGATACAAGATGATACAGATCGTGCAGTCTGGTTACTGGTCCTTCTTGGCAGCCTCGACCGCAGGCTGTGCCTTGCTGTACCCTGTCCGCAGATAGACCGAGGCGAGCTTCCACAACACCCAGGTAAACCCAAGAAGGATTACGGCCGTCGTGCCAACATTGACATACTGCGACCGGGCCGAGTCAAGGACGGGGACGCGGACAGGAAGCTCCAGGCGCGACGCGACACCCACCGAGGGCTTGAGGTGCCAAAACTCTGTGGTGGGCGCGAACAGCGTGTCGTAGCCGAGGTTGGTGCGGTCAAACGGGTTGTTGCCAAACGGCGTATGCGCCGGCGCGTCGCAGGCCCAGAAGACGATTGGGTACGGCACAGTGGTGTCCTGGTAGCCGCCGTCCGCAGGCAAGAGATAGCGAAGATGCAGCGGGATCTCGGCCGTCCACTCGGCCGAGGGCGAGGGCGAGTCCGCGGCGCGAGGTGCCAGCTCAACGAGAGCCGCCGAGCCCCAGTTGTCGACCGTGTACACGGGCGCCTCCAGGTCGACCGGCTCCGTCATGTGCACCAACGACGCAAGGTTCTTGGACGCAAGGAACAGGGCGTCGTCGAGCTGGTACCGGTCGGCAAAGATGTGCCGCGGCAGAGTGAGGTAGGTGTGTAGCTTGCACACCCGGTCGCCGTCCTCGCTGCGGCGTGGGGGTGCACCGGCAGCCACGCGCAGCTGGAGAGTCGGGTGGAGGCCGGTCGGCTCGGAAAACGACGCCGAAAAGGACGCGCCGTTGGGCGCCTCGCGGTGCCGCGACGCAAACGCAAACAGAACGGGCTTCGCCTCGGTGTCCTGCCCTAGGACGGCAACGTGACCGGCCATGCCAATCTCGTGGGGCCCCAGTGTTCGCGGCGCGTCGGCTGCCATGACGCCGACTTCGACACGCACGCCGTCGACCGCATCGACCGACAGCGGGACCAGCCCGAACGGCTGCTGCACCGTGACCTGGAAGAGCCCTGCGTCGGGGTGGAATGCCAAGTCCAGCGAGCTCGCGGTCTTGAGCTGGCTCGTGCTGATCTGGCAGAATCCGTTGGTCTTGCCCTTGCACGCCGTAGCCTCGACATGGTCGACAAAAGCAGAAATGTTGTCGGTGGGAGAGTAGAATTGGTAGTCGGTCAGTGCTGGTGATGTACCGGTGCCGGTGCCAAGGGCGATGGATGAGAGCTAGTCGGTTAGAATCGGTGCCGGCGGGCGCTTTGCAGTGAAAACCGAGCTTACCGCTGTTGATTTGCAGTCAATGTTGCTGCCAAATAAGCTCCGGATCAGGGAGCATATGTCGCTGCTCGCACGCAAGTGCTCGGCCTTTTGGGAGTAGAAGACGTGAAGACCAGGCGACGCCCGGGACAGTAGCGGGCTGACAGCCTCGCCTGCACCAGACGGCGAGACCCACCGCACGTAGAGCTCCGTCACATCGTCGGCCAAGAGCTGTACCAGGTCCGGCGGGAGGTCATCGAGATCAAACTTGTAGCGGTCTTCGCGTTGTGCATCAATGGACGGGCCAGAGACACCCTTGCTCGACACGCGGATGAGGGTTGGGTCCACGGGGCTCTCAGGCCGGTGGAAGAAGGTGGTCCGTTGGCGCATGGCGTCGATCGTACGCGCCTGCACTTTCGGAGGAGTTGTCGGACTGTGAACTGGGCTCGGAAACAGTGGTGGTCTAGATCGTGACGGTGCAGCGGAATAATAGGCGTATGGCGTTTGGGCACTTCGTGGAGGGCTGCTATGCCTGGACTCGAGCATGCGTGAAGCTATGCGACGACAATCCAACGTCACGTCACTGCCATAGCTTGCTAGCTGCAGCTGCCTGCTGACTCAGCAAATATTACATAATACGACAAGCAGCTTGCCTTTTTGGGTACAGAAGGTGGTGAATGCCCCTGTCACACTTCGGCCCTTTCCTCTTTAGGTTGACCGAGTGGGGATTTTGCCGCTAATCCTGATTGGGATACCGACTCGGCCTTCCCTTGACAATGACAATGGCCTACGTAATACATTTACAGCGCTTGCCGCAATCTTCAGTGTCTCTTTAGTGAAAAATTCACTGGTTTTAGGGCGTAGAGTGCCTGCCGTAACAGTATTTTTGGAGCATCGTGCGTCGGACGACGTCTCAACGCGGGCAAGCGCGCTTTGACGAGTGCAGGCAGTTAGTGTAGCACTTTCGAACGGGAAGCGCGACCGACGAATGTCAATCCTATGTGTTTTAGGAAGGAGCAGCCATCGTCACGCCCTGCGAAAGATCTGACTCGTATCTTCCATTTCCCAGTCCCGTGATCCTGTCAGTCTTTCCTTCTTGGCTGCGCCTCTCCTGACATCAACCGCCCACGCTGTATTCTCACGATCATTCAACCACTCCCAGCCGGAAACCACCACCTTGACGCACGGCAAATACGCGTACCCTCTTGAAGCCACTCCGCACTTACGAGCAATGTCTTTTTGAATCCCGCGGTGCGCCTGATACGCCGCACAAACCTCGCTTCGCCAGCGGTGTTGTCCTTGATGACGACACGCGTCACTCGTTAGACAACCTCCATTTCCCTACGATCAAGCGGCAACGACACAGTTCCAGCCTTACTCTTTGCGTCGCGTCTTGCCCGTGTTCAGTCACCACGCAGACTTTTACAGTACACAACACACACGCAATGAACGAACCCCATCCGCCATACCTGACCATCCGGTCACGGGAAAACCGGAGTGACCGGACGAGTCTTACCAGCACTGACTCGGCCTACCACTCGGGCACTGGCAGTGACGTTACGGTCCCCAGCACGACCCACGACATTAGCCGTGTAAAGTACCATGTCAAGCACCTGGACACGTTTGCCCGGACTCTCGAGGACTCGGCTCGGCGGGCGTTTCCGAACCGGGGCCGCCCGCAACATCAGCAACGGTACAAGAAGGTCATTGCACTGCTGATGCACTGGAAGTCGGACGATCTGTTTGTGCTTCCCGAACTCGAGGATCTGGAAAAGAGTTTCCGGGAAGACTACGGCTTCGAGACCGACACGTTCTCGATCCCGTCCGAGAATGCTCATCTCGAGCTCATGATGCGCATCGGCTCTTTGATCAAAGACCACGAAGCAGAAGAGACCCTGTTCATCATCTACTACGGCGGCCATGCGCGCATCGACGAGTCTCGGCAGAGTACATGGTGTGCCACGCGCAGCCCCCAGTCGCCCTGGCTGCAATGGTCTGCCATCCAGACGCTGTTGGAGCGTTCCATGTCCGACACATTGATTCTCCTAGACTGCTGTGCTGGCGCTGCCAGTGCAACGTTCCCCAACGGCAAGAGCATCACAGAGACAATCTCGGCGTCGAGTTGGGACGCCATCGCACCCGACCCGGGCCGCTACTCTTTCACCAACGCGCTCATCGAGGTTCTCCAAGAATGGCGCCACCGGATGTTTTCGGCAGCCATGCTCCACGCCGAAGTTCTGGCCCGGCTCAAGCACCCTCGCCCCATCGCCATCAACGGCAAGCTGTTCGAGGCCCGGTCCACCCCCGTCCACTTTATGATGACGGCCAACCACCGCGCCCCCAGCATCGAGATTGGCCGCATCATGCCGCCGGTTCGGCAGACTCCCACGCCAGCGGGCGAGATTGGCTATGGATCGTATGGCCAGGACCAATATGGGTACGCCCAGGACCCGTACGGCCACGGCCAGTACGCTTCCAGCTTCGGCCCGCACGGCGCAAGCCAGTTTGCCCCGCAACCGGTAGGCATCACCGCCGGTGGCCGTGGGCCGGTGCCCGACGTGGAAACGACGGAGACGGTCGTCGGTCCCAACGAGGACAAACCGCACGTCATGATCTCGCTGGCGCTGGAGGACGACCAAAATCTGGACCTGAACGCGTGGGAGGAATGGCTGTCTAGCTTTCCTGCTCTTGCCAAGCACGTCAAGGTCCAAGGCGTATTCAAAAGCCACTCGACGCTGCTTCTGCTGTCGTTGCCCGTGATGGTGTGGGATCTTCTTCCGGACAGCCACGCATGCTCGTTCGTCGCCTTTATCCGGTCCGACAACCTGATTGCGGAGAAGAAGCAGTCGGCACCCGTGACGACCGCCCCTTCCCAGGAAGTCGATGTGCCCGACGATGTTTCGGTCACGACGCCAATACCAGAGCATGCCGAAGTCGACTTTGAAGCCGATTCGAGTGGTGTTTCCGAATACGCTGGCTCGATCCATGGCATGCGCTACGACGACGACAATGTGTCTGTCATTTCCGGCACGACATTCTCCCCCAACGACGGACAGGGATCCAGCATCCGCATGAGCATGGCCAGCACGGCTGCGCCCAGTATCGACGACGCCATGTCGATCCGCCATCCGTCGGCGCACCGGTCCCACCGGACATACGACCACATTCCGCCCGTTCCGTCCTATCCGTCGTCTTTTGCGCGCCCGCCAAGCCTGTCGAAGAAGAAGGGCTACCCGTCTACGCAAGGCTCTGCGCGCTTTTTCAAGTCGAGTTCGTCCGTACCCCGGCCGCCGCCGGAGAGCACCAAGCGAGGCACCTCCGATGGTGGGATGGCGCAGCACGTGGTCGACCGCCTCGAGGTGTACTTTAAGCAAGACGCCAACCCTAGCGTCGGAATCACCGAGTTCTTTGCCAGCAACCTGGGCGTCACCAAGCGGGACATTGATCTGTGGTTCTACCGGCGCCGGCAACAGGAGCTGACGACCAAGAACCTCCAGAACCTCGCCATGGCCTCGCAATCCGACGCAGAGAACCAAGAAGTCAACGGTGCATGCATGATCATGGCTGGCCAGCTCAACATGCTCCTGGACATCTTCCCTCCCAACAACCTCCTCTTTATCGATTTGCGGGCGCCGACCGCGTTTGAACGATCGCACATTTACGGGGCGATCAACATGCGCACGCCGGTGGCCTTTATCGAAGAGTGCTTCGATCTGGTCGACAAGGCGCTCGACGACAACAGCCGGCGGGGCTTTGCGCGAGCGGTGTCTTCGCGGTGCATCGTATTCTACGACCGCGTCATCGAGTTCCCGTGGGAGTGCCCCATGGCGAATGCGGTGGCCAAGAATCTGCGGGAGAAGAAGGGCTGGAAGGGCGAGTACTTTGTGCTCAAGGGCCACTACCGCGAGTTTTCCGTGTCGTTTGACAAGTACATTGTCGGCGACCGGATGACGCAAAATGCCAAGAACTACATGGACAGCGCGCGTCTGCGGACAACACCGACGGGCCCCGAACAAGACCAGATGGAGAAGGCGTTTAGCGACTGGAAGGGCCTGGTGTACCAGCAGAACCGCATGTCGCTGGCAGACTCGCCGGCCAACCTGGAGGAGCGGCAGGAGGCGGTGATTGAGCACCAGGCGCAGCTGGAGGCCGAGCTGCAGCGGCGCAACCCAGTGCTCTTCAACAAGGCGGTGGGCATTGGGATGCCCACGTTGCACAGGAGCCATTCCGAGGCAGCGCTGTACACGGCCGGCGAGAGCAGAGGCAGCAGCGCGAGGCAGGGCGAGAAGGGGTACGACAAGTCGTATGCGCTGGACAAGGAGATGCGGGCGGACCTGGTCGAGCCTCTGCAGCGTGGCCTCGAGAAGATGCACCACGGCGAGACTGGTGCCACTGGGGGTGGCGCTGGTGGCGCAGGTGCTGGGGCAGCCGGCGCAGGAGACGGTGCCGTCACACCAGGGGGCACGACGTACACGCCTGGCTACGACAAGTATGCAGAGTTTGCAGACGGTGCGTCGTCGGCGCCGTCGGATGAGCACTACGACAGCGAGGGTGGCGGGAGTTTTGGGCGCGAGACGAGCAGAGAGGTGAGCAGGGAGATGGGCATGGGCCGCGGCGGGTCCCCCAGCATGAACGACGCACACAAAAAGTCGTTTTGGAAGCGGTTGCGGGTGAACAAGTGAGCAAACAGGCTGCAGGGCCTGGTCTCGTGTTGTCTCACCTGCCCTTCACCGCATACCTCCTGCCTCTTGACTTTCTGGCCTTCTGACTGGTCCTCTTGCCACCTGTACGACCGTTGGGTTGATTCTTGCCCATGCCATTCGTCGTCGCTGCCCTCTCATGGCATCAGGGTCGACAGACAGGCTTGGCAGATGGGCGGTGAACAGGGATCGGTGACGGACAGAGGTGCACAGTCGACCGTGGCGTCGACGATGGCGATGCCTGCTGCCTGCTGCCTGCTGCCTCTTGCCTGCTGCCTGCCTGTCTCCTCCTTGACGGCCCGGCGCCTGTGCTACGCAGCTGCGTGGCCATTCATGGTGCATCGGTGCATCGACAGTGGCTGGCCAGCATGGCTCGACAGCGACAGACGCCTCCGTGCCAACCGCCGTGGCGTTCTGTCGTCTGTCTTCAGTCCGGATTTCCGTCTTTCCGTCGGTGACGACGCCAGGATGACGACGCCCGGACGACGATGCGCGTTGCCGTTGGCCTTCTTGGCCCTGTCGAGGCCTTTTGGCCATTGCACACCCGCCCCTCTCACCTCTTCTTTCTCTCAACAACTTCCACCTTGGCTTTTTGGTTCTTGGATTGTTCTTGTATATATTGGCATTTGGTACTATATTGCTTTGGATGAGCGGTAAGACATGTTGGCACTGGTTTGCCCGGGCTCTGTTTACACAGCATTGGTTGTGTTGTTTAATAGTCTTTAGGATGCGGAAAGGCAGACGCCCGATACTCGACGCGAGATTTTATTTATTTTTTATTTTTTGGATATTTTGACTCATCTTTTTTACTTGACCCATCTTTCATACTTGACCATCCTTGATGACTTGATGTCGGTGACGGCGTGCCCGACCAGCCACAGCGTCTCTACGAAAGGAGGTCGTCGGGCCTGGGCTCGCCGTTGTGCACGTCCAGAACAACAGAAGAACAGAAGAACAGAGCGCTTTGCCGTGACTGCTGCGGCTGGACATCGGATGAGCGGTGTGCGGTGTACAGTGCAGTGTGCCGTATCTTGTGTGCAGTGCACGCCGCCCGGTGGGGAGTACAGCGCAAGCATCAGGGAACCAGCTACAAGGGCAGAGCCAGCAATCAAAAAAGTACACGAGAGCAAGGGGGCGACAACTAGGCGGGCCTCGGTCCACGGATCAGGACGAGGATGCCTTGTTTTGCTTGTTTTGGCGGGCGCCGTCGTCAGCATGCGTGTACGGGTGCACTGGATGGCACGATTGTTGCATCTGAAACGGAAACTCACGCACTCTCTTGCTAGCTGCATCATGGTGAGGCAGCGAAAGTACCGGAGGATCACCAGGAGTGGCAGAATGGGGAAAGTGGTATTAGGAGTGGCCAAGTCTGACGAGTGTCAAGGCGAGGGCTATACTACACGAGACCGACCTGTGAGGCGTCGAGCCAGAGTCGGAGAGCGCCGAAAGGAGAGCACAGAGGGGGTGGGGAAGAGCGGTAGGGAGGGGGCGCGGGACGTCGAACGAGGGAGATGAGCGTGGCGGGAAATCAGCAGAGGAGGAGGGCGATGCAGGCCCAAGGCGGAAACCGAAGGCTGGCGGTGCTGGTCAGGCCGTTGGGCGCGGCGGCAGATGGACAGGCGACAGGGCGACAGGGCGACAGGAGACACCAGACACCAGACAGCAGGAAGACAGGCGACATGTGCAAAGACAGGAGGCAGGGCGGCACGAGACAGGCTGGACAGGCTGGACAGGCTGGACAGGCGGCATGGTTGTCTGCACGCAGGCCTGCAAAAGTACTCTGTACAGCGTATATTGGCTGCGCATGGTCGCGTCTCGGACAGAAGGTGGCTCCGCCTGGAGCTCGGCCTGGTCCTCGGCCTGATCCTCGGCCTGGTGGCTTGCCCTGCAGGCGTGATCCTGGGCGATACCACAGCGCAGTTGCCGCTGTCAAGGATGGCCGTTGATGTGTGTCTTGGACGTGTTGCGTGGCCTGTGGCTGGTCGAAAATCAAGGCGCGACCTGGATCAAGAGGAGAGTTTGCCAGTTTGCCAGTTTGCCAGTTTGCCAAACTGAGACTGCTCAGTTTGAAGTGTCTGATCCGTGAAGAGACTGAGCGAACGCTGTTGACGCTGGCGTGCCATCTACATTTTACATTGCGTCGTGTCTGCTCCATTGTCTTGCCTTGCTTTTTGCTTTCAGCAGGCCGCCTGGCCGCCGCCTGGCCTTGGTCTTGGGCCTGGCTGGACACTGCAGGGCAGCCGAGACACGAGCAGAGGTGCGGGCTACGGAGTGGACACGGGAGGCCCAGGACGAGATGCCTGCTGCCGCCTGCACGATTGGCGACAGCCACTCGACGCTGCGTCCAGCCACGAGGCGTCACGACAGCAAAGGGCACGGGCACGGGCGACAGGCGGTGAACCGATCGGCTGCTGGCCACGCCATCGTCTCACCGTCTCCCAAGTCGAGAGGGAGTCGGTGGTGCGCGGGAGCTGAACGTTATGTTATGAACCTGCTGCATCCTCGAGGGTCGACCTGCTAACGCGTCGCACGGCGCATGTTGCACGTCCTGTTTTGCTTCATCGCCATGCGTCGTGCAGTCATGCAGTCGTGCAGTCGTGCACGCACAACGACGTGAGTTGTCTTGCACTCGTGGCTGTCTGCTCACCTCCCATAAACACACAACACACAAGCACACAGACACACAGACACAGCTGAGCAGAGCAGAGCCGGACGATCGTTGTTGTGAGGACCCGATCGGAGCCTGGAATCTGAAATGTGACAGTCTTTGCCATGACTCTAGGTGTCTCGCTCGTGTCTTGTCTCTGTCTGTATGGATATTGGCTGGCGTGTTCAACGCCTGCGGGTGCACAGCAGCTGTGGAACACGGCCAGGAGGCGGGCGTGAGTTTCAAAGTTTTTCGGAGAGGCCAGAGGAGCAGGTCCGGAGAACAGAGGATGCAAGATGGCCGTGCCAGCAAGTGACGATGAAATCAGTCATCGAGCCAGCGTGCCCGAGTCGAGGCTGTCGAGGTCGTTGGCCTGGCCCGTTGTCTCATGCCTCGAGGCTGGTGTCGGGCCTGTCTCATGCACGGTACAGGCATGCAAGGTCGCCCGAGACGAGACGAGACTGCCACTTAATTTCCATGGTTCTGTTTTTAGGAGCTTTTCCATCAAGAACGGCACCGACAATGCCCCGCCAGAAACATGCCAGAAACACGGCTATACTGACAGGCAATGTCGCGGGCTGTCAAGCTCCATGATGACCACGATGTGACGTGGCTTCTGCAATGTCAGAAGAAGAAATCATGGTCTTCGCATCCAGCGACAGAAATTTCGGCTTGGCACAAAAGTACGGAGTACACGAGGTTTTCGAATGACAAAGGAGCCGGAAATTTCCATGGGACAATCGCCTTGCGATGCGGATGGGCCTCTTTGACAAAAGTACTGGACGATCCGTCTCTCGCATCCGCATCCTGGTGGCAGCCCTGTCGTCATGAGAACTATCCCGAGAACATTCTATATTTACTTTGAACACTTTGACGTCCTTCCTTCTCGCGATTCTACCTTGTCTGACCGACGACACTGACACCTGCAAGTGCCAATCCTGGTAAGCAAGGGCCATACATATCCCCGGTCGCTGTCTTCGTTCATGCCGACGCAAATTGCATCTGCCCGCTTTGGCCTCCCCTTTCTTTTTCACGTTTGATCACGGTGATCCGAGCCCGACACGGGATGGCGGAATCACATGTAACGGTCCAAAACGAACCCGAAGAGGGAGCTGCGATTAGAATGGGGCCGGTATGCTTCTATCCGAGGCCTGTGCATTTGAGGAGACAAGATGAGTCGGAGGAACCAAAGCGCCGGTACAAGGGTCATCTCCTACTCCGTAAGTATACATTGTTTCGAGCCAAGGACCTACTCTCTTTTGTGAATACGGAGTAGGCCCGTTTCAAGGAGAAGGATTTATTGCAAGGACTGCACGGTGATCTCCCTGAGTCTACATGTCAATTTAACACCAAAACCCCAGATGTTGAATGATTTGCCCATGGAGTCCACAGCGGCTAATTCTGCCTCGGATGTCGGCGGCAAACGTGCCCAGGACACCCGAAACGAAACCGAAATAGAACTGTAAATATACAAATGGAACGGAGCAGAACCGTGCAAGACAACACAAGGCAATGTCCCTCGGGTGAGCTGTTGGATCATCCGAGAGAGGCGGCTAAGCCTGGCGATGTTGGTCTCAAGCGCCGTCCAGGTTCGCAATTCAACTCCAACTGTGATCTGCCAACTGGAAAAACAGTCGTGATCCCTTGTCCGGCATTCGTTATTTCGTTGGGCTTCATCGTACGTTCTGCAAGGAGCCAAGGTGATAGCAATGGTGTTGGTATTGGAAAAAATAAATATAAAATAAAATAAAACGAAACGAAAAATGCCAGCCTGTTTGCCGTTCCTCTACTTCTCGGCGCCTAAAGGACGCCCTTGCAAATTGGACCGGGTTCTTTGGTTGAAGAGACGCATGTGTTGTTTGTTGAGGATCTGTCGAGATGCTGGTCCTTGTTTCGTCACGAGAACGTACAGTACACAGGGAGCCTGGCTGGGCGCACTACAGATGTGCGTGTGCAGGCGTGCAGACGTGCAGACGCTGCGATACTCGACGCTTCTCGATTCTCTTACCGCCAGACAGGGGCCAGGTCAGAGATGTTGGTCGACCAAAGGATTACGATGGCATTCTGAATTCAGTCGCAACGCAGCGTCCGAGACAGTGCACAAGCACGAGCACAAGCACAAGTACAAGCACAAGCACGAAACGCAACACAAGGCAGGGCGAAGATGTTCAGAGTTTTTTGTCTTGGCGGGCCGTCAATCACACGAGCTGGCTGTTGACCTGCCGGCTTGCGAAACGACTCGCACTCGCATCCTGGCGGCGCGGTGCCATCGGATATTTTCGTCGCTTCCGACGACTGTTTGATTGCTGCAGAACATGCATACGAGAAGACCGTACAGAGTACCTACTCCGTACGGACAAGTCGCAGAGGCGGGTTGCATTTGCAGATCGTGCTCGGGCTCGTATCCGGTGTTTTTCCACTTCCCCAAACCTAAAATCGACTCTGCATCGACGAGGAGCATCGGTAGGCACAACAGGACGACGGTTGGCACCGACGGGCTGCGGCCGGTTGTTGGCATCGGGTGACGAACCATGGACGATTGTCTGGTTGTTCTGGTTGTTCTGGTTGTTGGATTCGCCGTCGGCGTCGATCCCACAATCCAGGCGTGCCTGCCGTCGACGCGCTGTCCCACCCACACGGGCAGGAAGGACCACGCACCCGCCATGCGCGCCTGCCACGAGCAAGAAAAAGTGCACAAATCGGGAACAGCACAGACTCTAAGCCAACGACGGCCCCAGTGGTTCGTCGGGATGCTACCCGGCACAACAAGAGGGGAAGGACAAGATGTGGACAGTTGCGTCCACCGCCTTGTCCGCCGCTGCCCGTGTTTGTCACCTTGCACTGGCGGACTGTCAGCAGCAGCCGGATCAGCGCATCGAGCCATCCACAACCGCCCATCTCACATATCGTTGCTGTGCACACACACACGAGATGTGTACGACAGTCGAGGACAAGCACGGCTCAGCCATGCTTTCCTTTGTCCTCTTTCGTCCTGGGCCAATCTAGCAGCCTTTCTACTTGATACATGTCGACTGTCAGGAGCACGGCGGTACGAGGTGTGACCATGCTGCATCCCTGATACGTCCACGCAAGCCACCAACGCCTCGTTTTTCGTGCTGCCCATTTCCGTCGTTGGCACGCCCTGCGTTCGCTGTGTCGTCTTTTTGAAACCAAAACGAACGTTGTCTGTTGGGCGCTGTATTTCCACTCGTTCCTGTCCAGGAATGCTCCCTGTCCTTTATTGTTGTTCATTTTGCTCCATGTCCTTTATTGTTGTTCATTTAAAAATCAGTGACGGACTCCAATGTCAAATTGTGACTCGGGCAAAGCTATACGACGCCCAGCACACCACGGCTATTCATTCCCGTGTTTAGCCCAATCGTAACCTGGAGAAGACGAGACGGGAGTACTACCACTCTTTTGCCTACGAGCAGCTACCTTGTATATTTGACGCTACTGAAAGCTGGCGACACTCGGTTCTCTATTATCTTGGACGCACGTTTCTTTTTCGTACCCGTACGTACTCGCTGTTGACTGTACATGCTGATCGTGTAGGGAAGTCGCAAGTACAGCACTAGCATTGGCAGCCTGTAGTACCTCCCACTCCCACACATCGCGATCACCGACGCCAAAAGAGGCGCCGGCGAGGGAGAGGCAACTGACGCGCGGCCAGGAGTGGTCAGCTGCGTCCTTCCATGCCACTGGGAAGCGCTTGAGCGACGGTCTCGTGGTCCAGAGACAACAGACTTGGTCCATCCGAGTCTGAGTGACCATACAAAGGGCACCTTAAAATGGAAGAACATTCCAGTAGTCAAGTACACAGCACCTACATATTTACAGAGTAGACCAT
Source organism: Ophiostoma populinum (assembly GCA_029298855.1). Lineage (NCBI taxonomy): Eukaryota > Fungi > Ascomycota > Sordariomycetes > Ophiostomatales > Ophiostomataceae > Ophiostoma > Ophiostoma populinum. Next base: position 1,610,376 of record JANSLU010000008.1, on the reverse strand, counting down.
TCTCCGTCCTTGAGCTGTCAAGCGGAGATCCGGGCGCTACGCCCGGCCTAGCCTGGACCCGGAGCTACTCGGTAGATATGCCATTCGAGTTCCAAAGTCTAGGCTTTAGGCCTTGGGCGGCAACATGCTCTGACGCCACATTGTTCGGAGTTGGGTCCGGAGTCCGGCCCTCTGCTCCCTTTCGGGGTGGTCTGGCTGCCGTTGGTCGTCGTTGTATCCAACGCTCGTCGTTTGTCATCATCTTAGATATGCGTACTTTTGAGCATGCCCGAGCCAGGTATCCTTTGTGGCCCGGCCTCAAAACCTGTTTCCCCGACGACCTAGTAATTTGTCCGTTCTTCCGCGCCTCTGGGACCCAAAACAATCCAGACTGTCTTTGTTACTGGAGTCATTGGGAGCCATGGACGACGGCTTTGGACATTGGACAGGCAGATTGTCATGACCATGGGCTCGCCTCGCTACGCGACTGGCTACGCGACCGCCCTCCGCACAGCCTCCGACGTCCGCTGGTGGCTGCGTCCCGTGGCGATCTGGCGCTACAGTTCTGTCGGCAGCCTTTGACATATTCTTGCCATCACACGGGCTGTCTCGGTGTTTCCGTGTACGTTGGTTGTCGCCATTGCTGCAGACAGTCCAAGTCGCGAGTGACGCGTGTCGGGCAGTCAAAGAACGCCGGTTAGGCAAACCGCGTCCAAGAACACGTATGCATTACGATGCGCCCTTTTCACGCGATGCATAAGTACTTACTTGATGGACCAAAAGACCTTCTGGCCCGCATACTATCTGTGGTCCACTGTAAATCCAGTATCCGCGCTTAAAATTGCCTGGGTAGGGATTTCAAGCCTCCTGTTTGGTCACTCACTGCGGCGACACCTGCCAACTTGACAACTAACCAACCGCCAGGGGAAAACGCGGGCAAATATGAAGTTTCAAGCAGACCCGAGACGTGGAGATTTTTTTAGTTGCTCTATTTTAAGCTTCGTTTCTTAGAAGTGGTCGTACTCCGTACGTATACGGAGTACATGTGCACTATTTTTATTTTTTTAGACTATTTTATTCACACTATTTTAATTTTAATTTTCTGTGTTGGTTCTTCTGCGATACTTTATCAGACGCGATTGCATTCTTACCCTACCGTATATTTACAGAAAATGTATGTCATTTTGACATGAAATGAATAGCAGCTTCGTCTGCTTGTTTCTTGCTATTCGGTTGACACTGCCGTCTTGTGCATGCAGCTCCATAGACAGGACTTGGCGTGCCTCGGGAGCGACCAGCCCATGGTACCCGAAATTTGCATGCTACGTGTGATTTTTTGACTGGAGACTGGAGACTGGAGAGCCATCGGACCGACCATGGCTGGTAAAGTCTTTCTGTCGCTTTGGAGCTTCTCCCACGACGATCTTTGTACAATGAGCGATATCACGGGATCCCGCAAGCACAAGGAGCACATGCGGTGTTATTCATGTCGAGGATTCGCCTGCGTCCTTTGGCGACGTGGGTCATGGGCCGGGCTTGAAGTCTTTCATCATGTGGCGGTGCCCTCTGAACGTGGAGCGACGGTGTCCTCTGGACGTGGAGCTTCAAAAGTTCCAATCACAAGTCTGAAGCCGGGAACACACGTGATGCCTGGTTGGCATGGGTCTTGCATCGATCGCCATGTCCATCTTGTCATTTTTGGCAGCTGCAAACCACTCCGGTTTCAATTACGCGAGTTCGCGGGATATAGGTATTTTTACAATAATGTCTGGGGAGATAAAAAATAGAAAAGTGTTAGATGAAGTGGCCGGAGCTTGGCTGCCAATTCGACATTGCTCCTTCCTTTTTCATCACCTGCATCACTAGTCTCTATGTACTCCGTATAATCTTTAAAATTATACGGAGTACATCCTCACAAACGACTCCCTACTCCTTACTGCACTCGAGCCCCGTACTCACGTTCTACCTCGTCAGCACCACTTGACGTTTTAGCCTCGAATGACGGTCTTTTTTCGAATGACGATCTTTTTGTCTTGTTTCACGTGACGTCGCTGGTTATGTAATGTGTAAACCTTACCCAAGCTTAGTGCGGCTCGAAGATATAAACCCGCGCTGCGACATATCTTCATGGTGTATATTTAGTCTGACTTGGACACCGAGCGCCCAGGTAGGTCTGGAGTATCTATACTTGTCACGGTACTGTTAGCCCCGAGACAGGGCCAAGTATATTTATACTTGTTGATCTCTGTAAACATTTATAAGATACTGATCCCTATCTGGCATCTGCATTCCCGCGTATTGACTGCTGGAAGTAGCAAGAGAGCAAGAGCGGACAGGCCGTCGTCGAGTCAGCAAGCGCGTGCAGGCGTGGTCCAGTGCTTCGGGTGAGCAGGTTGCAAGTATAATTATACTGTTGTGCACTACTCTTTCGAATCAGAGCTGGGGAACAGGACAAACAGGAGCCGTAGGCCGATGGAGAATAAAATAGGCTGAAATCTGAGCCGAGACGAAGAAATGGAACAACTTGTGGCGACCACGCGAGCCACTGGGGCTGAGTCACCGTGCGATGCAAATGAATAAATTTACATTACAATGGGATGATCTCGATGCGAGCACTATTCTAATAGCCAGGAGGCTGCATTATGCATCTATTTTTATCAGTCTGTGCTTGCGCAGAGATCGAAGCCGTCTGGACGATGAAACCAGAAATGACGAAACCAGCAAAAGCAAACCAACGACCAGCCAAGGTGCACTAGGAAAGCCAAGTATCCCCGAGCACGACAGCTAGTCGAGAAAGGAAGCTCCCAGGTGGCCTGTGGGTAGGTGGCGGGACAGGTTGGGGCAGAAATTACAATGTAAATATAGAAGGGCCGTGGAAGAAAAGAACGGGAGGGCAGTGGAAATAATACGACGATTTTATCGAGAGGAGGTTTGGGCGTCGATCATGGCCCACCGGTCTGGCAGGGTGCCATGACAAGAAGCACAGCCTGCCCATCGAGGAGACGCTCTCGTGTGTGCAAATCCTCCATCCATCTGTGACAGATCAGCGCCCTCGGAGCAATAATGACGGACTCGATGTTGAAGAAGTGCAGCGTGCCGACTCTCGCCACCCACGACTCGACGACACCAGCCCAGCAGCCTTGTGAGGTGCCCGGCGACTGGATGTTTCAGAAACATATTTACTGGATCCTCATGGCGCACCCCTCTGCATCACAGACCCCTCCCTGGCCGGCTGGACTGGCAGCAAGTTATTGAAAGCCTGCATCTGCACTGCATGCTGCACACAATAAACCCTGTCGCCGTCAGCTTCCCTGTCCGTTGTCTATATTTATATTATTTAAATATATATTTAAATCGTCATCTATCCGTTTATTAATTTACCAAGTGGTTCGTGCTGTTTATTCGGATTTCGTAACGCTCTCTCCCAGCTGATCCCTGTCGGCCCCCGTCGACTCCCATGGCACGGAGTACACCGCGCATCGCTCTCACGCCTGCCGTGTCTGTCATGTTCCCTAGACAGGTACCACTGCCGCTGCTTCCTTTCTCTTCGTTTTTTCTTTTGCCTGTTTCGGCCTCCTATTCATATCAGAGGCCACGCACGGTGCACCATCCTGGCAATTTAGAAATTAGATAAAAAAGCAATCAAAAAAAAGACATGGCGGATGGGCGTGCAAATCCTGCACGCTCACCGCACCTTGTGCCGCCTGCGCCTGCGTCTGTTGCTTGGACGGCCCAACTGTCTGGCCGTTGCTCTTTGCATCGGCACAGGGCGGTGCTCGTTTCATCCTCTCGACGTGCCGCCCGTGCTGCGTGCTGCGTGCTGCGTGCTGCGGCGTCCAACGGAGAAGTACACGCGTGTCTCTGTTGTCTCTTTGTCTCTGCCCCGAGTGTCTTGTAGTTTCTACATTTGTCCGATATCCGTCGTCGGCGCTGTCAGCATTTTTGATCTGCTCATCCGACAGCGACAGATGTCGCCTGACGTTCCGCGGCGGCCTGTTTCTCCAGACCACACTAGCGCATAGCCTCGGATGCAGCGCCCTACAAGGACACACAGGGAGTGAACTTTGGAATTTGGTAACTCGGGCATCGCGTCGTGCTCCGTCCATGCCCACGCCAACAGCCTCGACAGGGTTCAGCGGCTCAACGTGCAGAGGTGCATCTGTGCGTCTGCCTCCTGCCTCTTGCACTCACTTGTTCCCAAAAGAGAAGGGAATTATACACCCTGGCAGGCACGACGGGGCGTGCCAGTGGCTACTGCCGTCCTGTGCGGATTTACCCACGCAACAGCCATTGTTTACAACGCCTCGTTCTTCGTATATCCTGGCCCTTTCCTTTTCCTCTTTTCCTTTCTTGTCCCCGTCTAGTCCCAATCTTGCCCCCATCCAACCAACATCTACCCCTCGGCTCTGTCCCCGTGCTGCACACCCCGTCCTTTTGACGTTAGTCCGCGCATCGCCCACCACTAGTACTTTTAATTGTCCTTTCGTCATCCAGACAGACTTTTCAGTCACGTCTATATATTGCTCTTCCTGCCGCCATCTCATCCAAGTGCCCAGTTGTCTCTCTCCTCTCAACATCGTCTTCCACTGAACATTGCACCATTCACCATTGCAACATCCTTACCTACGATCAACGACATTGGACCCATGCTCTCACCGCCTATATGACGGCCACTGCGATTAGACACTTGGGCTTCGATGCCGGCCACTCTGGACACTTTGACAAGTATGGACCATCACGCGACAGAGCCATGCCGTCGGAGGACAAACCTCCGGCTCTGCCGCCAAAGAGCAAGCCCACGGCCCTGCCGTCCATCAATGATTTGATGCTGGAGGTGCGGGAACGGGAAGCGGCCGACCAAGGCCACCGGCAGCCCGACCCTCGACAGCACGACCCGCGGCACCACGACCCTCGGCCGTACAGTCATTCTCGACAGCACGATGCTCCGAGGCAGCACGATGCTCCGAGGCCAGACACGACAACGCAACGATTTGCGTACCACATAGCCGGCCGACTCCCCCTCCGGCACGACAACCCGTACGGCGCAGTACCAGTCAACACGGCGCCGTATCACACGCCACCGGCGGCGCCCCAGACGCAGACGAGCGGCTCAACCCCGTCGTCGCGGCCGTCGTCGTCGGGCTACGACCAGCCCAGCTATCGGGAGTCGCTCGCTGGTGCTCGTGCCCCGTACATGTCGCCCGTCGAGGTCGAACACTACGCGAGCATGGCGCGCGAGACCCCATCTCAACCGCGAAACTCCTACCCCTTTGCCGGACTGGACCAGCCGGCGAGCACCGATGCCCGCTACGGCTACAGCACGCTCGCCCACTCCCGCGCGCCGTCCGTGGCGCACCCACACGCAGCCTCCTCGGGCTACCGGGCCGGGCCATACCAGCACCCGACGCGCTTGCAGTCGCTGTCGTCCGAGTCCGCGGGCAGCTACGGCCGCGCGTCGTACTCGAGCAACGCTTCGTCGCAGGCGGACTACCACTACGACCACACCCGTTCGTATGGCAGCGCGTTCGGCCGCCAGGACAGCGACTACGACGACATGAGACGATTTGGCAGCGGCTACGACGACCGTCTGGTACCGCGCCGCGGCGGTGGCATCATCAAGAAGCGCCGCGGGAACCTGCCCAAGGAAAAGACGGACGTGCTCAACGCGTGGCTGTTTGACCACGTTGCGCACCCGTACCCGTCCGACGAGACGAAGCAGCAATTTGTGCGTCAGACGGGGCTCGACCCCAACCAGGTATCGAACTGGTTCATCAACGCGCGGCGCCGCAAGGTTCCGCAGATGATCCGTGACCAGGAACTGGCACGGCAGAAGAAAGACCAGGAATCGGCAGCTTTCCAAGCGCGGCGCGACCAGCAAGAGGCAGCACGCCGACTACAGCGCGAGAAAGACGAGGAACTTTGCAAGCGCCACGACGACCGTCGGTGACAAGCTTGGCATACGTACGGAGTATTTGGGTTTGGTTTTGCGTACTTTTGCTCTGCGTTTTTTTGGCAATCAAGTCTCCCAGAGCAAGGCAAAGCAAACCTTTGGTTCTTGGCCCGCACCAGCATTAACACATTGAATCCTTTGACCTCCTTTTCGAATCCTCGGATCCTGCTGTTCTATTTCAGCCATCGATGTGCTGTGCATGCCTCTTCTGTACATACACTGGAATAACGGAGTTAATATAGACATGAGCATGGCATGACGCACGCGACGCAATTCAGAAACAGTAGCAGCATGTCTACACAGGCCCAGGCGAGAGGCACGAATCTCGTGCCGCCACTACAGCCACCTTGCACAAAACACAAAACACCAACACAAAAACACAAAAACACAAAATTACGACATAGATATAGACACAGGCATGCTTCGTCTTTCCCCGAGGCCTGTTCGGCCATCCAGAATTCTACTGTGGCACCTCTGACGATTCATTGGTTGGACTCTTAGTTTGAATACAAGGTTGCTACCATTTGATTCTTGTTCGTGAAGAGAAAAACCATATCAGTTTTACGAGATACCGCATGTCATTGATGCTACTCGGTAAATGTACTCTGTACAAATTGCGTAAAACCGAAGAATATATTTAGAAGCCATACTCCGTAGAGGGCAGTGCTTGAAGGAACAGTGGATCTCGGTTTGCGGAGGCCGCGATGTGTCAGGCGGTGCTGTCAGAGGCGGCGTGCAGTAGCTGTTTGAGCAGCTAGTCGCCAGGCGCTGCAGCCAGCGAATCAGAGGCAAGAAGGGCATGTGTCCATGCCATGCCGCGTTTGTGTCGGTCAGCGCAGCCGACGCATATATTTGCTCCCTATTATTGCACGGGCCATGGGTCAGTTTCATCCGCACAGACGAGCAGTGAGGTATATACAGCGTATTTGTTTATGGAATGATTGAAGATGTTGAAATCTAGTTTCATCGATGTATATTTATAAATATGGGCGCTGATCGAAGCCTGACCGGCAGAGCGCATCCTGTGCGTTCGCACTTGGCACCTGTCACCTGCTCCTTGCTCCCTGCGCCTTGCGCCTTTTTCAGCCGCTGGGCTCGATTCTAGAAGACTGGACGTACTCCGTAGGAAGACGCGAGTGGGGGCGGCTGTGTCATGCCCAGTGACAGCCACTCGTGACAGCAACGGCCACGAAGCGGTCAAGAATACGCGCACTGCGAGCGAATTATGCCGAATCAGAACGCGCAGCGGCCGGCTCAGCTCGATACTGGCCACGCCACGCCACGCACCATGTACGCACCATGCATGCCAGCGAATCAGGCGCGCGAGAAAGCCGGGCAGCCAAACAGCGGTCGGGCAAGCTGGCCAGTCAGCGCCAGGACGGCCAGAGACAGCTCGTCATGCTCGACAACAGATCAAGAACAGATCAACCGATCAATGACGGAACGGGGCAGTGGCAGAGACAGGCGATCGACGGCTGGTGCGAACGGCGACAGCGGCGTCGCACTGGCTGCGGCGTCGTTGCACGGAACTGTCTCCGCCTGGTATATTTTATACCCTGTTATACGCTGGCGTCGCACCGTAGCACGGGCCGTCGCACGGCGTCGAGAGCTGTTTTGGCCAGAGACAGTGGGCCAGTGGGCATGGCTGGCTGCCAGGACGCGCTGCGTCTGCGTCTGGCGTCTGTTCGCCGTCTGCTGGGCCGACCGTCAGACGTTGCCCATGGGCACACGCGTGGGAAGCACGAGGTGCAGGGCGGCGAGCCGAGCAGCCAAGAGAACCGGCCTGCGAGACGGCTGCGAGACGGCCGCGAGCCGACGACGACGCTTGTTCAATCGGTCTGCCAGTTTCCGAGCATCTCGTGGCTCTGTAGTCTGTAGTCGTGCACCGGGCAACCCAATGCCCTGCCTGGCTGTGGCGGTCTCGTGACGCCCGACCGCTCGACTCTCCACAGATTGGTGACACCGGCCGGCCACGAGCCGTTGGTGGGCAAATACAATCACTGGCTGCCCGCGTCGCGACCACGAACCGACAGCCCGAGTCAGCACGTAGCGGTCTGTGTCTGTGTCTGTCTGTCTGTCTGTATGTGTCTGTCCGTGTCGGCCGTGGCACGCGATGCACGGCATATTGGCGTATCGACATATCGACATATACCCGTAAAGCAGCCTGTTATTTCGTCTGCTGGCATTGTGCCCGCTGCAGCGATGAAACGACTGCCGCGGCCACCCAAATAAAGTGGCGGTGACGTGGTGACGCAGAACGCGGTGGCGGGACGCACAAACACGAGTGCAACACTTGACCCGCAGGCTTTTTCAGCAGCGCCAGGTCGCCAGGTCGCCAGATGGGCAGATGGCGGCCGTCCGGTGCCAGGCATGGGATGGGCCGCTCGTGTTCGCCGTCGCACGCAGACACACGAGCACACGGGCCCGCGGGCACGCGCAGGCCCAACACAGGCCAATATCGACTGTCAAATTGTCAGTGCACAGGCGTGTTGCGTGTATCAGACACGGCCGCCGTGCGACGGCGACGTACCGCAGCTATATCGAGGCAATTAACTGCAAACCAGCCGCCCGCGTCGCTCGTGCTCGCTCGCACTGACTGGCTGCCATACGAGACAGGGCGTCGCCGTCCACGGTGCCATCCTTGTCCGACGCATCAACCTGTCAGTCCTGGCCAAGGCGCCCGGTTGCACTGGCGCTGGTGCACCGCACGACACCACGACACCACGACACGACGGGACCGCCATGCTTCCACGCGACCTCGGGCCCCTGCCGTGCTCGCTCGACTCTGCGACTCTGGTCCCGTCTGCGGTGACGGTCTGCCAGCTGCCAGCTGCCATCCGACGCTGACGAAACGACAGGTCGGATTACGCGGATGACGCGGCCGAGTCGTCGCGCGACCACGGCACGCCAGACGTCGCACGCGGAACGCGGAATCACGGAAGCGGAATCGGGTGTGCAGCAGTTGCGACAGACAATCTGCAGCGTCAAACAGCCGACGATCTGACAGCGTGCTGCGCCCACAGGCGTCGAGACTGCGAGACAGGGACAGCCCTGCAACGTGTCCCGCCGTGTCCCGCCGTGTCCAGACGCCGTCTGCGACTGAGACAGACGCAGCATCACTCTTGTCCGTACCAGCCATCCGTTCAACAGTTGTCCGTTTTTTTTTTGTTCCGCTAGTCGACGCGCCCCCAGCTCCAAATGTTGAGCCCGATCTTGACGCCCTCCTCGACGCGCAGCCCGGCGTGCCACGTCTCCTCGTACGCTCGGCCTGAGCCGTCGGGCCGAAAGTTTTCCCAGAACACGGCGTTGCCCGCCACCGCCTTGAAGATGACGCCCGTCGAGTTGTCCTTGGAGTCGGTCTGGCGTCCGGCCATCGGGTCGGCGTTCGGGTCGGCGTTCGGGTCGGCGTTCGGGTCGGCATCCGGATCGACATAGTCGCCGCAGCCGATGAAGCGACACCAGCGGGGGTCAGTGCTGCGCCGAGGCAGCCGCGGGAACGCCGTGCCGCCGCCCTTGAGGGACACGCCGGGCGCGCTGCCATCGATCGCGCCGTCGTCGACAAACACCATCAGGCTCGACACGCGTCCCCAGCCGCCCGTCGCGGCGCCCGAGCGGCTCCAGTCGTAGTGGTACCCGTAGTGCCCCGACGGCGCTCGGTATCGCTGCACGCGCAGGCGCTCGACCCAGAGCTCGTCGCGCCAGCCTTGCAGACGACGCGCGCGTGCCTCGATGCAGCGCACGGTCGGCGTGCGCGGCACGACGGCGACCTCGGAGTCGCGCACGAGCGTGTTGCGCTGGACGGACCCGCCGCCGTCGTGCGTGACAGTCGACGGCTCGTACAGCGGTTGACTGTGGCTGTCGTTAGCAGTGTTTGCGTCGGTGCGTCGGTCGGCCAGGAGGAGACTCACGCAATGTCGACCAGGTGCTGCCGCTCGGCGCGCGACAAAAAGTCTTGGACGTACAGCACCAGCGGCGCCTTGCTGAAAATGTGCGTCGTGTACGCGTCCGGCGGGCACGCGAGCACGGTGTCGGACGCGTCGGATGCGTCGGACGCGTCGGACGCGTCCTCCATCGCCAGAAGCGCCTCGTTGATTGCAGGCCGTGGCGTGCGTCGCAGCGTGCTCGCCCGCGTCCCCTGTGCCGCCGGGTCCGGTGCCCATCCCGGTGCCACCGTCTGCACAATCGGGTCGAGCCAGAACAGCACCGCCACGATGCACACAATTGCCGCAAAGCCGTACATGGTGCTTGTTGTGGAAGCTCGTGGTCGGAAAGAGCGCTGCGGCCTTTAATGCGCGCCCGCCAGTATCGTCGCTGCCTGGAGCACTGCTGGAGCACCGCTGGGCACCGCTGGAGCACCGCTGGAGCACCGCTGGGCACCACTGGAGGGCGCTGGAACGCCAAAACAGCTCAATTACAGCGCGTCCCAGCAGTCGATCGCCACTAACATGACCCGATGCAGTAATTCCGACTCGCTGGACTGCATCATGATGCACGCAGCGCCAGTCGATGGATTGGTCCGGCCGCCAGCTCTCGGAACCGGTGGCAGCGTGACAAGTGCGCTGGCCTTCCCAGACTGGCAGTATCAGTCAGCCAGTCCGACTGCTTTCGGTCACGTGTTCCGACAGGTAGTGCTAGCAATACCTGAGCAACGACGCTCGTTTGCCTGCATCTTCTGTCAGCTCTCGAAGCGGCCTAGGCGATCGAAAGCGCAGCTCGGCCGACCCCAACCTTTGCGTCATTGCTCATTGCTCAGGACACGTTCCGTGCATGGACATCGTGAAAGCCGGGTCCTTTTCTGTCCTGTCTTGATCTTTTCTTTGTTGCTGCCATCAGCCAGAGCCCCACCTTACTCTTCAACCTCAACTCGCCATGCCATGGAGGCAAATCGACTTGGCCATCCAGAGACAGAGTCGGCGCAATATGAGCATGATCAAAGTTATTCACCGGGTCTGTCTGACGTGTAAGCCCAGTGCGATTGCCAGACATTACAGAAGAGTCTGGAGAAATCAGTGTCCGACAAGCGTTTGAATAAACGTGTGCGGGTTGGCCTCGGCGCAAAAGAACGATGGAATTCGAAAGACTACATCGAGCCATGCGAGGCTCGGCGGCCATGAGGCCAACTCGGGCGCCATGAAAGTACGGCATCCGACGTGGCCGTGTCCTCTGCTACTTTTGAGATAAAATCGGCCTCCTCAGTTTCCAAGTATCTCGTCCCTGTCACCTCTCTTTTTTTAAGTATCTCGTCCCTCACATACATACCGACCGTGGTTTTCTCTTAATCTGGTTCAGCCAAACACATCTCATACCGACAACGACCCCAGCCTACAATGTTGCTGTCCAGCCTCATCTGCCTCAAGAAGGGCAAGGCGTCCAGACGATCGCGCGGGCGTGTCGCTGCCAGGATGGAGTTTGCGCCCGCTGTCGCTCCCTCCTTCACTCCCTCTTTCGCTCCCTCTTCAGCGTGGCTGCTTCCTGTCAACACTCAGGCACCCGTCGTCGAAGAAGAGCTGCCGGCGTACACGGCCTACGAAGAGAACGCGCCTCCGCCGTATGGCGACGGCGGCGAGTCGGTGGTCGTGCATGGCACGAATGCGAGCACGGCCGTGACGGCGCAGCTCGTGGATGACGTGTGCGGCGCCACGGGGGCCGCGGCCATGGACGCGGCCGAGCTGGCGCGTGCGTCGTCCAAACTGTGCGGCCGTTTGTCGTCGGACCTGCTCGGCCAGGCCGACGCACACCCGCAGTGGGTGCACACGAGCGGCGTGCTGCTGCAGACGCACTACGAGGCCAAGGCGGAGCTAATGGACCACGCGGACGAGGTGGTGTTCGACCTGGCGGAGGCGACGGCCGCGGCGGCCGATTTGGTGCTGGAACTGGGCCGCCGTCTAGGTCGGCTGCCGGGCGCGCTCGCAGGCTACCAGGCGGCTGCGGGCACGCCGACGACGGCCTCCGAGGCGGCGGCCAACCTGGCGAGCGAGTGGCCGGCACCGGCCACAGTGACGGCGCTGTGCGTGGGCCGCAGGGCGTGGGACAGCCTTGACACCGAGTCAGAGAGCCGTCGGGGCGTAAAGAGCCCTGTGGGCGTGCTGCGGGGCCTGTCACAGGCGCTACCGGGCGCTATAGGCGCGCTGGCACAGCACCTGGGCGACGCGACGCTGCTGGCGCTGTGCCCCGTGCTCAACTGTGGCGTGTGTGCAGCGACGGCGTCGTACCACGCACACACGCACGACCAGAGCACGCTCAAGCACTACAGCGACAACCCGCACGTCGTGTCCACTGTCGTCCGCGGCGACGCCGATGCCTTCCAAGTCCTGCTGCGCACGCGCCACCGCCAATGGGCCGCCCTCAAACGCTGCAACGCGCTGCTGCAGGCCGTCCCGGCTCGCGCCCACTCGCTGTGCGTGCGTGCCCGCGCCCGCTTCTTTGTGCCCGTGCACACCAATCTGGGCGTGGGCTCGGGGCCGCACTCGATGCTGCTCATGGTCGCGCCCGACGCCGACCAGGTGGCGGCGACGTGGCACGAGTTTGCGCTGCTCGCCAACCACGTGCGTGAGCTTGCCGCCGCGGCGGCGACGGCAACGCTGTGGATCGAGGAGCTGCGCGCCGGTGTCGCCGAGCAGGTGCTCGCTGGCCCCAGCGCCCAGCCGCTCGCACTCGACGACCCGATCCACGACTTGGGTGCGCGCCACGCCGTCCGCAACCTGTACGCCCGCGTCGCGCCCGCCACGCTGCACCTGCTGCGCAGCGAGTCGCTCGACTACGCCGACACGTGTCGGCCGCTCTTTGAAGAGGTCGACGTGCACGACGCCTACGACGCTGTCCAAAGACAGGCCGAGTGCCAATTCGACTAGACCGAGGCAGTATTGTCAGCTCTATATTTTGTTTTCTTCCGTTCAGAGTCCTTGTTCAGCCTTGTCTTGTTCTATACCAATTCCGTCCGTTTGTCCATAATGTTGTCCATATACTTTTGGCTTGGTCTTGTGCAAGCATCATCGTGGCTGATGCACTTTACCCCGCCATCGACCCCTCCTTTTGCTTTTCGTTCTTTCCTTCCTTGTTTGTTACTGCTTTGGGCGCTCTCGATGTCAGTCGAACCTTCCTAATCGGGAAGCCACACCTAATGTAATTGTGGGGACTTTTATACCTACTCTTCTTTCTGCTGCTCTACTGCCTACTGAAATCACTGCTCTGAGTCCAATTGTATAGTAAATTTATACTAGTATACATTTCTGTCCGAGGGTATAGCATGGCCGAGTAAGCCACTCACTCGGCACCTGTCCTGGCCAGGATCCATCATCATCGTCTCCCGTAGTTCGTCCGTCGCGTGCTGGAACAGACCAGAGTCAGCGCAAATGTGCCCGCAGGCCATGGTCGTGAGATTAAAGGTCGGAGCATGTACATGTCCGTAAAAGAAAGGGGCAAAGAGAAGAGAAATACAAAAAAATAAAAAATAAAAAATAAAAAAGCAAGGCTAGCCACGGATGGCCGACGCCATCCAGCCGAGCTCGTCGACCATGTGCGTCAGGCCGCTGCTGCTGCCGCCGCTGCCGGGCACGAGCGTCGCGCTGCTCCCAGATAGCGCGACGTTGAGCAGGTGGTGGCGGTGGTGGCGTGTCTGCGCGTCGGTCTTGGTCTGTGCAAGGTACAGCGCCGACGGTGCGTCCGGTGCGTCCAGTGCGTCCAGTGCGTCCAGTGCGTCCAGTGCGTCCAGTGCGTCCGGTGCGTCCGGTGCGTCCGACTCAGCCGACTGTACCGAGAGCACGGACATGGTAGGCGACAGCGACAGCGACACGGGCGACTGGCACAGCGACATGGGCGACGCGTCCGTGTACGACGACGAGGCCGACGCCGCGGGCGCAATGGACGTGGTGAGCGTCAGGGTCCGAGTCGCGGACACGGGCACGTGGCGTGCCCTCGCCGGCGGCGGCAGCGACGTGCGAATGGTAAACGGCACCACGGGCTCGGCCTCGTCGCTCGCTGGCGACGGGCGAGATGCATGGACGGGCGTCGCGTGGCGCGACGGCGGCGGCGGCGACAGAATGGTAAAGGGCGCCGTCTCGAGCGCTGCCGACGCGGCAAAACCGTCGTCGTCGTCGTCGTCGTCGAGGTCCGACAGGTCAAAGTCGGCCTCGCTGTCGTCGTCAATGGTGTCGAGGGCCGGGCTGGCGCTGGCAGTGTCGACGGGGCCGTCCAGCGGCGCGTCGTCGACGAGGAAGCGGCGCAGCGACTCGGGCGAGATGTCGCGCGACCGCGGCTGTGTTTTTGTGTGCGTGTGCGTGTGCGTTTGTGTGTGCACAGGTGGCGGTGGCGGTGACTGCGACGGCTGTGGAGGCACAAAGAGGGTATGGCGAAGTCGCGAGGGCGGCCGCAGCGACGACGACGACGACGACGAGGCCAGCCGGCGCGACGAAAAGATGCCGCGCGGCGTGTCGACGGTGTCGGCAGAGTCGGCCACGTCGACCACGTCGACCATGTCGGCCACGTCGGGCACGTCGGCCACGTCGTCGTCGTCGTCCTTGCAGTCGCCGGCATCGCTCGCGTCGCTCGCATTCGTCACTGCGCGGGCCGGGCTGGTGCGGCGTGCAAAGAAGCGGCGTGGCGACCACGAGAACGACGGCGCAGCCACCGACGGCGCCGAGACGGACGGCGCGGGCGAGACGGAGCGCACGGAACGCTGGTGGCGGAGCAGTTTGCGTGGCGACGGCAGCGACGGCAGCGGCGACGACGGGCGTTTGGAGGTCGGTGCCGTCGGTGCTGTCGGTGCTGTCGGTGCTGTCGACAAGGCCGACAGCGAGGACATGTGGCGCAGTACTGGACCGGGACCGATGGGCGGCGCGGGCGGCGGACGCGGCGTGACGTACTTGTCGGCCGGGTCCATGGTGCGCAGGTCGCAGTGGCGCGCCGAGCTGGCCGAGGCGCTGCGGTGGCGCGTGGGCTGCTCGGCGGGCACCCACAGCGTGTTGACGCTCTGGCCGGGCATGTACGGGCACGTCGTCGTCGCGGGCTGCGTCGGGTCGTGTGTTTCGGTGGTGTCGACCTCGTACTGGGGGTTAGCAATGGTCCGGGACGGACGACAGAACGAGACGAGACAAGACGACGAGACGACGTACATAGTAGTAGTAGGTCTGGCCCATTTTGAGGCCGCCGGCGCGTGGCGCGGCGGTGGGCGTGTGGCCGTCGCAGACAATGTCCTTGAAGGCGTGGCAGCCGCGCCACTGGCCGGGGTCGCGGCGGGCGTCGCGCTCCATGACGTGCGGCGTGCTAAAGTTGTCCCACGAGCCGAGCAGGCGGACCGTCGAGACGTGCGGGTGCGTCTTGCTGAGGGGGTTAGCGAGGCATGTCTCGATGTCTCGATGTCTCGATGTCTCGATGTCTCGACGGGTCTGGAGAGGTCGGGGGTCGGGTGTTTTAAGGTGACGGGCGACGAGGAGGGCGAAGGAGGTGGGCGGTGAGGGTGAGGGTGAGACAGGTTGTTGGGCATGTAAACAAATGACGGCGATGCAGTAATGTGTAATATGAGTGAGACAGCGGGTTGCGCGCGCACGAGCAATGCCAATGGGAAGCGAGACGCCGACAGGAAGAACGCTGCCGTGAATTAGGAATTGGGGGAAATAAAGAAAAAAAATGAAAATGAAAATGAAAAATGAATTCACGCACGCGAGGGATGCCGTGCAATACGAGAGCGGCGCACGACGCAGCCTGGCCCGCGCGGGAATGGGAAATGATGACCGACGCGGAATGCAGCAGGAGAGATGCACAGACACGCAGAAACGCAGAAACACGCGTGCAGAATGCAGAACGCAGAGCAGAACGTAGAACGCAGCGTGAAAACGCCCGAAGCGCTGGTACGTGTGAGGGTTCGCCTGGGAATGAAGCAAGGATGTGCCTGGTGAAGAAGTCAAGCGACGGCCAGTGAGCAAACGAAAAAGCCCAAGGGACCGAGGGTGTTTTGATTCTCAAAATAAGCCAAAATCAACACGAGCTGAGCCTCTAATAATGACGGCAATCACGCCTGCATGGGCCAATGCCACTGTGCAGGCGCGAGATTGTTCATTTCGAGCTACTATTTTGGAATAATCAAAATCGGAAATTCCTAAAGCACCCGCTTGCGTGCATGACGCAAAGCAACGGGGCGTGCGTGCTAGCCCAGCCAAGGCAAAGAAAACAGACTTCTCTCGCATCCGTGGCTATTTTGGGCCAGTACGCTGGGTCGCTCGACTAAGCGAATGACGAAAGGGAGGGCGATCAAAACGGAATTCGAGGACAGAAATCAAAAGAAAATGACAGAAATGACAGCCTCATCTCGAGGAAATGAGCCGGCAGGCCACGGCGTCCCGTCTGTTGATTGGGTCCCGTCTGTTAATTGGGCGCCACGCAAACGACGCAAACGACGAAAACACAGTGCAGACCTGACCGACTTGGTTCGAGCTTTGGAGAGGCCATTGCTCATGGCATTCATTGGTTCATTGGCAAGGGAAGGTGCAGTGCAGGCCAGCCTGCTGCACGCACTAGCACGTAGCAGGCAGCCAATGGGAGCGGCACAACCGCTTGGAAGGACGACGCCGGGTGATGTCGAGAATCTTCTTCTTCGAAAAGGGATACATTCAACGAAGAGGAATACATACAAAAGCAGGGCGTGCATCGAAATCGACAATCAATGTCGTAGATGCAATCGAGATTGGCAGCAGAATCGAGAATCCGAGGCCCAATGGGCAAGCCAGGGAGGCGGCAGGAGATGAAGGTGCCCGAATAGGAAAGAGGAGCCCCAGTGGCGGCAACTCGAAAGCGAGCAGGAGCAGGCGGAGCGCTTCCAGAGGCGTGAATGGGAGGGAGGGAGCAAAAAGAAGGCGTGCCAAAGAGGAAAAAGAAAGAAAGAGTCCAGAGGGCAAGTGCGGCCGGGCGGCGAGGCTGCAGCACAAAAGGAACGACGCAACGAGAGACAGACAAAGCAAGAACGAAAGAACAAAAGAAAGAGGAAGCTTACAGAAAAAACGTGTACAGCGTCGTCGACGGGTCCATGCCGTATATACATGGTTTCGACGCCATTTTGATTGCTTGTATGCACGTTGCGCCGTGTGTTGCTCGGTGCTCGTCTGTTAAGCGCCAGGCGCCAATGGCAGGGAAGGGGTGGTGGCGACGAGAAACGAGAATAGAACACGAAACCAGGCTGGGCCGGCACGCTCGTGCTGGGCCGTGTCGATGCCGCCAATGGTCGAATGGGATGCCGCCCACGCCAGCGCACGGCGGCTAGCAAAACACGGCCAGACACAAAAGTCGACAAGTCGACAAGTCGACAAGTCGACGAGCGTAAGTCCGAAACAGGCCTAAAGGCGCCTAATGCAGGTACGCCCGGGCGGCATGCAGGATGCAGGTACGCTGGGTGGGTGTTGCCGCTGGCGTGCTGCAGCCAATCAGCCGAGAGCCTGCGGCAGAGAGACGAGCCGCGAGCAGCGAGACGAGCGCCGACGGCTTCTTGTCTCGTCGTGTTTCAGCGCCGCAGCGTGCAGCGTGTGCTGGTCTCGGCCGGGCTGCTGGCCTCACCTCACGCCGGTCTCGAACCTGGTCGCAAGCCGGTCGGCCGTGGCCAATTGGCAATGGGTCTGCAAGCCGAATGTCGACGTGATGAATCAATATGCTCGACTGGTTCGTCGGTCGATGAGCAGCCAGACGCACGCTGCAGGCGACAGACTCGGCCGGGCCCTGCACTGGCACTGTGCTGCAAGGGATGTGCGAGAAAGGGCGGGTGGGACGTGCAGCGCTGCCGAGCTGCAAGGAACCGAACGCGCCGTCGAGTCTGTTCCGTCGGTTGTTGGGCATCGACAAGAGGCAAGATGGGTAGGGACGAAGAAGACGAGCAAAGAACCAAGTCAGCGACAAGACGACAACGGTCAAAGGAGACGAGTCAAAGGACGAGCGACAACGACGAGACGACAACCCGTGCAGTTCTCGGCCGACAGGGGACTGGGCGCGGCGAGCTGAGCGCAAATGGATTTATCGAATCACGCCGCGCGACAAGAGGTCGCGACATGCTCCGTTTCGGCTCCGCTGGGGCTGGCAGACCCATGTCGCGAGAACTGCACAGCTGAGATGAAAGGAGTCGAGGTCTTACCGTGACGTATCTTTACGGAGGTCTCGTGGTCTTTGTTCTGAGCTCCCACATGGCACCGCTTCTCGTGTCTTTCTCGTCTTTCTTCTCGCCAGTCATGCTGTCCGGTTGCTCAGTTTGAAAGAGGTCGACCAAAAAGAGGAAAGCTGTCAGACATGCCCGTTGCCTGTCTCGACTCGCTCTCGTCTGACGGACGCCTCGAGCCGATGCTTCAGGTTACCTGAAACCCAAACAACCCAAAACATCCCAAAACATCCCAAAACAAATGCTACGGAAATCAGCCGCAATGGCAATGCAACCTCGCGACCGTCGGTGGCCAAAGCTCAGGCTGATGAAGCAGAGTTGCAGGAGTTGTTTCTGTTCTTCATGGCTTCCGTTCACAGTGCACGATTTGGATTGCGATTCGCTGCCCGTGAAACTACCCCTGGCTAGCGCTATAGCACTGCGCTAATTACGCCACAGGCCGATTTTACACTTGGTCTAAACACTCTGGAATTCAGAGTCCCAATGGCATTCGGAAGAGGAAACAAACACAGCGTCAGCACGGTGAGCAGCGTGATCGGCAGCTTCTAGAGTAAATATTCAGAAACTGTACGTAAGAGTGCATCGTCTTGCAGGTCGGCAGCACAAGAATTTGAAATGCCACAAAAATATCATAAAAGTAGTCCGTGGATATTAATTTTATGTCGGCTTAAATAAATAACAACCCGGTATACCTTATAAATATTGTTTAGATGTAGGTGATAAACAAACTTATCGGCCATGACAAGTCCTGTGAAACCAGCTCGCCTGTATCCATGGCAGCCCTTGCCGTTCGCCTCACCAGCCAGTTTTCGCTGCCCAACCTCCGACCACAGCTACACCATTCACATGGCACGGCGAACACATCGAGTCTATCTGAGAGCCGAGCGTGGCGGCCGACTCTGTGCCACAAGCTACCTCGAGATTGCACAGGTTCGCCGACAAGGCAGCACCGCCATCGGTACCTGATCCTGTATGCTCGACCAATCTTGCACAATGCACAACGCCGGCCGTAGCCTCATGAGGCAGCATGGCTCGGAGCAGGCCATCCATCTGCGTTTGTCACGTTGGACCCGAGTCGGCATTCACGTCAAACACGCCAAGAACCAAGAACCAAGAAACCGCGGCTGTCCACAGCCCGTATTATTAACAGCCCTAGAACGCAGACAAACAAGGCAGCTGCAGTGCCTGACCGGGCAGCAAGAAACGCAGCAAACAAAAGAGTATCGTAGTGGTGAAATTAGGTACAGAGAAGCGAATAGAACGCCGAGTGCGCAATGTGCAGGAGATTAATATGTGTGTAGTATCAAGGGCCAGCAAGCCCGGTCGACGGCCAGGCTCGCACAGAAGGGGACGGAAAAGACAAGAAACAAAAAAAGCAAAAAAACGAAAACAAAAACGCAAAAAAAAAGCAAAAGCAAGAACGCCGCATGCATAATCATCCAAGAGGGCATGGCGGCCCGGCCCGCTCATCGCGAGCCTGCCGCGCCAGCTCGCTCAGCCGGCGGGTCGCAGGCACCTAGGCCTTGACCGGCTTGGCCTTGCCAGCCGCAGTCGGCTTTGCCACTGGTGACGGCGCAGACACTGCTGTCGAGGCCGCGGCGGCGGCCGCTTCTTCGGCCTTGGCCGCTGCCGCGGCGGCCGTCTTGCGCGCCGCCTTGTTGCGGTCGCGCTCGTACTTTGTCGCCGTCTCGCCCTGCCACATGGTGCCCAGGAGCCGGTCCCAGAACGTAAAGAAGGGCTGCGAAAAGTTGGTCTTGATGCCCCAGCTCTGGTGGTGGATGTCGTGGTACGCCGCGTTGTTGCTCGTGATGCGCTGCAGCGGGTCCCACGGCAGCGCGTAGCCGCAGTGGTCGTCGACCGTCTTGATGGTGCTAAAGACAAAGAAGAAGATGCTCATGCGCGACGTCATAAACGACAGCTTGTACGCCAGGCCCGCACCCGCCGTGTCCAGCACAAAGCCCTCGACCGGGTGGTTGTAGAGCGCGCCGTACGCGTACGGCACGTACAGCCGGTGGTGGCGCGAGTGCCAGTGCACGTACATCCAGCGGTTGACGTGCATCATGCGGTGCCAAAAGTACTGCCATGCGTCCATGAACGCCACGGCGAACCAGAACTGCACCGTCGGGACCACGACCCAGTAGATGGCCTTGGCCAGCAGCACCTCCCAGTCGGCAAACGCCGGCACCGCCGCGTCCGCCGCCGCGCCCAGGCCCGACACGCGGTCCATCAGGAACGGGTACTCGCCGCCCGCGAGCGCGCCCGCCAGCAGCGGGTGCGTCGTCGCCATGCTCTTGGCAATCGCCGCCGCGTTCAGCCCGACGAGGCCCAGCAGCGCCGGCAGCGCGCGCTGCGCCGTGCGGATGCGCGTCGCCCACACGGCCACGTCGTACGCCTCCATGCCCACCATCTGGACCGGCTCCGTGAGCGACAAGAAGGCCGTTGTGAAGATTTGGATAATCTGCTCGATGATCACGTCGCGTGCCACCTCGTACCGCGACGCGTGGTTGCGCGCTGTGATCTCCTCCGGCGTGTGCAGCCGGTAGGCCGGGAACAGGTCGTACGTGTCAATCATGTGGAAGATGAACGACACCAGCCAGTACGAGATGTGTGGCAGGAACAGCGACAGCGTAAAGTCCGACACAAACGGCAGCAGGTCGGGCATCGGCTTCAGTTCGTACGCCGGCAGCGGCGGCATGCCGCTGGCGACTGTGCTATTGGCCATCGTGAGGCAGCCGAGCGTGTGGTCGTGTGGTCGTGTGTCGATGAACAAGATGGTACAATGCTTCGATGAACAAGACAATGGTACAATGCTCGTGTGACGTCGGCGTGCTTGGTCGATGTGTATGTGTATGCGGATGGGGTCGCGCGGTCGATTGATAAGATTGCGCGACGACGTGGGATGCAGTCGCAATGACGTGCAGAGCGTTTCGGATGAGTCGGAAGCGTCGGCGAGGCGACGAGGCGCGTCGAGGAGCAGGGTGTGGCGAGCGTGTGCAGCAGAGCAGGTCGTCAATGTGCAACTGGTCAAAGTGCGTGTCGGGACGACGAAGACGGAGCGAAATCAAAAGTCGGTCGAGGTTGTGAAGAGGAAAAGGAGAGGACGTCGCAAGGACAGGATTAAGTAAGGACTGGAGGCAAGGAATGACAAAGACGGTGCTTTTTCGCTTTTGGTTGGTGGTGCAGCGAGCGAGTCCGGCAGCGTCACGGTGCAAAGGGACGGCGAGAATGGGAATGCGTGTCAGGTGTCGCGGGACAGCAATCAAGAAGAGACTTGGGATGAAGCAGACGCCAAAGGCATGAAAAGAAGACGAGGCTCGTTCAGTAGTGGAGCGAAGGTCGGCCGTTAATAGGGGCCCGTCGTGCGACTGGGGCCCGGGGTTGGGCGACTTATGAGGCAGCAGGCCGATCGAAATTGCTGGCCCAGCAGCACCGCTTCGTTGTCTGCTGTCTGCGCGGGCGGCAAAGGGGGGCAAGCAATGACGGATGCTTTCTAATCCTCCTGACATTCGGAGACACCGATAACCAGACAGTGGCGATGGCCAACAAGGAGCTATCTATACTATTTACATCTACAATTACGGGCCATGCTCGGAGCTGGGTTTCCTCCATGAACGGGCCACTCGGGGTTTGCTTGCATGCATGCTTGCAAGTAGGTTTGGTTTATGCGTAATGCGTAAGATCGCTGTCGTCGTGAGGCCAAGCCAGGAACGCGGGAGCGTGAAAAAAAAGTAGGATGATCTCTGACGCGACTCGACTTTGTTCTCGGCGGGCCAGGTACCGAAAAGTGGGGGCACGCCTAAATACGGAGTACGGAATAATATATGAGAGAGGCATATGGAGGTGGACAGAGCCAAACAGGCAGCGCGGGTCGATTCTGGAGTGATCCCGCGGCTGGCAAGACAAATAATTAAATATTTACGCTCTGGTGATGCATCAGGGGCAGTGGCTCTCCGCCGCATCAGAAAGTCCTGTTTGGCGGCCTCGTGCGTCTGATGCTTTTGTGGCAAGATGCGTAAATATTTAGTGTTACCGGTTCGCGAAATCACGAGCTTGTAAGTGTGTACTTTGAGCTCGTGGCAATGTCAACTTGACACTCTTTGCAAATGCAAGGCAAGGAGGCGGCGCCTCGGCTTTCCTGACTATGTGACATTGTCATGCGCCTTGATGACCGACCTGCAACGGCCGATTTCCCTCCGACCAGGGCATCACATGCTCCGTAAATACTCCGTATACTCCGTAAGGCTCGCCAGCCTAGTCCAGTGTGGCTGCGGTGTGGCTGCGTTCATGCCTCAGGCCAACATCCCAAACGCGTCGCTCGACTTCAAGCTGGCCATTCCATTTACGGACTAGCGCGCATTTTCAGATTCCTTTGCGCGCCATGCATATCCACCCAAGTACCTCTGCACAGAGTTTGTGTGCAAAAGAACTTACCCCGCCAGAGGGACCAGAGGGACCAGAGGGACGAGTCGTGTAGCCCAATACTCTCGCCCAAATTTTTTATGTTTTGCCCCTCTCATTCGCCCGGGAAAATTCGAGACTGTATCCCAAGTGTTCTGGTTCACGACTTCTTCCTTCTTCACACACACACCTCCCACCACAATCCCCAACAACACCGCAAACATGCTCATCTTCCAGGTACGGCGCCCTGCTCGCACCCCATTGGCATAGATGGCCGTCCCGACAAACTGCCTGCCGTGTGGTCTCGACGGCCTGCGCGACTCGCCGGCACGACATCCGACGGCCGTCGACTCGTCTACGAACGATGCCCAACCCCATGCTCACGCCCACGCAACGCCGCAACGCCAGGGACGCCTGCTAACGGAATCTAGGACGTTATCACCGGCGACGAGATCATCTCGGACTCGTACGACCTCAAGGACATTGATGGCATTGTCTACGAGGCCGACTGCGCCATGATCACTGAGGAGGCTGTCAACGTCGGTATGTGATGTTTCCCCCGACCAGCAACGTGCTGCCGCTCACACACAGAGACACCGGCGCCAACGCGTCCGCCGAGGAGGCCGATGAGGGCACCGAGGACACCGCTGTCCGCGTCAACAACATCATCCACTCGTTCCGCCTGCAGAGCACGTCGTTTGACAAGAAGGGCTACCTGACCTACCTGAAGGGCTACCTCAAGGCCGTCAAGGCCAGCATGGTCGAGGCCGGCAAGTCCGAGGAGGAGGTCAAGAAGTTTGAGTCGGGTGCCCAGAAGTACGTCAAGGAGACCCTCCTGCCCAACTTCAAGGACTACGAGTTCTACACCGGCGAGTCGATGAACCCCGACGGCCTGTAAGTTTTTTTTCTCTGTCTTTTTTCTCTTTCTCTTCTGCTCGACGCAAACGTGTACTGACCGCGCAGGATCGTTCTGCTCAACTACCGCGAGGATGGCACCACCCCCTACGTCATCTGCTGGCAGGCCGGCCTGAAGAGCATCAAGGTGTAAACAAACGAAATGCTGAATCCTGTCATGTCATTTTTTTGTCAATTTCGAGAGAGCTCTTCTTTTTAGCGGACCAAAAGATCAAAAGAATCAATAAGAGGCTGTGCGCAAGGAGCACGCACGCGTACATTTACACGGGAGACTTGAGATTCTGCAGGGTGAGAGGTTTCGTAGACGGTTCTTGCCCGTCCCAAGGTCCCTGTGCGTGGTTTCTTGCCCACCTCGCTTTCTGTTACTGATTTGCATGTGATGGCTACCGCCGAATGGCTACGGCCAAGTACGACTGCTGGTATAAACTGATTGTAATATCCTGAGGTGTACTATGCAGAGGTAGAGATGTAGAGATGTAGTCGAGCGCGGTCGAGCGCGGTCGAGCGCGGATAGGAGCTACGGCGATCACCACCCGGATGGCCGCGTGGCCATGGGAATGGGCGGCGGCGCGTCGTCGTCCTGCCTGGCTGCCGGACGGCTCGATGGCGCGACCAGGCCGGGCTTCTTCTTGGCCGGCGGCGGCGGCGGCGGCTTCTTCTTGCCCGCGAGCATGCCCGACACGGCCGACGAGGCAGCGGCCGAGCCGGCCGACACGGCGGCCGCGGTGCCCATCTTGGCGAAGCGCGCCTGCAGCTCGTTGACCTGCGAGCTGCCTTGCGGCTGTGGTCTTGGGGCGGGTGGTGCTGGTGATGCAGCCGAGGCGGCCGATGCGACTGATCCGATGGCGGCCAGTGCGTTGGTGTTCTGCTGCTGCTGCTGGTGGTAGTCGTTGCCGCTACTGCCGCTGCCGCCAATGCCCAGACCCGGAACCGAGATGCCGGCGCGCCCGAGGCGATTGACAGCGGCCTGGTTGATGTAGCCTGTGCCCGTGCTCTGCGGTGACTGATTCGTCTGCACCGGTGGGGCTGGCTGGGCTGTGTTCCGTGCCGCCGCGGAAGGCGCCACCGGCGGCCGTGGCGGGGGCGGTGCACGTGACCCGACTGAGCTGGCGGGCGACGGCGACGGCGCGGGCGACGAGCGTGGCGGCAGTCGCGGCGGCAGGCTGGGCGGCGCGGCAGGCTGGGCGGCCTGGACGGCCTGGGCAGCCTGGACGGGTGGTGGCGGACGTGCGGCGTGGCCTGCGGCGGGCGGCGGTGTATTTCTAACGATTCCGGTGCCGTCGCGTCGCGTAGGCGGTGGCGGCAGATGCGAAGTGTCGAGGCCGGTCGTGTTCATGCGGTACGGCTGCGGCGGGGCCGGCTCTTGGTCGTCGTCTTGCTGTGGTGCGTAGCGGGACAGGGCGCCAGAGCCCTGGCGGTAGGCGGACGGGTCGGCGCTTGAGCCGGACGAGCCGGCCGTTGGCCGCGACGGAAGGGCAGGACGGCTCGGGTCGGCCGAGTCGGGGGCCGGGAGGGCGCGCTGGGCGGACCCTGCGCCGCCGGCACCGGTTGCGACATGGCGCGGCGGTGGGCCAAAGGCGGACGGGTCGCGGAGGGCGTTCAATGGGCGGGCGTTGCGGCTGGCCCGCTCGTCGTAGTCTGCATTCTTGTCTCGTTTCCAGAGGTTCGACTGTGCCGTTAGTTTCGCGAGACTCGGACGCAGACGCAAGACTCAGTAGGAGGCAAGCACGCGCACCACTTGTTTCTTGAGATCGTTGCTCTTTTCGGATTGCCATCCGCTCTTGATGACATTGGAGACATTGGAGAGGCTCGACATGGCGTGATAAGACCGGCGCGGCTGGAAGCACGTTTGTCGGATTGTCGGATTTGTCGGGTTTGTCGGAAAGGAGTCGCGAATCGAAAGCGCTTTTAGGAGAGATGGGTGCCACAGGAGACGTGTCTAGGTGGTAAGCAGCACAATATGTATCGCAAGATTGGATGGTGACGTAAAACATAGGGCGAGTGATGACTAAGCAAGCCGACCACCGTAAAGTGCGGCAGGCGCGATTGGCCGACCCCGCCAAAAGTCTAGACGCGTCGCGTATAGTTCTACCACGCATCGACGTGCAAGCGCTTCACCCCGGCCATTGACGACACACTGCGACAAACGGCCGCCATGGCGTCGAACGCAGACATGGAGCTGCTCACGGAGCACTTTGGCTACCCGCCGGTGGTGCGTCTGGACCGAGGTTGATTTATGCTGGTTGCTGGACAGATGCTGATTTGATTTCTAGTCTCTGCTCGACGACATTATCAACAGCGTCAATATTCTGACGGAGCGTGCACTGAGTGGCGTGGAGAGCGCGCTGTTGCGACAACCCCCCGCCAGTCTGGGCTTCAAGGCGGCCAACTACCAGCCCAAGGACGGCGCCAAGCTGTCGCCCGAGGAACTCGAGGCGGCGGCCGAGGCGGCGCACCGGCACGAGGTGGAAAACGGCACGCACCAGCTGGAGACGCTGCTGTACGCGTCGATTGACCGCAACTTTGACAAGTTTGAAATCTACGCGATGCGCAACATTCTGTGCGTCAAGCCAGACGAGCGTGACTGGATGCGGCTGGCGCACTACGAGGGGCTGGAGTTTGATGACGACAATACCGGAAACGGAGACGACGACGGCGATGCGTCGATTGCGCACCTGCACCGCCGGCTGCAGGCGAGTCTCAAGCTCGGGCACCTTCTGGACGTCGAGGGCCAGCGCAACGAGACGATGCTCGAGGGCCTTCGCGCGGCCGTCGGCCAGAAGAGCAAGACGCCGGACGCGTCGAACGCGTCACTTGCGTTCCTGCTGGACCGCGGCCCGCTGACCGAGGGCGGTGCCGCGGCGCCGCTGACGACGACGACGGCCTTTGCGCTCTCCCAGCTACCGGCACTGCGCCAGTTGTCGGGCGAGCTGCAGACACGTGCACCGGCACTGGCTGCGGCGGCGGCGGCCGACGCAGCCGACAGCGACACTTTTGGCGACGCCACAGCCGGCGACGGAGCCCGCGACGGCAAGGGCTCCAAATCGTGGCGGCGCGAGCGGCTCGAGTACATTGAGAGCAGCACGCGCAAGCACCTGGAGCGTATGCGTGGGCTGAGCCTCGGGCAAAACGGCGAGACGCCAATGGAGCTCGAGGGGCCGTTGCAGAATAACGGGGCCGACTCGAGTGGAGGGTCTGGCCCTGGGTCCATGGCCGTCGAGCCCGAGGCGCTCAAGAACATTCTCAGCATTCTGCGCGACAGCCACGGACCGACACCAGCAGGCGAGGGCGACTCGGCCCAGGACGCCATGGACGAGTCGTGATTAACGTACGTGTACTGTTCGGTTGAGCAAATTTTGTGGAATTGGTCTTGTGGACCTGGCGTTGTGGATGGGTTGGGCTTGGATAGCGTTTGCTTCGGCGTTTGGAATATCACTTGTTACTAGCCTAGGCCGTGCTCGTTGGCCAGGTGCCAGAAGCGATGGCGAAAGAGACGCGCGTCCTCGGCGACGCCGCCAAAGTGTGTGCCGCCGGACGCGACGAGCATCTTTTGGTTGCGCACTTTGGCGACAAACTGGGCGGCGGCGTCCCACTCGCCGTTGCGGATGAGGGCGCGCAATAGGTCCTCGAGCGTCGAGCTCGTGAGCGACAGCGAGCTCTCGATTTCCTTGTAGTACAGCAGCGCGCTGTGGGTGTCGCCGGCCATGGCGTAGCCGCGCACGACGCGCTCGTAAAAGACGCGGTCAAAGGCCGACTTGTTGAAGAAGGCGTCGTCGTCACGTGCAGAGGAGTCGTTCTGCATGTGCAGCGGCCGCCCCGTCTCAATCAGGTGCCGGACGGCCACGAGGTTGGGCGGGCTGTGCGAAAAGTAGTACTCGGCCAGGATGGTGTAAATGTAGGGCGACATGCGCACGCCACGGGCGCGCATGTGGTCCATGACGGCGGCCACGGCCTCGTGCGCCGCGTGGTTGACGGCCGTCACGGGCGGCGGCACACGCGTGTCGCGTCCGCGCCCCGTCTCGTGCTGCGTGTCGCCAATGAGCAGGTACATGATCTTGGCGTACATCTGCTGGTTCGCCGCGAGCCCGGCGGCGTCGATGCCCGCGAGCACGCGTCGTACCGTGTCGGCCTGCTGCGTCGCGTCCAGGCCGGCCATGGAGCCGGTGCCGAGCGTGCCCTCGAGCAGAATCGTGACGGTCGCCTCGTCGGGCTCGATACCGCGCTCGCGCATCGCCCCCAACACGCCGGCCACCTCGTCGGCGCGGTTCTCGCGCACCGTGTGTCGCAGGATCGTGTTGAACGTAATGACGTCGGGCTCGATACCGTGCTGGTCCGCCCACGCGAGCACGCGCCGCGCCGACTTCATGTCGCGCAAGCGGATCAGGCCTGCAATCGCCGCGTTGACCGGCTCAATCGTCGGCCGGACGGCAAACGGGACGGGTGGGATGTCCGTCCTGTCCGTCCTGTCCGTCTTGTGCGCCTGCTCCTCGGCCGCCCGCCACGCCTCCCACTTGCGCTGCATCTCGTCGAGCGCCAGCAGACCGGCCTCGGTCTCGCCCGACTGGATGAGACCCGAGATGCGCGCGGTCCAGGCAGCCGTGTCGGGCGGCACGCCCGACGCGACCAGCATGTCCCAGATCCCGTAGATGCCCTGGGGGTTCGACGCGCGCTTGCAGCCCTCCATAAACGACGTCCACGTGCGCACCGTCGGCTGGATGCCAATCGACAGCATCACGTTCCACACCTGGATCGCGCGTTCCGGCAGACGCATCGTGGCAAAGACCATGATGAAAAAGTCAAAGAGACTGCTGGCGCGCTCCATCTTGTCGACGCCCTGCACGTCCGGCGACGACACGGCCGCCCAGAAACGCTCCCACGCCTGCTCGCACGACGCCAGGTTGCGCGCACGCAGCGCACTGCTCAGCTGCCCGTGGATGCGCTCAAGGTCCAGCGTGAAGCGCGCGTGCCCGAGGCGTGGTGGCAGCGCCGTCCGGCTCGCGATCCGGCTCGCCTCGCTCGGCGCGACGAGTGGCCAGCGGCCGTGCACGTGGAACGCGAGCCGCTCGTGCGGGCCAAACAGCGCCGGCAGATGCTGCACGTCCAGGGGCACAAGGGCCAGCACGGTGCGCACGGCTTCGAGGAAATCGCGGGCCCGGGCCTGCCCGGCCTCGGCACCGGCCACCGTCGGATCCGTCAGCACGGCGTACGTCGCCAGCACGGCCGGCAGTGCCAGGTCGAGCTGCTGGGGGGCGTAGCGTGGCAGCAGCGTGGCCACGGCCAGGTCGGGGCGGCCCTTGCGGGCGTACTGCAGAATAACGTGCGGGTCGGGCGTGGGCAGGCGGAAATCGGTGGGGTCGACGGCGGCCAGTGCGTCGGGGTCGGCCGCCACAATGCTGGGCAGCACAAACAGGCGCCACGACTCGACCAGGTCCATCGCCAGTGCTTCCGCTTGCGGTGCCGGCAGGGGGTCGGACGCGTCGGGCACAAGGCGCTCGGCGAGGCGCAGCACCATGGCCAGCCAGCTGCGGGGCGTCGAAAAGAGGCCGAGCTGGCGCCGGATGGCCGTGATGCGTGCGACGCTCGGCAGCCCGGCGGCGGTAAAGTCGCGTGCACGTGCCTCGGACACGTCGTGCAGCAGCTTGTTGGCCACTTGGGCAAAGATCTTGGGCAGCTCGTTCTTGGCCGCGAGCATGGGCGGCAGCATGGCGCGCTCGAAAAAGGCAAACGAGTCGGCCGTGTTGGCGTCCGCGTTCGCCACGGAGTTTGTGCCCCCGTTCGTGCCCCCGTTCGTGCCCGTGCGCGAGCCCATTTGCGTCAGCTTGATCAGGTCGTCGTACAGGCTCGGGTTGATGTGTAGCACGCGCCCGTGGCTCGCCTGGGCGTGTGTTTCGGGGTCGGGGTCGGCGTCGGTGCCAGTCGCCAGTCGGCTGCTTCGGCTGCTTCGGCTGCTTCGGCCGTCCATTTGGCTCTTGCGTTGGAGGCTTTTGCGTTCGAGGCTCGCCCAGTCGTATTCCGTCGGGTGAGGTTGCTTTGCATGTTTCTCGCGCAAGCGTTTTTTTGGTGGCTGTGGCTGCTGCTGATCTGGTGGCCAGGGCTGGCCGTAGTGGCTGCTGCTCTCGACAATCTCCTGGAACATGGCCATGGCCGCGTCGTCGGTCCGCTTCATACGTCGCCGGTGTGGCTGCTGGTAGTTGGTCCGTGGCGTCTGCAGTCCGCCTGGCGAGCCGCGTGCTTCCGTCGAGTAGGGCCGGGCATTCTCTGGCGTCCAAGTGGCGTTGCCGTTGGTGTTGGTGCCGTTGTTGCCGCTGGTGCTGGCACCGGCCCTAGCGATCAAGCCCGACCGGGCTGCCAGCTGAAGCGACTGCTTCACGCGGCAGACGAGGCACGCGACGCGAGGGCCTCCCATATTCGGCTGTCGTGGCGTGTTGGTCGTCGTCGTCGCGTCGTCGTCGTCGTCGTCGTCGTCGTCGTCGTCGTGCGAATCGAGCCGCTCAGTCTCAGCTCTGCATTGTGGGGCCACCACAGCCAATGGTGGCGCGTCAATTCAGTGCCTCCCAGCAGGTGCAGTGCAGCAGGTGCAGTGCAGCAGGTGCAGTGCAGCAGGTGAGCGGGGCCTTCCGGTCTCATGCCGCGGCCCACAGCACCGGTGCCGGCTTCCTTGTTGATTCAACTGGTTGCTCCTCCCCGGGCAGGATTATAGTGCAGTGGATGCACTTTCCCACTGAGGCACACGCGGAACAACATACCCGCACTTGGCGTACCCCTAATTCCCAACCTGAGTCGCCATTGACTCTGACCATTGACCAGACTCCAACATTGCTCGCACCAACATCGCCATGACGACACTCGTTCCCCGGGCGCCATACACGGACGCGGAGCTGCAGGCGCTGTACCCGGCCGGGCTCGAGCTGCAGCTGGTCCAGGTACTGATGCGCCACGGCGAGCGCACGCCCATCACGGCGCGTTTCCAGAACACGGGCCTCGGCGCGTACTGGCCATACTGCGCGTCCGTCAAACAGTTCAAGTACGCCGTGCTCACCGACGACACGGACCCGGGACCCGCCGGGGTCGGGCAGGGCGGAGGCCAGGCGGCGACGCGGCCCATGGGCACGTTTGCGTGGCAGAAGAGGCTCGAGACGTTTGGCCGCCACGACGAGGCGGTGCCCGCGGCCGGCCGGGCGGGCCAGGTCGACGCACTGTGCGACATGGGCATGCTGACGGACCCGGGGCGCCTGACCACCCTCCAGCTCGGCCAGCGCCTGCGCAGCCTCTACGTCGACCGTCTCGGGTACCTGCCCCAGACCGTCAGCACCGACGACGTCGACCGGCTCTTTTACCTCCGCGCGACGCCCATCCCGCGCGCCCTCGAGTCCATGCAGCAGGCCTTTACCGGCCTCTACCCGGACCGCCCTCCCAACGACCGGCCCGTCACCATCATCGGCCGTGCCCCGGGCGACGAGACCTTGTACCCCAACGATGGCAACTGCCGGCGCTTTGCCGAGCTGTCGCGTGCGTTTGCCGACCGTGCCGCACAGCGCTGGAACGGCTCGCCCGAGCTCGCGCACGTCACCAGCAAGATTGGCCGCTGGCTGCCCGGCGACCGCCCCGAGGTCGCCGTCGACGGAAAGCCGCGGCTGTCGGGCATCATGGACACGGTCAATGCGACGCTCGCACACGGCCCCGAGACTCGCCTGCCGGCCGAGTTCTACGACACGCAGAGCCGCCGCAACATTGAGCGCGTCGCGCTCGAGGAGTGGTTCGCCGGCTACCTCGAGTCGCTCGAGTACCGCGTGCTCGGCGTCGGCGGACTCATGGGCGATCTGACACAGCGCATGGTCGCCCAGGCCGAGACGCCCGGCGCCAGCGGCCGCAACGGGCTCTTCCGCTTCGGGCTCAGCGGCTGCCACGACACAACACTGGCCGCCGTGCTCTCGAGCCTCGGGCACACCATGCCCCACTGGCCGCCCTTTACCAGCCACCTGGCCGTCGAGCTGTTCAAGGGGCCCGTGGTCTCGACGGGGTCGTCATCCTCGTCATCGATCTGGTCGTCGCTGCGGCCCGCGTTCTTCTCATCGTCGAAGCCCATTGGCCGCCGCCCGACGCCCGAGCTGTCGGACGCTGAAAGGAAAAAGATGGACGGCTACTACGTGCGCCTGCGCTACAACGACGAGGTCATTCCCGTGCCCGGCTGCAAGGCCGCCGGCAAACACCTCGACGGCGACGCGTCGTTTTGCACCCTGGTACGTCGTCTCCGACATTGTTTCGCTCGTCGCTCGTCGCTCGTCGCTCGTCTGCTAACGTGCACAGGAAGCCTTCAAGGCCATTGTCGACAAGTACACGCCCAGCGACTGGAAGCAAAGCTGTCGCCAGAACCTCGGCGCCTCGCCCTTTCCCTCCAAGCCCGAGCCGGCCGGTGTCTAATTTCTGTTCTTCGTAGACTTATCATTGCATATTGCATTCATTCGTAGTCTTATCATGGTATCGTCCGGGCGCTGTCCGTCGTTGCTTGGGTGCGTGATGTGAAACGAGACGACCACACAGCCCGTGAAACAAATGTCCAGTGCCTCGGATGCGTAGATTGACGCGTAACGTCGTGGTTCCTTCCGCAATAGACAGTGGGAGGCCAGCTGGCTCAGGCTGACACTGCCTCGGACGCGTCATGGGCCTCCTTGTCCTGCTTCTCCAACGCCCGCGCACGCTTCTTGCGCGCCCGTCGCACCTCAATCTCGACGGCCGCCATCTCGGTGCTGAGGGCGGCCAGGCGTGGCACCGTCGAGTCAATGGCCTCGACCGCCTGCTGCTGCGCCTGCCGCAACGCCATGGGCGTAAGCACGCCGAACCACTGCAGCGGGTCCCGAGGACCTAGAGGGGCTTTCCTTGCCGGTTTCTGCTGTTTCGGTTTCGCCTCGGCAGGCGGTGCGTCGGCCGCCTCGTCCTCGGCCTCGTCCTTTTTTGGCTTTTTTGGCTCTGTTGTCTCTTTTGGCTCCTTGGACTCCTTCTTGGGCCGGACCACGGCAAACGACAACGTGCCGCCGGCCTCTTCCGCCACGTTCAGCTTCGCCAGTGCCTGCATTCGCCCGTCAAAATGGTCGGGGCCGTACCGGAACCCGCGCTCGGCCGCAAAGTTGGCGCGCGCCAGGTGCCCGTACATGGCCGCCTGCTGGGCGCTCAGCTGGCTGCGCAGCTCCATGTACTCGTGAAGAAGCACGAGGTAGCGCGCCAGCAGCTCGTCAATGGTCTCCGACATGGCTTGCGAATGGGTGCGATTGGGTGCCCGGCAGCGTCGAGGGTGTCGATGCACTTGGTTGGAGCTGTCGGCTTATGTAATGAAGGTGGCCCACTTGCTGGCTGCGTTAAGTGCTAAAGTTTACGCAACAGCCAACAATACAGCGCCCTCGCGCCCATTCCAGCGCTCAACGCAGCTCGCATCGTAAGATCAGCTCGTCACCAACAGTCCCCAAACGCCAGTCCCGGCTCGGAAATGGCCAGGAAGATCTGTTTCAGGACGGTGGCTGCGTCGTGACAACGGTGCTCAATGTTACATTGCGGCACAAGCATCTCCGAACAGCCGACCCCTTTTCAAGCCCTGTCTGTTGATTTATCCCAGGATTTCGCCATTCCTTTCTAGAAGCTCTGTGGAACACTATCCCGGCCATGCAAGTGCCAGGAGTGGAAGCCGTTGGCGACGCGCATCCGATTATTTAAACTATAAATATATTTGCATTGGCGAGGTAGACTCCGTACGGAGTACTTCGTATAGCGGCTAGAGTGAAATCCTGAGCGAGGACGTGTTCCTGCATGGTCCGGGCCGTCATTTCGGGGCTGCCTGGTTTGCCTGATTCGCCTCGTGCCTGGTTCGCCTCGTCCTGCGTCCAGTGTCCTACGACTTGCGTGGCCGTCTGTCAAATTAAGCTATTGGCAGCCCTGGATGCAAACATCTGCACGCAGCAAGGTTCATGCCAGCAGCACGTACTTGTGAGCTGTCAGCAGCGTACAAAGGCGCTCCTTTAAAATCACAACGGTGTCTGTGTAACGCGGCAGACGGAACAATGAATCGGGATAAATGAAGGGAAAGGAACAGCCTCGGAATGGATTCGGTCATACTCCGTACTCTCGCCAACGCACCAGCCCGTGCTTGCCGTGCGGCCCCTTTTCACGCTCGTTGCTTCGGATAAACAAGTCGACAGTCGAGCCGGGACGTGTTTCACCTCGACCAATGTAAATATTTAGACCCAAAGCAGCCAAACCGGGGGTCAAGCTCAAGCGGCAGGGGCAATGCTGTGATATCAAGCCAGTGTTTGGCTTTGGGGCTTCCCCGACGCACAGACGGAGCACTCTAAGACTTTTAAAACGAGGCTAGGAACCAACGCCTCAATCTGGTCGAAACAAAACCAAACGCCAGGGGTTGTCAAGCATATAGTAATTGTGCTGAGCTGTAAGAATACAGCCTTCCACGATCAGCCTCCAATGTCCGAAATGGAGCGCCGATTTCAGCATGGCAAGCCTGGGACGATCCCTATAGACTACGGAGTATTAGGTGATGTGCGTGAATGAGTTGTTTATTTTCTTCGCCGTCGGCCGGGAAAGCACGACAGAAGCAAACTTGGGCCGTCCCAGCATGCCTAGCGTTGACAGCGAGGCGGATAACGACCGGCGCTAGCGGTAAACAGAAGGTCAAGCCCGCAGCCGGTACCGATCAGTGGCCAAAGAGCTGAAAGAGTGTGCTTGGTCGACAACCCGAAGAGCGTCCATGCCAGTCTTCAATCGGATATGTATTTAAAGTATCAAAAAGTGTGCAGTACGGATGAGCTGTCAAAACAACAGCGGGCGACAAGAGTGCGGGCACTGGCACCCGAAAACTCTGCCACGTTCCGTCAATGCCATCACAGTACTCCGTACTCCGTAGATATACCGTGAACAAACGACAGCGCATACCGCAGACAGGCCTGGGCTCCAGCGGCTCCAGAGTACGCCGCGCCCGCCAATCAGACCCCCAACAGCATGGTCGGCCCCGTAATCATGTGCTAATACCAATCAGGGCCCGTGCTCGCTCTACGGAGTACGCTTTGCTTGTTACGGCATACTCCGCCTTTGGCGCTGCTTTTTCCTTAACCACCCCCCATACCAGCCCCAAACCGCCCACGCAAGCCCCCTAAATCCTCCTTGCCTTATCCAACACTGCACGGCCACCGCCCACCGCCCACCGCCCGCGAGAACAGCAAGAACAGCAAGAACAGCGCTTGTCCACGCTGGCCGCCTCTAGCACTGCTGTCTCGCCCCTTCTTCCAGTCTTCTGTGCAGTCCTGTCTCCTCCTCTCGCGGCCGGCCCTGCTCCGTCTGCATTTCAATTTATCCAACGTCGAACCCGCCTCCACGAGCACGACGCCTTTGCACCATCGCCGCCCGCCCGCCCGCCGCTGCTCTCTGCACCGTCTCCTGCTGCCCGTCGCCGCTGCATCCCGTGCCTTTGCATTCCGCTCTCATCGTCGGCTCCCAGCCCCGCGCAAGCAAACGAGAAGACGAGAAGGCAGAAGACGAGAAGACGAAAAGACGAATAGACGAATAGACGAATAGGCGAAACGAAAAGAGCTCGCGACACCGACCGCCACCGCGATATCAGCAGCACGATACTCTGCCTACCTGCAGACTGCATCGCCCGAGCCACGCCCGCTCACGAACCTGCGCACTCTGCCCTTGCCGCGTGCCAGCTACCCACCCATCGCACCGCCCACCGCCTCGCTCGCCCGCGTTCACCGGCTCTCATTGCTGATTGCTGCCTGCGCATTTGCCGCCTCGACGCCTTCGCTGTCGCCTCCCTTGCCTCGACAAATCTCTCCGCCCTCAAACGGCTCTACGCAGACCTCGGTCTCTCCACATCCAAAACATGGTTGTCGCGACAATTAAGTACGTGGTTTCGACGGGCTCGGCTGCCCTTTTTCGCCTTTTTCGCATCCTCGCATGCGCACATGCGCCCCTTTGCCATGAGGCCGAGTTCTCCAGGCGCGGATCCGCCCGGCCCTGGTGCTGGTGCGCGTGGCCCATCCACGCTGCTGACTCGGCTGTTCTCCGGCCAGTGCGGAGGTGCCCCGTATATGTGTGAGCTCGGGCTCGCGTGCACGCGTGCACGCGTGCAAGCGTGCATCCAGCGGTCAACGGCCAGCGGAGCATGGCAAGGCTATGAGATCATTGGCCGCCGAGCCCCAGTTTGAGCTGAGCTTGGCCCGGCGGTTCGATCATTATTGTCCGGCAGACATGGCTTATGCATACGTGCCGTCAAGGAACGTCTTGTGCACTTGCTAACAGATCAGATGCGTGGTGGTTGGTGACGGTGCTGTCGGCAAGACGTGCCTGTTGATCAGCTACACGACGAACAAGTTCCCCTCGGAATACGTCCCCACTGTCTTTGACAACTATGCCGTGACGGTCATGTAAGTCATTCTGTGTCCTGCCACAGCCTGCGGCCAGT
Source organism: Ophiostoma populinum (assembly GCA_029298855.1). Classification (NCBI taxonomy): domain Eukaryota; kingdom Fungi; phylum Ascomycota; class Sordariomycetes; order Ophiostomatales; family Ophiostomataceae; genus Ophiostoma; species Ophiostoma populinum. The sequence continues at coordinate 1,574,538 of JANSLU010000008.1, read as the reverse complement.
GATTTGTGGTCTGTGGTCTGTGGTCTGTGGTCTGGCCTGTGGTCTGGCCTGTGGTCTGGCCTGTGGTCTGGTCTGTGGCCTGTGGCCGTCGTGTGCCCCCGCTAACGCCAATCAGGATCGGCGACGAGCCGTACACCCTGGGCCTGTTTGATACTGCCGGCCAGGAGGATTACGACCGCCTGCGCCCGCTGTCGTACCCCCAGACGGACGTGTTCCTCGTCTGCTTCAGCGTGACGTCGCCGGCGTCGTTTGAGAACGTGCGCGAGAAGTGGTTCCCCGAGGTGCACCACCACTGCCCCGGCGTGCCCTGCCTGATTGTCGGCACGCAGGTCGACCTGCGCGACGACCCCAGCGTGCGGGAAAAGCTGGCGAAGCAGAAGATGGCGCCGGTACGGAAGGACGACGGCGAGCGGATGGCCAAGGACCTTGGCGCCGTCAAGTACGTCGAGTGCAGCGCCCTGACGCAGTACAAGCTCAAGGATGTGTTTGACGAGGCCATTGTCGCGGCGTTGGAGCCGCCTGCCCCCAAGAAGAAGTCGCACAAGTGCCTGCTTCTCTAGTCGCCGCCGCCTCCCGGCCCGCCGCACCCTGTTGTTTTCTGCTTCTTGTTTCTATTCCCTTTCTTGATATTCCTTATCCAGCGAACAAACGCCCTCTTTGATGCTCTGCTCGACGACCGGGACATGTACCGCTGCAAATGTAACAGCCAGATTACGTGTGTAGAGGCCTGGCCAGGCGCCGCCTTGTTCGGCCAACGACGGCATCGGCGAGCGTCGAGAGGCGTATGTCGCACTTTTGGTTCAAATGCCCTCGGCTGTTGGTGTTGCGGGCGTTCGGTTGCTTGATCGCTGTCCAAATACAATCTCGTTCAGACCGCTATAACTTGCTCAGACTCGCAGATGGCAGGTGCACAATACCTTTAACAGAGTGGCGCAGGGTACTCCGTACTAGCCTGCACCTTCCGCCTGCCTTCCGCCTGCCTTCCGCCTGCCTTCCGCCTGGTTCGCGCCGAACTGGCTCGGAGCCACGTGCCTGCCCAAATTCCCCAATCTTTTCTGGTTTACTTGGTTCTGAGCCAGCCGGGCAGCGATGGCTACGCTCTGACAACACCCATTGACCATTTCTTCGGTTCTGACCTCTTGGTTGCGCCCCCATTCGCGCACTCAATGTCTGTTACCTAATCCCCCGACGGTGAGCGCTGTGGTCTCCGGTTTTCCCCATTGCTCTTGCCTCTGGCGTGCCGCCCCGCAGCCTACTCCGTACTCCGTAACTGGTGGCATCGCGGCTAGACGCCACAGTTGCTACATTGGGAATGTAGAACCGACTGCCGCCGGCCATATCTTTGTCACCGCAATCGCTCTTATCGGCCATCGTTGCTCTTACAGGACCGAGTTACTGCATCGCGTGTCGAATTGGCCTTTTTCTACCTCTCTACAGGTTGGCCCGTACATCTGGTCGTTTGTGTTGAATATTACTTTTTGTTATAGAATTGCGGCAGAATTGCGGCACCGCGTTTTGCTTCGTTCGACACTCGTGCCTGCCTCGCCTGGGTATTTATCCCCGCGGTGCGCCTTCCTCGCCGTCACCTACCCCCCTATTTGTTGTGACCCCTCCAGTGTCTCTTCTTCGACCTCCCACCACCACCGAGATCCATCACCACGACGCAATGGCTGTCCGCTCGCTGCTGACTGCCCTCGTGGCGGCGCTGGCTGCCGTGGCCCCTGCTGAGGGCTGCGCGCATCACGGCCGCAACGACCATGACGAGACGCCCTTTTCGCCCGAGCACCTCGAGGAGCTCAACCGCAAGTGGGGGTCCGAGGTACGCATTCTCCCGGGGCCGACTCGTTTTGTCCGTGCTGACCGTCCGTCTAGTGGCCGTTCAACGGCATTGGCTCGTTTGGCCACCTCGAGTACGTGCGCTGCCTGACGCAGCCGTCGGAGCTGTACGACATTGCCATTATCGGTGCGCCCTTTGACACGGCCGTCTCGTACCGTCCCGGTGCACGTTTCGGCCCGCGCGCGATCCGCCAGGCGTCGAGCCGGCAGACGGCGCTGCGCGGCTTCAACACGCGCGCAGGCATCAACCCGTACCGCAACTGGGCGCGCGTGCTCGACTGCGGCGACATCCCCATCACGCCCGTCGACAACGAGCTGGCGCTGCTGCAAATGTCCGAGGCGTTCAAGGAGCTGGGCGCACGCACGCCCGCGTCGGCGTCCGTCATTGACCGGCCGCGCCTCATCACGCTCGGCGGCGACCACAGCCTGGCACTGCCGGCGCTGCGTGCGCTGCGTGAGCACTACGGCCCGCTGCGTGTCATCCACTTTGACGCCCACCTGGACACGTGGCACCCCGAAAAGTACCCGTCCGCGTGGCCGTCCAAGATGGCGTCGTTCAACCACGGCAGCATGTTCTGGATGGCCGGCGAGGAGGGCCTGCTGAGCAACTCGTCGACGACGCCGTCTGTGCACGCCGGCCTGCGCACGCGCCTCAGCGGCAGCGACTTTGGCGACTGGCACGACGACGACGCCCAGAACTGGGTGCGCCTGACGGCCGACGACCTGGACGACCTCGGCGGCCCGCGCGCCGTGCTCAAGGCGATCCTCGAGGCCATTGGCAACACCGACGACCCCGTGTACCTGTCCATTGACATTGACGTGCTGGACCCCGCCTTTGCGCCCGGCACCGGCACGCCCGAGCCCGGCGGCTGGACGACGCGCGAGCTGATCCGGATCCTGCGCGGCCTCGAGGGCCTCAACATTGTCGGTGCCGACGTCGTCGAGGTCGCGCCGGCGTACCAGGGCGCCGGCGAGGAGACTGCGCTCGCCGCCGCGCAGGTCGTCTACGAGGTCATGACGTCCATGGTCAAGCGTGGCATGACCACCATGGGCCGTGCCGAGACCGTCTACCGCAAGAAGGCCGCCGAGGCCGCGCACATCATTGACGAGCTGTAGTTTGAAGAGAAAGGTAAAAGAAAAGAAAGCAGAGAGCAGAGAGCAGAAAAAGAGAGGAAAAAGGCAGAAAGCAGAAAGAAATGTGCCACTTTCTACAGCGGGCTCGCGTATATCTACATAGCTGGGCGCAAATATTTTGGATATGACGAGAAACGGCTGGAGTACATTTAATGTTTGAAAATATAAAAATCGTCCTACGAATAATGAACCACGATTTGATTTACAGAGTACCAAGCGCAACGCGTTTCATGCACAGTCAGAAACTCATGTCCCGATCCAGCTCCCTTCTCCTTTCTCGTCAAACAGTATGACTCTTCCAGGACACATTCCACTGATAGCATCAGCTCCGGCCAGGTTTCAGATGTTGAGTCATACTTTGTTGTTGCCATCTCCTGTCAGTGTCAGGAAGGAGCGCGGCGCAAAGCGTGCCCCGCCTGTATTTTAGCGCCCAGCGCCTGTTCCTGTTCTTATCGGCAGGTGCGCCCTAGCAATATTTATCTCTTGATAACCCCACTACAAACGGCCTCTTTTTGGGCCCCCTCCTGCTCTTCCTCTGGTCTTCCTTTGCTTCTCTTCCTCGTCACGATTGCTCAAGACTTTATTCAATTCTGACGTGGTCAATTTGAGACCATATACTCTACGCACAACCCATTGCACTGCGAGGCCAGGACAGCCCACGAGGACGTCACGTACCCCCACCACAACAACACACCATGGCATCGGCCCAGGAACCCGCGGTTCGCGTCGACAAGATGGAGCCCCCGGCCGACAAGGTGTACATTGACACGGACGTCGGCAAGGACGAGGAGTCGGCGGATGGCTCCGAGGCCAAGCCGTACAAGTCGCTCGGCTACGCGTACATCCAGGGCGTGGACAAGCCGGCCGAGTACCTGATGCGCTCGTCGACGACGACACCGGCGGGCGGCGACGAGGCGGACGAGGCGGCGCGCCTGCAGTGGAAGGCGCCGGCCAAGAGCGCGGTCAAGAAGGCGCAGACGCTGCTGGACGGGCACAAGAAGAAGCTGGCGCGCGCGCAGCAGGTGGCGGCCAAGGAGGAGGAGCAGAAGCACCAGCGTGCCAAGAACCTGGAGGCGGCCAAGGCGGTGACGATTGCCGAGGACCCGGCGCTGCCCAAGGCGCAGACGATCAAGCTGTGGCAAAAGGACGTGCCGCTGGGCGACCCGGCCAAGCAGGTGACGGGCACGCGTGTCAAGGTGTTTGGCCGCATCCACCGCCTGCGCGCGCAGAAGCAGGCGACGTTCCTGACGCTCAAGGACGGCTACGGCTTCCTGCAGTGCGTGATTGCGTCGGGCCCGCTGACGTCGACGTACGAGGCGCTGCTGTTTGCGCAGGAGACGTCGCTGTTCCTGTACGGCGAGCTGCGCACGGTGCCCGAGGGCGCGACGGCGCCCGACGGCCGCGAGCTGCACGTCGACTACTACGAGGTGTACGGGCGCGCGCCGGGCGACGCCGAGGCCCTCACCAACGTGACGTCGGGCCAGCAGGACCCGTGGGAGTCGGACATGCTGGACAAGCGCCACCTGGTGCTGCGCGGCGAGAAGGCGTCGGCGGTGATGAAGCTGCGCTCGATCCTGTACGCGGCCTTTGTCAACCAGTTCAAGGACCGCCGCATCTCGGCAGTGTCGCCGCCCGCGTTCGTGCAGACGCAGGTCGAGGGCGGCTCGACGCTCTTCAAGGTGCCGTACTACGCCGAGGACGCGTACCTGACGCAGTCGTCGCAGCTGTACCTGGAGACGTGCCTGCCCAGCATGGGCGACGTGTACTGCATCGAAAAGTCGTTCCGCGCCGAAAAGTCGCTGACGCGCCGCCACCTGTCCGAGTACACGCACATTGAGGCAGAGCTCGACGGCATCGACTTTGGCGACCTGCTGACGCACATTGAGGACATGATCTGCGGCGTCGTCGACACCGTGCTGGCGGACCCTGCCGGCAAGGAACTCATTGAGCTGCTCAACCCCGGCTTCGTCAAGCCGCAGCGCCCCTTTAAGCGCATGAAGTACACGGACGCCATCGACTGGCTCAACGCGCAGAGCCCGCCCGTGCCCAACGAGTTTGGCGAGCCGCACAAGTTTGGCGACGACATTGCCGAGGCCGCCGAGCGCAAGATGGTCGACACGCTCAACGTGCCCGTGCTGCTCACGCACTTTCCCGCCGAGGTCAAGGCTTTTTACATGAAGAAGGATCCCAGCGACCGCCGTGTCACCGAGAGCGTCGACGTGCTCATGCCCAACGTCGGCGAGATTGTCGGCGGCTCCATGCGCATGGACCAGTTTGACGAGCTCATGACCGCCTTCCAGAACCACGGCCTCAGCCCGGAGCCCTACTACTGGTACCTCGACCAGCGCAAGTACGGCACCTCGCCGCACGGCGGCTACGGCCTCGGCCTCGAGCGCTTCCTCGCGTGGCTCGCCGACCAGCACACCGTCCGCACGTGCTGCCTGTACCCGCGCTTCATGGGCCGCGCCAAGCCTTGATTTCGTTTGTTTAGCTAGCCTCGACCGGACATAATTTACATGATTCGACGTCATGCCTGGGTGAAGCTGCTTTTAACCGTGTCTACATGTCTACATACCTTGGTGCTGGATCGCAGCACGGTCGCCGGAAGCAGCCTCGCTTGCTTTTGTGCTCGGCTGACTTGTCAAAGAATGCTTCACGTCGTGTGCTGTTACACAAGCAGACTAGCGTAGTCAACTGACTTTTACGTCTTGGCCAGTACCAAGACACCGTGGAATGGCTGCATTTGGAGTGGCTTTGCAGTTGAGTACGGAGTACGAGTACTAGCTTGTTGAAGAATGAGTGTGGCAGCGGTACTTTTCCGTATAGTTATGTCTCGCGGGAGCCTCTAAACCAGGGTTCGTTGGGAACATGGATCATCAGACGCTACTACAGCCGCTTCGTATTGCTCCTATCCAGTTACTAAATTTATATTTACACTGTCTTCTATCAATCGGTGCAGGTGGTTTTACTCAATATAATTCTACTCAAATGCACGCTCCAGAAAGTGCCGCCGCCCAAGGCTAGACTCGAGGACAAGCGGTGCACATACGACACAGCGTGACTGGACCTCGATCAAATATCGCCGACGCTGACAAACACCAGTGCTACCATGAAGCTACGCATGAACAACGGTGGGCAACTGACCGTCCACCAGACGGTCAGATTCAGGGGCGGCTACCCAGTCCTTGAGGACGGATATGCAGGGGTCTACTCGCGATGCTGTCAGCGCATCCGCCAGCCAAGACAAGACGCCTTGCCCAACCTCACTGGGCATGTCCGTCTTGTGCCAGCTGTTCATGGATCTTGGACCGCCAAACACTGGTGGCTACACAAGAACACACTCGTGTGCTCTCAAACTGCTTGTTTCAGAGCTATGCGCGAGGCTTTGACTCAGTCGTGCATGCGTCTCTATTTATATCGGCGCCGGCGAGACTAGGTCTTCCTGGTTCAGACCGGCATCGTCAACGTCAATCGCCGAAACGGCTTTAAGAGCGAGGTTGCTGGAGTTTGCGGTAGTCGAAAACTGAGCAAGTTCTCACGGACTGATAAATAACTTGGCAGAGATTGAAACCTCTCAAGTGAAAGTGACTATCAATCAATGCATCGTAGCATTGGTCACATCTCATGCCTGGGTCATGAGAGTTGGAGTCTGAATCCACACCGCCATGTTCTAGCGGTTGCGATCTAAAATTAGTGCAAGTAAGCGCCAGTGGTACTTGACGCAGGACTATTGCATTACTTTGTGGTGCACCGTGGCTTCGGGCCTTGCTAATTGATCATGACTACTTGGCATGTTGACTCTTGAAATAAGATCGTGTACTCCGTAACTCACAACTGAAGTCACGTTGGTACTGTAGAAACACTTCCAGCTGGCCTACGGAGTAGGCACGACTCCGCCGATCAACTCCTTTGCCACCCCGCGTCAACACGCACGTTGACCAGTTGGCACGAACAATGTCCCAGCGACAATCCTGGGACCAATGTCAAGAGAATCCGCGTTCCGCGCCGCTTCTTGTCTACTCCGTACTCTTTACTGATAGTGTGAGCACACTTGAGATGATGAATGACTCGACGCCCAGTGACCTACGGAGTTCTCCGTGGCGCTCAATAACAACCATTGCAAGGCCAATGCAAGGCCTGGAAAGAGTCGTAGTATTTGCTCACGCGGTTCCAGATCTAGATCCTTCCTCGTTGGACAGCATAATCTTTGAGTTCGAGACACGAAATTAGTTTATGCTGACTGGACACCGCCTTCCGCTACTTGCAAGCATCGATCGAGGCCAAATCGCAACGACCATGGCTTGGCTACTGATACTGTACGCTTTACGCAATTTCTTTTGCTCGTAGATCTCTGATCACGCCCAACTAACATCGCTGGCATCTTGCATCTCCGGCTGTGACAGTCGCGCCTCTCGGCCCGTCGCATGCTTGAGCTCTCCAAGTCCAAAGATTGACCTATATTTAAATTCGGGCCCCGTATCAACCACGCTGTGGATCTCGCGTGCTGGCTGTTGCGGGTCACATCTTTCTGTTCCTGGAGCCGCTGATCCACAATCGACAATGTTCGTACCGAACAACATCACCGTCTGTCAGCACCAGCTTTAAATGTAAATATACTTGTTTCGATACTCTCATCTATTATAATCTATTATAGGCGACGGTGAATACGCTACTCCGTAGGCTGCGGCGACTTGGGTCTATATTTACGTTATATCGCAATCAGTGCATTTAGTTGCAATTAGTGGCAATTTCGGTGCCATGGTCCTGCTCTTGCTGGATTGCCTGGATCTCTTGCCACAAATAGCTGTTCATGTGGCAATTTCGCGACAGTTCCTCTTTCCTCATTTCAGCCAGTGAACATGCAAGCTTATAATTAGAAGCCACGACCAGGAATCTCGACTTGCAAGGCAGTCGAGCTCTGTAAATATAATCGAAGAAAGAAGGAACAATCACAGCAGTCAATACTCCGTACTCCGTACTTGCTTCTTTCTTTGACACCGCCCAAAACAGTTCCCCTGAACGGACCTCATTAAACTTAGCGCGCCCCAATTAAATGTCTCCTGTCCGCTTCGGGCAATCGACAAACCACCCAAAGAGACCTCACGTCCCCCTTTTTTCCTCAATCCACATCCCCTGCCCAGTTGCTCTTGCCCGTTGCAGTTTACAGTTTACAGTGCTCTGTGCTCGACGCTCCGCGCTCGTACTCTGCCGCCTCACTGTCTCATGCTGCCGCTCGCTGCTGCTCTTCTGAGCCGTGCGCTGTTCTCGCCCACAATCACGCCCACGCCTCGTACCTGGTGGGCACTTTTTCCTCATCTCTCCCTATGATCCTCCTCTTTTCTCCTCCACTATTCTCCTCTCCGTGCTCTTTTTCTTCTTTGCTTCCTCGCATCTCCCTGTTGTGCACTCACAGCTCTGCTTTTCTTCGCTTCGTCTTCTCTCCTTTCTTTACCACCCCCAGTCCACTCGTTCGACTCCTTTCCGCTTCTCGACTTTCGCTTCTCGACCCGTTCTTTGCAGCCTCGCCGCTCTCTCCCCCTTTACCATTCTATCATTTACTTTCTTTTTTGGTGACACTTCTCAGTCTCTTCTCTTCCGACTGATACGTTTTCCTCCCGCGCCGTGAATAGCTGCGCGTGGTCTTCGATTCTTCAACCAGCTCCGCGTGGCATCTTGCCGTTTTCTTCTGTTTCCCTCTTTTCTCTTTTACTTGTCCCACGTTCTCGCCTTCTTCTTTACACCTCGAATACTACTCTCGACTTTGCAAACTCACTCACCCCGGTGATTCTTTAATTCGATCTTTTCAAGCGCCCTCGTTTATCAGCAAATCTACCGACAAGCTCCAGCTACCACATCCACCATCTTCTGCTTCTTCGATACCCAGCACTTCCTTTTTGTATTCGACCATTAGCTACCCATTTTTACGAAACAACCTTTCAGCAAGCTGCAGCTGCTCTTTTGGGGTTTTTGGATACAGTACTCGTCGATCACCACGGCCTTTTTGGATACCCCTCGACGACTCCCCGCCCCCACGACATACTCGCGTGTCCAGTTCAAGGGCACGGTGACTCGTTCAAAACGGCGGTTCTCTCTCACGTTTCGCGGGACGGCCTTGTCCCACCTCATATGCTCGGCATGCAGGAGATGAACGCCCCCGGTGGCCAGTCCGCCCCCGGCGCTGGCCGCTTCGGCCACGCCTCGAAGCCCTCCAACAGCGACACCGGCTTCTCGCACGGTGCCTTTACCTCCAACATGAACAGCTTCGGCGAGCGCCACACGCGCCGCGCCAACATCCCCAGCATCAACACCCAGACCATGAACCAGTCTGCTCCGCAGGCTCCCAACGCCAACGACATGGCGACCCCCGGCACTGCCTTTGACATGCAGTTTGCCTCGCTTCTGCCCTCCCAGCTGCTCCTCGGCAGCCCCTTCCAGCCCGGCACGCCCGCCGCCTTTGCGACGTCCCAGTTTCAGGGCCCGCTGGGCTACCAGCAGGTCAACGGCCAGCAGATCCAGATGCAGCACGTCAACAGCCAGCAGACGCCTGACCCCCAGGGCATGTCGCCCCAGGGCTACCAGACCATGGTCTCGCCCTCGGCCTATGGCGCGCCCCAGTTCTACTCTCCGCAGTCGCCCAACGGCCCCTTCAACAACGGCCAGGTCCAGGTGCCTATGCAGCCCACGTCGCCTGTCCCGATGACGCCCGGCATTGTCAACGGCACCAGCCGCACGGTGTACCTCGGCAACATCCCGGCCGACACCGTGGCCGAGGAGCTGCTTGGCCACGTCCGCAGCGGCCAGATCGAGTCGGTGCGCATGCTGCCCGACAAGAACTGCGCCTTCATCTCCTTTCTCGACGCCAGCTCGGCCACCCACTTCCACTCGGATGCCATCTTGAAAAAGCTCTGCATCAAGGGCCAGGATGTCAAGGTCGGCTGGGGCAAGCCGTCCCCGGTCCCGACGTCCGTTGCCCTGGCTGTTCAGCAGTCGGGTGCTTCGCGCAACGTCTACCTGGGCAGCCTGCCCGACGACATTACCGAAGATGAGCTGCGCGAAGACCTCGGCAAGTTTGGTCTGATCGACACCGTCAAGCTGGTCCGCGAGAAGAACATTGCCTTTATCCACTTCCTCTCCATCTCGAACGCCATCAAGGCGGTGACCCAACTTCCTCAGGAGGCCAAGTGGCAGAACCCGCGTCGCGTCTACTATGGCAAAGACCGCTGCGCGTACGTGTCCAAGACGCAGCAGCAGAACGCTGCCCAGTACCTGGGCATTGCCCCCGGTTACGCCCACATGCTCACGGGCGCCGACCGTGACATCATCTCCAACGCTTTGGCTCAGCAGTCTGTTGCCGCCGCGGCTGTCGCCACCACGGCCGGCGGCATCAGCAACCTGGGCAACCGTACCATTTACCTCGGCAACATCCACCCCGAGACGACCATTGAGGAGGTTTGCAACGTCGTCCGCGGCGGCCTGCTGCACCACGTCCGCTACATCCCCGACAAGCACATTTGCTTCGTCACCTTTATCGACCCCACGGCGGCGGCTTCGTTCTACGCCCTGAGCAACATCCAGGGCCTCATGATCCACAACCGCCGTCTCAAGATTGGTTGGGGTAAGCACTCGGGTGCCCTGCCCCCTGCCATTGCCCTGGCTGTCAGCGGCGGTGCTTCGCGCAACGTCTACATTGGCAACCTGGACGAGACGTGGACCGAGGAGCGCCTTCGCCAGGACTTTACCGAGTTTGGTGAGATTGAGCTGGTCAACACGCTGCGCGAAAAGAGCTGCGCCTTTGTGAACTTTACCAACATTGCCAACGCCATCAAGGCCATTGAGGCCATCCGCAGCAAAGAGGAGTACAAGAAGTTCAAGGTCAACTTTGGCAAGGACCGCTGCGGCAATGCCCCGCGCCAGGTCCAGCCGACTCAGAACGGTGGCTCGCAGTCTCCGTCCCACGACAACACGCGCATCGCCTCGCCGGCGCCTCCGCCGAACGGCCAGAACGTTCAGAACGGCGCCTCGAGCCAGAACGGCAGCTCGCCGACCAACGCCACGTCGCCCAACAACACGCAGCCGGCTGTGACGCTCTTCAACTCGACGAGCAACGCGCTGACCATGTACCTGAGCCACGTGTCGCAGCAGGCGGCGCAGCAGCAGCACCAGCAGAACCACGTGCTCGCTGCGCAGCAGGCTGCCCTGTTTGGCACGGCCTCGTCGCCGGCCTCGGAGCTGACCCTTGAGGTGCCCCAGGGCCCCATCATCTCGGGCCACCAGCCGTCGGCGAGCATGTCCAACGGCTTCAGTGGCAACGGTTCCACGACCTCCAACGGCACGACCACCATTGGCGGCCTGCTGGCGCCCGCGCGTGGCCAGCACAGCCGCGCTGTCAGTCTGCCCGTTCTCGCACCCGGCTTTGAGAACGGCCCCAGCCAGAGCAACGGCCCCAGCGGCACGGGTCCTGACGGCGAGCGCCGCGGTCACCAGTACCAGGCCAGCTTCGGCGGCATGGGCGCCGGCTTCGGCCTTGCCATCCAGGGCGGCCTGAACGGCTGGGTCGAAGAGGAGGTTGCCAACTAACCAACAAGAAATCTAAACTCAAATCTACTGGGCCGGAGCTTTTCTTTTTTAAACAGTTGTAATTTTGTACTTTTTTGGTTACGTCTTCAGTTTTGGATATTACTACTACTTTCTTCCGCCATTCCTTCTGTCCATAATTTTATTTTGTCATTTGCTGCTTCTTGTAACAATTGTTTGGCTTTCATCCTTTACCTTGCTCTGGTTTGGCTTTCTGCATTTTGATTTCCAATCGAGTTTTGTTGCACAATGTTTGTCAAGTTGAGGTTTGCACATAATCAAGATTCCAGCTCGTTGTGTTGGTTTTAAGATGAGCCGAGCTTCTGATGTGGCTATATGGTAGGTACTAGTTCGCCTGCAATCACACAAAGTCGCCCGTATAGCTCAGTGGTAGAGCGCAGCACTCGTACTAGTACCTAAATGCTGAGGTCCTTGGTTCGATCCCAGGTGCGGGCAAATATAATTACGTTCACTTTTGCTTGATTTGTCACTGGCTGGTTCAGCATTTGTGCTCTTGCATGGCCGCAACTTTTTGGACTGCGCCGCTGTGCCAAGTGAAAATGAGTGCTTTTGCCTGCCAGAAAAGGATTCTTTGTGCTTTTGCCTGCTTAGAAATCGTGCTCTGTGCTATAAGACACAGGTCACCAAGGTGCACGATTTTCGATCCTCGGGAAAAGGTGATCAGACGGTCTTGCTTAGCTTAACATGGAACTAGAGACCATGTATTGCCGCTGCCGAAGCCCAACAAAAACGGACCACGTGGATTGACGGCTGCGATGGCGAACATGAGGCTCGAGTCACACCGTCCGAACCACGTGGAGGCGCTCGTTCACGGCCGTTTCAACGGCCAAAAAGACGCCCGATACCTCGCGTCAGAAAAATCAATGTGATGCCTTGCACTAAATATTTATAAGTGCAACGCTCTACCGTTGCCATGGATCGAACCCTCTGCCAAATTCCAGTGTTCTGTTGTGACGGGATGCAAGGGGTGCGGGCGTATCGAGAGGCGCTAGGCTGAACCGCTGCCGACCCGCCGAGCTGCCCGTATTTAGCACCCTCTGCAGCCTAGCGATGCAGCTGACAGCCCCTGAGCACCTTGGGCAGGCAGGCGCCTGGACGGCTCCTGAACGCAGCGCCAGCGCAGCCAGAGTGAGGCGAGTGGATCCACGTGACTGCAGGAACCACTGTAGCATCTCTGGGGACAACAAATCAGGAGCCTGCCTCCTGCTCCTGGACTGGCCCATGGACGTATCTCCTTCTTTTCTCTCCCACCTCCACGAGTACCACCGCCCCGTCATCACCACTTCCTCTCTGCCCCGATCACCACGCATCCACCACACGGCCATCACCACGCTCTGCACCCGCTTCCCACACGCCCCGACTCAATCCCACCTTTTCCCACAGCAGCACTCTCCGTGCTCACCGCCGCGCCACCATGAACCCCGAGTAGTACGTCCCGATCCCTTTGTTTCAAGACCCTCCGTGGCCGCTTTTGGCACGATCGCGGAGACCGAGGGTGATGCCGCGACTCATCTTCCCTCCCGCCGGCCCCGATGCCACGGCGTCGCTGCGACCGGACCTTTTTGCTAACCAGCACCAGAGTCTCTCTTCCCCTCCTTGTTGCACTATCCCGCCTCCGTTGCCCGCCGGCGCATGCCAAACGACCCGCTATCAACATCATCGTCCGTGTCGGATCGCCACCGCACCATCGGCGGCAGGACGCGACCGACCGTCCTCATCGCCTCGAAGATGCTTTATCGCGTCATGGATGCACTGTCATCTAGTTGACGAGGCTGCCCCGCCACCCACTCGACGGCCACACCCGTTTTCGATCTGCCGTCCCTCGATCCTAACACCATCTCAGATACGACTACCTCTTCAAGCTGCTCCTCATCGGTGACTCCGGTGTCGGCAAGTCTTGTCTGCTGCTGCGTTTCGCAGACGACACGTACACCGAGTCCTACATCTCGACCATTGGTGTCGATTTCGTACGTTGCCCTCGCCCCGAGCCACCGCTGCCTGGGCGTCTGCCTTGTGCATGACTGCCCCGGGCATACAATCTTGAAATCTTCAAGGCAAGCATGCTAACAGCGCAACAGAAAATCCGCACGATTGAGCTCGATGGCAAGACCGTGAAGCTCCAGATTGTGAGTATCGAGAGCGACGACGACGGCACAGAAAGTGAAGTACTAACACCCGCAGTGGGACACCGCCGGCCAGGAGCGTTTCCGTACAATCACGTCGTCGTACTACCGCGGCGCCCACGGCATCTGCGTCGTCTACGATGTGACCGACATGGACTCATTCAACAACGTCAAGCAGTGGCTGCAGGAGATTGACCGCTATGCCACCGAGGGCGTCAACAAGCTGCTCGTCGGCAACAAGAGCGATATGTCGGAGAAGAAGGTCGTCGACTACCAGGTTGCCAAGGTCAGTCTTTTATCTTTGATAGAGACCACGTACTAACCCAAACAGGAGTTTGCCGACAGCTTGGGCATCCCCTTCCTCGAGACGTCGGCCAAGAACGCGAGCAACGTCGAGCAGGCTTTCCTGACCATGGCTCGCCAGATCAAGGAGCGCATGGGCACTGCGACCACCAACAACGTCAAGCCCACTGTCCAGGTCGGCACCGGCCACGGCGTGTCTAACAACCAGGGTGGCGGCTGCTGCTAAGCACCTCGTCTTTTGCAGCACCCGCCCCGGCCGTCGACTTTGATACCTCGCCTCCTTGCGGCCTCGACGGCTCTTGACCCTCACTCCGATCCGATGCCGTCTTCCGATAGCCAAGTCCACATCCCGGGGGCAGAGGGGCAGAAGCCGGCCTGTGAGGCCCAACGGGGGTGTGTGTTTTTCTGATGCTGGGGTTCTGGTTTCTGCTTTGCTTTTTGTTGCGATTTGGTCGCTGTGCCCTCGCACAGGGGCTGCACATGTGGCAGGCGGCCAAGGACACGACACGCTTAATGGGCTATGTGATTTGGGTTTTGATGTTTCCGATTTTAGTTTTGTGGGTTTGCTCCCTTTTAGTTTTGAACGTTTAGTTATTGTCACCGGGCTTTTCACAATTCACGACATGTTTAGCAGATGTGTCAAATCTCATAACAGTTTATAATGTCTACCCAACACTACCCAAACGTGGCTATCCAATTGTCGTAAGGAAATCGTGACCCAGCTAATCATACGTCTAAAACAAAAATATTGCAGAAAACAAAAGGCAAGTAAGAAAAATAGAAGGAAATCCGGTGGCAAGCAAGTATAGATCAAGCCAGGCCCAGCCACTTGAGCGCCTTTTTGCCATCGTTCTTGGGGCCGACCGTGCTGCGACTCATTTGGCTGTGCATGCTTACCATGCTCTCGCTCTCGCGCAGCGTGCTGTGGCTGGGGTGCACGTGGTTGTGGTAGTCGACAGCGGGCCGCCGCGGCCCAGACGACGGCGGGCCAATGTAGCTTGTTGTGCGCTCCGGCAGCGAGTCGATACCGACGAGGCGGCTTGACTTGCTGCGCGACGGCTGCGAGCGCAGCATGCGTGCGCCCACGGACTCCTTGGCAATCAGCAGCGCCGAGCGGTCGCGCATAAACAGCGGCATCAGACGGCGCATCTCGAGGTCGTTTTCAAAGTCGTCGTCGTCGTCGTCAAAGTCGTAGTCACTGTCGTTGTATACGGGCGCGGCCGGCGGTGGCGTCGGCGCCTTCTGGGGCGGCTCGACGGCTTCGGGCACGGGCGCCACGGATGGCACGGGCGCGGTTTCTTCGGGCACGGCCGGCGTCGCTGCAGCCTCGTCCTTGCGGCGGCTGACTTGGATTGTCTTGGCCACCAGGCGGTTGCCCGGCACGACGACGGGCGCGGGCGCTAGGCCGGTCGACGCAGCCGGCTTGTGCGTGCTCTCGGGGCCCGTGCGCCACAATGCGGGCTGCGACGCGACCGACGACATATGCGACGACGCCTGCGAGACCTTGGACGCGAGCGAGGCGCGCGAGTGCATCGACGCCTGCGTCGCCGACGATGGCGCCGGCGACGTGGGCGATACGGCCTTTTCCGGCGAGTTCTGTGCGGACGGAACGGGCACGCGCCGGATTGTGCTGACCGACGATGACTTGGCGTGCTCGTTTCCGGGAACCGCCTTTTTCGGGCTTTCAGGCTTGTCAGGCTTGTCCGGAGTCGACGCCCGCGATGCGTCGGCTGGCGCCGAGACGACCAGCGGTGACGAGCGGGCGTTGGTGCTGCGGCCAAAGGCGGGACTCAGGATCCCGGCGGCCGTCGTCGCGGTCGACAGGGCCGAGTACCGACCACCAACGATGTCGCTCCGTGCGTCGCCTGACGGCGGAAGTGGCAGCTTGCAAGCTGCGGCGACAAATGCATCGACGTCGGCGTCGGTCGCCGCTGACGTCAGCAGGTAGTTGGAGCGCATAAACGGCGGGCGCTCGGGGTCGAGCGTGTATGTGGACGTGGCTGGCGACGCAGAGCGCGACGTGGGCGGCGAGACGGCCGACTTGCCCGACTTGCCCGACTTGCCCGAACTGTGTGAGCTGTCCGAGCTGTTCGAACTGTCCGAGCCACGGCGCGACGATGAGCGGTGCAGTGTCTGGAAGCCCGGCAGCGAGCCCTTCCCGGTGGCCTCGTCGCCTTCGAGAACAACGCTAGCGACCTCGACGAGGTCGCGGCCGACGAGGTGCCGCAGCGAGAGGACGACGGCGAGTAGCTCGAGCGGATAATCGACGAGAACAGTACGCTCCGACGACGGCGCATCGGGCGTTGCCTTGGCCTCGGGGCGTGCCGCCGAGGATGGCATGACCAGCTCGGGCGCGACCGGCGTCGATGAAAAGAGCGTCGTGGGGTGTGTGCGCAAGAACAGGTCGAGCTGCTTCAGGACCAGCGTCGCCAGGGCTTTGGATTCGACCGACAGGACACCGCTGCGCGACTTGCTCTTGGACGCCGACTGGTGCGCTTGCTGCATGGCCAGCGCCTGCATGGCGTTGGCCACGAGGTAGCGGATGTCGAGGTGGCCACAGCGTGCCTGGCCGTCGGGCGACACCATGGCGGCGCTCAGCTTGCTGGTGATTTTGCTCATGAGTTCCGACTGGACGCCGTGCTGGCCGCCGACGGCCAGGATGAGGTCGACGCCGTCGAGCAGCGGCGTCCAGATCTCGGCCGTCGTCTCCATACCGGGCAAGCCCGACAGGCTGGACAGCAGCACGTGGCTCGTACTGGCCACCAGATCCGGAGCCGTGCCCGTTGTCGACGTGGAAATGGGCCGGTCGCGCTTGGCAAAGTGCCCTGCAAGGACGGAGCGCAGCTCGTTGTGCAGAGCCAGGACCGTCTCGTACTTGGCGGTAGCAATGGTGTGAAAGTGTGGCCGCTTGCGCGTGTTGATCTCGGTGTCGTTGCCGCCGTAGACGCTGCCATTGACAATCTCGTCGTGGTTTTGCGGCGGCGGCGTGTGCGCCGGCGTCGGCGGCTTGGCCGTCTTGGCGGACGACGACGACAAGGACGGTGCCTGTGACGGCAGACGCTTGATGGGGTTGTACTCGTGGGGTGCAAATGGGTCGTAGTCGTCCATGCTGGACGGCGTTGCCGACGCCGTTTTCAGGACGGTGCCCGATTCCGACGACGAGCGTGTATGCGCGACAGACTTTGGCGTCTCGGGGAGGACTGGCACGACCGTGCCAAGGTCGAGCCCGGCCTCGGACTGTACGCCATGGAGCGCGTTGAGGGAGACGGCACGGACGCCAAACAGCTCCTTGCAGCGACGGATTGCGGCGTCCAAGGCTGGCGTGGCGTAGCTGCCCTCGTTGCCCTCGTTGCCTTCGTCGAAACAGACGACGAGGTCCTCGGTGGTGGGCAGGATGGCCTCAAACGCGTCGTTGTCGGAGCGCGAGACGGGCGAGTACAGCGTGCCGCCAATGGACTGGACGTCCGTGCCGCGGTCGACGTACATGGGCCGTTTGGGGAACGACTGGCGGGACGTTTTGAGGCGGAGATGGGGTTTGGAGAGGGGCGGCAGCTGCGACGACGAGCGCGGCGAGTGCGATGCCGACGAGCCCATGGACATCCTGCTGACGGGCAGGATTCTCTCGGGCATCTCGGGCACGTCGGGCACGTCGGCCGATGGCGAGGCGTCGGTCGACGACGCGGCGGCCTCGAGGCCCATGTACGACGTGCCAAAGGATGCGTCGCTCATGGCCGACAGGCGCTGGTGCGAGATGGACGACGTGTCGCGGCTGCTGTTGAGCAGAAAGCTCGTGCCAAACGCCGATGTGCCGCGGCCCTCGCCGCGCTCGAGCGACCGCGCGCGCTGTGGGGGCATGGGGAAGCTGAGACCGTCGACATCCTGCGACGGCCGGCGGGGGACCGCGTCGGCCTCGGCGTCGGTCGCGTCAAAGGCGAGGTTCCGCGGCCGGTACCGCGAGCGGCCGCGCGCGCCGGCATTCGAGCCGTTGGCACTGATGCCGGCGGTTGACGAGCGCTGCGACTGCGCGGCGATGGCGTCGAGACGCATGGACGCCGGGAAGATGGTCGACACGGACGAGCGCGCGGGCGAGCGCGGGTAGGACATGCGCACGGAGCCGTGGGCCAGGTCCGAGTGCGTGGGCGACGACGAGTTGGCCAGTGACGGCGAGCGCAGCGACGCGGTCAGCGACGGCGACACAAAGTTGAAGTTGCCGCTTGTGCGCGGCGCCGACGAGACGAGCGAGCCGGCGACGGACGCGGCCTTGGACGCGAGACTCATCCGGTGGCTCTCGGCCAGCAGCTCGAGCACGTCGCCGCTGATGGGCAGGCTCAGGCTGCGTGGGCGGCGCCGCCGCATGCTGTCGCGCACCGTCATGCCCATGCCGGCGCCGTCGTTGGTCAGGTCGAGGATGTGCGTGCTGGGCTGCAGCGCCTCGGTCTGGCGATCGAGCGCATCGGCGGCGCGCATGGCCTTGGTTATGGGGTCGGTGTCGTCGCCGGGTGGTTTCTGGTCGCTGGCCGACGACTTGGCCATGACGCGCTCTTCCGACACGGGCGACGGTTTCCGGACCTGGATCCGCGGCGCGTCGTCCATGCCCGCCAAGCCGCCGGCTATGAGCTGCTCAAAGATGCGCGTCGCCGTCTCGAGGCTGCCGCCGGCCGCGACGTCGTGTTTCCGGATGGCCTCGATGCACAGGGCGTGGTTGGTCGCCGTGCCGCCGTTGAGAAAGACTATGCGCTCCTGCTGTTGCGCGGCCGAGGCCGAGAGGTTCATGCTGAGGCGTGACCGCGAGAGGCGCTTGGCCTTGGGCGAGAGGCGCAGCTTGGGCTGCGAGGATGCCGAGTGGACGGAGTCGCGTGTGCTGTCGCGCAGAAAGTCGAGGGCGGCGGCCTGTCGTGCCGTGGCGGCGGCGTGGACGCGACGGATGTAGCGGCGTGCGTCATAGGGGCGGGCCGAGACGGAGGACCGGACGGCGGACACGGACGCCCAGTGCAGATGGCCCTGGCCATCGTCGCCATCGCTGTCGCTGTCGCTGTCGTGCTCCATGTAGGTCTGGATGGGCGGCAGGACGAGGATCTGTGACGATGTGGGCAGCAGGCGCAGCTGTGTCTCGAGGGCTTCGTCGCCGAGGCCCTCGAGGGCCACGATGCTTCCTGCAGGCATTGTGTGCAATGGTCTCGCAGTGTGCCGGTGCCGGTGCCGGTGCCGGTGCTGCTGCTGCCGGGCTGATCACGAAAAGGCCAGTCGACGAGACGTGGACACTGGAGCGCGCCAGAGCGAAGCGGTGTAGGAGGCTGCTGGTGCGCGTGAAACTGGAAGTAGAAGTGAAGTGTCCCTGTCGCACGCGTCAAAGTAGGCGTCAAAGTAGATAAAAGAACCAGTTGGTGAGCAGGAGGCCGGAGACAAGCTATAACAAGGCCGATATAAGCTTGTTGCCAGGATGCGTGCAAATGAAGCTTGTATGCCAGGATGCATGCAAAGTGCTCCGCGCAACTTTGAATTGTCGTCAAGGGCAGAGGCGCAGATGTCGGGCCAATGCCAGGCCGGCCAAGTCGAGGCGAGAAGGGAGACCAGGTCCTGACCAAGTCCTGAGAATTGGACAGGTCTGTTTTTGCGTGCGGCGGTTTGCGACTGAAAGTTCTGAGACGAGACCACGCACGATTGCGGACCAAGAGGCTGGAGCAGTGCTGCCCTGTGCTCTCAATGCGCCTTGAGGTTGCAGCGAGGACGAACGCGGCGGCGGTCAGGTCAGTCTGGGTCAGTGTGAGCGAGGAGTTCGTGGGGTCTGTGGAAATCGAACGTTTCGAGCCGGCGGCGACCAGTGGCTGAAGCGTCGTCGAGAGCTGAGGCGCACTATTTTGTGATGTAATGTATACTGTATTAGTCGTGAGGGACGGATCCTGCAGGCGAAGAGGAAGAGGCCGAGCTTGAAGGCTGACACTCGGATGGGCGGATGGGTTCAAGAGTGCAAAGACGGGCGTGCACGAGTGAATGAGTGAACGAGTGTAAAGACATTCGATCGGACAAGTGAGACGAGGTTTCCAAATGGCGAGTGAGGACTGAGAGGACTGACGAGTTCAAGAAGAAAAGAACGGGACCGGCGTGTCACAAACTCACAAGCTGGAGAGGGCGTATCCAACGGGCGTGTAAATAAAACGGTGGACGACGGGACGCTGGGACGGTGGGACGCTGGGGCAAACGCCAGCAAGAGGACAATCGCAAACGGTAAAATGAAATAAGAAATGAAGCAGCACATCCAAATAATTTGGATGGGAGCCAAACGCGGGAGGATGGGAGCAGGGAAGCTTGACCGGGGTCGGCCAGGCGTCATCGACGGTGCAAGAAAAGCAAGCACAAAGCGAAAAGCGAAAAGCGAAAAACGAAAAACGAAAAAGGCAGACGCAATGTGAGATGTGACACTGGCAGACGGGATAAGGGGCTGGCGGACAGTTCCCACGCGAGCTGGGACGATGCACAACGCAAGAGCAAGTGCTCGAATAGGGGTATACTCCGTACACAGGATAGGCAAGCAGTTCACGATGACGGAAGGCACGGTGAGCACGGAGTGCGCAGACAGGCAAGAGCGACGCAGGCGAGACACGCTCAAGAAAGCGCGACCGACCAGGCAATCACAAGAGGAAGCTTCAACCAGCTATTGAATTATCAGCCTCGAAGATTTCAACACTTGGTGCCAAGTAGAGAAAGGGGTATAGTTTCTCTATATTTACAGTGGCTGCGTTGCCAGAATGTAAATGTAAATATCAATATATAAAATCAGGGGCACGGACAAGCAGCGAATCGCCGACTGGCGCGTCCATTTCTTTGCAAATCATGGGCCTGTGTAACGGCTGTTTATTGCAGTTATGTTGGCCGTAAAATAGTCGAATAGCAGGACACTGTAGGAGTTTTTGTGAGATGATAAAAGTGGCCCATAAATATACATGGCATCGTATTGTTCATCCAGCAGGGGTTTCGTCTAAATATATTTAAATATAAATATAATTTACAACTATGACGAAGAGCGGACGGCGGAAGACCGGCCACATTCAGCACTGCTATTGATTTCTTCTTCTTTTTCATCTCAAAGAGCTGAAATACTACAGAGTTGCCACGGGACGTTTACAACCAAGACAGACACCGAAGCAGCCATCCAGCCCGGACCGGCCGTGGGAGACAGCCGCACACTTTGAAGACGCGCTTATCGCGAGACCTATGCACGTGCGCGTGTCTCGGTGACAGACATGTCTTGCGCGTTGGCCGTCTGTCTGTCGTTTCAAGTCTTTTGCCTTTTCTTTTGTCTTTTCCTTGTCTCTCGAGTTCATGACGGCGGCCCCTCCAGGATTCGCCCGCCTTCCCTTGAGCACAAGCCATGCGGTAGACCGAGACCCCTTCCTTTATCCTTTAGCGTTTGGCTCAGGTCGATTTGGAGCTCGGTCTGTGAATGCGGCTGCACGTTGTCAATGGACATGTAGTATCGTCGCAGAAGTCGAGGCTGGCGGCGGGCCGGACAACAGGGACCCGACATCCATCCAGAAAGAGATCTCGTGATCGGATGCTCCCTGCAATGCACGGCATATCGTGAAACACGCAGGAGAATAAGTAAATGTATGCACGTGTACGGAGTACACCGGCGCTGCTTCTGGGCTTCTTCCGATGAATACGGCCGCTGCCGAGACCTGAGACCTTTGGGGTCCAGATCGGCGTCGTGTTGGACTGCGTCGCGTGTTGGCGCTTGATTCTCCGCATGGCTCGGCCTTCAGCCCTGTGTCGGGCCGCCCGAATCTCTTGAAACTGAGTCTTTGTACGTCTCCCGCAGGGCGGCAGTCATGCACGTATTCCAAATCAAAGCTCGTCATATATTTAGTCAAAATCTGGCCTGTTTGCTGCCGCTAGCAGGGGCCCGGCGCCATGGTTGCAGTGATGCGCGTCTTGCTTCTTTTTGCGGCTGCGATCGACACCGGGGTCTGGCTCGCCGCCTACGGAGTACTGTATCCGTAAGAGCGCTGTAAGGCCTGTGGCTTGTGCTGATAGTGCGCTGTAGGACTGGCCCCTGATCACCGCCATGAAGCAGATTTGTATATATATTTTTATTATATTTATGCGCCAAGAATTATGTTGTCCTTGTGCGCACAATGGTGCATAAAATATATGTTTATGGAGTAACTATGTAGAAACTGCATGAATCGCCATAAATTTCGTTGTCCTAGCCAGGTGCAATGCCTACAGCGCAATCACAGTCTGACGCTGAAGAATGCTTACGGAGTACTGGGTTTCTGTACAACAGCCACGCCTGCCCACCTCGTATTGCCAAAGTTGTGACACCATCCATTGACTGCGTTCACCCCTATATTTTCTTTTTATTTACTTTTTGGCGAGCAAGCGATGCATGCACACACGACAGCACGACACGGAAAGAAGGGACGGTAACCGAGAGAGCCGCCTGGGCGATGGCCTCGCTAATGCCTGCCCGTGGTGTCGTATTCTGGAATAACGTTCTGGCGCCAGGGGCCTATCGTCCTGGCCTGTCGTCCGCATGACTTGCATCGTGGACACGAGAACGCAATCTAAATAGTGCAGGCGACTGCAGACCGCCATATGGTGCGATGGTGTAAATATAGTCGGCGACGTGGAATGTGCATTCTGTTTGGCCTTGCTAGCTTCCTCCAATGGCCACTGGTAGACATTCTTCTAGACTGGCAGAAGCAGAAGGCGCGGTATGGCCACCGAGGCGGTCGCACAGCATTTGCGTGGCCTGGCTGATAACCCGACCTGTGGCACCAGGAGTTGCATGCTTCAACACGAGCACGAGCACGAGCACGGACACAGAGCGCTCTGGCCACTCGAGCGTCGAGCAGTCGAGTCGAGCAGTCGAGCAGTCGTGAAAGGTGAAAGGTGAATCGTAGAAAACACCTGGGCCACGTTGTCTCGTCGTGGCACTGCATTTCTCCGTGCTCGTTTCTCGTTTCTGAAAGAGCCAGCCCACGCCATAGGCCGAGTTGCAAACGCCGTCGATCCGGGGCCGGATGCAGTGGCACGAGGCGTTTAGAGTACGTTGCACCAAGCAGGAATCGGCGTCGCACTGTTCAGCCACGCGTTCTGCAGCAGACGCAGCTCGTGATGTGTGTTTTATTTCAATGTTGGATTCAGTCGCTGTGGTCCTGGCCTGAAACAGCTGAAACATGACCATGGCTACGCGCCCTTGTACTCGTACCGCAGCCGGTTGAGCTCGCGCTCGGGGTCGACGCCGGCCATGGTCACCTTGGATACGAGCACGAGTCCGTACACAATGGCGGGCAGGCAGCCGAGGATGGCGTAGTTGGTCGACGACGGTGCGCCGCGCGCCGGGAGCAGCAGCGAGAGCACCAGCATGACGCACAGTCCAATGTTGAGCACGGGCAGGTGCTGCTCGAGCGGCGAGGCGCCCGGGCGCGACGACGAAAAGGAGCGGAACGACTGCAGCGACAGCAACGAGAGCAGCGACGGTGCGGCCGGGCCCTTGCCCTTGACGTCGGCGCCGCTCCAGGCGTCGAGCGCGCGGATGCCGGTCCGGGTCGCGGGCAGGCGGTGCACCTGGTACGCCGTGGCGCCGAGCGATGTCAGGCCGAGCAGCGACACGAGCACGGCCGACGACGAGGGGCGCGCAAAGCACGCAATCAGGAACGGCAGCATGGCGAGCCCGGGCACCACGAGAAGACCCTGGCGGAACTGCTCGTTGCGGCGCTGGTTCTGCTCGGCGAGCGTCTGGATCAGCGCCTCTTGCTCTGCATTGTCAGTACAAAATACGGAGTATATTTAGAGTACAAGACCACGCACCCTCTTCGTCCATGACGTCCGGGTCGTCCGAGGGATCGCCGTCCGTGACGTAGCGGAAGGCGCGGCGGAAACGCGTCGTGTCCATCGGCTGGCGATTGGTTCAGTGTCTGTGTGTCTTGTCGACAGTTGTGGTCATGGCAGTCGGCTGTCACGGTCAGTCGCTGACACCAATGACGTGTGCTCAGGCTACAGCACACCTAGGCCCCAAACGCACTAAACCTCCTGATAAGCCGATAAGGAATGTCTGTATATGTGGTGGGGCGAGAATCAGTCCATGGCAGCGTGCTCTTTTTGACCTCATCTCTCGATACCAGCCACTTGCCAGAAACGGCGTTCCGACGCTCCTTGACACACAGACACGCGCCGACCCGATGCTGTCCACACCAGCCGGCCGCCGGGCCGTTGTTGCCCGGCTGCTCCGGCCACGACAGCCCCTCGTTGCCCACACTCCTGGCCTCGACCTCGACCTCGGACTGCGTCCCGGCCTCGACCTCGGTCTCGGCCTACGCCCGGCGGCACGCACGTTTGCGTCGACGCCGCGTGCGCGCATCTCGGCGCCGCGCGAGGGCGATGGCCCGCTGATGGAGCGCCGCGCGGACCGTGAGCTGCCGGACGTTGTCAAGAACCGCTTCCGCTGGATGCACACGATGCCCATTTTCCTGGTGCTCGTCGCCGCGAGCAGCGTCGCCATCTTCAACTACCAAAAATCATCGAGCCCCGTCGTTGCATCGACGCTGTATGCGCTGCGCACGTCGCCCAAGGCGCGCACGCTGCTGGGCGACGAGATCTACTTTGCACAGCGCATCCCGTGGATCGCCGGCGAGATGAACCAGCTGCAGGGCCGCATCGACGTGCACTTTGCCGTCAAGGGGTCGCGCGGGGCCGCGCGTATGCGCTTCACGAGCCGCCGCCCGACGGCGCGCGGCGTCTTTGAGACGCTCGAATGGAGCCTCGAGACCCCGGACGGGCGCAAGATTGACCTGCTCGAAGACGTCACGCACGACCCGTTCCGCGGTATCCAGATCATCCCCGACGAGCTGCTCGACGACCTCCAAGAAGACTTTGGCCTGACGCCGGCCGCGGCCCGCTCCGACCAGGGCGCCGTGCTGGGCGCAGGTGCATTGGAGGCCGAAAAGGAGACGCGTGGGTTCCGGCAACCGACCCGGAAGTGACAAAGACGCGAGAACGAGAAACGAGAAAGGAAAACGAGCGAGCGTGGACGACCACGTAATTCTATCAACACCGCGTCGTTTGCCGGCGAATCTGTTTGAATGGACAATGTTGTATTCTCAGTGTATTTACAGTGGCTGTTACAGGTAGTTCGCCTACAAGCCTAGCCTAAGCCGCCCAAGCCTAGCCTAAGCCGCCATTTCACTAAAGTCTCGCCACTACAACTCACTGTCCGTATCACATTAAAATGCCATGAACGATATGATACTGATACACTGGTTCGTACATTTCATCACGCACGGGCTTCGGGCTGGGCCTGCTCGGGAATCAACTCGGGTACCGGCTCGGGCAGGTCCTCGAGCGTCAGCGAGTGCATACCGTTCTCGAGCAGCTGCGCAATCTTGCGGTTCTTGCGTGCCTCCTTGAGCACCAGGTGCTGCGCGCGGGCCTCGGCGAGCTGCTTGGCCGCGAGCGGCGACCGCTCCTCGACGCGCCGGCGGGCGGCGGCCACGACGTCCTCGCTCGGCGGCGGTTTCTTGACCGCGTCCGAGATCATGCACACCTGGCCCTTGGGGCCGCCCACGCAGCCCTTGACAATGACAATGCCCAGCTCATTGTCCACCTGCAGCACCGGCAAATTCTGCACCGTCACGCGCTCGTTGCCCATGCGCCCGGGCATCTTCTTGCCGGGCAGCACACGCGAACCGCTGCCCTGCGACGGGCCCGTCGTACCCATTGTCCGGTGGTTCTTGGAGTTACCGTGCGACTTGTTCTGGCCCGAGAAGCCGTGGCGTTTCATGCCACCGGCAAACCCGAAACCGCGCGAGTTGGCCCGCACGTCGACGCACTGCCCGACCGAGAACCAGTCGGGCTGCAGCGCCGTGCCCGGCGTCAAAAGGCCCGCCTCTGTGCGCACCTTGAACTCGGCCAGGTGCTGCTTGGGCGCAATGCCCTTGGCCTCGTAGTACCCCAGCAGCGGCGGGTCGACCGTCGCCGCACGCTTGTCGCCACAGCCCACCTGCACGGCCCAGTACCCATTCTTCTCGCGCGTCTTGTTGGCCACCACCTGCACGCTCTCCAGCTCCAGGATCGTGCACGGGTACCGCGTGCCCGTCTTGCTGTAGAAACCCGTCATGCCGCGCTTGATCGCCAAAACGCCCGTCCGCACCGGCGTCGAGTGCTCGCGCCGCTTGAGCGCCGCCGCCGGGCCCGTCGTCGGCGCCGGCAGGCCCGACGACACCTGGTTGAAACGCGTCGGTTTTGACCCGCGCTTCGGCAGCGTGCTCCAGCCGTACGTCACGCCGCGCCGGCCCGTCCTTGTCGATGCTAGTAATGACGCCGCCGAAACGTCTGTGGCCACCGTCCATCTCGTCGTCGTCGTCGTCGTCGTCGTCGTCGTCGCCCGCGCGAGGCCCGCCCAGCATCGGGGCAGAAGCCGGGGCGCCATCGTGTGTGTGTGTGGTGTGTGGTGTGTGGCGAGTGGTGAGTGGAAGTTTGGGGTCCGTTCCGCTCAATCCGTGTCGCGCCGGTCAGATGTGAGGCGGGCCAGTCGTGTCGTCGCAACTGGTGAAGCTATCCGCGGAGCGGGACGTGAAAAATTCCCACGGGCGTTCCACATCCGGACTAGCGCCAAACATTACATAAGCAAAACGCAACGCCAAAACCGAGAGGCCGGCCGTGTATCACGACGATAGTCCGGGAATCTTTACTTTCTAAAATCGGCAGCGTCCCCGTGTCGATTCTGAGACCACGATCCGACTAGCCGACTACGGCCAAGATGGTGTACTACTTTACGTCGTCGGTGGTGACGCCGTCGGCGTACATCTACGTCGGCAAAGACAAGTTTGAGAGTAGGTGCCGACTTGGGCAGACGAGCAGACGAGGAGCCGCTAACAAGGCAGACGAGGACCTGATCAAGCATGGCTGGGAGGAAGATGTGTGGTAGGTGTGCCGGTCCGAC
Organism: Ophiostoma populinum; assembly: GCA_029298855.1. Classification (NCBI taxonomy): domain Eukaryota; kingdom Fungi; phylum Ascomycota; class Sordariomycetes; order Ophiostomatales; family Ophiostomataceae; genus Ophiostoma; species Ophiostoma populinum. The sequence continues at coordinate 1,547,604 of JANSLU010000008.1, read as the reverse complement.
CGGTCCGACCGTGAATGGAGCGCGTGCTAACACAACAGGGTACGTGCTCTCAGACCTCGTTCACCTCTAGAACAAGACCGGCGGACAAGACTGACCTCTAGTTCCACGTCGACAAGCTGTCGAGCGCGCACATTTACCTTCGCCTACCCGAGGGCGGGTCCTGGGACAACATCCCGGCCGACCTCGTCACGGACCTGGCTCAGTTGACCAAGGCCAACTCGATCGAGGGCAACAAAAAGGACAACATCACCATCATCTACACGCCATGGTCGAACCTCAAAAAGGACGGCAGCATGGCGGCCGGCCAGGTCAGCTTCAAGGACAACAAAAAGGTCAAGCGCGTGCTCGTGGCGCAGCGCGAAAACGCCATTGTCAACCGCCTGAACAAGACCAAGGTCGAGAAGCACCCCGACCTGCGCCAGGAGAAGGAGGACCGGCTCAAGGAGCTGCGCAAGCGCGACCACGCGGCGCAGCTGGCACGGAAAAAGGAGGAGGCACGCATCGCCAAGGAGCGCGCCGACCTCAAGTACCAGAAAGACCACGCGTACGACGACATTTTCACCGAGGACAACATGGAAGCGTCGAGCAACCAGAACCGCGACGAGGACTGGGAAGACGATTTCATGTAGTGCTATCGATGAGAATGACACATAAACTGTTTCTTACTTCTTCCCGGGACCGCCAATGTTGCTGCCCATGGGGTTGGCGGCCGTGCCCTTGAGCGCGTGGTCGGCCGGGTTGGCGGCCGACTCGTAGACAATGTTGACGGGCGCGCGGCCCAGCTGCATCCACTCGCCCTTGAAGCCGACGTACGAGACACGCGTCACGTCCTCGTCGCCGTCGCCAAAGTTGTCGGGAAAAAAGAGCGTCAGCTGGCGCGCCTGGCCAAACTTGGCGCGCTTGACGGCCAGCTCCTGCACGTCCGACGTCTGCGCGAGCTCAAACGTCTGCGTCGCGTGCCCCGCGTCGGCCTCCTCCTCGGCGTCGGCAAAGTCGAGCCCGTCGCGGTTCTGGAAGACGTGCAGTGTGCGTGGCGCCGACGCGCTCGCCGACGTGCGCAGCAGGATCGCGTGCAGCTTGACCTGGCCCGTAAACGGCACGTGCATCAGCAGCTGCTCGTCGGCGTCGCTGGCCAGTTCGGGCTCCGGCGCCAGGCGCTCGTCCCACGCCTTTTGCACGACCGCGCGGCCCGAGTCGGGCGCGGCCTCGTTGAACGTGACAATCTTGTCAAAGTCGACGTACCGGTACAGCGAGAACTGCAGCGCCGGCGTGATGTCGTCCGAGTGGTCGTGCTCGTGGCCGTGGCCGTGGCCGTGGCCGTCGTGGCCGTGGCCGTCGTGCTCGTCGTGGCAGTGCGACATGGTGTGGCAGATGTGGTGGGTGAGGTGGTGTTGTGTCGAACTCAACGTCATCACGTGAAGGACGTAAAGTATGGTAATCCACTAAAATATGCTTTCAGGGCATTTAGGCAGCTACAGCCACTGTACACCACCACGACGCCTGCTAAACTCTTCACTAAATATACACTGCCGACTTAAACGATAAATTCAATGCTATAACGCCGTAATCCGTATAATATGCAATCGTGTCCATCCATGGTCGTCTTTTGTTCCTTGTACTACGAGGCTGTGGCATCGTCCGCACCCGCCTCGCACTTTAAAAGCCTCATGACCCGCGGGTCACGCCGAGCCCGGCGGCCACCATGTCTTCGGTGATGAGGGCGGTGCTGCTCTGGCGGTGGCGCCGAACCTGCGGCGGCCGGCCCTCGTCCGGGTCAATGTCGGGACTCGGGCTGTCGACGCTGCTCGTGTCGCTCGGCGTCTCGGGCGGCAGCACAAAGCCCGGGCACCGCTCGACGAGCGGGCGGTAGTAGGCTGCCAGCACCTCGGGGTTGGGCACAATCTTCCAGTCGAGGCGGTACAGGAACTCGAGCTCGAGCATCTTGAGCTCGTTGACGCGCAGGCCGCCGATGCGCGCGTACGTCGAGTTGTTCCAAAACGAGTCGGACAGGCCCTTGGCGGCGACGGTGGCGGCCGTGATGAGGAAGCGGTGCACGGTGAGCGTGTTGATGGTGAACTCGGGGTACATGGCGCAGAGGCGGTCAATGTAGTAGACCATGGACAGCAGCAGGGGCGGGATGAGTGTCGCGTGCTTGGCGAGGCGGTGCAGGTAGTCGAGGACGGAGATGCCGGGCGCGGTGCGCGAGTGGAAGCGCGTCAGGTGCCCCGTCTTGAGCGCGAGCGCGTCGTTGGCCTCAATCAGCTCGCCGAGCATGTTGGCGACGAGCACGACCATGTCCTCGACCGTGCAGTTCTCGTACTGCTCGGGCAGCACCTTGGGCGGCGCGACGGCCTGGCGCAGGCGCTTCGGGACGCCACTGTCGGGCCCAGACAGAGACACACCGTCGGACTGTGCTTTGCCCGCACCGGCCGCGGCCGGAGGCTCGCCTGTGTCGGGGTTGCGGCGCTTTTGTGGCGACGACGCATGCGGCGGCTGGGCGCGATGCTCGGCTTGGAGGTGGGAGGGTACTGGTGTGGAGGGCGCGAGCGATTCGGTCGACGCTTGTTTTGTGCTGTGACCGTTGGCAGGGCCGCTCGTGTCGGCGGCCTGCTCGACGCCGGGGACCATGGCGGCGGTCCCAGGGATGGCGTACGCGTCGTGCGCGTCGTGAGCGTCGTGCGCGTTGGGACAGAAAACGGGCGGGTCGGTGTTTCGTGGTACAGAGGCAGACGCGTTGCTGAGCGTGTCGTGGCTGTCTGCGTCTAGGGCCGCATGCTGCGACGGTCGCCGTGCTGCAGAATGGCAATGGCCAGGCAGGGTGTGTGGTGCCTGGATGGGTGAGCGGTTCGGTCCTGGAGATGGACCTGGAGATGGACCTGGAGATGGACCTGGAGATGGAGCCGCGCCAGAGCAAGGCTGGGACTGGCAATCGAGAGGCTGCTGCGACGCGGACGACGGGCGCCGCACGGGAGCGGCGCCGAGGGCGGGCGAGGTGGCTAGGGCGGCGGCAAGGGACCGGGCAGACGTCGGTGTGCGGGGCGAGCGCGCGGGCGCATAGTGGAAGGCGTGGATGCTGGGAGACGCATTGGCTGATCGGGTCAACATGACGCGCAGGCGAGCATCGTCTCCAGGGATGGACGAAGAGCGAGCGCGACAGTGGGCGCAGGGCACGGATGGTTGGCGTCTGCTGGCGGCGTGTCGACGGAAAGAAGGGCAGGAAGCGTGCCACCGTGCAGCATATATTTACAGGTGGGCTGGCTGGGCTGGGCTGTTGGTCTTTTGCCCGATTGTCGGTTATTTCTATATTTCGCGCCAGCCTGGTGCCTTGGGGGATCGGTGAGATCGTCCAGCGCCTTTGCGCTGTATTTCAGGCCCGGTGAGCGTATCCGTCTCTGTACTCTGTAAAATACGTTGTACTCTGTAAATATAAGGAAGTCCGACCTAGTTTGGGGAAGCGATCAGCAAACTCTTCGTGTGCACCCGACGTCGCCAAGTTCGCCAAGCAGGTTCACAGCCGCTTCTTACACTCTCTGCTCTAAAGTCCGTCAAGGTACAGTCAGTTTTATATATATGTACATTGTGCGACCCGGCTGTGCGGCTACTGCACCAGTACGGACTCTCATGGGGACTCTTTACATAATATTTAGCGGGGGGTAAGCAACTGTAGCGTTCGAATGAGCAGTGCTGGTGGACGGTGGGGCAGCCCGTGCGCTGTAGCTGTTCTGCCGGATTTATTTACAGACTTTCGGCCACGTGGTGGTGATTGTGCCAGTCTGAAGCTCTATATTTACATTAAACCCGGACGAGTAACAACGTGCCGTGGCGTACAAATGAGTTGTGAGACTCGTCATTGCGTCCAGTCCATCTTTTTCGATATTCACTTCAGCTGGCCACTCCGAGACTGTCGTGCTCGATGGACGCAAGGTCATCGGGTGCGGCTGTCATTCTCGGTTCCCGCCGAGCCCTTGCACGGTGCCGGGTCAGAACGTATATTTAAATTATGTGGCGCGGCGGGTCGGAACACGTTCGGATCAGTAAATATATCTTTACGTGGGCGGCCGCTTAGCCTTGTGTTTGTTCACGCAAACTTGGAGAACGGCAGCCGCAATGAATGGATTAGGGTGTTTGTGAAGACACACATACTCTGAGTCTTTCAGCCGGAGGACGCTTAAAGGGAAATGGGCGTGCTCTTGAACTCAAGTGAATTTCGACAGAGTATAAAGTCTGAGCTATGTGCTTACGTAAGCAACGCCACAGATCGCAAGGCTGGTGGCGGTGCAAATGAGGTCGGCCGTTGCCCGTGGTCGCTGGGAAGGCGCGAGGCGTGGTCGTTGTCAAGCTGGCCAGTCAACACCGGCCTTGATCTTTTACCTCACTACAAGGCACGTCTCAGTGCCCACGACATCGCAACGACATCATCTTCACGCATCATTGTTTCACTGCACTCTTTTTGCACGGCTGATACCCATTTGCTCTCTTACGATCCGTTTGCCAGTCTGGCATCCACCATTGACTGGTCCACGCGCTCGACTGATTCACCCACAGCCAGCTCACGCATTCATTCAATTACGTACCTCGACCGCGCCAGCTCCCATCCATCGTTTCATCGTTTCGACGAACCATTTCCGTCTTCCGCCATCTACCATCTGCCATTGCCCGCGACGCGCGCAGATCATCGACATCGGCGCCCCGGCATCGGAACCGCCCCGCAGACAGACGACACTCGACACTCCCACCTGGACGGACCTGGCGGTCGCTTCGCGACTCCGACTCCGACTCCCGACTCCCGACTCCCGACTGCGCACGCGCGCGCGTCTCTCAGTCTCTCGGCCCAGGCCGCTGCCGACAGTATGCCTCTTGCCATGCAAAACGTTGCGATTCTGAGCGACCTCGTCGCCGCCCAGTCGTTTGCCGCGCAGTCCGAGTGCCTACGTGCCCTCAAGAACGAAATCATTGGCCATGCACTGAAGAAGGAGAAGTGGGTTGAGCTTGGCATCCTGCGGCCGATTGTGCGCGTGCTGCTGCCCGGCCGCCCGGCCGGCTGGTCGGACGGAGCCAGCACGGCGTCGGCACTGCGCAGCGAAACTCTAAACCAAGAAGAGACGGCCCACCTTCAGGCCCTCGAGGTCCTCGGCGCGTTTGCGAGCGGCGGGCCGGCGTTCCTCCCTCCTCTGCAGGCCGCCGGCGCCGTCCCGGCCATCCTCGCCTACATTGACCCCAAGGCCACGCACCACCGGCTCGCCCAGGCCGCTCTTGGCGCGTTTGTCACCTTGATCAAGACATCACGGCTGGCCAGTGCACCCAACCCCGCCAGTCTCCCCGTTTCGCCGCTCTCGCTGGCCGACGCAGCCTTTGCCCCGGCGCACATGCACGCGCTCGGCCACGCCATTGCCATTGAGGCACGCTCCCTGTGGTCCGACCACATTATCAACACGGCCGTCTGCATCGTGCGCCTCCTGGCTGCAACGGACGCACGCCACCAGGCGGCCCTGGCCGACGCGGGCATCTTGAACGCGCTAACGTTCCGGGTCGCCAGCTGTGTCGTCGCACGCGGCCAGGTTGTCCCCGGTGCCGAGTCGGTGGCCCTGAGGGAGGGCCTCTCCGACCACATCCCTCAACCGGCGACGCCTCGGCTCGACGTCGCCGGCGTGCTCGAGGCCATCTTTGCCATTGTGGGCGACTCGCGCCTGCGCGCGTGCATGCTGCTGTACTCGCCCTCGATGCTCGCCATCTTTCCCAACCTCGAGTTTCCGGTGTCCCGGGCGGTGTTTGGCACGGAAGAGCCGGTCGCGCTCGGTGCACTCGGCGCCCTCGACTATCTTCTCCCTGCCATCCCGCCCCACCAGCCGCAAGCAGCGCGGGCAGTCCACTTTACACCGTCTGGCCTGCCCGCGTCGCGCGCCGGCCCGGCGGGCACCGGGCACAATGGATCGCTGGCCAAACGGTCCGGGACGACCACTGCCCGCCAGCGGCCTGGCCACGCCCAGACGGGCGCCTCAGGTGCCTCGGGTGTGTCGGCCAGAGGCATGCAGGGCACGGCGACGGAGGACTCGGGCACGGCGACGGAGGACTCGGGCACCGGTCTGTCGGCCGAGGGCAGCGGCAAGGAGGTCGAGAGCCCCATGGTTCCGTGGCTCCTCGGTCTGGCGCGATCGGCCGTGGGCCTGGAACGGGTGATGGCGGCAGCGGTGCTGACGTCGCTCTTCCAGTCCGGGTTTACCATGAACGCGTCGCGCGAGTCGGCCATGGGCCTCCTGGTGGTGGCGCCGCTGCTGCGGATGCTCGATGTCGGCCCGCGCAAGTCGGGCCACCTGCCTGCGCATGTCGAAGCGAACGCCGACCGGGCCGAGGCGGCCGAGCAGGACATTGTCGAGATGGCGGTGACGGTACTCGGCCGTCTCTTTGCCAACAACGAGGTTCTGCAAAAGGCCGGGGCCAAGGCCAAGGCGACGCACATCCTGGCCAAGCTGCTCAAGGCCTCGTACGACCCCGTGCCGCTGCGCGTCAACCCGCGCCCCTGGAACCCGACGCCGTCGTCGTCGGCCAATCCGACACGCAGTAACACGCCCATGGCGGAGGCGCCAGGCAGCTCGGGCGGACTGTCCGGCCCGGGCGGACGAAGAGGGCACCAGGACCGGGCGACCAGTGTCGGCGACGAAGACGAGATGCGGGACGGCTCGGTCGATGGCGACGAGGCTGCTGGCGGCTCGGCGACGGCCGTGTACGACGACTTTGACGCGCCGGGCATGCTGCTCGCGTCGTCGACCATGGGCGAGCCCGGCGTGAGCGCGACGCTGGCGTACCGGGTGCGGCTGCGCGAGGCCGTGCTCAATGCGCTGACGGCGCTGCTGGCGACCAAGTACGAGTACCAGCGCGAGTTTGTGGACCTGGGCGTGGTGCCGTCCATTGTGGCGTCGCTCAGCCCGGCACCGTCGAAGCAGCTGCTCGCGGGCAGCGGAGGGGCGCAGGCGGCGGCCGACAGCAAGGACCGGACGGCCTTTTTGAAAGACGTCGAGGCGGCGCAAAAGGCGGCCATCAAGGTGGACCCCGAGTACGGGCGCAACACCAACGCGGTGATGATTGCGGCGTGCAACTGCGTGCGCATGCTCTCGCGGTCCATTGCCATTGTGCGGACGACGTTGCACGACGCGCGCGTGGCCGTGCCGGTCCTGTGTCTGCTGCAGCATCCCGACATTGACGTGCAAATTGCAGCGGCCGGCGTTGTCTGCAACCTCGTGACGGAAACGAGCCCGACCCGCGATGTAAGTTTTTTTTTTCTCTTCTCCCTTCTCTTCCAGCTAACAAGCAGCGGTACGTGGAAGCCGGCATCATTGACCAGCTGTGTACCCTGACACGCTCGGAAACCCCTGGCCTACGCGTCAACTCGCTGTGGGCGCTCAAGAACATTGTTGTTGGGTATGGCCCCGCTATCAAGAAGATGTGTTTGGAAAAGCTCGGGGCCGACTGGCTAATGAGCATCCTCGAGGCCGACCCGGAGAGCAAGACGAGCTCCGTGGGCGTGTTTGGGCGAGCCGCAGCCAAGGGCGCCGGGGGCGGCGAGGACGTCGAGATGGACCAAGGCGACTGGAATGCTGACACCAGCGGGGCGTCATCACTGCACCGGGCCAAGCACCCACGGACGCTGCACGAGCGCAGCCGCACGGGCCGGCTGCGGCATGCCGAGGCACGGATTGCGACGCTGCGGGAGCTCGAGAGCAACGCGCAAGACTCGAGCGTGTGGGACAACTATGATCAGCAGGAGCAGTGTCTCTGCATCATCCGTAACATGGTGGTCCCGTACCATACGACGTCGCTGGCCGAGGCAAACGATACGCCGCAGCAGGGGCCTTCTTCGGGCAACGCGCAACGAGGGCGGACACCAGCGAACGCGGCGGCCTCGACTATGGGCATCGCCGAAGCGACACGCGCCGAGCAGACGCCGCTGGCCATGTCGCCGGACACGGCGGGTGCCGACATGATTGACCACCTGCTGAGCCAGGTCGGGCAGGACCGGCTCTTTCCGATGCTCGTCGGCAAGATGCGGCTGCAGACGGCCGCCCAGATGGGCCCGTCTGGTTTGTCTGGCCAGTTTGGTGCGGGCGAGGCATCGCGCAGGCAGATCGTGCTGCACAAGATTACAGAGGCGGCGGTGTACATTTTGGTGCACCTGTCGGCCGGGATTCCACGGCACCGGCAGCTGCTGCTGTCGCAGACGGAGCTGCTGCAGTCAATGTGCGGGCACTTTGGGAGCCGCGACCGCACGATCCGGCTCCTGCTCTGCCACGTGGTGTCGAACCTGGCGTCACACGACGACCCGCGCGTGGCCCGGCAGTGGGTCGAGACGCTCAAGAACACCGGTCTGGGGGGGCAGGTAGCACGGTTGCGATGGGACCCGGAGCCGGCGGTGCGTGAGCGGGTCAAGATGACGATGGCTCTGCTCGGGCTCACAGAGGCGTCGGCCAATGCGTCAGCACCGGCCGGCCCTGTTGGCCCAGCGGCTCCTGGCCAGTAGAGAGGCAACAACTGGATACAGCACACGGGTTGACAGACCGTCTTACGTCTTACGTCGCACGATTATGATTATGAACATTACGAGATAGGTCACGAACGTCATCCACTGCGGTTGTTCCTGTTACTTGGTCTGTTTTCTTGGTTTATTTCTTGCTTGGAACACATGAGTGACGCTCTTTCCGAATGCGTAACACAAGATGCCTCGTCTTCGTGGCGTGTGTCGGCATCGACGTCCCGGTCAAGGGCCTATCGGGACGGCGGCGGCGACCAGTCGGTGAGTGTGCATGTGTGTGGCAGCCACTACCGGTGCTGCAGTGCCGCACAACCACCGGCCCGTGGCCCCGTGCCGGTGCGTGTCGTACAAGGCAAGAGTGGCAGTGCACTTGCACTCCGTTGCGAGAATGCACTCTTGGCAAGAGGCCATCGCGATCATGATTTGGAACCAATCTCCTTTTTGTTTTTTTTGTTTTTTTTTGTTTTTGCCTTTTCTTTTCGTCATCCGTCTTTTTGTTTTTTGACTCGTCTTTTCGTCTTCGTCTTTTCGTTGTCTGTGACTGCACGCACGGCATTTCGTCGGCATTTCGCGACGGATGCAGTGCGACGGCCGGGCGAATCGGACCGGGCGCTGGGGGCACAGGTCGGGCAGGTGCAGACCGCTGGAAGAAGGAAGGTGTACGGTACTGCGAAGAAGGAGCGAGCACCACGAGGCATCGCCGGAAAGAGTAGGTGCAGTGAGGAAAGAGCGAGTGTCTGGTGAAAGGCCGAAAAAGAAAGAGCGCCCGAAAAAGAAGAGCGGCGGAAAGAAAGAGCGACGGAAAGAGCAGCTCGCATCGTCTTCCGCCCCTTTCACCCTTTCGTCGGAGCTCTTTCGGGTCTCTTTCTCGCCTTCTCGCACACCGCCATCTCTCACCTCTACGCCGAGTCTGTCAAACTCTGCGTCCCATGATCCCATGGTCACGATGCCATGATGTGCTTGCATATGCTGCGAGACCGCGCTCCGGTGGACGTGATTGGACCGGCAGCAAGTGCATGATGCCAATCTCTTGTCGACTTTGTTTTCGTCGGACGAAGACGTCCGTCGACGTGTCGTCGACGTGTCGTCGATGTGTCGCGCACATTGGCACAATCTCCTTGGCCGGGGATGGCAGCTCGATCGCATGCCTCGCGCCTCGCGCCTCGCCTGCCTCTCTTCTATAAAACGACGCCCGGCCACCAGTCTCCTCGACAGGCAATCACCGCTCACCGCTCACCGCCATACCTTGATCTCAACACACCTCGCATCCTCGCATTCTCCGACACCACCATGGCCACCATCCGCAGCAACGACGCGCTCAGAACCAACCCGCCGGCGGGCGCGCAGCAGCTGTCCGAGCACGGCTCCGACTGGCTGTGGGCCGTCACGGCCATCTACGCAGCGTCGTTCCTCGGCGTGTACGTGCTCTCGCACGGCGCTCGCTTCGGCGAGCGCGTCTTCCACTACATGTACGGCGTCGCGCTGCTCGTCGGCGCCGTGTGCTACTTTAGCATGGCCGCCGACCTCGGGTTCCGCGTCGTCGCGACGAGCAGCCTCCTGGACCGCGGCGTGTCGCGCCAAATCTTTTATGCCAAGTACATCAACTGGGCCGTCTCGTTTCCGGCGGCCACCGTGTCGGCCGGGCTGCTGTCGGGCGTGTCGTGGGCCACAATTGCGCACCAGGTGCTGCTCGGCTGGTTCTGGGTGCTCGCGTACCTCGCGGCCGCGCTGACGCCGTCCGTCTACAAATGGGGTTTTTTTGCGTTTGGCACGGCCGCGTGGCTGCTGCTCGCCGTCACGCAGGTCGTCCTCGACGGCCGCCGCTCCGCCAAGCGCATCGGCGTCGGCCGCGACTACGCGCTGCTCGCCGGCTGGACCAACCTGCTCTGGCTGCTGTACCCCATTGCCTTTGGCCTCTCGGACGGCGGCAACGTGATTGGCGTCACGGCCGGCGCCGTCTTCTTTGGCGTGCTCGACGTGCTGCTGCTGCCCGTGCTCGCGTGCGCGACGCTCGTCCTCTCGCGCGGCTGGGACTACCGCCGCCTCGGCATGGCCTTTACCCAGGACGGCCGCGTCGTCGTGCCGCACGCCACCTTTCCCGACAAGTCGACCGCGGCCGCCCCGGAGGCCGTCGTGCCCGTCTGAGCAGGCTGTTCTTTCGCGTCAGTCGTCCAGTCGTGCTCGTCAGTCGTCCAGTCGTTCGTCAGTCGTCTAGTCATGCTCGCCCTGTCGCTGGACCATAATGTATAATCAGTGCGAATCAAGTTGACCGAACCGGCCTTGTCGTGACGAGTGACTACCAGCCACTGCTTTCTGCCACACACAAACCACAAACACAGACACAAACACAGACACAACGGCCAGCGCCATCAGACACTCGGCTCTCTTCCGCCTCGCTGCCTGCGGGTGTCGTGTTTCTCGTGTTGCAGTTCTGCCTCGGTACGCGGCCGCCTCTGGGACGTGGAGTCGGTGCTTACAGGGGGAAACTTGCTCTCTTGCAGTGGTCATGTGCGCGTGTGCATTACGTGTGCGCGTGTCTGGCATACGTACTCTGTACGTGGTGTCTTGCCTCCTGCTCGGTGGCGCACCACCCTCGCCTCGCCTGGCGTTTGTCCATCTGTCCTCTACGGAGTACATCCGCCTGCGGTGTCCAGACAGGCTTAGACTGGCTCAATAGGCCCAGACAGGCTCAGACAGGCCCAGACTGGCTCAGACAGGCCCTGTCGTGTCGTCGTTTGCCATGCACTGCTTGCACCTGTCTCTGCTCGCCTGTCTCTGCTCGCCTGTCTCCGTGGCTCGCCATCGCGTCTCTTTGCACCGTCTGTCTCTTGCGCCACACCCTAATCGTGTCTCGTGCACGCTGCCGTGTCTTTCCGCTTTCGATCTCGTCTTGCTTCTTTCGATCCGCCCCCAGCCAGTGGCAACGTGCGCCCTGTGCCACGCCAAAATCTCTGTCGGCGCTGTGCCACCACACCGCGTCTGTTGGGCTCCTTGTGCTCTTGCTCTTGTCTCTTGTGCTCTTGGGCTCCTGGGCCCTTTGAACGCCTTGGGTCTACGAAACGGAGTACGGGTAGGCAGCTGGTCTGGCCGTGGCACGCGCACCCTGGCCCGGCGTCCAGACGCCCGCGGCTTCCCTACTCCGTACATTTAAATATACGTCTTCGGCCGTTTTTCCTTTTCCTCTTTCGCGCTCGTCAGTGGTGCAGCGTCGACTGGTACATGTCTATCGATCTCGTACAACGGCGCACGGTGGCCGTGCCCAATCAGACGTTCCAGATACCAAGCACCGCAGCCGTGTGCACAGAATTCTGCCAGGCGCGTCGTACGGATGCAGTGATGGGCCCATTCCATCGTCCAACCGTCTCGATCTGGGCTTACTTTGTGCACTGGGCGCACAGGTACGGAGTACGGAACATCCGTACGCGCCTCCCACTGCGCCCACGACGGCTCTCGGTAACCAGCCAGGGACCAGGCCAGGCAGGATGGCAAAGGGCCGCAAAACGGCCGGGGTAGGATTCGGCGTCGCCCGGTCTTTGTCGTCTTATTCGTCTTTGTCGTCTTGTTCGTAAAGGGGCGATGTTGGGGTAACGCATTCCAGGCAGTGGCTCGCCTGTGCATGGGCGGCGCGTAACGTGACAGTGTGACAGTGCCACGGCGACGATCACCACGGCACGGTTGCCGCTTCGCGGCCCAAGGAGCTCGGTGATGAGCGGAGTGCGGAGTACTCCCTGCGGAGTACGGCGAAGGAGGCTGGATGCAAGACAAGCCTCTCGTAAATTAAGAATCAGGATCACGGACCTCTGGCATACGACATGCTGCCATCACAGATCACGGATCACGGACCAGACGGAAAGGCTCGCTCGGTCGGGCCAGCCAGGCAGCTTCAGTTTCCTGTTTGGTCTTTTATTTGGTCGCATCGTCGATCGCCTCGTACCAGCTCACGCGGTGCCCGCTCAGGGGCCGAGGTACCGTTGGCTACTGCTACGTCAAAACGACGAGTCCAAATATACAATGTAAATATAGGATCCGGCACATATACTTCTTGTAGGCGCCAGCGTCTCAGCTTGGACATGGCCGTCTCAGACCGTCACCGAGTGTCGTCTGTCCAGCTCCCGTGGGCGGTCCTTGCTCCTGCAGTGAATCCGGCGCCGCGTTCCATCGGATGTGATTTAGTATCTAAATAAATATATACGGACCATCGCTGGTCGACAGCCGTGCCGATGCACAGGCGCCATCTCGGTACAGACCGTTCCTCGCCCCAACAGCAAGGGGCTGGTTTGCGCCCGCAGTGTCGGTCGCATCGTCCTCGCGTCGCATCCAGGCAAGACACGCCGAGCCAATGGGTGGTCACCAGGCCGTCTTGACGTTGGTGAGTTGAATGACACCTGCGCTGCTTTGTCTGAGCAGCCGACCAGCCCGTCGCAGCATTCGGGCTTTCGTCGTCTTGGGCAATAAATTTTTTATTATTTTTTAATGTTTTATTCATGCACGGAGTACTTCGTACGCCTTCACAACGGCCACTCATCCTGCTGATCGGACGGCCAGGCCAATCGTATTTGCACGTCGACATCTTTCGTCCATTTAGAAATACTCCGTACGCGTCGACGCTTGCAAAGATCAGCGCAGCATGGCATTTTCCTCCTCGTCTGTATTTATTTAAATATAAAAATAAAGGATCGCCAGTCCCTCGCCGCGCGCTGCCTCACGCCCACGACACCGAACGCTTCTGAATTGTCCGAGTTGCATGTGCTTTCGCAGCTTTTATCCGTATTTTAGCGGCAGTCTGTCTTGCCGTGGACAGCATCGATCGTCGCCGAAATGATGCAGGGACAGTCATCTGGGCCATTGATGGCTTGCATGGCTTGCCAACCAAAGCGATCAGCGAACCATCCGCCCCAGATCTCTCAAATGTCTCCGCACGGCACAGGCTCACGGTTCGTCCTGTCAAATGCTCGGCATCGCTGCTTGCTTTTGCGTGGTTCAGGCTCTGCATGCTGCTGTGCTTGCTTTTGCTTGTTTTGCGCCCCATCGGCGACCTTCGATGTCCAGCGGTTTCCAGCGTGCCACCGCCCAGCGCTGGGCCGTTGGGCCTGCAGGAGCATGTCTCATTCGTCCGTGCCAGGCAGGACAAGCCGCCTTTTGAACCCGTAAATGCTAAATGCGTGGAAAATACTTATATTTACACAAACATTTGCGCCCATTTCTTGAATCATTTGGCCATTCTCGCCGAATCGATTGATACGTTGACGCCTGCAAAAGTACTTTGATCGGGCGCAACGGTAATGAAGTGTCAAGGCTAGTGCACTGATCAGCGCAAGAAACGATTGGTTGCCGGCTGTCCGAGTACGAGACGGCAACGGTGTATTTCCAGAACGAGTCTGGCCTGCGCAGAGCCTGGAAAAAGAGCGACCAGAACGCCCAAGATTGTCCACCTTTACGGAGTAATTATTCATAGAAACCGGCGCCACGGACAGAAACAGCCACCGACAGCCACTGATTCGTCGTCTGGGTTCAGCCCGTGCCTTGTCGCTTCCTTGTCGCTGCCCCGTGAGTCGTGCCTGCCACACATTGCCACGTTGACCTGGTTTCCCTGCATGGCAAGAACGCCATGGCTCCTGCACTGTTCGACCATCATCGCCCGTCGCGCGCATCACGTCAGGACTGCTTTGGCGCTTTCTGGAACGCGTGCGGGCGGATCGGCGTCCTCTCAGTCGTTTTCTGGAATTTTGCTACACAACGCCCTCGTTGCTGGACCCTGCCTGCACAGGCGAGTGCAACGGCTCACAGTGTGCTTTTTTCAACATGCCGGCGCTTCATGTCTGGGTCGAGCCCACAAGCTCGCGCTTCGCCAACATCCCTTTGCCACTGTGAATTCGTTTGGGATCGTCGACGTTAATCGACTTGCCACCCGGATCACCACGCGCCTGCCTTGTTCCAGTTCACCGCGCGCGGTCGTGCGGTTCATGCACGCACACGTCCGTCTCGTCTTCGTCTTCCGTAGGAAGCCACGACCGGCTGGCGCCTGTGATTCCTGTCGCACGCACGGAAATTGATTGGTCAACTGAGGAGCAAAAATTTGCATCAGTACGTCGATTGCGCACAATATATTTACATCGTGGACGGCAATCCAATATAATCGAGTCAACGCCAATATTGCCCGTCGTCTCGTGTCGTGCCGCGCTGTTGGCCTCGTCTCGTGGCATTCGGCCCCCAAGTTTCACTTTGTGCCGGTCTCACCACGAGGGAATCAATAAACCAGCCTAGCAAGCTTTGGGGAATTACTAGCGAGGCTCCCCTTGTGCATGCGCCCAACAATCCCTCTGATCAAAAATACATTTCCTCTGCTACTCATTTACGGGGCTCTCGGTACTCCGCACATTTGTTGGCGCCCTGCAGGTGCCACGCGCTGCGCGACGCCACATTTTGCTTTTCGCGCGGGCAGGAGTATTATGCTCCGGCATCTGCTGCCACCGATGCCTTGCTCTGTGTTGGTGGCGCCTCGTAAAAATTATTCAAATATATTTACTCCGTGCATCCTTCATCTCATTTTCATCCTGCATGCCCAGCAAGACCTGGCGGTCGTCGTTCCTGCCGCCTGCCGCCTGCCGCCTGCCGTCTGCATAACGCCCTGTATAATTGATCCATAAAATTTGTGCGGTCGTTTTCCTATTTCGGCAGCGACGGCACGCGCTAGTGCGCACTGAAAGGCCAGCGCGGCGGTGGGCGTGCTGCTCCTTACTCCGTAGCTCCTTACTCCGTAGCCTCTCGGTCACAGTTCTGCTCAGTTCTGCTACGGAATTATTCTCCGCAAGGTGTAATAACGGAGAAAAGTTGGAGCATGCCCAGATGCCCATACGAAAGCCCCAATTCTGGTGCGGCGCGCAAAGATGCCCAACAGAGAAATGTGTCCGGGCGCCGTGCAAGGACGAGCCAGAAGGAGTGCTGCCAATTCTCCGGGCCCCGTTCGAAGCACAGTGCGCATCGTGTTTGTGCCTGCTTGGGAAACGACCCGCCTCCCTGGGAGATTTGCGGGCCGTTGATTGGCTTGGATGACGTTGTGGGGTATCCGTGACCGCGCGCCGACTTTTACGGCCGTAGCACGGTTGGGCGCTGTGTCGCGAAAATACGGAGCAAATAAGAGGGGTCCGGTCCTCTGCGCCCAGAGGCTAGTTGCCAAGAATCCCTGGGCGCTGGTGCTGGTGCTTGGGCGGTGCCCATTGCTTCGTACCAGTTTGACGGGTAGTACCACCAGATCCACAGCTCGTTTACCTTTTTCGGCCGCCATGCCGCTGGGCGGCGTCTCTGGTTCGGCCACCAGCAGCGCTCAGCAAGACACGGCCCCATCAACTGGACAAACGGTTCACTCCAGTCTGCTTTTTCCACCCCCAAATCCTTCGTCGTCGCGGACGATCGACTCCACAACGAAGCAGCAGCCCGCTGTCGAATGCCATTTTTATACATTGTTCCATGCGCTTAGCCTTTTCCGGAACCATTCTGCGCTTCTCCGCCTTCTGGGTGCATTCTGGGTGCATTCTGGGTGCTGGCTGGTCAGCCGAGGTGTCCGCTCGCGACCGCGAACACATTGCATAATAATGCCATAATGCACGTCCATGGCCAAATTGGCTATTGGCATCCCGACGGCCATATTGGAGCCAATGGATTGGAATGGGAACAGTGGCAATTTCGGGAATAACGCGGGCTGTGCGACAATTGGGCTCGCGGTTCGTTCGCGCAAATAGAACGAATGCCAATTCCCATATGCACGAATGGTGCGACCGCGAGAGCCAGCACGCGAATTTAAATTAAATTTACACATGTGGGAGGAGCGAGGAGCATGCAGCGGGACAGAGTGCGGCCCGGTACGCTGGGAACTGGGCCACAGCGCTCTTCCCAGGCACCTCCTGGTCAGTAAAGGGCTGGCCCGAAACATTTGGGTCCTCGGTCGGCTTTGCTGGTGCGTGCTCTTGTCTCTGGGCACCGGAGGGCCGGGTGCGTAATTTACAAAGTAGGCGCTGTCACTACAGTTTGTCATTTGTCTTTTGTCATTCGTCTTCTGTCTTTTGTCTTTTGTCTTTTGTCAGACAAAGGTCGGGCAAGTGGCAAAACGGGCAGCCTGACAGCCTGGGCTGTACGCTAACTTTCAGGGAGACAGTGGGAAACAGTGGAAGAAGAGCACTGTATTTTCCGAAGGCCTGGAGACACGAAACACTCCAGCACACACCCGCTGCCAATGCAATGCTGACCGCTGAAGAATGTCGCCTGTAATTTGCGGAGTAAACCGTTGTGACCGCTGCGCGTGGCGGACGCCGGCTGCCAGTCAGGGTCGGCCTGTGTTACCAGTCATATTTGGCCGTTGGCTTCGTTTTTGATTTTCGATATCGATTGACATGTGGCCGCCCTCCGCAAGCCGTTGCCACTGTCAGATCTCACTTGTGCAGTATTACTTGAGTATATTTATTTATGGCTGTTGTCTCTTTTCCAGCGCTGAAAATATATTTATAAACTACTTACTGCGTGAACATGGGCATCTTGCCGGCTCGTTTCTGGGGTTTTCGAAACGTCCGGGCCTTGGCTGCGTGTGCGTTTCAACCTCCCAGTCGCGCGACAGCCCGGCCGCGCATGTTCAAGTGCGATCGTCGTTTGCCCCGTCTGCCCGTACGAGCGCACGGCTTCGTAAAAACAGGGTGCGACATGGGTTTCTTCCTTCTTCGCGCTGTGACGCCGGCCAATTTCCAAACGCCTCGGGTTGGGGTTCTGTTGTCTGTTCGCAAGCATGGCAGCAATCTTGTCCGTTCAAATGGACAAATGCCCAGCGTCGCATCCATGCTACGTCAAGAGGGCAATGCTGCGGTTGCCTTGAGTTGCAAGGGTGACTGGAACGACTTGATGCCCAAAGTGTAAATACTGGCCATCTCGTTGAATCGTCTCAGTATTTATATTTATATTTAAAATCTATTCGGGTGCTCCAATAATTAAGTATAAATATACATTTACGGGTTATCAATCTCCATGACATGAGCATTGGCATAATCTGGTATTCTCGTAGGGTCACGATGCTCGTACGTTGCGGCTGACGCATGGTTTGAGTACGGAGTACGGAGAAGAAATATCTTTATCTTATAGTAATTTGTTCCATCTTTGTGTCATTTGTGAACTGGCTTGCTGGGTTTTATTTTGTATTTTTACATCGAAAAGGAGTGTTTTTCTTAATAAACAACGTTCACAAAAATGTCGAGATATTTTGTGTACGAAACCACAAATGAAGAAACATTCAAAACAAAACTAAAAGCATACAAATACCGCCTATACAAAGGAATCCGAAATAAGCACGCCAGAGCATGCCGCAACAACAAGATGCAATCTCGAAAAGGCATGCTGAATGCACAACTCGATGCCATCTGTTAACTGTAGCCCGTTATCGGAGAACCCTCGGCAAGATCAACATCGCAATAGCCGCGTCCACATGCCACGCACGTTTGCAGAGCATAAATCAATTTATACGAATGGTACGAAACTGTTGGCTATGCTCTGGACGAAAGTAGTATTTCCGGAGTGGCAGCTATTCTTGACTTGCTTGGCCGCCAGTCGCGTTTTATCCGATCTGGGACACGGCCAGTGCTCGTTACTTGTCTGTGCCCACCGACCGAGGCCTGCCGGCGCTGTCATTCAGGAGGTTTCAGAGCACGGCACCCCTGTCGTTCCTTTCGCCAGGGCTCCTGCTCAGTCTCCTGGCGACCCACCACGCCTTACCGAGTCGGGGCATGCTCCGGCGGCGAAAGTCAGGAGAGGCTATATGTTGGCCGATCCAAGGCATTCTCGACGAGTGTTAAAATCGATTATTATGAGCTAGACCGCACAGAAGGCCGCAGCGCCGGGTGTTCTTTAGCCGCACTGTCACGGTGTCTGTGCTTTGAGCTTGAGCCTTGTCTTGGCCTTGGGATTTGCTCCCTATTTTAGTGTTGGCACTGTGCTGGAAGCAGGCACCGCTGCCCTGTAAAGATGGCAGTCAGCGCTAACCAGATGCGGCAAACGAGGAACACGAGGAGCGATGACTGCATGCTTACGAAGAACGGAGTAATTTGTACGAGCATGCATCGCGACCAACGACCAGGCTGGCGGTTTGGCCGTGGCTGGAAACCGCAGTGTTTCATCTCATCAATAAATTTAAATATACATTTATATATTTAACCATAAACAGCGGTGCCATTGCAGCCTCCCAAACTTACTGCATGTGTCGTGTTTTATCCTATTTGGGAACGCCACCACGACTGCTCGTGCCTTGTCGCCAGGGTCGGTCCAGGAAACGGATTCGCCATGTCCTGCCGCCCACGTCGTGCAAGGCTGCACCCATTGTGCTCGGGCAATTCTGTCGCGTCGCACTGCAGCACCTGATGCACTGCACTGGTGCCATGTCTCGTCGTTACCGCGGCGCTGTCAATATTGCTGCAGGCCTCTCCCAGTCGGGCAAAGGCAAACGAGTTTGCATATGCACTCGGCTACTTGTTGAATGATCAAAATCACAGTCACAGGGAACCTGCGTGACGACAGGCCGTCATTGGTGGATCGTGCCTGCCACACGATTGGTACGATTGGTACGATTGATGGGCGTGGCTGTTTGCGACTGCGCGATGCCGAAAAACGAAAATCAAGGCCGCCGTTGGCAGCCAACGCCATGCACTGCCGACAGCAGGACAGTGCTCCCGGGATCGATGCTATTCGCTGCTGGCGTCGGACGGCACACGGCTGGCGGAGACCATGCATATCAGAACCAAATATATAATTGGAGCACGGGTGCACCTCTTCCACGGCTTTGGCCTTGGGTGTCCCGGCGCGCAGGCCTGGAATGTCATACAGTGCATTCGTCAACCGCACTGTCTGCACCACCCTTCTGCACCTTTTGCACGATCCTCCTTGCCTCTTCCTCGACCATTCAGAGTCTAAATTTAAATGCCAACCCGGCTACGATGTCATTGTGGTGCGGCTCTTGTTAATGGCTCTGAAGATAAATTCGGCGATCAGAAGCTCGAGCACACGACTGGCTGGCACCGTAACCAGATCAATCCAGATTTTCCGGGTTTTCCGTTTTAGGCAATCGGCTGCCACTTTGGTCGACACCCCCCTGTACAAAATATGGAGCAATTATCGCCCACGACCAGTGATATGACTTGGCTCAATGCTACTCTTTTCGTGCACACCAGGAGCCCTGACGCGTCCAGCAGCGGCTCTTTTGAGGGATCTGGTTGACGGCGAGGGTTTTCATGAGGTTTTCAGACAAAGCTGGCCACAGACGTTTGTGCGAGGACAGCAACAGCTGCTCGAGAAACAACGGCATTCTCTGCACGGGCCATGGCATCGGATCTGTCTGTTTCCGTTGGATCGGGACGCCTCGTCGAGGTCACCGGTAGCAAGAAAGGATGAGCTGTCCCCTATCCGACGTGTCGCTCGATAAATATATATGTACTGCCTTGAATTCGCCTGCCATGCCATGATTTCATCATTTCGAAACATGGCACCTCCCAACCGCTCAACGTAAACGTGTTAATGTGCTAATATAACGGCATTGCACAAACGACGCCACTGGGTCGATTTCGGTTTCTGTGCAACGTGTAGCGTTCCACTGTCCGACACCAGGCTTTCTGCGCTTCTGCGGTCGGTTCTCTGCGCTCTCCTCCCGTAGCGGATATAGCACGGATCTAGTTAGCACGAGAAAATTTATGGAGCAGTCCTGTCCAAGACACTTGCAGTAGCCTGAAGTGGCCGTGTTGATGAATTTTTCTGTATACCCGTTCCTTTATAAGAGTGATTTAATGCAGTGCTGGACCGTGACTGCGCTGAACTGACCATGAAAAGAAAACCCAGTGAAATCACAATGAAATCACAAAAGCAGTCGGATATGCAACCCTGCGGCGTAGTTGGACTCATAAATGATATAAATATACGGAGCACATGCGCGTAAGATCTCACACAACCGGCTCATCGACTACAGAGCCTATTGGCTCAGGGCGCGACTGCCTTTCTTGTAAAACACCCTCTGTCTCTCGTGGCTGACCATCCGTGGCCTTGAGAAGGATTTCAGTCGTCGCCCAACACTGTGGTCGTCACACTCAACGGCGCCATTCCATCACACTTGTTTTAGATACTAAAAACGAATGTTCACTCTAAATATATCGACGCAACCAACATGGCTTGACGGAGTATCTTTTGATCGCCTCGATGCCGGCCGTTCTTCCCCACATGCCCCCTTCCGTGTACAGCGGTCCCTCCCTCTCGCACCGGACCCACTCACACAGTCTCTACGCTGGCTCACACTGTCGCCCAGAATAACGCTGGCCGATTTACCCATTTAAATTTACAAGGCACAAGCTATTGATCCGGACCACGGTGCGTATCCACACCTACCCGTGTCCGTGGACACCCCGTCTGGGTCGAACGGCACCCCTCCCCCTTTCCGCGCTGTGCCACCAAAACCACTCCCCTGCGGCCTGGTGGAAAGTGCTCTGGCAGGCACTGCGCACCCGCTATAGCTGCACGCCCCCATGTTTCCTTTTCCTCCAACTCCTCCCATCACATCTCGACTTTGTCTCTCCTTCAGGTCTTTTTATTCTCGTTTCTTCTCGTCTTCTTCTCGTTCTCCTCGTCCTGTCTTCTGCTTGCCAACCGACTCTTGTTCTCACTACGACACGGCACCGACAGGATCGAGACGAGACTGACAACACACGTCTTTTGCCAGCCCGCCACGGCACTTTCAAACGGCCTGAGCAACAGCACCCAACAGCACCCAATAGCACTAGCACTGCGAAAGTGCCCGCCGACGATCTACCCTCCAAACACCGCTTCCAGCTCGTCCCATGATTGCATCTACACCCGCCTAGATCTACGCTTCGCATTGTCGACTACGCCGTTTCGTTCGACTCGTCTAATTGCACATTCACAACACATTCACAATGGGTGCTCCGACAATGCAGGCCAGCCTTTCTGAGCCGGTCTTATTTGACCGCGTCACCCGCAGCGGCCGCCGCCTGTGGTACCGCCTCGAAGTCATCCAACAGCCCGAGCGTGCCCGTGCCTGCGGTGCCGGCCCCAAGTGTACGTCGACCGATGCGCCCGCGTTGAGCATGCAACTAACCATCCAGCCTCTGCCGACCGCCGCCCCGTGGACCCGCCGCCGGTTGTCGAGCTCCGCATCTTTGAGGGCGCGACCTTTGACATGGCGCAGGATATCACGTTCGACTACAAGGCCAACTTCTTTCTCTTCACGACGCTCGAGCACGCGCGCACTCTGGCCCACGCCCGTGGGCAGACGGTGACGGCCACCCCGCCCGTCCTGACTGGCATGCCCGTGTCTGGCATGGCGTACCTCGACCGCCCGCAAGTTGCCGGCTACTTTCTCTTTCCCGACCTGTCGGTGCGCCACGAGGGCCGCTACCGCTTGTCGTTCAACCTGTACGAGCAGACCAAGGAGCTCGGCGACCTCGACCAAGACGCCATGGACATGGCAGAGCCACACCGAGGAGTCGTTTGACTGGCGCATGGAGGTCAAGTCCAACGACTTTACCGTCTACAGCGCCAAGAAGTTCCCTGGCCTGACCGAGTCGACCGGCCTCTCGCGCACCGTCGCCGAGCAGGGGTGCCGCATCCGGATCCGCCGCGACGTCCGCATGCGTCGCCGCGAGGGCAAGCCCTCTGGTAGCAAGCCCAGCAGCAGCAGCAGCAAGGACGCGCGTGCAGCCGAGGACGAGTTTGCACGCCGCCACCGCACGCAGACGCCCGAGGCTGCGGCTGCGGCCGCGGCCGCGGCCGCGGCCGACTACCGCCGGCGGTCGATGAGCATCGAGAGCACCGGCCGTGCGCCGTACTCGTCGGACCCGTCGAGCCACGTGCAGCGCCGTCCGTCCAACGAGTACCTCGCGGCATCGTCGCCGCAGCCAGGCCCACCGGTCCCATCGGGCCCGTCGGCCCCGTCCGCCTTTTCCGCCACGACGCAGCCGGGCGCCGGCTACCGCCTCCTGCGCTTTGGCGCTCCCAACCCGCCGGTGACGTTTATCCAGCCGTCGTCGGCCCCGCCGTCGCCCACATCTTACACGACGCCTGTGCACTCGTACGCCCAGCCGCCGACACCCGCGTCGAATGCGTCGAATGCGTCGAACGCGTCGAACGCGCCGAACGCGCCGCACCCGCCGAACGTGCCGCACCCGCACCAGATGCACACGCCGCAGCACAGCGGCTCGTTCTCTGCGCCGTCGCCGACGCCGTCGCACGGCTACTACCAGGACCGCCCGACGTCGCAGCACTACACGACGACGCCGCCGGCGTCCGTGGGTGCACCGGCACCGTCGCCGAAGCGCGACTCGTTTGGCTCGGCGAGCTCGGGCGTGTCGGGCGTGTCGGGCGACTACCGCCGGCCGTCCAACGGCAACACGTTTGTGTCGTCGCCCGCTCCGATTGAGGCGGCACCCGTCGAGGAGCGGCACGCGGAGCACAAGTCGATGACGCTGCCGTCACTGAGCGAGCTCATCAACTTCCAGGGCGCGGACAAGCCGATTGCGGTGGCATCGTCGCCGACCAGCGACCGCGCGCCGACCATCAACTCGCTGCTGTCGTCGGAGGTGCTGCCGAACCCGTCGGCGGCGGGCCAGAACAAGAAGCGGTCGTTTGGACAGTACCACAATCTCGAGTCGCCGACGGACGTGTACACGTCGGCGTCGGCGGTAAAGAACCACGCGCGGCAGCCGGAGACGGCGCCGCACGACACGGGAGAGCTGTATTGGAAGCGCGCCGACGGCACGTACTGGACGCCGCACGGCGCCATGGTCTAGGGCGGACTCGCCTGATTTGCCGATTCGCCGATTCGCCGATTTGATTCTCCAAATCCGCCTCCGGCTGCCCCTTGACACGACTCCCCACGCTTACCTGTTTCTTGTTTTATATATCCCCTCATCGTTCTCTTCGCCTCACACTTTTTGTTCATCACGACGTTGCCTGTTTTGTTCTCGATACCTGGGGTTTCCTTTGGGCTTACGGACTTACGACGCGCACTGCACATGCACACCTGCATTCCTTTCCTTTGTCGGTTCGTTTCTTCCGATCCACGCCGGCGGCGTGTTTCATTGTTCTTTTTGTCTTGTACGTTTGGTAACGGGCGTTGGCTGGGACTCCTTGGTCTGCTTGTCACATTACATTTCTGCGCGTTGGATCTTGTGTCTTGTGTTTGATATCTCTTGCTACTTTTCTGGTTCTGCGCTTCTGCTCTACATAGTTGTTTGAATACCATCTCTGAATCTACTGGCTGTGAATGTGCGGTCTAGAGCTGTCTGGTAACTGCATGTACTACTGACGAGTTTAGTAGAACGTCATCTCACCTCATTCCACTGTTGGCCATCAATTCGAGCTCAGACAGGCAATGAAAAAACAGAGTGCAACTACAAAAAGGGGTCGAATTTCTAATCAGGGAGCTGTAGGAAGCGGTCTGTTACTACGTCGGTACGAGAAGCATAAAGGCCTGTTAACAACGCCGACAGCAGATCATCACGTAAACAATCTGGAGAATATATCACGAATTGATTTAAATATACAGAAACAAGTGACAGGCGTGGGTAGATGGTAGACAGGGAATGCGCGCTTTTGCAAATAACAATTATACGATGCAATGTGATATGCAGAGGAAGGATGAGACCAGGCGGGTCACGTGCTACAGACCGCAACCTGCAGACCCCACAAGCACATATCCAATCACATCCCCACAAGCACCCAATCACATTACCAATTGTGGGCCAGCGTGTCAGTCACGGCGTGGGCGACCCGTTGCCTCCTGCAACGGAGCATAACAAATGTAAACAATGGGTCTCGTCGAGGAGACCCTGTGCGCCAAACATGTGCCTTTGCGATCGACGAGAGTGCACGACTGCATGAGTGCTCGCTGACGGAGGCGTACGGAGTAGAGCAGTCAAAGGCATTTAATCTCTCTAGTTTTAAAACTATTTGTTTTTGCATCCACCGCGTTCCTGCCGCTCGACGACATTGCTCGTACGCCTTTGCGACGGCAGCATAAATATAAACAAGACGGCCGCGCCTTCCTTCCGACGTGTATCTACCAGCTCAAATTTCCCCTCAAATTTCAAATTCCTTCTCGTCGCCGACATATATTACTCTGTCCTACCCACCCACGACTCTGCAACGACTGCAACGACTGTTGTACCATGCTGGTTTGATTTAGAGCACTCTCACTCCTCATTTCCCATCTGACGAACAACTACCGGTCAAAGGACATGGCCGCCCGCATACTGGCCGACATGGCCCGACCGACCTCCTTTTCCACCACACCGGCTACGGCCAGTACCAGCACCAGCACCGACGCCGACGGACGCCCGCACGCGTCGCGGTTTGTGGAGGGCTCGATGAACGACCGCTCGAGCCGGGCGCCGCCCGTGTCGTTTACAGGCCTGCCGACGGACCCTGCAGACGCCCCTGTGCACGAGGGCCCCGACGCGAGCGAGCCATCGCAGGGTTTCGTCTTTAACTTTACGCGGCGGTCGCTGCAAATGTCGCGGTCGTCGTTTTCGTCGTTTCGCGGCGGTGCAGCGACTGGCGCGACTGGCGCGACGGCGGGCACGGAAACCACGTCCAACACGTCGTCCTCGATAGCAACGACGGCGACGAACTCGACAACGGCGACGAACTCGACATCGACGTCGACATCGACGTCGACGAGCACGGTGCGCCGGCCACGCAGCTTCCTCGGCCCGCTGTGGGACGGCGTGGCCCGGCGCCTGCACCGGCGCGGGCGCAGCACGCCCGAGACGGACCAGGCGAAGAAGCAGAAGCAGCAGGAGGCTGGACATGGCAAGAGTGCCGCCCCTGCTCCCGCGGTACAGCCGCCCGAGCCCCCGGCCGTGCCTGCGTTCGCGGACCGGCCGACGCCGGACGAGGTGCTGGCCAGCTACCAGAACCTGGTGCAGGCGGGTTTCTTTAGCAAGCGCGCGATCCAGGCGACACGCCAGGGCCTCTCGGGGTCTGGGTCGGTCAGCAGTGCCCCAGCGACGCCTGGTGGTGGCGTGGCAGCACCGGCAGCACCGCCGTGCCCGGGCCGAACGGCGCCTTTGCCGCCGCGACCTGCGTTTCTCGCACAGGGCACGACGCTGTCGCCGATTGCGCCGTCACCGACGACGACACCAGCCGCCACGCCGGCGACGACACCACGCGGGACGAAGCGCGGACGTGCCGACGCCGACAACGACGGCCGCGACGACTGCGAGAACGGTGTGGGCACTGGCCCGTCGGTGCACATTGAGTCGTTTGCAGACGCCGTCGACGGCACGCAGTCGTCGCCGACTCGGACGCCACGGACGCCACGCAAGCTGAGCCGCAAACTGCGCAAGTCGTCGGGCCGGTTCCCCACCGTCGAGGCAGAGGCAGTCGAGGCAGAGGCAGGCCAGGCGAGCACAGACACCACGAAGACGGCACCGTACACTGTGCAGATCCACCAGGCGGTACCGCCGCTGCCTGTCGCCGAGTCGCGGACCGTTTCGAGCACGGATGGGCACAGTGCGCTGGCCACGAGGCACACGACCACGAGGCAGACGAAGGCCCCCCCGACGGACACGGTTCGGTGCGTGGCGGCGGAATCGGGCATTGACGCGGACGCCGAGTTTGCCGAGGCATTGGCGTGGCGTCGCAAGCGGCGTTTGGCCGGAACGTCGGCGGTCGTGCACCAGGCGTCGCACGGGCCCAACGTGGTCGTCTATGGCGACGACACGGAGGAGCCCGAGGTGGACCTGGTGCCGACTCCAGTGCCGGTGCTGGCCGGGATCCCCGAGGACGACGCGTCGCTGCATAACGTGCTGCGGCCGCCACCGACGACGCACTACCACCGGCCTCTGGGTCCACGCAACCCGGCAAGCGTGCACCGTGGCAGCAGCAACAGTCGGCGTGCACCACGCAGGTCAGTCCACTCGTCATCGTCGACGTCGACGTCCGACGAGGTGCCCATCAGTTTCCACTACCCGCAGCGGGTACGCGTTCGGCGGCCGATGCCGGCGCAGATTGTCGAGGTCAAGGCGTCGGGGCCCGGGCGCTCGCGAGCACCGCGAGTGCTGGAGCCGCTGAGCAACTCGGGCAACTCGGGAAAGCCGGGAAAGCCGGCACGAAACACGCAGGCAAAGAGCCGGCGGCTCGAGGCCGAGGATACGGAGAACCAGGTGCCCGTGTGGGAGCACTAGGCGGCTAATGCTATGATGACGGATGCGGCTTGTTTCATGATTTCACGATTTGGTTGACGATATTGGGCGGCGTTTGCCATATCTTGCACTTTGCTATCTACAGGTTTCACTGCTGTGCGTTTAATGTCCATTGATGTCCGTTGCTTGCTGGTGTAGCTGTTGACGAGTCCCATATATACCTCAAAGAGAGCAACTTTAAACAAGGCAAGATGGCCGAGCGGTCTAAGGCGCTAGCTTCAGGAATGTACATGCTAGTCTAGAAATAGGCGTGGGTTCGAATCCCACTCTTGTCATATTTTTATTTTTATTTTCTCCTTTTTTTTATAGACTTCCGCACCTCAACTGATTACCGTCAATATTAGCCACAAGTACTCTTGGTTTCGTGCTGTTCGTTGTCCAGTTGCATACTGATTGTACACGCCATTTTGCATCAAGCGGCACATCACTTTAGCGATTTCGACAACGCAAAATTGTTCTAAATCATTATGATCGCCATATTCCAAAACCACGCACAGTGCTATGCCAAAACGTCGAGCCGAGCGTCAGTCGTGTCTAGATAACATGAGATAAAGAGAATTGGAAAAAAACTAGGCGACAAGGGCCTGGATGGTGGCAAAAAGGTCGTTGGCCTCGACGGCCTCGGGGATGGCGGCCATGGCCGGCGGTGGC
Source organism: Ophiostoma populinum (assembly GCA_029298855.1). Taxonomy (NCBI): domain Eukaryota; kingdom Fungi; phylum Ascomycota; class Sordariomycetes; order Ophiostomatales; family Ophiostomataceae; genus Ophiostoma; species Ophiostoma populinum. The sequence goes on along the minus strand of JANSLU010000008.1, from coordinate 1,520,196 downwards.
GGCAGAATCGGCTCGTGCTCGTGTTTGTCACCGGCCGCCGCGGCCACCGCGGCCGCCGCCTTTGCCTTGGCCTGGCTGCGCCCGGTGCTCGTCGGCAGCACCGTGTTGGCGAGGCTCGTTGCGTACGGCACGTTGAACGCGACCGAGGGAAAAAAGTCCCAGGCGCGTGCGCCCGACAGCCACAGCAGCAGGACAATCAGCAGCATCGGGATCCACACCGTGTACAGCAGCGTATCGGACCCGAGGCCCTTGCGCTTTTCCTGGTGCGCACGCCGAAAGTTGTCCTGCTGCTCCTGCGTAATCTGGTTCTTGCGGCCAATCTGCAGCACCGTTTTCGGAGCGAGAGCGAGCGCGCCCTCGCCGTCCTCGGCCAGCAGTGCCTCGGCCATGTCCTGCACGAGCTGGTCGTCGTCGTCGGCAGCTTCGGCGTCGGTCGTCGCCGTTTTGGTGACCGTCTTGGTGTCCGAGGTCTTGTTCTTGCTGGGAAAGATCTCCTCGTACGCGGGTGGAGCCGCGCCTGCCGTAATCAGCGACGACAGGTCCCACCAACGGCTTTCGAGGTCTTTGCCGCCAGCACCGCTGCCACTGCCACTGCCGGCCGAGCCGGGCCGTCCAATGTGAATGTTGGGGACGAGCGCCGAGATGCGCTGGAAGGCGGCCGAGTTAAGGTACGCCTGGTAGTAGTCGGGCAGCGGGTTGTTGGGGATGTGGGGGATGTGGGGGATCTGTGGCATCTGAGGCATCTGAGGCATCTGAGGCATCTGGGGCATCTGTGCAACGAGCTGCTGAAAGTGTGCCGCCACCTGGTCACGCAGGGCCGTCATGGCGGCGGCGGCGGGCGACGCGGGCCCGGTGGCGAGATCGAGGCTGCCGGCTGGTGCAGTGGGCAGTGCAGTGGGCAGTGCACGTGCCGGGCTGGCGTCACGTGTCGTGCGCTCGCTCGAGCGCGTGTCGAGCCAGTCGTCGTCGCTGGCAGCGTGCTCGCTCGGGCTGTCGGCGGTGCACGAGTCGTCGTTGGCGCTCGCTCTGTCGTCGTCGTCGTTGGTGTCGTCGTCGTCGTTTTTGGTGTTTGTGTCGTCGTCGTCGTCGCCGTCGTCGGTGAGCATCTGACTCGAACTCTTGGTCACGAGGGCTGGCTCCCATAGCGAACGAAGGGACGCGGCGCTGCTCGTGCGACTGTGCAGCGAACCGCCACTGCGCGAACGGGCGTGACGTTCAAAGCGACGAATGGCACGCAGCACCTCGCGCGAGCTCGTCACCTCGGCGGCCGTCAGACCCGACAGTGTGCGCATCGTCGGGTCGGCACCGGCGTGGATGAGGCGCCGCACAATCTCGGGCTGGCCGTTGAGCGCGGCCAGGTGCAGCGGCGTGTACCCGCCATTGTCGCGGACGTCGGGGTTTGCACCACGTGCCAAGAGACCCGCCACGAACCGGTGCATCCCCAGAACACACGCCAGGTGCAGCATACTGTGCCCCGTCGTCCGTCGCTGCATGTTGAGCCGCGTCTGGTTCGACGAGTCGTCCAGGTCAATCAGCTCCAGCACCTTGAGCAGGTGCGTTTCAAAGTTTGCACCGCTCGCCACCGTCCGCGTGCCGCCCGTCGTGCTCGTGCTGCCACCGCCACCACCGGTCCCCCACGTCGACGTCTCGCTGCCAATGATGCGTCGTGCGACCTCCTGGGCGTCCTCAATCTTGCCCGTCATCTTGCGCGACAGCACCGTCAGCGCCGCCCGCAGGAGCTGCTGCTCGTCGTCGTCCAGGTACTTGAACGTGATGCGCTGCTGCGTCGGCGCCGAGAACGACTGGCCGCCCGCCTGGCTCGCGTGTCGCAGCGTCACCGGCACGTGACCGGCCATGGCCGACGGCGGTACCAGGCACACCAGCGAGCTGGCGCCCCAGTACGTCGTCGTCGTCGCGCGCTGCCCGCCAAACATGACGTCCAGTCCTTGGTAGAAATCGCTGCCCAGGATCGTCACCTCGATGCCGCCCGACTTGGGACCCTCGGCCGGGATCACCTTGTGGATCACCGCCTGGGCCGACTGCGGCGCCGGAGCCTGGGCCAGCGCCATTGGCAGCCCAAACAGGCCCGCCGCAAATGGCTGCGCAAACTGTGCCTGTGCCTGTGACTGTGACACCAACTGGTTCTGCTGCTGCTGCTGCTGCTGCTGCTGCTGCAAAATCTGCTGGTGCAGAAGCTGCATCGAGTTGCGCAGCCCGTTGGGACTCGCCGCGCGGCTGGCGTGTGTCGACGCCGGCGCCGAGAAGAGCTGGGCCTGTGCCTGTGCCAGTGCCAGCCCGTCCAGACTGCCCGCCCGGTGCAGCCCACCAAACAGACTCGCCTGCTCGCTGTGGCTGTTGGGCGTCAGCGGACCACCCACCATTGCGTCGGGGGGCATCGGAACCATGTCCGCCAGCCCGTCCATGTCGGCGTCTGCACTCGACATGTTGGACAGGAGCGCCATCTCGACCATGTCCGGTGCAAAGCCCGACTGCGGGAATGAGCTGGCGTTTTGTGCGTTCTGCACGTTCTGTGCGTTCTGTGCGTTCTGCGACAGCGACGGCCCCGCGCTCGACTTGCGTTTCTTGGCAAAGGGTCCCATGAGTCCATCGGGCGACGCCGAGCGTGCCGTGCTGCCGGCTGCCGGCACCGACGCCACAGAGCTCCGCTTGAGACTGGACGCGTCTGCACCGGGCGTCGGCGACTGGGCCTGGGCTGCCTGGGCCGTCGACTCACTGTCCGCCGAGGCGGAAAACGGAGCAGACGCCGTGCCGGCGGCGGCGGCCGGGTTGGACGTCGGCGTCTTGTGGTCGTCGGTAATCATGACGGACCGCGACACCGTCTGCGCCACCACCTGCCCGCGGTGGTCCTTGAGCGTAAAAATCACTTGGAAACCCGTCTTCTCGCCGTGGTGTCGGCAGTAGCACGTGATCCGCATCGGCACCACCACCGATGCATGGTCGCTCTGCTGCGGCAGCACCGCGTTCGGCGCCGGCCGCTGCCAGTCCTTGACCTCGTGCGTGTTAAAGATGATGATGCGCCGGTGCTCCTCGCGGCTCCATTCCTCGTCGTCCTCGGGCTTCTTGCTCTTCTTGCGGTTCGCGCGTTTGCGCTCGCGCTGGATGCAGCCTTTGCAGATCCAAATCTCGCCGCCATTGGCCGGCCGCTCGTTCTTGTCGCCGTCGTCCTTGTCGTCCTTGTCGTCCTTGTCGGCTCCGGCGTCCTTGCCCTCGCCCTCGCCCTCGTCCTTGGCGTCCTCGGCCGGCGCCGGCGCCGCGCGCGGGCCGTTTGTAAGGGCGGCCGCCCGCTCCAGTGCACGCGTCCGGTTGGCCTCGCTCCGCATCGCGCTCGTGCACACCACCATGGTGTGCAGCTCCAGCGTGTCCGCAGACGCCTCGACCGGCGTCTTGGACAGCAGCTTCGGCTTCGAAATCGTGTGTGGCGGCAGGTGCAGTTTCGTCACGCCGGGCGGCAGGGCCGACAGCAGGATCGTCACGGGGATCTGCGTCTCGACGCGCGACTTGTGTGGCTCAATGCCGACCGTGAACCGCAGCGGCTCCGGCTCGGGGGGGGGTGGCGGCTGGGCCGGGGTCTGCAACGGCTTGGCCATCATGTTGAACATGGGCAGTGGTGCCATGCCAGCAAACATTTGTTGTTGTTGGAGCTGTTGCTGCTGGAGCTGTTGCTGCTGGAGCTGCTGTTGCTGGAGTTGCTGGAGCTGCTGGAGCTGCTGCTGGGCGCTCGCCCACGTCGTCGGGCTCGTGGCGTCGTCAGGAAACAAAAAGTTGGGCGCCGTGCCCGGCGCGAACCCGAACCGAAAGTCGCCCAGGTCCATGGGCGACTGCGACGGCATAAAGACAAAGTTGCCGACGGGCGAGACCTCGCGCGACCCGCTCGTCTTGAGCCCGTTCATGCCCTGGCTGAGCGAGTACTGCTTGCTGTGCCGCTTCAGTCCGCCCATATGTGCTTGGCCGGCGCCGGAGGCGGCGCCGCCGCCAAAGCCGTTGACGGCCGAAAACAATTGCGCCGCCGCAAAGCTCGGGACCGCCATGTCGTCGGGCGTCGGGCTACTCGTTGCGCTGACAAAGTCGAGCGGCGACGGGCCGCCGCTGTACGGGCTCAAGTCGGACTGGTGGCCCTGGCTGGGTTGTGGTTGTGTCGGTGGTTGTGTTTGTGGTTGTGTCGGTGTTTCAGAGGACGCCGCCGGGGCGTCGCCAGTGAGCGTCTTGGGGTCAATGGTCGCAAGCAGGTCGCTCTCCGTCTTGCACTCCACCTTGCACGTGTCGTCGTCCGTCTCGGCCTCCTCCAGGTAGTCGTGAAAGTTCCAGTCCCGGCCGGCGCCGTCGTCTGGGTCCAGTGTGCCGTCGGTCATGGCGACGTCGTCGAGGTCGAGGGCCGGCTGCAGCGGTCCGGATCCGGACAGCACAGACGCGTCGTGTGTGTGTGTGGTTGTCGCAGTCGCAGTCGGTTTCGGCGCGCGGCCGGCGTGGCTCGAAATGGCCGACAGGGCCGTCTGCTTGGACGAAATGTCCGACGACGAGTCGGGAAACGACGACAGGATCGACTCGGGCGACTCGGCCGTCGCCTGCGTCTGCGACAGGCCCGGGTGGGCGCTGCCGCTGCCGCTGCTGCTGCCGCGCTTCGCCTGGTGCCTTTGTAGCCGCTCAAATTGCATCTGCTGCAGCTTCTGCAGCTGCAGCTGCGTCTGCTGGTCCTGCACAAAGTCGACCGTCAGCGCCGGTGGCGAGTCGCCCATCCACTCGGAGTCGACGGCAAAGTCGCCGGGGGACGCGGCGAGGGCTTCAAAGGAGGTGTCCTCGACAGACATGTCCTCGTCGTGTGCTCGTGTGCGGTGGCGGTGGACAGTCGGTGTCGGGTCGTCGGGTCGGGTCGACGTCGGTAACGGTATCGGTGTCGGTCGGCCGATGACGGTGTGGTCGTGTGCGTACCAAACAATGTCTATCCAAAAGGTGTCCGTTGGCCGTCCTCGGCTGCTCGGCTGCTCGGCTGCTCGGTCGCCGGTACCGTGCCGTGTCGTTTGGCCGTTTGTCGCCGTTCGGAGTCGTGGCGTCGGTCGGTGGTGTCTCAGGTCTCAGCCTCTGTGGCTGATGGGCGAACAGATTATTTTCGTTGGGGATGCCGCCGTGATGCGTGCGCTGGCTGGCTTCTCTGGCAGCGAGAGAGAGAAGGTGGGAGACGCAAAAGGCAGTCTCGGTCGATGCAAACGTGTCGGAGTGCGTGCCGGGTCGGATTCGGCTCGTCGACGTATCGGAGATCAAACAGGACGACTGCGTGCTCTGCGTGAGCAGAGACCGCCAAATACTGGGTATAGCACACTGCGATTGCCTCACAGTGCGTCGAGCACCGACAGGCGCAGCAGGTGTGGAGGATTGGAAAGGGTGGGGATGGCGAAAAAAGGGGGGTCTCTGGGCGGGCGACTGAAAAAAAGCAGAGAAAAAGGAAAAAGTCGCACGGTCGCACGGCAAAAGGAGTGCGCAGCAAAGGAGCAAAGGGAGAAACTAAAAGCGCGGACTCGAGTCGGCGTCGGCGTCGGCGTCGGCTTCAGACTCTGCGTCGACAGACGGCCGTGGCAAGACAGCCGTTGAAGGGAAATCGTTTTGCCTTGTTTCGTGAGCCCCGCACCGTTGTACAGAAGCAATACAGTGTACTTTACTGAGCAGTGGAGGACATAGGAGACTATTACAGCGCGCCAGCAGTGAATATTTACAGCGGGGGTAGTTGCAAATCTGGGGAGCGAGGACGCTGATTGGCCGGCTAATAGGAACTGCACTAATCAATATGACACGCACCCAAGTACCTGCCGTTTTCCATTGAATAGTTTTCGTAATGTTTTAAAGCCAGGAAAAGGTACAGAGCCTAAATATACAGTCGTCGCGTGTCTCAGTGCAGACCATGACGACGCAAAGACCCAGTGATGCTGCCGGCCTGGCGCTGTCGCCGCTTCACAGCCAGTGGGCCAGGCAAGTAGAACAAGTGCAGCCCTATTGTTCTATTGCTGTTCGCAGTGGCACCGTCTCGTTGTGGCTCCGCTACTACTGTCTGCTTGTCCCAATACGGACTAGCGCCTTTGATAAATTGGTCACAGTCCCAACGTTTTTTCATAGCAGGGTCAGCTGTTGAACAACCAGGCTACACGCTGCACGTGTGGAGCGAGGAACGAGATAAATTATACGCAAGCAGACTGCAAACGCACGAGTTTTGTGTTGCTGCCAGAACCGTGCAGCTGCTTAACCCGTATCTTGGTCGAATGAAGCAAAAAAAGAGCAACGCTGCCTCTTGCATGACGTAGAACTAAACGCCCGTCTCACACAATTGCCGTGTGGGAGGAGCGACCACGTGGCTGCTGCCATGTTTGGTCGTTGCCTGCTGCCTCGTTTGGCCCAGGCTCTCTCTGCGCCCCTCACTCTTGCAGACAAGTCACAGTGTCTCGCCAGAACCGAGCGTGATCAAATGATCAAATGGCACGCCGGACGTCATCGGTGGGCCTGCGCTTCGCTGCCTGCTTGTCCGAGGCGAGGGCCCTTGTCTTTGCTGCTGCCTCCACAGCCTCGCGGCAAGTACGCCTGGCGAACGTGTCCATAAACGTGTCGGTCGATCTTGCTTGTCTCGGATCCGTCGCGGCTAGAGTTGCTGCATGGCTGACGATGCTGACTCATCAAACCACAGCCACCAGAGATAGCAGGACGAGCTGCATAAAGGCACGAGGAGCGTCTTCTCCGGTCGTCCCGGCAGCCCACGCAAACATATATATACAGTTACGATTCTCTCACGGCCGACACGCTTGGTCGATGCAGCGACCCCCACTGCACTGCTGGACTGCAGCCTGCAGGTTTCTTGCTTTCTTGCTTTCTTGCTTTCTTGCTACTGGAAGGGCTGCAGGCCAATCAGGACGCCGTCGATTAACTAGCGACAATCGCAGCGAGAACGCCTCTGAAACTGATGACAACACTGCATTGTGTGGGAGCCCACCATCTATGTAACACACCGGCAGCACAAACAGACGGTAAAAGAAAAAACGACGTGGTCTGGCACACCAGGTCAGCTTTCCGCCGGCGCAGGCTCGTCCGGGAAGCGGATTGTACGGTTGGTCAAGGGCGTGGCCGGGCCCTGTTTGGGCTGCACCGGGATGATGGAGCCGCCGATGCGGTAGATGGCACGCGGCACTGAATTGTTTGGCTCGGCCGGTGTGGCGGTATTCGTGGGGCTGCCGATCTGGAACGAGGGCAGGGCGGCGGCGTGGCGACGGCGGGGGCCCGAGAGCACAGTGCCGCCGCCGGACATGCTGGACACGGACGGGAGGCGGCTGAGGATGCGTGGCAGGTAGAGGCCGAGCTTGCCGAGCGGGATGCTGAGGCCGTGGACGACGACGCTGACGATGCAGAGGAACCAGACGACGACGACGACGGTCTCGCCGAGCAGGGCGACGTCCGGGCGCGGGGCGTCGGCGCCGTGCGGCGACAGCGTGTCGATAAAGTCGAGCGTAATGTACATGTAAAAGATGGCCGAGACGCCGACGGGCCCAAAGAAGCCGACAAACAGGCCGTGGCGCCACTGCTCGATCTGCGGGATGCGCCTGTGCACGAGCATGACCCAGGGCAGGCGGCGCAGGAGCAGGAGCAGCAGGCCGAGGCCGACGAGCCGATGGATGGGCACGGGCCCGTGGACCAGGAGCGGCCACGGACACACGGCGCCGTACCACATGAAGATGGTGACGTTGAGCAGCATATCGACGGTGGGCTGCAGCGAGTCGTCCATGGTCTCGAGGCGGAACCAGTCGTCCCAGGTAAAGACGTTGCCGGCGATGAAGCAGGCGAGCACGTCGTCGGTGCCGACGAGGCCGCAGGTGCCGACGAGGAAGAGCGCGAGCGAGATGGCAAAGACGAGGAAGCTCTCGCGGTCGACAAACTGGCGCGTCTCGGCCCAGTGCAGCAGCTCCTTGGCGACGTAGCCGACGACGGCGCCGTAGACGATGCTCAGCAGAACGACGTAGCCCCAGGTCTCGCCGAACCAGAGGCCCATGGCCTTGCTGGCGCCGCCGGCGGGCACGGGAAAGTCGGCGGTGCCGCGAAAGCCGGTGTACTGGACGAGGTAGAGCGCGAGAAAGAGAAAGGGGTAGCCGAGGCCGTCGTTGGCGCCCGACTCGGCGACGATGATGCGCTGCAGCGCGGGCGGCACGTTCTGGTCGGCAAAGCGGCCCTTGACAATGACGTTGGACAGGATGGGGTCGGTCGGGGTGACGCATGCGCCAATGGCGAGCGCGTGCAGAAGCGGCAGGCCGGGCACGAGCCCCCAGACGAGCAGGCTGGTCGCCGTCCACATGGCGGCCATGACGGGCCCGAGCAACAGCGCGAGCGGCTTCCACTGGTGCTGGAGGTAACGGTTAGGCAGCTGGACGCCGGCGAGGACGAGCTGGACGCCGAGCACGAGACGCGAAAAGTAGAGCGTGGCGGTGTCGAGGTTGGCCTGCGAGCCGGCGTACTCGAGCGGGCGCAGAAAGTTGGCGCCATGTGGCGAGAAGGCGACGCCGGCGAGCAGCGAGATCACTGTCGGTCAGCGTCAGCGGTCAGCAGGAAAAAAGAAAAACGCACAGGCCTCGGACAGGTAGAATGTCTCTTTGCAGAGGTACGATACCAGCCCAAACAAGGAGACCCATCCCCCGAGCACGCTGACCACAATGTTGAAGTCTGTCACGGCCAGAGTCGGCATGGCGAAGTGGAAGTGAAGTGGCGGAGAGGACGAGCTAGGTGACGCCTGAATCGTCGGTGCGCAGGCGGATCAGCTGGCGCGACGACAGACTGGGGGACAGGGCGTGTGTTATTGAATCATGGGGGCGGTGGGCGGTGCGGGTGGTGAGCGCAGACTCCAGTCTTGCAGTGAGCCTCGTCTCGTGAGGCTCTGATGGCGGGAGCTGACGGTCGTGATGACGAAGATGTCCTCGATTGATTCAGCCGACAGGAAAGCGTTGGGTCAGATGAAACGAGCACGGCGTGTTGCGCAGCGGGCTTGGCGTGTAGGTTGGGAGACGAGACGGATGCAGCGTCGATGTGGTGTACGGATGACAGGCGGGACAAGAGACACGAAGAATCAAGACTTAATAGAAGCTTGACCAGTCTAACACACGGAAGGCGATGAGGTTGGGCCCAACGATAAGCCGATAACGCTCGGTCACGCTCTGGATCACCACCAGCCCTACTCTGAAAGGCATTGGGAGAATTTGGCCGTTGGATCAACGGACTCTGATTTGTTGTGTATTTTCTTCTATTTTCTTGTGTATTTTCTTGTATTTTTGTCTGTCAGATTCTCGTCACCCCGTGGTGATGCTGTGGTCTTGTGTCACGTGCAAAAGTCAATAGACTGTAGATGTATAAATTCTACGTGCTACTCGACGTTCGACCTTGCAAAAGCTAGACAACATGCACTACACGAGCTCGGACGGCAGGTAACAAAACAGAAAAAAATTCAAAATTCAAAACAAACAAAAATCTACCAACGACAGCTGCAGCCCGCTGACGTCGACGCTGGCAGGTAACCTAACCCACGGTAACTGGTGGATAGCGCCACAAGAACGCCACAGACGCCTAGGCCCGCACCGGCAGCCGGGCGCCACGCACGGCCAGCTCGTCGGCTGCCGCGTTGCCCTTGTCTGCGCTGTGGCCCTTGACCCAGCAAAAGTTGGTCTCGGCGCCGGCCGCGTCGCGTGCTTCGATGCGCGCGCGGATCGGCTTGATCAGGTCCTGGTTCATCACGGCGACACCGCCGCTCGTCTTCCAGCCGTCCGTCGCCCACTTGCGGAACCAGGTCGTGACGCAGTTGAGCGAGTACTTGCTGTCCGTAAAGATGAGCACGGACGTGTCCGTGGGCACCGCCTCGAGCGCCTGAAGGATCGCCATGAGCTCGGCGCGCTGGTTCGTCTGCACGGGGCCGGGCAGTCGCTCCGCAATGTTGCGTTCGTCGCCGTCACCGAAATAGACGCCCACGCCCGCTGCCGCGCTCGACTTGCCATTGTGGAGGCAGCTGCCGTCCGTGTAGATCTTGACGAGGCCAGGTGTGTCTTCCACAGAGCTCGTCGTGCCGGATGCAGATGCAGACGCAGATCCAGATCCAGACGCAGGCGCAGATCCAGACGCAGACGCAGACGCAGACGCAGGCGCAGATCCAGACGCAGACCCAGACCCATCCGACGTCCGCTTCACGCGCTTGCGCGCCGGCTGCTCGTCGTCGCTCTCGACGGTGCCCTGTGCCTCGTCCAGCACCACCACCGTCCCACGCGCGTGCTGCCGCATGTACTCGTCCGCCTCGACGCGTGTCGCAAACTTCTTGTACTTGGGGCCACGTGCGCCCACAATCGCCTTTTGTGCGTCGGCCCAGTCCGTGTAGACGCCCGGCGTGTTGCCCACCGCGACTGCGTAGAACCGTGGAACGCCCTGTTGGTTGCTGCCGCCAGGGTTCTGGCCCGCCACAAACGCCTCGGCGTGCTCTCGGCTGAGGAAGCTCTTGTCTGAGTGGTTAGCGGACCTGCACAAGAGAAGGAGATGACAAAACGTACACTGCGCGCCCTTGAAGCCGGCCGTCTGCGCCTGGCACTCGCCCCATGTCAGGTACACACCCGGCCGGATCCCCGTCCGCACTGCATAGTACTTTTGGCCCATCTTGCGCTTGTGCGACGCCGGTTTCGTCGTGGTTGTCGTTTTGGTCTTGGTCGACATCGTGGTGTCGGCGAACACGCCCGAGCTCAGCTGGGGCAGGTAGTCGAGGGTCGTGGCCGGGGACCACCGTGCCTCTGTTTGGGTAAAGTGGCCCACGAAACTGCGAGGGAAAGGCTGGGGGCCTGCGTCCAGACAGAGTAGCTCAGTCGCACTGGCAGCCAACGAGCGACAAAGAGCAGCCCGGCTGGGTCTGCGGAACGCGGCCCGGGCGAGACGAGAAGGCGACGTCGTGAAGCTGTAAAGAACACAGTAGTACGTTCAAGAGGCGGGGGTCGTCGGATGAAACCAAATGGATGTGGCAAGGTCAGACGCAGGCCGACGAAGCTCGACAGTACTCTGTACTCTGTAGACTGGGCTGACGGGGCTGACAGGGCTGACAGAGCTCGTGCTGTGGAGCTCGAGAAAGCCGCCGCAGGCAGTGTAAAATGCAGACTCGTCTGTTCAGTCAAACGGAAAAATACCGTCCACGCGACCAGAAACGATGCCCTTTCAACGTGTTTGAGATTGGCAAGTTCCGTTTTCAGGCACGATGCCACTCTGCTGCTGTTGCTTTCGAGAACCAGTCGAAGCTGTGTGACGTCGCGGCCCAGATGCCCCAGTTTTCTTGCCAATGGTGGCTGAGTAATAATTTCCAGCGGTCGTCGCTGTGCCCAGCGTAAAGAGGAGACGAGATGAGTTGATGTTGAATGGTCGGCATGAGCTGGTCTTCTGGCTCTTATATAGATTGACAGAGAGATCTAGCGACGATAAACGACAGACCCAGAGCTAGAGGCAGTGACAGGTCACTCGGACTGTCCGCAAACGTCACTGCACATGTTGAAACGTGGAAATGACAAATGTGACAGACATGTGTCGCCCTAGCAGACACAGCTGCGTGCAGATACCAGGCGACGCGGAAAAGGAGGGGTGGAGGAGAAAAGAAGAGGGGGTACCAGAGGGGGTGCTGGTTTTCGGCCCATTCCTCCAATAAACACTGGAAACACGCACGGCCACGGAAGGGCCCTTCTGGCTCAGTGGGATCGGACCAACCGCGGGCATCCCACGGCCATTGATATGTGACGACGGAGCTTGGACAAGCCGCCAGTCTCCCTCAAAAGACTACACGGACGGGCATACGGTGAGCAATCTCACCGCATCACACTAGCAGACCTCGCCTTCTATCACGTCTCGCCTCACACATAGTATACTGTTTATTATCAACGCTAGCCGGCATAAATATTACGCGCCATAACAACACACCGTGTTCGCCCTTGAGACGATGGTATGCGCTTCCCAAACGCCTCCGTGCGCGTGCGCACAGGGCAGACCGGGCCTGCCTCCTCCGAATAAGAAATCTAGAATGCTATACCGCAGCCTATACACCCAAACACCCCATATAATGCAAATAGAAAGCAACGGAAAGCACCGAACGCGCCCAGTCGAAGAGAAAGCGGACAAGTCAAACGAGCAGTGCGGCGAGGCTCAAACGTATAAATCGGTCGGTAAAAGTCGTAGCATGCGTACAAGCTCTCAGCTCTCAGGCTCAGGCGTGCGTCATGGGGTCCATCTCCAAGGGCTTGCACGAGCAGTGCGCCTCCCACTCCCACGCCAGCATGCTCCAGTTCAGCTCGCGCCGCCAGAACAGGCCCAGACCGTGGATGCCCTCGCCGCTCGGCAGCTCGCCCTGGCTCGACTTGAGCACGGGGCCGCCCTCCTCCACCGGTGTCATCACGCGGTCCTCCGCGCTCAGTCCGCCCGTCAGCGCCATCCGGTTCGCGAAAATCACCTTGCCCATACGAGAGTGAAGAATCGCCATCGAGCACATGGCGCACGGCTCATGCGTGACGTACAGTTCCAGGCCGTGGCACAGGTACCCGTCGGGCGTCGGGTGCTCTTCCATAAAGACCCGCTCCTCCTCCTCCATGAGCGGCTTGTCCTGGAACACCTCAAACGCAAGCCGCTGCCGGTGGCCCGCGTGCCCGCGGTTGCGGTTGCGGCTCAGCCGGTCCCGCACACGGTCCTGGACCTCGCAGTGCACCTGACACGCGACTCCGTCCTGGCCGTCCGCGGGCGTCGCCGGCGCGTTCGGGTCGACAGTCGACAGAGGGGCGCTCGTCTGCGCAGCGGGCGAGGGCTTGCAAACAGCCTGCGCCGTGTGGCCCGCGCCGTTGGCCGCGCCGTTGGCCGTGCCGTTGGCCGTGCTGTTCGGCGAGCTGCTTGCGCGCCCGTTCTCGCTGTTTGCGCTGTTCGCGCTGTTCGCGCTGTTCGCACTGTTCGCGCTGGCAAAGCTGCGCTTCCGCTGGCCCTTCTTCTCGGCCCGCACAAGCTTCTGCGCCACCATGCTCATAGCACGGAGGACTGCGTGGGCCATGGGGTTGCCAGTCTTGGACGACTTGGGCTGGTGCACCCACCGCGCATCGCCCGCAACGGCCACCAGCCGTGGGCCGTCCTCGCCGCGGTACACAATGACAGCACCCAGCGCCTCGCCGTACCCACGCTCCTTGGACTTGACGGCCATGTCGTGGGCCAGCGACATCCAGATCGGGGCATCGTCGGCAATCTCGTCAGTAGCGCGCACCACCATGCTAGGGTGAGGACCGAGCGGGTTGTTCTTGCGGTACATGGTCGGCCAGAACTGGCTCGTCCACAGTGCCGCCTGAATCTGCGACGTAGGCGCCAGGAGGGGGACGGGGATCGACGCCATGAACACGCCGTCCTCGAAGCCGTCGAGCTGGGACAGTGCCTCGGTCACCTCCTGGTACGAAATGGTGGCCTCGAGGCCAAGCAACACGTAAACCCAGTTGGACTTGCCCGTGTGGATCTGCTTCGAGGCGGGCGTCTCATTCATGAACTGGGTCTTGAGGTGTGCCGGGAGATCGACGGGCTTCGCGCACCGCCGCAGGTGAGGCATGCCCTTAACAATTTCCTCAGGCAGCATGTCGCGAAGCAGGCTTGCGGTCAGCAAACAGAAAACGGCAAACAGCAAAGCGCCGCAGAACAAGGTCAATCACTTACTTGATGACCGCGCTGGTCGACCGTATCGGGGAGCGCGTGATCAGCACTTGACCACACTGGTGGTCATCGCGCAGCTCGAGTGTCGTCTTGAGGGGGATCAGGACGCCGGGCTCAATGTGCTTTGGGATGAGGCTCTTAGTGACGGGCTCCTGACCCTCAATAATCTTGCTCAAGTTGGCCAGAGTCGACATTTTGGCGAGTTCGAATTTCTTCTGCGTGTTGGCGAGTACTTGGCGCTGCGTGGCCTGCTTCTTGTCGCTTTTTTCGCCTTTTTCGCCTTTTTCGCCTTTTTCGCCTTTTTCGCTCTTTTCGGGGGTGGTGACAGAGTCAGCCTGTGCAGCCTGGCAGGTCTCACCAGTCAAAGGTGGCACGTCGGTGGTGTCTGAGCCGGTACTCAGATGGTCCAGCTTCCGCTTCTTGTCGTCTCCTTCGCTTTGTTTATGCGTGTCGACACCACGCCCCCCCTGAATTGCGTCCCGCTGGTTGGCAAGCATTCACACGGAAGCAGCAGCGCTAGCAGCAGCAACAACAATGGCAGTAGCGGCCAGGCGATGAAAACGGCGAGGCAGGAAGAAGCAGATGCAGGTCAAAACGGAAGGAATGTCCCAGTACTAGGGCAAGAGTCTACCGTCGTGGAGTTTCCTTGTTAAGGCGGCCGAGCTGAAGAGATCCGCCAGGGGCGTCTGAATAAAAGGGAGAAGTGGTCGCCGGAAAAGAATTTCTAAATCTTGAGCATGGCGGTTGCCTCTATGTGCAGCATCGAATCCCGAGGCGATGGACAGTGGGGGAATCGCTGAAATGAGGCTCGGGAAAGACCAAGTCGCACACTGTAAGGCGGGCGAGAGAGGATGCAGGAGGCAGAAAGAGTGCAGGAGCCCGTCTGCAGTTGGGGCCAAAAAGAAGGCACAACGATGCCGCGCGGAGCGAGACCTGGTCCAAAGCCAAAAAGCGGAGGTCAATAGGCCACGTGAGCAGTGCTCTTTCCCGAAACGCGATGAAATTATCGTGATGCGGAAGGCACGTCGTGGGGATGCCGCGTGATGAGGCAGGCAACACTGGCGGTGGCGCACGGGACGAGAACGCGTCGCGCTGAAACCCTTGTTTAGAGATGCAGGTGCGATCGGGAGATGGAGCCGGTAAATTTGTCTATAGGGAAGGCGCAGAGGGCAAGTGACTGTTAAGGCAGGAGGTGGCTTGACGATTTCTGGTGGCGATTTTTCTGCCTGTGTGACTTTGTGAAGCTTAAAAAAATGGGTCGGCCAATCATGTCTCGTTATTCACTTGCTGAAGTGCGACGACGCATTACCTCAGCAGATTCTCGCCATCAGTTCTACGGCCGGCGAGGTGGAATGTCAACACTGTCTAATAGTTTTCATAATCTTTAATGGGCTATCACGTCCAATTACTACAACTGCTTGTGTGCACAGGTCATGGGTGGTGGTTCTTTGGGCTGAGGTGAGTTGTGAGGCTCAACCACTAGGGCGAGGCTGAAATCCAAATTTGTTACATGTGATCGACCAGGAATACTACCTTTGATATTCAAAGAAAAGGAAGGATGCAACTAAACGCACAAGTCAGTCAGCGCAGTAGAAACGCTTCACTATACAGACGGTCCTGATTCACTATACGATCTTGTTACAACAGTATTCCTATATTTTTTGTAAGACCGTGAATTGAATTTCTATGCCAAGTGTTGAAAGTACAGAAGAGTCTTGCGTCTAGAACTCTTCTACTTTGTACGCTTTCAATGTTTCATAAAGTGCAGTTCCGACTTTAGGGGCGTAGCGAAGAACAAGCATCAGCAGCATCGAAACAAAAAAGAGCTTACTACCACAAACAACTTGAGCTGGATGCTGGAACGGATTCCGTCTTGGCCGAAACATTTGCCTTGTGCAACATTTCCCGCCTGTTTGTCCCAATCTCCGGTCTTGGCAAAGCCTATCTGCGCCTCTTTTCAATGGGCAGTATCGTGTAGTATCGTTTCTTGGCTGATGCGCCCCTATATTTGCCTGATTCAGTAAGCCTTGGCATCCAAACTGCACAAATGCGTGCCTCAGAATGATTTGCCACGGTCATCAAACAGCAAAACAGTTTTTTGTCAGATGTGACGTGCCGCCATGGCGCCGAAGCGCCCGATCGTGGGCAATCTTCACCGACATCGAACATGCAAGTGAGATAGGCCCGCTTGAGAGTTGCCTGGCAGACTTGGCCATTTGCAGTCTTGTTACGACCGCCTTGCCAAGATCGATCGTCGGCAAAAGGCGAGGTGCATGCCTGGTTCATTCGTATCTCACCAGAGTACGGACGCCCTGGTCGAACAGCCTTTCTAGTGCTTCATCTTGCATACAAGTGCATGTACATCTTTGGGTGAGTGTCAGATAAGGCAAGATCACCGGGTCTTGGCTGTTTCTGGTTCAGCTGGCCTTGATGTGATGCCCTTGCAAGGCGTTGTCGATTGGGCCTGGGCATCCTGCGGTGCTTGGCTGTTTGCAAGGACCTATCGCTGGCGCCGGACGACGCACGTTGCCTGGCACGGATGATGACAGCAGCCGAGAGGGTGTCTCACTCGACGCTGGCCGTTTCTCTCCAGCTCTTATCAGAGACAGCAGAATGGCGCCTGTCTGTTGGCAATGACTGATTCTAGAACCATGCCAGCGCAGTGCCCGAAAGATAAGATGTGAGACTCGCAATCTTCAGGTTCGGTGCAACTCTGGGCGACTGTAGGACTTGCCATTGGCATCGCGATGCGGCTTGGGATGGCGCTGGTTTGGCGACAATGCTAGACAGTCCGAGAGTAACCCGTTTCACGCAGCTCGCACTCATGCTATGCTTTTGCGCGTTTGCATTTGTCTGGGCCCGATCTGTAAATGGTTATCTACCTGTACACTGGGAGGCAGCTTTGTGCTACCCATGGCAAGCTGCCAAGCCCTGAGCTGTATCACAGCCCGCGACCTCGGCCGGCGCACCAGGCGCAGAGCGTGACGCTGACCTACAGACGTTGACCCAACGACGTTCTCGTAGACGTACAGCAAAGTACTGCAGCGGCGTGCAAGATCATACGGGCGCAGCATTTCTATACGGCGATGGCGTAACCAACTCAATGTGCCGCAGTCGTCTTGGCACTTGCCAGCTGTTCCAGAAGGCCACGGGCAAGCCCAGCTTGCCTTGGCGTGGGAGGCGGGCTGGGCTGTGCCGGCGTATCTGAGTATCTGATGCCAGTTCCTTGCAAGTCAGCTTACGCTTCACGGCACGTCTGTATGGAGAATGTCTGTAAACCCGCTCACTCTTGGCTGGGCACCTCGACAATTGTTTCCAAAAGACCCTTCCATCCACACCCACACCACTCGGGCCGTGCGAAACCTCTCCGATCGGGCATGACACGGCTTGATCTCCACAAAGCCTCCGGGATGGTGCGCGGGGAATTATATTTACAGATCAGATGTTTGTGTATGATTGTACTGCAAGAATAGCTTAATTGTCAAGGGAGGCGAGGGGCATAGGAGAAGACACGGCACGCGATGCAACCTTTAGCTGCCACCACTCGCTATGATTGAACTTTAATCGAACTGTTGTTGGCCTAGAGATAAACAAGGCTCGATAGGCCCTGGCATTGACTTGAAACGTGCCAACCGGAGATCCGGCTACAGGGCTGGCTGACAGGGTGACTGGCTGACTTGAAGGCTGTGTTTGCAGCTCATGCAAGTCCTACAGGCAGCTGTCCGATGCACGGGAGCTCGGCTTTCCAGTCAATGATAAACGAGAGCCAGATATGCCAGATATGACTGGCTGCGTTGCGAGCACACCAAAGGAACCTTGCTTCCGTTTTAGGTAAGCCCATTGGCGGCGGATGGTCTTCTTCCTTGCTGCCTCCTTCTTGGCTCTCGGGACTCGCTGCGCTTGCCCCGAGCATTTCTCCTTTCGGACCATGCGCTTTGGGCGCGCGATACACGTCATCCAGGAAGGGCGCGCTAGAAGCTGTCTAGTTGTCCGACATTGATTCAATTGCACCCTTTAGCGGCCCGTAGGCATGACTCTCAGCCCACTCCGCACGCTGTTGCCAATTGCCTTCTGTATATTTATTCTTTCCTGGATTGGCAATTTTTGCCTTGACAGTGGGTGGCTGTAATCGGTCCGGGCGCTGCTAGTGCCTTCCCTCTTGAACGCTTCCTTCCGGCGTGCCCCTCGTCCTGGCCGCGCAAGGGCAGGAGCTATCGCACGGTGCAACCCGCCCGTAGTTATTCGCGGTCAAATTCTATTTTACGGAGCAAAGTGCAGCTGCCGTGGATGCAACCCTGCGCCCCGAACCAGGAGGCAAGCGTCAATGGCCACCTCGTTGCGTCTTCAGAACAAGCCTTGAATGACATTGTGATTGCATGCCAAATTACACATGTCGCCGACGTGCATTGCAGGTGCACTGCACATGGCGCAGCGAAACCATGCGTCGCAGTGCCCAAATATAAAGGCAAAGCCCTCTGACGATTACACGACAAAACAGGACTAGTGCAGTCGCGGCAAAGTGGAGCCTTGTGCTCCGACTTTCGCAGCTCGTTCAAAGTTTTGTTCACGGAAGACATTGACCCGTTGCGCGTAAAGTCCCCGCCGCACACAAATAGAAAATCGGCGCTGTTGGAGAAGGTAAATAAATATGCTCCGTACATGGGCGTAGGGCACCGAGCATCACAATGGCAAACAAATAACCATTAGCAATGACGCACGTAGGCAGTCACGGACAGAAGCAGGCATTGGCTACTCGAGAGAATGGCAAGAGGAGCCGTCGTAACGCGTTGTTTGGGCAGGCGCATGGCGGGGGAGCTGCGACCGAGGGCATCGCTGTTTGCGAAATAAATTAAATATTTACGAAATTAAAGCGACTGTATCATGTGCAAACGTGGTTCTAAAGCTACTAGGCGAAGACGTAATAGGGAAAAAGAGCAGGCCGCCCAAGGAGCCGCCGTTCGCGGCTGCCAATACCGCCGGTCGCAAAGGAACGAGCCAAAGCAGACGAGCAGACTGGTCCGTCACGACGAAGGAGGGTCCGATCGATTTTCTGGGTTTTTTGCCGCCTACTAGAGGATTCAATACTTGGTGCCAGAGCCTTGCGCTGTTTTCGATGGATTTCCATGTGCTCCCTTTGAGGCCGCCATCCTCATCATTGACGTCCATTCGACATCAACCATCATCGACAACCAGACTGCTTAACAATACGACACCCTCCTTCCACACGCATCCCGCGCTCCGCATTGCTCCTGCCAAGTCGGCGCATGCAGCGCCCTTCTCCAAATCCCCAAAAGACTCTGAAATCGCGACCGACGTGCGACAAGAGTGCGCCAAACGACCATCAAAAAGCCTCTGCCACGGAACGGAGGAACGGACTTTAAACGGACTTTAATTCCTCGAGACACCATTGACGCTGCGCTCTACGCCTCCGGCATCGCGTCTCTCGGCCACGCCACGCCACTGCGCACGCCCAAAGACGCAAAGACACGAATCACACTACACCATCTTCTGTGCAACACGATACGCTTGGGGTCGCACACGCCGTCCCTGTATCAATCGCATCTGGCACACTGTACCGACCGAGTAAGTGCAAGAACCCCGTGCCCAAACAGCATGAGCGGCCGGGACGACGAACGAAAAGGACAGAGCTGAGGCTTGGCTGTCGCAGTTCTGACTCGCCTTGCAACCTCAAGGTTCCTTTCCGTCGATGGCCGCCCCGTGTTCTTGCCTGTTGCGCAAGAGCCAAAGTCCTACTCGGCCTTGCCCAAATTCTATTTCAATTTGATGCGCCCGCCTCTTTTTCAGAGCCATTGTTTTCCAGGCCTCTCCTCTGCCATTCTCTGCCTTTCTCTGCCTTTTCTGTTTCTGACACGGCATCTCGCTATCAAGGCCAACCGTCCCTACCAATACCAATTGCTAATGCAACAGCACTACAAGTATATTAACTTATTTGTCGCTGCCTCCAGCTCCACCAACACCAGACCCCAAAACGACGCTGCAACCTTTCGCGCCTGCCCCACACGCACGGCGACCGCCGCAGTGAAAGAGCGAAGCCAGCGCCCAGACACCGGCCGCGCTACAGCGCTCTTTTTGCGACGAGCCCAGACCGCGCCAAAATCGCAGAGCAAAAGAACGATTTCGAGACGAAAAACGACACAGAATTCAAACAAAAACCAAGGCGAAACGAAACGAAACCGGCAGCAGCACAAGTACGCGGAGAACCAGCGTCTCCAGAAAAGCACCCCAGGTCTTTGGTCTTTTCGCTTCCCCGGTATTTCAGATTCAGTGCTCCACGCCCTCCGCCCAAGGCGAATAAAATCGACGTCAAATTCGAGCGCAACAATATACCGCTGCGCACCCCGCCCGCCTCATCCGGACAGCGGACAGTGCGCTGTGACTCAGCCTTGGCCTCCGCGACAGCGTTCCTGCTTCTGATCGCCGCGCGCCGTCATTTGTCTCGCGGAAACACCCCCCATGGCCGCCACGTCCATCTCAGCTCCCTTCTATGACGGTCCTGTGGCAGGGCAGCGCAGTACGACGCAGCATCTGCACAATACAGGTTAGTGCAGCTTGGCTCTACCACCACACCACGCAGAACACACAGAACACAGAACACAGAACAAAGAAAAAGAACCCATCAGACTTTTTGACATTTGCCACCGACATTGCTGCCTTTTCATCCTACCTCCCACCTAATCATTTGTCCTTGGTCCCTCGATATTCCTCTGCTTTGCATTTGCTTCTCATTTGCTTCTCATTTGCTTTCATCGATCGACCTGCATCCTTCCTTTCCTAGAACCTGCATCGTCGCAACACGACCGATCCTCGAATACCGCTCCTATATTTACATACGATTCACGACCTGCAGCAGCTAACCCGCGCACAGCTGCCCCGATCACGCCAGACCTCGTCCGCAAGAGCAAGAAGCAAGCCCAGCAGTCGACACTGGCAAAGCTGGCCATGAGCACCCAGATGGGCTCAATCTCGGCCATCTCGAATACATCGTCGACGCCGTCGCCCAACCTGGCGCAAGGCGAGAAGCCCGCGCCCACCAGCGCGGCTGCACACGACGCCAACGCCACGAATACCAGTACCACCAACACCAATATCAACGGCCACGCCGGGCCGCAGTATGCATCGCTCTCGCACTTTTTGCGATCGGCCGGCGTCGGCAGCCACCCGCCCGACATTACACACAACGCCCTGCTGCCGCCAGCAAACCGCCCGGCCATTCCGACGTTTGAGTCGCCGTACGCCCGAAGCAATGCCTCGACCACGCCCAGCTCGCCGCGGCTGTACGTCTCCCCGTCTCCCCGAGTGTCTCGTGTCTCGCGTCTCGCGTCTCGAATGCACCGCTAACGAATAGCCCCCCTCTCCGACAGAACTCGGGCAGCCACACCCCCCGCGTGCGCCCGCACGCCACGTCGCTCAACATCCCCGGCATGACGCGGTCCAAGGTCTCGCCCGATGGCCGCATCCCCGACCGCGACGTCGCGTCGAAGCTCGTCATCATCATGGTCGGCCTGCCGGCGCGCGGCAAGTCGTACATTACCAAGAAGATCCAGCGCTACCTGTCATGGCAGCAGCACAACACGCGCATCTTCAACGTCGGCAACCGGCGGCGCATTGCGGCCGGCGTACCCGCCAACGCCTCGCCCGGCACCGAGGCCCAGGACCGGGCCGACAAGGCACGCGCGGCCGCGGACGGGCTGCACCCGAACGGCGCCGACAAGGCCGGCGCGGCTGCGGCGCGCGGTGCCAAGACTTTGCAAATCGACGAGCCGACGGTGCTGAGCCTCGACGATGCCGCCGATGCCGCCGACGCCGCCGACGCCGCCGATGCCGCCGACCCCGGCCTGCTGGACCAGTCGGCCAAGTTTTTTGACCCGCAAAACACGTCGGCGTCGAAGCTGCGCGAGCAGGTGGCGCTCGACACGCTCGACGAGCTGGTCGACTACCTGCTGATCCGCAACGGGTCCGTGGGCATCCTGGACGCGACCAACAGCACGATCCACCGGCGGCAGCTGCTGGTGGACCGCATCAAGGAGCGCGAGGCGAAGCTCAACATTCTGTTCATTGAGAGCATCTGCAACGACCAGGAGCTGCTGGAGGCCAACATGCGCCTGAAGCTGTCGGGGCCCGACTACAAGAACAAGGACCCGGTCAAGTCGCTCGAGGACTTCAAGGCGCGCGTCAAGGCGTACGAGAGCGCGTACCAGCCGCTGGGCGAGTACGAGGAGAAGCGCGACCTGCAGTACATCCAGATCATCGACGTGGGCCGCAAGGTGGTGCACCACCGGCTCAAGGGCTTCCTGTCGAGCGGGATTGCGTCGTACCTGACGACGTTCAACCTGTTCCCGCGGCAGATTTGGATCACGCGGCACGGGCAGAGCTGGGACAATGTGGGCGGCAAGATTGGCGGCGACTCGGAGCTGACGGAGCGCGGGCACTACTACGGGCTGGCGCTGTACAACTTTATCACGGCGAAGCGCCGCGAGTGGCTGGTCGAGCAGGAGACGAAGCTTGCGCGCGCATCCTTTCCGCCGCAGCCGGGCGACCACACGCCGCCGTACCCGGAGCCGAACACGGACCTGGACGAGAAGAACTTTTGCGTGTGGACGTCGATGCTGAAGCGCAGCTACGAGACGGCCGAGTACTTTGAGGCGGACGACGACTACGACGTCAAGGCGTGGGAGATGCTCAACGAGCTCAACGCCGGCACCTTTGAGGGCATGACGTACGAGGAGATTGCCGACAAGTTCCCCGACGAGTACGCCAAGCGCCAGCACGACAAGCTCCAGTACATTTACCCGGGCGTCGGCGGCGAGGGCTACCTGCAGGTCATCAACCGCCTGCGCGACATGGTGCGCGAGATTGAGCGCGTCAACGACCACGTGCTCATCATCAGCCACCGCTCCGTGTGCCGCGTACTGATGGCGTACTTTATGGACCTGACGCGCAACGACATTGCCGAGCTGGACGTGCCGCTGGGCATGCTCTTTGCCATTCACCCCAAGCCGTACGGCATCGAGTTCCACGCGTACCGGTACAACGAGGCGCAGGGCTGGTTCGACGAGGTGCCCGACTACAAGCCGCAGAAGACGCAGGACCGCAACAACTAGCGCGTGCCCAGCCTGCGACGGCGCCTGACCGTCCTCTGGCGGCCGACGGTCCTCCGGCGCCCGTGATGACGCCCTTTTTCTTCTTGCCTTTGCTTTCGCGTCTTTGCTTCAGCCTCGCCAAATGGGCCCCTGGCCCATTCTATACCCATGGCGCACGCACATTGCTTTCTCCACCTTGCAGCCCTTTTCCTTTTGCATTCCACGTTCAAAGACCACGGCCACGGAGTTTGGGAGCGCAGGCCGGCCACGGGGCCGGCACTGGCGCACACATGTCATTCTTGCGTTTGGAGGCGTTGCATGCTGTATCTTTAGGCGCTGGCAGCGCCCTGTACATTATAGATCCTCGCAGACGAGGCAGTAGTTTTTTATTATATTTTCATCTTGCCAATCGTTGTCTGTATGCTGTAATCTGTCAGCTGCACGATAGTTCCCTTTGATCAGGGCGGCCTGCTAGCCCGAGTCTAAATACAGTGCGATCGGCGGTTTGGCGCTGTAAATACAGAAGAGGGCGTCTCCGAGGCGAGCAACGGATGTCGCGACTTGGGATATGTTAATTAAATGAAGACCCATATTTAAATAGTAAATCGGGAAATAGGACTAGTGGCAGAGCTTCAGCTGAGCACCAACACCAGTCGGGGGGAAAGGGAAGCGAAAAAGACACAAGATTAGGCCCGCGGCGTTCTTTTGCGAGTTTGTCTTGCTTGTATGACCCTGCGATCGGAGCCACGAGGACAGCGAGGATCTCGTTTGCGCCACGACAGACAATTGATGGTTGATTCTCGACGAACTTATTCTTCTCGACGAACTTTGGCGCATTTCTGACCCGAAAGAAACAAGCACTGGCCAAGCCTGGGCGACCGAGCGATAAGGCTTGACACGTCTTACACAAGAGAAGCAACAAGGCGAGCAGAGACAAGCAACAACGCAAAGAAAAACGACCAAGAAAAGCAAAACAAAGACTCACGATGAGCAGCGACGAGACGAGCGGTGCATCGACGCCAGCCCCGACAACGGTGCCGGCGTCGGGCAGCGCAACGCCGCGTGCCAAGGCTGCCAAGAAGCCCGCGGCCGGTGGGCGGCGGCGCAAGGCACAGGAGTTTGCGACGCCGGACGGCCGGCGGATCGTGGTGGCTCTACCGGAAGACGCGGCCGCTCTACGGAGCAAGTACGCGGGCGTGGTGGCGGACGACGAGGCCCCGCAGGTCGAGGTGGTGGTGCACGGGTCGGACGAGCACCGGCAGTACCTGGAGCAGACGCGGGTGCACCACGACAGGCAGCGCGAGTCGCTCCGGAAAAAGTACGGCGCGGAGCTGATGGCGGAGTGGGACCGGGTGACGGCGGACCTGGACCACGTGAGCCGGGAGCTGGCCGGGCTGGCGGACCACTCGGCGAGCCTGGGGCACAACTTTAGCAAGTTTGGCTTTGACGCGTCGCTGCGGACGTTTGGCGGGGGTGGACACCATGGCGGGGGTGGCAGTGGAGGCGGAGGCGGCAGTGGAGGCGGCGGCGCCAGCAGCGCAGAGGGCTCGGACGACGAGGGCGGCAGCGACGGTGTGGTGCCGGTGTGGCACAGCCAGAGCGGGCAGAGCATCCAGCTGTTCCGGCGGCCGACGGTGAAGCAGTACTTCCACAAAGGCCTGCTGTGGCGGTCGGGCGAGGAGACGACGGTGCAGAGCTTTGAGCTCTTTTTTGACCTGCTCTACGTCGGCATCATTGCCGTCAATGGCGACCACGCGGCCGAGTCGGCCAATGGGTTTGAGCTGCTGCGGTTCGTGGTGACGTTTTGCCTCAGCTGGAAGATTTGGAGCGACGTGACGCAGCTCGTCAGCTGGTTCTCGACCAACGACGTGCTGCAGCGCGTCGAGATTCTCTTTCTCTACGCGTGCCTCGTCGCCGTCACGTGCAACATGGTGCAGACGTTTTACGGGTGGCCCCATGGGGTGGACGGGGCGGAAGGCACGGTGGAGGCGCTTTCCCTACGTGCGTTTACGCGTGCCGACGCGTCTGGCGACGCGTCGGACAAAGGCACAGACGACGACCACCTGAGCGACACGTACCCGGCGCTGATTGCGTACTACGTGACGGCGCGGCTGTTCATGGCGCTGTACTGCTTCGTGACGGGCCTGCTGGTGCCGCTGGTCGGTGGGACCATGTTCCTGCAGGCGGCCGTGGCGACGGTCGGCGCGGCCGTCTGGATCGCGAGCATTCACCTGGCGATGCCGGTGCGCCTGGCGTGCGTGTTTGTCGCGCTTGCCTTTGACCTGTTTGGCGGCAGCCTCATTGTCGGGCTGTACCGCTGGGCCCGCGCCAACGCTGGGCGCAGCAGCGTCGCGCAACGCGTCATGACGCGCCTCTTTGACTTTTACCCGGCCGTCAACATTGAGCACAAGGTCGAGCGCACCAGCGCGTTCATGGCGCTCGTGCTCGGCTACTCCGTCGTCGGCATCCTCTTCCAGAACACGCAGGGCTACGGGCTCAATGCCTTTCTCGGCAAGGCCGTGCTCGGCCTCGTCCAGGCGTTTGTCCTCAACTGGATCTACTTTGACATTGACGGCGCCAACATCCACGTCCACGCCATCCGCTGGCGCGCCGAGTCCGCCTACCTGTGGCAGTACGCCCACCTCGTCTTCACCCTCGCCTTTATCCTCTCGTCGGCCGCCCTGACACGCCTCGTCGTCGCCACCGACTGCGCCAACGCCGACGCCGCGAACCTGACCGAAATGTACCGCGAGCGCTCGTCCGACACGCTCACGCTCGGCCTGCGCCTCTACTACAGCACCGGCCTCGGCATCGCGCTGTTTGCACTCGCCGCCATTGCCCTGTGCCACCAGCACAAGACGGCGCCCAACGCGCGTCTCGGCAAGCCGCTGCGCATCGCCAACCGCTGCGCCGCCGCCGCCGTGCTGTGCGCCCTGCCCGCCGCCCAGGGGCTCTCGTCGCTGTCGCTCATGTCCATTGCCACCGGCCTCGTCGTCTGGGTGCTCGCCGTCGAAATCTACGGCCAGTCGACCATGGGCGACTCGCTGTGCGATACCCATGGGGCGGGCCGCTACACTGCCCGATGCAGTGAGCGCCGGCTCCAAAAGGCCCTCCAGAACGCCCAGAGCGAGGGTTCTGGAAACTCCAGTAACTCTAGAAACGCCAGTAACACCAGAAACGCCAGAAACGCCAGAAACGCCAGAAACAGCGACGAAGAGCTCGGGCCGCTGCGCGACGTCGACGTCAATGTGCTCTCACAGGGACAGCGTCACGGCGCCATGTTTGTCGAATAGTGGTCTATTTCATACAAACAAAAATACAACTATTTCATACAACGAAATACAGATCACGCCAGGACGGCCGCAATCACCACACCTTCCTGCACGTCGACTTCCTTCTTGAGCATGCAAATGGCCGACGACACGACCAGCACGACCAGCATATCGCGCTCGAGCGCCGCGTCGCCGGCCGTCGCAAAACTGCGCAGGTCCAGCTGCAGGCGTCCGCCGTTGCCCTCCGAGTAGCGCGTGGTGCCGGGCGTGCGTAGCTCCGCGTTGCGTACCAGCCGTGCCACCGGCCGACGCGTCTCCACTTTGCCGCCCGCGCCTTCCTCCGTCGCAATCCGGTCCAGCACCAGCAAGCACGTGACGTCCTTGCGCTTGCGCTCCTCCTTTGCCTTGCGCTCCGCCTGCTTGCGCGCATTCTTGTCCGGCGCCGACGCCGGTGCGGCCGGGGCATCCGGCGTGCCCACCAGCGCCGCCGACAGCGCCTTGCGCTCCGCGCGCCCGGCGTAGCGCCACTCAAACGTCCCGAGACGCGTCTGCAGGCGCTGGCTGCGGCTGAACACGGACGCGTTCTCGACTGCAAACGCGTCCCACGGCGTCTGCTGCTCGGGGTCGGGGGGGGCCAGGTCGCCGCCGAGTGCGATCCGCGGCGGCCGACCGGGCCCGAAACGGTACGTTGTCGTGCTCAGCGTGCGCAGCGCCGTCGTCGGATTCGGCGAACTCGCGACAAATGGGCACCCGGCGCCCGCCACCAGCGCGCACGAGCCCGACCCGTGTGCCGTGCGCAGCGACACAAACGCCGGCTGGGCGCTGCCCGCCGCCCAGTTGGCGTCGGCCGGGTCGACGACGTACACGGTCGCCGCGTCGGACGTCCGGCCCATGAAACCGCTCGAACTCGAACCGGAACTGGAACGCGACGCGCCCGACGAGAACAGCGAGCACAGCATCGGCATTGCGTACCCGCCCGTGTCAACCTGCAGCTCGAGCGTCGGCACAAACGCGCCCGCCGGCCCAAGGGGTCCGGACACGGCACTGTACGCTGGCGGCGCAGTGCCTTGTGTCACAAACGACGCTCCATCGCCACTGCTGATACTGTTCGTGTCGTCGTCGCTCTTTCCCTTTTTGTCGGGTCTCACCGAGAGGTACGCGTTCTCGGTGTACGCCGGCAGGCCAGCCTTTCTCCCGTCTGCCGCAAAGGCCTGCATGTTGTAGACGAGACGGATGCTGGAGTGGTGAGGGTGAGTGGTGTCGAGGTAGGCGATGGTGAGGGTGAGTGGTGTCGAGGTAGGCGAAATAGATGCTTGTAAATATACAGGAATTGTTGAAGGTAATGGACTGGCGTCGGGTCAGGTCGTTACAAGGTCGGCGTAGTCTTAAAACCAATGTCAATGGGTCCGTGAATCTCTTGGGATGTAAGAGGCACTCTTTATAGCTATTTCAAGTCGCATCATCGTCTTACATCTACGCCTGGCCAAAGCCCGCCTTGCCTGATCCGGTAATACGGAGCGCTCTCCGCACTTGTACTTGTAGGCGACGCACTTACCCAATCGGGCGCTACACGGCGCCCGCTCAGCCTTGCCCGTGGTTACTCAGACACTGCCACGCTCGTCTCGTCTGATTGGCCGGTGGTCTCTGGTGGGGCCTCACTGTAAGATGACGTTCGTCCTGAGCAATTGATTATTTTCTAAATGCTTTACATATAGGTACAAAAGTAGATACAGCAGACAAATAATCATCCAAAGGAAGTACATAACAGTACAGGAGACAAACTCATCCATCAACCACGGGCAACGCCGCGTCACGGTCGAGCTCGGCCTCGACCCATTCGGGCCACTCGTTGTACGCGCGGTACGCCGGCTCGACCTGCCGGTTAATGTGCCGCAGCCACCGGGCGACGCCGACGTCCATGCCTGCATCGTCGTCTGCCTCGGCCTTGGCGTCGGGCGTGGCCTTGGTCGTGATGCGTTTCATAATCTGCTTGAGCGCGATCCAGTGCGACGCCAGCAAGACGACGACCGGCTGGTCCAGCGTAATCACCTGCCGGAACTGCTCGTGCGGCAGCTGCATCCACCACGCATAGTGCCGCGTCATGGCGCCGTACGCGTCAACGGGCGACACGGCCAGCGCCGCCGCCATGTCCACGAGGAACCCGTGGTACGCGACCGCGACCGCGTCGCCGCGGCACAGCGGCTCGAGTCGCTGCACCGCCGCCAGCGCCGTGTCCGCCCACTGCCGGTCCAGACCCGCCACCGGCTCGGCCGCCGGCCGCTGCACGTCCGTCGCCGTGCTCTCGCTGCCCAGCAGGTTGCGGAACATGATGCGTGCGCCCTTGGCGTACATTTGGATGGCGACGATGACGATGCCGCGGATGAATGTCATGTACTCGGCCATGCCGTCGTCGAGCCCGACCGACTGGAACGTCAGCGCAAAGCACGTCGCCAGCAGTGCATTGCCCTCCTCAAACATGGGCGACACGCTCGTCCCACGCGACTCCCATGATGCCTTCTTCTCGTTCTTTTCGGCCTTCTCGTCCTTTTCGGCCTTCTCGGTCTTTTCAGCCTTTTCGGTCTTCTCGTCCGGCGCGTCCGTGGCCGAAGCCGGCCGCTTCGCCTTGGAACTGGCGCGCGTGCGCGCGCCCTCGCCGCTGCCCGGCGTCGCAGCGGGCATCCTGGCCATCCTGGCCGTCTTGGACCCGGCGGCCAGCGTGCGCTTAATCGACCGGATCGCCTTGAGGCGGTGCTCCATGGCCGCCGTCGCCAGGCTCGCGTCGTGCTGCGCCAGCTCCGACGCCGCCATGCCGAGCAGCGCGTGCATCAGGTAGTCGTAGCTGTGCGACAGGCAGGGGATCTCGTGCGTCCATAGCGACCCGTCGCCCAGCGGATGGCGCGGCGTGCACTGCATGAGAAAGTGCTGGAAGAAGCGCATGTCCTGCATGCTAAACAGCGGGATCTGGTGCTGCGGCTGGTGGTTGATGAGCGGTGCCAGCGGGTACTCGCACTGCAGGCCCGTCTTGACACAGTGCCCACACGCCGGCCGGTCCTCCTGGCACTTGATGCGCCGCCGCTTGCAGTTGAAACACCCGCGCCGCGACTTTTTGTGCCCGCGCCGCTCCGCCCGCTTGCCGTCGCCGCCGTGGCCGTTGTCGTTGCTGGTCAGTATTAGTGCATTGGGCGTCTTTGCGTGTGTCGGCGACGCCGCCATCGACCCGGCGAGAGAGCCCGTCATCGATCCGGCCAGCGACCCGGCCAGTGACCCCGTCATCGACCCTGGCAGTGGGGCCGACGCCGGCGGCTGCAGAAACGCATTCGCAACGTCGGCGGGCGACGTCGACAGCGTGCGTGGCGGCTGATTGTGGTGCATGAGGCTGGCGCCCATGACCGTCGGTGGTAGCGGCGACAGGCTGCCCGGGCTCGGCACGCCCTGGATCGCGAGGGGCGCCGGCGACACGGCCGCGCCGACGTGCGGTGACAAGTGGTACGCCTGGTGTTGCTGGTGCTGGTGGTGTTGTTGAGGCTGTTGCAGATGCTGGGGCTGTTGCAGATGCACGAGACTTTGCTGGGGCTGGAGGTGCGTGTGGACAGGCATCACGCCGGCGCCCATGACATCGGCCGGTGCGTGCATGTACGCACCGTAGAAACCAAAATCATGGCCGGCGAGTGCGTGATCGCCGGCGTCGGGCTCGTCAAAGAGCAGATCAAAGTTCATGGCGGCGAAGTTGGCAGTTGACAGTTGACAGTCGACAGAAAAGGAGGTGGCCCAAAGAAAGGGGTCGCGTTGGGTTGTCGAGGCAGGTGCAATCAGTGTTTTTTGGTGTTTTTTGTTTTGTTTCTGGTTCTTGCTTCGTCTTGCCGCCCGAAGAAGGAACGATGCGGCTGGCGGAAGGAGCCCAGCAAAAATATGTCCAAAAGGAGACAGGGGCTGGCGGAAAGAGCGGCTACTAGAGAGAACAGAACAGTCGACGTGTCGAGTCAATGTCAGTTGATTCCGCTCGGCCACTCGGTTTGTTGGCGGACAAGAATGGAATCTGCGAGAAACGAGAAATGATGGAGTGACGATAGAATTCAAACACGGCTACAGAGTCTGTCTGGGCGACCAGACCAAAAAACGCCCTGCGGTCGATGCCCAGACCGGCTGGCATCCTATGCACCTGGCCTCGGGCTAGCTTCCCCTCTTGCCCGTTTTGCGTTTACTCCGTAGCCATTCACGTCATCCGTCGCGCCTGCCCATGCGCGTAAATATATATATTTAAATATATATATTGGTCCGGTCGCCCAAAGACAAGCCACAGAGCCGGATCGCTGCTCGGTCGGCCTTGCACCTCGCGTGCTCGGTGATGGTTCTGGCTACGGCACAAGGTGTGAGAGGCAGGTCGGTGTCGCAGCGATCTTTTGCGTTTTGCGTTTTGCGTCGCAGCCAGCGTCCGTGTGTTCAGCCTCGCGGAATGGCACGTCGAGCAGGGAGCAGGCACGTTCCGCCTCGTCCAAGCACCTTTTGTTTCATCGTCGTGTGTTTCGTCATTTCCCGCAGGCAGACAGGCAGGCAGCGACTGCTCCGGCTCTTTTTCAACTGGAAATTAAGGTTCTCGGGTGCTTCCCGGGTGATTCCACGCTGCTCCCACACGTGTGGGCCCCTATAAGCCTGCGGGGACGGCCAACACTGCTGAGCCTGAGCGCTGAGCGCTGAGAAGAGCACTGGAGAACCCAGACCAAAGAAGCCAGCGGGCACCTACGAGCCTGTCAGCCTAGGCCGGCGGGTCAACAACGCGGTGCCGGTGCAGCTCTGACAAGCGAGGCAGTTTCTGTTTACTCCGTACTACTGTGGAGAGGCGGTATGCGTCGCCAACGACGTCAGCATTGGGCCAAGCCTTCAGGGGTACACCTCCCGAGTGTGACTGCAACATGCCGTTGGTCAGAGCAGTCAAAAACAGCAGGGACTTGTTGGACTTTGATGATCAGGGTACGAGGATCAAAAGACACTGCCGAAACGGTCCAAAAGGACAGAAAAATAAATATATGCACCGGCAGTGGCTGTGCCTCGGCTTAAGACTGGACACTTTGCATTACTCTTGCATCAGCCGACTGGCCGTTTTCGGCTCAAACAAAGACGTGCCTAGCTACCTTATCGGCGACACACGTGAGCGACGTGAACCCCGAAACGCTGACCGAGCGGAACTTGGGCTGAAGTCGACAAAGCGCCGAAGCTTGTCGTCGGAGAACCAAACAGGACGGCTGTCAACCACGGCAGACAACCCCCAAGGCCGGCCAAGACGCGATCTGCCTCGCGAGACGCACCGACGACACTTTGTACACTTGTGCCTCGGTTCTCGGCGGTTATAGCAGAGCCTCACGTCGCGGTGCAAAACGCTGGCACCGGCTGTCTTTTCGCTGCTCCTCGTCCTGTCTTTCGTCCATGCAGTGGGCGTCAAGACGATGCACCCGGGTAAGACAGCAACGATGAGCGATGCACGTGGTCGGCTCAAGGCTTCGGGTCTCGAGAGGTCCTGTCGATACGTCGCGCTGAGCCAGACAACCAATCAGATCACAAACTGGTCAGCAAGACAGACGGCCGGGAGACTGGTCAGTGTTGTTAATACCAAGTCGGTATCGTCCGGACGGCACCTGCTGTTCTTCCAAACTGACATTGCTGCATCGTCGAAGCAGATCTGCCACTGCATCGCCAGTGACGCCCCCGGCCGCATGTCCACTTGGCCGACACTTGACATCCAGGCTTCAGGCAATGTCTTTGGGTCAATCCGAAGGTAACCGTTCTACCGGCCACCGGACGTCATGGGCAATGTCTCCGGTGCGTCGTTGAGAGTCCTATGCAGCACCAGCCACCCGGCGGTATTCTCCAAGCACGCCAAGCACACCCGGGCCAAATGTCCTCCAAGATGTCTCCAAGATGTCTCCAAGATCGTGCCAACCTTTGCCTGTCCGACTATGCGGTGCTATTGGCGCGGCGTTCTTGCCCGAGGCTGGGCAGTTGGCGGCCATTCTCACGAAAGGCGAGCATCACCGGGCCAATCGGTGCCGAGAGTTCTGTTGCTATCAGCGCCTTGGCAGCCCGGCTGCGACAACTGTTGGCACCGTTGTGCACAGCCAGCAAAGCCACAAAGGCGGCATTCCAGGCTGGCTTGGGCATTCCCACGGTCTGCGACAGTGCACATCGAGGGTGAACGCCGCCTCCGCGACTCTGCATGCCGGTCGGTTGTGGTATTTCGCGGTATTTGCTTGGCAGAGAAAACACACAAAGGACTGCGGTTGCGGTGCACTGCCGGCCGACGCCTTCTTCCGTGCCAGTCGTACGATCCGGTCGACGAGTGCTCGCAAGGCGACACGCCACGACCGATACTGGCAGTCCAATGGCATCCTTCCACTGCGACGCGGCTCCTACAACGGACGGCCACGCATGCCGCACGTCGCGGTGGAGGATGCACACGGGAGACGATAAGCCTGGCCAAAAAGCGACTCACACGCTCCTTCTGACGCGAAACTGCCGGATGGCAACATGAAGGATTGAGGACCCGATGCATGACAGTTGTCATGTTCGGACCGGAAGCTCAACGTTGTTCCAACAATTCGTATACGAGCCGTCGTCTGTCGAATCTGTCTGTGTAGCGAGCCGTCCCACGCAGTCAGGCTTCCTCGCTCTCGCTCCGTTCTATTCTGGTACACGGCACAGCCATGCCGCATTGGCCTGGGCGGCGTCGAGCCGTATCCCGATGGTTGTCTGTGTAAACATACTCGTATTGCTCGATGCTACCGTGCACCGGCTGGACTCGATCGAGTCGACACACACAGTAAAAGTATAGTCGTCGGTAGGGCAGTGCGACGGTGCGTGACGAACAGAGTCGCAGGCCACGGCCACAGTCATGGGACCCAAAATCCTGTTTGTGCGTCGTCGTGTCGCGCAGTGCCTGACACGGGTAAAACCATTGCGAGCATGGATCGCGTACAATCGTGCAAGCAGACTGCAAACGACGGCAAGGGGGCAACGCAGGGATGGACCAGTGGCGGAGGGCTGAAGGCTCTGGCGCGTCTCGTTCTCGGCGTTTTTCGGACTTGCGCCGGCTGATGGGCTTGGGCTTGGGCTGATGGCAGTGGTTCTTCTGCGTCCTGGGCTGACGTTAGTAGACAATAGTCAATAGTAGACAACACCCCGCCTGGCCTCGTCCTTTCCGTCGCTGCTCGGAAGAACTGGTGCCTGGCGACGAACCCGTGCGGAACGCCTGCAATGCAGGAACACGACAGCTGCAGCCTGCAGACGGGCCTGGCGTGTGCAACGTACGTGTCCTGGTACGCTGGCCTTTGTGATTGCAACGATACGACAACGAGGCCAACCACGTAAATATTGCACCGTAAATATTACGAGGCTGTGCTACACATCAATATACATCGCCAGCTTTACCGTGTAAATTATACCGAAAATAGAACGACGATCGGCTACGGAGTCGGAGTAGCTAGTAAACAACGCGTCTCGGTCTCATCTCCGTCGCCAGCCCATCGTTGTCTGTTGTTTACGGAGCATCTTGAGCAAAGTAAATATACATGCTCGAATGAGCGATGCGTCTAGACGCCGTCGACCCGGGATCAAAACCTGCTGCGCGACAGAAAGATGGAGCCGTCTGGTGCATGCCTGGAATTTCGTGGCTGTTTCCTGTTTTTGCCTCTTGTCGGCGAGCACTGTTTCTGGGGCCTCGTTCTAGACTCTAGACAGCAGCCAGTCGATCCGTTCCTCAGCATCCATTTCTCGCTGCTCTCTTGTTTTTTTTTTTTTGATTTTCTCGTTGTCTACAAAGCATCTTGAATGCCCAAGACTGGGCTCGTAGTTGTCATCCTGGCGATCGGCGCAGGCTTGACAGGTCTTTATTTATTAAATTGAGATAGCCGGGCGTCCAAGAAACGTCACAGCCCTGGGCGCGAGGTCTCAGAGACCGCCAACAGAGCAAGACACCGCGCCTGTCTGACTGCGACACGCGGTTGCTTCTTCTTCCGAACTTTTTTAAGAGAAAGGAAAAAAGAAAAAAAGAAAAAAAAAGAAAAAAAAGAAAAAAAAAATGGTCCTCGGTAGGAGATCAGTCGCCGGGCCACTTTCATCCCAGACCGGAAGAAGAGACAGAAGATCCCAGGCTCGTCGGCACCATGCCCGAACTCGCTCTGCTGCGCTCCTCCCACTCGTGCCTTGCCTCCTCGAAAGCGTTGCAGTAGAGCAACAGAGACCGTGTGATTGAAAATGGTGAAACAGGGCACGCTATGGAAGGGAACGGCACCGTTGCATCGGCAAAAACGGCTTCGTTTTCTGTGCCAGTGTCCGGGTCCAGTCTCGTTTGGGCCAGCCGTGTCTGAGGTGCCGACGACCATGCTTTGAAAAGAGAGAACGGAGAGACACTTCGGTGTGCCAAGCCACGCAGCAAACGCCCACTACCGTCAACAACAGAGTCCGCCGCTGCAATGCAGGTACAGGGAGCACAGTCGCACATAGATTGCTGCATATATTTACTGCATATTGGTTACTGCACTTTCGCAATATTGATAAATATAAGGAGCAGCAGCCGGGTGCGTGCAGGCAGCGGTCCTGTTTTCGAGTCGGACGGGCTGAGGCCGTAGCGAATGCCCGAGGCACGCCTTCACGGAAGAGGACACAGGCCAAGAACAACCAATCACGAGATGCAGACGCCAATATCAGTCGTGTTTTCTGCTTTGAACAAACAGCGCATCCCGTCACATGCAGAGTGACGGGGCAGGCCTGCGTAAGCCGTGTCTTGGGCAGAAACACGACTTCCGAATCCGTTGTCACAAGACAGCCACCGACGTTTTTTTCAAGTTTTTTTTATTTTGCAGGTATATAAATCCCAAAAATCGTAATCGTTTTCTTTTAAAAAGACAAAAAGGTGGCTGAAAACTCTTTAAAAATTCAACCAACGCGAAAACCTCTCCTGTCAGGTAAAAACGACGCACCGCATCCACTGGCGTGCAGAAACGTCGCGCCTGGACTTCCGACTTGCCTCGCCACGTCGCCGGCCGACGACCAAGTACTCCGTACTCCGTAGCCCACGGCCCACGATGAGGCAAAGAAGTACTCCACACGATTCCACAGGTGACAGATTCGAGCGCTTGGCGGCGGTCCAGGCCTCAGCTTCTTGCCCGGCGGCCGGAATCTTGGAATTCAGCGACTCGGCGAGCGAGCTCAGCGAGCTCAGCCCTGGAAACAAGAGGAAACAACGGACAAACGACGGGACCGACAGGGATACTGCATGACGGCCGACCCACTGCAGCGCTGCCGGCACCCCGACGAGCGAGAGGCTGGACGTGCTAGTAGCGAGTACCTTGGTCAAAAACCATGGACGTAGGGCAGCATTAGCGTGTCGAAAATTGTAAATATATTTATTGCTCGCGAGTGTCGACGAGGTTGGGGATGGACTCGTCCAAGGCAAGGGCTGTGCACAAAGTATGGGCCTGGCCATCAGAGCATGTATTTTTATTTTTATATTTGTCCGTGCTCCGTACCTTGCGACTGGTAGCTGGGCCGTCGGTACCTGGTCACGCCAAGTGCTACCTTGTAAATGTACTTTGCCCTATTCTCGTCGTACAGACTCGGAACCTGCGACTCGGGCGTCTACAAAAAAGACGTGCTTGACTGTCGTGCCGTGCTTTTCGATCGTGGTGGCGCGCAATCAGCAGTAATACAATATAAATATATGACTGCATGCGCCCCGACGCAGTTCCGATGCTATCGCGTGCCATTCCGTGTTGAAGACGCCGGCGCTCCTTTGATCCTTCCAACGCAAACGTTCTCGTCCCATCCACTGGTTCAGAAGGCAACTGAGAATCGAGACCCGAGGGGCTGCCGCCGAGGTGGACCGCGGTCCGTGACCAGTGGACGCCATCAGGGAGGGGCATCGTGGACCAGCTCGTGGACGTGGTCGAGGTCGTGCGTGGCCACGTAAGAATGCGTCGTTGCGGAGCAAGAGGGCATTTACAAACCAACCCCTGGCTACTGCATCGCAGCGTGGCCACCTGCCATTGCCGTGGCGCTTGGCAGTGACGACGACGCCTAGCCCGTTCAGGGAGTTTTTAAAACACAAAACATGGGTTATATCCGAGTCGTCACAGGGCGAGACGACTCACTTGTCGACGCAGCAGGGGCGGGATACAGACGCAAAAAAGAAAGAGAGAGAGACGAAACGAAACATGATCGTTTGTGCGTTTGTTTGGACTTGGTTGCTGACGTGTGGCGTGCGGCCTCGCTTTTCGTCGCCAGGAGGCCCGGCGCCTACGGAGTATATTTACTACGTGCATCACTGCCAATCATTGCCACGCCCCAGGACACTGTCAAACACGAGCGTTTTTTGCCTTTTGACCAGAGAAGAAGAAAAACAGAAAAAAAGAGAAGAAAAACAGAAAAAAAGAGAAGAAAAACAGAAAAAAAGAGAAAAAAAAGAGAGAAAAAAGAAAAGTGTGCGTTTGGTGTCCGGACCTGCATGCATGTGCGTCGGCCCTGCAGTAGCGCTGACTTGGCCAGCGCACCAATGCAGCTAGCTGCAAGGTGCAAACAAACTGTGCCTGTGTGACCTAAATATTTCAATGCACAAGACTCGGCGAAACTAGAGTCAAAAAGTCTGGTCAAACTCAGCACAAAGAGCCCCGTGGCCGCGGCGGACGACCTCGAATGGAAGTAAATATAGAGGGGCACGAGGAGCCGTGATGCACACGAGAGGGGTGATGGGGCTTTCCATTGTGCTAGTCAGGGCATCCATAGGGCGGCGGAACGACGGAGCCAAAAGGTCCAGAGCCCAGAAGGCGGGATAAATTGTTCTGTCGGGATTCTCTGCATCTGCCTTAAAACTTAAAACTCCGAACAAAGAAACACCAGCGGGCCAGACTCTGACAAAGGCGC
Source organism: Ophiostoma populinum (assembly GCA_029298855.1). Taxonomy (NCBI): domain Eukaryota; kingdom Fungi; phylum Ascomycota; class Sordariomycetes; order Ophiostomatales; family Ophiostomataceae; genus Ophiostoma; species Ophiostoma populinum. The sequence continues at coordinate 1,483,199 of JANSLU010000008.1, read as the reverse complement.
AACGGTTCGCCGCTGTTCGCATCTTGACTTGACACTGGCCTTTACTCTGTAGTCACTTGGAACTGAACATCAGGTTCAGTTGAGCTTGTCGTCAGCGCCGGAAGTTGCCAGCCACCACGACCAACCCCTGGGACAGCTCGCGGCACGGCGCCCTAACGCCTTGGCGCCACGCATCCGAGTAAACATATTTGTACGGAGTATTTATCGCACAGGGGGTTCTATCCGTTCACATCGTCTGTCAGCGAACAAAGTGCGTCAATCCTTTTCCAGACAAAAGCGGGTCTGTACTGGCTGCGCAGCACGTCATTGGCCAGGCCCGCCATGGTTCGTTCTGAAACGCAAACAACGCACGCTACGCCGTAGGCAGGCGCACCACAGATGTCGCCGAACTGGGAAAGGTGCGGTCGGCGCAGCCAATCAGCGCCGCTAGAGTCTGCTGGAAGAGGAAGGAGGTGCCGTGCACTGCGTTGGCCCTTTCTTTTACTCTGTTCAAAGTTTTGTTCAGAAGTTTGTCACTGCTCAGGCACTGGCGGGCGCTACAGCACGCCGTTGAGCGCTAGAACGATGCCACAGGCCGCCAACGCTGCTAAGTCCCCGCTACGGCGCCAGCTGTCACTAAAGCGCACTCGTCGCTTCTCCTGCATTTTCAATGCATAAATATTTATTTACGGTGTAAAGTACTCTTCAGTCTTGTCTGTGTCTGCTCACCTGCCGACCGCCAGATACCCAGAGCATTTCGTGCCATTCCAGATCACACATCGCCTGCTTGGTGGATTTGCTATGCTGCTGCTCCTGCTCTGGCGCCCTGGCGCTCTGGCGTGGCATGTGGAATAACGTGCTCGGGGCCACAAACGGGAAAAACGAAACCGGACGCCCAGACACTCAGGCACGCGATAAGCAAACGCACAAAGAGGCACCGCACTGCCCTGGAAACAAAGGCGTCGCTATGAGAAAGACGATTGCAATCAAAGCGAGACAACACCAGCGCAAGACGAACAGAACGCGACTCTGGTTTCTGTCCTCATAACTGGCGAGCAGGTGAACAGATACTGCTTACCCGACCAAGCAACGTCCATTATTTACTTGTTCCTTTCCGTCGTGCCAAGAAACGACCACGTTCTCGTCGATATGCCGTCGTTATATTTTATGCCCGACGGATCGGGTGGGCGAGCGCCTCTCGTGACAGGGGATACGTGGATAAGAACAGGCACGCTATAATATTTAACAGCGCTTAAGGCAGTGCCAGCGGCAAAAGCAGGCAAAAATCAGACAAAAAGCCCCCAAAAAAGGCCTGAAGAGACTGCGCAGCCAGTCAAAATGTGGAAAGATGCCATTGACGGACCCATGGACCCACTACTGGCTGGCCCCTTCCCCTGCCCCTGGCGCTATCTGGCAGGTACCTGTCCTTGCGTGCAGTCGCAGCCTCTAGCGACTGCCTGTCAAATGCTTCGGCATAAGCTGAAGGAGCAATATACTAGAATTGAATACTATACGTACCCAGACCGACGTGGGATCGGCACAGGACCAGACTCCTTCGGTGCTGGCCGTGGCTCAGTCTGACCTCGAGGTACGATGTATACGGAGTACTTGAATTTAGGCCAACACGACGCCGACTGATAGTCAGGTACGGTCGCAGCGGTTCAGGTCGGTTCAGGTACCCGGGCCAGGTGCCTGTGGATCACCACACCTTTCACGCGGTACCCACCTGCGCTGTAAGACAACGGCCCTTCCTATCTGGGTGGTGGCGCCTGGCCACGCCCTCCCTGCGTTTTTCTCACAATCGCCCTCTTTCTCTCGTCTGTTCCTTTTTCGTCTTGTCTGCCCACCGTCGTCCACCCGTCCGCACACCCCTCCCGCACGCCCCTGCGTGCGTTCTTGTTCCTCCCAATGTCCATTCTTGCGTGTCCCACGGCGTGCCGCTCGTCTGGGCGGTCTCTGGTCTCTGGTCTCTGGTCTGGTCTCTGGTCTGGTCTCTGGTCTGGCCGGCTTGGGCATGGAATATATATCCCCCTCGATCGCCAGTTTGGCCGCCGTCTCTCTTTTCCCTTTCCTCACCCATCCAGGCCAGCACTTGTCCTTTGACACCACACTCCCTTCTCCTAGAGAGATCACCACGACAAGCTCCAAGCACGCATCACTCCTTCTGCGTCTTTGATAGACTGCGTCTCTCTGTTCCATTCATTGCTTCTTGCACACTCTTTCACTGTCAACGACTGGTTCCCTCTGACACTGCCCTCTCATCGTCAACACGCCAACGTATATTCATACCACGTTGAGATTGAACAGGTTCTTGTCTCAGCATCACCTCTGCTCTATAAACAAGACGCCCGCCCACGTCTCAGTCCTCAAACCTCTACCAAAATGTTCTCGCCCAAGCTCATTGCCTTTGTGGCAGCCCTCATGGCCCAGGAGGCCGCTGCCCTCAACGCCCACCGCCACGCCCACAACGACTTCCACGCCGACAAGCGTGCCGTCGTCTACGTCAACGATGTCGTGACTGTCACCGACTGGACCATTGTCACCGTCTACGAGGACGCCCCCGGCGCCACCCAGTCCTTCTACAAGGGCACCCACACCGAGACCACCAGCACCAGCACCGTCGCGCCCGTCGTCTCGTCGTCGGCCAAGCCGACGTCGTCTGTTGCTCCCACTACCTCGTCGTCGTCGTCGTCGTCGAGCATCCCCTCGCCGGCCCCGGTCTACACGCCCACCACGCTGGCCACGTACGCTTCGTCGAGCGCTGCTGCCGCCACGACGAGCTCCGTGCCCCACGCCAACGGTGCCCTCATCACCGAGACCGTCACGACGGCGCCTGCGCCTCCCGTTGCGTCGTCGACCGCCCCGGCCCCCGCCCCGACCTCTGCGTCGTCGAGCGCCTTCAACTGGTGGGGTGTCTTTGGGTCGACGACCACGTCGACGACATCGACCGCCGCCGCGGCCCCGACGTCCTCGTCGCCCGCGCCCACGTCCACGCCCAAGTCGTCGTCTTCGTCGTCGTCGTCGTCGTCGTCGGGCACGTCGTCGGGCAGCAAGCGCGGTCTTGCCTACAACGAGGGCAGCCTGCTGTCGCCGTTCCTCAACTCGGGCAACAAGGTCGGCTGGTCGTACAACTGGGGCCAGAAGGCCGACCCGGCCGCGCCCTCGGGCCTCGAGTTCATTCCCATGCTCTGGTCGCCGTCGTCGCTGCACACCGGCACCTGGCACGCCAGCGCCGCCGAGGCCATCTCGGCCGGCGCCCCCGCCCTGCTCGGCTTCAACGAGTGCGACAACGCGGGCCAGTGCGCCCTGGACGCCGCCAGCGCTGCCGCCGCGCACATTACGTACATGAACCCGTACAGCGGCCAGGCCCGGATCGGCGCGCCCGCCATCACCAACAGCAACCTCGAGGGCGAGGGCCTCACGTGGCTCAAGAGCTTCATCTCGGCGTGCAACGGCCAGTGCAGCTTCGACTTCTGCCCCGTGCACTGGTACAACTACGCCGACAGCACCGAGTTCCTCAGCCACCTCACCAAGGCCCACGCCATCTGCGGCAAGCCTCTCTGGATCACCGAGTTTGCCCCCTTTGGCACCGACGACGAGATCAGCGCCTTCCTCGAGACCATTATGGACTCGCTCGACAATGACCCCACCTACGCGTTCGTCGAGCGCTACTCGTACTTTATGGCCGCCACCGGCTCGCTCCTGACGAGCTCGACCTCCCTGAGCACCTACGGCAACACCTATGCCTACAACTAAGTATTTTGATTCGGATTTGATCAAAGTACTTGGTGGGCACTGGTGTACGCAGGCCGCGCAATGTGCCCTGGGACGACGTTCCCTTTGATACCCTCTTCTTTGTACCAAACGGGACTCGTTCTGTTTCATTCCTTTGGCACACCTTCGTCTTCCGTCTCGCGACGGAATCTTTTTGCCTTCTTTTCTTGTATATACCTTTGTAGAAGACGTCTGTTGGATTGGCTGTTTGGCCACCAAATCTTTTTGGGATCGTGGATATACTGTGTTTACAGACTTGGGTATCGGAATTTACGAATCAAACATCAATGAATGGAATTTGAGACCACAGAGATGTAGATACATAAACAGGCAGCCTGAGACTGGCCATGCCGATCAAAATGCTGGCTCAAATACCGGCACGCAAGTGAGGATGGGCAGTGGCCCCCTTTTTCCATAGGCCGGAGAATTGTAAATTACTCTCAGTCCAAAGTACTCCGTATAGTCGTTCGAATCAGTTTGAGTCACTACCGGCTGCGTGCTGTCCTGTTCTGCCAGTGCATTCTGCTTTCCAACGCCCAGTGAACAAGACTTGTACTCTGTAAATATGATCTGGCGCTGTTCATGGAAGCTGACGGTACGTGAACAGCCAGTTTGATCATGTCCGGAGACGCGTCGATCTGTCTGGGGTGGGAGGAGGCGTGCAAACAAACGCAACATGCCTGCCATGGCAGGGAGGAGACGCGACAACGTAAACAAGACGCAATACCAGTACTCCGTACAGTGAATGGGAAATGGCCCCCTTGCAGTGACATTTTTGATTCTCAGATGAAACCCATCAAAGTGACGCAAGGGATGGCCCTTTCACGTCAAAGCCACGACAAAGAGGGGCCGGATGCGGAGACACGCAAAGTGAACAGTGCCAATCTGTGGCCAAGCAAAAGTCTGCTGGACTTGGGGCCATCCTATTGCGATGCACGTCGGCACGGATTTTTAGCAGAACAATGACACCCAAACGCCAAGGGCCCGCCTTTCCAAAGACTTGATAGACTCATGTTTCATGCCTCGCCAATGGCGGTCTTGAATGCGGCGACGGCGGTGTCCCAGATACCGCGGTTGGCGTCGCTCGCCTGTGCCCACGCGCGGACGGACTCGATGCCCGCCAGGTCGTCGACCATGTGCTTGGTTGTCGTGGTGCCGTCGAGAACGACGACGGGCGCGGGCGACGAGCCGATCTCGGCGTGTTTTCCGTCGTTTCCGTCGTTGCCGTCGTTGAGCCCGCCGAGGCCGAGGGCGACAAGGCTGTAGAAGGCGGCCTCGCGCTCGACGCCGACGGCATGGGCGAGCGACTGTACAAAGGCCGACGCGAGCAGTTTCGGGTTGGCGGTGAGCGTCCAAAACGACTGGTAGACGATACGGTGCTCCGGGCGCGCGCAGAAGGCGCGCAAGTGCACGTCGTACGGGTCCGGGTGGTGGCGGTGCGTGTGGAAGCGGTTCTGGACGACGACGGGGCACAGCGTGCCGGCGGGCAGCACGGGCGTCTCCTGCTCGACCTGGCGCGCGGCCGCGACAAAGGCCCGAAGGCTGCCGAGGTCCGTGTTGCTGAGGCCGACGGTGCGGATGCGGTCGGGCACAAACATCTTGACGACGCGCAGGGCGGCGACGGTGTCGGCGTCGGTGTCGAGCGGCGCGTGGAAGACGAGACAGTCGAGGTACGACTCGGACTGGCCGTGGGCGTTGTAAAAGGTAAAGTTTCGCAGCGACGACTTGATGGACGTCAGGACCTGCTTGTCGATGGGCGCGGCGAGGTCGTACGGCGCCTTGTCCGGTCCGTCGTGGTCCTGGCCGCCGGGCGCCGTGAACTTGGTCTGCAGGTACAGGTCACTGCGTGCAAAGGCGCCGTCGGCGAGGGCGCGACGCACGCCCTGGGCGACGTCGGCCTCGCGGTAGTGGCGCGGCTGGTTGGCGGTGTCGACGCCGCGGAAACCGGTGCACAGGGCCTCGTAGACCAGGTCCGCCGAGCGCTCCTTTTTCCAGGCCGTGCCGTAGACGAGGCGCGGCAGGCGCGTGCGCGCTTCGCGGGTGGTGACGAAACTGGCCATGTGGTGTCGAGTGTCGCGTTGTCTGACTGCCAGTGTCGATGAGCTGGTGTCGATTGGATTGGTGCCGGCCGTGAAACGACTGCTTGGCGTGGCGGTGGAGCGTGGCGGGGTAGCTCCAAGCTTGGCGATGCAAGGGGTTGGATTCAGCCGGGTGACGCAATGCAACCGATGGAGAGACGGTGAAATTGAGGACACGGAGTAATACGATCCGTCTGGTTCGGCTGGCACGTGATTTCTGTTTCTCTACGGTGTGCTGCGAACGGCGTGCTACAGGGAAGGTGCATCGTGGTGCGCGAGTTGTACTTGCCTCGCGGAGCAAGTCACTTTCTCGATTTGGCTCGATTGCGGTTGCCGTTTCAAAATATATCGCGGATATTTCGCCGGTGCGGAACGGCCTAGTAGTGGTAAAATATGGACTGCCGTCTCCCGGCGTATGATGTCAGTCGAGCGTCGGCCATACCAATTCCACCAGTCCCAGCTCGATCGCGGGGCTCGGCATGGGCAGTACGGGGCAGTCTGGACGGATTCAGGCAGAAAGCCAGAAGGAGCACTGTGGCTGGCCGGGACGATGAAATGCCGGAGCGTCCCTTTTGGGAAGCTGCGCAATTTAGCCTAGGATGCGTTGCGCGCGAGGGAAGGCGCGATGATAAATAGCAGCACCTGCCAGGCAGAACAACACTCCGGCTCTTTGTACTTTTCCATTCACAATCTCGATTCTCTCGACTCTCTCACCTTTACCTATACCAACCACAAACACACCACCACACCACCACACCACCACAACACAAACAACATCATGGCTGCTCCGTACACTGTCAAGTGGGGCATTCTGGCGACGGGCGGCATTGCGACGAGTAGGTACCTGTATTTTGAACAATGGAACGATGAATCGGATTGGCTAACGGCCAGCCTTTGCCAAGGACCTGCTGACGGACCCGGCGGCACGCGGGGCGACGGACGTGCGGCACGAGGTGGTGGCGGCGGCGTCGTCGTCGTCGCAGGCGCGGGCGGCGCAGTTTCTGCAGGACATTGGCGCGGCCCCCGACGCCAAGGCGTACGGGTCGTACCTGGAGCTGGTGCAGGACGCCAACGTGGACGTGGTGTACGTGGCGACGCCGCACAGCCACCACTTCCAGAACGTGATGCTGGCGCTGGAGGAGGGCGGCAAGCACGTGCTGTGCGAAAAGGCCTTTACGGTGACGGGGGCGCAGGCGCGCAAGCTGGTGGCCACGGCGCGTGCCAAGGACCTGTTCTTGATGGAGGCCGTGTGGACGCGGTACTTTCCCATTAGCGTTCAGGTACGCGAGCTGGTGTCGTCGGGCGCGGTGGGCACGGTGTACCGGGTGCTGGCGGACAACTCGCTGAACCAGAACACGGACAACTCGGCGACGGCGGCCATTTCCTTTCCCGACGAGCACCGGATGGTCAACATTGACCTGGCGGGCGGCGCGACGCTGGACCTGGGCGTCTACTCGCTCACCTGGCTCTTCCAGATCCTGTACCACCTGCAGCCGGAGGCCGAGGGCGACAAGGAGGCGCCGCAGGTGGTGGCGGCGATGAACAAGTACGACCGGACCGGCGCGGACGAGACGACGACCATGGTCCTCTCCTTCCCCAAGCACCGCAGCCAGGGCATTGCGACGACGTCGATGCGCGTGGGCACGGGCGTGTCGAACGCGCAGCGCAGCGTGCCGGCGATCCTGATCCAGGGCTCGGCGGGCGAGATCCAGGTGCAGGGCCCGGCGTACAAGCCGCTGCAGTACCGCGTGATCAAGAAGGGCGGCCCCGGCGGCGACGCCGTGCCGTGGATCGACATGCCCTTTCCCGAGGACGGGCGCGCGGGCACGACGTGGAAGGGTCACGGCATGTTCTGGGAGGCCGACGAGGTGGCACGGTGCCTGCGCGACGGCAAGAAGGAGAGCGCGACGCTGCCGCTGTCGGAGAGCATTGTCATTATGGAGACCATGGACGCGGCGCTGCAGCAGGGCGGGATCGTGTACCCCGACGTGATTACGACGGACGTGTACGACGCCAAGAGCCCACTGAACACGGGAAGTAGCGTTTGATGGAATGAGTATAAAATAAGTGGAGACAACCCACCGAATAAATTTGTATCATTCCGACATGACTTGACCACAGACGTCACAGACACAGATGGCCGACGCAAACGAGGCGGGCGATCCGTCCGAGTACGAGGAGACGCACGTGCACTCGGTGTACGAGTCGATTGCAGACCACTTTTCGGCGACGCGGTACGCGCCATGGCCGCTGGTGGCACGGTTCCTGGCAGCACAGCCGGCGGGGTCGGTGGGCCTTGATGTCGGGTGTGGCAACGGCAAGTACCTGAGCGGCGCGGACGGCGCGGACGGCGACCCGGCGACGCCGCGGCTGTTTATGCTGGGCAGCGACCGCAGCACGGGTCTCGCAGGTCTGGCGCGCGCCAAGCACGCCCAGGGTCGCGTGGGCGCGGATGTCTTGCTGGCCGACTCGCTGGCCCTGCCGATTCGCGACGCATGTGCCGACTTTGCCGTGTGCATTGCCGTGGTGCACCACCTGTCGACCCGTGCACGACGTCGCGCGGCCGTGCAGGAGCTTTTGCGGTGTGTCCGGCGTGCAGACCGAAACGACGACACAAACGACGACGACGACGACAGTCGCCTTTCAGGACGCGTTTTGCTGTACGTGTGGGCGCTGGAGCAGGCGTCGAGCCGGCGCGGGTGGACGGCCGGGGGCGAGCAGGATCTGCTGGTGCCGTGGGTCAAGACGATGAAGGACAAGGACAAGAAGGACCAGAAGGACAAGACGAGGCAGCAGCCAGATACCGGGTCGGGCGACGCTGGCACCAGAGACGAAGGTGCAAAGACTGCCACAGATGCGACAGACGCTCCGACGTTTGTGCCGCCCGTGTTCCACCGCTACTACCACCTGTACCGCGCAGGCGAGCTCGAGGCGGACGTCGTGGCGGCAGGCGGACGCGTGGTGGCGAGCGGGTATGAGCGCGACAACTGGTGGGTGGTGTGCACGTGATGCGGAAAACACCAAATCAATCACCCAGAACTAATATAACCAAATAAACACCGAATGAAATAATACCAATATGTTCGCTACCCGAATCTAAATCAAACCAGACCGCCTGCAGACGTGCCGATGCGCTCCTTTTCCCACATGTCACCGACAGAACCAACCGAAAGCCAAGAAAACAAAAGAAAAGATAAGCAAAATAAAAGAAAGAAAACGATCGTCTACTGCATGTAGCGCCGGCGTGGCTCGCGTGTGTCGAAATTCGGGCTCGCACGACGCTTGGCGGCCGACCCCGATGGCCCTGCATCGCCATACCCGGGGTGCATCGGGTACACCGGCCCCGACGGCCCTGATGGACCTGACGGACCCGACGACCCTGACGGCCCCGATGGACCCGACGGCCCCGATGGACCCGGGCTCTCACGGTGGCCATGCCCGGGGCTCGTGCCGGCAGCAAACGCGGGCGTGCTATAAGGACTGACGCCCGTCGTAATCTCGGCCAGGCTCGGCAGCGTGTTGGGTCCGCCACCGCGATCCTGGTGCAGCGGCGGTGGTGGCGGACCGGCCGTTTGGATCGGTGGCAGGCCAGGGCCCACGTGCTGGAAGTGTTGCGGTGGAGGCTGGTTCTGCTGCTGGTTCTGCTGACTCTGCTGCTGACTCTGGCCCTGGCTTGCCTGCAGTGGCGGCGGGTACTGGTAGTAGTACGCATCCGACGGGCCGCGTTCGGGCCGGCTGCTGGGACCACTCGAACCGCTCGGACCGCCGTAGCCACGTTCGAGCCTAGACGGGCCGCGGTCGCCCAACGACATGGCGAGCGGCGGCAGTGACGCCGTGTGGCCGCCCCGGCCAAACCGCGGCGACAGTGCACGGCCGCTGCTGCCCATCATGCCTGCGTCCGGTCGCATGTGTCCGCTGTGTGGGTGTCCGTGTCCGTGTGGGTGTCCGTGTCCGTGTGGCGGCTGGTGCGCGTACGACGTCATCGATGGCGACCGGCGGTGGTGCTGGCTCGTCACCGGATCAATGGTCGACGTCGTCAGCGAAAACGGCGTCACGCCCGCGCGCCGGGCCATGTCGCTCTCGCCCAGCTGCCAGTGCATCGCTTCTGCCGCGCGCCACGGAACCTGCATCTCCTCGGCCACCTTGGCCCACATCTCGGGTTTGAATCTGTCAGTCAGCAGGTGAATTCAAAATTCTTGACAAAAACGCACCTCTCGTACAGCCGTGCCAGCTTATTCTTCTTTTCCTCGTCCCACTCGCTGCGTCGTTCCAGGTAGTTTTGGTAGTGCAGCCGGCAGCTGATGGAACTGCGCCCCGGCAGCCGCTTGGAAATGTCCTCCCACTTCATCCCGCTGCCGCGCAGCTCAATGATCAGCGCATCCTCCTCCGCCGACCACTTGCTTTGCTTCTTCGCGGGGCTGTCGATCGTGTAGGGGGGCATGCTTCGCTTGCCCGTCGCGCCCTGCGGCAGGCCCGGCACGCCTCTCGAGTACGATGCCCGCGCTCCACTCGCGTGTGCTGCGTACGCCGCGTGGCCTGGTTGGCCCGAGTAGGAGATTGACGGCCGGCGTGCTGGTGCGTGGCCGGGGGCAGAGGCCTGAGAGGGATATGGCCGGTACGGCGGCGGCGGTGGTGGCGGTGGTGGTGGGTGTCCGTACAGCGGCGCTGATGCTGCTGCTGCTGGTGCTAAAAGTGGTGCGCCTGCTCCGGGATGCGGAAACGGAAACGGGTGTGCCCCGGGGATTGAGGCCGGAGACGGCGTCGACGATTCGGCAGACACCAGTGGCAGAGACTGCAGTGGCGGCAGCGAGGAGGACCGCAGGTGGTCGTGTGCAAGTGCGTTCTGGCTGTGGCTCTGGTGCTGGCTCTGGCTCTGCGCTTGGGACGGCGGTACAGGCGGAGGTAGAGATGCTGGTGAGGCGGACTCATCTGAGTCGGAACGCTTGAGAAGAGAGGTGATATCCACGGTGGCTGTCGCGTGCTGGTGTAGGCCAGGCTGTGGCGCGAGAGGATCGGGACTGGATGGGTCGACCGGGTCGCAGTCGTCGCGTCGATGCGGCAGACGCCCTCCACCGTGAGCTGGACGCGTGTGCGGGCCACGGTCGTCGGCTGCGCGGCTCTGGCAAAGCCCAAAACAGTCGGGCGCGCGCGGTGCAAATGCGAATTCACGGCTGCCCTTGCCAGCCTCGGCGTCTGTGGAAAGAGGTTCGGGCTGTTGCGTCTGCTTCGTCTGCTTCGTCTGCTTCGTCGGCTGCCCGTGGTGGCGCGAGTAGTAGCTATACGTGGGCGATTGGCAAGTCTGAGCGCAGCCAGCGGTACCGGCAGCGTCTTCCGCGCGCAGGGAAACGGTGAGCGCCAACTTGGCGACTGGCTGCCGTCGTATTGGGGCGTGGTGTTGAAAAAAGTGTCTGTGGAGTTACACTTGGGTGTCGTATTGTGCCGTTGGACCAAGATTCTTGCCTATCGGTACTCTTCCAGCGGGCTGTCAATACTAAACGCTCATGTAAAGGTAATGTAGACTCGGCGATGCGTGCTCGTGTGCGTCGTGCGTCGGCAGTCAAGTCAGCTCATCACACGGCGGATGCCGCACTTTTGTGGAAAGATTGAGGCCTTGACTGTCAACCGTGTGGCTGGTCGGCTTGATCACTTGACGCGATGCTGGTGTATATTCAGATGCTGGTCCGGCAGAGTCGATGTTGGCGCTTTTGGATCAGAACCTGGCAGGCAACACTGGCGTTTTCCGCAGTCGCCTCGAGCAATGCCTTTCTGAAAGAATTCGAGGTCCAAGTGTGATGACGGGTTTCGACCTGTCGATACTGCCAGGAAAACGCTCACAAGGCGAATGAAAACGGTGCGTTGGTGCGTTGCGTGAGCCCACACGTCCAAGCGTCTGCGTTGCAACTGATGCAACAGATGCAACAGATGCAACAATAAGAGTCTTTCAAGCTAGCGCCGTTGACGAATGGACGAGTCAAGACAAGACGAACCTGGGTGGCAGGAATCAAAAGTAGACGAACGGGGCAGACGAGCTTAAAAGACAAGCATCTTGCGACGAGGGTCCCGGGCTGAATGAGGTAAAACAAATGGGAAGAGGAGGGTAGAAAAACAACGACGGGGGAGCAGGCGCACTAGGCAAGCATGCATCGAATTGGCCAAGCTTTCATGAAGGAAAGGCAAGCCCCAGAAGACAGAGACCAGCGGCGATGGGGATATTATGTGACTATGCTGTGGTTCGTGCCTGGGGAGAGCAATGACAATAGAAAAAAGAGAATAGAAAAAAGAGAATAGAGAAAAGGAAAAGAGAAAAGAGAAAAGAGAAAAGAGGGGGGTGTCTGAGGTGTGCGAGATGCTAGGGGGTGGAGGTAACCGTCTGCTAGGCGATCTCCCAACACGGCGGGCTGACAACTCCTGCAAAGAAGATGAGGTCGTCAAGATCTGGTAAATGAGTGACGAGCTAGTGGCTCGCGTTTGCCAACGGCAGCGGTATATTGGCTTGTTGCCGGGGTGTGGAGGCGTTGAAAACTAGAGAGGCGGAAGACTGAAGACTGGAGACTGAAAGACTGGAAAGCTCGTGTGCCTTTTTCAAACAAACATGTAAATCAAAGAGTCCACACGCGGTCGTCTTGTCCGGTGCCGAGCAGTGCCTGGATGTGCAATGTGCTGTTTGGCTGGGATAAAAATAAACAGGTACGCATCAGACAGGCTGTGCAAGAGACATGGTTTTTGGACACGATGCAAGAGAGAAGAGGGGAGGGCGGTGCGAGAAGCGAGGACACGGCGTGGCCATCGAGGGGCTACATGCGGTGTGCAGACTCAGATACTCGACGTACCAAGATTCAGTGCCTCGACTGGTGCGGCCATGCACAAGTCTGTGCCCTAATAACAGAGGCTCTATGACCTCCCTGCAAAAGGACAAATATAGATCAATAGGCGCTTTTCCGTTATGCCCGCATAAACGGGTCCCAGGAAGAACGGAGCCGAAGCGTTTGTTTGCCTTTGTTTGCCTTGTCATGGGAAGCTTCAGATCGCGGGCAGCTTCTCGCTGTCACACCCCGGTGAGCACAGCAATCACACGCAGATGAGATCTGGGCTGGCAATAGAGTTTTGTCCAACACACGCGGAGGGAGGGGCTGTTTGTTGCAGTCGGATTCGCACGTCAAGGGAGAGACTCGTCAGACGTTGCGTACCGGGGGGACGTTTGGCCAATTTGCCGGTAGGATGTTGGGCGGACAAGCAAACAACATGGCAAACATCTACCGGCCATAAAGTATACTATACAAATATAGAATATAAAAAATAAAAATAAAAATAAATGACGGGGCGGGAGTGTCGATCAAACACCATATTAACATGCACTTGCATGGTCTTGAACACCCTTGCTTGCCAACAGCCGTCTCAAACACGGCCCGCAAGGGCCTCGCTGAAGACAGGGCTAGACGTACTGAGTGGTGTACGGAGTATGTGTGGGAGCGTGCATGGACAAGCAAACAAACGCAAGCAACGATGCGAGCACGAAGGATTATGGAGACGTCTCCATCCCGGCCCGTCGTTTACAGCATCCACTGAGACTTGCAGTCTGGGCAAAGCAACTCTGCTTGGTGCCAGCCACCTCATTCTCTCATTCTCAGACGGCCAGTCGGCGGCAGAAAGGAGACACGGTACAATGTACAATGCACGTTGAGCCGCTGTAAGAAGTGCCGCTGTAAGAACGTGCCAGAAAAGCGTGCTGAAAACTGAAAACCCTGACAGAGTTGCACCAGCCTTTGCGGTCTGGCTGCACTGATTCGACGCAAGCAGAAAAACTGCCGTAAGAAAATGGACAAACTTCAACCATGCGACGACCAAGGGCCCGTCTCTTGTCGTCACTTGAAACGGCAGTCATTTGACAAAGAGGGGTGGCCGGAATAAAGATAAAGATGTGGCAGGTCAAAGACAAGGGACTCTGGTTGTTTTGTCAGAATACCGAAAGCGGACGGCTACCCATGTAGCGGCAATGTCGATGAGCGCAGACGACCAGTGTGGGTGGGTAAGCACAAAGGCTGGGGCAGGGCGGCGATCGAGTGGGAGGCAGGCCTGGTCGACTTGAGACGGCCTTTTCCCAGTGCGGGTGTAAACCTGCTGTCGGAAGAGGTCTCGGGTGATATTTCATTCACACACTCGGCAATATATTGCGCAGCTAGCAATGTGGGTGGTGGGTGGGTGGGAGCAGCGTGTGTTGACAGTGTAAATCCGAGCGCTTTGCATAAGGATTCGGTCGGGCCTAAATATTTAATGCTTTGTAATTGCAGAGTTGCAGGCAAGCAGGGCTCGCGGGCTGCTAGGAACGGCCGGGTCCATGTTCTGCCAACGGAGACTGCTCGTTTTCGTTGACGGAACGCCTGGCAATGCGTGTGCGTATACTTTTGAACTGGCTGTCTCGGAACCAGAGACTCGACCAGGTCGACTGTGAAGCACAGTGTTCCGGTGAAGAAATGGGTTCGGCAAGAATAGGAGCATTAAGAAAATGCACAAAAACATGGGCAGGGTTCAGGGTTGAGGGAGACGAGTACAACGCAGAGGTGCTGAAGAAAATCATATGCGAGGGCCGCGTGAGAATTGAAAATGCGAGAAAAAAAGGACAGACGGGACGAAAATGGCAAAAGCCGCGAGAATTTCACGCCCACGATAGGAATGCGTGTGACGGATAAGCTCAAATGCGTTCAGAAACAACGAAACAACGCGTGGGAGAGGGCAGCTTGGGTGGATTTCAAACCAACATGGACCAGGCTTGACCGCACGGCGCCACAACACCCTTTACAGCAAACGAGATGGCACAGCGAGAAGACACTCGACAAGGACAAGCAACATATGGTAGAGTATTCTCATAGAATGCGTTGCGAGGTGAGATGTCGACGGAAGTGAGAACTCCATCCGCGCACTGCTTCAGAAAGAGGCAGGTCGTATTGGCATGGACCATGAGGTTGACTTGACGTCACGAACCGTCCGTCCATGCCGACCTTGGACCATGAGCCGAGCACGACGAGACCAGATTCTCTGGCGTTGATGTGCTTGCTTGCTGTTGGCGGCCGGTGGGGTTGGAGCATGTAAGAGGCCGGGGATTTTTTGTCAACGGGCAATCGAGTTCGAGGCGAGCGGGTCGTGGTTCGACGCTGCACCCAGTCGGGCAATTCAGCGTTCGAGGTGCTATGGGTGGGCCTGCTAGTGCTGCTAGTGGGCGGAGGATTGTGTATCGACGTTTTGACGGCGCGATGGTACATTTCGTAGGCACCTCGTCGAAGAAATGTGGCAAAACTATCTCTGGTCGTGCGCGACATCGCGAGGTTGCTCTTGCGCCCAAACAAGGGTCGTTAGTACACACGACCGAGCGTACTGCGTACCATATTTGAGGAGCTGTATTTGAGAGGCTGCCGAGCCAAGACGTGAGGAATTAATCCGGGAGAAAACCACCAGGCAAGCGTGTGGCCACCTGAGAGCAAATGTAAAATGTGACGGCAATATCACAGTGCAAATGTGCAGCAAAGTGGAGGGCATGCAAGATTGACGAAAACAAAAGGGAGGTGTGCTGGAGGTGTGCTGGAGGTGTGCTGCGCGATCGTCACCTCACAAGAGTCTGCAGATTGTCGGGATGTCCTTGATACTGCACAGCTTGTACCGTAGCTAGGCGAGGTTGTGCGAAACGAGAGACGAAGGTGGTGGTTTGACAGGGAAAGGAGGAAGAGGCACATGGGGGACTGGATGGTTTGTACCTTGCTACGAAAAATGGGCGCGCATCTACTTGCAGGTGGATCCGACGGATCGCTCCTACCATGTAAGTCGGCTCTTTGCTGTTACGAGACAGGCCCTGCGATATCTAAATTTATTTACAAGGAGGGAAAGGGCCAGCTGCAACTCTGGATGCAGTTTCCCGTCCTGTGTAAAGACAGCCCAGTGCCGCGAGAGTGACACGGTACACGCGGCAGATTTCTCTGAGCGACTCGAGGCATATGGGTGCACCCGGCCCACGCGAAGCATCTCGGGTGTCGATATTTGCATGACACCGCGTGCTCCCCAACCGACCGTGTCACAACAACGCAATATATTTTTATTTTTACTTTCCAACGGGCTGAACTGATCTGTGGCCTAATCTAAAACGCGCGGCAGGACCGGCCTCAATGCAACCGGCCCGGATCTTTCCCTAATTAGAGTGGAACGGCCGTGCCTGCCGTGTGCCGGCCCCGTAATCGTACCATGCCACGGCGGCTCTTGCGTTTTGTCGAAATGCCTCGGCCCCTTTCCATTTTCGCTACGTTCCTTCTATGGTAGGCAGCCTACACTCGTTCATTCGTGCGCGTGATCCGCCTACGGAGTACATCTCGTCGCTGCAGGAGCCGATGGCAACGTCGACCTTTCTTCAGATTTTTATCAAGTTTCCTCTCAAAGCATCGAGATGTCATCAGACCACCTTGCGACGCGGGCCAGATTCGGTCAAAACACGTCGATCAGACCGATATGGAGTAGCAAGTCGCCTCGTCTTTCCTCTTCATCGCTGTCATCGAGCAGTCACGCGCCAGCTCGACCCCTGTCGGATGTCCTCATTCCCGATAGGACACCGTGCCAACAGTGCAACAGCATGGTGCACCTCGGTGGGCCAAAGTTGTTCCTGCCAGCATCGCTAAAGAGTTTGCATTGACCTTGTTGTTCGGGTAATTCGTACGTCTAGCCCACGGACGGTTTCAAATGTTTAGCCGTCGAGCGCTCGGTGCCGTTTTGTGTCTGGTTTGGGGGCTTGAGAATCGTGGTTTTGCCTCGCTCGTTCCGACGAGCCACGCGATACGTTGACTACGTGCTGACCTTGGGATGCCGAGGAATATGCAGATTACGCTCCAACCGACAAGATGTCATAGTAGCGCCTGGCTTGCTACAACACCACGATCGAGTCAATTACGTGTCGCTGGACGGTGTGTGGCGCTAGTCAAAACCAGCAGCTTGCATAAACCAACAACGGCGCAATGCTACGAGTCAAACCGGCACGAACGACTGCCACGAACGGCAAAAAGGGCCAAGCTTGAAACGAGAGTGCAGACATTTACGGATACGCCAGCGAGCAGCCAAGATGTTTGGGCGTGCACACGGCCGAGTGATCCCACGATTCCTGGCGTGGCGGCCTGCCCCTGCACAGTTCATCCTATTTCATTCCTACGGAGGTGACGGTGGAGGCAACGGCGTGGCTCGACCAGGGCGATGAACGCTGCGAACAGGACGAGAGCCTGCGTCGAGACGATGAACAGTGTTCGCCGGGCAGGCATCCAAATTGTCTGTGCGTCTTTCCCCGGCAAGCGGCGCTTGGCATTCGTCTGAGACGGATCCCGTCGACCAATTTTGAGCAAAAGACTGTCCAGCATTGGCGCTCCTGCGCCTACTTTTCCTCTACGCCCCATGCACGAAATTCGCGCTAACGCAAGACCACGATGCAAGCCATACTTTCTTGCGTGAAATCTGACAGTCACATGCCGAATTCAAAAAGCTTACTGTCCGGCAGCGGCCGGAGAGGTCGGAAGTGTGGTCTTCTCACGTACGCGCACGACGTGCAAGGCAAGGGCATCGGGGAAGCAAGCGCTTGCGGCCGAAGATGGTGCTCAAACTAGCGGTCAATCTTTTCTGCCCGCCGTTGCATCGGGGCCGATCCACAGCACCGACGAACGGCGGATCGGTTTGTCGAAACCCACGACAGTGCAGCGGCAAACGCCCGTCCGTGGCGACACTTGTCACGCGCTCACAAAATTTGCACTGGACCGGCATTGCCAAGCCAAGCACGATGTGGCGGTTATGATACTCGATCTGGTATTTCGGGTATTTCGACATGCGGTTCAGCAGCGGCCGTCGTCGGTCGAGTATCCTTGCTCGGCCTGCGATGTGCTTTGTACACCCTATGCCTCGGAAGATTTCTGCCAGTGCGACCAAATCGCAATGCCGATTGCACGGACAAGTCGACCGTTTCGAGCACGACCAAGCCACCCATCAGAAACCAGAAACCGTGGACCAAAGCCAAAGCCTCCACGGTAGGGCCAGGTGTGCGTCATACTTTTGTTTCGCTTTTTCGCTGTTTCGCTGTAAAACCTTACGGTCCCCAAAGCAGAGAATCCACAAACAGCTCAGCGAGTCGAGCAGTCGATGTTATGAGACAGTGGAAACGGCCTGGCTCAGGCGAGCGAGGCACAAATCAATGTCGTGCTGGAAGGAGGCACATTGTGCAACACGCCGGAAAGCAGCAAGCTGAACGCCAGACGCCCGAAAGAGGCCGGCCATTCATCTCTGTGTGAATATGAGACCCGGTCAGCCCAACGCCCAACGCCCAACTCCGGCGTGAGCGTCGACGCCCTCGGGCCCAACACCTTCAAACGACCTGTTTCACAAGAGACAAGAGACACTTTACAACAGTCTGCTTGCGTGCTGCGCATACTCTGTACTCTGTACACATCGACTTGGCTGGCCGTGCACAGTGCGGACGGATGGTGGCACGCGCAGCCTGGCCAGTGTCGTTTGTATGGTGTGTCTTGTGAGCCGCTCATGATTAGGCTCGGCGTGTCTCGTTCCGATAAACTAACTCATGGGTCAGGCGGATGCTCGACATCTGCATACTTGGAGCATGAATACACAGCCCTTTGTCGGGATCACCACAAGGCGAAGGCGAGACGACTTCCGTCGGCGAGCTGCCATCTGACATTGCTTGTTGGACAAGGGCGTGAATGCCGGGTAGTGGCATGGGCCAACAGCAGACTGTCTGCCGGCGGCTGGCCACCTACTCTGTCGGACGATTGAGCTGGACTGGGGTCTGCGGCCAAAACACGTCGGAATTCGTGCATGCGGCAGGTGTGGGTGGTGATGGGGCTCGTCTATTCCGTTCCGCGAGACAAGAGGCAGCGGCAGCGACGCAAACGGTGGGCTGAACAAGGGCAATGTCGGGGTGGTGCATATGTGCATATGCAAGTATGCAAGGGCTGCGCGGTAGTCGTTTGCTGCGGGCGAAAAGCTGAAGCCAGGGTGTCTGGAGCCTAATTTCTCGGTACTAATTTCTCGGTACTTCAGTCGAAGCATGGCACGCCCGCGTGGTGCATCGACTCTGCACGCGTGGTGCTTTTTCCTCTGTTTTCCTCGGATTATCGCGCGGTCCCCGGCGACCTTGGGCCATGCGTCTGCCTTGGCCGATGCGCTGGCGTCCCTTGCCCCAGGAGCAAGCAAGGGCAGGGCCATTGACGCAACGCTCTCCACAGCCACAGCCAAACACTTGGGATGCTGGTCCTTGCATCGGGCATCGAGTGCATGCATGGGCGACAAAGCGTTTGCCAGCTGTGGGCGGCGCTGCAAACACGAAAACACGAAAACTAGGCATGCTGTACGCTTCCAAGCGCATAGCGTGTTCTCGTTGCGCCATTTCTCAGTTCCTCGGTGTCCTCGGTGTCCTCGGTGTCCTCGGTGTCCTCGATGTCCTCGATGTCCTCGTCGGGCAGAGGCTCGGCAGCGAGACGCGAGACGACGCGAGACGACGCGAGACGACAGGAAGGCGAGAAGACGGGAGACGGGAAGACGGGAAGACGGGAAGACGGGAGGGGTCTCCCCGACAAGCGACAAGCGATAGGGTGCTCACCGTGGCCTCCGCTGCGCCGCAGACGACAAACGCCGATAGGAGCGGGCCCACGGGCTGTGGGTGATGTGTTTGAGATGTTTCCGATACCGTGCATGCATGCACTGTTTGCCGTGCGCGCAGCCTGGCGGTGCAACGCGCGTGCGACGGTCCGGGCCAATCGCTCAGGCTGGTTTTGCAGGCTGATTTTGCAGGCTGGTTTTCATGGTTTCCAGGCTGGACATGACAAAGAAGGAGACGACGGAGAGACGGAGAGACACTGTTTGTCTGCGCCTCTGCACCTGATGGACCCGTCGCCGACCGGCTCGTGTTTGCACGCGTGGCCGTCTGTGCCATGGCTGGGATAAATATAGGCGAGACGGCCGCTGTTTGTCCCTGGACACCAACACCAGTCACCAACCGTACGCCTCGCGCGCCAGTGCGACGCAACGGAACCTGCGACGCCGACGACGCAAACAGGCGTGCGGCCGTCACGCCGACCCGTAAAGGACCTCCCGAGGCGGTGGAGAGCACCATCGTGTGCGACGCTGGCAGAGACTCGTGACAGTCGCGCGTGGCGGCAGCGAGTCGATGCCTGGTCTGGTCTGGTCTGGCCTGGGCCTGGTCTTTGCGAGTGTATGTGGGCGTCCCCCGGCCGGGCGTGCGTCGACGTCCAGCATCGAGCCGATCCAGGCCGAGCAAACAGAGGCCCATACCGGCTTCTCTTCTCGTTCTGCAGCGCCGCACCGGTTCTGTGCAACGGACCAGCGCATGCATCTGGCTGTCTCAGGTCTCAGACACGACGACGGACAGCGCAGACGAGAACGCGTGCGCGACATGGGCACATGCATACGCGTAGATGAATACGGCTGCAGCTGCTGTCTTGCTGTCTTTGCCCTCTTCGCCGAGCTCGTGTGCTGTGCGTGGTGCTGTGCGTGGTGCGTGTGCGTGGTGCGTGGTGCGTGGTGCGTGTGTGTGTGCTCGTGCTCGGTGTGCGCAACACGCCCAGGCAGTACACTGGCCGGTTTGCCGCATGTCGTGCGTGCGTCTTTTTCTCGCCTGCGCCTCGTGTCGACCAGTCGACCAGTCGAGTAGTCGAGCAGTCGAAAGACTTGTGCCTGACTGACTCCGCCGGTGAATCTGACTCATTCGTCTGGTACACTCTGGCAGCCCCAGCTCGTGTCTCCCGGACCACGTCACCCCGTGCCGCTCCGAGCAGTGTCTTTGAGCACGCAAATCAGGGCGGGTGCTGTCTTGGCTTGTCATGACGAGGCAGTGATCGATTCAGGTTTGACTGTCTGGTAACATGTGTTGCCCGTTACTTTGCTTATATGAGGTCATTCACGTGCTGAAAATATGACTTTTATGTGCGAAAATACTGAATATTTTAAACTCGAACTAGATTGACGTCTCTAGCACGTTGGAATCAAATTTCAAACTACACGTCAGAATCAAATGCTGACGATACGGACTACGTAGAGTTGGTCGTTGTGACGAGGCTGCAAAGGCGTCCGTCTGACCAATCAGTGGATAAGATGCCCCACTCCACCCCTGACTGTTGACATGACATGAGCGCCCAACGTGACAGGCACCAAACTCGCAACACACGCAGTCTCGCACGAACCTCAACATGACGACCATGGCAGATGTCCCGATGATTGTCATCTCCGACGCGGCGACGTCGGAGCGGCGCATCACGCCGGCGTGGTCCATTAGCACGCTCAAGAAGAAGCTGGAGCCGATGACGGGCGTGCCACCGTCGGCACAGGTCCTGTACCTGGCCCCGGCGGCGTCGAGCGGGACGAATGCGGCGCCGGGCACGAAACCGGCGCCGCAGCAGATTGCGGTGACGGCGGCGGACGAGGACGCGACGCAGCTGGCGCAGTTCCCGCTGGCGCCGTACGCGGAGCTGCACGTGGTGGACGCGCGGCCGCCCAACGCACGCCTGACCTTTGACGACGCGGCGGGCGTGGAAAAGTACGTGCTGCCGGCGGACGAGTACGCGGCCAAGACGGACTCGGTGCTGGCGTGGAAGAAGGCGCAGAAGCTGGGTCGCTTTGACCCGAACGCGGACGAGCACGCGCGCGCACGGCTGGCGGCGTTTGCCGACGAGGCGGCGGCGCGCGGGATCGAGGCCGGCAAGCGGTGCCGCGTGGGCGGCGACGACACGCGGCGTGGCGTGGTGCGGTACGTGGGCGAGGTGCCCGAGATTGGCGCGGCGGCGGCCAACGCACAGGCGGCCCAGGGCGCGGCGGGCGTGTGGGTGGGCGTCGAGCTGGACGAGCCGGTGGGCGGCAAGAACGACGGCAGCATCGGCGGCACGCGGTACTGGGGGGCCGACCCGGCGCCCGGGCAGGCGGCGGTCAAGAAGGGCGTGTTTGTGCGGCCGGAGCGCGTCGAGGTCGGCGACGCGTTTGGGGCGCTGGACGACCTCGAGGACATGGAGGAGATTTGACGTCTGACGTCCTCGCGATTACACATAGCGGTCAGCAGTCGACGGACGTGCGAATACGAGCTGGTACGAATTGATGAAGCACAACCGAGCCCCGAGCTGTGCAGTCCGGCGCCAGCAGCCCAACATTTAGGTGAAGCGAAAAGCGAAAAGCGAAAATGCGCATCCCAGCAGGCCCGGCGACATGGATGGTGAGGATTGTGGTGTGGCTGGCGACATCCGCTGTCGACTGTCGACGGCAAACGAGTTCATCACGCCATCCCAGTCTTGCGTCGCCTGGTCTTTGCCACGTGCGGCCTTCTTTGCAGACATGCAGACATGCATCGATGCCGGCAGTTGTCGACCAAGCAATTTCTCACGTCGCCAGCCTTGCAATGCGTGTCGAAATCAGAGTGCAAACGTACGTCTCCGGACAGCGCGACAGCACGACAGCACGACAACTGCGGCTCTCCTGTAGCATGTGAGCGCTCACTTTTCGCAGCGCCGCCGTGCAGTGTGTGCAGTGTGGCGGCTGCCGTCCCTCTTGTTCCCCCGTCTCTGAGACCTGTCCGACCATCGGGACGCGACGAATGCAGGCGTGGCGCCGGTGCACGACGCCTCGAACGCCTCGCCAAGACCAGCAAGAAGCAGCCAGTGCAAGCCAAAGAAAAGCAGCCAAAGCAAGTCAGAGCAAGCCAATGCAAGCCAAAGAAAAGCAAGCCAAAGTAAAGCCATGGATAGGACCAAAAACCACTAGGTATGGTGCAGGCTGATGAGGCCCGAGACAGGCCGTGCGAAACATGAGACGCTGCAATGGCACAGCGGGCAAGACGCACTTCAGACGCGGCCTGGCATGCGGCCGCTCGCCCAACGCAAGCGTCGACCACCCTTGACCACCCAGCAAGCGTCGCACGGTTCTGGTGCGACTTGCATGCATCGTGGCACGGGCACAAACATGTTTGTTTACGTAGGCGCGGCAAAGAACGCACCGAGCTGAGCAGTTGGCGATGGGTCGATGAGGTCGCTGGCCGAGTTCAGGCAGTGCAGGTGCAGTGCAGTGCAGGTGCAGACCTGTCCGGTAGCACACTTGTCAGTGCAGTGCAGGTGCCCTGTCCGGTAGCACACTTGTCAGTGCAGTCGCAAGAAGAAGAGCAAAGAAGAGAAGAACAGCAAAGAAGAGAAGAAGAAGAGAAGAAGAGAAGAGAAAGTGCATCGCAGCCAGGGCCGAGAGACGCATCGCGCGTGTCGCGAAGCCCGTTGGCGAGCGCGTGCAGGGCGCAAAACCTGGCCCGCGTCGCACGTGTGCATCGAGCGTCGTAAGCCTGCACGGTATTTAAAATAATTATAAATATAAATAAATACCTCGGTAGACGAAGAACCAGCGCTCGTACTCGCTGCACTCGCACAGACAGCGGCCTCGAGTCGCCCCGACGCCGACCGACGTCGTCGCCGATTCATCCGTGTCGCGCTAGTCGTCACTGCCACAATTCGGGGTGGCGGTGGGCGCAGCAGCGTCAACGCTTGGTATTGTCTTCATTTCTTTTCTCTCAGAGCACATTAATGGACTCCTGTCGTGCACCGTGCGCCGTGGTGCGTGGTCCGCGCGGAAGGCGGGTTCCCGAGCACCTGCCAGACTCAAGAGCAAGATTCCTCGTCAGACTGAGCTGGTCAGACTGGCTGGTCAGACTGAGCTGGTCAGACTCGACGGCTGGTCGCGTGCGCAAAACTACGCGTACAGAGTACAGAGTACAGGCACGGCTGCGCCCCGGCCCCGCGTCGCAAGCCTTTGGTTTTTGGTTCGATTTTCCATTTCCTCGAAAATGCTGTCGTCTACTCCGTTTCGTCTACTTTATAATTGTAATTCAAATCTACTTGAATATTATTTATATTGACGCCAGTCGCCCTTGCCGGGTAGCCCTGCTTCCGTCCCAGTGCCGATAATAACGGGGCACCGGTGCGCTCCTTCCTCGGGCACGAGGCTCCGGCCTGATGCCAGGTTCCTTCCTGTGCAGAGGTTCTTCCTGTGCAGAGGTTCCTGTGCGCTGGAGTTGCGTCAGGCCGGTCGACTGCCGACCGGCCTGACGCGCGCCCTGTGCCAACTCTGCGAAACAGCGCTAAAACGCTGCGTCTCAGATGACGCCCTTACGCCAGCGTTTCGCCCTCAGTGTTGAGCGTTGGTTCCTTCATTTTCAAGCAGCTCTGGGAAAGAACGCTCGCCCACTTCAAGAAGTAATTACCGTGCCTGACACCTCCTGCTCCTGCTTTGTCGTGCACTGGCGTGCTTGGCCAGTGGCGCCTGCCACGACTGCACGAGCCTGCACGAGCTTGTGGAAAAGCGGCAGTTACAACCAGCGCTAGCCAAGCGGCCCCACGCCCGCCCGCCCGCACCCACCTCGTTCGGCGCCCTCGGGTCCGTAGGACGGCGTCGTGCAGCAGTCGCACTCGTCGCATACAGTCGTGCCTGCATCCCGTCGCTCTGTCGCTCTGCTACGCTGTGTCGCTCTGCGTCCTGTTTCTACGCTACATCTGCACTCTCTGCACTCTCTTCTCTGCACCGCCACACGTTTCGATCCGTCACTCTGCTGACACGCCAAGCTCGGCCGCGCGCAACTGCCTCGTCAGCATTGATTCCAGTCTCCATTGCCCGCGACCCCTCCCATTCGCTAATCCGACAGGCGACACGTTCGCCCGTGCTGCATCCCATTTCGCCCTTGTTTCGTCCGCCTTCGTCCTGCACCGACCCAGCCCTTCCGGCACCAAACCAGACCATCTCTCCGACTTTCCGGGGCTGAACCTGCCATCATCCCGGCGCTTCCATCGCATCCTTGGCCTGCACCGTCTGTCATTTGTCTGCCATTTGTCAACATTGCTTTCGTCCCAGCCACTTTCTGCCCTCGCGCCTTGGCCTCCACTGCCTTTTCTTTTTCTTTGCCGGCAACGTGCATGACCAAGCCAAGATCTACATTTACATCTACGGCTACGTGCGCGCTCCTCCACTGTCTCGTCTCGAGTTACATTGCGCCGTGTCACGCATCGACCCTTATCTATCTGCCACGCGCAGACGACGCATCTCCCTGACGCCTGCACGCCTGCACGCCACAACAGACATCAGACAGCAGACGCAAGACGAAAGACATGAAATCGTGGACATGTCTTGCCGCGGCGGCGGCCGCCCTCGTCACGGCCGTGTCGGCCGAGCCGGGCCAGCTCTTCAACAAGTACGGGCTCTACAGCTACGAGGCGGACCAGGAGGTCGGCCTCGAGGTCAACATCCCGGGCGGCAGCCAGCAGGTGTTCCGCGTGGTGCCGCTGACGACGTACCTCGGGCTTAACCAGTCCGCCGGTCTTGTGGTAAGTCGGTCGCGGCCGGCTGTCGAGCGTAGAAGCATGCTAACCCGCAGTCTCTCGACATCCAGGGCGGCCTCGTCCAGGCCACGAGCAACAACTACCTGTCCATTGTCAGCACGAGCAGCATTGCGCTGCTGTCGTGCGACAACGACACCACGTCGTTTATCGACAACCAGTCCATCTTTGAGGCGCTCATGCAGCAGCAGCCGGGCGCCATTGTCCTCTACAGCACGTCCAAAAACTCGTGCGGCGTCACCGAGCCCGACGCGCTCACGTACCCCAACATTGTCAGCATGATTAGCAGCTCCAATGCCGCCGACGTGCTCAACATCACGTCCGCCTTTGGCGACGAGCGCCCCATTGACACCGCCATCACCACCTACAGCCTCACCAACCGCGGCTCCAACCGGACGTCCATTGCCATGAGCATCCTGTACACCATCACGGCGCTCGTCACGCTGCTCTTTATCGCCATCATCGCCGCCGGCGCCCTGCGCGCGCACCGCAACCCCGAACGCTACGGCCCGCGCGTCGCGCAAGGCCAGCAGCGCCGCCAGACGCGCGCCAAGGGCCTGGCGCGCGCCGTGCTCGAGACGCTGCCCATCATCAAGTTTGGCAACTCGGAGCCGGCCAAGCCGGACCCCGGCCTCGAGCTCGAGAGTGGGCGCAACAGCCAGGTCGACGTCGCGGCGCGTACCGTGCCCGACGCCACGACCCTGCACATGACGGCCATTCCGGAGACCCCGGCGCCGCGGTCCGAGGTCGCCCGGACAGAACCAGCGACGCAGGCACCGACGCCGACGATGCCGGCCACGCAGACCGTGTCGGCCCCGCCTGCGCCAACAGATAACACTACCACCGAGGCGGCCAAGGAGCCGACTGAGACGACGACGACCAAGACGACCGAGACGACGACGACCGAGACGACGACGACCGAGACGACGACGACCGAGACGACGACGACCGACTCGGACGACCGTCTCGGCTGCTCCATCTGCACCGAAGACTTTGAGGTCGGCCAGGACGTGCGCGTGCTGCCGTGCGACCACAAGTTCCACCCGCACTGCGTCGATCACTGGCTGGTCAATGTGTCGGGCACATGCCCCATGTGGTACGTTTCGTGTCTACACTAAAAGATTCTTGCTAACCACCAGCCGCCTGGACCTGCGCCCCAAGGCCAAGGACGCACAGCCGACGACCGACGGCGAGACGCTGGCCCCCCCGCTGGGCGCTTCGGGCGCTCCGGGCGCTCCGCTGGCTCCGCCGATGGGCCCCGACGGTCCGGAGCAGGGCGTCGCGGCCGAGACGTCGGGCGTGCGCCGCGGATCGCGCCTGTTTGACCTGCACCGCCTGCGCAACGTGTCGGCCGAAGAGCGCATTGCCGGCCTGCGCCAGTTCCGCGCCGAGCAGGTGACGCAGCCTCAGGCCGCGGCGCCGCATGACCGTGAGACATTGACGCAGCGCCTGCGCGAGCGGTTCCGTGTCCGCACGCGTGCACAGTCGGACGCTGGCTCCAGACCGCCGCAGTAGCGATGAGTAACGATGTGTCCTATTTGATGTTATTTTGATGTTATTTTTGGGGCCTTGGCCATTTGTCACGACATACCAATTTGCACCGGCGTTTGGCGTTTATCTAGCAATTTACTTGAAAATTTGATTTAGCAATGCAAACGAAAAACGAAAAACGAAAAAACGAAAAACGAAAAAACGAAAAACGAAAAACGAAAACAGAAGGGGAACGGTCCTCCCACCATGGCGAATGAACGACAATGCCCCAACGCCGTCTAATGATTCACACAAGGCCGAATGCAGCATCAAGCGCAGAATGCAAAAACGCAGAACGCAAAAACGCAGAACGCAAAACGCAGAACGCAAAAACGCAGGACGCAAAACGCAGAACGCAAAAACGCAGAACGCAAAACGCAAACGGAAACGCAATCGAAGAAAGACGCCTAGTACGGCAGCTCGTTGAGGTCCACCTCGGCGCCTTCGCCCTCGGCGCTCTTAACGTCGACGCGGTCCAGATCCGGCGGCCGGCGGCCGGCTGCACCGCCCAGCCCACCACGCTTCTTCTTGCGCCCAGCGGCGCCTTTGGCATGGGCCTTGAACCCGTTCTCGTCGGCCTTGCGCTTGCCGAGCACGGCCTCGGCGCGACGGTGGCGGTCGGCGGCCGGGCCAGTGGGAATGGGCCCCACGATGCCCGGGAGATGCCCGGTGGCACCGACTGCACCGCCTGCACCGACTGCACCGGCTGCACCGCCCATGAGCGCCGACAGTGCCGCCGCAGCCGGCTTGTCGCGGTTGTTGCCGGTCCGTGTCGCCTCGGCGTGGCAGCTCGCGTGGTAGACGCGCGGGCCGACCTGGACGGCGTCGACCCACACCCACTCCTGCGCCTCGTCAAGCCACTGCAGCTCAAACTTTTCCTGGCAAATGGGGCAGATGGTGTTGGTGCTGGCCGCGCCCGTCGGCGCCGGGATCCACTGCAGCTTGACGGGCGCGCTGCTGGCCGCGGCGCCACCGGCACCAGACGCACGGTTCTCGCTGCCGCCCGCCCCACCGCCGAGACCGCCACTGCCGTGCCCTGCCGCGTCGGGGTCGATGGACTCGCGCGACTGCACCCAGTCGGCCTGGTCGACGTACCAGCTGCGGTGCTGCCCGCGCTTCTCGGCGTCGACGATGCGTTGGTGCACGCGAAAGTGCCAGTCCATGTGCGCCGTCTTGGCCGCGCGCCCCGCGTCGTCCGTCCGGAAACGCCGGCCGCACTGCGTGCACGGCGGCCCCAGGTCCTCGTACATGAGCGGCAGCAGGTGCGGCCGGAACTGTGCCAGCGATGCGCTGTCAAAGGCAATCTCGTTGGAAATGTCGCGCAAGGGGTCCCGCAGGCCAAACGCCGGCGACTGGATCGACGCAATGATGCCCGCCAGGTTCGGGACGTGGAGGCCGGGGGCACCGGGAAGGCCCTGCGTCGGAGGGGCGGCCGG
Organism: Ophiostoma populinum; assembly: GCA_029298855.1. Classification (NCBI taxonomy): domain Eukaryota; kingdom Fungi; phylum Ascomycota; class Sordariomycetes; order Ophiostomatales; family Ophiostomataceae; genus Ophiostoma; species Ophiostoma populinum. Next base: position 1,455,008 of record JANSLU010000008.1, on the reverse strand, counting down.
ACCGCCAGCGCCCGGAGGCAGAATGCCCGCATTCCGAAGCATGTCCATGAGAGCCAGTGGGTTCGTGCCCGTGTTCGGGGGTGGCGTCGGAGTCGGAGCGGCAACGGCCGGAGGCGCTGTGCCGGCCAGACGCGATGCAGCCAGCAGGGCCTGCTGCAGCTGGGACGTCTGCGGCGCCTGGGGCTGGGGCTGGGGCTGGGGCTGTGCTGGCGCCGGCTGGGGCGTGCCTTGTTGCTGCCGGCCGGCCAGGATCGACGCCAGCGTGCCCTTGCCGAGCAGTGCGTCGAGTGAGAGGCCACCTGGAGCGGCAGCCGGCGCGGCCGGCGGTGCAAACGGTTGTTGTTGTTGTGGTTGTGGCGTCGGGGTTTTCTGGGCCGCGGCCAGCGCTGCCATGATGGACGCCGACAGCGGCGGCGGCTGTTGCGGCGGCAGAGCACCTGGCTGAGCACCTGGCTGAGGCGGTGGCTGAGCACCTGGCTGAGCACCTGGCTGAGGCGGTGGCTGGAACGGCATCCCGGCGGGAGGCGTCGGTGTCGGCCCAAACCCGGCCTGGGCCTTGAGGTGCGGCGGCAGGTTCACGGCCAGCGCGTCAATCTGCGTTCGTACCAGCACCAGCTTGTCGTGCTCGAGGTTCTGGCTGCGCAGGATCGTCTGCAGGTTCAGCAGCGCCTGCAGGCGCGACGCGACGTTGCCGTCGTACGGCTTCTCGGCCACTTCCGTGCGTGTCGCGACAATCAGGCGGTCCACGTCCTGCTTGAGCGCGTCCAGCGTGACGCGTGACGCAGCGCCGGGATTCTGGGCAGGCGTCGGCTGCGGTGTCGTGTTGGTCGGGGGGTAGCCGGGCTGGCCCTGGTTTGGGTGGCCCTGGTTTGGGGTCGGCGCCGGTGGAGGGTGGCCGGGGTGGCCGGGGTGGCCGGGAAACGGCCGGCCGCCGGGCGGTGTCGGCGTCTCGCGGTACTGCGCGCCGGCCATGGGCCGTGGCCCACGCGCCAGAAGCTGCTGCTCGCTACGCATGTGCTGCTGCTGGGCCTGCAGCGTCGTGCTGCGCACCTTCATCAGCGCGTTCTCAATCGGGCGTACCGTGTCGGGCGCGAACACGGGCCGCGGGTCGACGGACCCCGGCACCGGCTCGCGCCACGTCTTGAGCATCTCGTCCATCTTGCGTCGCGTGCCATTGTCGACCGACGCGTACGCGTCCATGAACGTCGCGTACAGCCCACGGCTAAAGTAGATGGTGTACGGCGTGCCCACGTTCTTGACAATCGAGTCGAGCAGGTACAGCGCCGGCAGCTTCTTGGCCGGGGCGACCTGGCGGGTTAGCACGTCGACCAACGCTCACGGTCACGAGGGTCCCGGGGGTCACGGGGAACGACAAACCTTTTTGATGTGCTCCAGCAGCACCTCGGAGATGCCGTGGGCGTACTCGGTGTTTTCGCGTGCAATCACCGTCAGCGTCGTAATCTCGACGCGGCTGTTGCCCGTCAGGCCCTCCAGGGCGTCCTTGAAGTCGGACGCCACATCGTCCAAATGGTCTTCATAGGACATGGCTGTCTGTATGTCTCTGTCTCTTTCTGTCTCTGTATGTTTTGAATGTCTGGTCTTCTCCTCGGAACTGCTCGTCGCTATCACGCGCAGGACGCAAGACGAGTGCGACGTGCGGACAACGGATACAATCACGGGTCCAGGCAGGTACCGCAGTCAGACGACGGCAGTGAACGCACGCGGTAGGCCCTGTGCACAATGGTCCAGTGCGCTTGATTGGATAGCCCAGTCTTTTGTCTCCGTGTTCAGAGATCTCTAAAGATCTCTAAACGGACGAGATGGAGAGCTACTGCAACACGAGTACGTCAAATGAGTAGACAAGAGAAAGAACAGAGAAGCAGAGCAGGCGACGTCGGCCGGAGAGCAAGGGCAAGTACCGGGCAAAGGCGGCAAAGGCGGCAAAGGCAAAGAGCTGCAATCAATCGCTGCCGGGCGTACGGCGTGCGGCGTGCGGCGCGACAAGGCCCAAAAGGTCAGTCGGAGGCGGGACAGACGGCCCTGGTGCAGGTGGTGCAGGTCGGGATGCCCGGGCGTCAATGGCTGTCGTGGCGGCAATCGATGGGCGCAAATCACGAGAGAAAAGGTCGCGCGGTGCGTCAGAAACGCTTCAGCGGCGCCGCCCTGTTCCCAGTTTACGAGAGCTCCTGCTTGCCTCAAGCCTCCTTCCCACTTGTGCTCGTGCTTTCCTTGCTTGCTTGCAGCCCCTTTCCGTGCTCTTTGGTCTTTCCCTGTGCAGTGGCGGTCGCCGACGACGGGAAGCTGCGATGATGGTGGTCGTCAACGGAAGGAGCAGATGATGAGGAGGGAAAAGGGAGAGCGCTCCCGCACCAAATTTAGCGCGTAGCGCCAGCGTGTCCTGCAGCCTGTTTGCAGCCGCGTCGCGTGTCGTGTCACATGACATGTGGCGTGACGACAGTGCACATAAATATACGGAGTAGTTACGCACTGTTTTTCACTCTTCATCCGTCAAAGACAACACGATTGCTTCCATATTGTTTGTGCCTTCTTTTTCCGTCAGCATTGCCCCCTTTGATTGATCTTGCGTCGTTCCAGAAACCTTCCATCCAATTTCTCGCTCGGCTCGTGCTCAAACTAGTCCAAAGACGGCATCCAGTTGGCCGACGCCACTTTGCCATTCTGTTGGAAATGACCACAATCGACAAGAGCCGGAACGAGAAGCAATGCACAGATCCGGTTTTCACCGCCGGAAATGCAGGTTTGCGGCGTAACGCGACGGGGTTTGTCACGGCCAGTTTGAATCTTGGTTTCGAGGTACAGTGAGCAATTCTGAGCAATTTGACTTTGGGTTTTCGACTTTGGGTGGTCTTGGACTTTTTGGACCAAATCGGCGCAGCCTCGTGGCAACCACTTCCTCGGCCAAATGGTACGGTAGATTACAACGAAAACGAAGTCGCGACATCGGTCGTCCCGCCCTAATTTCACAGTCGGGTACCGCGTAAAATACAACTAACTAGGAACGTGTCAGTTTGGCGGGCTGTGTCACGGCAGCCTTTTTATTTTATTTTATTTTATTTTATTTTATACTACGGCCATGCTCATCTCCAGGCTCGACTGTGTCACCGTAACAGGTAATCTGCGGCCGAGCGAACCAGAGCACGCATTCCACTCTTCTGATCAGTCTTCAACCAGATCGGCTTGCGGGGATCGGAGAATAAACACGGTCTGGCACGAGGAAGGCCAGCAGCACTGCAGCATCACGAGCCTTTGTGAACAGATGTAACCTGGCATTTGGCAACACACGGTTGAATATGAGTGCTTTCCTAACGCGGCGTAATATTTAATGAGCTTGCAAAGTCAATAGAATGCGTCTGCATCGTTCTGTCACGCTCGGTCAGCACCCTGGTCCAGACTGTCAGCTTCCGGATTTGGCAACTGACGTCAAGGGGCTGGCTTCCGGCCATGCATTGCACTCTGTATAATATATAATTGCATCAAAAGTGTAAATATTACATAAAGGAACTGGTAGGCCAGCTTCCAGGCCTTCCGCTGCGCTCTACTCCGTACTCAGCTGCATAAAGCCAAAGCTTTTGTGTCCTGCATGAAGGAAGCTAACGCAAGACGTGCGACCTGCAGCCAGAAACGGCATATGGCAACACATGGGATGCAAGGGCGGATAAAAAACGGAGACGGAGCAAAACCCAGGCATAAATATACAGAGTTTGGAGTCCAAAGTCCTAAGTCTGCGTGGTGATACAAACAACGTTCTGCGAAATTTTGGTCGGCGCCCATCCTACCACGTCCACGGCCTACTCTCCCGTTGTCATCCATTGCAGGTGGGCACCGTTGCAGTCTCATTCAGACACGACGCGCACGCGGGTGTACATCTATATATTTACGCATTCAGTGCCGTGTAGGCGCCGCAAGGACGTCCAGGTCCGAGGTATCATGCAAGGAAGCACGGGAATTGAACAGGATGATGTTTCGTTTGGATGCGGCCGTGTTGGCCTTGATAGCAAGGGTCTGACTTGCCGTTGAATCTCACGGTCCTCGTCTCTGCGCGGATCAGAATCCAACGTCCTCGTCTGTGTAAATATGCTCTATAGTCTGTCGTGGTTTTCTAAAGTACTCCGTACTCCTTATACCACGGGATATCACCAGACCAAGATCCCACATTCTCCTTCGAGCCGAATATAGCCGATGTTGAGGCCATTCTGTGGCTTATCGTTTGGTTTGGAACTGATCAACGTGGTTTTTTATATTAACAACTTTGAGTTCCTTCTATGCAGTCGACGTTTTATAATAATATTTTCTTCAGTTCACTCTCAGCTAAAAAACTACAAACGCAACTCTCGTGAAAATGGAAATCTGGATTTTTCTTTAAAAAGTCGTCTCGTGTGAATGAAAATCTTTAAAAACTCGTCACACGTACATGATTGGACGAGTCGCACTTTCGATGCGCGGTTGTGCTGCGATGGACAAAGTAGTCGCCACCCTGTACCTGCCCAACCTCACTTGCGCCCAAATGCAGGAGGCGCACGGGTAGCCGCTCGTCGCAGGCCGCGGCCGTTCTGATCTCGGCACACTACTATTTAGCATCGTAGCTTGCCAGACACTTGATGAATGGCGACGATGCCCGGCCAGCTCGGCTGCAGGCTGGCGGCAGCGTTGACGGCAGGAGCAATGAGCTCTTCTCTTAAATACTTACGGCCTGTTGTCGGCACAGATATGCGACTCTCGTGGCCACAACGTGGTGTTTATTAAAATAAATATTTATTCCTCCTATCTGCCATGGGCCGCTCCTTTGAATCCTACGTACCCATTGCCTGGGCCGTGCATGGTAAATAGCAAGTTTATAACTATAACCCCGTAAGCGATCGAATCGAGAAGCGGGCCGTCTGCTTCTGAATTTGTGATTGGAAAGCATCACATTCCAAGCATTTTGTTTAAGCGAAACAACCGTTGAAACATGCCATGGCCTCTTTCGGCAGTCTCTGTACTTTTGGGCAACGGCCACTGTCTTCGTCCCATCGCGGCTTCCCACTCTTTTTAAATATAAATATTTACATTTAAATATACACACGCGTCCACATCGCACTGCACGGAGCAGGTGCCCCCTGTTTTTGGCCACTGCGACTTTGCGCTCGCTCCAATCTTAGCGCTCGCTCTTTCCCCTGAGCTGCAGCTCGGCTCTGCTTTGTTGCAATCGCACATGTCCGCGTTTTGACCTTTTCCGTTGGTAAATAGAATAAATAAATATCTGGAGCGCCACGTTCGGACCCTTTGCGGCCGGCCTCCAGCGACGTGCGTCGTGCGTGGATGGCATCGGCCGGGCTCCCCTCCGTCGATCAATCAATCGCTTTGCGTTTGCCAGTCAGTCTCACATGCCGAATTGGCACGCGCAGAAACCCACCAGAAAGGAGACCGGCCAGCAGGACGACGAGCAAAGAAAGGGGATAATGCCACACGAGCCCCCTCTGTCGTCGACTGATCATCGGCTAGTCCCAACTCGTCTAGAGGTGCAGCCAACCAGGGTCGCTGCAGCCCGGACCCAGCGACCAACGGTCCCCATAGATTGCAGTTCTATTTTCTATTTAAATTTACAGTGCACAGTGCAGGTCGTGCAGTCGGTGCAGTCGAGCGCGCTTCAGGGCCGACCTCCTGAAAATATATGAAAAGCGCCTAAACATAAAAAGGGAAAAAGACCGACAGGGGCAGACGCGCCTGCACCCTGCACACAGAGGCTTGTGCACAGAAGGAAAGGTGCCAGAAGGAGGTGCACAGAAGGAAAGAAGGGTGCTAGGGTGCTACTAGGGTGCTTGGGTGCTGGGTGCTAGAGTGCTGGGTGCTGTTGCTGTTCTTGGCTCGGGCGCCGTCCCTCCACTTTTTTGCTCTTGCCTTTTGCTACTCCGTACTGGCCCAGACCGTTAGAATACCTCCCCCCAACCACCGCTGTTTTTGATCTGAATCGACATCTCAATCCCTATCCTGCCTTTTTCTTCGACCCTCTGTCACCCCTTGGACGACACCTTGCTTTGCACGCTCTCACGCTCGCACGGCTGCCCGCGCTCTTGCACTCTTGCACGCTCGACTCCTCGACCGACACAGGCCGTCTCGCCCCGGAAACGAAATCGAAATCGAAATCCAAGTCGAAATCGAAATCGACTTTGGACCCAAATCGACACCACTCGACTGCCCACGCCAGCTCGACTGACCGGACCCCTTTTCGCTTCCACGCCCCCTAGTCTCGCAGACTCCCGCCTCGTGCCCTTCCGATCCAGACCCAGTCCGCTCACGAAGCGCACACACATCTTTCGCGATGGCATCCAAGGTACGAATTACCATGCGCCAGCCGCGGCCGGTTCTTTTCGTCTGCTCGTCTGGTCGTCTGCTCGTCGCGTGTCGATGTGCATGCGACGGGCGCAACGCAGCACGCAGCACGCAGACGCAGCACGCAGCACGCAGCGTGGCGCACCAGCCGGCCAGCCATCTCGTCGCCACCACACATTGCATCCGCCGTCCGTCTGAGCCTGGCTGCGGAGCGCCCGCGTCGACGTTTGACGTGGGACGCCGTGCCGCGCCTGCGTCCCGTCTCACACCGTGCTGCATGGCATGCACGACACACGGCCGACTTCACCTTACCGTTGGCGTGGCAGTCCCACATGCGCAATGCTGACCGATTAGTTTCTCAGAGAATACAAGCTGGTCGTGGTCGGCGGTGGTGGTGTAGGCAAGTCTTGCCTGACCATCCAGCTGATCCAGAGCCATTTCGTCGACGAGTACGACCCGACAATCGAAGGTATGCGTCCTGTGACTTTTGTTTTGCTTTTCGACGGACAATTTCCACGGACAATTTTCGACGGACAATTCCACGGACCACGCTGACAAGCAGACTCGTACCGCAAGCAGTGCGTCATTGACGACGAGGTTGCATTGCTCGACGTTCTCGACACGGCGGGCCAGGAGGAGTACTCGGCGATGCGCGAACAGTACATGCGGACAGGCGAGGGTTTCCTGCTGGTGTACTCGATCACGTCGCGCCAGAGCTTTGACGAGATTACGACGTTCCAGCAGCAGATTCTGCGCGTCAAGGACAAGGACTACTTCCCCATGGTCGTTGTCGGCAACAAGTGCGATCTGGAGGGCGAGCGCGAGGTGTCCAAGCAGGGTATGTCCTCCATTATTTCGTTTGACGCTACACGTGCAGGGCTAACAAGACAGAGGGCGAGGCGCTGGCACGGAGCTTCAACTGCAAGTTCATTGAGACGTCGGCCAAGTCGCGCATCAACGTCGACAAGGCGTTCTTTGACATTGTGCGCGAGATTAGACGCTACAACCGCGAGGTGCAGGGGTACTCGACGGGCAGCGGCGCGTCGAACAACAACGGCGGCCCGACACACAAGATGGAGATGGCGGACGGCGACGCCGAGGCAGGGTGCTGCTCCAAGTGCGTGCTGATGTAGGCGCGCGCAAAACAGTCGATGTGTGGCGTTGCTTTTACCGTTAAGAGTTGCGCTGGCAACAGCAGACCGAGGCGGCGGTGGACGACGACGGCCACGGGGCGTGGCCCAGGCGCAGCGGTAGCAAGGGCCGTTTCTCGTCTTTTGTCGAGAACGGAACGGTGCTAGAGGAGGGCCGCGTGCCAATGCCTACTCTGGCCTCTCCTGATACGCGGCCTGCTGCTCGTGTGTGGGAGCATGGGCATGACCAGTGCGCTGTTGCGGTGCCATGATGCGACGCGTCCGGGATGACATGACATGACCGCACTCCTGCTCTTTCGCTTGTCGCTCTTTTGCGCTTTCTTTTTCCTTGATTTCCCATTGACTTTTGGGTTTGGTTCCCGGCACTGTTTATTTCCCCTCTTCACGTTTTGTCCCGCTCATTATTAATTCTAGTTAATACATTCTGTAATACGTTGAAGAGTCACGTCAGGAGCAAAAAATGCATGAAATTAACCAACTAGATGGCGGGGAATCGATAAAGGCAAACAAACAAAAACGACATTACTCTTTTAGATCGGCCTCGCTCTCGCGAAAGATGCTCTTTCTCGACTGGCTGGGACTTGCGTCACTGGCTGCGGCGGGTGCTGGAGTTTTCTCGGCAGTTTTCTCGACAGTTTTCTCGGCAGTTTTCTCGGTTTTCTCGGCTTTCTCGGCAGCTTCCTCGGCAGCCTTCTCCTCGTCTGCGCCGGCCTCGGGGATCGGCTGCGGCGCCGCGCCGGCGCTGGGGCCTGCCGTCGTGCTCCGCGGCGACACCAAGCCTGCGGGTTCGTGCTCGCTCAGCTCGGACACGGTCGACGCGCGGTGCGTGCGGCTGGGTCGCACCGAGTCGCTGGCAGGCGACACGGACGCGACGGGCGGCGTCGGCGTCGGGCTCGGGCCAAATGGCAGCGACCCCGAGCCGACGGTCGGGCTGTCGAGCGACGGCGAAGTGGTCGAGGGCGATGCGGGCACGGGAGACGTCGACGGCCGTGTTCCTGGCGGCGCAAACGGCGCGACGCGGCCGAGCGACGGCGAGTCGGCGCGCGCCACAACGGCAGCCGGGGCCGGCACGGTCGGGCTTTCGAGCTCAGCGTGCTCGGGCTTGAGTTTGCTGTATCTGTGTGCGCCAGTTTCCTTGACGCCAGCATCGGCCGGGACGTCGGCCGGCAGCTCGGCGCGGTGCGTGGTGTCGGCCATGAGCTCGGTCGCAAACGCATTGGACGCGACGAGCTCCGAGACCTGGCCGGCCCTGCTGTTCGCACTGTTCGCACTGTTCGCACTGTTCGCACCATTCTCGCCGTGGACGGGCGAGACGCTCACCTGCTGGCCGAGCGGCGACGGCCCGACGCCCGACACGGGGTGGGAGCCGGTCGACTGCGGGTCGGTCAGCCCCGGCGACGCGGACCCGAGCGTGGTGGCCATGCGCGTGTCGGCCATCTCGGGCGACAGCGGCGAGCCGGCGCTGCGCGGACCGTGCGGACCGTCCGCGCCGTAGACGGACGCGGAGCCGTCGGACGACACGTTCTTGGCGGCGACGGGCTGTGCGTGCAGCCAGCGGTAGACGGCGTTTCGGTTGGGGTCGTAGTAGGTGTCGGCGTCGGTGTGCGTGCCGTGGGGCGACGTGCGGCCGCGCGCGGCCTCCTGCTTGGCCTGTTGTCGGCGGCGGTAGAGGAACGCGCCGATGGCGAGCAGCCCCAACAAGGCAAGGCCGCCGAGCACGCCGGCCAGCGGCGCGACAAACTTGGGCGTGCCAGCGCCGGTGCCGGACGCGGCCGAGGGCGCGGGCGCGTGCGTCGATGCCGGGCCGCCCGATGTCGTGTTGAGGGCGTAGGGGTAGTAGGCCGTGAGCTTGGAGGTCGCGTAGGCGGTGGCAAAGACGCTCTGGAGGCCCGTGGCGCCCCAGCCGCCCTGGGCAGCTGGCGCGGTCGCGGTGGCGCCGCCCTGGCCGGAGCCGCCAATGACCTGGACGACGGCGTCGGGGACACTGTACTCGGCCCAGTCGGCGGGCGAGTACGCGTCGATCCAGGCGGCCGACGACAGGTTAAACACCTGCACGACGCCGCCCTCGAGGCAGCTGAGGCTCGAGCCGGCGAGCGGCGTGTAGCCGCCGACGGCAAACATCTGGTCGGGGTACGGCTTGACGCACGCGTGCCCGGCGCGGCCGTGCCTGGCCCTGGTCGAGTTGTAGACGCGCGTCCAGGTAAAGGACGGCAGCGACAGCACCCACACGTCGTCGTTGAAGTCGGCGCTGACGTCGAGCCCGTCGAAGCCGCCGTAGTAGTAAATGTTGAAGCTGGACGCGTCGGCGGCGGTGGCGACGACGGCGCACGCGCGCGTGCGCTGCCCCAGGCCCGCGCCGCCCGTCGTCGCCTGCTTGTACCACGTCCGGCCGGCGACGTCGTAGACGTCGACCGTGGTGAGGAAGGCGGGGCTCTCGTTCCGGCTGGCCGCCGCGTTGGGCGAGTCGGCCGTGACGGAGACGAACGCGGGGTGCGTGACGCCGCCGAGCGCGACGAGGATGCCCTCGCGGCCGACGGGCACCCAGACGAGTTCGGGGTTGGCGCGCCCGGCGACGGTGCTCGGCAGCGTCGCGTTGGTCCACGTCTCCTCCGTCTGCGTGGCCATGTCGAGCGTGATGAGCGTGCGCGACGCGTTGGTGGCCGTCAGCGAGTCGTTGCCCGTCACCTGGTACACGGGCCCCCAGCCGGGTGCGTGCAGGCCCGAAAAGTACCACGCCTTGTTCTCCGACGGCGCGCTGGCGGCGCCGCCGTACGCCAGGTAGCGCGTCAGGTTGTCGGGCAGGTCCGAGTTGACGAGGCTGGGCCGGAAGTTGGCGCGGTACGCGCCATACTGGTGCAGCTCGTACGCCGACACGGCGTCGGCGTCGGGGTAGGTGTACGCGTCGGTGTAGGGCAGCAGGCCACCGTACATGAAGAACTCGTGATCGTTGGCGAGCAGCGCGCCGTCGTAGTAGTTGGGGAACACGTTGTTGGCGTTGGTGCCCTCGCTGACCTTGGACACGGGCACCATGCGCTCGGTGATGTTGTCGCCGGCGCCAAAGGGCATGCTAAAGTTGAGCGTCCAGATGATGCCGAGCGGGTTGCCGTCGGCGGCAGGTGAGGCGTACGAGCCGTCGGCCATGCCGGGGATCCACAGCAGCGAGCCGCCGTCAATGTAGACGGTGTCGCGCACGACGGCGACGCGCGGCTGCTCCCACGAGCACATGGTGGCGTTGATCTGGTCAGCGACCCAGCCAGACGACTGGGCCGCCGCCGTGGCGACAAGACCGGCGACGGCCACGGCCACGAGTCGCCGAGAGCCCGTTGGCATGGCGGCGAGCGATGGCAGTGTAGAACGAGGATGAGCTGACCGAGGTGTTATGAAATAAACCGTGCGATGCGGCTCTGTGCACGACAGGCGCTGGCAAGAGTGCAGCGCGGCAGGATGATGTGGTGGGTGATGACGGGGACGAGTCCGAAAGACAGCGAGGAACCAGCAAAGACGAGACGGTCTCAAAGACTGAGGCTGGCCGCCGACGGTTGGATGGTCTCACAGACCGGGAGCCGACAACTGACAGGCAAGATCGGACCCAGGCACAACAAGGTAAGCGTAGGGACAAAGGCCAAAGGCGGAGGGCGCGAGGCCTGGGTGGGTGGTGCTTGGTGCGTGGTCGTTGGGCGCTGCATTAGCCCGTGGCCTGCCGTTCCTAGTCATGCACGGCTGCTGCAGGTGGTCAGCGCCGGTGGTGGTCACTGGTGCTCAGTCGGTTCGTAAAAGTGGCCATAAATATACATGGCTAGCAGAGGGGTGCTCCGAGAAAAAGAAAAAAACGTGCCAAATTAGCTGGCACTAGCTGCAGACACGACTCGAAGGATCACGGACACGGACAGACGGCAGCCCGGGGCTCTTGGACAGAAGCTCGACAGCGAGCGGCAGCAGCAAACAGCAAACAACCTTTCGTAAGAAAAACAAATTGTAAAAAAAAGTAAAAGAGTGAGATCGCCGGAACTGGCGTAGCTTGGGCTGGGCGAACGTGTGGATGGATGGAGAATGGGAGAGAGAGTGAACAGGGGTGAGAAGAGGGAGAAGCAGAAGGCGAGACATTGTGTTTGCTTGCTGTGCGTGGTCGGCCCTGCCGTTTCTGGCGATGAATAAATGTATTCTTTTTTGTTTTGTTTAAACTAGATTCTATTTACTTTCGGGAAGCGACGATGCGACAGAATGCAAAAGGAAGCTAGAAGGCGCGACGGTACCGTTGTTTCCCAATTTCCAATGACAAGGCGCGATCCAAGAGGATTCACAACACCGTCGCGTAAAGGAGATTTTACAAGCGTCAGTACGGGTACGGTAGGAGCAGGAGCAGAGCCGTCACCGACTTTTGTCTATTTATGCGACATGAGGGCGCGGTATAAATATTTACGCCATAAATATCAAGTATACTGACCAGCAGCATCACGACAGCGTTGATAGATTAATATGGAAACGTCAGCTTGCCGTTGTCTCGAAAACACAAGCTTCAGCCTCGTGGCTCGCTCGTGGCTCGAGTCGCGGTTCTGGATGATTATAAATTGCTGACTCCGTACTGTGGAATGCCTATATTTAGCCGCGCCGATGCATCGAGTCACGGCCCGATGTGTAACCTCATCATGTCGAGTCGAGATGTACTCCGATGGCACGACTTTGCACGGCTCGATGCAAGGGCGTCTCGGCACGGTGGCGATGCAAAGGCGTGCGCGCCGTTCCACAGACCGTTGCCTCGACGCGCAGACTCGCAGACGCACACGCACAGGGATGCTCGACGGCTGTCTCGCCACTGTCTGTTCCTCCGATGGTCTGGCGATGTTGGAAGCCCGTCTGCCCGTGTCCAGTCTGTCCGTCTGTCCGTGTCTGCCCGTGTCCAGTCTGTCCAGTCTGTCCGTGTCCAGTCTGGCGTTTTGCGCCGTGTCTGTGTGTTCCCGGGTTCCCTGTTTTCTCGGCGCCCGCGCCAACACGAGCCGCTGTGCGCCCTCGATTCTCTTGCAGAGGATGCCAGTTCTCAGCTGCGCTCTCAGCTCGTGCTATCCAGCTGCTACGCAAAACAAGCACGGACAGCCCACAGCTTGCCAACTGCTGGCCGAAATATGACTATATTTACTGTTTTTACTCTGTTTTTACTCTGTTTTTTACTCTGTTTTTACTCATATTTACTACGTATTTCCGGACACGATCAGCCCTCCTTCTGTTTCCGGCCATGGCACGTCAGAAATTGAACGAAATCTCATCAATGTGACACTCCATTTGCATCTCGTGCGTTGCCCCGCCACACACCCCTGTCGCCTCTGGCCGATGCGGTACTGATCGCCTCAAGCTGAGCAACACGATATGCTCACTTCTCGTGCTGCGCCGCAAGGTGCCTCACCACGTACGTCAGAGTGGGCAGGCGGTTGCGTTCGATGCAGCGGCTTTGCTGGTTCCGACAGATTGTTCCGACGCAGACTGTTCTGTTCCGACCCAGCTGCTTCGTGTCGATATACTTATTGGCATGGTCCCTTGGCTTCTGGTCATGCCACTGCGAGATAGGAAAATAAATCTAGCAAGCAAAGAGGAGAAACCAATGCACAGATCTGAATTTGCTTCCGGTCACGAAGCAGTCTGTTGGTGTTGTCGGATGCGCCGCAAGCGAGTCGCTGGACACGGTGTGAATACTGTGCATAAATATACACGGTTCCGGAGCTTTTGGCGGCGCACAGAAGCGAGTCCGAGCTCTGCACAGGCTGACATGCACAGTGGAGGCACAGTGTGCGACGCGCGCCCTGGACTTGGCCTCTGCGCCGCTCGCCAGGGCCCCGCTCCAGCGCAGTAGCGGGACACTAGCAGGCAGATACCACCCCAAGCCTGCCTGGCAGACTAGGCCGCTTCGGCGCAAGACCCGCACACCCGCCAATCAGCGTGCGCCAACAGGCAGAACCCTTGCTTCTTTCGGCGGTGTAAGTGGGAGCTCCATGCACGCGCTTCCTGCAGCTCTGATCATGTCGAGCGCTTTTCGCTTTTCGCTTTTCGCTTTTCGCTTTTCGTTTTCGTTTTTCGTTTTTCGTCATGGTTCATGCTTGGCATGGCGCGGAGGACGTCGACTGTGCAAGCACAAAGCATGTGCACCCAGAGAGGCGCAACCGGAAACAAACACAAACAACAAGCCGGATCGGGCTAGTTTACGGAATAAAGTTGGACAAAGACGGAACAAAAGAAGGCGCAACGACGACGGTTATGCAACGGAAAACTGGAAGCATGCTGCGCGGCAGGCCGAGACTGCCGGAAAACGGACAGTGGCAGCCTTGAGCCCAATTTGACAGACATGATGATCAGCAGTCAGTCACAAGGGAAAAAGAGAGACTGGGCAGATCAGCTCAGTCACAAGGGAAAAAGAAAGACTGGGCAGATCAGCTTGGGCTGCTGTTGTCTGTGGGGCGACTTGTCTGTCACAGTCCCTGCCTGTTGTCTGACAGCGGCCAAGCCGCGTGCACAATTACAGAGTGCTTTGTCAGAATAATCGCTCAACGAGTCGTTCAATGTTGTTGAGAGTGTGTTATTGTGCATCCATCGTTCATCCATTCTCTGCACAAGACGCGTCGTGCATAGGAGTGCTTCGAGGCGAAATGAAATATGAGCCACCAGGCCAGAAGGATGCTCAGTGGGTAAGACGCGCGTTGTCAACACGCCGGGAGCGGGCCGCAAGACGTTTTCAGCGACCTGGGATGCGCTAAAGCCGGGCAACGGCTAACCCACGGCGCTAAACCACAGCGGGGTCCAGCGGAGGCTCCAGCGGATGGAGCGCTGTGGACAGTCTATTAAGAGCCGCACGATAAATATAGAGACTTCCAATCACGAAACTGAGTCGTATTCAATTGCAAAGCTGGCCATAAGTATATTTATACAGAGTAAATATACGGAGTGCGTCATGAGGGAAGCCAGACCCCGGGCGATCCATAACTCCGGCGTTGCACGGTTGCACGGGGCATGACCACAACCAACATCTCGACCTTTCCGTCATTCATCCGTCTCCGGCCCATCTGGCAGCAATCTATCTGGCATCCACGGATAGAAACGGATGTCTGCCTCGACTCGAGCAATGCACCTGGTCCGTGAGCTGCTTCTTTGACTGCTTGCTGTAATTGGGGCCAACACCCGTATTTATTGCCAATCTCGCCTCGGGCAGTTGTCACAAAGGCCAAAGGCCACAAGGTCGCCTCGACCACCTCGCATTCGGTGTATCCTTGTTTTTATTTGTTTTCTTATTTTCAGAGTGGCTTGCCCGTCTTCAGCCGCTGCCCTCACACCACCAGACGAAACTGCGCACACTACACATAAATATTTATGCATGCACGATCAGCCGCAGCTGGTGTGTGCGTGGCATCGCGCCGTCAACACCGGGCCCTGCATCTGGACGTGGCCCTCCGGTGGCATCGTCCCCACGAGCTAGGCCGGCCTCGACTGCATGATGCAGCGCACAAGGCTCGGCGACTTGTTGTCGTATGCGCAGTACTTGTTGGTATTTTGAAAGATCGCAGCCCGACAGAACAATGCCTCGCCCGAGTCCACATTCGGCTCACTGTAAATTTATAGCATCTGGTCCCACTGCACCTGCGCTGCAATTGCAGCCCCCAGCAGCCCCCAGCAGCCCCCAGCTCGTTCCCAAAATATCTCGTGTCTGCGTGTGCCATGCGCGCACCCTGTGCTCCGTATCCACGAGCAACAGTGCAAGCAAGCACTCGTGATTCGCGATCCGCAGGGCGCACCGTGTCAGAGCTGATTCACCTCGTCTGGTGCGCCGTCTCAAACTCTATTCACCGTGGCCCGTTGCTCGCTTAGCCCATTCCTCCCACCAGTCCCGTTGGCGAACGCAGCGTTGTGCGAGCGGGTTCTGCGCACAATTGGTACCGTTTCTTCTCTGTCGAGACGCGAGCGCGAGCGTGTTTGTCTTGTGCATCGGGCGTGGTCTGGGTGGCGGGTTCCCACGCCCAACTCGGCCCATCTCGTCGCAGGCTCAGACCTGCTCTTTTCGCCCAGCCTCCCCTCGGGCCCTCTCTAAATATTTATATTTATTGACAAAAAAGCGCTAGCGATTGTCATTTCCCCGTCAATCCTGGTCTGTCTTTGAACGGAGTACTCCGTATATGTTTTCTTTTGGCTTGCAGTTACTCCGTAGTGGCTGGTCCCTTGTCCGAATGCTCGTCTTTGCCAGTCGATGCAGTGCAGATTCCGAATGCGTCTCGTCCGTTTTTGGCTGGACGGGCTTCCACCAACACGTTGCCGCGTTTCGATGGCGGTCTTGCCGTGGACAAGGGCAAAATGCACAAGAAACAAAGCGGACAGGCTGCCATGGTACGGCTTAAGAGAAGACCGAATGCAACCTTTTTTGATGCTTTTTGTCAAGTCCAGGTTTGTATCTAATATGTGGTCAAGACGCCTGAGCCGCGCCTAAAATATATTTATAAGGGAGCTGTTATAAGGTGCCATCAGCACGCCCATCACTGTAAATACAACCCCGGTCAGCAAGTAGAAGTAGCAACAGCTTGCGACTCGACGACATTGTCGAGCGGTTTTCTAAACAACCATTTTTCTAATCTAAAATCATTAATTGCGCATGGCACGGCACTTGTTCGCAAGTGCCCACGATCCGCCGTTAGTCGTGCTTAGCATGTCTCGGTTCCTGCACCAGTTCTCCAACTGTCTGCAATCGAGTCCCTTGCTTCCGTCCTTTGACCTCGGTGTTCTACGCAAAGCTTGTCCGAATCGATTTCAAGGGATTGCTTGTCACTCTTTGTTCCTACGCGTACTTGTCACGCGCAATTGCTTTTCACTTGTGTAATTCTCCGGGGCTGCTACCTTCTGCTTCCAGGAAATTATATTTACAGTAAATGTATTTAAATGTATTTAAGTCTGCAAAAGTATACTGGCTAAACACACCCCTCTAAATATACGTCCTGCATCTCGCCTGCATTGTCGTCAACGTGGACTGGTGCGCTTTGTGGTCTTTGGTTTCTTGCACCAGTGACCAGCTCACACGCCGCATGCAACTCTGACCATGCACGCTGACAGAGTGCTTTCATATCAGTCGGGCTGTACTCCGTACTCCGTAGACCCGGACTTGAAGGCTGCTCGTTGCAGCGGCGTATCCGTAAATATACAAATCCCCGATCTGTCCAAGCTCGTGATATATGACCGCCTGCATGATCCTTCCAACGCACATCGCCTTAGCTCTACCTGCTACTTTCTCCCCGGGTCTTGTCCCATTTTGTTTTCGACTTTTCGACTTTTTTTACCGTCAGGCGACCGCCTTTTTCCTCTTCCCTGACGACTTTTGCGTGCAGCTGCAGCGTACGACAACCGCGCCGTCTCTCCCCTCGTCACTGCTGCTGCCCGTTGCTATTCCGACGCCCGCCGTCCTACCATGTGCCTGGCCTGCCCTTGACATACCCTCCATCACCACACACCACACACCACAAGTCGGTCTTTCGACGTTCCTGCGCCTCTTGTGTTTCTTGTTCTTGTTTCTTGTTCGTTTCTGTCTGTTGCCTTCTCTCTTCACAACCCTACCCTCGTTTGTCCTGTTGTCCTGCACGCACGGCTTCCCAACACTGTCCAGTGTCGACCACTGTCCAAGCCAGCGCATCTGCTCGACGCGTCCGAGCATCGTGCCGACCAGCACTCGCCGCCTGCTGCCTGTCGCCTGCACCAGGTCAAACACGCCAAGTCTGCGTCTTCCGCTCGTTAAGACAAGACTGTCGCGAAAACGAAAACAGAAGACAGAATCAGAAAACAGAAGACAGAATCAGAAAACAGAAGACAGAATCAGAAAAGAGAATACAGAACAGAAAACAAAATACGACCGAGAAAACACACCATGCGCCTTCCGTCGCTTTGGCTGGCGGCCGGCCTGTTCGCCGCGCCGCGCCTCGTCGGCGCCGCCGTGCCCGGCAACTCGGCCGTCGACAGGGCCTGCCCCATTGCCATTACGTCTGTCACGACCATCACGCTGTCCCAGCAGGCGACGGCGACGTTCTTGGCCTCGGCGGCTTCGGCCGTGACGCATACAGTCACGCACACGGCATCTGCCCAGTATGTTCCTTCCCTCCCAGTGTTCTGCGCCGCGCATGCATTGCACCTTCCGTATTCGGTTGCATCCAGCTAACTTTCCCAGAACGTATGTTTAGACACTCCACCGCGCCCCTTTTGCCTTTTGCGCCCAAATTAAAGCAAAAAAACGACTAACAATCAGAATCACCGTCACCGAGGCGGGCGGCTGCTACGGCGCGCCAACGGTCACCGTCACCGAGGCGGGCGACTGCTACGGCGCGCCAACGGTCACTGTCACGCAGGGCACCACAACAACGGCTGCTGGCGCTGCGACGACACACACCGTCAGCGACATTGCGGTAAGTCAGTCTGTTACGCGGCACGAGCACGGCTAACCCGCAGTCCTACGCCGTCACGGAGACTGTCACCGTCTGCGCGACGAGCACGGCGTCCGAGCCGGGCATCACGGGCTACGGCAAGCGCGCCGTCGAGTGTGTCGTGTCGACGGTCGTCAACTGGAGCACAACGACCTTGACGACGACGACGACGGAGCCGGGCGCCACCGTCACCAAGTCGGGCAGCACGCTCATCCTGAGCCCCACGACGTCACCGAGCATTGTGACGGAGCGCATCTCGGTCGTGTCGACAGCGACGGCGACGGCGACGGCGACAGCGACGACGACCGACTATGAGATTTGCTACGAGACCATTACGCTGCCGGCGTCGACCGTGACGCTGCCGGGCTCGACCGTCACCGGCCAGGGCAGCACCATCACGCTGCCGGCGTCGACGGTCACGCTGCCTGCGTCAACGACTGTCATTACCAGCTCCGTGCCCGTGACGGCCACACAGACTGAGATTCAGACTGAGATCCAAACCGAGTACCAGACGGCATTCGAGACGACCACGCTGCCGGCGTCGACGTACACGAGCCTGGGCACCACGGTGACCGTGCCTGGCTCGACCGTAACGCTGCCGGCGTCGACCAACGTCGTGACCAACGTCGTGACCAACGTCGTGACCAGCATCGTCCCGACGACGGCCGTCTCGGTCACGACGGACAATGTCTACATTACAGAGTTTGAGACGACGACGCTGCCGGCGTCCACCGTGACGCTGCCGGCGTCCACCGTCACCGCCTCGGGCACGGCCGTCACCATTCCAGCGTCGACCATTACGCTGCCTGCGTCAACGAGCGTCATCACCAACGTCGTGTCCGTGACTGAGACGGACGTCGTCTCGCACACGGCGACCGAGACCAACCTGGTCACCGTGTCGCTGCCCGGGTCCACGGTCACGCTGCCGGGGTCGACCATGACCAACTCGGTCACAATGACGCTGCCGGCGTCGACCGCGACACTGCCTGCATCGACCATTACCGGGTACGGCCATACGATTACGATTCCGGCGTCGACCATTACGCTGCCGGGGTCGGTCACCACTCTTCCTGGATCGGTCACCACTCTGCCCGGCTCGGTCACCACTCTGCCCGGCTCGGTCACCACTCTGCCCGGCTCGGTCACCACTCTGCCCGGCACAACTCTGTCTGGATCGGTGACGACCCTCCCCGGCACGACCCTCCCCGGCTCACTGACGACGGTGGTGGTGACGTCGACGCTGCCGGCCTCGACGGCCACAATCACGACGGTGCAGCAGGGCACGACGGTGACGGTGACGTCGGTGGCCCCCCCGACGACGGTCGCCGCGACGCTGACGGAGACGGTGGACGAGCCGGGCGAGACGCGCACCATCACGACGACGACGGCGGTGTCGGCGGCGGTGTGTCCGGCGCCGACGAGCTCGGGTGAGGCGTACGCCGAGTTTGACCCCAAGAGCGACCGCACATGGGGCTGTGGCCCTGGCTTTGTGTGCAACGCGACCAAGCCCGAGGGCTGCGACGTGTTTGCGGAGCCGCCGTCCAAGACGTTTGTCTGCCAGCCGGAGCAGTGCATTGTCGCACCGCCGCTGCCGAATGTGACGTGGTCGGGCAACGACACGGGCTACTTTCCCATCGTCGAAGGCTACTTTGACCTGCCGCCGACGGCGTTTGGCCTGAGCTACGACATTTTCGAGGAGGAGCACGTCATTGTGGCGTACAACGGGCACACGTCGACGGTGACGACGGGCAACTGGCTGACGCAGTCGACGATTACGCACTACTCGGCGTCGACGACGGTGGCATGGCCGTCGTCGTCGTCGTCGTCGTCCACAATGAAATACGGCAAGACGTGGCGCCGCGAGACGCACAAGGTGCTCCGCGTGGTGCCGATGCGGGGCCTCGGCAAGCGCGACGACTCCATCATTCCGTCCAAGTGCTACGCGGTGTGTGACAATGCGCTGCGCGAGGCGCAAAACGTTGGCAAGACACCGAAACTGTGCGCGGCAGGCTCGGCGTTCCTGACGGGCTACAGCGGGTGCACGACGTGCATCTCGAGCAACTCGGACCAGACGAAGCTGGGTGCCAAGGCGTACATTTTGGAAAACTTTGACCAGTGGCTCGAGTACTGCGAGGCGTCGCCGGCGTCGTCGGGCTCGGCCACCACGGGCGCCGCGCAGTCGGATGTGACGGCGACGCCCACGCTGCAGTCGTCGACGCAGATTGCTCCAAGCACGAGCTCGGTCGCGCCGGTGCCCATCACGCCGACGACAACGAGCACGCCCGAGACGACGTCGGCTGCGCCGTCGACGGCACCAACATCTGCGTCGTCGCAGGAGACGAGAGCGACCGCGGCACCCGCGTCTTCCGTGTCCGCGTCGTCCGTGCCCGAGTCGGTGACGCTAGAGTCGACGCCTGAGCCGACAACGCCGGAGCCGACATCTGCGAGCACGCCCGAGGCCTCGTCGCCGCCTGCGTCGACGGAAGCTGCGTCGACCGCGCCGACTAGTGCGGCCGGGAGCTCGTTGCCGGTCGGTACGCAGTCGTCGGTGACCCTGACGGCCGCCAGCGGCAGCACCGTCACCAGCTCGCCTGGAAGCGCTGGCTCTGGTGCGTCCACAAGTGCTGCTTCTGCGGTACCGAGCGCGAGTGCCGGTGCAAGCCCGGTCGCCTCGGGCCCCAGCTCGGGCACGACGCCTGAGGCGACACCAGGCGTGAGCTCTGGCGCGAGCTCTGGCGCGAGCTCTGGTGCGAGCTCTGGAGCGACCTCGAGCGTATCAAGCGTATCGAGCGTAAGCTCTGGCGCGACATCTGGCACTGTGTCGTCGGCGACGCCGACGACCATCATCTCGACGACATCGTCGTCGGGCGCCAGCAGCTCGGCAAATGCGAGTGCGGCCTCTGCGTCGCCGTCGTCGGTCACAGTCAGCGCATCGACGCTGGCAGCACCGGCACACGGCCTTTTGTCCATGGTCGTCGCTGCATTGTCCGCAGCGCTGCTTATGCTCTGAGCTACGCTCTGCAGAGGATGATGAGGAACGGCGACGGCCGACGTGAACAAGAACGACAAAATGACAAAATGACAAAATGATATCCGCAGGGCTCCCGGCACTTAATGACTTGGTGCGTGACGCGTTGGATTGGATACCTCCCGGGAGCCCTGCCTGCTGGTTTGATTTCGCTTATGCATGGACTAAATTGGGGGCTTTTTACTTTTTACTTACATTTTACATTACATATCGCATTTACATAATCCCTGCCGTTTCTGATATAAGTGAAGCATCGTGACTGCATGGCTGGATGCAACTAACAACTGCATGACTGGATGCAACTAACAGGTCAGCGTTGAGAGCAATACGACCAAGTGGAATGGATAAGACACTCGTCAAAATGGCCTGTAGCTACGAATAACTCTGTACACGACGGACCGAATGTAGAACCCGGCGGACGTAAACCCGGCCGTGTGTGCCGACTTGCTGAAAATGCCTCTCCAACAGCTTCTGTCAATACTATAGAGGCGATGACGATACACGCCAGGTGGAGACATCGGTCATCGGCGTTAATAAGCGCCGTCCCGACGCTACGGCCGAGTCGCTCGCAGTACTCGGCAGCCACTCTGTACGTCGGAATATGATACTTTTCACAAGGCTGAGCCAGAATATGACAGTCGTAAACGAGGAACCAGCGTATTCTGTAAATATTTACAGGCCGCCGGATATCCCTGTCCCATGGGCAGTCGTTTTCAGACAATCAGCTTCATAGTATCCCACCATTCCCGTATCGCGGTTCTCGTAGCTCAAGCTCCGTCCGACGTTTTCGTCGACTGCTCATATAATAATCAAATCCCGACAATTGATTGCAAGTACGCTAATCATCGCCTGTCGGACAAAAGAGCCGCTCAAAACGCACGCCAAGGCATGGCTCACACAACACGCGGCACCCATCCGACGGAAGGCACGTCCCTGACGGCGGGTCCACACTGCCCGACCAGCACCGACGCGACCCTTTCTCGCCGACGACACTCACGCACTCACGCAAGCACAGCACGACGCCTCGAATGTCAGCGACAGTCCTCACCCTACATGATGTACCTGAGCTCCCACCTTCCTGCACTCTGGACCAACTAGCTATCTCGTCGACACGCACGCACTCTGCATCGGCATTGACGACGTCTGGTTTGTCTGGTTTTGTCTGGTTTGTCTGGTTTGTCTGATCTGATCTGGTTGGATAGACTGGCATAGACGACACCACGACGACGTTCTCGGCCGACCAGACGCCGGCTGAGCACATTGATACCGTGTCTCAGCCTGCACCCTGCACGCAGTGCGACCGTGCTCGGCTCACCGTCGTGCCAAACCTTATCAGCGGGGAACGTTGAGTCTGTGCCACCAGCCGCGCCTGTCCGCCTGTCCGCCTGTCCGCACGCTCCTCGCACACGGTCCAGGTGTCACGGACCGGGGCTTGCCCCAAGCATCGTGGCGTGTGGCGTGTGGCGTGCAGGAGACCACCAGGCCTCTCACCTCTTGCCACACAGGCGGTGAACCGCTGCGGATTGAAGAGTCCAGTTTGTCAGTTCGTCGCGACGAGAATAACTGCAAGAAAAACTGCAAGAAAATTGCAAGAAAAAAACTGCAAAAGACATGCCCTGACGACCCGTTGTTCCTGTCGCCTGATAGCTGTGCGACGATTACCCCAACGTGGAGCGTTGCATGTGAATTTGTCAACGTGCGTCCAGACTTGACCACCTCTTGGACCCTACCTATCAGCTGGCCTTGCACTCTGTTCTTCCACTTGACTAACACAACGCGTCTCAAATCAGGCGTGCTGCTCTGCATGGGGAATCCTGTGTCTTCTCGTCTCCAACAAGGCTGGGAAGAGCGTGTCCATTACGGCAAAGGCTAGACCTCGGCCTCGCGCTTGGCACCAGACCATGTCGTGTTTGGTGTTTGCTCGTGCTCGCAATCGCTCGTATATTTATATTTAGTAAATAGAACAGGTAGTCAGCCGACGACAGTCGACAACGGCGGCCAAAACAGGCTGCCCGGCGCCGTTCAGAGATTTGCTAGTGCCTCCTTCGCATATCGCCGATGCTCGTTCTTCCATTCCGTCGTGTGGCAAACTTTCCCGTTTTGGCGGTTCTAGACACTTGCAGACTCGACGCAAAACAAAGGCAAACTCGTCGCTCGCCATGCGTATAGTTACTTGCCGTGCTAAACAACCACTAAAATCATTAAAAATAAAAAGCAGCAAAATCGCGCCGTAAAGCATGCTACCGGTACTTGTGCGTGTCGACAACCGCCGAGTGTGGTCCTACGCCACCGCGCGATCTTGTTGGTCCCTTGTCCTCCATCGTCTCTTTGTCTACACTTTGCCTCTTCCCAGACTGCCGCGTTAGTGCACGCCAGTGCTCACCAACTGCAATCAACTCGTGTTCTCGGCCGCTGTGCGTCTTATATCTTGTCTTTTTGTCGTCGTTGGTCTCTGTCGGTACCGATTGGCCGTTTTCCCAACATTGATTATAAATTTACAAATGGTACCAAATGGTAACTCGACTTCAAGTGAGGAGAATATGGTGCCGTTAGTGCAGATCATACGCAGGTTCCTTCCTCCCCGCCCCTCGCGCCTTCTTCACGCCCACTATCCTCGTTCGGGCCTGCCCCGTGGTGATCGCCGTGACCGTGCCTGTAATTTATATTTACTCCGACAGCTTGAAATATCGCAACACCAAATGTAAGCCGGCCGTGTATCTCTCCGTATATATTTATAAATATACATAATGTCTTCTTCCACACCCCGCGCTTCCGACTCACGTCAATGGAACAAAGAAAGCCCGCAAAAAGAAAGAAAGCGCCTAAAGAAAGAGAGCGCCAAAAGAAAGAGAGCCCGCCAACAAACAAAAAGAAAGAGCGTCCGCAGGCCTGGGCCGCACTTGCCTATTAGAGAATCGCTGCAGAGCGCCGATCCGACGGTGCGTTTAGCACTTTCAAAAGTGTCTCATGTGCCGCCACCGAGACATGGCACAATGCATCGCTTTCCAATCAGATCCGCAGCGCGCGCGCCAGTGCACGGCCGCCCATCCGCTTGTGGCATAGGGCTGCCCGCTAGCCTTGCTTCGGCGTTGGGTCTCGAGTGGCCCGTCTGGGGCTGCGGTGCCGCGTGCCGCGCACCCCATCCATCGCCGGTCGCATTGTGCGTCTCTATTCCCACGGCTGCGGGTCGCTGGGTCGCTGCTGCTGCTCGCTGTTACTGTGCCGTGAGCGCCATACTCCGCACTCTGCTCATTGCAGCTCTCGTGCACCAGACGCGATTTCTGCTCCTGCATCAACCTGGACAGCTGCTTTCCCATTCAATCTTTCATCGCGACCCGACACCTCGTCGAGTTGTTCTCCGTCGACTCTTGTGGTTGTTCTGCCACCCCGCGGCCCGGTCAAGCTCATTTATATCTACAACATCATCTTTACGCAAATACATTGAAGCGCCACAGACTGCCACCGTCCTTGCTCGGACCCGATCTACGACACCTCGCGGCTCGCTGGTACTCACGGGCTGCCTGACTTTATTCATGCGGCTCTGCCACCGGTGTCGCCATGTCATACTCGCACGATAACAACTTTATGGGGGGCGGCCAGCCACCGATGCCTTACAACAGCGAGTCTGGCCAGCCAAACCAGAACCAGCCGAACCAGCCAAACCAGCCAAACCAGATTCCGCAGTTCCCGCCTGCCGGGATGCAATACAGCTTTGCGTCGTCGCAGACCCCCGCGTTCCACCCCACCAACCACGCGCCACCAGCAGCGCGCCCTTTCAACCTGCAGCTACCACAGGCGCGTCTGTCGCAAGTCAGTGGCCTCGGCGTCCATGGCGGTCTCGCCGGGGGTCCGCCTCCGGACCTCAACATGGCCGGCGTGTCGGGCACTGTGAGTGCATCCGGCGCGGCGAAGCCTAAAAAGTCACGGCGCAATACCGACCCGTCGGCCCAAAAGCGGCGCTGCGTTAGCACGGCGTGCGTGGCGTGCCGCAAGCGCAAGTCCAAATGCGACGGCGCGGTGCCGAGCTGCGCAGCGTGCAGCAAAGTGTACTTTACCGAGTGCGTGTACGACCCGAATTCCGACCACCGGCGCAAGGGCGTGTACCGGAACAAGGTGGACAGCATGAAGGCCAAGAACTCGACGCTGCAGATCCTGATTGAGTCGATTCTGAATGCGGAGGAGGAGGACGTGCCGGACATTGTGAAGCAGATCCGCACGTGCGACAGCCTGGACGCCGTGGCCGAGGCGCTGGTCAAGGCGCAGAACGAGCCGGGCACGGCCAAGGCGGGCGACGAGCACGAGCACGCCGACGCCGGCGACGACGCGGCCGACGTCGACAGCCGGATCGAGGGCGAGCGCGAGCTGGCGCGCAAAATGGGCGAGCTGCGGCTCGAGAACGGGTCGGTGCGGTTCATTGGCGGCACGTCGCACCTCATCTACACGACGCAGTCCGGGGCCGACGGGCACGACACGTCTGGGCTGCTGGACACGCTGCCGTTTGGCGGGTACGCGTCAGAGGACGATGCGATTCGCAGCTGGACGCGCGTGACGAGCAACGTGCAGCTGATTCGGCACCTGATGAAGATGTACTTTACCTGGCACTACCCCTACTTTGCCACGCTGTCCAAGTCGCTCTTTTTCCGCGACTTTCTCAAGGGCCGCCCCATTGTCGAGCCGTCGGGCACGGTGTACTGCTCGTCGCTGCTGGTCAACGCCATGCTGGCGCTCGGCTGCCACTTCAGCGGGCTGGCGGACGCGTACGCGATTGCGAGCGACGACCGGACCAAGGGCGACCACTTTTTCGGCGAGGCGAAGCGGCTGATTGTGGACAATGACGAGTACGAAAGGCCGCGGCTGGTGACGGTGCAGGCGCTGGCGCTCATGTCGGTGCGCGAGGCCGGGTGTGCGCGCGAGGCCAAGGGCTGGGTGTACAGCGGGATGAGCTTCCGGATGGCGCAGGACATTGGCCTCACCTTTGACACCGGCGGCGGGACGCAGACGGCGGCGCCGGGGGGCGGCAAGATGGACGAGGGCGAGGTGGACGCGCGGCGCATCACGTTCTGGGGCTGCTTTTTGTTTGACAAGGCGTGGTCCAACTACCTGGGCCGGCTGCCGCAGCTGCCGTCCAACTCGTACAACGTGCCCAAGTACGACGTGTTCCCGGAGGAGGACGCAGAGGAGTGGGTCGCCTTTACCGACACGACGAACAAGGTGAGCCTGCCCAAGGGCAAGCCGGCGCGGACGCGGGCCATTGGACTGCAGCTGTCGAAGCTATGCGAGATTAGCAGCGACATTCTGCTCTTCTTCTACCACCCGAACCACATTGGCCGGCCGCACTCCAAGACGCTGGAGCTGCGCAAGCTGAGCGAGCTGCAGCGGCGGCTCGAGAACTGGCAGGCGGAGCTGCCGCAGGAGCTCGAGGCCAAGGAGGGCCAGCTGCCCAACATGATGCTGACGCACATGTTTCTGCACCTGCAGTACATTCACCTGTTCCGGCCCTTTCTCAAGTACTCGCCCGACGAGTCGCACCTCCCGTCGCACATTTCGCCGCGGCGCTACATGACGACGCACGCCGGCGCCATCTCGAAGCTCTTGCGGCAGTACAAGAAGGCGTACGACCTGCGGCAGATTTGCAACATTGCCGTGTACATGATCCACTCGGCCTGCACGGTGCACCTGCTTAACCTGCCGGACAAGACGGCCAAGCGCAACATTATCCACGGCGTGCGCAACCTGGAAGAGATTGGCCAGGACTGGCTGTGTGCGCGACGGACACTGAGCATCCTGAGCGTGCTGGCACGCAAGTGGGAGGTCGAGCTGCCGGAGGAGGCGGCCCAGGTACTGGCGCGGTCCGACGCCAAGTACGGCACGTTTAGCACGTCGGACGTGCCGTCGCCCGCACGGCCCTCGCTCGCAAGTGTCTTTGGCCAGTCGGTGGGGGCAGTGGGTGTCTCTGGCGTCTCTGGCGTCTCTGGCGTCTCTGGCGTCAAGTCAGAGGGCGACGCGGGCAGCAGCAGCGGCACTGGAAGCAACAGCGGCGCGCTGGCGACGTTTATGGACCAGTACAGCCACCAGTCGCCCTCCTTCCACGACTACACGACGCCGCCCGGCGTGACGCCCGAGTACATGCGGGGCATGCCCAACATGGCGTCGCCGCCGTCGGGCCTGGACAGCGTGCCCAAGCAGCACCTGCAGGGCCTGGGCAGCGTCGGCGGTGTGGCTGGCGTCGGTGGCGTGGCTGGCGTCGGTGGCGTCGGCAATGTCGGCAATGTCGGCAATGTCGGGTCGGTGGACGGGACGGGCGGCGCCGGGTCGGTGGACGGGGCGGCGCTGGCGATGCAGAACCACTTCCTAACACCAGCAGGGTCGTGGGCGCTGTCGCACGGTCTGCACAGCACGGGCCCGCCGAGCAACCCGAGCACGAGCGCGCCCGGGCCATCGTTTGGGCACGGGTCGCGCGATTCGGTGTCACAGAGCTTGTTTGGCACGGAGTCGTCGGCCTACTTTCTCAACGAGTCGGCCAGCATGCACCTGGGCTATGACGCATGGGGCATGGGGCCGCAGCAAACGCCGTCGCCGGACACGTCGTCGCAGGGTATCGCGCAGCCGTCGCAACTGCAGCTGTCGGGGTCGTTGTCGGAGTCCGTGCCAGGCGTTGGCGGGTCGAATAACGTCGACGAATTTTACGGTGGGGCGTGATTTCTTTTTATTGTTTTTCTCTTGAATATTCTTTTGTCATTCGGTTCTTGGTCGTTGCTTTTTACACGGCGTCGGCTGGACGAAATTGGAGGGTATTGATTCAGTGTATTTATCACGAGGCGCTAGAACAGCCATAAGGCATTTTTTTATACAATATCACGACGCTACAACCCGTGGCTGATACCGAGCCGGGCGAGGGTGTCGCGAAAACTGGCCGCCTCGGCTTTCATCTCGCCCATGGCCCGTGCGACACGAGTACTGTCCTCGATGCGTGGAAACTGCCCGCCCGGACGCGGCCGGTCGCTATGGAGGGCCTGCCGCTCGTCGTGGGGCGCGGCGTCCCACTGTGCGCCGCCGACGTTGCCCGGCTCGGCGGCCATTTGCTCGTAGAGCGCGTCGCCGTCCGTCGCGGGGTCCTTGCTGGTCGTGCCGCGGATGCGTGGAATCACGTGCACGTGCACGTGAGGCACCGTCTGGCCGGCCTCGGGGCCGTCCTGGACGGCAATGTTGAAGCTGCCGTCAAAGATGTTGTCGGACTGGAAGTAGTGCGAGGCGAGCATGCGCTCGACGACCTGCACGGCGCCAAACAGGTCGCCGAGCTCGGCGGCGTCGAGCTCGGTCAGCCGCCGGTGCGGCGCGCGCGGGCACACGAGCACGTGACCAGGCAGCAGCGGTTTAAGGTTGACGAGCGCAAACGAGCGCGGTGTCGCGTAAAAGACTTGCGTCGAGACGTCAAAGGGGCCGAAGCGGATGGGGCCCGGGGGTGTCGCCGAGGCCATGCTGCGGACGGGCGGTGGCAGCGGTGGCAGCGGTGCGAGCAGGGTGCGCGGGCGCTGGCGAGGTGTGGACAGGAGCGTGCGTGACGCGGCGAGGACGCGTGCAAGCAGCATCGGTGGCGTGCGTCGAGGTCGGGATGAGTCAGCACGGCTGGGCGGCAGGGCGGATGTCTGGCCGTGCCTGCCTACTGTTCTTGCATACGGAAGGCGCGAGCAGTAAGACGAGGAAAGAGCATGCGGCTCCAAGTGACGTCGAGCTTAAGTGGGTCCATCGAATGTTCAGTAGATTTCCGTAGCTAAATAAAACATATGTGCCAGCCAACTTTTGAAACCATTTTAAACCAGTACGCCAATCCAAACGCAGAGTACGCAAGCAGAACAAAAAAGCAAAACTACAGCCCTGCCTGGATTGTCACGACCGTGGTAAAGACCATGGCGATGCTGCCGACGGCAATAAGCGCGAGGTCGAGGGCGCGCACGAGCAGCGACGTGTCGGCGCCGGCGCTCTTGTAGTGCAGAAAGGGCGGGTAGATAAAGAGCAGCGGCACGCACGACAGCGACCCGATGAGCGCGACAAACTGGTCGAGGTGCCCGGCGCCAAGCACGGCGACGGCGCCGCACGCGGCCACGAGCGCTGCACGCAGCCCATTCTTGGCCCACTTGACGCGCGGGTCGCGCTTGCCGGAGCGCGTGGCGCCCGAGCCAAACAGGCGTCCCTCGAGGATGCGCACGGCGGGAAACAGCTGCACGGGCAGGCCGGCGAGCACGGCGAGGGCGTACAGGAACTGCACGGCCTGCACGAGGGCGCTGCCGCGCGGGTAGTTGTCAATGACCTCGGTCTTGGTGTACGCGCCGAACGCGGCGTAGCTGAGCGCGCCGACGGACGTGTAGGCGACGGTGATGATGGCCATGACGACGACGAGCAGACGGCCAAAGCGTTCGGGCTTGGCCATGCTCGACTGGATGGGCAGGATCAGGCCGATGCCCTCAAAGGTGAAGATGGCGGCGCCAATGGTCAGCGCGTAGCCCGACGGGTTGAACCACACCTCGACCGTCTCGTGCACGTGCCACCCGCGCGACGCAATCTGCGCCACGTCGTACGAGTACATGTACACGAGCCCAATGGCGATGAAGACGTCGCCCAGCAGCGCCGCCGGGCCCAGACGCGCAATGTCGCGCACAAACGCGAGCGGCACCAGCACCGCCACCTCGAGGCAGATGAGCGCGTTGGTCGAGACGGCCGACTCGTCGACGCCGTCGCCCACGCCGTCGCCCACGCCGTCGCCCAAGCCCAGGTTCGCCCGGTGCGACGCCGCCACCGCCGCCGCAAACGACGCCAGGTTCTCCGCCGCAAACACGATGCCCGCACACACAAAACCGAGCTGCGACAGCGAAATCGAGCCCAGGATCAGGCTGCGCATGCGTGGGCCCGCAATCGCATGCCCAATGTCGCCGTAGCCGCCGCCGACGCGCTCCCGGCAGCTCAGCAGCAGCGTAAAGCCCGCCATCGACAGGGCCGACACCACCAGCAGCGTCACCACCGAAAAGACCATGCCGCCGTTGTTGAACGCCTTGGGCAGGAACATGATGCCCGTGCCCACAAACGCCTTGAGCAGTGTAAAGAAGGCCTGCGACATGTTGGCCTTGGCCTTGCCGTCGCCCGGTGCCGTCGACACGCGTCGGTTCAGCAGAGGCCGCCGCTCAGGGTCGTCCTCGCGCTCGTCTGCCTCGTTTTGTTCCTCCTCCCCCTCCTCCTCGTCGTCGTCGTCGTCGGACGCCTCCAGGTCCTCGTCGGCAAAGTGCCCGTACAGCTCCAGAAACTCGACAAAGTTGCGCGCAATCGGCATCCGCGTCGCGCCAAACGTCGAGTTCATGCGCCGCGCCCGCAAGTGTGACCGCCGCCGCTGCATCGTCGCCGCACGCTCGTCCAGCTGCCGCTGCCGCTGCCGCTGCTGCACAAAGTCGCGCCGGAAACCCTGCGGCGCCATCATGTCGCGCACCGCCATCGACTCGGCGTCCGAGTCGTCGCTGTCGTGCCCCAGCACGCCCAGCACGCTCGCGCTCGCACTGCCGCCCACCGCCGTGTCGTGGAACGTCGCCGACCGCCGGTGCAACGGCCGCGTCTGCGGCGACACGAACGGCGCCGGCTGTGTGCTGCTGCCGGCGTTGGCATCGACCGACAGCGACAGCGGCGACGGCGTCAAGAGGGCCGGCCGCTGGTACCCCGGCCGCGTCGGCGCCTCCGCCATCCGGAACAGCGACCGGTGCACATCGCCGCCCTGCAGCTGCAGCGACGACACCTCCTCCTCCGCCTCGTGCACGTCCGCTGCCGTCGTCGTGATTGTCGGCGTGTCGGCGTCTGCCTGCTGCGCGCTCACCAGGTCGGCCGTGTACCCCTGGGGGAGGTGCTCGGCCAGCGTGCGGGCCGCCTGGTGGTCCGGATCGGGCGTCTGTGTCCGGCCAAAGGGTGCGGCCAACGCCGGCGTGTTTTCGTCGGGTGCCGTCATTGTTCCATGAACTGGTGTGTTGTCGAAAATCGTAGAAAAATTGTAAACTCGGGTCGGGTCGTGATGTCGGCAGGGTGAAAAGTCTGTCGGAGGCAAACAGTGAGGTCAAACGAGCTCCACGAAAATGACACTGCCCTGACATCACACTACAGCGCTGTAGTGGAATGGGTTAGCCAATAGGATCCAGTCCATTCTGTCCGCGGCCCACATCGGGCGCCGCAATAGGAAGGCTGTGTGTCGTTCAGTATCGTTCAACCGACAATGCACGACACAAGTCCTCCACGGAGAAAATATTCAAAAACCAAGATAAAAGCTAGCGGTAATGTGCCAGAAGCAAGCGCGTAAATCAGGGGAATCGTCAAACGTCGAACCAAGAAAAATAGCAAAATAGCAGGCAAGAGCAGATCAAGAGCAAGAGCAAGATCAAAACAAAAGATCAAAAAGCAAAGATCAAAAGAAAAATCAGAGCAAACAAACTAGATCCGGGGCACGACCTCTTCTTCGGCAAGCAGCTCGTCCTGCTGCTCGCGTGTGAGCGAGGCCTCGGCCGGGTCGTCGGGGCCCATGTCGGTCATGTCGGTCATGCACACAAACGGCCGGATCAGAAACGACAGCATGCTCAGCGCGCCGAATACCGACGCCAGCAGCACAAACACCGCCTGCGGGTAGCTGCCCACCGTCGCCGCATACAGCCCGTTGAACAGCATCGGTGCAATGATGCGTGCAATCGAGTGCATCAGCCCGATTGCGCCCAGAAGCTGCCCGACGCGGTCCGCCGGCACGTGCTTTGTCAGGGCCGACTGGATCGTCGCCGACCCCAGCCCGCCAAACGCCGTCACCATCCCGCTCACCACAAACACGGCCGGCGACCGCGCAAACACGTACCCAATCACGCCCAGCACGTCCGACACAATCGCCGTCCGGATCAGCCACACGTCCAGCCAATCGGCGCCCGTGTTGGCCTCGCTCGGCGCCTCGCCCGAGATCCGACGCTGCCGCGCCGCCGGCCGCACCCGGAACACGTAGTTGATCACCGGAAACACGCCCATCAGCACCAGCACCCGCACCATGGACACCATTGAGATGAACGCCGACGTCTCAAAGTTGCCCCACCCAAACAGGTACTCGCTGTACAGCAGAGTCACGCCGCCCATGCTCATCGCCGACGCCAGCAGCGTCGTGTCGATCGTCGCCAGCACCAGCAGGTTGCGCCGCGCCTTGCGGTTCGCCACGCCCGCCGGCAACAGGATCTGCAGCGGCGCCAGCGGGTTCGACTGCCGCACGTGCGACACTGTCTTGCGCACCAGCGTCGAAAACGACCCCGAGGGGCCCCGGCCGGCCGCCGCCTGGACCGCCGCGTGCATGTCCTCCTCGCGCACCTCGGCCGCCCGTGCCGCCTGCGCCTTGCGGTGCTTCTCGCGCGCAATCTGCTGCCGCCGCGGCGACACCGACTCTGGCAGAATGAACCAAATGTACGTGATGAAGAGCGCGTGGCAGCTAAACGTGACGTAAAAGATGGACAGCAGGTCGCCCGTCCACACCACAAAGTAGCCCGCAAGCAGCGGGCCAAAGGCCATGCCGCTAAAGAGGCAGGCGTGCATGTACCCAAACGATACGCCGCGCTTCGACGGCGGCGTGCAGTCGCTGGTGTACGAGTGGCTGACCACGCTGCCGGCCGTGAACGAGCCTGCCAGCCCGTCGACGAACGAGGCCGCAATCAGCCAGTTGTAGTGCACCGTGTCGGGGTACTTGGCCGCAAGAATCGTAATCGCCTCCGCCGCCAGCCCGCCCAGCGACGACACCACCATAATCTTCTTGCGCCCGTACCGGTCCGACAACGCGCCGAGCCGTGGCGCCGTGAAGGCGCTCAGCGCGCCCACCGTCACGCTCATGACCAGCGAAAATGTGGCCACGCTGCGCTGCACCGCCGGGATCTGGCACTGCGGGTTGTTTCCGCCGGGTACGACGGGCAGCAGCGTGTAGCCCTCGTGCTGCCGGTCGGCAAAGTAACTGCGGCAGATCAGGTCGATGATCAGATTCAGCTTGGGCACAATTGTGCCGCCAAACGCCAGCGTAAACAGTGCATAGGGCCCAATGAGCCAAAAGATCTGTCGGTTAGCGCATGCGACCTTGCACAGAAGCACAGAAAAGAGTCAACGGACCGACGGCTGCTGGTACCATGGCAGGCCAATAAAGTCGTCGTAGCCGTCCCAGCTGTCGCGGCGGGCCGCCGGTGCCGGCGACGAAGCCGGCGCGAGCAGAGGGTCCGTCTCAGACGCGCCGGCGTGCGTCGACCGTTCTCGTAAGGACGAGGACGACATTTTCAAATCTGTGGTTTTGTGTTTTTGTTCTTGTATTGACCGATGAACAAAGTGGTGCAATCTTCTCCAAACTCGGCCGGCCAGACTGCCGTTTATGAGTCGGCAGAAAGTGCCCCTGGTGCGCTGTACAGCACTGTCAGATGCTGTCAGATACCCAGGCGGTAGTTTCAGAACGATAACAACGTGGTGACGGCATGCGACGTGGTGTGCTGTCTGTCGCGGGCATTCGTTGTGCTGGCTTGCGTGGGTGGGGTGCTATAGCCGATAAGCGTGTCGTCCAGTCGAGAAAGTGTGGCAGCCGGAGAGAGATGCAGTCGCCAGTTGAGTGTTGATGTGTTCAGGAGAGAAGAAGCTCAAAAGAAGAAGCTCAAAAGGCAAGGAGGGAGCAAAAAGGGGCTCCAAAACACTGTTTGCGAGGCGAGGAAGGTGCTCCTGGCCGATAGCGTCTGCGTCGCAAGTGCGATGCGCGATGACCAAGCAAACGGTACTTTTGCGCCACGCGAGAACAAGGCAGCAGGCAGGAAACCAAGGGGCTCGGGGCTCGGGTGCCGTTGTAGTGAGACGAGCCACGCCTTTTTGTCTGCAGGAAACGAAACAGACAAACGTGAAAGCGAAAGAGACACGTGAAAAGATTGTGTCAATTCAGAGCTCGATCGCGAAAAAGGAAGGAAACGCCCGTATCAGAGCTAGGAGAGAAATGTCCTCGACAATGTAGATAAAGGAAGGAGACCCATTTGAGAAGCCGCATCCAAGCAGCCCCAAGCAGCCCCAAACAGGAAGCAGCCGCCAGCTCAAGCTTGAGTGATTGAGTAAATGCACGTCGGCGGGCGACACAGCTGCCCGACAGATAACGCATTTGTCGTGTAGTTTGGTACAATATGATGCAGACTCACCCTTGCAGTCTCCATGACGCGTGCCTTATTGGTCCCTGCGTCTGCCGTTCTCGTGCAGACAGCGCACACCTGCGATGCAACGCTTCGCGCCTTCCTGTTTTGTTTGATAGGACCCGACCCGACAGAGCTCCCTTCTGTAAATACAGGCGGCCGGCATTCTATATTTACCTGCGGCCGAACCGACCAAGACACAGCACAAAGAGCACCAAAAATCGCCCTACTCTGACGCTTTGGAAATACAAGGCGTCTCACTTAACGTGCTCACATGCAGCGCCTATAGGCTTATGGCAGGGACTATCTCGTGGCTTCGTCCGCCGCTCGGACGCCCCACGCTACTCCGTACTTTCTATATTTACACGAAGCAGCTGCCATAACCAACACATGAATATTGAGAGCACTCAAAGTCCGCGGCGTGAAATGGCCGCCGTTATCTTGGCGCTGGACTTGGTTCTCCAGCTCGACGCTGCGGCTACATGAGTGGAATAAGGTCGGAGATCCGCGACTATCTCGCCGACTAGATTGATAAGCATTACCGAGGCGTACCCGAGGCGGACACTGTTGGCCACAAATGCTTCATATAGTAGCCTGTAGAAATGTGTACTGTAAAGATAAATATATAATCCAATCTAGCCATAACTCCAACCGTCCATGCCTCCGTCCCAAGATGCAATAAATGTCAAACAAATAAACAGCCTCAGTCGTCCGGGCTGGCATCGGCCTGCAGCCGCCGGCGCTCGTTTTCGCGCTGGAGCTTCTTGAAGAAGGCGCTCTTGTCCTTTTTGGTCGGCTTCTTGAGCGTCTTGTTGACCGACTTGTTCTGCTCAATGTACGCCATGTCCTGGCCACCGCTGAGCTCGCCCAGCGTGCCTGCCGTGCGCCGCGCCTTGGGCATCCGCTTGAGCGACTTGCCCTTGGTCTTCTGCCACAGGTCGTCCGCATCGACCGTGTCGTCCATCAGCTTGTCGCGCTCAATGAGCACCTCCTGCAGCAGCTCGCAGCGCTCCTTGGGCGTCGCAAACGCGAGGCCGGGCGTCTTGTCAATGTCGTGCAGCTGGGTAATCACCTTGAACGCGTAGCCCTGGTCGACCAGGAATGCCTGACGCTTGGACGAGTAGAACATTTCCTGTGTGTCTTTGGAGACCAGCGAGTAGAAAAATGCATTGAAGCCCTCGTCGTTACGGCGCTTCGCACGCAGAATCCGGCCCAGCCGCTGCGCCTCTTGTCGACGCGAGCCGTAGTGCGACGAAATCTGGATCAGGCACGTCGCCTCGGGCAGATCGAGCGAGGTGTCGCCAATCTTGGAGAGGAAGAGCGTGTTGATGCTGGCATTGTGCTGAAAGTTTTCCAGAATCCGCAGGCGCTCGCTCTGGCTCGTCGCGCCGTAGATGCACGCCTTGCCGAGCTTGGTGGCGTACTTTGTCAGCGCAAACACGTCGTCCGAAAAGACGATAATCTTGTCGCCGCGCGACTCGTGGTAGTTGATTAGGTACTGGCACGCCTGGAACTTGCGCGGGTTCATGACGTACAGCGCCTGCTTGGTGCGGCTCGACGACTTGAGATACTCCTCGAAAAACTCCGTCGTCATCGGGCACCAGACCTCGGCACACTGCACGCGCGCAATGTGCCCCTGTTCCGACAGCTCCATCCAGTTGGCCTCGTACAATTTCGGGCCAATGAGGAAATTGAGATCCGAAATCTTGTCGTCCTCGCGCAGCAGCGTCGCGGTCAGGCCCAGCTTCGAGTGCGTCTTGATGTTCGAGGTGACCTTGCGGAAAATGTTGGCCGGCACGACGTGCACCTCGTCCAGCAGCATCAGGCCCCATTCGCGGCCCTGCAAAAAGTCCATCATCTTCTTGGCGTCATGCGACCGCTCGCGCGTCTGCGTGACCATGGAGTACGTCGTCACGATGATGCCCGTGTTGCCCGTAAACATGGACTTGTTGTCCGACGTGAAGACGGCAATGTCGTCGGGGTTGATGTTGGACCACTTGAGAAACTCTTGGCGCCACTGCACGACGGACATGGAGCTGGTGCAGAGCACAATGATGCCCTTCTTGACCGTGCACGCCGCCGTGATGCCCACCAGCGTCTTTCCCGCACCACAGGGGAGCACAATGATGCCGCTCTTGGCGCGGCCGTTGCCAAACATCTTGCTCAGACTCTTCTCCTGGTACGGCCGGATCTGCGCGTTGGGGCGCAGATCAATTTCGAGGTTCGCATTGGCCTCGTCGTTGCGGAAGTCGTACTCCTCGAGCGCCGGGTAGCCGAGGTCGAGGCAGCGCCGCTGGACCAGCTCAATGCCCCCATCGGCCACCTCAAACGAGTGCACGGCCTCTTTCTCGTCGTCCAGATCCTCTTCTTCGTTGAGCGCGCGGTCGAGCACAGTCTTGGACACGGCGTCCTCGCCGTCCTTGCCTTCGGCACCGCCCTCGCCGCCATTGTCCGCTCTTGCAGTCTGCCCGAGGCCCTTGGCCTGCCGTACACCAGCCGCGTTCTGTGTGCCGGGGATGACGAGGCCGTTCATGCTAGGTGCCGCCGTCGTGGAAATGCCCATGCTGCCCTGGACGCGCAGCGGGCCAATGACGTCGTCCTTGAGCAATTTCTGGAGAATGGCCGGGTCGTTGCTCTCGACAAAGTACTTTGTATTCTTGAGCACGAGCTTCACCTTGCCGAAACTGTCCGTGGTCGAGACGATAAAGTCGCGGATGACGTCAGGGACGGCCGTCTTCAAGAATCGGTTCAGGGTGTTGATAATGTCTTGGGGGTTGAGACCGACGGACACGGCTGCGTACAAGCTGTGCATGGTCAGGTGGTACTCGTGCATAAAGGTTGGGCGCGAGATGGGCTCCGCGATGGTAATGAGAAAGTCCTGTGCGGGCTTGGCGAGCGGGTGGAAGCTCTCAAAGATGATGAAGCCTTTTTCCGGGTCGATGTACATGGGCCGGTTGTGGTGGTCAGGCTTGAGCTCGAGGTACGAGTAGTCGCGGCGGCCAAAAAAGCGCGAGGCAGCATCAACGTGTAATGTCGGGCGCGCCTTTTGCATGCCGTCGAGCGTATACTTTTGCACCGCCTTGCCCAGGTTCTCCTCCTCGGCCGCGCTCAGCGGGTCGTCGTCCGAGAACTGGTCATTGTCGGAGCTTTCGGGGCTGCGTGGCGTACCGGGGCCGGGCGTCGATCCGCTGCTAGCCTTGCCAGCCTTGAGCGCACCGGCCTGGGTCGAGCTGGCCGGCGCTTTGCGCTTCGGCGGCATCGTAGCGATGCGAGAGGCCGTTGCCCTAGTCGTGTGCTCTGATGGAAGTAGTCGAGGTAGAGGTGGTCAATGGCTATAGCGGAAACGATGCCGGGGCGCGAAAGGGCTCGCTGATGGACAAGGTATTTGAATGATGACGATGTGCTTTGATGTCTGGCGCTGTGGGTCTATGCGGCTTAACGCCAGCCGCGAAAGCACGTGACCATGCGACTGTCAGGGGCTTGTCAATATTGATAATCAACGTCAAGTGCATCCCCCACGTCAGGCTGTGATTTGACGACGAATCCTTGAAAACACTCGATCCATTCAGTATTGCTCACTCTCACAACAAAATGTGGTATGTCAAACTCGGAATCTCATTGCAGGCGTCGCTTTGACCCGTTGTCCCGTTGTCCCGTTGTCTGACAAACCAGCAAACACATTCTCAACGCCCAGGTGGCCGTTCGCTCGCCATGCTGTGAGTAAACTCGAATTGCCTTGCTCGAGTTCATTTCAAAGACTTGGCGTCTTGTTCGAAAACGAGTCTGACCTTGCAGGCAAAAAGTGGTTTGACTGCACGCAATGCCACGAGGAACAGGAGCAGCACCGGCTGCTGCAGACGTTTGAGATGGTCTTTGCGTGCAAAAAGTGCAAAAAGTGTTTCCGCAAGGATGCGCGCGAGTTTGAGGACTGCGACGAGTACTGCCCGCACTGCGACAACCACTACATCATCGAGGCGAAGACGCCCAAGCAGGCCATTACGATTGAGAGCGAGGACGTGCGCGTCGACAACCGCATGATCAAGGACGAGCGCGAGCGGCAGCAGGCCATGCGTACCATCTTTGACCCCGATCTGGACGCGAACCGGCTGGGCTGAGCAAGCCCAAGAGTAGAATGCAGCACGGCCGGTCCGCACAGGACGACACCTGGAGGCGGGCAAGGCGGTCGGCTGGATAGCCCGGCGTAATACCCAGCACGACGAGCATGATTACGATTCCATTGCTCCCTAGCATAGCGAGCAGCGAACGCTGTACCTGCAATGCATTTATGATACACACTATCCTACTTTAAAATGTGGCGGCACAAGGCTTCCACGTCTGACTGTGGAACAATGGCAGATTTGCGGCTATGAATCGCTGGTAAAGGGCAAATCATAAACAAACTCGATTACATGCTCATAAAACTGCTTGGTGGTCACCGGCCGCTCAGTCGTCCGACTCGGCGGCCCCACGTGTGGGAATGGCCGAGGTGGCTGCACCGGCCGGGCCCGGGCGGCCGTTCTTCTTTTTGGCGGCCTCCTCCTGCTTCTCCTGCTCAATGACCTTGACGTGGTTCTCAATGTCCTCGACGGGCAGCATCTCGAGCGTCTTGCCTGGCGCCATGATGGCAATCTCAATGTTCTTGGCGCCGGTCTGGACGACCTCGAGCAGCGACTTGATGGCGAGCTGGATGGTGGCCTCGCGGTCCATGTCGTCCTTGTAGTTGCGCTCGAGGAACTCGCGGACCGTCTTGCTCGAGCGGCCAATGGCATTTGCGCGCCTGTGGGTTAGTTTTGGTCAAAGTCGACCCCAGGCAGACGGGACTCACCATGCAGAGTAGATGCCCGAGGGTTCGGTCTGGTAGAGGCGCGGGACCTTGCTGTTCTTGTCAAAGCCGACGACGAGCGTGCTGATGCCAAACGGCCGCACACCGCCGCTCTGCGTGTAGCGCTGCTGCACGCCGGCAATGTATTTGGTAATGTATTCGATTGTGACGGGGTCCTCGACGGTCAGGCGGTGCGACTGTGCCTCTAACCGGGCCTTGTCGAGCAGGATGCGGGCGTCGGCATTGAGGCCGGCAAAGGCCAGGCAGGCGTGGGTGTCGAGCAGGCCAATCTTGGACGGCGTGATGCGCGTGTCCTGCAGCTTCATGGCCGAGCGCTTCTCGCAGCCGAGCACCACAATCTCGGAACCCTTGACGCCGACCGCGCACGTTCCTGTCATTAGCAGTGCACTCTAGCAAGTCGGGTAGGGGCAAGCGAGGAAACTCACCTCTCTTGACGGCCTCGCCGGCATATTCGACCTGGAACACATGTCCGTCGGGGCTGCGGTACGGTTAGATGCGAACGGAGCGGGGTGGGGCGACGGGCAGGGCCTTGGTGGCCAGTCAGGTTGTCGGGTTGGGCGGCACGTACGAGAAGACTAGAGAGACGGGTTAGCAAGGTTCACGGACGCGAGCGGCCATCGAGACGGCGGATGCAGACTCACCGGACAGCGCTCTGTCGTAGCCAGAAGCCATGGTTGCGATGCGTGTGTTGCGTGACGAGGTGGGCGATACGAAGTAGTGGCAAGCCGCAATCGAGAACAATTCGGGCGTCGAGTTGACTCTAGGTTTCAGAGTTAAAAGTTGGGGCCGTGGAATCGCAAAGCCGTCGTGATGGTGGTGCGCGTATGGAGGGAGGTGCTAGTGCCGTGATACGTACAGTCGCCAGCCTCAGCGCTCAGGCTGTCCAGGCTCCAAAAGCTCTGACGAAGCTGTGCCTGTAGCAGCCAAAGCTCCAAACCCCATGCCGGCCATGATTGGCTGTCCTCGCACAAACACTGGAGCCGTCGTCGACAAGCTACGTCTCCACATATATATGACTCAGCAGGTGCGATAAGTTATCGATACGTCGCGGCCTGATAAGCCCGCCGGCGGGCGTCCGAGGCCGGCACTATTGGTAAAAGTTTTCCGTGGCAGGCTGACTTCCGAGCAGAGCACGAAATTCCAGAGGTTATCGCGACAGCTGGTACCCGCGTCAAGACTCCGTCAAGAGTGGGATGCCGAGCGCGATCGTAGCCCGACCCCCATTATCGGTGCGAGAACAGTGAGTAAATCGAAAATCGAAAATCGAAAAAAAGAAAAAGAAAAAGAAGGTGCAATCGTAAAATTGCCAAGTGTGCAGTCTTCGATTCTGGGGAAAACTAGAAATAAATATAAATAAATGTTGCGCAGGCACGCCTTCCGTGTACTTGACCCTGTTTGCAACGCACCACTTTTGATTCGTCTTGCGTCTCGACCTCGACAACGTCCGACCTTTTGACACCGATTTGGATCCGACCGTCGCCATGGCTTTCAAGTCGCAGGTTTCCGCCGTACTCCGGAGGACCGCGGCCCCCGGCTCGCCCGCCAGCAAGGCCGCTCTCCGTGCAGCCCGCACCGCCACGCCGGCCCTCTGCGTCTCCTCGACCCCGACAACGACCCGTGCCCTCTCGACAACCTCGGCACGCTCTGTGCGTGCGACGCAGCCGCGGCGATCGGACATTGTGCACACGTCGGAGCGGTACCCGAAGCTGCAGCGCGACGCCAAGTACGGCAAGCTGACGCCCGAGCACGTTGCCTGGTTCAAGGAGATTCTGGGCGCGAACGGCGTGATCGACTCGTTTAGCGACCCCGCGCGGCAGGACGATGTCGAGGCGTTCAACGGCGACTGGATGCGCAAGTACCGCGGCCACGGGCAGCTGGTTCTGCGGCCGGGCTCGACGGAGGAGGTCAGCAAGGTGCTCGCGTACTGCAACGAGCACAAGCTGGCGGTGGTGCCGCAGGGCGGCAACACGGGCCTGGTCGGCGGCTCGGTGCCCGTGTTTGACGAGATTGTGCTGAGCATGGGGCGCATGCAGAGCATCCGGTCGTTTGACGAGACCAGCGGCACGCTGGTGGTGGATGCAGGCGTCGTGCTCGAGGCGGCCGACATGTACCTGGCGGAGCGCGGGTACCTGTTCCCGCTGGACCTGGGCGCCAAGGGCTCGTGCCACGTCGGCGGCAACATCTCGACGAACGCGGGCGGCCTGCGGCTGCTGCGCTACGGCAGCCTGCACGGCACGGTGCTGGGCGTCGAGGCGGTGCTGGCCGATGGTACGATTGTCGACGACCTGTGCAAGCTGCGCAAGAACAACACGGGCTACGACCTGAAGCAGCTGTTTATCGGTGCCGAGGGCACGCTGGGCGCGGTCACGGGCGTGTCGATCCAGTGCCCGCAGAGGCCGTCGGCGGTCAACGTGGCGTTCCTGGGCCTGTCGTCGTACGAGAAGGCGCTCCAGGCGTTCCGCGCGGCCAAGGGCCAGCTGTCGGAGATTCTGTCGGCCTTTGAGCTCATGGACGCCGGCAGCCAGGAGATTGTGCGCACGGTGCGCCCCGACCAGCGCCGGCCGCTCGAGGGCGAGCACAAGTTCTACTGCCTGATCGAGACGAGCGGGTCCAACGCGGAGCACGACACGGCCAAGCTCGAGGCCTTTCTCGAGGACGTCATGGGCCAGGAGATTGTCGACGACGGCGTGCTGGCGCAGGACGAGACGCAGGTGCGCGAGCTGTGGTCGTGGCGCGAGGGCATCACCGAGTGCCTCGGCCACCTCGGCGGCGTCTACAAGTACGACCTGTCGATCCCGCTGCCCGAGCTGTACCAGCTCGTCGACGACACGCGCGCGCAGCTCGCCAGCAAGGGCCTCATTGGCGACTCGGACGACTTCCCGGCCGCGTCCGTCGTCGGCTACGGCCACATGGGCGACGCCAACCTGCACCTCAACATTGCCGTGCGC
Source organism: Ophiostoma populinum (assembly GCA_029298855.1). Taxonomy (NCBI): domain Eukaryota; kingdom Fungi; phylum Ascomycota; class Sordariomycetes; order Ophiostomatales; family Ophiostomataceae; genus Ophiostoma; species Ophiostoma populinum. The sequence continues at coordinate 1,413,091 of JANSLU010000008.1, read as the reverse complement.
CGCTACACGCCCGAGCTCGAGGCCGCGCTCGAGCCGTTTGTCTACGAGTGGATCGCGTCGCGCCAGGGCAGCATCAGCGCCGAGCACGGCCTGGGCCTAGCCAAGAAAAAGTACATTGGCTACAGCCGCAACGACACCACGCTCGCCCTGATGAAGCAGATCAAGAACACCTTTGACCCGGTACGTGCGAGCCCGTCCACCGCATGACCACGCTAACCACACAGAACGGCATCATGAACCCGTACAAGTACATCTAAAAACGAAAAGAGCATCGAGGCCATGTCGAGTGCCACAGGCTTTCGGGAAGCTCTGTCGTGGACCGCTTTGGCCATCCACTGGCCATTTGATTCTTGAATAAAGGTTTTGAGCGGTTTCCATAACGGCCAGCAGGATCGTGACGTGGTTGGAAGCGCGAGGCCCAATGGTGTGTCGGTGCGTTGTCCGTGACGCGCTGTTGCAAAAGGCGACGAACATGGCAAGCGGTCTGTGGTCTGTTGACAAGACGGGGGCCTCTCGTCGTATACGGAGTATCTGGTCTAGCTGCCCACGAGCTGTGCGCCTTCGGCATGTCCCAATCGAGACAATGGACCCAGGGTCATTTCTTTGCCTTGAGTACATTTACTCCGTATATTTATTGCCGATGGACCCAGCATCTTGTCACCAGGACTGTGAGTCTCGCTAAACAGGTGCCCCTATTCTGTATTCCGTATTGCCGAGCCATGGACCAACTCGCTTCAAAAAGACGCTATTGACTTCTTAGCTGGGTGGATATGCGGCACTGCCAAACACCCAATAGTTTGGGTCTTGCAGTGCGAACAGCAGTGGCAAAATCCGTCGAAGCAGTCTGGTCTGATGATCATCAATACGGAGTATATTGAGACGAACAGATAAAAGGATAAAATGTACTTGGTGGATTGTACTCCGTAGATGGAGGTCGGCCCCAAAGTCACAAGTCACTCATCTGCCACCGGCCAATCACGCTCCGCTCCGTGAGCTCACCGTGCAGCACTCTGCCTGACCGCAATGTCGAATATCGATTCTGGCCCACCCCCGCCCCAAGATGTGCTCCTGGCGGCTGTGATATTGGCTTGCTTATCCGCCGACCACCACAACGGTCTCCGGACGGCGGTGATGCGTGGCTGGTGGCTTGGGCTGGGCTGAAGTCGGTGGATCTATTGGAACCACGTCCAAGCACACGGAGTATATGCAGCCCCTATCTTGTGCTGCAAAGGCGTGCCAAACAGGAAGTATTTTGAGAGGCAATCAGCCTGGCCATGCCGTCGGGAGGAGTCGCTGCAAAACGGAGTAATGTGACAACTGTCCAATGACAAGAGCACAGCCTCCTTGCTCCGTTTGGCCATGAGGCTCAAGCAGTATTCCAACCAGCCATCGATGCAGTCATGACGCACACTGGGAGGCACAACATCGTGAACTGTTTGCACTTGAACATGATACTTATGCACTTGGCATATGAAAAACGGTGCTTCGGTGCGAGGAGGATGAGCGGTCGGGCCAAACCGATGAACATGGACGACCGAGCAGCCGAGCGAGCCAATAAGCCAGGACCGGCGCCAGTGGCACGCTCGTCGTGCCCAAAGAGGCAAATCGACCGTGACTTCTTCCACCTGCTGATAACAATATATGCCGAGCCATCGCTTCGCCGACTCCTTCGGGAGAAGAATATGTTACGCTAGTTGGCGCAGTGGGGAAGTTCTCGGCGTCGCCTCAACACATGGACTGGACAGACTTGGACACAGAATCTCGAAGACGCATATTTGCATAAATATACGCCGCACCACGAGCATGGCCAGATGTAAATATACGGCTGAGGCCCGACAAGGCAGACGGCGACGCGCTAAAAGCTGACTACAGATAGCCAAGGCTGTTCGGGGATAGAGCAGCCTATGGAGTAGATACAAATATAAATATATATTCAAGTCGTCGTGACGCGAGCTGCCACCGGAAAATAAAGATGGGAACGGTGCGTTGTCTGGGACAGAAATACTGGTGTCATTGTGCCAGCATGCTGGCTCGTAGTAAGAAGTAAAATTACTCCAATTTGCGTCCAGAAACCCTGAACAAAGTGGCTCGGCGGCCTGGTGGCTACGACCAGACTGCTTGTCCCGCCACGCACGAGGACTGCCAGGGCTGTAGGGCTGCAGTGGCCGGGGTTCGCCATGAACACGCAGTCGGGACCGTGTCTGGGCACACAGACGCAAAATGTTTGCTAGAGAAGAAGAATCAGAGCTGATGGAACATTTGCACAAGAAAGGGCTGCTGGCCTGGGTGCTTCTTCCAATGTTGAAACCTGTGCTCGCGTGACTAGAAGCCAGCGAAATCGAGACCGGTCTACTCGAATCGACATGAGGCCATGGTGGCAGATTGTACTCAGATTGTGCTTGCGGTCCGCTGGCCAGACCGGGTTCTAGAGTTCCCATGCAGCGATACAAGCCAAACTCCAGGGGCCGAATGCCTTGTCTGTAAGAGTAAATATATATTTACAAATATATGCCCTGGCTCATGCTACAAATGGCGTGTCGTCCTCGCTGCCCGTAAATATATTTTGACAGTCTTCGTCGCATTTCTATAAATCCCAGTCCCATGTCACAATGCGAACCCGCCAAACTGGTGCACCTACGGCAAAGGATGCAATTGTTATTGGCTCAAGGTAAAGTAATAGACCCACCAATCCAATATCGTGTAGCTGCGATACGTGATTGGTTGGGCTAGTGGACTCGCCGGCCGCTACTACCCTACGGCCTGGATAAGTCGCTAAACTCGCCAAAACTGTTGTTAAGAGTCAGCGCTAACACATGCTATGGAAAAACACCAGTCCACCGATCAGACTCGCAACCGTATAGACCGAAATCAGGCGGTGGTGGCATGTGTGTCGAGTCTCTGGGTTTCCAACATGTAAATACAGAGTACGTGCGGAGTAGTAGTACAGTGCTTTCTCTAAACTATCTAGGCATACACAGCACAGGATGGGATGTTGTAATGTACCAAGTCTTTTGACAAGTCATGGGGCATGCAGAGCCGCTTGTCTTACGCCGTCACCGAGTTCTCGGATAGCACAGTCACACTTGCACGGGCACATCCTGGCGCCAGCTCGTAAACCCCGCGAATAGGACCGGCCAGCTCCACGGTGCCCGTTCCACTACGGAGTATGCTCGGTTCAATATTGTTTGTAAATTATACTTCTATATTATTGGCTTCCAGCTAAGTTGGTGGTGCTTCTTTCCTTGTTGGTGTTTATGCCATAAGTGCACTGTCTTGGCGGCAGTTGCACTCCGTCCCCGCGTGCCTTCCGCCCAACACTCGGCTCCAGGGCTCTGTCGACTGTTACTTCTTCGCAAGTCTAGACCGGCCCACGGCACGCCTCACATGCATTTTTCAAAGACTTGCAGATTTCAAGCCGAGTATCATCTTGAGTAAGATTTGATAGGCACTTGTTTAGGACTTTGAAAGACATAAATTACACTGTCAACGCCTGTACTATTCGATGCCGTCTATCACGCGGGGAGAATCAAACAAAAAGGTGGGATTTGTGCTTCATCACCACGCCATAGAAGTTCATTCAAAACTTGCATTCTCGCTTTCCAAAGTGTGGCTACAAAGTTCGGAGTACTCCGTAGTCTTACGAAACCGGGATCTGCATTTGCTGTCGCTCCGAAGCCCTACAAGCAAGAGGAAAAAGGAAGAGTACTCCATGTGGCAGATGCGGGTGGAAGGTGTTGAAGCAAACGTCGGGGCTAACCCGTGCGAGTCGAGGAAGTAGACATTGTAATTATACATTACCGAGTTATTCTTCCTATCCTCACTTTTACCTCTGTCCTCGAAAGAACAAAAAGACAGCAACATTAAAAGGACGGAAAGTGCCGTGCCTTGTCTGAACATCCAGGCCCGGCAGTCTTATAGAGTAGTTTACAGAGTAATTTACAGAGTAATTTATAGAGCAAATATACTCAACAACCAAGAACCCCAAGAACGCTCCAAAAACCCGTCCTGCATGATCAACGCCTCGGCACGGACTGGTCAAGAATTCTCCGCGCAAAGGGAAAGCCTCACCAGTTTCTTGCATGCGAGCCTGACTTTGTGTTGAGGTATGAGGTGTACGAAGTAATATATTTTCGAGAAAATGCCCTAGAATGGCAGAGGCACCCCTCTCCAAGATGGTCACCCCTCCGCACTCGCCTGCCTCGCTGCCGTAATTACACTCAACACATCCGTCACGCGTGCCACATTTCTGGCGCCGTTTCTCCCACTAGCTGCTTTGCACATCTCACCCGCCCCAACGGTACCCAGGTTGAAGATTGTCACCTTTATCTCTACCATCCTCAAAGATCTGGCTGTCAATATAAATATATGGTGCATGTCCAAGCCGACGACAAGCGAGACTATTTGTCTAGCTGTGTTTTTCGACTTGTCGCCCGGCTCAGCTATATTCTTTTTGTCGGGTTCGTCGTGGGCCGTTCCACATGGTCCCAAGGCTGAGTTGGACGTGCTGGTTGATACTCCTCGTGGGATATATAGAGGCGGCGCCCATCGCCGACGTCTTGCCAGTCTGGTGTGCAGCTTCGGACACGGCATCCAGACGTCTTTGGGTCTGGTCTTCCTGGGTCTTTTCTTCTGGACTCTTAAATCTCGTTTCCTGTTGAACAACACATTCAGACGATGCCCACAAGCCAACAACACAAGCAACCTGCACGCCAATCGACGAGCACCGCCTCCTGATTAGACGACCACTCCCACACTTTGCTCTGCACTCGCCTGCCAAGGTCACATTTGGTGTGCCCCAGCAACTGTTGACGCCCAGCTAGCAGCATCATCCCCTGTTCCAAATAGGACACATCTGTCGAGCCGATCGCCTGCAGAAATTTCCCCGACGTGGACACACAAAAACCGGGCACAGCTTCTGATTACAGCTTCTGATTCGGTGCAGGCTAGAGCACCGGGTAGTCGGAACGATCTGTGGCTGGATTCCTGAGCGCTGGTTGGATTTCTGGCCGTGTCTTGTCTGACAGGACAGGTGACGGCAGAACCGGACCTGACTGTGCTCTGCCTCGGCCACTAGGCATTCCCCCAGACCCCAACGCCAGGACCCAGGACCTAGTTGTGCCTGACCCAGGTACCTGCACCGACAAGGTGACAGCACACCATCTGTACCCTCTTGGCTGAGCTGAATTCTCCGAGTCCGCCTGATTCGTTGCGTGTTGTCGTTGTCTGCTGCCCGTCTGTTGGGTGAAGCGCTCTGCCAACACCGAGCGGTACCCCAAGGCCCAAGTGCCGCCGTTGCGACCCAAAAACGACGCCACGAGGCACTGCCGAAGCGATCACTGCAACGATCTACCCGGAAACGACAAAGAAACGCACACGCCAACACGCCAACATACCAACACGACACGACAACGACAGCATGGTGGGCGTGCCCGGCAAGTTCAAGGGCTGCGAGACGTGCCGGTTGCGGCGAGCCAAGGTGTGTCGTCTTTTTCTCGTAGTCTCTTTCTCTCTTTGTCTCTTTCAGACCAAACCGACTGACCTCCAGTGCGACAATACTCGGCCGCTCTGCCGCAAGTGCCAGGACACGGGCCGCGAGTGTGCGGGCTACGAGCGCGAGACGGTGTTCATTGTGGGCACGCTGCAGGACGGCGGGCGCTGCTCGTCGCACCCGCCGCGCGTGGTCAAGCCCAAGGTCGGCTCGGGCGGCTCGGGCGGCTCGGGCGGCTCGGGCAGTCCGAGCAGCTCGCGCGCGTCAGCGTCACACCGTGGGCGCACGAGTCCCAAGTCGGCGGCGGCCTCGACACCGACGTCGTCGGCCGCGTCGTCGCCATCCATCTCGGCCGTCGACCACCACGCCGGAGCCCAGAGCCTGTTTCCGTCGGCACCGGGCAGCACGCTGCACGTCAGCAGCAGCAGCTTGTCGGCCGGGGACCTGGTGGCCGTGCAGCCGCTGCAGTCGGCGTGGCACGACGCACTGCCAGTCGTGTACGGCGGCGCGTTGTACCACGTGCAGATCGCGTCACTGTCGACGCAGCTGCGGTCGCTCGTGCGTCGCCACAACGCCTCCGCCAACATGGGCGCCGTGCCCAGGGGGTTCGTGCTGGCCCCGTTTCCCGCGTATGCACCGTTTGGGACGTGCTCTCCGGCGGGCCGCGGCCCAGTGTTCCAGCTCGCGTCGCAGTGCATCGTGCACCTGGCCACCGGCACCGACCAGGCCGCCTTCCGCCAGGCCCCAACCGACAGCATCTGTGTCTTTTTGTTTGAGGTGAGTTTTCTGTTATTCTTGTTTTCTTTTTTCTGTCCTTGACCAAAGCTCACCTTAGCACAACGCGCCGCTGTATTCAGACTTGGTCCCTGGCTGGACGGACCCGGTGCAGACGGAGACGGTGCGTCAGAGCGGCCCGGCGCGCTTTGCCACGTTCCCGGCGCACCACTTTTTCACGCGCGTGTTTCGTCCAGCAGCCGTGTGGGACGCGCTCGTGAACCGTCGTGCCACGTTCCTGTCGGACCCCGAGTGGACGTCGGTGCCCTGGGACGCCCACCCCAAGGCCGCCATCGACCGCCTGCTCGACATTGCGTGCCTGCTGCCGGTCCTGCTGGCACGCGTCGACACCGTGGTGCCGCACGAGCCCACGGTGAGCCGCCGCATGCACGCCACAGACCTGCTGGCCAACTGCCTGTATGTCGAGCGTATGCTCGACCAGTGGCATGCGCGCATTCTGGACTGGGGCACGCACAGTGGCGCGCACGTCAGCGGCGCCGCCAGCATGTCCGAGTCACTGTCGGTCGCTGGCCTGTCGGGGCTCGGCCTGTCGGGGCTCGGCATGTCGGGGCTCGAGGGCATGTCGGGAGTATTGGGAATGTCGAGCTTTGACGGCCTCGGCGGACTGGGACTCGCAGACGGCCACTGGTACTGGATGGCCGACCCCACAACGTCCGGCGCCTCGATCCCCTTTGCCGACACGTTTGCCTTTTCCGACGCTGCGACGGCCACCATGTTTGTGTACTTTTGGTCCGTCCTCATCCTGTTGTACCCGACCATTGAGACCCTGCACGCCGCCGTCTTCCAGCCCGTGCTCGACGCGTACGACGCGTACGCCGCGCCGTACCCCAGCCTGCCGCCCAACGCACAGGTGCCCGACCCCGGCCGCTACGCCAGCATGGCCGTGCGCGAACTCGCTGCCAACGTCTGCCGCAGCCTCGACTATGCACTGGGCGCCAGCGTCCAGCCCGATCTCCTGATCGCGCCGCTGTTCATCGCCGAGTCCTTCTACCGCCGCATCAACGCCGCGTCCGGCGACGGCGCCCTCGAGTTGTTGTGGTGCGAGGCGTTCCGGAACCGCCTGGCCCAAAAAGGACAATACCTGGCCAATGTCGTCCGCTGTCGCGGCTGGTCCGACGTCGCCCAGTTTTAGCAGGACGCAGGACGCAGGACGCAGGACTCCGCCGAATCCGGAAGGCGGGGTACCGGCGGACGGAAAGTGCGAGTAGGCCAGGACTGGAAAGAGCGCCGGGTACCGCGGGGTACTTGCCGCGTACTTGCCGCGGTACCGGGCCCGGTATTTGCCCATCCACCACGAGACACGAGACACGATGCAGCAAGGCGCAGCGGCCGGAATCCACAGCTGGACTGAAGTTTTCGGCACGCGTCGTAATTCAAATAAATACACTTGTCTTTTTGGTCTTGGCGCGTTCTTTGGTACTTTGCCAGAAAGGCTTGCTTGCGTGACGTCAAACAAACTGCTCTTTTGGGAAAGAGCGACTTACATGCAGCTCCACCGGTTCTTTTGCCCCTATTGCCCGCACTCGTGGGAGCTCCGACTTCTTTGTGAAAAGGACGCAATCACTAGCTGCATGGTCGAGCGAGCACTCGAGACTCGGTAAGCCGGGGCCGGGCGGGCCGAGCTCCTGGTATATCGGACGGGCGCCTCGACCTGACGCTGTGTGCTCTGTGCTCTGCCTCCCACGTCCACCGACAACAACAATGGCTTTCCAACTCTCGTGCTTCTCGGACGGTGGCACGGCCATGTCCATCAAAGACAGTCTGGAGGACGCGCCCTTCATTCTCCATCCCAACGACGAGCTGGACCTCGATGGCTTCTTCCGCCGCCGTCTGCGAAAGGACTTTCTCGACGCCGAAGAGGCGCCCTACTGGTACCCCGAGGTATCCGACCAAGGCCACTACTACATGGAGGAGGTGTACCGCGACACGTTTGGCTGCCACGACGTCAAGTTTGCCGGCATGTCCAGAATGGACGCCGCCCGGTGCATGGCCAAGCTCGACGGCACCGAGCAGCTGTCCCCCGACCGGCACGCGGCCTTTATGGACGGCTGGGAGCGCCGCCACGAGGCGGTGCGTGAGATGCGCGTCGACTGGTACCTGGGCCGGCGCAACGACGCGTACGCCTTCCAGCGCACGGAGACGACGCAGTTCCGCGACCGCTGCCCCGTCGTGATGCTGCTCGGGCCGCCATCGGACGTCAAGAGTGCCGTGGCACACGCACTGGCGCGCACCTGGCGCGACGAGCAAGACGACGACCTCTACGACATTGTCCGGCGGGCGTGTGCGTGCGACGGTCCCTGTGCGCGGTCCTCCCGGTCGGCCATGGTCGCCGCCCGGGCACTGCGGTCCAGGCCGAGCTACGAGATGGGCACGGGCATCCGGGTCCTCCAGATGGACGTCTACCGCGACACGCTCGTGGCGCACGGCGGCGCCCACGACTTTTCCACGGGGCCGCTGGACCATGACGTCGGGCCGTCGCACCGCGTCGACTCGCCCATGCTGCGCGCGCGCAAAAACGCCCTCAACGCCGACGTGTTTCCCGACGTGCACTCCGACTGCGCCCTTCTCCTCGTCGACGACCTCGTCCACGACCGCGACGAGCGCTCGCTGCAGCTGTACGCGCACTTTTTCAAGAACATTGTCAAGCGCCCCCTCATTCCCGTCTTTGTGTCGGGCGGACCTGCGGCCGACAACGCTGGCGGGGCGCGTTTGCGGTTCGGCGATCATCACAACATGGGTCCCCTGCCGCTGCGTGCCGGGTTCACGGTCACGCCACAGGCCGATGGGTCCGACGCCGACGCCGTCGCCGCCGGTATCGCAGATCGCCTGCACGCCGTGTACACGGAGCGCCCCGTCTGGGCCTGGCCGTCGGCCACGTACGCGTCCATCCGCTACGGCGCGCCGCCGTACGAGGGCCAGTCGTTTGCCGACGACCTCTACTACCGCTGCCAGGTCAGAAGCTGCCAGACGAGCGTCGGCTTTACCATTGACGAGCTGCAGTACGCCCTGCCCAGCGCGTTCCAGGCGTCTTTCACCGTTGACGCCAAGCGCCGGAAGTGGCGTGCCATGCGGCGCCGCGAGTTTCTCAGCCGCAAGGCGTTTGAAGAGACTGGGATGCCGGCGAGGCCCGAGGAGATGGAGGCTACTTTGAGGCCCAGGACGAACACGAGCGCTGGCGTCACTAACACGCCGGCTCCCGTCCAAGGAGGAAAGGAATAGACGCCCAGAAGAGGAAGCAAAAGAGTCTAACAGGAGTGTTGTGAAAGATGCACGGGGTTCAGGTCCATTGGATATCGAAACAAGGACTGACAACGAGACAAGTGGAAATGTTTTGCCGTTTTTCTTTAATCTTTTTGATACGCCTTTTATTTTCTGGTTTTTTATTTTTATTTTGACACATTTTTTAATTTCTGCTGCTTTCTGACCATTTAATTACATTTTTAACACGGCAAATAATGTACTAATTGTTAGTACAGCACCAACCGACTATCTGAGATTGTGCAGGCCGAGTAAACAAACTGCCCCATTTGGACAATCGTGTTAGTACCACAAAGACATTTAACTCGCACCACAAGCGATGCTCTTCACATGCCATTGATATACAGAGCTTACGCACGCACTCAAGCGAGTCGTGAAACATGTCGGATCGCTGATTATCAGAAGCGATTTATGCCAATCTTTCTAGACTGGGCGATCATGCACGCACTTTAGCTAGTCCGTAAATATATGTGACAGGCAGCCCTGTCGAGCAACATATGCGTAACGTGCAGTGCCGAAACAGGAAAGAGAAATACAATCACATGGAGTCGGTACTTTCTGTATATTTATGGTAATTTCTGTATATTTATATAGTTTCTGTATATTTATAATCAAGTAAAATACATCTTTGCATCCTGAAAGCACTACATTTAATTATATTAATAATGCACCGCCTGTCATGCACCAGTCGGGCGAAATCAGGCCGGGTATTCGCCAACAACACATGCGAGGAGGTCTGACCAGCGCCCCTTGGCCGCGTCTTTGCTTCTCCTGGACCTTTCGTATTCATCTCCGCCATTCTATTTATATGTCCATGGTTCCTCTCGACCCATTGCCAATTTCAATTTCATAAATATTCATTAGCTGTCCATGTCCGCTTTCCCCATTGGGAAGCGTCTGCCTACAACTCCACCAGCCGCTCAAGGGCCAGACGTCGCACTGAACACCGCCTCAAGTACCGACGCACCCGATTTTGCGGGGCCGATACAACGCAACCCCTCCATTCACCACTGTGCACGCCTAATCACACCCAAGTTTAGCTCTAGCGCTCGCAGTGACAGCGCATTGCCCCTACTGGCCCGGCGCCATGGCAGCCCAATGCCCCGGCCACAGGCCCTACCGCTCAGCACTGGCCCAACCCAATCCTGCCCGGCAACGCGCCCGCTGCCCAGGCCAATGGGGCGAGCCCGCCTTGTTTACACGGCCAGCGCTTCGCACAGGCGGTATGGCGTTGCATCGCCAGCCTACAGCGCCCGACAGCACCAGCCTGCTTTTGCGTCGATCGACTCCATTTCCACATTTCCATTCGTACTCCGTACGCCGATTCTCTGCCAGCATCTTCACCCGAGCACTTGTATCAGCAGCACCATTTTAGCATCAACACAACCAGTCCAACATATCATTTCCAGCATCACCACGCCCGTCCGTTCTGCCACAGCTCGTCTCCAGCTCTAGTACCAGCCGCCTCGACCTCCTCGACCTCACCGACCGTTCCACGCCTCTCGCCTCTCGTTCTCGTCCGGCCCAAACGCGTGCCCGTCCCCGGCCTCGTCGACTACCACCTCCCGGACTCGGACCTGGACCCGGCCTGCTCGTCCCCACGGCCGCTCACACGGAGCCAACCACACGCCAAGGCGCTGCACGCCGCACGCCGCACGGATCCAAGTCGAGCGCACCCGATCCGTCAGCTTGGACCCCGGCTCGCTCACGCTCGCCAAGAAGAAGCACACAGCCGCGAGGCCAAGCACTGGGACTGACTCGCACTCGCCGCACTCGCCGCCGAGCCAGCACCCGCTCGTCGCCGTCGTCTGCACCCGGCTCACCGCCAGACGGACACCAACGACGCCCTACACGCACACACACGGCCGCCGCCAGTACTCGCCGGGATGGCGTACACGGAGCAGCAGCACTGGATCAAGGTCCAGGAAAAAACGTTTACAAAATGGCTCAACACCAAGATCCACGAACGGAATCTTGAGGTCAAGGACCTCGTGGCCGACCTTAGCGATGGTGTAGGTTGTCTCTGTCATGGTCGTGCTTGCTTGTTGCGCTTAGCTAACCCCCAGGTCATGCTCATCCACCTCCTCGAATGTCTTTCTAGTGAATCGCTCGGGCGGTATGCGGCCAAGCCGAAGCTGCGCGTGCAGCGCTTTGAAAACGCCAACCTGTCGCTCGATTTCATCAAGTCGCGCGGCATCCAGATGACCAACATTGGCGCCGAGGACGTTGTCGACGGCAACCGCAAGATCATCCTCGGCCTTATCTGGACCCTCATTCTGCGCTTCACCATCAGCGACATCCACGCCGAGGGCATGACGGCCAAGGAGGGTCTGCTGCTGTGGTGCCAGCGCAAGACGGCGTGCTACGACGAGGTGGACGTGCGCGACTTTAGCGCGAGCTGGAACGACGGCCTGGCTTTCTGTGCGCTGCTCGACATCCACCGCCCCGACCTGATTGACTACGACTCGCTCGACAAGTCGGACCGGCGCGGCAACATGCAGCTGGCGTTTGACCTGGCGCACCAGGAAATTGGCATCCCCAAGCTGCTCGACGTTGAGGACGTGTGCGACGTGGCCAAGCCGGACGACCGGTCGCTGATGACGTACATTGCCTACTGGTTCCACGCCTTTTCGCAAATGGAAAAGGTCGAGAACGCTGGTCGGCGCGTGGAAAAGTTTGTCAACAACATGCAGGGCGCGTGGGAGATGCAGAGCGCGTTTGAGCGGCGCATGGCCGAGCTGCTGCGGCAGGTGCGCGCGCAGGTGTCGGACTGGACGCAGTCGACCTTTGCCGGGACGTACGCGGACGCCAAGGCGCAGGCGGCGGCGTTTGCGTCGTACAAGCGCGGGCAGAAGCGCGCGTGGGTGGCGGAGAAGACGGAGCTGGCGACGCTGCTGGGCAACATCAAGACGAAGCTGGGCACGTACCGGCTGCGGCCGTACGAGCCGCCGGCGGAGCTGCGGCTGGATGTGCTGGACCGCGAGTGGGCGGCGCTGACGACGTCGGAGATGAGCCGCGGCCAGCAGATCAACGAGGCGATCCGCGACATCAAGAACGCGCTGCGCAAGTCGTTTGCCGACAAGGCCAACGACTTTGCCATGGCGCTGAACACGGTGCAGCTGGCGATTTCGGGGCTGGAGGGCGACGTGGAGGACCAGCTGCACCACGTGCGCAAGCTGTCGGACAACCTGCCGCCGCTGGAGTCGTACCTGGCGACGATTGAGGCGGTGGACCGGCAGTGCGAGGAGGCCAACATTGAGGAGAATGATTTTACGACGTACACGTACGACGAGCTGACGTACGAGCTGAGTCTGGTCAAGACTAGCGTGTCCAAGAAGCTCGCTTTCCTGGAGAACCAGATGGTGGCGCGCAGCATGACGAACCTGACGCCGATCCAGCTGGAGGAGTTTGAGTCGGTCTTTCGGCACTTTGACCGCGACGACAGCAACGCGCTGCAGGAGCTCGAGTTTTCGGCGGCGCTGGCGTCACTGGGCCTCGTCTTTTCCGAGGACGAGATGCACGACTACTTTTTGGAGGCGGCGTCGCGGCCGACGGAGAATGGGCTGTGCGTGCACAAGGACCGGGTCACGTTTGAGCAGTTTATCCGGTTCATGGTGGAGGTGACGGAGGACCAGAACACGGCGGAGCAGGTGTTCCAGTCGTTCCGCGAGGTGGCCGACGGCAAGCCGTACGTGACGGAGATGGACCTGCGGCACTCGCTGGTGCCGGACGAGGTGATTGACGAGCTGGTCAAGATTATGCCCAAGCACGCCGGCCCGGACCTGGCCGAGGACCGCGGTACGCCGCAGTTTGACTACATTACCTTTATGGACAAGATGATGGGCGATGTCGAGCCCGCGGCGGCGGCGCCGTCAAACGCCTCAGCACCACAATCACACTCGCAGACGCCGTCGCCGCACTCGTCGGGGACAAAGCACGGGTCGACGTCGTCGCTGTCGTCGTCGTCGTCGTACGCGCCCCTGGGCAGTACGAGCCCGCGCAAGATGGTATCGAGCGGGTTCTTGTGAGCTGTGGGCCGGTGAGAAATTGGTTACAGGCGGTTTTCTATTTTTCAGTGTATATTTTGGGTCTGGTGCGCGTGATATATTTAGCATGCGAATATCAAGATTATCAAATTGGCACGCAATGTGGACAAGAGACAGAGTCAATCTTTAAAGGCCCCCCTGTCTTTGAGGGCGGTGGCGAGGCGGCGGTAGTCGCGCAAGAGTTCCATGACCTCGCCGATGCGCAGGTCGCCCGGGTTGTGCAGTTCCATGAACCGCTTGACGGGTGGCGCGATGGTCGGCGGCGGTTTGGGCGGCAGCGCGGCGGCAATGTCGGGGAACGCGGTCGCGAGGTCGACGCCGTCTTTGTCCTTGTCCCTGTCCTTTTCAGGGCCGTTTGTGCCGGGCGACGAAGACGCGGGCTGTGCCGGGGTCGACTGCGTGCGTCCAAAGCCGCGGAAGCCGCCCATGTTGGACAGGCGCGCCATGGGGTTGAAGGAGGTGCCGAGGCTGCGCACCGAGTCGAGCAGTGCAGGGTTGGCAGTCGAGGCGGATGCCGGCGTGGACGCAGTCGCAGTCGCAGAGGCAGAGGCGGTGTCGTCGTCGGCGGTCGGCAGGGTTCGTCGCACGCTGCTGCCGGCGCTGCGTGCACTGTCGACGCTCGGGTCACGTGACACGGCCTTGCGGCCACCGAGCATCTGCAGCATGCGGTCGTCCATGCCACTGGCGATGCGACGGAGGGTTTGTTTCGGTGGGGGTGTCTTGTCCTGCACGGACTGCACGGGTGTCTTGTCCTGCACGGACTGGTCACCCGGAGCGAGGTCGTCGTCGGCGGGCGGAGGCGTGGTGACGAGCTTGCGGGCGTCGGCGAGGGTGCGTGGCAGGATATCGGCGACGGTGGCATGGGGCGCTTTGGCGAGGGCGCCGTCCTTGCTGCCGAGACGGCCGACGAGGAGGCGGTAGCTGCCCTCGAGGCTGTTGCCAATCGTCTTGAAGCCCTGGTCGGCGGCGCTGAACGTGTTCATGACGGCGTCGCTGGCGGAGCTGAGGGCGTGTGCGGGCGTGTTGACGAGGTCGCTCAAGCGGCGATTGCGCATCTGGACGGCAGCGACGAGACCGGCGGCCGTCGAGGCAGACGGGGCAGACGGGGCAGACAAGAACGGTTTGACATCGTTGTCGGCGCTGACCTGGGGCGCACTGGGCGAGGCCGAGGGCACTGTGAGACCCTGCTGTGCAAAGTAGGCGGGCGGAAAGGTGTCGGCGGCTGGTGCGGTTGCGTCGGTGGTGTTGGTGTTGGTGGCCGGCCCCTTGGCGGGCCCCGAGGGCGTTTCGTCGGCGCGCAGGGTCGACAGGTCGACGGTCTCGATGAAGCTAATGGACGCCTCAAGGTTCGTCAGGCAGTACGCGGCCTCGCCCTCAATCTTGGGCTCCCAGCGGAAGCGCTGGACAAAGTTGAGGTCGCTGACGACGTTGAGCTGCTCGGGCGGCAGCGTGATGAGCGTGTAGATGAGCATCGGCATAATCTCGTCGGCCGACGACGACGGGTGGAAGTGTGCCAGCGTGTCGACAATGTGCTTGTGCGCCGCCTTGAGCCGGTTCAGCTTGCCGAGCGGGTAGTGCGCCGCGCCCATGTCGACGAGCTGCTGTCGTGCCGGTGCCAGCCAGTGTCGGACGTCGGCCACCTTCCGATGCACGTCGGCGGCCGACGCGTCCGGTGCCACGCCCAGATCGACGCCCAGGTCGGCCGGGCCGATGCCGACGACGTCGAGTGCCGCCACCTTGGACCGCAGCTTCTCGTCCTGCGCCTCGTCGTGCGTCGTCCGGTGCCGGTACAGCCGGTCGTAGAGGCCTTCGCACAGCCGTCGCTCGACTGCCTCCTCCAGCCGGACGCGTTTCGCCTCGAGCGCCCGTCGTGCACGCCGCCGCGCCGCCTGCTCGTCGGCCGTCGGCAGCGTCTCCTCTTTTGGTTCGTTCGGCTCCGGCACCGGCTTGTCCTTGCCCCCGAGCGACTTGCCACGTGCACGAAACAGGCTCGAAGCCGAGGCACGCGTCGACGGGGCAGGACGCTCGGCGCCACGTGTCTGCCGCGACGCCAGCGCCGCAATGTGCGTGCCCACGTGGTGGAAGGCCGTCGCGTAAAAGTCTTGGAACCGCTGCGACAGGCTGTCAATCGTCGGTGGTGCCGGGTTCACCCTCGCCTGCAGCGACTCGACAAAGCTGGTGGTTAGCAGCTGGAAAGCAGCCAGAAAAGCAGACGAAAGACACACCTATCGGCGAGGCTGACGAGCTCAATTGGCAGCTCATCGAGGTCGACCGACGCCCGTGGCACCTCGTCGTCGTCGGGCGTGGTATCGGTGTCTGTCGTTGCAGTTGCCGTCGTCGACATTGTGTCTGGCACGGCATCGGCGGCCGGCTCGCCTTCGAGTGTAATGGCCGGCGGTTTGGAGGCCATTGGTGTGAGTCTGCTCGCCGGTCCAGCTCGTGGGTACAGTCGTGGGTACAGTCGTGGGTTGAGGCTTGGCTGCACTTGGACAATGCAGTGCGCAGACAGCCAGGCCGTACTATGTAAGACGTCGACGTCGATCGAGCACCGAGGCTGCCGGCGTATTCACAAACAACGCAGAGCTCAGTCGAGAGAGCTGAAAAGATAAAAGAACCGCGGGGTCGAGTGTCCTGGTGCACCTGAATGTCACGCAGTCACACAGTCACGCAGTCACACAGTCCGTCAACCAAAGTCGATGGAGCGGCCACCAAAACGCGATGCACCGTCACTCCGTCAGGGCCGTTTCGCAACGTCGTCATCCAGGAGGTGGAGTGCACTTTGGCACGCTCCACTTATCTTATCGCGTCGGCACTATGGAGTATATTTATTATATTTACGCTACGAGACGTGCGAGCATTAAAAAGTCATATTGGAAGACGATGGTCGCCGTTTGTATAATGCTTTGTGCCTGCCAAAGTGATGTGTTTGAGACGCGAGTCTGTTGTCTCCTCCCCACTATAAACACGCATGGTAGCCTGACGCCGTGGATGCCTTACAAACAAGGCCGCACATGATCTCCAGGTTTCCGAATACGGCTAGTGCCCATCGCTGCACGTCGCCTTATCAAGACCCATAATCGTCATAGGTCCTCATGACTACAGGCACCCATTCCATTCGTACCTCCAACGCGCTGCATCCAACACGTCCATAGCCTACATTCTCATCCAGCAGTTTTTCGCGCTGCTGGCCGTCGTCGACGGATTCACAGACTCTCCACTGATTGTTCAGCATCGTCGCTTCACGCGCTTCATCGCCAGGCCCATAGCATTACACAACATCGATAGCATCGACCATCAGCATTTCATCAACATCGACAACATCGAGCGATAGCATCAGACATGGACGCACAGGGCCGGTCCCGGCCATGCCGGTCCGCCGTCCGGGTCACGGCACAAATCCTGTTGTCGTTTCTCGCCTTTTCGAGCTTGTCGGCCGCTGCATCGCCCGACACCATGGACGGCCAGGTTGTGCTGCCGCCGGGCACCGGGCCCGTGCTCACGCCCGAGCCACCGGCACCGGCCGAGCACGTTTTTGTACGTTTTCGTCTTCATCTTCGTCTCCTCGACACGCACTAACGTCAGACTCTCCGACACATTTACCACCACGGCACGTACCGACACCCACAGCTGCACCGGCGGCGCGACGTCGACCAGGGCGCCAGCGTCTTCTTGGCGGCCGAGGACGGCTTCGACCGCGACCCGCTGCCGCCGCTGCACGCCCGCAGCCGCCCGGCGCCGATCCAGCGCCTTGCCGACCGCCGGCCGAGCGTCGTCGACCCGCTCGTGCAGGAGGCGCGCGAGCGCGGCTACGTCGGCGTGCTGTCGCCCGACGCATGGACCGTCGACACGGTGGCAGGGCCCGACGTGACCGACAAGGGCACCGTCGTCAGCATGGCGTACATGGCGTCCAACGCGTACGTCGAGACGCCCGACGAGGCCGACTGGGACGATGTGGGCGCGCCCTTTAACCGGTCCGCCGACTTTGGCTGGGAGGGCGACGGGCTGCGCGGTCACGTGTTTGCCGACGCGACAAACGCAACGGTCGTCATCGGGCTCAAGGGTACGTCGCTCGCCGTCTTTGACGGCGAGGGCACGACGACCAACGACAAGGAGAACGACAACCTCTTCTTCAGCTGCTGCTGCGCGCAGCAGGGCCAGTGGACGTACCACCAGGTGTGCGACTGCGCGACCGGCACGTACGCGTGCAACAACACGTGCGTCCGCCAGGCACTGACCGACGAGAACCGCTACTACAGGGCCGCGCGCGCGCTCTACGCCAACATTAGCGCAGACTACCCCGACGCCAGCATCTGGCTGACGGGACACTCGCTCGGCGGCGCCGTCAGCTCCTTTCTCGGGCTCACGTACGGCCTGCCCGTCGTCACGTTCCAGGCGGTGCCCGATGCGCTCGCCGCCGGTCGTCTGGGCCTGCCCGTGCCGCCCGGCGCGCACCCCGACTACCCGCAGACACGCGACCTGTCGGCGACGTACCACTTTGGGCACACGGCCGACCCCATCTACATTGGGACGTGCAACGGCGCGACCGCGTCGTGCTCGTACGCCGGCTACGCGCTCGAGACGGCGTGCCACACGGGCTACGAGTGCGTCTACGACGTCGTCGCCGACAAGGGCTGGCGCGTCGGCGTCGGCACGCACAAGATCCGCTCCGTTATCCGCGAGATTCTTCTGCCGTACGCCAACGTCCCAGTGTGCCGCGCGACGCCCGAGTGCCGCGACTGCGCCAGCTGGAAAATGTACGAGAGCAACGGCACCGAGACGACGACGAGCGCGTCCAGCAAGAGCACCTCGTCGACGCGCACGCGCACGCAGACGTGCAAGACGCCCGGCTGGTGGGGGTGCCTCGACGAGACGACCACTGGCAGCCACTCGCGGACCGCGACCGTCACGACCACGACATCGACGACGTCGACCACGACGACGACGACGACGACGTCCGTGTCGACATCGACGACGTGCAAGACGCCCGGCCGTTTCTGGGGCTGCCTCGACGAGTCGACGAGCACGAGCACGAGCACGGCGCCCGCCACGACGACACGCCCGCTCACGACGACCATCTCGCCGACCACCTCTGCACCGTCGACGTCTCACTCGTCAACGTCTCACTCGTCGACCACGTGTGCGACGCCCGGCCGTTTCTGGGGCTGCTGGGATGAGACCGATGGGCCGGTGACGGTGACTGCGCCGGCGACGAGCACGCCCACCAGCACCGGCTCGGCCGCGCCCACTGGGCCCCTCGCAGGCGCACCACCGGCCGAGACAAAGCCAGGCGCGGCCAGGCACTGCCGCGTACGCAGCTGGCTCGGTGTCTGCCAGGACTGGGGCGACGTTCTGGAACTTTAACTGTTCTTTTTAAATTGTTTATTGTTTTTGTTCATTTTGGCGCAGGAGACACATTCTATCATGGCAGCCTAAGCGGGTTGAGCGCTGCCACGGCGCACGGTGTTACTTTTACTTTTGGTTATTTTTGATATACTAGCACGCTACAGCGAATAAGGCCCTAATCTTGACCTATATTTCACGTGGGGCGTACAGTGCACTATATTTACAGAGCAGCCTCACCGTTGTAGGGGTGCCCCACTTTGCCACGTCCTAGTACTCAGTCCACTACGCCGTCTAGCCCAAAACGCGTCCATCCAACTCTGCACCTACAAACCATCACCAGACAACCACAATCCAAATCGACGACGCCGGACGACACATGCTGCCCTGAATCATCACGGCACGTCACGGGCGAACGATGGCGACGGACGACGGCGCGGCCGCTAGGACGGCGGCAAAAGCGACAAAATCGACAAAAGCGAAAACGACAAAAGCGAAAGCGACAAAAGCGACCGAATCAATCGACGCCTCAAAGCTCTCGAGCCTGTCGGCCGATAGCGATAGCGACAGTGACAGCGACAGCGATGGCGGCAGCGATGCGGGCAAAAAGGCAGCGCCGGTCGAATGGCTGGCGACGGGACGGTCGAAGCGCGCGACGGCGGGCAACCGCATGAAGAGCTTGATTGCGAGCGTCGCGGCATCGGCGACGGATGGACTCGGGTTCTCGTCGGGCGCGACGGGCGACGATCAGGACGACCTGGAGCTGCTGTTTGCCGAGGACGGCGAGGACGGCGTGTGGTCGGCCGACGAGGGCAGCGATGGCGATGGCGATGGCGACGACGACGTGGACGACGACGAGCCATTGGCACCGAAATCGAAATCCAAGACGGCCGATGCCGACGACGAGAACATGGAATCGAGCGACGACGACGAGGACGACCAGGAAGGCGCGGCGGCCGACGATCTAGCGGGCGAGCGCGAGCTTGAGCGCAAGGAACGCGAGAAACGCAACGCCGACCGGAAACGCAAGGCCCAGGCGGCCATCCCGGCCCGGTTCCGCAAAAAGGTACGCATCGACACGTCGGCCAAGGCGGCGGGCACGCGGCGGGCCAAGTCGACGACCGAGTCGACGACCGAGTCTGCGTCGGCGTCGGCGTCCAACGTGTCGACGCCGACGCCGAGTGCGACGCCAACACCGGCGCCGTCCAACGCCGGGGCCGGAACCGGGCCGCGGAAGAAGCGAAAGAGCGAGCGTGCGAGCTGGCTGCCGACGGCGGCAGAGGCGCCGACACGCGCGTCGTCACGCACGACGACGCGTCTCAGCAAGGAGCAGCTGCACCAGCAAATGATTGAACGCGAGCGGCGGCGCGAGCGGCAGCTGGCCATTATGGCACGCAAGGCGGCGCGCGACGAGGCGAACCGCAAGCCGCCAATGACGCAGGCGCAGCGGCTGGCGGAGGCGGCACTGGTCGAAAAGTCGAATGCACGCAGCCTCAACAGGTGGGAAGTGGCCGAGAAACAGCGTGAGGCGGAACGCGCGGCCAAGCTGGCGGCCATGTACAACCGCAAACTCCGAGGTCCGGTCGTCACATTTTGGAGCGGCGTCGTCGAGCTGTCTGGCGAAGGACTGCAGTCGCACATGGGCCGCATGGTGGCCATGGAGGAGAAGAAGCCGCGCAAGAAGCGGCTGACGGCCAAGCAGCGCGCAGCCGCCAAGGCCGCCCAAGAGGCCGAGGAGGCCAAGGCCAAAGAGGCCAAAGAGGCCCAAGAGGCCGCCGAGGCCAAGGCCAAGACGGAGGCCAAGGAGGTGGCAGCAGCAGGGCTGCCGGCCGGCTTGCACCCTCCAATGGCTCTGCCAGAGTCAGCACTGGCGCCCTACGTCGAGTCCGTCACACAAGCGCCCTTGCCTGCTTCAGCACCAGCATCCGTACCAGCATCCATGCCGGCATCAGGGTCGGCACCCGCCGAGACACTGCTACCGCCGCCATCAGCCGACGTCGCGATGGCCGGAGTGCCTACCCCAGCACCTGCGGCACCAGCAGCACCAGCACCAACCCCTGCTGTCTCGCAGCCTGTGGCAGCGCCTTTGCCAGAGTCAGCTGTGCCGCCTGCAACGCTTCCGACTCAACCTAGCTCTGGACCTGCATCTGCTGTACCTGCACCTCAACCGGCACCTCCACCTGTCACACCCTTGGCAGCAAAGCAGTCGGACAACGACCTCATGCCGCCGCCACCGCTTCCCGACAACGCCGGTCCTACAGACACCGCACCGCCGACGAACCCCACACAGAGGATCACGCGCAGCTGCATTGTGCTGCAAAACTTTGACGAGCACGCGATCAAGGACAAGCAGGTGCAGATGAAGATTCTGTTTGGGCGGCGCATGGGCAGGATTCCCAAGCCGGCGCACCCGCCGGTGTGCCCATTCACGGGACGCCCGGCGCGCTACCTCGACCCGGCGACGGGGTTCCCGTACTACGATGCGTTTGCGTACAAGCAGATTCGCAATATTTGTGAGGGCCGCATGCGGTGGAGCCAGGTGTTGGGCGCATGGGTGGACCCGAAGCCTCTGGCGGCCAAGGGCGTGCCGCCGGGTTTCTTGGACCCGACCAAGGTCAAGGATCTTGCGACGTTGGAGGCCGAAGAGGCGCAGAGGCAGGCACAGGCCGAGACGAGGCGGCAGCAGCTGCTCGAGGTGCAGCAACTTCAGCAGCAACTTCAACAGCAGCAGCAGGAGCTTCAGCAACTTCAGCAGCAGATGTCTATGCAGCAACATCAGCAGCAACTTCAGCAGCAGCAACTTCAGCAGCAGATGTCTATGCAGCGTCCCCAGCAGCAACTTCAGCAGCAACTTCAGCAGCAGCCCCAGCAGCAGCCCCAGCAGCGTCCCCAGCAGCAACTTCAACAGCAGCCCCAACAGCAGCCCCAGCAGCAGCCCCAACAGCAGCCCCAGCAGCAGCCGCTCCAGACACAATTTCAGGTCAATAGGCAAGCACAGCAGCAGCAGCAGTTCCAGTTCCAGCCGCGGTTCCAGGCACAGCAGCAGCAGTCCACACAGCAGCAGTCCACACAGCAGCAGTCCACACAGCAGCAGTCCACACAGCAGCAGTCCACACAGCAGCAGTCCACACAGCAGCAGTCCACACAGCAGCAGTCCACACAGCAGCAGCTCCAGCCACAGCAGCTCCAGCAGCAGCAGCACAGGCAGGCACAGAGGCAGCAGCAGAACAGGTTTGTACTGCAGGGCGCTCACGCTGCCCCGATCCCGGCCGTCGTGACGCCGGTGCCGGTGCCCGCGATTGGCCAACTACCAGTCGCGCCCCGGCCCGTGTCCACTGGTCCGCCAAGGACGACGCCAAAGGCCACGCCCACTGCTGCGACGAGCACGAGCACCACGCCGCCCGTGCGCGGCCCATTGCTTGCGCCTGCCCCAGGCCCAGCACCCGCAAACCTGGGCCAGTCGTCGGTGCTGCAGGCACCCATGCTGGGCGGCGTGCGGCCGCCGTTCGTGCCCGCCGTGCCACCGGCCGCGCTGCCGATGCCCAGGAGCGCGGCCCCGGCTCCAGTGGCGCACGTGACTGCCTCGGTGCCTGCGCAGGTCCCGCCTGCCACAAAGCCCGTCGCAGCAGCACCAGTGGCTCCTGCATCTGGTGCAGCGCTAGCCTCGGCAGCTGCTCCGGCACCGGCCCCTGCTCCTGCCGCTCCTGCCGCTCCTGCTGCTCCTGCCGCTCCTGCCGCCCCTGCCGCGGCTCCAGCTGCACCTTCCCAACCACCAAAAGACGCCAAGTGATTGGATAACTACGATACTGTATATTATATCTTGACTGCCTGCTTTCATTTGATGGCTGTGAAGAGTATATCAAAAGTATGGTAAAGTATCAATTGAGCTATCTAATGTCCAAAACTATCATATCCAAAAAGTGTGTTGTCATATCCGGGGTCGTTAAATGTAAAGGGGTGCAATATATACAGCGAAGTGAAAAGATGATACGAAGAGAAGGTGTAGTGAGGTGCAGAGGTGTAGGTGTAGTGGTGTAGGTGCAGGAGGGGAATGTAAAGGTAAAGACAGTTACTGCTCGCAAACGAGGCTCTCGGCCCAGGTGGAGATGGCCGTGAGGGCAGACAGGAGGGCGGGCGGGGCGGTGGCGCCGACACCGGCGGCGTAGGTGACGCCCAGGACGGCAAGCGTGAGGCAGGCGCGAACGAGCAGCGGGCGCACAATCATGGCAGCGACGACCGAGGCGGCGGCCGAGCGAAGGACGGACGTTGCGAGCTGCGTGGCGCTCTTGGACATGGCGGCGACGGCGGGCGACGCGGCGGCACGCGTGCAGAACGCGCCGACGGGCCCGGCGACGCGGCGCGGAACGAGGGCCCAGGCGGACTGCGCGAGCCCGGCGATGGCGGCCCAGAGCGCGACGAGCGCCTGGTGGAGCAGGACGGCAAAGCGGGCCGCAAGATCTGGCGCGGCAGGCGCGGCAGGCGCAGCGGATGCGCCTTCCTTGGTGGCCACGGCATACCCCTTTTCGAGGTCGCCGGCATCGGCGTCGGTGATGCTTCGGTCGTGTGCCTCGAGGAGCACCTTTTCGTCGCAGTCGGCCAGCGGCGAGGGCAGGGCGCGACGTGCGTGCTGGAGACGGCCGCCGACGAGCTGGCGACCCGGTCGGGCCATGTCGCGCAGACGGACGGGCTCGTGGCGGGCCTTGGCTGGCGAGGACGCGGCGCCGGCGTCGTCGCCGCCACCAATGTAGACGGTCATGGTGTCGGGGAAGCTGCTAAAGACGGCGCCGGCCTGGTCGGCGGCGCCGTCGGCGGCGACGTCGTCGTAGGGAAACGTGTAGCCGCGGCCGTCGAGGTTGGCGGCGTGGACGATGCGCGAGTAGTGGTTGGTGCAGCTGGTCTGGTAGTAGGCGCTGGCGTCGGGCGCGCCATTGGGCTGCTCGGCAGTCGCGAGCAGCGTGCTGCGGTTGAGTGCGGCGGCGAGGCGTGCGCCGAGGTTGAGCAGCTCGTCGGTCGTCAGCTTCGACGCGTCAAACGCGCCGCTGCTGCAGTTGAAGATGTCGGCCGTCGACGGTTTCGCAATGACGCCGGCGTCGCCAAAGTCGAGGTCGCCGTTGGCGTTGACCTGTGCGCGGACGTTGCCCCAGCTGCCCTGGGTGTTGATGGTGAGCGTGTCGGTCCGGTACTTGGCCCAGACCTGGGCGAGGTAGTCGTCGTAGTAGCCGTCAAAGAGGCCGGGCGTGATGACGGAGCCCTTGTCGGGCGCGAGCACGCGCAACACGCTCGTGCCCGCGGCCGCCGACTTGACCTGCACGACGAGCTGGTCCCAGCCGGCGCAGTCGACCTTTTGCTGTGCCTGCAAGTCGGCCGCAATGGTCGCCAGTCCGTCCTCGGGAATGCCGGCGACGGTCTGTGTCGGGCTGCCGTCGGTCGTCGTGAGCTTGAGCGCCGTCGGGATGCTGATAAAGTCGACGTACGTGACGTTGGCAAACAGCTGGAAGTCGTTGTACGTAAACTCGACAAAGTCCCAGCGCAGTGCGTAGTTGGGGTCGGCCGTGTTCGTCACGGCCGGCTCGACGAGGCCCGGGCTGCGTGTGCCGCGGTTCAGCAAAAAGGTCAGCTTTGCGTCCTGGCTGAACCAGATGCGCGCGCCCGCCAGGTGCGGGATCGTAATGGTCGTCGTCGAGCCGGGGCGGCCGACCTCGATGGCACAGTCTGTCGGCACCGGCGTGTTGTCGGCGCTCGGGTTCGTCGGGTAGTAGGCCGTCTGGCCGTCCGCCTGCAGCATGTACACGGCGTAGTCGTTGTCGATGGCGAGGCCCGTGACGTAGGCATACACGTTCTGCGACGTTGTGTTGTTGCGCAGTGCAATCTGCATCGTCGGCGGCGTGCCCGACGACGCCGTCGACGGCGTGTGTGAGGCCTTGGCGGAGGAAGACGAGGTCGAGGTCGTCGAGGTCGAAAAGGTTGAAGAGGTCGAAGGCGAAGTCTCCGAGGGCGCCGAGGGCGCCGAGAGGATGCCCTCGCTCTTCTGCGTCTGCAAAACGTCGTCGACTGTAGACATGATGATGGTAGAGGATGATGAGTTTGACAAGAGAAGAACAGACAAGGGAGGCTCGCCTTTTATGCTCTGACGGGCGTACCGAGACCAAGGCAGCTGTCCAGCCACACACTGTCGTGGAGATGAAGATCGATCGAGTCAAACCTGGACAACGCTGCAAACGATCGTTTTACCGCGCCAAGAGCTGTCCAAGGATGTCCAAGGCTGTCCAAGGATGTCCAAGACCCGTTCTGAGCCCGTTCTGGACCCTTTCTGGACCCCAATCGCCGGGTGGAATGTGCGACTGGAATGAGGCTCAGCAGGATCCTTTGTTCGTGGTGGACATACGCGCGCGCGCGAGGCTGACGACGACGATGGCTTCCTCTTTCGGCCAGAACCTGCCGACTGGAATGCCACGGGTTGTGGAAACAGCAGGAATGGGACCAAATGTGGCTAGCACGGCTGGGATGCGAGTATTTGTGCCGTCCGATGGCTGGGACGGCCACTAGACGGTACTGGACGGCCACTGGATGCCACTGGACGGCCACTGGAATGCTGAAAAGTAGGCGGGTGAACCGTTTTGCCTGCAAAGCAGAGGCAATGACGACACTAGCCGGAATAAGGGTCTACTATTTGGGCAAGGCTGATGGTGTCACTGGTTCGATGCAGAGACAGAGCAGGGCATCGATTGTGGAATGTCACGACGAGGCCTCGAAACGAGCGGCGAGAAAAGAGAAAAGAGCGACAGAACGAGCGTGGATGTACTGCAGGCAGGCAAGAGCACCAGGCGCGGGTATATATACGACTGGCCACTGCCATGTTAAGGCGACGTGTGATTGTAGACACCAGAGTCGGGTCAGCGTCTGTCGCCGGGCCATGTGCCTTGCAGGTACCGTGGAGGGATCAGAGAGAAGAGAGAAACGGCCAGGGCTGTTCTGGAAGACGGGATCGGGGTCGGCTACCGGCTGACCAGAGAGGGTCCGAGACACTTTTGAGGAATCAGCCGAAAATAGATTGGAAGAAGAAGAGAAGAATAAAAATAAAATAAAATAAAAGAAAAGAAAAGAAAAAGAAAAAGAAAAAGAAAAAAGATGGCAGTGCGTAGAACGGACTGATGCGAAAGGCAGTCCGTGAATCACGATACCAGACAACGTTAACATGGGCACGGTGCCATGATGTGATTGGGGCATGTTCATGGCCAACTGTCGCTAGAGGCAAGTGACTTAAGATTCCAGTCAGCAAATCAAAACCCGGCCGTCTCAGACGTGATGCTGACATGAGGCCGGGCTTTGTTCTAATTCTGGCTCTAATCTGATCCGGTTCTGTCTGACTGTTCGACTGTCGACTGTGATTGTTCGACTCGGATGACGCCAATCTCTGGGTATTTCTGGGCGCAGACAAGGCCAGACTAAACTAAAGCCGGCGCGCCCGCGGGTGGCCGGCACGGCTGGAATGCGCGGTAAATCGGGTTTGGACGAAGCAGAACAAGGTGTCCATCCCTCTTTCTGTCTGCTCCTGTGCCGAAATCAATCCATTCACACGAGTGCTAAAGAGGACCAGTCGATAGTAATACCGCCTCGGTGGTTGCAACTTCCCGAATAGGCAAGTAGAAATCGATGGCTGGTCCCCGCAATATAAGCGTCACCAGACAAAGAAGGAGCAACAGCTAAATGGAACGTCCTCGTTGCAACTTGGAAGAAGGGATAGGATGTGGGAGACAATGCTGCGGCCGAGACCGCCCACGGGCCAAGCTCTGCGTCCGCACGCGGTGAATGGCCGGGCCAGACTGATGTTGGCTTGTGATACTCATGCAAGGCTCGCTGTGGCACTCGTGGCACTCGTGGCACTCGTGGCGTGCTGGCCTGGCGCTGGTGTTCTCGCTCGTGATAGGCTGTTGCTGTTGGCGGGCTGTGCCTGTCACAGATTGCTTCTCGCGTGCGACTCTCGACTGGTCGGGAAGCTTTCATGGATGGTTATTATTACAGAGTATAGCAACAACTAGTAGAATACGACACGTCCTCCCATCGGAGCAAACACGGCGACAGCCGTGCCAGTTCATATCAATGGCCGTCGTTCCGCTGTCCCATCACCACGAGGCCGTGCAACTCTGTCAACTCTGTCCACCCATCTCGCACGGCCAATGAAGGTCTTGCCCCGACACCAGCGAATCACAGTCACGGCCTCCAGTGCGAAACGTTGCATGCAGGTTGGCCATCACCATCACGGAGTGCATGGCCCTCGATTGGATCAGAGCACGATCACCAGAGGCCGACCAGGGACCCGCCGACGGCAATGGCGACGGCAAACATGGGCGCCAGCGTCACTGAGAGCCGCCCGCCGGCACTGTCCTGTCCCGACACCGTCTGGTTGGCCGTCTGGTTGTGCTGCTGCGAGAAGAAAAAGGTGGTGGCCGACGAGTCGGTGGCAGAGACTTCGGGGATCGCACACACGGCGCCGGGCGCGGTGTCGTCGACGCAGCGGCGTGCCCAGTCGCTCTGGCGCTGCGCTGTCGACGAGTTAAAGTATGCCTTGACGTACGCGACGGTCGTCGTCGCGTCCTCGGCCGGCGGCCCGCCAGTCCACCCGGGGTTGCCGTTGCTCCACTGCTGCAGCACGAGGTGCCCGGCGTGCGTCGGCACGGCGGCGCTCTGCATACGTGCGAGCACGGCATTGTCGGCGTAAAAGACGACGGTGCCCGGCAGAAAGTCGATGCGGTACTCGTGGAAGGCGGCCGTCGGGTCGAACGGCAGGTTGACCTTTTGGAACGTCGGCGTCGCGGCCGCGTCGAAGCCTGCCTCGGCGGCCGCGCGCGACTGCAGGACCAGGTTGACGGGGAAGGTGCCGTTGCTGGCGTCGTACTCGCGCGACAAGAACTCCATGTCAATCTCCTGCGTGTCGTTAAAGTACTGGCGGTCAGCAGTCAGCGGATGGAACGGCGCGAAAGACGCACCCAGAAAAAGGCCGAGCAGGTCCCGACGACGCTCGTCAGCTTGATGCCGGCGCGGTACGTCCCAAAGAGCACGTCGGTGCGGTTCGAGTCAATCTCCGCGACCGGCACCATGCCGTCGACGAGCTGGGAGCCCACCGTCAGCTGCAGACCCGCCGGTTGTCCGTCTGCAGCCACGCCGGCCTCGGTCGCTGCGTCCGCCGTCGGCGCCGTGCGCATCTGGTCCACGGCAAACGACTCGCCAAACGGGCCGCGCGCGGCGCCCGCCGTCAGGTTGAACGCCTGCCGCACCCAGTCCGTGTTGCTGGCAATGTCGTCCAGGTGGGCAAAGTCCGTCTCAATCAGGTCCGTAAAGACGTGCACCCCGCCGTCCATGGCCGCCGAGTAGCCGCACTCGCAGTCGGCACGCGTCCCGCGCGCAGCGCCGAGCACCCATAGTGCGAGCAGGCTGCGCGCAAACAAGGAGCGCGGCCTCCAAAGAGGGCCAAAAAGGTCCATGGCGAGTCGCGAGCGCTGTCGAAAGTGTCGGTCAGTGGCAGACCGTGTGGTGGGTGCCTGTGGGTGCCAGTTGTTCTGTCAGGGTCGAGACCGGCAATCGCGTGCCGTGCAGATGGTGCAAACTGGGCGGAAGCAGATGCAGGTGCAGGTGCAGGGCCGCTGTGCAACGCGTGACACGTCCAAAATTCGTATTCCTCTGCTCTGGGCCTCGCCAAGTCAGGGGTCGTGCAGCTGTTGGGCGGGAACGGAAGGCGCTCTGGTCGCGCTTGCCGCACTGAGCGGTGACACGAGCGCTGGGACGGGGGCTGCTCCAGCACTCCAGCAGGAACTGGCAGGATTCGTCGTGCAGAAACGAGGAAACTGTACGCGGCCCAAGGAGCATACTCCGTAAGGTCTTGGAGTGCTCGTTGAACACGGCACTGTCGTGGCTTCGCTGGTGAAGCCCCGATCGATGCTTGTGTTGTGAGCCGTGTTTGCTCTTGCCTCGTCCTTGCTTGCTCTTTCCGAAACAAGAGCAAAACAAGAACAAAAACAGGTTTTACGAATCACGCGGGCACAAGCTGATACCTCAATGGCTATAATGGCAGTGAATCACTGCGTATGTCAGTAGTCATCGTCAGACTGACGATTGTCACTGGATATTACTGAATAAATTCACAACCATCCGAGGACTGCCCCGCCAGCCCAACTCGAGGGAAGGCTCGCTCGTCGTTACTGCTTATTGCATGGTGAGCACCTTCTAGAAACGAAACCTGCTGCACCTTTTGGTGGCAGTACAAGCTGTGTAGCACTTTTAAGCAGATTTTCAAACTTTTAAATATTTAGAAAAAGGGACAAAAAAAGAATAACGAAAATGGTTGATAAAAGTCGACACGGTTCAGAATTTGCACTCCTAATCTGAACTGCCGACCCTTGAACGAGCGCCGAGACCAGTCTTGAACCTGCCGTCGGTAAATACCCTTCTTGTTGAACTTACAAGAGTCTACTGTGAGCCACGAGCCGATGGAAGACCCAACTAACCGTCACCAGATGGCCTGTAAACACAAGAAGACGCTGCGAGAGGCACACCGCGCATCGTCCTTGGACTCGTCGCCGGCGAACCGACCTGAACCTCAGTAACTCCCAAGGACCAGAAGCCCTTTGTTCGGCTCAGCACCGTCGACACCGAGGTCTCGACGATCTAGCCATCGCAGCAGTCAGCAGCGCTGCCGACGGTGACCTTGACCTCGCTCGGAGTTTGAAACGGATTACCAAAAGACGACCAGAGTGCAGCAAGAGACAGAGTGCAGCAAGAGACAGAGTGCAGCAAGAGACAGAGTGCAGCAAGAGACAGAGTGCAGCAAGAGACAGAGTGCAGCAAGAGACAGAGTGCAGCAAGAGACAGAGTGCAGCAAGAGACAGAGTGCAGCAAGAGACAGAGTGCAGCAAGAGACAGAGTGCAGCAAGAGATGACCGCCGCAGCAGAGCCTTGTTCTTGTTCTTCGGTCCTCAGATGGAGGCGGTATGCGGATCTCGACTGATTGTACATTGACGCTGCGATCGGTTCCTACCGTGCCGTATCCAGCGAACAATGTGCATCCGATCCTCCGATCCTCCAGTCAAAGACGGAAACTGGACGGCTTCGGCAGTCCTCATCGAGCGTGTGCTGTGATCGGTCCCGTCAAGAGCTACAGCTGCACCACGAGCTGGTTCAAGAGCGGTTTTATGTGTACTTGACGTTTGTGCTTTCGTTCAGCACCGGCGCCGTAGCGAGGTGCCTGGGCACTTTGACGAACTGGACACGCTCTCGAGTCACGGAAAAGCCCGCGTGCAAGGTGAGATCACGAAGCGGACGCGACGAAGATCACGCCGCCAGAAACGACGTGGGCAGCTCCAACGACTGCCACTGACAGTCACCTTGCACACATATCATGTCCTTTGGAAGGTGTCCATGTCGCTGTGCAGGATACGCTTCACAAACACGTCGAGTCCGGCATTTGATGACCGTGACGGCCTAGCCAGCGGCATCCAACAAGGTGATTCTGTATCAGTCAACATGCCGCTCATGTCTTACGGATGCCTGGTTGGCAGTACATTTGATCACTCACAAATCTACGAGACGGCGCCACGATTCGACGAAACGTCAATGGACACGATACTGGGCTCGCTTCCTCCTCGTTTGCGCTGCGTGCCCTCTGCGCCGGGCCGACCGTTTGCCATGGGACATGGAGAGCGCAGGTTGCAAACGGGGCAGTCGAAAACCCGACACCACACCCGACTGGGACAGGCTGGAGACGTCGTCTGGGCACAGGGCACGCCTGGAATGGCCCATCGATCCATCGAAGCGCGCCAGGGTGCGGTGGAATTTCGATTTCGGCGACCAGCACCGTGGGCTTGGGCTCTGTCTACCGGAACGGAATGGAAATGCACAAGAGGAAAGAGGAAATACCCAAAAAATACATTCAAGCTCGGGGCTGACGACGAAGGGAAAGGAAAAGCAGAGGAAAGGAGCGTTGAGGGGCAACGGTCAGGGGCCAGTGCACGCGCGCGGGCGCGATAGGATTGCGTTCATTTGCGTGCGACGGCTGCGCCGCGGCCGCTGTGTCTCGCCTCTGGGCTGCGACGGCCAAAGGATGCGCACGTCTGCCGAAGACGAAAAATGAAGTACTCTGTAACTGTACATTATATTTACAGCGAGGGGAGGGGTTGCCAGGAGCAGGAGGTAGGAGACAGGATAGGAGGCAGGATAGGAGGCAGGAGGAGGAGGCAGGAGCGCAGGAGCCGGCTGCGATCCAACACACTTGGGACGCAGGCAATAGGGGCGCGCGCATGGTGGCTGCGCTGATGCGGGCGATTTTCACTTGCACATGCTCACCTGCGCCATGCGGCGTACGGATAGAGGTACGAGACATGCTTTTGTGCTTGCTTTTGTGCTTGTGCCATTGGCTCTGTGCTCTGGGCGCGAGGCTTTTAGACTGGCGCGACAGGGAGAACCGGTCCAAATGCCAGGGCATTGTTTGCTCTGGGTGATGACTCGCCGGATGGGGATGGCCGACAGGGGGTGGCAATCAGACGGGATCAGGACCAGAGCGAGGCGAGGCGAGGCGGCCAGGCGACCAGGAGACCAGGAGACCAGGAGATGCAAATGGAGATGGCGTCTTGTTTGTTTACTCCGTACGCCCTGGACATTGGACACTGGACATGGGACATGCCATGCCAGACGATGGCCGCATTGACGCCATCTCGGCCCCAGCCATAGCAGAAATATAAACAAAGCATGCCGTGCGTTTCCATGTAAATATAATGCCGGCCGTGGCGTACGGTGCTTGGACGAGGACGGAAGGCTATCTCGACGTCCTGCCTCTCTGGGCGACCCCTATTCTGTCTTCTGTTCTTCTGTTCGGGATGCCGTCCACGACGACGGAGCCCCCACGCATTTGTTTGTCGAAAGACGGTGAGCAAACGGCGGCACAATCCTCTGCTGGTTGCGTGATGCGGTGAGCACGTCCGCCCAGGCATGGCGCGCCACGCTGGCAGCCGCTCGTCCAGCCCCTACGCTGCGACGCTGCGACGCTGCGACGCTGCGACGCTGCGCTGCACATGCACAGAATGCACAGAATCGTCTTCGATGCATGCAGGTGTCTTTCTGTCTGTCCTGATCGCAGTGCACCTTGACTCGTCCAGTGTATTTTGTACAGAGTGGATTTCCGGATCGCTCCATCTTCGTCCTCGACTGCTGTGTTCATGGCACCGCAGCCAATGTTTCACTGGCTTGTTTCGAGTCGATCAGCGACGACTAAATATTATAAATTTACTCCGTATTACTGAGCATCATCTTTAAAGAACCGAGCTGTGAAAGCGCCTTGGTCTTTGGTCATCATTGATCGAGTGGCAACGGCGGTACGTGGCCCCTCTCGGTGTACTCCGTACCGCCCTGTGGCATCCTGCCCCCGCCTCGTTTTTACCTTGGCTCTATCCTCTTCCAACCGGCTCGCGTTCGTATCGCTGCACTGATTTGCCTGCAGGCGATGCACATGCCAGCTCCCAGCCCTGATCAACCGTGCTCCCCGTGCACTTGATGTTCTCGCTCGTTTGTAAATTTGAATAATTTTAAACTTAAATTTAAATTTAAATTTAAATACGTATTCTTCTGATCCGATCGCAGTGCAACACCCGGAGGCGTGAGACAGTATGGTCAAATATATTTAAATTTATTGTACCAGCTTTTCTCGCGTACAACCCCTGCACACCCCTTGCCACACCACACATTCTAAGCCCCCCTGGTTCATAGCGACGGCCTGTCTCTGTGTCTTGTCGTCTCGACGGTGACCGCCTTTCCTCTTTCCTGCTTCTTCTGTCTTTTCAGTTCTTCCCTATTTCCACAACGGCTCCGTAATTTCGGGCACCCTAACGCAACGGAACCGCCTCCCGGGACCCCATTAGTACCGATTTGGCCTCGTCTCTGTTCGGGACGCGAGGGACGCCAGTTTTATTCTGTCTTCTTCGTTGGATGCCTTCTCTCATGCCACTCCAGCCCAGCCGATCGCCGGGCTGCCAGCTCATCCTGAAAGCCAAAAGACGGTGACTGGTCTCCACCAGCTCTCGATTTGCACATGCGTCTATCGCTGCGATTCTCGCTCTCCGTCGTGCGTGCCGTCGTGCGTTCCTGCCCGCCGTCCCAGCCACTGCCAAAAGAAGGTGAGGCAAGACGAAAAAAAGAGACACGAACGAAACGAAACAATGCAGACCGACTCTGTCTATTGTCTCGCCCTGCGCATCCGGGGCAAAGACGTGTGGATATGTGAGGATGTCCGAGGGGCCGCCCTGCCGCGATGCATTTCAATGTTTTACATACAGCCTCAGCTGTATAATTGAAAAATACATTTAAAAATAAATATATATTTACCTATATTTATATTTTGTGGAGTATAAATCAATCGAAAACGGTCTCTCGTACTCTGTAATTATACTGCCTCCGTACCGTCTCGTATTAACCTGTCTCATGCTATCGCTGCCGCGCGTGCTAAAATAAGATTGTCTGCAATTTAACGCGTCCAAGCCAACACGACCGCCGTCTCGTCGCTTGATTTTGATGTTCACACCGATATTGCTCCAATTTCTGGCGTCCTAGCGCGCGTCGTGCCGTTGCTGTTAGCGGCAGGTGCGCTGCTAGTGCCCGCCCGCCCGTCGCTGTGTGATTAGCAATTTCGCCCTGCCTTGTCTTCTCGACGGCCGTCAGAGGAACACGGAAAGCCATCTCCGTAATGATAAGCGGTAGGAATAGTCCACGCGTGCCCTTGGGACGAGCACCCTGTTCGCCGTGCCCGTAATTTCACTCCTTATTTCAAACGAGAAGCGTGGAACCGAATATTCGAGGGGCTGGGCCACGTACCGTCGCGCCTCGCACCCGCCCCTCTTTTGCGATCAAGGTGGGTCCATGTGCACTGCGCTGGCGCGAGTTGCTATGCCCGCTGTTTCTGGGCGTCCAGTTTCGCACTTTGCACGACCGGTTCTGTTCTGTTTTTCTAGCGAGGGGCAGATCCACGGGAGTCGAACACTCACAAACGCCATCATGCCCCTCGTCGAGTGGCGAGCGGCTCGTTTCTTTGTGTCTTTGTTCTCGCGATGCCAATGTCAGCCGAGCAAGCTCTGTACAGATTCTGCCAGGCTAGCTCTTTCTACCCCTCACTAATTTTTAACGCGAGTCTTTGTTTACTGGTGCCCCTCGTGGATTTTGTGCAAGTATGATGGAACCAGAGGCAGCGACGGCCGTGACCACACGTGAGGCTGCGGCGTGATACGCCTCCCCGCCATTGCCGCCGAAACAGGTAACAGCGACCAGTGGCCAGCGATGTCGTGGTCGTTCGTGGCTTCGTCTGTGTCGGGCAGGAACGACAGAGATAACGACTCGAAACACGTCACTTTTTCGGAAGAGGCGCAACCGGCGCAACCGGCACAACCGGCACAGCCAAATTCGGCCGCATCGCACGCGACATCGAAAGCGGACGCACGTCACCAGCCCGTGCGTACATGTCCTGTGCTGCTGGCTGCTCGTGCAGATTCCAGCACGCCTCGTCAGAATGTCCATGCACAAGGTGCAGACCAGCGTACGGAGTACGGAGTAGACGCAGACAGGTGCATGCGTACGGAGTAGGTGCAGGTGCATGTGCAGGCCAGGCCAGGCTTGGGCCCAGGCGCAGCTGCCGATGCTCGCTGGGCCTGCCACACGGAACCAGCCTCGTTTTGTCGATTGGATACTAATGCAGTGACATTCCGCCGGCCTGCCCAATCCAGAGACACAACTGTTCCGGCAGTCTTGGTCGATTGGTCGTGACCTGCTTCGTAGACAATCTCGTGCCAACACGTCGCGCCTCGGGACCGCTGGGCACTGGCTGTCACAAGACAGCAGTCATACATGTCACACGCTCTCGGGACGGGGCCGAGGACACCCCACTGCGGCCTGCTGCAAACCTGCATCCCGACCGTTCTTTCCATTTCATTTTCATATAATATAATATAATATTTATATTTGTAGTCATTCGTCCGACGAGAAGAATCGCTGCCGCTTGTCCAGTGTCCTTGATCATGCATATTTGAATAAATATACATTTACGAGGTTCACCGCCCGCGTGACCGTCCCATGCAGCCCGACTGCCTCCCGTCACCCTAGCGGAGCACTGAGGAGAAAGAGGAGAAACGTCTGCGTCACGATGCGCACACCATCTCGTCGACGAAATGACTCGAATGACTCGAATGACTCTCCCGGGCTGCCAACGTGTCGTTTCGTGATTCCACATTGCTCAAGGTCAGCTCCCATCGCCATCACATGCGCCTCTTGGTTTTCAAATCATGCCATTGACCTGGATATCGTCCACGGACCGGGCGGCTTGTCGCAATCTGCACAGCCAGCTACATCCCCTCGTGCGCACCTCCTCTTGACTTGACCCGATTCTTGTGGCAGGCGGGGGAGCTGCGTTTGCAAATACGACGAGTCACTGTCTCCAAATCGAGGTACCACCACGCTCTGTTTGCTGAGAAAAGGACTTCCGGTACATGCGCGCTAAAGACCCCACTAGATGGCCCGGCAAAGCGCCTTGTACTCTGTACTTTCCAAGGCCAGGAGCAGCGCCCAAGGCGCGCTAAAAATGGGGCTGTCGCATCGATCGCGCGTACCGGTACCTGCCGGAATCCATTAACAGTCCCGGAATGAGCTGGCTAGGCAGGAACTGGACACAGTGGGGCGCCGGCTGCTGAGCTGACCTGCAATTTATCATTTATCGCCCTGTCCCATTTATCGATTCCGAGGCCCCTATTCCTCCCTGTAAATATTTAAATACAAACGCGCACTGGCCTGCTGGCCGTTGGCGGTCGTGGCGGTCGTTGGCGGTCGTTGGAGGTCGCTGATGGTGGCCGCCCGCCATAAATATATATTTATATTTAGAGACATACAGTACAAAGTAACTATACACACGGACTGGCATGGCGCGCCGCCAGTCGAAAAGCAGACACAGGGGCTTCTTCGTGCATTCCTGGCCTCACGCCAGCCTCTCCATGGCCATACATATTTATCAATGTAAATGTATTGTCCGTCATGCACTCCTATTGCTAGGCCCACACACCGCTGCCGTGCGTGGCAGGAAGCACAGACATGCCAAACCAGCCAAACACGCCCAAACAGTCCGTCGTCCGAGTGCGCACTGTCGGTGTGGGCCGTACCTGCCAATGCGATCGTCTGCCCAGATGGCCTGTAGCCCCTCCCAACGCAACCACTAAACGGGCCCCCGCCGCGCACTCCTTCGTCCCCTCCACGGCCCTCCACTGCCCACCCGCCCAAGACAACGCCCCCCGCTAGCCGTTGCTCCCCTCGCACCTCCCCTCGCTGAGTTTTCTTTTTCCGTTTCGCTTTCCGTCTCCCTGCCCGTCGCGCGCGTCCGCTCTGTCCCCCATCACACCCAACACGCACCCACCCACCCAGCCGCCCAAGCCGCAAACGACCCAGCGCCGCCCGTAGACCTACATTTACAGCGGGCTCCATCGCCCTGTCGACCCCTGCCACTGCACCCTCCTGACTTTCCACCGCTCTTTGCACCGCTAAACTCGCAAAACGCCAGCGCCCGCCGGCCCGTCACCAGCCCAGCGGCCACCCCTCTTCCGTTGTCTCTTTCCACTTCCCCTGTGGTCCCGTTCCCTCTTCTTTTCTGCTCCTCCTTCCCTCTTTTCTCTTTTTTTCTTTTCTCTCTCCTCTCCCCTCTTCATCATCACGAATACCTGCCATCCACCACCTCAGCTGCCACTCGCCTTTGCTTCGCGCACTCGCAACATCACGACACCGGTCGTCGATCAACCCATCCACCTTCCCCTCTTTCATTGTCAAGTCGGCCTCGCTCTTCCAGCTCGGCCGGTCTTCTCAACCGACATCTGCAACATTCTTCGAGCCACAGATTTCGTCGCTCTTCCTCACGCGCCGCACCACCCCCTCGTCTCCCATCCAGAACCCCATCTCGATTCTTCCTATGACCCCGATATCGACACAAATGAACTACTGCAACCAACAAAGTCAACACGACACCCTTTAAATCCCACGGGAGCGCGTGCGCGAGAGAGGTGCTGGGGGTCGATTTCAACCATCGTTTCTGAGAGGGACTCTACTGCTCGACCCAAGACCCGTCCGTCGACATCTGCCGTTGTTTCCGTTTGCCGCCTTCGCTGCTGCCATCGTCGCCAGCGTCGCCGCCGTCGTCCGCCGATAAAAGACTTTGAAAACACAAAAACATTTCCGTCTAGCGACTGCCCGTTTACCGGCCTTTGCAGTTCTCTTCAACACAACACACAACGACCGCGACAGCGACCGTCCCACATCAGACACAATGCCTGCAGCAAGCGTAGCCGTCATGCCTACTGCTGCCGCGCCCGCCGCGGCCCCGGCCCGGAAACCGGCCAACCCGCCGGAGCGCAAGTACAAGTGCCAGTTTTGTAACCGTGCCTTTAGCCGAAGCGAGCACCGCAGCCGCCACGAGCGTTCTCGTACGTACCCGTTTTCGCTTCCGTTGAGACCGCTGCTAACCGCTCAGACACCAAGGAGCGTCCGTTCAAGTGCATGAAGTGCAGAAGCACCTTTGTCCGTCGCGATCTTCTCCTTCGCCACGATCGCACCGTCCACGCCAAGGATGGCGGTGTTCCTCTTCACAGCGATGGCAAGCGCCGCGGTGCCGGCGTCACCAAGGCCCGCGCCGCCGCGGCCGGCCCGTCGAAGCCCTCCATTGCGTCCATCGACTCGGCCGCCATTGAGCAGATCGAGGCCAGCAGTGAAGGGGTCCTCGATGTCGAGACGGCCGCCATGCTCGTCACCGATATGCATCACAAGGCGACGGCGGCCGCCCGCGCGTCTGCCAGCCCGTTTGAGGGTAACCCCGGCCTGCCCAACTTCCCGCAGCCCACCCCTCCTCAGATTATGGAGCCCTCGGTCACCTACCCTTCCGGTGCCATTGGCATGCCGCAGTGGGACACCTACATGGCGCAGGGCGTCGACTCCAAGCCGCACTCCATGGCTTCGAGCTCGTCTGGGCCCTTTGAGGCCCAGCCGTACCCGCCCATGAACGTCCAGCAGAACCTGCCGACGCCCATGTCCAGCGTGACGAGCCACGGCGCCCCCGTCCAGCCCGTCCAGCCTCCCGCCTACCAGCCCGAGCGCCCTCGCACGCCTACGGAGCTTCCCCCGACCCCCACCGGCTTCAAGGTGCCCCAGCTGGCCAACGACGACGAGCGCAACCTCGTCCTGGACAACATCCGTAACATGGACATGGACCAGGCCATTCCCGAGGGTTTCCGCGTGCCCGGCCTCGGCCTGATCAACCGCTACCTGTCGACCTACTTTGGCCTGTTCCACCACCACCTGCCGCTGCTGCACCCGACCACCTTTGACCCGACCACGGCGCCGCCGTCGCTTCTGCTGTCGATGCTGTCGATTGGTGCCCTGTACGCCTTTGACCAGGAACAGGCCTACATTCTGCACATTGGGTCCAAGGTCCTGGTCAACCAGTTCCTGCAGAACAAGGAGAGCTTCAGCTCGCGCAAGTGTCCTCTGTGGACGATGCAAAGCTCGCTGCTCAACATGATCTTTGCCAGCTGGAGCGGCGACCCAAAGGGCCTGGAGTGGGCCTGCTCCATCAAGAGCCTGCTTGCCAACATGGTCGCCGGCAACCGGTATGAGCTGAAGCTGCGCCAAGAAGCTCGCGAGGGCCGCACGCCCACGCACGACGAGTGGGTTGAGGACGAGGGCTGCCGCCGCACCTACTATGCGGTCTACATCTTCTTTGGCCTGCTGACGCTGTCCTTCAACCACACGCCTGCCATTGGCTTCAACGAGTTTGAGGACCTGCAGCTCCCCTCGACGGAGGCGATGTGGAACCTGCCCAGCGTGGACGAGCCCAGCTGGGAGGAGCAGATGAAGAAATCGCAACCGACTACGTTTATGGAGGCGCACGTCGAGCTGTTCCAGGGCCGTCCGACCAAGTACAGTGCGTTTGCCACGCGTGTCATGATCAACGCCCTGTTCCTCGAAGTGTGGTACCACAAGCGCAGCCCGGAGGCGCTGCAGGATGTTGTCACCGAGTACAAGCTCCGCCTCGCTCTGGATACGTGGGAGAAGTCCCTGGAGATCACCGAGACGGAGGCGTTTTCCGTGCCCATGAACGCGCCGCACCGGGGCCACCCGCTGACGTTCAACGCCAAGGCCATGTGCCGCAGCGCGCGTGCGCGTCTGGAGGTCGACCTCAAGACGGTGCAGGAGGCGCTCCGGTACCACGACTCCTACGAGGTGGCGGCCGCCATGTCCAACGCCCGCGACAAGGTCAAGCGCTCATCGGAGATGCTCAAGGTCATCCAGGAGTGCTACAACTGCATCGAGACGGCGGTTGTGCAGGGTGTGCGGTGGGTTGCGCGCACGTCTCCGACGAACTGGAGCGTGGAGCACCCGCTGTGCGGCATGGATCTGATGATCGTCCTCAGCCTCTGGCTTTACCGTCTGGAACACGACGAGGAGCCGGCGACGGAGGAGGAGCTCAGAATGTACGACAAGGTGCGGCAGCTCTTTGACAAGGACCTGGACGACTCGATTGCCACGCAGCTGAGCTCAATCGTTAGCCGTCTGTGGGGCTCTATGCTGGACGAGGTTGTCGTGTGGGGCATCACGCGCCTGATGGGTGAGGCGTTCCGCCTGCACTCGCAGGCCCTTGTCGGCTACGTCGACGACATTGAGGCATCGTCGGGCGCCACTACGCCGTCGATGATTTCTCAGGGCGCCGACGAGGACAGTGTCTGCTACTAAGCAGACAGACAGCAGACATCTGTCCCTCTCTTTTCACTCTTTCCTGCCGCGCATCTCTTTACAAAATATTCCCTAGTGTCTTGCTTTTTGGCTTATTCGGCGCGGGCGAATGGCAGACTGGTTGCGTGGGTTTTTTCATATTGGTTCTTGGCTCTGCTCATTCGTCGGCTGCGTCTGCTTTTCTATAAATCGCGCTGGTTTTGATTTCTCTTTTCTCTTTGCTTTTTGCTTCTGCTTTTTCCTCTCTGCTTTTTTCTCTTTCCTTTTTGCTCTCTGCTTTTCTATTCCCTCTCTTATACTGCTTTCTCTTTCCCATGTCTAGTCGCGTCTTGTTCCGCGTTTGCATTTCTCTGATTTCTGGGCTGTTATTTCATTGCATTTAGCGGACCACCCACCACTGGTCGATGGTCGCCTGGCAACTAATACGGGCGGGGAAGGGTACATTGGTTCTATCTCAGGCACGAGAGGCAGAAATGGGTTTTGCGTTTTTTCTTCCGCCTCTGTGTCGTGGCTATTTGACACGAGACCACAGCACTAATACTACAATCTGTTGGCTGGTCCATCCTGGGACTCCTGTTTCTCACTCTCTCCGTCGCGTTGTCTCTTCTGTTGTACTAGTATGGCGCTCCAGCCGCGATTTTAATGCTGGCGGCTGCTCACGGGTGGCTGGCCGATACTGTCTTCTTTCCCACAGCTCTCCTGCCGATACCTTTTGCTATACTCGAGAACCTCGCCTCTCATCTCTTGTTATTTTTTTTTGTACCGTCTGTTGCGTACCAGTTTAGCGAGTTTGTTTGCTTTTGCTTTCCCCAGACCAAAAAAATGCTTCCAGAATGATAATCAATTTCTCTGACCTTGACTCGTGATAACATAATGTCAAGTTGTGGCTTTCTGCTTTTGATTCTGCCTCTTGGTTCTGATCATGATCTAGCCCATGGCCGGCGAAGGTGTCCCAGAAGGTGCAAGCTTCAACTGATGGTCTGTACACGGCCGGATCCGTAACGTCTTGGGCCGGTGCAGGCACCGCCGAGTTGCGTATATTTAGAGGGATGCCCACCGGCCGGAACTGCTTGCCCCACAGAATTCCACACCGTCCTACGGGCCGCACCGCTAGCTTGGTCGCGTCTTTGTCTGCCCAAATTTGCCCAGCTGCCCCAGCACGAGCAGCTGTTTTGCCAGTCTGTTTGCCGGGCGTTTGGTCCCAGAGGTTCGCATTGCGCTGCACGCTGCAGAATCTGGGGAAGCACCGTCTGGGTCGCGCATGTGTCGAATCCGTGTCTCCAAGGAGAGACAAGAAGGGTATCTGGCCGGTCCGGTGCAGCAGCAAGACACGCCTCTGAGGCTGCACGTTTGCCCCAACGTTGATTGCCGCCGAGGTCGCGCCGGTGGCCAAACCTGCCGCAGCGTCGAGCTGTACTGGCGCAGCGCACATACTTTGTTCCAGTACAAGGGTGCTTGGTTCGAGCACTCTTGGTCTGGTACGTCTTGTGTCCTGGTTGCGTCAGGGTTTGGAGGCGGCCGGCGTTGCAACACCTGCTGGTTGTCGTAGTTTCCAAACTAGACAAGCAGAAGCCCAGCGCCGGTTCTCATTGAACTTGTCTTTGTGCCAGTGGCGAAATCGACGGCACCTTCACGCCGGCAGGCCATGCTGCCACACCCATCACAGGCGTCGAGAGACTCGCCGACCTCGAGGGTCACGCCCACCGACGCATCGTGCAGCGGTCCTGGGAACGACGGTTGCCTCTGTTTCAGCATGGGCGCTGGCATAGGTGGAGTGGCCAGAGCGTCTGCACGCCTGCAGTCCACATGCACGAAGCCGTCCTTTGGCGAGCCAAGAGCTAGGCGGGCGCATCGAGTGACCGACCAGCCCTGGCTGCGTTGCGTGTCGCCTGTCGCCTGTCGCCTGTCGCCTGTCGCCTGTCGCCGCTCCACGAGCCCTGTGTCGAATACGAGCGTCCAAGGCCCGGACGGCGTAATTTACAGGCTGCAGGCTCGTGTCGCACGGCGTCTGTTTGCACTGGCAGCCCAAGTTTGGGCCAGGGGCCACCGACCACCCACTGGCGGCTGTGGCTTGCAGGCTTGCACGGAGAATATCTGTCGACAGCACCGACCCGGCCGCTGGATCGCCGCCGAGCCAATGACCGCCAGGGAATGGCCCGAGAGATCTGCTGGCGCACGGTCGCTGCTCCTGACTGAACCTGCTCATCCCGGCCCAATGACGTGTGTCCACCTGCATACCGCAGACTGCATAAATAATTTATACAGCCTCTCGGCGAGATGACATGTGCCACCGTCCTGGCCTGGGCCATCCCCCGTAAATATAGACCGCAGACAACATGCTCGTGTTCGACGTGCTTGGACGCCTGGGCACGTCGCACGCCGCCCAGCCGCCCAGCCGCAGCTCGGCTGGTCATGGCGAGTGACTGTTCATAAAAGGAAATCGCCGTTTGTGCTATTTCTGACATGCCCGTTGGTGCCACGCCGTTCCGTTGTACAAATCGTCCCGCACGCCCCGAAAAGGCAACGTTGGCCGAAGCAGACGGACGGAACGTGTGATGCTCCCTGGTGCGTGCGTGCGTGCGTGCGTGCGTTCGTGCGTCGTGCCGTCGTGCGTGTGGCCATTCTCGCCCTTTGGACGATCGGCCGTGTTCCATTTCGCAAAGACCAGAGACGGACAGAGAGAGGCCCGGACCACGCAACGAGCGCAGCATCCGACGGAAGGAGGCCACGGCAGGGCCGTGCCAACGTCGTGCCCGTGACGTGCATCGTGTCCGCGTCTCTGTGCACTCTGCGACGCCGCCTTGCTCTCTTTGCTCTGTTTTCTCTCTGCCACTCGCATCGCACTGCCCATGTGCCTTGTGCCTCGTGTGCCTTGTGCCGGCTGAGCCCAGCGCGAGCCATGACGCGCGAGAATGCGCGTCGTGCGTGTGACCTGCTGCAACAGGAACACGCCTCGACCCAAGTGTCTTTCAACTCGCCGGCCTGAACCAAACGTGCAGCCAGTGGCCGCGCCATGACAGATGGCGCCTCGCGTGTGACCCAGGCCTATGCTGTCGCAATTCGGTTTGCGGTTCGACGTTGGCCGTTTAGCTTCTGACTGTGACCTTGCATGCCTCTCGTTGCTCGCCTTTTGAGAATCCAGGCTGGCTTCAAACGGGCCTGCGCTTACCAGCCCGCCGTGCATTGTGTCTTGTCACTCCGTAGCAGTCGGCTCGCGGTCGCGCCCACCCGGACATATACTTGTGACTCACAGACACAAACACATCGACGTCCGAGATGCCAAGCGATCCTACCTTTACGCGGCGACTCGTCAACATCGTCCAGACCGCGTCCGGGTCTCTCGCATGGTCCATGATTGTGATTGCCTGTAGAGTGTTGGTGAGGGACGCAGCTGGTCTTGTGTGAATAGAGCGTACCAGTGCCCAAATATTCGTGGCGTAGAAAAGTGCCGTGCTCGCAGCTCATGGCTGTACACTGCGTAACTCAACACTCTTTGCCCCTTCCATGTCGTTCTGCACAAGAGCCTAATACAGACCAGCCGGGCCGCCTAACCGTCGACCATCGTCGAGATGGTTGATGCCGCTGCAGTTGAGATGATGAGGGAAAGATGCTGGTGTGGTGCCCGACGCGAGGGTCTGCAGATGGGCTTGAAAAGGGTTCTGTACTGCGTCGCAGTCTCTTTGTGGGCGTGGATGGGATCATAAAGTGGTGGCTAGTCATTGTGTGCTGCGTGGCCCGTTCTCCGTGCCAGTTGGTACCGTGTCGTTTATATTTACACGAATTCTCGATGGGCACTTATGGGTGTCGCGGTTGGGATCACGCCTGGTTGCCAAAGGGCCTAGACGTATGTACATCAGTGCTGGCAGAGATGTCTCGGTGGTTTTCAGTAGACACGAACACGCTTCCTCACATAGCATCCCGTTCATCACAAGTTTGCATCCGACGCAGCAACACGATGCGTGGCTGGTGGCTTCTGCCGATTTGCGTGACGCACCTTGTTGGGTGCTTTGTGCATTGTGAGGGGAGAGCTCTGGATCTCGCGTCGCTAGAGCCAACGTCGGGGCTTCAGAGCTGTCGATGAGCTGTTATGGGGCAAACAGTGGATTGTGGACTGCGGTGTGGACAGGTCCGAGCTGCAGCGGTGCAGTGCTACTATGGAGTAAATATAAATTCACAGAGGCCGAAAAGAGGCTATCAAGTGTGGCCATGCACGGTGCGCATTGTGCATTTCGATCAGACGCTTTGGGGCCGCGGATGAAAAAGAAGGAAGAGGAACGAAGCATCGTCCGACATGGGGACCAGTATCGATTTGGTGTAGCGCGGGATAATCGAGCGGCGAAGCGGAAAAAGAACCCTGAATGGAAAAAGCGTCAGAGGTCGAGCGTGGCGACGGAAGAAGATGAGGAAGATGAGGAAGAAATGCAAGAAATACAAAGTGACCATGACAGATCGCTCAGGGTCTGCGAGGACAGGGGATGTGCGCAAGACATGGGCAGCGCCGGCAAATGGCAAGTGCATTCGACAGACGAGATGCAAGGGCAGGCGCTGGTGAGCGTCAGGGAGAGCGATGCGCGTTACGAGGGAGG
The DNA here is from genome assembly GCA_029298855.1 of Ophiostoma populinum. Lineage (NCBI taxonomy): Eukaryota > Fungi > Ascomycota > Sordariomycetes > Ophiostomatales > Ophiostomataceae > Ophiostoma > Ophiostoma populinum. The sequence continues at coordinate 1,368,791 of JANSLU010000008.1, read as the reverse complement.
AGGCACCTGCAAGGAGGAAAGAGCGACGACGCATCGCAGGCAGGGGCAGCCGACATGCTTGATGCATGCAGCAAGTACCGCGCAGCTTCGTGCAGTTACAGTGCAGCTGGTAAAAGTACTCTGTAAATTTACTGCCCAGCGTGCCACAGCACAGACGCATGAACAGTGGTTCGATGCTGCCAGCCTTGCACTAACCATGCTCAAAACGAGACGCAGCCAACAAAAGGTCCGACTGGCCCAGAGCCGCTTTCCAGCCTACTCCGTAAACAAATGTTGCCACCTCGTACTTCGTACCCGGCGTCGGGGACGCGATTCTCTAGGCGGCTCTAATACTTTATTAAAAATTATTTAAATATTTACTCGGCTCCGGCCAAGCCAACGGCACCAGCAGAGGCTGGGCGCTATCGGTTAGCGTGGCTGTGCTGTAATAAATTATTTGAATATATAACAAAGGCCGGGCGAGAAAGCACCTGCCCCCAGCCGTTCCAACCGTCGATTCCACCGCCAGTGCACCGCTGCCAGAGCCCGCCCGCCAGGCGTCAGGCGTCTTTATCCACCGTCTCCACCTGGCCCCCAACGCGCGCACGCTATTGGACCCCTCCTTGCCCCTTTCTCGTCTTCCTCCTCTCAGCGGCCCCCAGCACCCCAGCACCGAGAACTGGATAGCCTGCCGCGCCCCCCTCTTTCTCCTTTTCAAGCAGGGCTCCTTCCCTATTCTCAGCGATACCATGAGCCGAGAGGGGCACCCACGACCAACCCAGACCAACCATCTCGTTATGCCAATGATCTCTAAATTATCTGCTTATTTGCTGATACGTTTTTATTACGGCGTCTTCTCCTGTGCGAGTCGTGATCCAGCTCTTTCCCTCTCGCCCACCTGCCTCTTCTCATTCGCTCACTTGCACGTCTTTTGGCCTCGTCGCAAAGGCTTTGCGGCCATACGTCTTCTCAATCGTGCCGTTCGCTCTTTGCTCTTTGCTCTTTTCCTCTTGGGGCCATTCGCACTCCGCTCAGGCCTGGCCCACCCGCCACTCCTATTATTCACCCCTCTCGACGACAATTTGGTTTCTCTCCTACCACGGCCACAACGACTTGCCACCACGCGCTCTTTTCGGAACAGTCTGCGCCGCCCAACCCTCGATTGTTTCTGCCTGTTTGCATCTGCGGCGACCGCCGACCCGTTGCCCACGACCGCCGACCACGACTCGCCTGGCGCTGGACCCTGAAGCACAGTATATTTAAATATACACCGCCCCTTGTCGGTTCGCGATCGCACTCATCCGTCAAACACCAGACGGTCAAACACCAGACCTGCGCCACGAACTTGGCGCCGGCCTCGACACCACCAGCGGCCACAGACGCACGAACCGAACAAACCGAACCGAGCTCATATCGCGACTGCTGCTTCGCTGCAACTTGCGACTCTTGCATTTCCACGGCTTTGCACACTCGACCTAGTCAGCCTCCTGCATCAACAAGGGGCTCTCCATCCACTCGCTTTCTGTAAGTGGCTACATGCTTTGCAGAGCTGTTTGTGCAGGCAACTTTCCGCCCCTCCAGGCTGCCTGCGCGCTGTGAATGCGTTTGCGTTTCGTGAGCAAGGAGACCGGCGTGGCGAGCATGCCGCCATGCCTCGCTGAGCCCCTTCCGGCGTTCTTTGTTTGCGCTTCGTTGCTTTGCCCTGCCTTTGTTTTCGACAGCCTGCGGCCTGCTTTGGACTGTGACGCGCGCACGTCTGGCATCTCGCATTGCCCATTCCTCAGTTTTATCGCGCGTCGTTTCAAATCAGACTGACCAACTCTAGTCCAGTCGACTTCCATTGACAGACCAACGTCAAACTACAACATGCCTATGGAAACCGGCATCTGACAAAGTAAACGCTATCCACGACTGACTGTTCTTCTTCTCGCACCCACCACCGATTCGCAAGCCCATCCTGATAAACAAGAACAACATGGTGGGGTCAGCGTCGCCTGGTGGCATGTATGTCCGGGCACTGTACGACTACGACGCAGACGACAGAACGAGCTTGAGCTTTCACGAAGGCGACGTCATCCAGGTCATCACCCAGCTGGAGAGCGGGTGGTGGGACGGCGTGATCAATGGCGTCCGCGGCTGGTTCCCCAGCAACTACTGCGTGCTCGTGACGAGCCCCGACGAGCTTCCCGAATCGGAGCAGAACGGCGTCGGGCTGATTGACCAGGTCGACGAAGACCTGGAGGAGGATGTCTACGAAGAAGGCTACGACGACGACGACGACGACGACACAGACGATGTTACCGGACTGCCTCTGGAAGGCACAAACTCGAGCGCCAGCCGCTCCGGCGCGGACTACTGGATTCCGCAGGCGACCCAGGACGGCCGCCTCTTCTACTTCAACACAATGACGCGCGAGAGCTCCATGGAGCTGCCGCTCGAGTCACCGACGTCGGCCAACGAGTCCGGGCCGCGCGACCGCATGAACATGGCCATGCCGGAACGGACACGCCCGCCGCCAGAAATGATGGCACGAGGCCTGACGCAGAACGAAGACGAGGACGAGGACGCCACCTCGGCATCAGAACGGGAGGGCGAGTCGATCCTCATGGCGTCGCGCGGATCCGCGCCCCGGCATCACCGCTACCGAGGCGGCGAGGGCCTGTCACCCACCATCTCCAGGGAGTCCATCAACGGCCACTCGCCAAACCGCGGCAGAAATGTGACGTCCGTACCCGGCGGCCACGACGGGTACCACTACGCAAACGCAAACACAAACACAAACGGCGGCGCTGCCCAGCCGCCACTACTGGTCTCGACGACGTCCTTTACGGCCGGCTCGGCCACCTTCAACCTCCCGACACCCGCCACGGCGCCGAGGTCCTTCTTTGACGACGGGTCCACCAAGCCGTTGACCTGGAGCAGGCTGGTGAAGAACATGCAAAAGTCGATTGAACGCTACCGCGCAGCCGTCACGGCCAACAACCGCTCCGAGTACGTGGCGCGCGCGGAAGACATTTCCGACCACCTGCGCCTTCTCCTCGCCGCCGGCTCGGGCACGACCAACAACCACTCTGGCCAGCCCTCGATCATCTCGACGAACAAACCGCTGTACCCTCATTTTAGAGACATGATGTCCAAGTTTTCGAAGCTCGTCATTTCGTCGCACATTGCTGCCGCCGACTGGCCGAATGCCGAGTCCGTGCAAAAGTGCCTGCAGGAGGCCGACGGCGTCTTGCTGGGCGTCTTTAGCTACGTCGAGGTCGCGCGCCAGCAGAGGGGCGAGGAGATTCCCCGTCTCTTTCCCGGCTTCATCATCGGCACGACCAAGGGCGGCAGCTGGCAAAACAATGCGCTCGGTGGCCGGGACCCGGTTGCGCCCAACTTTTTGGACGACGACGAGGGCAACCCGGAGCCGGCCGCCACCCTCGACAACAAGCTCCTGGAGAGGCTGGACGAGTACAAGCGGATGCTCGTCTCCAGTATCCGTGAGCTGGACAAGTACCTCACAATGACTGACAAGGTCGTGACACCCTTCAAGCACGAAGTCATTGGCAACAACGTGTGCATTGCCGGCGGCAAGGTGCTCGAAATGTTCAAGCCCTGGATCGCCATGATTGAATCCATTGACCTTTCCGTCCTCGGCAACAGCTTCCAGACACCGCAGCTGGCCGACTTTAGCACGAACAAGCAGAGCTTGTACGACAACATTTCCGATCTTCTCCTGGGCTGCCAGGCCGTCGCCGGCCCCCTTGCCGACGAGTGGGCGGAAGTGCGTGGCGAGGCGCTCGAGAACCGGCTGGAGTACGTGCGGAACTGCGCGCGCGCGCTCGAGACGAACTCGTCACACATTGGCTTTTCCCTGCAACTCTTGTCGGAACAGGTGCAGTTTAACATGCAGCAAGCAGCTGAGGCACGGAGTCAGCAGGCCGCCGAGCACGCCATGGCACGCGAGCCGCTGCGGCGGACGGAGACGATGCCGTACGCGTCGTCGAGCGCGAACGCGATGCCGCCGTCGACGGTCGGCCCGGGCTCGTCGGGCACGTCGCTGGCGCACCAGCGGACGGAATCGCGCGGCATGGGCCCCGGGCGCCCGCCCATGATGCAGGCGCAGTCGTTTGCCGAGGGCACCGACGCAGCGGCTCAGGCATACCGGAAGGGTGGCGACTACGCGAAGCTTAAGAAGCTACTCGGCGAGGACCCATCACCGCAGACGACCATGGTCGACGACACGCCTGACTACCTGCGCCTGGACTACGAAAACGACCTGTCGTGGGACATGAAGCCGCAGCCGCCGCAGGTCAAGGGCGGCTCGCTGCTGGCGCTGGTGGAGCAGCTGACGCGGCACGACAAGCTGGACTCGAGCTTCAACAACACGTTCCTGCTGACGTACCGGTCGTTTACGACGGCGCGCGAGCTGTTTGAGATGCTGGTGCGGCGGTTCGCGATCCAGCCGCCCGAGGGCATTTCGGGGCCGGACTATGAGGCGTGGCGCGACCGCAAGCAGAAGCTGATCCGGTTCCGGGTGGTCAATATCCTAAAGAACTGGTTCGACAACTTTTGGATGGAAGACGCCAGCCTGGAGGAGACGAAGCAGTTTATCCGCGACGTGTACACGTTTGCGCGCGACACGGTCAAGTCGACGGAGACGCCGGGCTCGGCGCCGCTGATGGCGGTGCTGGACCAGCGGCTGAGCGGCAACGACACGGGCGCGCGGCGGCTGATCCAGACGCTGAACCAGAACACGCCACCGCCCATCATGCCGAAGAACATGAAGAAGCTCAAGTTCCTCGACATTGACGTGACGGAGTTTGCGCGGCAGCTGACCATTATCGAGTCGCGGCTGTACGGCAAGATCAAGCCGACCGAGTGTCTGAACAAGACGTGGCAGAAGAAGGTCGGCGAGGGCGAGCCGGAGCCGGCGCCCAACGTCAAGGCGCTGATCCTGCACTCGAACCAGATGACCAACTGGGTGGCGGAGATGATTCTGGCGCAGGCGGACCTGAAGAAGCGTGTCGTCGTCATCAAGCACTTTGTGGCCGTGGCCGATGTACGTTGACTCTGCTCATTTTGACCGATTCTGAGACTGGCGATGCTAACCGACAGAAATGCCGCGGGCTCAACAACTTTTCGACGCTGACAAGCATCATCTCGGCGCTGGGCACGGCGCCGATTGCGCGCCTCAAGCGGACGTGGGACATTGTGCCGCAGAAGACGCAGGCGACGCTGGAGAGCATGCGCAAGCTCATGGCCAGCACCAAGAACTTTGGCGAGTACCGCGAGGCGCTCCACGCCGCCAACCCGCCGTGCATTCCCTTTTTCGGTGAGTCCCAACGACATGAACGAGACGCAAGGGCAAACTGACAGACAGGCGTGTACCTGACGGACCTGACGTTTATCGAGGACGGCATCCCGTCGGTGATCAAGAAGACGAACCTGATCAACTTTGCGAAGCGGGCCAAGACGGCCGAGGTGATTCGCGACATCCAGCAGTACCAGAACGTGGCGTACCTCTTGCAGCCGGTGCCGGAGCTGCAGGACTACATTCTCAGCAACATGCAGGCGGCAGGCGACGTGCACGAGATGTACGACAAGAGTCTGATGGTGGAGCCGCGCGAGCGCGAAGACGAGAAGATTGTGCGCGTGCTGGCCGAGTCGGGCTTCTTGTAGGCGCAGTTCTCGTGGGTTTTGGCTGTTTTGATATTATTGATACACATTTAGAGCTCGTCATGGCGGATGATTTCTTGGCGTTGGGCATTTAATCGTAATCAATCACTTGGTTTCAACTGCTTCATTATTGCACAAGTGGTCAAACTACAGTAAATAAAAGTACAAGGCAAGGCTGTCCAACTCCAAAAGCAGAAAGTATCGAGTCTCAACGAGAGTCTCGGCTTGCACTCCGGCTGCGGCTGCGGCTCCGACTCGGACTGCGGCTGTAGCTGGGACTGCGTCGGCGGGCCACGGGCTTGCGGCTGTCGCTCCGGCTCCGACTCCGGCTTCGGCTCCGGCTCGGTGTCCGGCTCGGGCTGCGCGACGGACTGTCCTTTCTGCGGGGCACGGGACTGCGACTGGCATTGCGACTCGGGCTGCGACTCGGGCTGCGACTCGGGCTGCGACTCGGGCTGCGACTCGGGCTGACCAAAGGCCGGCCGTCGGCCGTCTCGACGCTCTTCAATGGAGCGGGCGACCGCGAACGCGAACGTCCACGGCGAATCTCGCCCTCTTCGAGACTGCTGCTGTCACTGTACCGGCGGCGCTTGGCGGGCGCCTGCTCGGCGCGTCGCGCGTCCTCTTCCTGGCGACGTTTCAGGGCCTGGGCCTGGCGCTCCTCCTTGCGACGCCAGTGGCCGCCTTCCTCGTAGTCCTTGTTGATGCGCAGCGCACGACGCAGGCGTTCGCTCTCAATCTGCTTGGCACGCGCCTGCTCGTGCACCTGGTGTGCCTTGTAGCGGTGTGGCGCCTCGGGCTGTCCGGTTTTGCCATCTTTCGCCTCGTTGGTGAGCGTTTCGCGCAAGGCGTCACACTGTGCGTCAATGGCGTCGTCGTCGAGCGCGCCGGCCTCCTCGAGCTCGTCGCGCAGCGCAAACACGCGCACCTCAATGGCGCGCAGACGCTCGTGCTCGAGGATCGCCTGGTCGGGCTCGCGCGGGCGGCCAGCCAGCTGCTGTTTCTGCTGTGCGGCGAGCGCTTCGCGAGGATTCAAAGGCACGGCGTAGGCATTGTCGCGCGGGCGGATAAAGGCGCGGTTGCGCTGGACGTAGCCAGACGTGCCGCTGCCGCGCGGCGTCGACAGGCCGACGTTGTCTGACATGACGGTGGATGGTGGATGTCGTGGATGTCGTGGATGTCGGTGGATGTCGGGGCGTGTTGATGGATGGATGAGCAAGTGAAGGGACAAGTTCAAGAGTGGAGCCCAAGGCGGTGAAGCAGACAAGGCTGTAGGCGGCAGAATATGTGGCGCGGCTGCAGTGGGGTTACTCATTTTGCCCCTCCGATTGTCAATCTGCAAGCCACGACGAAAGACAGGCGACGACGTTTTCCCCCAACCAACCGCATGCCTTCGTTTCCGGAACCACCGCCCGAGGCCGAGGCTGCCGGCGAAATCACGTTCCCGCCGGTCAGCCGCGACCACATCCTCCACTGTTCCTACGACTACTGGTTCCCCAAGTGAGTCTACCAGTCTACCGACCTGTCCTGTCTGGCTGGGAGTCATGCTGACGCCCAGGTACCGCAATGTGTGCATCAAGTCGCGCATTATCCCTCTGCCACAAGAGTTTGTCGACTATCTGCGCGAAGACTGCATCATCCTGAGCGACGAGGGCCACGCCGACGACGACGACGACGACTGGGAGCCGAGCAACCCGACGATGCGACACTACAAGACGGACGACGAGAAACGGTACGATGTGTTCCTGGACGACGACGACGACACCGACGACGACGACGAGCCGGCGGCCGTGCGACTGCCACCGAACCGGCGCTTCCCGGCGGTGCACCAGCAGATCAAGGACGAGATTGCGGCGCTCGGGGGCGTTGTGGCGCCCAAGCTGAACTGGAGCGCGCCCAAGGACGCGGCGGAGCTGATGGAGCAGAAGAACACGATGCGCTGCCGCACGCCCGACGACGTCTACTTTATGCTCAAGAGCTCGAGCTTTGTCAGCCACGATCTCGAGCACGCGCTCGACGGGACCTACACGCCACCGAGCGTGCCGACTCCGACACCGTTCCGGCCGGTGCTCGTCTTGCGTGCCTACTTTGAGATGCACACGGCGCTCGAGTTCCGCTGCTTCGTCAAGCACCGCAACCTCGTCGCCATCACGCCACGCGACCTGCGCCACTATGCGTACCTCGAGCGTCTGCGGACCGCCATTGTCGACCGCGCGCGCACACTGTTTACGAGCAAGCTGCAGTTTACCTTTCCCGAAGGCAGTTTCTGCTTTGACATTTACATTCCCGAGACCGACGGCCAGGACAAGGGCGGCAGTGGGGGCGGCGATGGCGACGGTGCGGCCGACAGCCGGCTGTCGTGGGCACGGCTCATTGACATTAACCCGTGGGACGCACGGACCGACACGCTTCTGTTTGGCTGGGACGAGCTGCTGCGGCTCGAGATCCCACGGCCCTTTTTGGGCATCGTCGGCGAGAGCGGTGTCGCCGATATCGACAACCCGGACGACTCGGTCGACGACTCGGACTTGGCCGACGACGACGACTCAGCCGACGACGACGACGACCAGGACTACCCGACGGAGCTGCGGCTCGTCGAAAAGGACGACCCTGCCAGTGCCAACTTTAGCGCCGCGCCCTACTCGGCGCACAAACTGCCCAAGGAGGTCGTCGACGCCAGCATGGCCGGCGAGGGCGGCCTGCGCGAGTTTGCCCACCAGTGGCAGCAGCTCGTCCAGGGACGCCAGCCCACACCGTCGTCGGCACCGGCACCAGACACAGCAGGGCCTTCCAGCTCATGACAGTCAAGCGAACGAGCGAGATAGAGTCTGTAAATATACTCGTAAATTCGTACATTATGTATTACGTAAGCAATTACGTGCGCCCCACTTGTCTTCCCCTGACGCCAGCTGCCGCCAGCTGTCTCGACTTACACTCACGACCTGCTACACGCGCTTCACCCATTGTCCCATTGTCCCATTGTCTTGCTTGTGCAATTCCGCCTCTGCTGGATAAGGTCCTACTCCCATGAAGGGCATCATCCGCTTTCCGCGCCACGGGCGGCCGAGCAGTGTCGCCAAACCCGCGTCGCCTGCGACCAGACGCCCCTCGATCAGCGCCGACCGCGCATTGACCGTCGAGCACGCCCTGGCCGTGCACCAAAGCGAACAGGATCAGCAAGGAAGCCAGGAGGGTCAGTTTGTCGACGAGCATCAGTCGCTTTCGCTTCTCGGGCCAAAACAAGAGGCCGACCGGGGGCACCAGCACCGTGTGCAGGACACCCTCAGCTACGGCCACGACAACGCAGACATTGGCGACATGAACAATGGGCCGCCCTCGCCTGCCGCCGCCCACAGCCCGGCCTCGGCCAGTATCGACGAGGCCGCCATTGGCGAGATGGTCAGCGAGGCCGTCGACGGGCTGACGGCCGCCCGACGCGAGCTGGACCATAACAACAACCAAGCCGACAACACACGTTCGGTCCGCCCAACGAGCTCCGGCAGCCAGCACGAGACCCTCGGCATGGATTTCACAGCGGCAGCGGCAGCGGCGGCAGCAGCAGCAGCCGTTGCCTCGGTCTCGGCCACGGCCAGCCAGGCGGCCGAGGATCAAACGTCGCGCGACCTGGCCATGGACTCGCCCGAGAAAGACGCCGAGGCTGTCGAGAATGTCGAGACTGTCGAGACTGTCGAGGCCGTCGAAAATGTCGAGGCCGCCGAGGCTGTCGAGAATGTCGTGCCGACCGTGGCCCAGGTCACCTCGTCCTCGTCGCAAACGCCGTCGACGTCGACGTCGACGGCCGCCATGGCACGCTCGTCGGGCTACCACCAGACGCTCTCGTTTGACAGCGCGCTCGCCAAGCGCCTTGCACGCGAACCCGGTCTCCGTCTCGCGCACCAGCGACGCCCCGAGCAACAGCTCAACCTGTCGCGTCGCAGCAACGTCGAGGCACTGTTTGCACAAATTTCCGGCGCCGAGGTCGCCGCGCCGTGCAAAAACTGCCACAAGGGACACGGACCCTGGACCTCGTGCGTCGTCGTCGACGGCCAGCTGTGTGGCAGCTGCGCCAACTGCTGGTTCAACGCGTCCGGCGCACGCTGCTCGTTCCACGAGACCAAGGTGCCGCCGGCACCTCATTTGCAGGGGCACCGATCGTCCATGGGGCCGCCCTTGCTCGGCGTCGGCGGCAGCAGCATGGGTCCCGTCGACCCCGGTATAGTCTCGGCCTCGGCCGCTGCTGCTGCTGCTGCTGTCGGTGCCGGCTCGTATCCGTACGCCTATCAACCACACCATAACCAGCAGCCCCAGCAGCCTCAGCAGCCTCAGCAGACTCAACAGCCTCAGCAGTCGTACCAGCCCGCCTACCAGCCCCAGCAGCTCCTCGGCGTCGTCCAGCACCTCATGCAAAACGGCACGGGCCTCGCCCAGCAGGTACCGGCCACCACGCCACCGCCCGTCCCCGTCGCCCACTCGGCAAGCACAACACAACAGGCTGCTGCTGCTGCTGCCGCTGCTGCCGCTGCCGTCCAGCAACTCCGCGACGCCTCGCCGCCCCTGTCGTCTCAGCCCCACGGCACGCCCGGCGTTAGCGGCGTCGGCGGCGTCAGCGGCCTCGGCGGCCTCGGTGGTCTCAGCGGCCTCCAGCTCGTCACCACCCTGCTCGGCGGCACCAGCGGCGCCAACACCAACCCGGCTACGCCGCTCCTGAGCTTCGTCGTTGAGCAGGCCATGGCCGAGGTGCGCGACGCCGACCAGCGCGGCCGCGACCTCATGGTCGTCGAGATTGCCGCCAAGCAGCTAGCCCTGGCCCTGGTGCGATACACCGAGGGCGTCGCCGGTCAGCACGATCAGCAAGAACAACATGAACAAAACGGGCTGGGCAAAGATGCCAACGCCGAGACGAACAAGGCATCCGACGACGCGGCGTCAGACCTTGCCGCCTCGGCCAGTCCCATACCGGAACAGTAAGACCAAAGTAGCCTGATCACGTATCATATACTGCCAAGTCACAGCCAAAACACGGAAATGATGTTGCAAAAATGAAACCTAGATCGCCAAAAGAAAATAAAAGTACTAAAAAGAATATGGCACGGGGTAGAAGTAGAAAGAACATATTGGAGCCAAAGCAGTACAAAAAAGGAAATGGAAAGACGTTCAGAGCTGGTTGTCGTAAAGTGGTGCGAGTTGTGCGAGTTGTGGAGTGGGCGTGAGAGATTGAGGTGAGGTCGAGGTCGGAGTGGTTTTGAAGGGGTCGGGAGATTAAGCGAAAACAACTCGAGAGAACGTAGCGTGACCGGTCGCGGTTGGGTGGCATGCTGCAGGCAGCGCCTCGCCATGTTTCGTTTCGTTCACCATCGTTCGGGTATATAGTGGAAGGGAAGATGACAAAGGAAATAAAAACAAGCGACGCCGACGCTTTTAGATCAGACCGCATAGACGCAGGTTCTCCTGAATAATGATATCTAGTCGTTAGCGCTGGGCGGGTGAACAGGACAAGGGTCAACATACCATTGACAGCAGCCATGACGAAGCGGATCTGTGTCGTGTCCGTCGCGCACGTAAAGTGCGTGTAAATCTGCTTGCTCTCGTGCTGGTTCAGGTTGACGAAACGGTTCAGGATGTAGTCGCACGCCGCCACGTAGTCGTCGCCGCCCTCGTAGTCGGGGAAGTAGTTCTTCATCGGGCTGACGGGCAGCTTCTCCTTGAACCGGTCAATCTTGTTGAGGAACAGGATGATCGACGTCTTGATGAACCAGCGCGAGTTGCAAATCGAGTCGAAGAGCGTGAGCGCCTCCTGCATGCGGTTGACCGTCTCGTCCTCAAACAGAAGCTGATCGTACTCGGAAATAGCGACAAGGAACAGAATTGTTGTGACGTTCTCGAAGCAGTGGATCCACTTCTTCCGCTCAGACCGCTGGCCACCCACGTCGAACATGCGGTACGTGAGGTCGCCAATGATGAAAGTCGTCTCGGTGATACCGGTCGTCTTGACACGCGAGCGCAGCACGTCCTGGTCGTCGGGCATGTAGTCGGGCGCAGCAATGCGTGAAATGTTGTCAAAGTAGCTGCTGGTGTTAACGTGGTTCGCAACGCAAACGCAAGCGAGCGAGTGAAACGGTGCACGTACTATCTTGCCGAATCGTTGAGCTGGTACTCGCGCGAGCGCTTGAAGCACTCGCCCACACCGTGGTCCTTCCACAGGGCCTCAATGGCGTTGCCGACCTCTGGGGGGAGCACCTCGCCCTCAATCTGCGCAGGCTGCATGAAGATTGTCTGCACGTGGTACTCCATGCGCTGGTCCTCGAGCGGCAGCTCGAGCGACTCCATGGCCTCGAGAATGACACGCATGGACTGGACGGTGTTGCTGTAGATGATCTCCTTGAACGATTCGCGCTCGTCGCGCGAGTAGCCGCCCTCGTGGATCAGCTTCATTTGCTTCAGAATTGTCGACTTTCCGGATTCACCAGCACCTGCCTGTTAGTGATGCCCGACAAAAACGGGCCAGAAACACGTACCCAACAACAGCATCTTGATCTCGTTGCGCTGCTGCATCCGGTCGCGCTTGAGCTGGTTCTCAATCTCCTCGTTCCGGGCCTTGCCCTCCTTCTCCTCCACGCTCATACCGCAACCCATTGTGGCGGCTTTTGGTGGTCAACGTGCTAATGTCGTCGGGCACTCGGGGAAAATGGTGTGGTCGCAGTGTATCTATGGAAAAATGTTAGTCGGGATGCAAGGGTCGTTTGAGTGCATCGTGTTTCTTCATCTGCCGCTGTGCCGCTGTGCGGCCGTGCCGTTCGGTAAAAGCGTTTGTTTGTCGTCTGATCTAGCGCGCGGTATTTAAGCGACTTGCTCGGCTGCATCTATTGGCAACAAGACAAAGGTGGCTGAGAGCAGAATCGGAATGGTGATGCGACAATCGACAATAGATGCTGGCGTTCTTGAGGATTCGGGATTGTTGCTGGCAAATGGCCGAAAGGAGCAGATGCGTTGCCAAGACGGCAGGTCGAAAATATCGACATCAGTGCCGTCGCGTCGCAACGGGCGCTATTGGCGTGTTGAGCGATGGGGCGAACAGCCAACAAAACAACAAAAACACAAAAAAAACACAAAAAGGCCACTACGGCGGTATGACCAAGCCGAGTCCTTTTGGTAATGTTTTCTGAAGACGTCGCGCAGGAGAATCGAATCGGTGCCGCGAGTGGTGCGTCGTCGCGTCCAGCGGGCATTGTGGTTGCGTCGCCGTCGGGGGCGAGTCGGTCGATTGGCGAGCGTGAGGCCGTGGGCGGTGGCAGCGGCAGACTAGAAGCGAATGCAAATGAAGCTGGTTTGCCATTGACTTACCGTCTCGCAATGTCTGGATGGCAATGGTCGGTTCGATGCAAGCTCTCGGAGCCAATGGTCGTCGGTAACCGGAAAGGTGAGATCTCGATTCGATCAAACGGGCGGGATGTTGTGTCGTATGCTCCCGCAGTGAATCGGATCGCGTGTGGCTGTGGGCAGACGACGAGCAGGGGCCGTGGTTGTCTGGTCGTCGCGTCGAGTCGGTGTGATTACAAAAGAAAGTGGTGATGGGAGCCAGAAACCAGAACCAGAAACCAGATGCAAAAGATGCAGAGAGACTCGGGGGAGGAAAGGGAGAGGAGGTTGGCGGTTGGTTGGGTCAGAGGGCAGGAGCAGACAGGACGGGCGGGAAAGGAAAAAAGGGGTGGGCGAGGAAAGCCGAGTGGGAGAAAAAAGACGCCAAAGAGCAGAGAGCAGGGGCGCCCGGGCGCGCGCAGCACAGGCAAGAGCAGGCGGCGGACAGCGCAGGGGTCGAAAGCTAAATCGATAAAACAAATGGGAAATTAAAAGGCAAAATTCTGCTGAATGAGGAAAATAAAGGAGACGGGGGAGCATTTTCCCATTTTCTGGGAGAGAGGAAAAGGGAGCTAGACGTAAAAGGGACTAGCGCGTTATTGTGGTGGAAAGAGCGCCGAGAGGCGGCAGGTGTCAGTGGCAAGTGCATGAACAGTGCGGTTACAGGTGGCCAGGGCCGTACAGCGCTCTTACTCCGTACGCGAAGCAAGGACGACCTCACGGAGCACGGTTGGTAGGTTTACATCAGTCAACACACAAACGGGCCATCAATGGCCACGGACAGGGGCGGGCGATGGACGAGTGTGGAAGTGGAGGGCGGAAAAGAGGAGCAGAGAGGCCGTATGCGGAAAAGAGATTTGTTTTTTTGTTTTGTGGCTGCGATCAAGATGAGCAGCAGGGAAGGCGGCATATCGCACCAGGGTACAGTAAAAGACCCGAAACGCGGTCAAAGGACAGGCAGCTGGGCGTGGGCGGCCGTGGGCGGCCAGTCTGGCCGGGAACGGCAGCGCGGCTGGCATGCACGCTGCACGCCAGCGCAGCATCGACGACATCTGGACAAGCGACAGCTATTTTGCAGGGTGGATCTGGTGTGGTAGTAGTGACGGCTCTAGTGGGATCTAGCGCGCGATGTGGCCGCTAGCCAGGGCGCGCAAGTGGGCTTGAGCGGAAACCCGCTAGCGCGCAATTTGCTGGGCTGGATAGCGCGCGGCGATGCGCTGATGCGACGCGCAGCGCTGTAAATAAATTTATAGCAACTACGGTGCCTAAGGACAGGCCGTGGTCGTTGAAGAACAAGTCAGCCTCCGAAGATTGGCAATACAGATTGCCAATGAGCGTCTTTGATCTCGATTGATTCTCTTTTAATCTCCAGCAGGTTCGTCTTGTCGGAGCGTGTCAAGCAGCCGGCTGGGCCGGGTGTAGCACGACATGCAGCGCAGCCGCAGCGCATGAGAGTCCAATGAGACAGGCGCACGCAGGCGAGCGGCCTCAAGCGGTGAGGACAGGCGAGCGGGCAGCATGCGCTCGTCAAATCCTTTCAACCAGCACGGCCGGATGCCCCTGCGCAAGTGCACCTGCACGCTCGGACCGTGATCGTCCGGCGTCGAATGCAGGCGGTACTTTTGGACTGGTTTGGCGAGCCGCTTTCACGCTGCGTTCACGAGTACTCCGTACGGAGTAAATATAGGTGAACATAGGTAAATTTGAATTGAATACGCCGTGGCCTGGAATCGCGAGAGACGATCACGGGACAAACTGGAGACGGCGGCAGCGTCCGCGCTGAGAATGGGATGCGTCGGCGGCGCAGGAAGAAATCACGGTTGCCGAGCGAGAGAGGCGCTTTGTGCTGCTCCAAATGGCTTCTGAAAAAGTCCACAATAGGAGACGCCGTAGCGGCCCACAAGCGGCTGGCCAGTGTAAATATTCCCATGGACTACGGAGTACTGTAATATGTAATTATGATCAAAAATACGCCATGACCAGCACGCATGCGGCCGATGCGGCCAATAGCAGTCCGGAAGAAGAAGAACAAAATAAAGAAGGACAAAGAAGAATGGGATGCCCGAGGGCCAGGAGCACCAGGAGCACGGCGGCGACGCAAAAAACCAGAAGCGGCCGTCACAGAGGGCTCGGCACGATGGCGAGACAGGGCAGGGGAGCCCGGGCGTTTATTTAAATAATTTAAATATCTAGGTAGCGAACAGGGGCCCAGCCAGGCCTGTAGCGATCAGTAGCGATCCGTAGCGATCTGTCTTGTCTTTCTGTCCCAATCACCCGAAGCTCGTCGCCAGCCAGGTTCTGCCAATGCAAGACTGGTGCATCGTTGCGTACGGGACGGTGTGACGGCCGTGGTCGCGCGTTTGGGCACGATGGGCTTGCGAACAAGGTTGTTCTAGAAGGACACGACAGGCCGGCCGGCCGGCCAGGTGCAGCCCTTGTGCAGATTCATATATTTATGTAATTTACGCATGCCTTTCAATTAAAGGCGGATGCTGACAGTATATTTATTTTTATTCGTTCAATTATGCGCGGGCATCAGGCAGGCCAGCGCACGTCTCCGTGTTCCTGTTTTCCAACGTCTCGGCGTCTCATCTCAGCGTGCCCGTGCCAGAGCGTGGCGCTCGCAGGCACTCCAAACGCGTGGAAGCGCATGAGGTGAAGCGTGCACGGTAAAGATTAAAAATATATTTACAGGGCTTTGTTCTACGAGACAGCCGTGTGGCTACAAACGACGGCCAGAATGGCCCGATGCATGATGCCAGACACGCAGAATCAACTGGCATCCACGCCAATGGCCGCAGCATGCCAGCCGCGAACCGGCAAGGATATGGATCTAAATAACGTCTCGAACTGTTGAAGACGTTGAAGAACGTACGGAGTACAATGCGCATCCGGAGCCGGCCCAGGCAGCATGCTCGACAGATTAAAGCTAGGCCGGCCGCAGCCTGTGACTCAGCGTCTGCCACATATATTTACGTTCAAATATAGCACCGGAGGTAAGCCGCCTTGAACGGTGGCATGTTTTTGGTTTCTACATGGTAGTGAACACGCAGCTGAAACGGCACTCGCAGCAGCGCAGCAGCGGCCAGCAACGGTAGTTGCCAAATGCTACCAAAACTCGACGTAAATTTACTCCGTAAAACCCACCATCGGCACGATGTCACCCCTCGCCCCTGTGCATCGCATCACTCACGCGATCCAATCAGCCCGGCCATTGGACAATGGGAATTTGCTAAAAGGGACCGAGGACAAGGATTTCGATACTCCATATGCCATGCAATGATTGCCGGCTACGCGCCTGTTCCTGTTCCTGGCGCCTGCTCCTGCATATATTTACGGCTGCCGTCTTTTCTCAGTCCACCAGTCTGCCCGTGTCCATGCAGCTGAACGTAGCGTCAATAGCACGCGGACACGGAGCTGAAAGATGCTAGTTGCGCTCATGAAATGATGCAGCGGCGCTAGACACGACCGTATCCGGCGGATCGGACGAAACGAAATAGCAGCGGAGCAGCCAAGCGGGCAGAAGAAAAGAAGACGCATGGAACCTTCCGAGGTCGCCAGAGAGGAGACGCTGGAGGCGCTGGAGGCGCTGGGGGCGCTGGGACGCTGGGGACGCTGGGGACGCTGGGGACGCTGGGGACGCTGGGGACGCTGGGGACAAATTTACGCAGTGTGGTTCCAGTAGGGGTGCCTGAAATGGAATTATCTGATAATTTCTGCGGCGCACTGGCGCGTCTGGATCCTGGAGCTCCTCAGGATCAACTGTGCAGACATTCTTGCAAATTAAATGTATAATTAAACTTGCAGTCATGCTGCGGCTCTGTGCCTAAAGGAAGAGGTGGACAATGAAGGAGCCGTCTACTCCGTACTCCGTATTTACATCGCCACCACACTGGATCGCATCGGTTGCCACGAGGTGACCCGGCGTTGCATGTCCGGCGGCGTTGCATCGGACATGACGATGCCGTTTCACGCCAGGGTGGGCAGGGAGGTCAGCAGATGAGCAGGCCCTGTCGTGTTGCGACGCGCGCAGAGACGGGGCGGCGACGTTGCATCTCTGGTTCTGCCCGTCCATTCATTTCTTGCATGGTATCGTCCCCGTATCTGCTGCTACAGTCAACTTGCGTCTTCATAGACCCTGGCGTGTAAATTTATTAATCGAGTAAAAATATATATTCAGACTCAGGAGATTGTATCTGTCACGTTTCGCTTTCCCTCGCTCTACGACGACTCATCGCGACAAGTCATGTCTCGCGCTGGCCGGGCAGGGATCGCACTTGGTCACTTTAGAGATCAGGAGACTGCCCCAGCCGATGTCTTCTAGAAGCCGTCGACAATGGGCCCCGCCTGGCTCGCCATCCTTTTAGCCATGTCGACCGCCTTGCT
Source organism: Ophiostoma populinum (assembly GCA_029298855.1). Taxonomy (NCBI): domain Eukaryota; kingdom Fungi; phylum Ascomycota; class Sordariomycetes; order Ophiostomatales; family Ophiostomataceae; genus Ophiostoma; species Ophiostoma populinum. The sequence goes on along the minus strand of JANSLU010000008.1, from coordinate 1,351,406 downwards.
CCATGTTTGAAAAAGACATTTTGTCAGAGCCTCGTCTTTTCTCTTTTCCTCCTGTCCTGCCCTGCCATCCCATGTTGCTCCGACTGAAATTGCACGTCGCACACGCTGCCCAGCTCGTGCAACATCCCGTGCCCGTTGGTACCCCGTTTTCCTGTTTTGGTGCAGTCATGCAGAAGAGCATTGTGGTCGGGCGCAGCCAAAATACATTGCTGCCGTGCACCGTGAGCCGAATTTTGTAAGCAAATGATTCCAATCTTGCAACTGCCACCGCCACAGGCAGCCGATTCGAGCAATCCGCCGAGCCTGCGTCGTCGGCGTTGTCGGCGTCGCTGGCGTCGTCTGGTGTCCTGTAGCGTCGTGCTTTTGGCAATATGCAGTGGAAGATGCAGTGGACGACAGCACTCGTATCTTGTCCGTCCGCCACGTCAAGAGCGACTGCCGTGCAACACACCTCGGGGCTGGGCTGTCACCTGTAGAAGCGCCTCGGCTCTATTTGTATTTACATGCTTGCAGATTGGCGCATCCTGGCCATTGCCCGTCCAACCGGCCGCCTCATCGCCCCAACAGCCACGGCGCTCACAAAATCAATATTATGCTGTGCCGATGCCAATGCTTGAAATGTCTAGCCCTGTATGATTGCCAATCATAAGTAATCGATTTCGTCGTGAAGGTGTCTTGGTTTATATTGTCAGTGTGACCAGCTTGCATGAGACGTCGGGACCATTCAAGTCAACCCTATTTCAAACAAACTATATTGTAAAAAGGAAAACGAACGCTGATTTATTAATACATAAAAATTCACAGCAAAAGATGGCGATACCGGGGGTGCACAAGAAGTTGAGACCGCTACGAGCCCGGGCGTTGCCTTGGTCGCTTACCCTCGACATCTCGGCAGGATAACTAAGCAACAACAGTGGTTTATTTGTCTACATTTTCAGTACATACAAACAAGGGCAAATATCGTACGCTGTATATTTTCCTTTCCTTTCTTTTACACGGTGTTTTTCCCATTGGTTTGCTTAGGCTGTCAGTGGTTATACTCTACGCTTCACCAAGTAATTGAACAAAATGCGCCGAGAAAATGTGCTAAATTCTCTTCCAAGTGAAAGGAGTCGAGGGTTAGTGGGTCCATCCAGTGCACGTCATTGGCTGGCCAAATTAGCCCAATGGAAAAGCCGAATGGCGGCGAGTGGGCCGGCTGAATGCGCTGTGCGGCTGCGTCGTAGGGTCGCATCACGACAAGTTTCGCGACGGATTGACAGTGTCATTGACCGCGCAGGCCAGACGCGTTCGGCATTGCTTCTGCTTCACTGTCGCTCTTTGGCTCCGACCCCGCCGCTCTTTCTCTTTCCCTCTTTCCCTCTTTCCTGCGACTCTCGGCACCGCCTCGCTCCTTCCGCCGGCGCATCCTGTCGCACCCAAGCGCAACTCGAAACTCTTTGACCAGCCATTTTCCGTGCGACACCACGACCCCGCCAGCATGTCGTCCATTCCCATGACGCAGCTGGGCGAGCGCTGTGCGTGTCTTTTTCCGTCCCCCCAAAGCTGCAGTCACTGACCGTCACAGCGTTCAACCACAGCTCGAGCAACGACGCCGAGGCCGAGTACGACCGGCTGCGTGACCTGGCGCGCAAGGCGGCGGCGCAGCGCAACTCGTGCTTTGACCGGTCGCACCAGGCGTACCAGAGCGGCGACGGCGCGGCAGCCAAGCAGCTATCGACCGAGGGCAAGAAGCACGCGGCCGCCATGGAGCGCTACAACCGCGAGGCGTCACAGTTCATCTTCCGCGAGAACAATGCACCGGACCGGGTGGCCGCGGACACGATTGACCTGCACGGGCAGTTTGTCGACGAGGCCGAGGACATTTTGACGCAGCGCATCCGCGCGGCGCAGGCGTCGGGGCAGACGCACCTGCACGTGATTGTCGGGCGCGGCAACCACAGCGCGAACCATGTGCAAAAGATTAAGCCGGCCGTCGAGACGCTGTGCCGCGAGCTGGGCCTGCAGTACGCGACGGAGGAGAACGAGGGCCGGATCTACGTCGACCTGCAGGGCGGCCACGTGTCGGGCGCGCCGCCACTGCCGCAGCAGCCGTCGGGCCACCTGGGCGGCTACCACGGAGGCCAGAACCAGGGCTACGTCAGCCAGCCGAACATGCACTACGGCCAGCAGAACCAGCACCACCAGGGCAACCAGAACCAGAACGGCGACATGGAGCAGCAGATTGAGCAGGCCGTCGTCAAGTGCCTGCCGCGCCTCATTAAGCAGTGCTGTACGATTATGTAGCGGCGTCTTGTCTTGTATTTGTCTTGGATAGACCGTAGTCTGATGTCTTCTGTCTGATATCTTTTGTATCTTTTGATATCTTGTATATAGTTTGATGGTTGGTGCGTTTTGACATGACGCTAGAGCTTTTCTATTTCGCGGACGCAGTTGAATAGATCTGTAGACTATTTCAGAGCCTTGTGAAGAGAGAGAGGTATTCTGGTATTCTGGTATTCCGTATTCGTAGTCGAGGTGGCCTGTCGTTAGCTTAGAGGCTCAAACACCTGTCAGTGCACTTAACGACATGTGCCGCTCCTCATGCCTTGCCAATATAAACGTCTATTCGACAAATGAAACCAAGCTAAAGATACAGTGTATATGGGGATCGCAGGCGCATGACGGCAGCTTGGCCCAGCAGGTTCTGTCGTCGCCAGGCCTCAGCCCAAGCCCGGTCATGCCGGTCATGCCGGTCATGCCCGGCTCATGCCTGGGCGCGAATGTTCTTGGCGGCCTGCTTGAGGGTGTAGTTGCACTCCTCGTAGGCGCGGCCGGCGCCGAAGCCGAGGCCGATGACGGCAGGCCACGCCCTCCGCTTGAAGATGAGGACGGAGAAGACGACACCGAAGCCGAGGCCCAGGCCAGACTTGATGACGAGGTTCGACAGGCAGTGGTCCCACTGTTTATTAGTCGCTGTCTTGAAGACGAAAGACGAAGGACGAAGACGAAGACGAAAGACGAAAGACGGAAGACAAAAGGAGGCGCACCTTGTCGTTGAGCAGGGTCTCGCTGACGGGGCGCGAGACGGCCCGCGACGGCACGGGCGATGCGGCGCTGGACATGGTGGGTGGTGGGTGGTGGGTGGGTGTGGTCGAGGATGGCAAGAGAAGAGACTGTGCTGTTAGTTGTGTGGCCGGATCGGAATAAACCAGAACCAGATCGGATCGGGCGGCCGGCGCCAGCACGACAGGCACGTGCCGACGGGCCGGAACAGGAGTAGGAAAAACGTACGCCAGGCGGTGTGCGGTGCGTCTGGTCGGAGCGGCGGTCGTGGTGTGGTGGCGGTCGAGGGTGGTGCGTGGGCGATGGGCGATGGGCGATGCGGGAGCTGGGAGGCAGCGGAAAAGTCGAGTCAATTGAGCTCGCGCGATGCTGAGCTGCTGACGCTAGGGCAGCGCTGTGCTGTAGCGGGCCAAACCGGCTAGCAGTTTATTTATTTCAATCAAATAAATCAAATAAATAATTACCTCAGCATGCGACGGGTGGGTCGTGGGCCGGGCGGTGAGGGTACTGCGGCTCGGAGCGGACCCACTGCATTCAAGCCGGCAGAATCCCAACTTTTCTTTTTTTCGGGTTTTCGGCAGGCGCATTGGAGCATCGAGCAGTGGAGCGCTGTGAAGGGCAGGACCGACTTTGACCGCTTCCCTGGTCTTTGGTCTTTGTCTTTGGTCTTTTGAGGCCACGACGACAGTACACTACAGCGACTACACACGACGAGTCGGCCGTGATCGAGGAGACAGAGCGCAGCACACCCACCGTCCGCATCGCGAAGCGACTCGACGTCGATCTTTCTTTCTCACACACAACAAGACAAACATGGCGGTCTCGAATGAGCAGGACCTGGTCCGGGCGGCGCGGGCGCTGGACCAAGGGGGCCCTGAGACGGTGGCGGCGCAGCTGCAGCGGCTGTGGACGGCACTGGCGGCGACGACGGTGGACGCGGGAACGGGCACGGACACGGGCACGGGCACGGGCAGCCGGTTCCACGCGGCCGAGGAGGTGGCCTTGCGGTGGCTGCTCAAGAGCATGCACGTGGCGGGCAATGGCAATGGCAAGGCGGGCGGCGAAGCCGAGTCGTTGCGGCGGTGGCCGCTGACATGGCAGATTCTGGCGGCGCTGTTCCGGCGGATCCCGCTGTTTTCGCTGGCCAAGTCGCTGGCGGACCGGCGTTTTGTGTCGATTCTGCAGCAGACGGCACGCGATATTTCGGTGCCGAGGCAGAGCACGACAAAGACGGCGGTGAAGACGGCGGTGAAGCGCAAGGCACATGGCGGACCAGCACTCGGGGCGCCGGGCACGCTGCACGACTGCCTGGCGTCGGCGGGGTGCCTGTTTGAGGCACTGGACGCGCTGCTGGCACGCCTGGACGCGGCCTCGGCGTCGACCAGCACGGCCGTGTCGCCGTACCACCACATGGGCGCCGAGCACATCAAGTCGCTGTTTAGCGTGCCGGCAGCCGAGGCGATGGTGCTCCTGCAGCCTCTGCTGCGAGTAGCACGGCTGGCCGTTGACGATGAAGGTGAATCAGAAGACGACGACCGAGCATCGTGGATTGCGACGCTGGTGGCGCTCTGGTCGCTGCACATGCAGGGCCCGACGGACGCGTTCGAGGTCGCCAGCAGCCTGTCGGCGGACGCGCTGATTGTGGTGGGCCGGCTGGCCGAGCAGGCATCGCCGTCACCGTCGCCGTCGCACACGGACCGTGTCTGGCTCGCGGATCTGCGTCGTTTCCTGACAAACAGCCTGGTCCTTCCGGCCCGGTCCGTCTTCCTCAACCGCGGCGACCTGCAGGCGGTGGCGGCGGCCACGGGCAGCGCGGGCGCTCTGGGCGCGTCGGCGGCCAATGTCGCGCGAGTATACGCCTCGCTCTTCTCGGTCTCGCTCGCTGCACCACGTCTCGTCGCCGGCGGCGGGTCCAGTGGCAAGGACAATGCACGCTGGCTGCAGGCCGTGTTTGAGACGGTACGTGCGTCGACCATGGCGTCCAAGACGCTCGACGTGTCGGCCCAGGCCGCGCTCGTGCAGACCCTGCTGGCCCAGGCGGCCGCGCGTGGCATGGCCCCGTCGCTCGACAGCCTTGAGCGCGTGTGCACGCAGTGCGTGACGTTTGCCGGCGACGCGCAGCAGGAGCAGACCAGCTGGTCGATTCTGGCCTCGGTCGCACAGTGCGACGCCGACACGTTTCTGGCGGGCGAACCGGAGCTGCTGGCGACGGTGCTGGCGCGGGTGAGCGTGGCACGACGCGCGAGCCACGACCTGGTGGTGGACTTTTTGGTCGCGCTGGCCAAGGGCTACGGCACGCGACGCGACCTGCCCGGGTTCGTGGCCCAGTGGTACGGCAGCATGGCGGCACTGGACGACGTGTCGGCGACGGCATGGCTCGACGCACGTCTGCGCACGACGGTCGCCGACCTACTGGCCGCGTCGCTGTCCAAGGAACAGTTTGTCGCGCTCGTGGCCAGCACCGAACGTCTGGGCGACACGCCTCTGTCGCTGCCACACGCCGTCGCGCGCCTGGTCGTGTTCGAGGCCGTGGCGGCCGGCGTGCGCCACGAGGACGTGGAGGATGCCGTGCAGACACGCATGCTCGACAGCGTTCTGGCGGCCGACCTCGCTGCCCAGGACCTCGCATCCGCGGTGCTGGCTCTGCACTGGCGCCTCGTCCGGCAGACGGTCGCGTGGGTCGGCTGCACCGAGGCCGAGCGCATATGGGCCGTTGTCAAGAACCAGCTGGTACATACGGGCGACATGCTCTGCGTGGACCGTTTCGAGGCGCTGGTGTGCTGCTTTGCGCTGTGGATGGCCTGTGCACATGGCGACTGCGAGGCGGCCACACGCGATGCCACGTGGACGCTCTTCCACAAGGTGCACGCCGACATGCAGGCGGTCATTACGACCCCGGCCGACCGTGTCGCGCTCGTCAAAAAGGCCACGGCACGTGCGTCGCCCGGGTCGCCCGGGTCGCCCGGGTTCGCGTCGGCCCATGATGCACTGGCGTCGTACCTGCACTGGATGCTCGCGTCGCCCGAGTTTGTCGACGCCATGGTACGCTCCGCCGACGCGCCCTCGGCCTTTCTCGAGGCCCTCGTCGCCTGGACGCCCGCCCTCGGACCGGATGGTGTTTTTGAGGGCATCGCCGGTGATATCACGCCCGCCATTGTCACGCACCTGGCCGCGTACCAGGGCATGTTTGTCGCGCACGCCACGGTTGACTCGCACGTCAAGTGTCTCGAGGCTGCGGCCGACCCGGGTTCCGACCACGACATGGCCGACGCTCTCGCCGGTCTGCTCGCGACACCACCGCACCTGATCCCACGGTCGCACCGCGAGCGTATCGTGGCCGCCCTCGTCCCGGCACGGCCTCGCGTTCTGCCGGCTCTGGCGTCCGACACGACGGCCGTGCTGGACCTGCTGGTGGCCGTGTCGCAGGAGCGCGCGTACGGCGACCTCGCGCTCGACCGACTCGTCTTTTTCGCCGAGTCGCTCGACGCCACCGTCGCACGTGCACCCCCCGACACCGCCTACGCCGCTTTTTGCCGCTTCATCGCCCTCGCCACGCCCTACTTTCGCTCGGCCGCCAACCGCATCGGCAACGAAAAAACGCTCGCGCCCGCCGCCGCCACGCCCGCCGCCCAGGCCGCGCTGCTGGGCGCCCAGCTCCAGGGCGCGCCCGCCAACGCCGACGCGCCCAAGGCCGCCCTCGCCGCGCTGCTGCACGACACGCTCCAGGCCCACATTGGTCTGTCCAAAAAGGGTAGGAAGGCGGCGCGGAAGGAGCAGCCGGCGCTGGAGCCAGACGCGCTGCCGCTCGATCTCTGCCTCGTCGTCGACGCCGCGCTCGCCGTCGATATCCAGCCGCAGCTGCTCGCGCACGACGCACACGGCGCACACGGCGCACACGGCGCACACGGCACGCTCGCCGCCGTCCTCGAGACGCTCGCCGCACGCGCCGACGCCGCGCTCGTCCGTGCGCCCGCCATCGGCTGGCGCTGGGCCGCGTTTGTTGCACGCTATGCACGTGATCAGGTCACGTGCCCTCCACGTGCCGTCCGGTTTCTCGGTCTGTTTGACAGAAACACAACAGCTCCTGCCAAAGACGCCACGGCTGCGCTGCACGAGCTCGACGGCGTGCTGCTGCGGACGTACCTCGACAGCGCGACGGTCGGCTGCGACGCGGCGGCCTTGCTGGCGTACCTCGACGACATTGTGGCGTCCTTGACCGGCGGGCACGAGGCCGACGAGGCTGACGACGCCGACGCGGCCGACGCGGCCGACGCGGCCGTCGGCCAGCTGCTGGCCGTGCAGTACCTTCTGGCGCGCGTGCTGGCGATCCCCGGCGCCGCCGTGCAAAAATCGGCCGACGGCGCATTCTGTCTCGGCCGCGTCCACAGCCAGCTGTCGCAGACGCTGCCGCGCGCGCGCTCTGTCGCCGCGTGCCGCCTGCTCGCGCAGACGCTGCGCATGCTGCTCGCCGACGACCGCGCCGCCGCCGCCATGGGCCAGTGGAACATTGACACGGCGCTCGGCACCGCCGCGCGCCTCGTCGGCGATGCTGACTCAGCAGTCGCGTCGACGGCAGGTGCGTTCGAGGGCGCCTGCCAGATTGTCGAGGCCGTGCTGAAGCGGCACCGCGTGCGCCTCCAAGGGCGCTTCCACCTGGTCGTGGCGACGCTGCAGGCGCTGCTCGCGCGCCTCGCCGCCGGCCACCAGCAGGAGCTCGCGCAGACGAGCACCGACGACTGGGCCGCGCACGCCAAGCGCTTTGCGCGCCTGCTCGAGCTCGTGTGCGAGCCGTCGACGGCGGCGGCCACCCTGCTCGCCACGCGCTCCAAAGGCGCCGCGCCCCTGCACTCGGCCACCGACGCCGCCAAGCGTTCTGCCGGCCAGCACATGTACCTCGTGCTCATGACCTACATCAAGCTGCAGATTGACGGCGCCGTGCTGGCGCGCCGCGTCCGCGAGGCCCTCGAGCCGGGTCTCTTCTCCGTGCTCACCATTACGCCCGACGAGACGCGCCGCGTCCTCAACGACGCCGTCGACGCCAGCGGCCGTGCCCTCTTCAAGGACCTGTACCGCAAGTGGCTGCAGTTTGGCAAGTGGAAGGGTGTTTGATTGTTCTGTTCTGCATGTTCTGCATTGGGAAGGCCGGTGTTGCTGACTAAGCTTTCTTTTCAATATTTTCTTCACAAATATAGCCACCTCGACGTTTGCATCTATTCAACGGCAACACTTTTAGCACCAATATGTGAAACACGAATGGACATGTGAAACAATGGAAGAAAGACTACAATAAAAAACAATAAAAGACGAAAAAAAGAAAGACGAAAAAAAAGAAAAAAAATCAATCCAGTTTGATACTCCGAATCAGACCAGTCTTGATACCCGTGCGCTCGCCCTGGTAGTCGCTCGGGTTCATGGGCTTGTAGGTCGCGCGCATGCTGGCCAGCTGCTTCTTCTTCTTCTCGTACTTGATCCGCTTCTTCACACGCGGGTTGTTCTTCTTCTCCTTGAGCGTCTTGTGACTCAGGCCCTTGTTCTTTTCAATCTCCCACGTCAGCTGGCGCCGGCCGTCCTCGTCTGCCCACTGTGCCGGGTCGACACGGTCCAGCTTGGCCGCCTCGGCCGCGTCCGCGCGTGCCTTCTTGGCCTGCATCTTTTCCTTGTGCGCCCGCACCACGCTGTCGTAGTAGCTCAGGTTGGCCGCGCGCTCCGCGTCGGCTTCGTCGTCCGAACCTGCGTCTGAACCACTGTCGCTATCGCTGCCCGCGCCCAGCTCATTCTCCGGCGCGTCGTTGAGCCCGCGCCGCACGGCCGCCGCTGTCAGTCGCTCCTGCCGGTCCCGCAGCCGCTCGCGGTACGGAATGTCCATGTCGCCGCCAGCTGCCCCCGTCGCGCCCGTCCGCATGCTCGACTTTTGCATAATCTGCGACGTGTAGAATCCCAGCGACTTTTTGCGCTTGGCTTTTTCGTCGGCCGTGCGCGCGTCCATGGTCGTCTCCTCGCCCAGGTCCGAGTGACCCGCGTCGTCGTCGACGTCGATCGTCTTGACCTTCTTTGTCTTTTTCTCGGCGCCCTTCTTGGGAATCAGGTCGGCCAGGTCGGCGAGCGACGCCTCGACTGCCTTGGACGCCGCGCTCGCCTTCTTCTTCTTGGCCTTGTCGGCCTTTTTCTTGAGCTTCTTCTCGGCCACGGCCGCAGCTTCGACCTCGGACGCGTCTGACACGTCGTCCACGGCGGCTGCCGCCTCTGCCTCGGCTTCGGCCGCCGCCTCGGCCTCGACCGCCGCCTTGGCTGCACGTCGCGCCTCAATCTTGGCCGCCCACGCCCACTGTGCACGCGCACGCACCAGCGACTCCATGACCTCGTGGTTGTGCAGCTCCTCGGGGTCCATCACGTAGCGCGTGCCCGTCGGGTCGTCGCGCGACGGCGACATGAGCAGCGAAAAGTAGAGCGCCATCGTCGCCACGTAGCACGACAGCGACCGGAACAGCACCACCTCGAGCGACGTCGGCGCCTTGTTCTCCGCGCCCGTCTTGTACGCCGGCAGCCGCTTCTCCAGCTCGCTAAACTCGTCGCACAGGTGGTCAATCTCGGGGTACTGCTCCTGCAGGTACGCATACCGCTCCTCGGGCGCCATCGCGTCGACCTCGGCCTTGCCCATGATGCTCAGTCGCACCGCCGGGCCCGACGACGTCGCAGCAGACGCCAAGGCCGCCGTCGTCTCCTTGTCCGTCGCCGTCGCCTCCGTCGCCCACTCGTCGGCGTCAAAGAAATCCGACGCCTTCATGCGCGACAGCTGCTTCTTCTGCAGCCGCCGCGCCTCGGCCTCCTCCTCCATGGCGCCGTCCTCCGTCTCGATCGCGTCGCCGTCGTAGTAGTGCTCCTTGGACGAGCCCCACCACCCGGCGTCCGCCTCGTCGTCCTTGCCGGCCGGCGCCTCGTCGTCGTCGTCGTCGCTCAGCGCCGCGCGCTGCGCCTTGGCCGCCTTGGCCTTGGCCTTCTTGTCCTTCTTCTTCAGCTTGCGTCGCTCCGCCGCGTCCGGCTCCGACTCGTTGGCCGAGTCGTCCGAGTCGCGCCGAAACACCTCGTCGTCCGACAGGTCCACAAACTCATCCTCGCGCTGCTGCTGCCGCTGCCGCTTCGTGCCGCGCTCCTCGTCCAGCGCAATCTTGTCCTGGTCGAGAAAGTGCTGCTCCTGCTCGTCTGCAATGTCGGCAAACGTGTCGACCACGCCGATGCGTGCGTCGCGTGCATCATAGTCGCGCGGGCCCGACGGTGCCTCCACCGCGCGGCTCGCCTTTCTCTTCTTGGCCATGGTGTGTGGTTGGCAATGGTGTGTGCCTGTGTGGTGGTCGAGGCAGCGGGCAGTGGCAATCCGCGGCGGACAGAAAACAGAAAACAGAAAAATGCATTCTGCCAGACGATAAAGAATTTCTTATCACAGACCCACTTTGCTCACAGATCCACACCGCCGACGTCCTCCTGTTCAGCACGTGGTGATGCCTGCCAGAGTAGCGACAACATGAGGTCTGAAAAACCACAATATCAGAAAGAGCAATACAGTCTCCTTCCCTGTATATTTACGTACGAAATAAATTAAATTAAATTAAAATAAATCTTGGGCGTCGGTTGTTCCTGTCAAGTCATTGCGCCCCACTTATCAGGAGTCGAGAGCAACACGCTCGGCTTCACATCTTCACACACAATGCCTCTCAGCAACACGACACTTGCATTGACCACGGCAGGCATCGCCGGCGCGTCTCTTGTGGCAGCATCGACAATGGGCTGGCTCTCGGGCAACCAGATGCCCGTCGAGGGCAAGGTGCGTGCACGATTGACACGTCTGTCAATGCCATTCAGACACTAACGACCAGACGGTCCTCGTGACGGGTGCGTCCGAGGGCACCGGGCGTGCGGCCGCCAAGCAGCTGGCGGCCATGGGCGCGAGCGTGATTGTCGTTGCACGCAACGTTGCACGGCTCGAGGAGACGGTGGCCGAGCTCAAGGTGCGTTAGCTTTTGTCTTTTCTTGGGCCCATTCTGACCGACAGGTTGTTGCCAAATCGCCCGACCAGCGATTCCACTACATTGCGGCCGACGTCGCGCGGCCGGCGTACGCCGAGACGGTCGTCGCGGACGCGTGTGCGTGGAACGGCGGGCGGCCGATTGACATTGTGTGGTGCGTCGCCGGCATGTCGACGCCGATGCTGTGGGCCGAGGAGTCGAACGAGGTGGCGCTCGGCGCGAGCCGCCGCAACATGGACGTCAACTTTTGGGGCGCCGCCGAGATGGCACACGCGATCCTGCGCGTGTGGCTGCGACCCGAGGCCGGGCCGTACACGGAGCCGCGGCACATTATCTTCACCGCGTCGGTGCTTGCGCTGTTCCCCGTCGCCGGGTACGCGCCCTACACGCCGAGCAAGTGGGCGCTGCGCGGGCTCGCCGACACGCTGACGCAGGAGGTGCTGCTGTACGAGCGCACGAACCCGGTGCGCGTCTCGGTCGTCTACCCCGGCACGATTACGAGCCCCGGCCTGGCGCGCGAGAACCAGACGAAGCCCGCCATCACGCTCGAGCTCGAAAAGGACGACCCGCAGCTGACGCCCGAGCAGGTGGCGGCGCAGGCGATTGCCGGACTGCAGCGTGGCGACCACTTTGTCACGGTGTCGCTGCTCGGCGACGTGATGCGCTGGGGCGTGCTGGGCGGCGCGCCGCGCAACAACTGGCTGCTCGACACGCTCGGCTCGTTTGTCGTGTCATTGGCCATGTTTTTCGTCCTGCTCTGGTTCCACGGCGAGATTCGCGGCTTCAGCAAGAAGCACGGCCACCCAGCGACGTACAAGAAGGCTTGACAAGGCAAACAAATGAACGAGGTGACAGTTTACAGAGAACAATGTGCGCACTGTGAACGAGAGTGAGGTGCAACACGGTCACCACAACTGCAATCCTTTTACAGGAGTAAAGTGAGAATAACTGTCTTTTACGGGAGTTACAAGTTGAGAATAATTTGGCATCAACGGAATACGGTGCTATGTACCCGCTTAGTCATCATATCGACCAACCACGTGATGGGAATTACCAAAACCATTCTTCGGCTCCACTGGCCGCGAGCTCCAAACCTCGCAGCCGACGACCGCGCCGACGCCTACGACCGACTTGCTGAGCTCCGACTGTTGTTCGACTTTTTGACAGCTTCCTGGTACCCGAAACTCGACACACATCTCTCCGACACACGACACACAATGCGCGGGACCGTCCGGATGTTGGCCGGCGTCAAGCCGGGGCGGTACCTGACGCCCGGCACAAAGACGGGCCTGACGGGCGTGCTGACGCACCACGCGCCGCGCGCGCAGCTCATTTTCCTCTACCATTCGACGCTGAACACGCTCAAGGCGGCGCCGGAGTCGTCGGTGTACCGGCAGTCGGTGGAGGCGCTGACGAAGCACCGGCTGGCGATTGTGGAGGCGGTCAAGCCGGAGGGCTTTGACGCGTGGGAGGCGCGCGTGGCCAAGATTATCAACGAGCACCCCGAGTACTTTGGCGCGGTGGCCAAGACGCGCATCGACGGCAGCGCGACGTGGGCGGTGGAGCGCGGCGACTACGTGCACGCCGTGTTCCGGCAGCGCCAGTACGCGGACCCGGGCGCGGTCGAGTACGACGGCGAGGTGATTGAAGGCTCACAGGTCGAGGGCTCGCGCACCGAGATGGACCGCGCGGAGCAGGCGCTGTCGGCGAGCCGCGAGCCGCTCGAGATGCAGCGGCCCTTTGAGCTCGAGGACGAGCCGGCCCTGACGGCGGAGCAGTACGTCCCGACGACTCCACGACTCCACGACTCGACAACCGAAGAATCAATGCTAACCGACAGGATCGAGGAGATTGAAAACAAGATTGGCGCGGGCCTGATTGAGGAGGTCATTAACGTGGCCGAGGGCGAGGCCCGGCTGGCCGATATCATGGTCAAGGCCAAGGTGTAAGTTTTTTCCAACTCTCTCCAATTCTCTTCCAACTCTTTCCACTCCTCTTTCCACGCACCGAAGCTAACCAACAGCTGGGAGAGCCTAGAGGAGAAGCCGGCCGAGGGCCAGTGGGTGTACTTTGAGCGCAAGGCAGCATAGAGAAGAAGGACAGGGCGGCGAGCGAGACTCTGTAACGAATTCATTGCAATCCAATTTGCACTACGAGTGTGTAAACCGGGCCACTGACAGTAGAATGAGCAATCGCGTGCAAATGAAGTGAGTATACAGTGAGTGTACGGAGAGTGTAAATTTACGAAATTATAAAATAATAAAATAATAAAAGTGGACCTTAAAATACCAACTCGACGCGTCTCTGCTCCTCAACGTGCCATGTCGTTCATCCTGCCACCCACGTACTCCAACATCCGCAAGCGCAAGCGGTCGACGCGGTCGGTGCGGTCGGCATCGGTGGCGTCGGCGGCGTCGGTGACGTCGACGCGCAGCCACCTGCCGGCGGGCAGCATCGACCCGCACAGCTACGGCCCGGCCGTGCGACGACAGCTGGTGGTGGCCGGCCTGACACACTCGGACCAGCTGCCGGGCGACTACCTGCCGGCATTCCCGCACGAGGCGCTGCCGGAACGCTTTGGCGAGGACGAGACGGCCACGCCCGAGCACGCGGGCGCAGGGGGCTACACGAGCGACGGGCTGGGCGGGTTCACGACAGACCCCGACTACGATGGCGGCGACGCGTCGTCGGGGTCGGACGCCTACGTGTCCGGGACCGAGGCGGACTCGGCGGTCGACGCGGACGAGGGCGACCCTGTGCAGGCAGAGGCACGGCGGCAGCGCAAGGCGCTCCAGCGCGAGACACGGCGGCGACGCAACGCTCTGTTCGAGTACCGGCTGTACGACCAGAACGTGGGCGTGCTGGCCGGGATAGTCAAGCGCGGGCTGCAGGAGTCGGAGCACGGTACCAGCGGCACCAGCGGCACCAGCGGGAGCGAGGAGGGCAGCGAGGGCAGCGAGGGCAGCGAGGGCGTCGGCCTGGCACGTGCCAAGCGGGCGTATGGGCTTCTGGTGCGGACAGAGATTCGTGGCAAGCCGGTCGACCTGCGACGCAACCACGTGTGGGCCATGGGCGCGGAGCTGCTGATGCGCGAGGGCGAGACGCCAGACGCCAGAGGGACACGACGACGGTGGGGCGCGGCGGCCAATGTGCCACGGGTGCGTGCGTTTTACGAGGAGCTGATCCAGCAGTACCCGTACAACCGGCTGTTCCCGCGGTCCGTGAGCGCCCTGACGTTTTGGCCAGCACTCGCCGGCACGGAGCTGTACAGCGCCCACGCGGAGCTGCAGATGCAGGGCGAGCAGATTGAGCGCGCAGCCGAGGCCGAGCGCACAGCCGAGGAGGACGACGACGACAAGGCCATTGCACAACGCCGCCGTGCACGCCTCGAGGATGCACGTCGCGATGCGCTGCGTCTCATGCAGGACCTTGCACGTCGCATGGACACGGTGCTCGACACGGCGCCGTACTCGACGAACCCCGAGATGCTGCGTCTGCGTGGCATGGTCTCGCTCTTCCTCGCCGACCTGTGGGTGCCGACGCCGCCCGCCGATGCTGCCGATGCCGCCGAAGCCGACGAGGGCCAGCGTGCACGGGCCCTGGAACGCCGGCGTGCACGTGCACGTTTCGCCAAGCTCGTCGGTATCGACCGCGACACGCAAAACGGCCGCTTCCTCGGCCGTGTGCGCCACGCCGGCGGCCTGCCCGACACCGTCGTCGACGCGTACGTACGCCGCATGGCCCAAAAGGCGCCCGGCGATAGCAGTGGCAGCAGCAGCGACGACGGTGTCGGGGCCGACAGCAGCGCCGACGACCTGGGCTTCAGCGACGACGAAGCGCCCCTGCAGTCATTTTCGTCCCTGCCGTTTCGGGGTTAACGTACACGGAAAGTACTTACGAAGCCATACTTACGTAATACTACGGAAGGCGATACCAGACTACAAGTGATACCAGCTACAAGCGATACCAGACCAAGCGATACCAACTCACGATTTACATTCTCAACTACCGCAACACCATACGTGCTGGTCGCTACCGCCTCAGCACCATCAGCCGGCAGTCGCTCCCCGCGACCAGGCACCACTCGCCGTCTGGGCTCCAGGCCACTTGCCGCCCAATCTTTGATAGCGTCTTGACCGACTCGACCTTGTGCGCCTTGACCGTGGCGTGCGGGTGGTTCGTGCTATACCGCTCCTCCCACTCGGCCAGCGTCTCTGCATTGTACAGCGCCTCGACGCTAAACTTGCCCTTGCGCGGCGCCGCGTCCTGGTTCTGCGTGCTAGTGGCGCCCCACCGCTTCTTTGGCGTCACAATGGGCAGCCACGACGGCTTCGGCACCGGCTCCAGCGCCGGCATCGGCAGGCGGTCCGTGTCCGGCTCGTCCGGCGCCGCGGCCAACGCCTGCGCACACTCGTACTCGCGCTCGCGCCGCGCACACGCCTCCACGTAGTCGCGGTACGCGCCAAAGCACTGCAAGTCCCAAAAGAAAATGTCTGCTTCGCCGTTGCAAAACGCCAGCGTCGCGTGGCGGCCCTCCATGTTGTAGAGCGAGAAGCGCAGATAGAATAGGCAATCGCACCCGGGCGTTGCAAACTGCAGCAGCCGCGTCAACAGGGCCGGCCGCGGCCCTGGTCGGCCCGTCTCGGGCGTCGCCTTGGGATACGTGCTGACAAAGGCCGACTGCGTGTCCTTGGACAGTTCGTGTTTCGCCGGCGCCTGGTCGGGCGTCGGCGGCGTCAGGGTCGAGTCGAAGCCCTCAATCCTCCACAGCACAATCCTCTCCTCGTAGCACGACCGCGACAGCACCAGGTCGCCATAAAAGGCCACACAGTCAATCAGGTTTCCGTGGACCTCGGACGTGGTAAAGTGCGGATAAAAGACAATGATGGGCGTCGACAAGGGCGTCCGCGGAATGTCCGGCAGCAACCACAAGTTGATCACCTGGTCGTGCCCGGCCGACAGCAAGTACCGCCCCGAGTTGTGAAACGCCACGCTCAGCAGGTTCCACACGTGGCCCTCGCCGGCCAGCACGCACACGCACGGCTGCGCCCTGTGCACCGGCTCGAGGCTCCAGAAGCGCACCGTCGCGTCGTCCGACGCCGACGCCAACAGGTACGGGTTCGCCGGCGACGTCGCCAGGTCGTTGATCTCGCCGCCGTGGCCCACAAACGACCGCACAACCGTGCCCGCCCGGATGTCGTACACCTTGATCTTCGCGTCGCGGCCCGCCACGCACAGCAGCGGCGCCTCCGTCTCGGGGTCCTTGGCCCACGTGCACGAGCAGTTGGCCGCACCTTCGTCGAGGTCGCGCAGCACCCGCAGAACCCTGCACGGGTTGCCCCCCTCCTTGGGTACCAGGCGGCACACAAAGATCTGGTGGTCAGCGTCTCGTCGGCAGGACAGGGGAGTCACGTACGTGGCGTTCGCTCACAATGGCAAACACGGGCGGGCTGTCCACCGGGTTGTACGGGTAGAACTTGATGTCATAAAACTCTGGCGGTCAGCATGCTCTCGCCTGTATCGGTTGCTGCGGCGCGTACCAACGTCGCTAGTGCCCTTGTCGGCACCAACGTCGCCAGCCTTGTCGGCTACATCCTGGGCAATCGTTAGCACACGGTCCGACGCCTGCTCGGCCTGACGCACACTAAAGTTGAGTGAGTAGAACAGCTTGGGAAAATCCCACTCGGAGGGGGGGGCGGGCGGCGGCATGGCCCGGCTTTTTCGTTTGTCGGTCATCGTCTCTAGGGTCTCAATCGATCGACGCGCAATGCCATTGTTGTCGTTCGGCCTCGAAACGTAGCGACGCACGCCCAGCTCCTCGACCGGCCTCGGATGTGATGCTGCACAGGTGGTGAGAGCGACAGCGTCAATGAATGAGATCCGACACGCGATGTGAGCCAAGTGAAGAGGAAGACGCGGCGCGTGTTGAAGGAAGTGCTGCAAGATCGTGGCTCGTGCACCGCGACTTGCTGACTAATCATCCTATAAATAGTAAGGGCATAAATTTATTTTATTTTATGCATTTGTTCGTCTTGTGCATTTTTCTTTTGCACTAGATCTCGGTTATTCTTTCTTGGATTTGACTGCGTTTTCTTGCAAAAAGCAGTCAATGTGACAAGAAGCCACATCAATACATGTCTAAAGTATATTTACACTACTGTGCCAGTTCAGCCGTCGCTAGCTTAGGACGAAGACGGAGTTCGTATCGTCAAGCCTCGACCTGGACCACCAACTCCTGACCAATGCGCCGGTATGACACCGGTATGGCGGCCGTCGCCAAAGCTTGCCAAAATCCAGCCATCGGAAGCGAGCTCTGCTAGGGCGGCGCCGCAAAACGCCACTGTGCTACCGCGTCACTTCCAATATGGGGCGTTCGCCTCGCACCATTACATTCACAGACTGGACACGCAGAGTGCAATGGACATCACCAGACCCGCCCCGACTGGTCTGTTCTTCGGTTCCAGGGTCCTGGGAGTTGATGGCCGACAGTCGCGTTGCTTGCAAATATGCAACTATACCGGAGTGGCCTTAGGCGTCAACTTGCCACTGACAAAACAGACCAGGCTGGCCAGACGTTGGGACTGAGGCCGAAAGGAGACTGCAAGCTACGCAACCCGGTTTCCGGCCTCTTTTCCTCTTTCACGAGACCCGTCACAGTGTTTACTAGAAACGCCACAAGCGGCAGGCTGCATGGCGACGAAAAAGCGAGAGGAACAGGTTGTCACCGCCTGCCATGGCCAAGCTCAACGGCTGGCATGCACATTGTTGGACATGTCAAACGTCACCGCGAACTACAACGAGCAGAACCATGCAGCACGAACCACACTCGCCTTGCACGGGAATGACTGAGCCAAACGGAGGCCATGGTGGAGTGTCTTGACGCCACGCTTTGGCTGCTGCAGGACCTGGATGGGGCGGAGGGTCACAGGACACCGGTTTGTCACAGTCACCAGCACATTCGTTCGACAGTGTCCGAGGCGCCATGGTGGTTATCCGTATGCTCTGCTGCCGGGTCGTGGTCCATGCTGGCCGAACAGAAAAGCAAGAATATTGGCACTAGCACATACTCACTTTTCACTCGACCAAAAACCGTAAACATCCGTCTGTTTTCGACACGCGTCAACATAGTTACAGAGTATTCGTAAGCTAGGCAGCGTTTACGCCCGTTACCTCGCGCCTCGCGACAGGCCAGGTGCTTTATGCCAGGTACTTTTGCAAGCTGCCGTGTTACGGCACATCCCGACTCGGCCAGGCCTGCCCATTGACCGCCGCTGTAAATATTTATACAAGGGCTACGACGACCAAGATGGCGTGCGTCGTCTCGAATCTGCGTCTGGACTGCTCGTCTGCAGGCACTACGAGAACAAGACGGCGACACAACCCCGAAGCTGGCTGCGTGCATTGACGACGGTGCACGGCAGCGTGCAGTTCATTAGTTGCTCGTCTATTCGTCTATTATATTGAAGAGATTTACATTTACATCACCAAATGTCATCGCAATCTCGTACGCCCGTCGTCACATTGCTCGTCAATCACTACCGCTCGTCTACTCGTCTGGCTGGGCTGATCATCACCGACGACATTTACGAGAACCTGCAGCCAAGATCCCCTCGCGACACTCTACCGTCGCCTCGCTTAAGACGCTATGAGCTCTTCTGCAGTATGCTTGGTTGGACGATGGGCTTGCACGATTCTTGTCGGATGAAAGCTACAGGGATCAGGTGCCTACAGAGTAAAAAATAAATAAAAATATTTACGGGGTACGGAGAGTCAGACTCGACGCCAAAGTACGGAGTACTCGAATTTCGCAACAGGAGCAACCGGAGAAATAATTTCGTTTTGGCTCCGAGCCATACATTTAAAAGTCCGGCGGATTCTCTCGCCATGAGCACGGCCCTGACGTTGGCATGACGCTTAAGACATTACGGGGCACATTTATTCGCCTGTCGTTTTTCGACTAGCCCATACGAGCAATCAAACCTACAATTTATTTATATTTACTCGCCTCGGGTCACAGGAATGACTGGAATTAGGACTGTGACAAATAAAGGAGTATTGGCACGGGATAAATCCAGCCCGAGACCCAAGACCAGGCATTCTCAGCCACGTCTGTGCTGTCGCTCCCGCCTCTCGTCGCTCATGCTACGCTGGTACCCCAGCTGGTGGTGCTGCAAGCCTTTGTTTGATTGCCAGGAAATGAGCTACTCCGTACACTCCAAGCTGAAAAATACTGGGCGGATTGCGCCCGGATGCAACACTGGCCCGCCCACGACACGACCCAGCTTGCCTGAACAATTTGAAATTCCAAATAAATCTTTGATTGCTGCTTACTCCGTATTGTAGCTAGAATGAGCGATGAGCACATTGTTCACAAATAAATATAAAACAAAACTTTACGAATAAATATAAAAACAAAACAAACCAGCCACCCTTATCCGCCAACACGAAGAACGGAATCACATTGTCGAATTGCGTTCATTTGTGTACTTGTCTACAAAAGTCATTGGATGGACGTGGGCGTGGGATGTTTCCATTTACCCAGGACACCGGTCAGATTGTGCCAACGTGGAAGTGGAAACAACAGGCTCTACCGCTTTCACACGTGCGAATGCAAACGTGCAACGCCTAGCCATAAAATGATATGCATACCGCCGTCCGAGAACTCGTGGCGCTGCTCTGCGTTGCCGCTACCAGTGGGGGCGTCCCGGTTGGTGCGCTTTTGGCAGGAGCGGCTCGGCTCCCTCCCAGACAATTACGGAGTACCCTGTATATTTATAAACTTATAATTTATTCAATACGGAGTACTCCGTAAAACCGCGCCTCGCAAGGAAAGAGAAAACAGCGATGATCACGGCGCCTTCCACATTGGACCACAATGAACCGATCCAGCTTCAGCGTCTCTCATGGCGCAACCGGCCTTTGTAGTGTTGTTTACGTATATATTTATGGATATTCACAGCCCCTGGCTCCGTCCGCACGGTCGCCGTCGGGATACGGGCCAGTGCGCCGGGGCGCGTAACGATATCCTTGCTCGCACGTCCGCAAAGCGGCGGCTGCAGACGCCGTGTCGCGTTCGCCTCGGCCAGTGTCGAGCTCATCATCCCAGCTCGACGCCATCATATAAATAGAGGCACAGGGCATGGAACACTGTTCCTGACTCACCGCCTTGCCATATATGTACGGACTCCTTGCTGACCCGAGGCCGTATCTGCCGGGCGAGAAGTGAAGAAAAAGATCCCGTCCCTCCGCTCCTTCCTTGTCGTCGCCGAAGACCGCCGCACCTGCCGGAATATGCGCATATGCACACATATATTGCTTAATCACCAGCCCTGGCCGACTCACCGCTCGTTTTGACAATGCTGTTCTCGTCTAGAACGGCGTTTGGCCCGTGTGCTTTGCTCGCCATTCTCGCGCGCGCACCGCCGGCATAAATTTACTTGCCTCCCGAAGCACAAACGCCATTGCCAGAACAAATCAGAGCAAACGCGGTTTGGTCGAGACCAGGCCACGCCTGCGTCGTTAGCGTTGCGTGGGCCCTGCTTTCCCTGCACCGCTGCACGTCCTTTGCGCCTTCCTCGTTTTGTGCATCCTTCGAGGCGGCTGTGGTGGATGCGTGCAAATCGATAAATTGTTTTCCGTGTTTATATTTACTCTGATCATCACCACTCTTGCTTTGCCCATTTAAAGCACCCCGCTCCTTCCCGAAAAGCCATGTCGCTAAAGGAACGAAAACTCGGTGGCCCGCTAGTAACAGTCTTCTGTTTGCATGGATTGAATTTATTGTATACTTACGTTTGTTCATGTTGAGCCACCCGACTGTACCTGCCTGGCTTTTTGCGTTTTCCGTTGCTCTTGCTGTTTTACGTTGAAGCTTGGCAACCTCCTTCCTCATCACAAACAGCCCCGTCCGAAAACAGACGGCACACGGAAAGAACACCGAAAAGCACCAGGGCGAGGCAGGTATCTCCTGCAAATTCAAAAAGTCAAGAAGGAGCGATCAACAGACCGGAGCTGCCGCCCAAATCAGGAGCGTCAGGACCGAAAAAAGAAAGAGCACGGCCAATCCATGCATGCGGCCCGTTTTACACCAGGCCCCCTCCGTTGGCTCTTCTTCTTTTTACTTTTTTACTTTTTTTGTTTTTCGTTTTCGTTTTTCGTTTTACGTTTTCGTTTATCGTTTTTCGTTTTACGTTTTCCCATTTTCACCTTTGACTCGAACGACCGACAAAGCCTTGTCAAGCAGCAGTCAATTGACCGGTAGCTCTCCCAGCTGAGCAGCTCTTCAGCCACGACGCGACCGCCCGCATCGCCCGCATTGTGTTTCACACGCTCACAGACAGGCCCTTGTCGTTGTCTGCAGCCCGCCCGTCCTCGTCTCTCGACTCGTCTGCAGTCCTGCAGTCTCCCACGCCCATCACCAGCACACAGCACACCAGCACGGCCGAGTCCTTATCACCCGCGCCGGCCCAGCCCAACGGAGCGTGCGTCACATATCGGCTTGTTTTGCCAAAACACCTGCAGCTGTCGTGCCTTGCTGCTGCAACCCGCACCGGCCCTGTCCCTTCGGCTTTTCGTCCTTGTCTGTCCTTGTCTTTTGTTTCCGTCTCGTCTCGTTGTCTCGTTGATTGCATCAAAGCCAAGTCGAAATACTAAAGCTCGGCGACCTGCACGGTTCTCCTGCTCCTACGCCAGCAGCCTCTCGCCCATCGCGCCGATCGTCGCCTGTTTGGGCCACCCGTCGCACGCACATCGTTGTGTCTGTGCCTCTGCACTCTCTCTACCTCCCCTGACCAGCGCGCCCCGCCCCTGAAGCTGCTCGCTTCTCGCATGCACCCATCCAACAAAACAAACCAAGAACCCCAAGAACGCTCCGCCGGACACGGACACGCAAAACCCGACAGCTCAGAACCACGCACCTGCCACGCACGACCTACTCCGTACTGCACCTCGAAGCTGCTCAAAGCACAGTGACCGTTTGGCACCCCCGCAGACCAGACGCACGTCCGAATCCTTTCACTCTTCCCTTTTGTGATAAGCTCGAGCTAGGGAGTCTTTTGGAGGCCTCTTCAGACAGACACGGAGACGGAGGCACCCTACAACCCTGCAAGCTAAACTAAAGTAGCCTTGCCGGTGGCCGGTCGATCATTGGGACCACGTTCCTTGCGCGCGCAAACCTGTTGCACATATGATCTCTCATCCCCAAGCAAACAACCCATCTTTTTTATTTGCCCTTTCTTCCATCGCAAGCTCGGCCCATTCCTGGACTCGTCGCCTACCGGAAGCTCAATCTCACCAACACAGCTTGATCCGAGCTCCCGCATGATTTCGTTGATTGTTATTCAAAAAGGCGCACAGCTTGAAGCTCAGACCAGGTCTCGCTCCCGCACCCTTACCACCACCACCAGGTTGAAGCCGCGACAGTCGTCTTCGTGCGCACCAACCACCGCAGCTCCGTCTTGGCCGCTGGCCGGCAGCTGGACACAACATGGAGCAAACCTTTATGACAATACACAGTGCGTTTGCAAGCTTGAAGCATTTTGAAGATCTTGAACGGAATGGAAGCTGACAGGCAGACCTGGGCCCGGACGCAAACATCCTGTTTGCCTCCGAGTCGATTGCCGACATTTTGGGGTACCAGCCGTCGGAGGTGCGTGGCAAGTCGTCGTTTGACTACTTTCACCCCGACGAGGTGCCGTTTGCGCGGTCGGTGCACGTCCGCGGCATCGACCTCGACAAGGCGGCGGTGCTGCACTATGCGCGGATCCTGTCGCGCGACGGTCGCTGGATCGGCTGCGAGTGCTGCTTCACCGTCGTGTACGACGTGCTGGTGGCATGCACGAGCATCTACCGGCGCAACGCCAAGAGCGAGCGTAAGCCTACTTTACAGATACTTTGACGGGCCACGCTGACAGACAGGGCGCGCCATTGAGGCGCCACAGATCCGGCGCATGTTTGCGTGCTCGCCGCGCGACCCGCGGTACCACATGCTGGAGCACTTGTCGCCCAAGTTCCGCATGGCGCCGACGGAGCGCGAGCCGCGCGCGGCGCTGATCCTGAACCGGTTCACGCGCAACCTGACCATTATGTTTGCGACGACGTCGATTGCGGCGATTGTGGGCCTGTCGCCCGAGGAGATCAAGGACAAGAATTTCTACCAGTGCATCCAAGAGAGCAGCCTGCCGGAAGCCATCAAGTGCCTCGAGAGCGCCAAGGCCAACGACTCGATTGCATACCTGCGCTTCACCTTTCAGGATCCTCGAGAGAATACGAACCCGAACAACGACAGCCAAGACGAAGCGAGCGACGACGCCAGCGAAGCCAACGATGAAACGGGCAACAGCCCGCGACGCAAGCGGCCAAGGATCGAAGCAGAAGACGACGGTGGATCGCCCTCGCAACGACGACGAGTACTGGTGAAGCCAGAAGCGGACGACGACGAGCCTCTTGTGCTACGAGACGTGCCGGACATTTCACACCCGGCGGCGGCGCCGGGATACCGGAACACTGCCAGCCGTGAAGCGTCTGCGGCGCGGCCGGCGACGATTGAGCTGGAGGCGGTGGTGTCGTGCACGTCGGACGGGCTGGTGGTGGTGCTGCGGAAAGCACGGCCACCGATCCCGGCGGCACACCCGCCGCTGGTGCCGGTGGACTACCGCGAGGGCCTGTTTGCGGCGCCATGGGGCCAGCAGCCCGTGCGGCCGCAGTACGCACACGAGTCGATCCACACGTTCCAGCCGCCGCTGCTGCCGCAGTATATGCCACTGCAGGAGCACGTCAAGGACGCGGGCGGCCCGCCGCTGGACGTGCTAATGGGGTCGATCCGCGACGTGGCGGTGTTTGCATGGGGCGTCGTGGGCATCAACCCGGCGATGGCGGCGTACGGGCAGGGCTTGCCATCGGGCGAGGCGCACCCTCCGCCCGGGACGGCCCCACGACGCGCAGATGGGTCGCGGACGGCCTACGCGACGGGCACGGGCAGCTGCTTTGCCGTGACGCCGTTTGGACCCAGGCCGTCGGCACAGCCGTCGGCACAGCTGCCAGCACAACCGGTGCAGGCACCAAAGGCACCAAGTATATACGCCAGCGCCGACGGCCTGGACCTGTCGCAGGGCCCGTGCAGCCTGCAATCGTCACGCCGGGCCCCGGGCTGGGGCCGTGTCCCCGAGCGCGCCGGGGAGAGCCTGCCCATGGACGGACACCTGGGCAGGCCGCAGACACGAGCGGAGCACGCGCTGCTCCCCGCCCAGCCCGTGGACGCGTACTCGTCGGTGCCGTACTATGGCCCGACGCCAACACCAAGCACGTCGCGTGAACTACCGACGCAACCGCCACGACCGGCAG
Source organism: Ophiostoma populinum (assembly GCA_029298855.1). NCBI lineage: Eukaryota > Fungi > Ascomycota > Sordariomycetes > Ophiostomatales > Ophiostomataceae > Ophiostoma > Ophiostoma populinum. The sequence goes on along the minus strand of JANSLU010000008.1, from coordinate 1,326,999 downwards.
CGCGGTACCCGTCGCGGTCGCAAGGCCCTGTGGACGACCGTGGGCTCCGTTGGATGTAGCCTTTTTGACGTTTTTGACGCCATACTTTTGTTCTTCTGACACCATCTTTTGGACACGACTGGCGTCATATACCTATTGCTGCTCAATCTCGAGCCTGCATGCCAGCCGATCTAGCCTTTTAATCTATTTTGACGATTTTGCCATACATGACACTGGACTGACCGTGGGAAAATGGTGGTTTAAAAACTGAAAAACAAATGTAGACGATCACGTGACCCTGGGTTCTGTCGAGTAGTCAAGGTATGAATGACTTGATTGACTGTATAAACGCTTAACAAACGAAGCACGTGACTTGGACAGGCCCGGCGCATATACCACTGGACGTGACCAGACTGTCACTTTTCCTCGCCACCGCCACCGGCGACGACCATGAACATGGCCAGCGCAATGGCCCACCAGTACCTGGCTGTTAGCTTGATCGTATCTTGAGCCATGTGGGTGGAAGGACCTACCGCTGCAAAAACGTCTTCTCGTCGGCCGGGGCAGCCTTTTTTCCGGCCGGATCGAGCACGACGGGCCGGTTGAGGACGGGCGTTGGTCCCTTGGCGGCCTCGACGACGAGCGCCTGGGGCCCAAAGTCGCGCGTGGCGCCGGCGTCGATGGCGAGGCTGCGCACGGCGACGCCGACGTAGGCGGGTCCGGCGACGGAGAGGATGAACTGGGGACTGTAGCCCTTGGCAAAGTTGCTGGCGGCGGCGACGGACGTGGCGCCGAGCCATGCCTTGGACTGGGGGTCGTAGAGGCCGACGCGGTAGAGCGCGTCGTCGTCGGCCGGGCCGTGTTCGTCGTCGTCGACCGGCTCGTACGCCGTCACGAGCGCCGTCGACGGGTCCAGCACATCGTACCGGACCTCGGCCAGCAGCGCCGGTGGTGTGCTCGAGCGGCCCAGGGGCTGGACGTAGACGGACGCAGCGCGAACGTTGTTGGGGTCGCTGTCGGCAAGGTCGGCGGCCGCGACGCCCGGCGCCAGGGCGGCGAGGATGCCGGCGAGGGCGCAGCGCAGGAGACTCGAGGGTTTCATCGTGGTGGTGGATGTGTGTCGTCAGTCGGTCGAGGGATGAGCTTGGAGCTTATGTGAGAGGTCAAAAGTGGGGCCTCCCACAGCACCCACAACCGCTGTACTAGCTGTGTCTAGCTGTATCTATAGCGCCTTTAGCACGTAGTCTACATCACGAATCACAAGGTGAAACATATTCCAGCTCTAACGCTGTACTACTTGAAACCGCGCGCAGTCACCGGCTTCTTCTTCTTCTTGGTCTTTGGCTTGGCAGCAAAGGCGGCGCCCGAGTGGATGACAGGCTGCGACGACGGCACAATCTGGCTCGAGTACAGCTGGCTGGACACGACCATGGGCGGCTGCGAGTGCGACTGCGAGTGCGAGTGCGACTGCAATTGCGACTGTGTCTGTGACTGTGACGGCAGCGTGTCCTGCGAGTACGAGTACGAAAACGCACCGCCCGGCGCCTGGCTCGAGCGTGGACTGTTTGGCGTGGCCAGGAGCAGACGTTCGCGGCGACGTTGTGCCTTGAGCTCGAGTTTGCGTTGCTTGCGTGCACGTGCCTCGGCGGCCTGCTGCCGAAGCGCCTCCTCGGCCTCGCCGGCAGCACCGCGTGGTACAATAAAAAAGTCGCCGGGGTCGCTGCCCAGGGTCCAGTGCGACAGCAGGCGCAGCTCGCCATCAGCACGTGGCGGCTCCGAGCGGATCGTCTTGGCGTACTGACGAAGGCGCGCAATGGCAGCGTCTTCGCCGTCCTCGCCGGCGTCGTCGACGACATCGGGCGCCTCTTGCGACGGCAGCACGTCGTCGGGCAGCGGCTGCGACGAGGCAGGCTCTTGCGGAGCGAACCAGTTGGGCGGGCCGGCCTGGGCAGACGACGCCAGCGACGGAAATACGCGTCCCCCCAGTTTGGGCGCCGAGGCAGAAGGAGAACCGTCCGAGTCGGCGACGGTACGTGGCATGACGACCATGCTAATCTGTGCAAAGTAGAGACGCACGGCGACGTGGGCCAGCAGACCGCGCCGGCGCAGCTCGGGGTCGTCGCTGTAGAGGTCGTGGTCGGGGCCGTCGACGTCGACGGCGCACAGGTCGGAAAGCAAAGCGTACAGTGTCTTGTTTCCTGTGGCGCCGGCGGCCACCTGGTCGTAGACGCTGACACGCGCGCCGAGCTGACCGGGCGCCGGCAGGTGCTGTGCCCAGTCGGTCCTGGTCAGGGCCGCGCTGTACTCGCTCAGGTACGCGCTGTTTGCCATGTTGAGCAGCGTCGTGTAGGCAAAGCTGCCGTGCTGTGCAGCCACACTGGCAATCTGGCGCACCATGTCCAGGGGTGAGGGCGTCGAGTCCGTCGAGTCCGTCGAGGACGGTGATGGCGTGCTAGCAACGGCCTCAAACGCTTCGAGGGCCGCTTCGTCCAGCCGTGCATCGAGTGCAGCCAGCAGTCGCGTCATGTCGTAGCGCTCGATCCGTCTCGGGCGCTCTGGCTTGGGTGGACCCGTCTTGTCCGTGTCCGTCTGGCGGCTGACCGTCGCCGTGCACCGCTGGCCGACCGTCGCCGGCTCTGCGTCGCTCTCGTCGTCGGGCACGACAAACCGCTGCACCCGGTCGGCCGTGTCCGTGTCCGTCTTGGCGTGGGCGTGTGTCTTGACCGGCTCCAGCGGCTTCGCAAAAGGCACGTCCACGACCGATGCATCCGGCGTCGACCAGCTGTGCAGGGACCAGTGCAGCGTCATGTCGGGCCTCAGCACGACCACTTGCACGAGCACGGTGCCCTCGTCAATGTAGTGCTGGCCGTAGTTGGCCTGTCGGGCGTACGCACGGCCTGTTGTGCGTGCAGTCGGGCGCGTCGCAAACGCAAGCAATGTCTGCTGCCCGAGCAGCCGATGACTCTTGTCCTCACCCGTGTCCTCACCCGTGTCCTTGTCCTCCGACGCCAGCTGCAGCACGCTGTACTCAAACGTCGCCAGGCGACCGGGCTGCACGGCGGGAAAGTGCACGACGGCAACGTCTGCGTGCTTCATCGAGTACACGTACACCGTGACACTCCCGGCCAGAGCGTCCACTGCCGGCCCCGTCGCCTGGCCAAACGACATTTTGAGCGTCCGGTCGAGCGCGTCACGCAGGTGCGGCACCGACAGAACCACGCACGGCCGCCCCAGTCGTACGCTTTTGGAGTCTGCCTTGCCGTCTGCCTTGCCGTCTGCCTTGCCGTCTTTGCCGACGCACCCCAGGTCGAACCAAAAGACGGCCTCGGACGTCAGCACAAACAGGTGCGTCGGGTCCGCCGGCGACACGTGCACGTCCAGCACCACGTCCATGCTGCTGCTGTACGTCACATTGAGCAGCACCTCGGCGCGCTCCGGCCGGTCCACGGGCACGACACCGACCGACGTCGCGTTGCTCAGGACAAGTGTCGGCGTCTGGCCCGTCCGGGGATCGCCGGGCAGCCACGCGACGCGCTGAAAATGGTTCAGACCGTGGTTCGCCAGCGCGTACGGCCCGGCACCGGCACCGACCGCGGCGCCAAACGTCCCCTGGGCCACCAGCACCGGCGCCAGCACGGCCCGTCGCGCGTGTCGGTCGCCGTGCACGTCCCACACCGTCCAGTGGCCCGCGTCGTCGACAACCACGAGCTGTGGCAGCCGCGTGCCCGTCGCCGGGCTGAGCGCCATGTCACAGTGTGGCCGGCCGCCCGTCTGGCTCATGGAGAGGCGGAACTTGAGGTCCATGGCAATCTGGTCGTCGCACGAGTTCCGGTACCTCGTCGATGCTCGGCCCAAAAGAGGCTCAAACACGAGCGTCTCGGCCGGCGTCTGTGCCAGCAGCCAGCGCGACTGTGGCCGCTGTGCATGGTCGGCTGCAAACTGGAGCTGTCCAAAGGCTTGTGTGCGCCCACACCAGTACCCCTGCACGCCCGCATCGGCCGCGTGCAGTGCAAAGTGCACCGTCATGCTCGCCGCCCACGCCCATGTCTGGGGCCGTACTTGCATCACGCGCAATGCGTGACCCGACGCGCCCGCCGCCACCGCCACCACCGGCACCGCCGCACGCCGGCTGCCGTCGCGCGTGTCGCCAATGAGGCCGTACGCCAGCACCGGCAGCCGCGCACGTGGCGTCTTCATGCTCTCGGCGACGCGCATGTCCTCGACCAGCCCGGCAAACAGCGGGCCCGCCACGCCCTCCAGCGCGTCCGGCGCGCGCCGCAGCAGCCAGTTCATGTACGCCCGGCCATTGACCCGCGTCGCCGCGTCGTCGGTCGCGTCAGTCGCGTCGATCGCGTCGGTCGCGTCGGTCGTGTCGTCAATCGTCGGCTCCGTCGGGTCCGTCGTGTCGTCGATCGTCGTCCAGGGCGCCGGCGGCCGTACTTGGCGCCAGACGTGCCCGGGGTACGCGTCGCGGTTCGTCGCCAGCGTGCCGACGGTCCCCGCAGTCGTTTTCGGCTCGTCCAGGCCGTCCTCGGGCGACACGTACGCCACGCGTCCGACGTGCCCGGCCACCACATGGTTCGCCCGGTAGTCACGCACCACCGTGTACGTGCTAGGTCGTGTGCTGGCCAGCCGCGGCTGGCCCCGGCGCCGTCTCTCAGCCATTGCGCCTCGGAGGTATGCCGTGGTCGTGGGGGGGCACCGTCATCGTGCGGATGCGTTTGATGTGGAATGGGTACGGAGTAAAGTGCTGGTGTCTGGTCGTTTTTCGTTTTGGTCGATTTGGACCCATATTAGTTGAAATGAAGGCAGCCAATCAACGCGTCGCATTCACAGCCTTTGGCAAGTCGCCAGGGTGACTGCGCATCCAAATTAGGAAAGCGCCATCAACAAGGGACGTCACCCCTCTTCGGCACGAGACTGACGACGACGACGACGACGGCGACGGGGACGAAACGAACGCATCTCAAAGTACTCAACGCCAATCACAAGTACTCAACGCCAATCACAAGTACTCGACGATAACCACTCCTTGGCAACGCAGCCGGATGTCTTTTGAGCCGTCCATGTCGACGAGCCGGGCGGCGCCCTCGGGCCCGTCCATGGCGGACCAGCTGCCCAACATCGACTTTGGCTTTGATAACCTGCGTGAGCGCATGGCGCGCTTTACGGTCCGCTTCGACGGGTTCATCGACCAGGGTCGCAAGCGCGTGCTCGAGGAGCGCAACCAGTTTCGCATGAACGTCGCCGAGTTGCAGGGTGGGTTCCTTTCTTTTTTCTTAATTTCTTCTTTATTTCTAACACGACCAGAGGACGAACGCATGCGCAAGCGCGACATTGAGATTGTGCAGGTCAAGAGCAACAGCCTGCAGCAGGCCATGGCCAAGGAGAAGCAGGAAAAGGCCGAGATGGAGGCGGCCATTGCGGCGCTCGCGGCCCAGCGCGACCGCCAGGAGGCCGAACGCGACGCACTGGCACGCCAGGTCGCCGATACTCAGCGTGCCATTGACGCACGTCTCGCCGCACAAAAGGAACGCGCCCGGCAACGCGCGGCACAGGCGCGTTTCAACGTGCCCGAGCTCGACTTTTGGGTGACGAACCTGTGCCTGACGCTCGAAGGTGCCGGCAGCGACGACCGTCTGCGCTTCGTCTTCACGCACATTGACGACCAGGACTGGGCGCGCGAGGCCTGGTTCGAGCTCGATACGAGCCAGCGTGACTACGCCGTGCGCCACTGCCGGCCCAAGCTCGCACGCGACCGCGTCGACGCCCTCATGGACCGCGTCAACGAGACGCGCGAGCTCGTCGTCCTGCTCAAGGGCATGCGCGAGCTGTTTGTCGAAGCCATGAAGGCGTGACTCGACGTGTAGCAGCTGTAGCAGACTGCGTAGCAGGCTTGATTGGCACTGGACTTGGGCTTTCTCGACTTGGCGCCGGCGTTGGATGATACCTTGTTTGCTCTTTTGTTATACTACGACATAATCACGAATGCGTGCTTATACTCGACTCACGAATGCGTTGCTTATACTACTCGACTCACGAATGTTGCTTATACTACTCGGCATAATCACGACTTGGTTCAGCAGTGACGCTTTGAACACTGTTCTTGTCCAGTATTGGTGGTGGGGCGCTGTAGTGCGATAAGCGTTATCGGCCCCTGTACGACCACTGTAAATGTACCTAAATGTAGCCTGGACATCGCGCTGCACGCGTCACGCGCTCGACTCACGCTCGACTCACGCTCGACATCGCCACGACATGCCCGACCACTCCGAAAAGCAGGCCGCCGCCCAGGCTGCCGTCGACATTCTACATGAAATGTCGACCATTCTCGTGTGTCCCGATCCCGATGCGCGTCGCCGGCCCAGCTAACCGACGCCAGAACTGCCACCTCGACCGCCGCGAGCTGTCCATTTGCATCTCCATGATTGAAAACGGCGTGAGCCCCGTCGCCCTGGCGGTGCGTCTCCTCTCTCTCTTTCATGCCTCCCGTCTAACGTTTAGAAATCCGTCGACAAGCTGCGCCAGGTCAAGCGCAAGATTGAAAAGCCCTAGCCGGCCACCGACTGCCTCACCGCTGGGCGCCTCTACCTCACGAGTCATGATAACGCTGAATGAAAATTGTATGCGACGTATATACCGGCAATGCCGTAACCCAAAAACCCCGGTATCCAAGTCAAGACGCAGGCCAGGCCGGCGGAGACGGTCTCCGGTGGCGTGGCCGTGCCGTCAGTGAATGTATGCAATATGGCCCAAAAGATGCTGCCAAAGTAAAAGTACAAGAAACGCAAAACAAAATCGTGTGTCGTCATGTATGTAGATGGCCAGTCGGTGCAACGGACTGGCTCACGGATGCCCAAACAGCTGGATGCCGTTTTCTTCGTCGTCGTCGTCGTCGTCGTCGTCGTTTTCGTCCACACCATCAGCGTCATCCGACTCGTCGTCGTCGTCGTCGGCAGACTCGTCCTCGTCCTCCTCCTTCTCCTCCTCCTTCTCCTTGTCCTCCTTGTCCTCGCTGCTGCCAAAGTACGGGGTAATCTTGCGACGCCCCCAGGCCAGCCGGCTCCGGTCAAAGAGACCGAGAATGTCGGCGTCCTCCTGGTCGGGCGTCTGCCGGTAGTCGTCCGCGTCGCCCTCAAGGCTGAACCCCTGCGCGCTGTACCCGGGCGGCGGCATGGCCGCCACGGGCGCACGCGACGGCGACGCCAGAAACGACGGCGACGCGGCACGGAACGTCATGGCCGGCGACCGTGCAGTCTCGGCCGGCTCGGCCGGGCTCCGTGGTCGTGGCGGCCCTGGTGTCCCCCTGTCGACGCCCGCCTGCTGTCCGTTGTGCGACGGTGGCGGGTTCATCAGGTGCAGCTCGACCGTGTTGTAGGAGCGGCAAATCTCGCAGCGCAGCCCGCCCCAGTGGTACTGCGTCGACGTCTTGGCCTCGCAGTCGTTGCACAGGATAACGGCGCGCGTGGCGGCGTACTCGGGCGGCATCGGCTGCTCTTCCAGGTGCTTGTCGAGGCGGCGGAACATGCTCTCCATGTTCTCGACGCTCTTGTTGCAAATGGGGCACTTGTACGACTGCTTAATGTACTCGAACCGGCAGTCGTCGTGGATCATGTGCCCGCACTTCATCGTCACCACCTTGCGGTGCGACGTGAAGATGTACTCGCCGCAGATGGGACAGTCGCAGTCCATGGCGCCCTCGCGACACGCGTGCGACTCTTCCTGGTGGATCGCGATGCACGAGCCGCACCGCTTGCAGTGAAAAAAGTCCTTGCCGAGACCCTCGCCGACGCGGCAGATGCCACAGTCGCCGCAGTGGTAGATGCTAATGTCGGGGTCGTTGCTCCACAGCTTGCAAATGTGGCAGTAGTACAGCGCCGCCGACGTGCCGCACCGCCCACACGCGTCGCCCACACGCTGCGGATGTCCACACAGCATGCACAGCATGTTCTTGGTGTCGCGGCGCAGCAGCACATGGTCCTCGGCGTCGTTGTGGCACAGCCGGCACGTGTACCACTTGTCGCACGTCGAGCACTGCATCTTGACGTTGCGTCGGTAGTGCTCGCATCCCAGCACCGGCCGCGGCACGCCCTCGGCGTCCTCCTCCATGTGGCCCGGCACGTACGTCGGCCGCACGTCGTCGTCGGTCAGCGCAAACGTCTGCTGCGGCGGCGCCGGCGCCATCAGCGACGCGTGCCACAGCTTGAGCGACTCGAGCGGGCCGGAGCTGTGGTGCATCTCGAACACGGGGTGCACGGGCTGCACGGGCTGGGCCGACGCCGATGCCGTCCCGGCCAGGCTGCCTGGCGTCGCAGGGCGCAGAGGCAACGTCGTCTTTCGCAGCCGCGTGTAGTTTTCCATCAAGAGGTCGTGCATCAGGTACGCCTTGTCGCTGGCGTTGATGTCGTCGCGTGACTGCACCGCCAGGATGCGTCGCCGCAGACTCTGCATCCCGTCATCTTCCGGTAGCTCGACGCTGGCGTAGAAGGCCGGTGGCAGCACGGCCGGTTCTTGGTCTGCGTCGGGCACGTTGGCGTGTGTGGTGTCTGTGGCGTCCGGTGCGTCCGGTGCGTCCGGTGCGTCCGGTGCGTTCCCGGCATTCGGTATGGAATCCGGTCCGGAATCGGATATGGCGTCCTCTTTTGCTGGGGTGGATTGTGGTGGTGACAACGTGGCTACCGCTACTTCAGACTTGGGTGGCAGGCCACTGGCCGACGGAGCCTCATCGCTGTCGTCGACGGCCGCCGACTCGGCCGATGCCGGCAGGTGGTTGGCAGCGTCTCGGCCAAACACGGACACGGCCGCACTCAGGTTGGACGAGACTCGGCGAGCTTGGCGGAGCACTGGGTCGATGATGAAGCCGGGGACGTAAGAGGACATTGCATGGACGGGCCGTTTGCCGGGCGGGGCGACGAATCCGCGCAATGCATTGGCGAGTTGACTTGACCGTGGCCGAAAGTGCACGTCCGCAAGTCCGGCGAGGGTAGACTGTACGGAATCGGCGAAATGGAGGGGCGCGTGAGACAATCGTTGGGAAGCAGTGGCGGTTCGATTCGATAAATGCCAGTCCGGTGCGGTAAAGCAGTAAAAAGATAAAGGAAAGCCGAGTCGATGCAAATGTCCGCGTAGAGCCAGCACGGAACAGTGTCAGACGAAAAGCGAGGCCGAACGCGCGAGGGAGACTCTAGCAATTGGGGAGGCCGCAGGCTGGACAATGCCTAATTGGTGGTGCACGCTCACTAAAGACGAGCGAAGACTACGCTACAGTGGGGTCCAGCGTGTTAGGAGCAATTTGGCACGTGAAATCGAGCTTATGTAAGCGCATATCGTGATCAAGAGCATTGCAGATCGGGTCTCAGCTCGGCCTGGGAGCAGTCTGCATGGCAGATCGAGAGCGAACCTGCATGACGAGTATGCTTGAAGCGAGGGCCTCCGAAACGTGTTTGCAGGGCTATTTTCTGTATTTACAGAGCATGTTCGAAAGAGATTTACTCTCCAAGTCATGGTCAACCACAGCAACTCTTTCCTGTGTGGCATTCCAATGCAACCCTTGGACGACTTACATTGTCGAGTTTATATTTAGACCCGGCAGCTCGACCGTCCCTGGTTCCACCGTCACCCTCAGTCAGGGCTCGCCGTCGTAACCAGCTCGGGGCGCTTGAGTTTAAGCCTCCGTCACGTTCCAGTACCGCATCCACTGCAGTCTCTTTGCAACTTGCTCCTTTCTCCGTGCTCCGTGCTCCGTTCTCCGTGCTCCGTAGGCAACGGCACACCTTTTCCACCAACTTTAGTCAAATACTTTTCCACCAACTTTAGTCAATACTCGGCCGTCTGATGCGTCAGCTTCGCCTGATTCTCGTCCATTTCGGCGGGTGGGCCCAGCCTCAGCTTCTCCTGTATGGCCCCGCTTCTCTCCGAGCTAGGTCGTGTCGCGCCTCTTATTGGTTGTTGCGCCAGTCAATATTAAAAATATATTTATAAATATAAATATACTGATCGTATTGGGCCCTGACAGGCGCGTCTAGCGGCCTTGGACCCCTGTACCGTACCGGCCGCACGCGCTGCCACGCCGTCGCCTGGCCTGGAACCACTGTGGACAGGCCAGCCTTGGCTGCGCGTGCGGCTGGCGTGAGGGCGTGAGAGCTCGATACGAAGAGCGAAAAGGACACTTGGTCCTCAGCTCCACGCTCCGCCGTGTCTTGGTGTCTTGCATGTTGTATTTTACGCGGCGCGTCGTGCTCGAATGCGTGCAATGTGCATGTGCGTGCGACTGTCAGGTGCGTGCGTTTGACGGCGCCTCGCCCGTCCTTTTGTTTGGCCATTGGAGTAAACAGAGTAAACAGCAAAAAACCGTAACTACCGTAACCACGTTGAAGGCGCATAAGAACGCCCACGACAGCCACCACAACGGCCTCAAAGTAGTCAGGGCACGTGTTTTCACACGTTATTTATTCACATTCACTGGAAGTCGGAATAGGACAGACAGATGCACCTAATACCGAGCTTCTTTATGTTGACTGCTCAGCCGTAGCGATGGTCTCCATCTTTCCCAATTGCTGTGCAGCCGCCCCTGGCCTTGCGCCACTCACGCCCGCTGCCTCCTTTTTAGTGCTTTCCTCAACGTGTTTTTAACTTCATAGCTTTCCGTCAGTGCTCTTCCCTCATCCCTTCCTTGGCCATTTGCATTGGTACGGGCCCAGCTGTCGCTTCTTCCCCTCCCCCTTTCTCCCATTCTTTCAGCGCCCGGCTGCTCTTCTTCTCTTCTTGTTTCCCCATTCGCAGCTAGCCTTTTAACTTTTAATCGACGTTTCCCACAGCTGTATCGAGTAGCTGCTATCTCGCCAGGGCCGTCCGTCTTTCTCAACACGCTCGTCCACCGCCGACCGCCGACCGCCGACCGCCGATCGCATTGACGCGAGACGACCTCGCCATCCAGGTCCCAGCATTCCAGCATCCCAGCATTCCAGCATCCCAGCATTGACCACGTCCGCACGTCCGCACGTCCGCACGCATCTGCCTTCACGACCTTGACGACCTGACTCAACCCCCCTCCAACCATGGCCGGCAACAAGTCGGGCGCGGCCTCGGGCAACCAGCCCGCCGGCGCCGACACCCTCCGCCAGCGCAACCTCGCCGCCCCCGGTGCCTCGCGCACGCGCAGCAAGAGCCGCAGCCCCAGCCCCAGCCCCAACCGGGCCAAGCACACCAAGGGCAACAAGACCGTTCCCACGAAGCAGCAGCCCTCGTTCCTGCAGCTGCTCCAGGACTGGGAGGTCGTCTACGCCCCCATCATCTTCACGGCCCTGTCCATCTTTACGCGCCTCTACAAGATTGGCCTCTCGGACATTGTGACCTGGGACGAGGCTCAGTCCGTTCCTCCCCCCTCTCGGTGCCAGTCGTGTACGATGCTGACCGTCTAGCTTTGGCAAGTTTGGCTCGCACTACCTGCAGCACACCTTTTACTTTGACGTCCACCCGCCTCTGGGCAAGCTCCTTGTCGGCCTGTCTGGCTACATTGCCGGCTACAATGGTAGCTTCGAATTTAAGTCTGGCGAAACCTACCCGCCCGAGGTCGACTTTTGGACCATGCGCGCCTTCAACGCCATGTTTGGCATCTTTATCATCCCCATGGCCTAGTACGTCGCGTCCCCAGCCTGTCAGCCTGTCTCCATGTCTCGCCATCTGCTAACGACCAGCTTCACGGCGCGCACCCTCAACTTCTCGCGCCCCGCCACCTGGCTTGTCACCCTGATGGTCCTGTGCGAGAACAGCTACACCACCATCTCCCGTACGTTGCCCGCGACCGTGTTTGGCGTCTGACCTGTGGCATCGACTGACCTCTAGGCTTCATTCTCCTCGACTCCATGCTGCTGTGCGGCACCGTCGCCACCGTCCTGTGCTGGGCCAACTTCCACCGCGTCCAGAACAAGAGCTTTGAGCCCGAGTGGTTCCTCTGGCTCACCCTGACCGGCCTCAGCATCGGCTGCGTCACCAGTGTCAAGCTGGTCGGCCTCTTTGTCACCGCCATGGTCGGCCTGTACACGGCCGAGGACCTGTGGCGCAAGTTTGGCGATGTCAAGATGAAGCCCGCCGTCCTGGCCGCCCATGTGGCAACGCGCGTGGTGGGCCTCATCGTCATCCCCTTCCTCGTCTACCTGCTCAGCTTTGCCGTCCACTTTGCCGTGCTCACCCACACCGGCCCCGGCGACGCCCAGATGAGCTCGTTGTTCCAGGCTAACCTGATTGGCACCGAGGTCGGCCAGAACAGCCCCCTGGAGATCGCCTACGGCTCGCGCGTCACCCTCAAGAACATGGGCTACGGCGGCGGCCTGCTGCACTCGCACGTCCAGACCTACCCCGAGGGCTCTGGCCAGCAGCAGATTACCTGCTACCACCACAAGGATGCCAACAACGACTGGTTCTTCTACCCCACGCGCGACCAGCCCGCCCACGAGGAGGCCGAGGAGCCCGTCTTTGTCGGCGACGGTGCCGTCGTCCGCCTCATCCACGCCCAGACCGGCCGCAACCTGCACTCGCACGAGATCGCCGCCCCCGTGACCAAGGCGGACAAGGAGGTGTCCTGCTACGGCAACCTGACCGTCGGCGACGCCAAGGACTACTGGAAGATTGAGGTGCTCGACGACGTGGCGTCGCGCGACTACTCGCGCATCCGCACGCTGACGACGTCGTTCCGCATCCGGCACAAGGTCATGGGCTGCTACCTGCGTGCGGGCAACGTCAACCTGCCCCAGTGGGGTTTCCGCCAGATCGAGGTCACCTGCACCAAGGACAACAACCCGCGCGACACCTACACCCACTGGAACGTCGAGGCGCACACCAACGAGAAGCTGCCGGCCGGCAACCCGGGCGTGTACCGGTCGCCGTTCCTGCGCGACTTTATCCACCTGAACGTGGCCATGATGACGAGCAACAACGCGCTGGTCCCGGACCCCGACAAGCAGGACGACCTGGCGTCGCAGTGGTGGGAGTGGCCGATTCTGCACGTCGGTCTGCGCATGTGCGGCTGGGACGACAAGATTGTCAAGTACTTTTTGCTGGGCAACCCGCTGGTGTACTGGGGCTCGACGGCGGGCCTGGGCGTGTTTGGCCTGCTGGTGGCCTGGTACACCATCCGGTGGCAGCGCGGCTACACGGAGCTGTCGCAGGCCGACATTGACCACATCCACTACGCGGGCATCTACCCGGTGCTCGGCTGGTTCCTGCACTACCTGCCGTTTGCCATCATGGCGCGTGTCACGTACGTGCACCACTACTACCCGGCGCTGTACTTTGCGGTGCTCACCTTTGGCTTCCTGGCCGACTGGTTCCTCCGGGGCCGCAACGCCATTGTGCGCACGGTCTCGTTTGGCCTGCTGTTTGCGGGCACGATCGGCCTGTACATTTACTTTATCCCCATCTGCTGGGGCATGCCGGGCCCGAACGCGCAGTACAGCTACATGAAGTGGTTCGACAACTGGAGAATCTCGGACTAAGCAGCGCGCACACCACACCACACGTCCGGCGTCGACTCTTGTCTCCCTTGCACGACAGTGCCTACTCCGTACTGTCTACCGCGCACACACGTCCACACGACACCACCCACTATGATGGATAGACTTTTCTTTTGACAATGTTGTTTTTCCTATGTTTGTTGTTTCAAAAGAAGATGGGGCCTTTGGCGGGCGTTCTGGCTACATTTGGGATTTTTATCATTATTATCGGGACTGAAGGGAGGAAAGCTTCTTTTCAGCAAGCACCAAAAACACACCGCCACCACAATATGGGCTTCCTATTATTATGTAATACAACATGACTTGCTTTGTGCCACTGCGTCGTGCACATGATAGGCCGGGCCTGATCCTGATCAAGGGCTTACCATACCTTGCCGCCTCGTTTTGGCAGGTCGGTCACAAGGACTCGACTCGGTTCATTCGGTTCCGAGCTGCTCCTGGTCGGTAGCACGAGCACAGCGTCCGCTCTACCAACAGACATCACCACGTACAGCATATTCGGTGCATGGAGCGGCAGAGGGTGCCCGAGCGCCAGAGTCATGGCGTCTTTTAAACGAGGCTGCCTTCAACGCCAAATATTAGATAAATATACAAAAAACGAAAAACGAAAAACCAAAAAAAAAGAAAAACGAAAAAAACGAAAAACGAAAAAAACGAAAAACGAAAAAAACGAAAAACGAAAAAAAAAACAAAAAAGCACGGCTAAACCAAAAACCGCCTTCCTAGTGTCCTGCTCATCAAAGACGCAATGCAAAACGCAATGCCAAAAGAAAATGTACATGTGCTGGCTAGTTTACATGAGTGGGCTGTGCGTGCTGGGCAACCGTTCGGCTTCAGCAGCACCCACTGGACCTGCTGTAGTAGCTCTGGTCGAGCCGCAGGCCGTTGGCGGCCGACGCGGCCTTGCTGCCATCGCGACCGCCCGGCGCCTTGACGCCCGACCGGCGGTCGTTGAGGTCGTAGCGGCCGGCCTGGATGTTCTGGTAGATGCGGTCGGCGACGCGCAGAAACGCGTGCTCGACGTTCTCGCCGCTCTTGGCGCTCGTCTCGACGTACTCGAGCACGCCATTGCTGGCGGCCCATGCCTGCGCCTCGGCACGCGTGACCTGGCGCTTATTTGTTGTGTTTGTGTCCGCAGTGTTCTCAGCGTCGTCGTCGACCTCGGTCAGGTCGGCCTTGTTGCCGACGAGCACGACGACAATGTCGGGGTCGGCAATCTGGCGCAGGTCGTCGAGCCAGTCCTTGACGTGCAGAAAGGTCTGCTTGCGCGACAGGTCAAAGACGAGCAGCGCGCCCGACGCGCCGCGAAAGTAGGATCGCGTGACGGACTTGTACGTCTCCTGGCCGGCCGTGTCCCACAGCGACAACTTCATGTGCTTCTGCGGCTCGGCGGGCGGCGCCCGGGTCTTGGGCCTTGGTTTCTGCCTCGGCGGGTCGGGCAGGCCCTGGCTGGCGGCGTCGGTGCCCGAATTGGCGTCTTTGTCGGCCGACGTGGCCGGTATTGTCGCGGGGTCGAGCGTGAGCGTGGGCGTAGCGGTGCCGGGCGTGGACGTGGACGCGGACGCGGATGCGGAGCTAAACGAGGTGGCCTCGCCCGTGCCTCCGGGGTAGTACTGTTTGCTGTGTGGCGGCCCGACCGGGACGATGCGGCTGCCAAACTCGACGCCGATGGTGACGTCGTGGTAGTCGACGAAGCGGCCCTCGCACAGCCGGATGGTGAGGCTGCTCTTGCCGCAGCCCGAATCGCCGATGCAGACGAGCTTGGCAATGTAGTCCCACTGCGGCGGTGGTGTGGACGTCATGGCGGCGGTGGCAGCGAGGGTGCAGACAGCAAGACGGCAAGAATGTCTCGTCTGTCGCCAGGGCACGGCCGTGTGGTTGGGACAAAAGCAGGCCCGCGGATGCGCGACCGAGTCGTCGTGAACTATGTGTTGGTAGACGTCGAGAATGTCTGTCTGTGTAGTAGCGGTTGGCGACGTAGGCTTGGTATCGATTGTGTTGAGTCGAGTCGAGAAGTCGAGCACATGCCACTAATTACAATCGCACTCAGTACAGCCTGGCAGCTTCCACTATATTTACATTTACAGAGTACGGAGTAAGCCTCACGTGGCCCGCTGGAGCTCGCTGCATGTGGGCCTGACAGCGCTGGGCCAGCTTGGCCTTGCACTGGCGGCCTGGCTCGATGCCATTGAGCCGGAATCGAGCGAGCGCCAACGGACAAAGCCAGTGAGACAGGCCGGTATCACGAGCCTTCCAATCTCGGCCCGTGCGGTTGTCCGTCCTCTTTCTGTTCTAATGTGGACTATTATATCTACGCTTACCAGGCCTTATCTGTTCACGCCGGTGCCGGAAACCCCAGGACTCGCCTACGCCTAGTTGCATGTGCACCTGGACTGTAGGCCCACCCAACGCTAAAGCACTGAACCCACCCACTGTGGCAGCCAAGAGGCGTGCTGCGTCAGAGTCGGAAAGAGCCACAGCCTCTTGGGCGCTGGGACAGTTTGGGGCAAGCGCCCTGCAGCTGCGGCCCCTGCTGCAGGCACCAAAGGAAGGCGTCGTCGTGTTGGCCTCGCCTCGCCTGCCTTTCTTTCTTTTTGCCGTTCAGTGTTGGAAGGAGCCGTGCCTGACTGCCTATTCCTACTCCGTACTCGTGTCTTGCATCTGCCACTATTGTCTCCCTGTTTGGCCTCGCCATCGACTCTTATCGCCATCGCCTTAGCTTCACCACCGTCGAACCGCGGCACGCGCCCATTGCACGCGACGCTCCCGAGCCCGCTCACCGCCCACGCTCTTGCCTTGTCGCCCGAAAGTCTCGCCTGCCCGGTCACGCGTAAGTAGAATAAGGACTACCGTTGCCGTTGCATCGCCACTCGGACGTCTGTTGCCTTGCCGAGCTTCAGGGCTGCGTCGCGATTCCGTTTGCCGCACGGTTGTGTTTGTACCAACCCACCACCAGCCACTGGCCGTCCGGAGCGAACGCAACTCACAACAGGTGCATCAAGAGATCAAGAGATCAAGAGACGCCAGCCGATGGCATCAACGACATCCGCTTTCCAGCCATTCACTGCGACCGACGACCGAGTTTAGTCATACGCAACGCCGACGTACTTTCTGGCGGTCCTTTTAACGCTCGTCCCACGTTTCGTTTTGACGCCATCAAATTCGGTTCGAGACTGCTTCGTCTGCTGGTCCTCGACCTCCTCGCCGCCGGTTCTCGTGATCAGCAACTCGTCGAGCCACGAGACCTCCGACCACGCGAGCCGACAGATCAACATCCGCCCGACTCCGACCTTGACACGAATCGATACCTAGCTTGGCCCTTCACGCTTCTTTAGAAGCCCCCGGGAAGAAACATGTTTTCCGAGTGTACGTCTCATCCAGACACCCATCTACTTCGTGGCTGACCGTGCAGATGCGTCCAAGTTTCTGGCGCAATCCCAGTCACGGCTATCGGCGTTCGGCCAGGGCAACGACGATACCGGGAGCGTCAGCGGAGGCGAGACGTCGACCCGGCGAGGATCCGGCGCCCAGCCATTGGCACGATCGACACGACCATACGGCCGGTCCTTTCTTGGGCGCGGCTTTGGCAGCGGCAGCCCTTCTGCAGCCGGCCCGTCGGGCAACCCGTACCTGACATCGGCCTCGCGGTTCAACTTTTCGGCACGGTACACGGGCACGGCGCAGGACGCGCCGCTCTTCCACGAGGCCGACGAGGAGGACGGCGCCGAAAACGACGACGAGCAGGAGCGCGGGCGCGAGGCGGCCGACCTGTACGCGCTGCAGCGGTCACGGCGGGTGTTTGCGTCGCGGCTCGAGGACAGCGCGGAGACGGACAATGACCGGAGCCGTGCGTCGCTGGGCCAGAGCCAGAGCCAGAGCCAGAGCCAGAGCGGGCGCTTGAGCGGCCACCTCAGCGGCAGCGGGCGGCCGCTGTCCAAGAGCGCGCTGGTGGACACGGACGACGATGCGGCCGACGACGACCACGCGTTCCTGTCGACGGATGCCAAGCGGACGTCGCCTGGCCTGGGCCACTCGTGGTCCAAGAAACCGAGCACCGGCTTCTTTGGCCAGCGCCCGCTGGACGAGAGCCGCGGCCGCATGGTCGACATTGGGCTCGAGTCGACGGTGGCCGACAGCGAGCCGCCGTACGACCTGACGACGGAGGCTATACGCGACGACGGCGAGCGCGACGGACACGACGGACACGACGGGCACGACGACGAGCACCCGTTTGCGCCCAAGAACGCCGGCAGCTTTGGCTTCGGGCGGCGGTCGATGCACGGGTCCGAGGCCGGGCTATTGCGCGACGGCGACAGCGAGGCACACTACGCCGCGAGCGAGCCCGGCACGGGCCCTGCCAACAGCAGCGTGCTGCAGCACAATGCGAGCGAGGGCGCGTCGGACGCGGAGCTGTTCCGGCACGACCCGTTCTTTGCGTGGCTGTACCTGACGGCGACGGCGTCGCTGTTTGCGACGTTTGTGCTGGTGTGGCTGCACACGTCGGTGCCGGGCTCGGGCGGCGCGAAGCAGCCGTGGGGCGACACCATCTACACGACGCTGCTGTCGTCGCTGCACCTGCTGGCCGTCGACACGGTGGTGGCGGTGGCCGTGTCGCTGGTGTGGCTGGCGGCGCTGCGGTCGTTTGCACGGTCCCTGGTGGCGGTGATTGTGGTGGCGGTGCCGGTGATCCTGGTGTCGTTTAGCATCTACCCGCTCGTGGCGAGCTTCCAGGGCGGCGGCTCGGGCAGTTCGGGGCTGCAGGACACGGTGATGCGGTGGGCGGCGCTGGTGCCGGCCGTGTCGGCGGCCGTGTGGGTGTGGATGGTGTGGAAGGGACGGTCGGCGCTGCAGTCGGCCGTGCACATTCTCGAGTTTGCGAGCCGGATCCTGGCGGCCAACTCGGCGCTCGTGCTGGTGGGCATGGGGTGCCTGGTGCTGGTCGTGGTGTGGACGTGGGTGTGGCTGGCCATGTTCACGCGTGTCTTCCTCGGCGGCTCCTACTCGAGCCAGCTGTCGCGCTTCATCATTAGCGCATCGAGCTGGTGGCTGGGCGTCTTCTTTGTGCTCATGTACCTGTGGACGCTGTCCATTATCGCAGGCGTGCAGCGTGCGACGACGGCGGCCGCGGTGTCGCAGTGGTACTTTCACCGCAACGTGCAGCCGGCGCCGTCGAGCAACGAGGTGGTGTCGGCGGCGCTGAGCCACGCGGCGACGACCATTGGCGGGTCGATTTGCCTGTCGACGCTCTTGGCGCTCGCCGTGCGGCTGCCCCTGCTCGTGCTGCCGCGCCGCCTGGCCTCGGGCCTCGGCCTCTTCTTCTACTCGTTTGTGCCGACGCCCATTACGTCGCTGACGAACCCGCTGACGCTGACGTACGCGGCCATCCACTCGCAGAACCTGCTGGCGTCGTCGCAGGGCCTCGGCCAGCTCGACTTTTTGTCGCCCGAGGCACCGACGACGACGCTGACCCCGCGTGCGTTTGCAGCACCACGCACGCGCTCGGGGCACGGGCGGCGCGGCCGGTACGGGGCGGTAGGGGCGGCAGGGGCGGCGGCGCCGCTGCTGCCGTACCGCCTGGCCAAGCTGCTGCTACACTCGACGCGCTTCCTCATGGCGACAGCGCTCGGGTTCGCCGGCTGGGTCGTGACGGCGCGGCAACTGCGCATTGCACTGCCGGACGGCTCGATCCGCGGCAGCGCGTACGCGTACGTCGTCGGGCTCGTCGCCAGCTTCATCGGCTGGGGCGTGCTCGGGGCCATGGAGGGTATCCTGAGCGGCATCGTCGACGCCGTCATCATCTGCTACGGCAGCGAGACGCGCATGGCCAAGAACGCGGGCGTCGGCGCCGGTGCGGGGGGGTACTGCATGGAAGCCGCAGAGCTGTTTGGCGGGCGCGTCGGCGGCGTCGGCGACGACGACTTTCGGCGCACAAACCGCGAGGCATACTAGCGCCTAGCAGTTTTTTATTTTATTTTATTTTGACGTTTGGCGTTCCGGCTGGACGCTGGGTATATATCACGAACGCGGTTGACGTTTTTCTACTTTTCTTTCTTTCTTTGTTTCCATTTTGCTTTTTACTTGCATTCTACATTTACATTGCTTTGGATCATTCGACATCTGTCGCGCAAACATTTATAGGTGCCATGGTCACGCGGAGTGTAAATAAATATATAGGGGCGATGGGGCTCAGCGTAGCGGCCAGTGGCTCGATTCCACTGACAGCCACTGGGGCGCAGCACGGCTTCTCGAATCGTCGAAACGGAAATATTAAGAGCCTCTCGAGCAGCGTCTTGGCGGCGAACGCAACGCATCGTCCGTGTTCTTGCGCAGCTATTGAATCGAAAGACAGGCGTCCCTTTTTTGAATTCCAGACATATTGCTGCCTATCCCTCCGTTTCAGAATACCAGACCCGACTCGAAAATGCTCCGTTTCAAAATACCAGACCAGAACCGCTTACAAAGCTCTTGCCGTCACTTCACTCGCACCTGCCCAGCCTCGTGCTGCGTAATGCCCGGACGCGCCAACCCCAAACGGCACGCGAGACCCACTCTGCTACTGTCTGTCGCGTCGCTCTTGCCCCTCCTCTGTCCTTCCGGCGGCAAGTGTAAGTCGCCGCGCGCAGCGATTGGCAGGTACGGGCGGCCACGCAATGCACTCCGTAATAGCGGCAGCATAGCCCCAATGCTGGTGTGTTGAGCTCCTACGTTTAAGGGTGCGCGTGAGGTAGCCGACACAAAACAGTCGGGTTTGAGACGGTCGCATTGCTCCGCTGCGTCTCGCCCGAGCCCCGTCGCTCTGTAGCAGAGGGCAGCGTATCCGTACTGTTCGCTTGCAAACGTGAGAGTTGGGCTAGCCGGCTAGTACTGCTAACGCCGGCCTCTCCGTCATCACGTACCCAGTGAACGGATACGTAGCGCATTTGCGACCAGCGGGCAGTAGCACCAGGCCTGCGCCTTCCGTTTGTACCCTCTGTCTGCGCTCCAGGCCGCCACAATTGACAGCATAACTATAAAGCCGCCCCCCCTCTTTCTTCCTCCCACCTCACGACACGCCATTTATCCGGACCACTACCACGACCTCCCGTGCACGCAATCGACTCGCACACATCTGATGGCCGACTTTCAAGCACCGACCGGCCCGCCGCCGCCCAAGGTCCCCGACGGCTGGGTGGCCCGCTGGAACGACCAGTACAAGGAGTGGTGCGTGGACTCGTCTCCGTCTCGTCTCGTCTCGTCTCGTCTCGCTCTTGCGTCGGCCGACTTGCTAACAGCCAGGTTCTACGTCAACACCTACACCAAGATTTCGCAGTGGGAGAAGCCCACCGAGCCCGCGCACGACCCGAGCGTCAACGCCCCCCCAGCACCCCCTCCGGGCTACAGTCCCGGCTCGGGCCCAGCGCCCTCCGACGTCAAGACGAACCCCTTCCGTGACGCCGACCACGCCGGCAATAACCACGGCAAGACTGCACAGGAAATCGAGGACGAGCGCCTCGCGCGCCAGCTGCAAGAGGAGGAGAATGCACGCACTGCCGGCGGCGGTGGTGGCGGTTCGGCTGCTTCGTACATGACCGGCGCCGGCAGCTCGCCGTCGCCCGTGGGCGGCATGGGCCCTGGCGTCGGTGCGGCCGCCGGGTCCGCCACGGCGGACAGCGGCTCGGGCCAACGTGGCCTGCTCGGCAAGCTGTTTGGCAAGGCCAAGCAGACGGCCAGCGGCTTCTCGTCGTCGTCGTCGCACGGTGGCGGCTACGGTGGCAGCAGCGGCTACCACAACGGCCCGCCCCAGGGCTACGGCGGCGGCTACGGCGGTCCGTCCCAGGGCTACGGTGGTCCGCCCCACGGTGGCTACTACAACGGTCCCCCGCAGGGCTACGGCGGTGGCTACGGTGGTCCTCCGCATGGGTACAACGGCGGTGGTGGCTACGGAGGCTACGGCGGCGGCGGCGGCTACGGAGGCGGCTACGGCGGGTACCATCAAGCTCCTAAGAAGAGCGGTATGGGCGCGGGCGGTGCCATGGCCCTCGGTGTCGGCGGTGGTCTGCTCGGTGGCATGATGCTGGGCTCGGCGCTCGACGGTGGCGACGACGGCGGCGGCGACTGGGGCGACGATGGCGGCGACGATGGCGGCGATTAGTCGGTGGTGATTCGTCGGTGGCCAGTCCGTCGTGTCTGTTTGTTTTGCCCGTTCTGCCTCCAGTGCCATTTGTTTGCAATATCCCTGATTGTTAGGCTTGTCTTTGCCAGTTGAATGCAATAATGCCTTCAAATGCTCTCGTTTCGTGTCCATGCGTCACCGTCTTCACAGCACGCATCGTCGAGTCCGTGTCTCACGACGGGCAATGTAACGTGATTGTATGCTACTCTCCCAGGCCTCGCCTTACTTTTGCGTCTTCTTCTTGTCGCTGCCGGCCAGGTACGCCGCCATGTCGAACCCGGCACCCGGGGGCGCTGCACCGCCGCCCAGCATGCTGCCGAGCGAGTTCTCCTTTTGGCGCGCCTCGAACTCGGCCTTCATCTCGGGGTCCACTGTCGGTTAGCACAAACAAAACACAGATAAAAGAATAAAAAGAGGGGACGCACTGTTCTCCATCAGGTACGGCATGCCAAACATGACGACCATGGCGACGAGCGCCATCAGGATCATGGGGTTCTTGAGCAGCGCCAGGACGTTGAACGTGCTGCGCTCGGTGTAGTACGACTTGGGCGCGAGCGTCGCCGGCGACACCATAAACGTCGGGCCCGACGCGCTGGTCGCACCCGACGCGCCCGACGCACCCGTCGACCCGTCGGCCACGTCCAGCCGCCGCAGTGCCTCACCGCGGTTCGCCCAGTCGTTGCCGCGGTACGTCTCAGTCGCCGTCGCCGTCAGCGTGCCGTCGTCGCCGACCGTCACGTCCACGCGGATCGGCAAAAACAGGTGCGTCGCGCAGTGCACCTCGCCCAGGTACGAGCCCGCCGTCACGTTGGCCAGCACGAGCCGCCCGGACGGTGTCAGCGGCGCCGATTCGTACACCGCGCCGCTGCGCGACAGCGTCGCGTGCGTCCACGATGGCAGCTTCGACAGAAACACGGCCTGCAGGGCCACGGGGTCGGGCTGGCCCGCCGGATGCAGGTGCTCCGCGACGGCGAGCTGGAGCGTCACCGATGTCGTCGGCACCGACGCCGCGACCGATGCCACGGCGGTCGCGGCGGCCGCGAGCAGCGAGAAGAGGGGTATCCGCATTGTCGTGGTGTGTCGGGTGATGGGTTGTGTCGAGGTGTGGCTCTACGACTCAGGAGCTTTTAGCTCTTGATTATGTAATGTTGTCTCAAGTGGGGTCTACCTCACCACGTAAACATACTCTTCACAGCTACAACACCTGTAATGATTTCTAATCTCCACTACTGCTCGCTCGACGCTTTAAACGCCTGCTCAAAGTCGGCGATAATATCGTCAATGTGTTCGGTGCCGACGGAGATGCGAATGAGGTCCTCGGTCACGCCGGACGCGATACGCTCTTCGTCCGTCAGCTGCTCGTGCGTCGTCGTCCACGGGTGGATGGCGAGCGTCTTGGAGTCGCCGACGTTGGCGAGGTTGGAGATGAGCTTAAAGTTGTCGACGACGGCGCTGCCGTTGGCCGCCGCGCCCTTCTTGATGCCGAAGCTGAGCACGCCGCCGCTGCCACGCACGAGGTACTTTTTAGCGAGCTCGTGCGACGGGTGGCTGGCGAGGCCGGGGTACGAGACCCAGCCGACGTACGGGCTCGTCTCAAGGTACTGCGCGAGCGCGAGCGCGTTCTGTGCGTGGCGCTCGCAGCGCAGGCTGAGCGTCTCGACGCCGAGCAGCAGCTGCTGCGCGCCAAACGGGTTGAGCGCCGGCCCAAAGTCGCGCAAGAGTTCGACGCGCACGCGGATCGCAAAGCTCATTGGGCCAAACGTCTCCCAGAACTTGAGCCCGTGGTAGCCCTCGCTCGGCTCGACAAACTGCGGGAACCGCGCGCCGTGCTTGCCCCAGTCAAACTTGCCGCCGTCGACGACGATGCCGGCCACCGTCGTGCCGTGCCCGCCAATCCACTTGGTCGCCGAGTGCACCACAATGTCCGCGCCGTGGTCAAGGGGGCGCACAAAGTAGCCGCCCGCGCCAAACGTGTTGTCGACGACCACCGGCACGCCCTTGCTGTGCGCAAGCTCCGCGATCCGCTCAAAGTCGGGGATGTTGTAGCGCGGGTTGCCGATGCTCTCCAGGTACACCGCCTTGGTCCGGTCGTCAATCGCCGCCGCCAGGTCCTCGGGCCGGTCGCCCGCCACAAACTTGGTCTGGATGCCCAGCCGACCAAAGGCCACCTTGAACTGGTTGTACGTGCCGCCGTACAGGTTCGACGTCGACACAATGTTGTCGCCCGCGTGCGCCAGCGCCGCAATCGCCAGGAACTGCGCCGCCTGGCCCGACGCCGTCGCGACCGCCGCCACGCCGCCCTCGAGTGCCGCAATCCGCTTCTCAAACACGTCCACCGTCGGCTGCCATCATTAGCCGGGTCCGCGTCTGTGTGTCAACGGGTCAACGGGTCAACCACCGTCACTCACGTTCATCATGCGGCTGTAGATGTTGCCAAACTCCTTGAGCCCAAACAGGCGTGCGCCGTGCGCCGAGTCGTTGAAGACATAGCTCTGGATGGTCAGCGTTCAGGTCGCAGGTTGCAGATCTCAAATCCACAGTCAGGGCGAGGTCGCTGCATACGGTGGTGGCGTAGATGGGCACAGCACGCGAGTTGGTGGCCGAGTCGGGCTCGTGGCCGGCGTGCAGCTGCAGAGTCTCAAAGTGCTGGCTGTCAGACATGTTGGTCGCGTTTTGGTGACAGTGTCGAGTCAAGTTGACGGGCTCAAAACGGAACGGAGACAAAAGGATCGAGGGGCACACGGGTCTTATGGAAGGTGCAATGGGCTCATTTCCTTCCATGGACATAAACTCGAATTTACCGACAATACGGAATAAACGGCAGGAAAAAGAATCAAAAAATCAAAAATCCTTCTGTCGCACCACTCCCCCGCCTTTGCACGCCCAGCCCACGTCGACTCGCCATCCCGTTTGCCAGGTCGTCAGCTGAGCATCCAGCCAGCGGCACAATGCCAGTGGCCGTCGATTGCCAAATGCAGGCGCCTCTGGTGAGGTAGTGCCTGCCGGTGAGCACTACGGAGTACGTCGTGCCGGTCGCCGCTGCCATTTGTGCAGCCCTTTGGGCGTTGGGCCGGCGCGTGGGGTCACGTAAGCACGCAATTGCCAACCAGGCGCTCGGCCAATCACGGCCGGCCGACGGTTGAGGCTCGCATGACACCGTGCACCCCAGCTGCAATGGCACAAGACGCGCTGGAGGTTTCGCCATTGCGCCCCATCTCGCGATGCAGACCGTGCGGCGGACGGGCGGCTGTCGGTGGGGTGCACTGCGTGGCATCGTCGTTTAAATGCTCTTTAAAACCCCAGAACCTAGGGACTAAAAACCCCAGAACTTGAGGAACAGCGGCAGCCATGAATGGAAGGAACGGGAGGCGGGAACCACAATATTGACGGCAGGCCTTACACGCTCTTGTCGTACGATTCAGTGATGACGTATCAACGGCCATGACGAGTTGACGTCGAACAAATGCCAACTACTGGATCTGTTCCGTGATCGATTTGATGCCGATCGACAGTAAATAATATGTTTTACGGAGTGCGTGCTTCACTGGCGTCTGGGGCAGGCAGTGCCACCGGCAACAATAGAAATCTACGTTGAGCTTCTCAAGAACGCCTCGCCGATCAACACACCATCTGGCAACACAATGACGAATGAAAGAGTAATACACTCGAACTGCATTCCATTTATCCGAGAGGGGAACCAAGGCCGGCAAACGGCAAGCAAAACAAAAAAACACAGCCAACGCCACATCCCAACGTAATCTGTACAAGTAGAACAAAAGAAAGCGGGTGACACTGGAGCACACGCCCGTCTCGCCCGACAAGGCAAGCACAGCTTCCTCGTCATCTGCGGCCGGGCGCCCACGGCATACCGGCCTTGGAGCGGCTGTTTATCAGCGCCGTCCTGTTTTCTTCGTTTCGTCTTCGTCTTTCGTCTGCGCTTTTCGTCTCTATTGCCTATTGCCTATTGACGGGCGGCGGCGTCCTTCATCTCGGCGACGTACATGGCCTGGGTGCGCGTGCTGGGCTTGCGGCGTGCCTGCAGGAAACCGAGTGCGAGCAGCGTCGTCGTGCTGGCCCACGAGCCAAACGAAAAGGCCGAAAAGGCCGTGGCGGCGCGTGCAGAGCCGCAGACGTTGCCACGGCAGAAGAGCAGGCTGTTGAGAAAAACGGCCAGCGCGACGAAGCCGCTAAAGTACATGACGGCGTTGAGTGCGTCGACGGCGATGGCGACGACGGGCTTGTACAGGCGCGGCATGAAGCGCGAAACGCCCTCGGCGTACGCGAGCGACGCAATGGACAGGACCGGGACGGCGACGAGGAAGTTGACCTGGCTGGGCGACGCGAGGCGGGCCTGGGTGCTGTACCAGTTGTTGACTGGGGGTTAGCCGCAAGCACGAAAGGCGGCCGGTGTGGACGTACCAAACGCAGACAGGCCGAGCACGACAAAGGCAAAGACGAGCTGCTGCACACGCAGGACGAGGATCCAGTTGATTGGCATGGTGGCGGTGTCGTGTCAGAGGCGTGCAGAAAAGAAAAAGAAGAAAAGAAAAGAAGAAAAGAAAAGAAAGAAAAGAAAAGAAAGAAAAGAAAAGAAAGAAAAAGACCGGCTTGGAAGAGAAAGCAGCACCTGTGCGCTCAAAACAGTAAAGAAGCGAAAAAGGTCAGAGGACGAGAAACAAGATACAGAAGAAGACGAGGAAAGAGGAAGAGAGAAAAGGCTCTTGGACGAGGATACGGTCCAGGACTGATATACGCCGGCCCAGAGAACCCGGCGTCATGCTCGCTGCCAAAAGTATACGTAACGCATTCAAACCGATCAAACGGGGCCGGAGGGCGAGACACACGCTGCCTGTGGTCGTCCACTTTTGTTTCGAGTCGCTCTTGGCTGTCGGAAAAGAAGCATTTGCGCGAATGGACGCTCTTGTCCTTGTTTCCCGTCGTTTCCAGTCCTCCGGTGTGCCGTGTGCACTTGCTGGTCGGACCGCAACGCCAAGACTGGCACGCAAACATCTTTTGTACACGCTACGCACTGATACACACCAGAAGCCGGCGTCGTTGCAAATATATTTAGAAACAAGAGGCACTGAAAGGTCGCATCGAGCAATGCCGTGCGATCTGAAGCCGACCTGAAACGCGGCAGGGCCACCACCGGAGTATTTGTATTAAGATATATTTATAGAAAAATACGACGAGATTAGTATGGCATTCTACATTTCAGCTGCGTCAGACCGAATCGCATTCATGCCATCGACGAGGTCGTTATCTGGTTCATGTCCGTGTAAGTGGTCACGTGATCCGCCAAGCCGGGCATTTATCCCCTTGGCCTTCACCCGTCACCGGCCCGGCAAAGAATAACAGCTTAACGATTTGTCTGTTTCCGCAAACAGTGTCCATGTTTTGTACCAGCATTGCGTATCAACATTGTCAACATTGCGTAACAATATTGTCCAAGCCGGCAAAGGGTCCGGTCCAAGATGACCACGACAAACAGAGCCTCCAGATTGGCCGATCAACGGCAGTTCTCTGCCACACTCGAGGTGACGGAGTCGGGGCAAGCGTTTTGGACGGCTTGTTTGGCTTGGCCAAAACAAAAGAGCAAACGGCCACGGACGGCTTGGCGTCTCAGCACGGCGACCAGCGCAAAATAGCACGGCCGGTCTCTATACTTGCTGATATAAATATTGATGCGTGCGTTCGGCAGTGTAAATAATAGCGACCCGCCCAACGGCCGCACTTGCTACTTATGTGCGCTGCAATCGCTTGCATGGCAGCGCGATACCATCTCAGGGTACGTCAAGAAGACCACGACAGATATACACCGCCTTATTCTGCCGGCTCTGGCTGTACGTCGCAGCACGTAGCCATTTTTCTATCCAAAGCCATTCGGCATCCGCTTGATGGTTCGTGCCTCACCGCCTTTGGTAAAGTGGGTCGTCTCGACGAGCCTTGCTTCGTACTCTTTTCCGGCTTTAACGCTGTACGACAACAATCTTGAGCAACGGCTTGTACGACTTGGGCGTGCGTGTACGTATTCTCTGCAGTCTCAGTTTGGGGCCGGCGTGTCTACTCCGTACTCACAATGCCGAGCCTCTTCCGGACGACCACGCGTCCAAATCAATACTGAAAGACGGCCAATCGGTTCTCGCGCTTGTACGGAGGGTCGGAGCACAGTTTTATGTAAATATAATGTGCCAGATCTAACCAACGCAAGCGCAGTCTGGGGAAGTGCGGGGAAGTCTTGGGCATCGTATTGTCGCGTACGGAGTAAACTCGTCGCTGCGGCGTCGGCGGTCACATGCCATTCCGTGGCAGTGCAACTCAAGGAACATCATAGCAACTCAAAGCGGCAGCACCACGAACACCATGCGCGCTTTTTGAAGTGATGCGAGCGACTCGCACGACTGCGCGGATGCCTTTGGTCAAGTGGTCAATTTGGTCAAGTTGGGCCGGCCAGCAGACGCAAGCTCCGGGTCGTGCCTCTGCACCGGACTATGAAGTGTGCCAGATTTCTCCGACGCGACTTTTATGGCACCGCGACAAAGGCGTGCCGAGGCCCTCGGGACAGAAGGCCATCCACTACGGATACACTGTCGCGCCAATTATGGGCCTGCCTGGCACGCGCCGGTGTACTACGTCAGCTGTTACCCGCTGTAATTTGCCATGGCTTCAGTGCACAGCATGTACACAATGTGCCACCGGCGTTTCTGTGTACATTTTTGTACATTTTGTACATTTAGAAAGAGAAAACGAGCAGAGGAGCGCGGAAGCGGTGCTCGCGCCGTCTTTGGTTTGGGTTTAGGCCCGAATTCAATCAATTTGCAATTGCCTGGCTCGTGATTCGCGCTGGCGACACGATGCGCTAGGCCAAAAAGGCACCAAGCTACTATGATTTACAGGGGAAGCTGGGGAATGCAGCGCTGTACCCCAAGCTATAGCAGTCGCACGGGGCGACGTGCTAGGCCGAGTGGCATCGCCCGGTCCTGCCGAGTCCCCCTTTATGATGCACCAGTGGACGATCGCACAAGCAAGAGGGGAACTTGTAGCTATTTTGCCCGTGTTTGTCCTCTCGGTGCTGTCCATGTCCATTCTGTCCTCCTGACCTTTTCCGTACTCTTCTCTGACACTGCCTCTGCATCTCTCCAACCATTCCTGACCGTTGACTTTTGAGACCGTCCTACAGACCTCAGACCTCAGACTTTAGACCTCAGAACCACACCCACACCCACCACACCCACACACCCATGTCTCCCAACGAAGTCGCGGCCGCGATCGCCAAGATCTCGCCGCCGCCGCCGCCGGGCGCGCCGTACGCGGTGCCGGTGCCAGGCAGCGCGACGCCGAACCGGTCGGCCGTGTACCGGCACTGGCGGTTCCGTGACGCGCCGCTGCTGGAGACGCTCGAAGCGGACGTGGCGACGCTGCACGACGCGTTCGAGGTGGCGGCGCGGCACCACCCCGGCAAGCCGTGCCTGGGCCACCGCGCGTGGAACGCGGCCAAGGGCACGCACGACAACAAGTACACGTGGATCACGTACGGCGAGGTGGCGCAGCGGCGTGCGGACCTGGGCGCCGGCCTGGTCGAGATCCACCAGGCGGCGGGCGTGACGGCGGACAAGTACGGCGTCGGCATCTGGTGCCAGAACCGGCCCGAGTGGCAGCTGACGGACCTGGCCGTCGTGTCGCAGGGGCTGTACAACATTTCGCTCTACGAGACGCTCGGCCCCGACGCCACCGAGTACATTATCAACCACGGCGAGCTCGCGTGCGTCGTGTCGTCGCTGCCGCACATCCCGACGCTCATCCAGCTGGCGCCGCGCGTGCCGACGCTCAAGATTATCGTGTCGGTCGATGCGCTCGACGCGGGCGACCAGCCGGGCCTGTCCAAGGGCGATCTGCTGACTAAGCTGGCTGCGGCGCACGGCATCAAGGTGTACTCGCTGGCCGAGGTCGAGGAGATTGGCCGGCGCTCGGGGCGCCCGATGCGCGCGCCCGCCAAGACGGACATTACCACGATCAACTACACGTCGGGCACGACGGGCGCGCCCAAGGGCGTCGTGCTCACGCACGCCAACATGGTCGCCGCCATCAGCTCGTCGCGCACGTCGGGCTTCATGAGCCCCAAGGACGTGCACATTTCGTACCTGCCCATGGCACACATTTACGGGCGCATGGCCGACTGGTCTGCCCTGAGCATGGGCGCACAGATTGGCTACTTCCGCGGCGACATTGCCGGGCTCGTCGACGACCTCAAGGTCCTGCGCCCGACCGGCCTGTTCTCGGTGCCGCGCCTCTACAACAAGTTCAACTCGGCCATTCGCGCCGCCACCATCCAGGCCGACGGCTTCAAGGGCACGCTGTCGCGCGCCGCCATCGCCGCCAAGCAGGCCAACATGCGCCTGCCGCCCGGCCAGGCCACCAACTACCACGCCCTCTACGACCGCATCTGGTCGCCCAAGGTCCGCCGCGCCGTCGGCCTCGACCGCGCCGCCGTCATGGTCTCGGGCAGCGCCCAGCTCGACCCCGAGGTCCACAACTTTCTGCGCGCCGCCTTTGGCATCAGCTTCCTCCAGGGCTGGGGCATGACCGAGACCGGCGCCGTCGGCAGCGTCCAGACACGCGGCGACATGTCCACCGGCAACATTGGCGCGCCCCAGCCGGGCGTCGAGTTCTGCATCGAGTCGGCGCCCGACCTCGAGTACACCGTCGACGACAAGCCCAACCCGCGCGGCGAGCTGCTCGTGCGCGGGCCCATTGTCTTCAGCGCCTACTACAAGAACCCTGAGGAGACGGCGCGCGTCGTCGAGCCCACCGGCTGGTTCCACACCGGCGACATTGTCGAGGTCGACGCCCGCGGCCTCTTCCGCATCATCGACCGCAAGAAGAACGTGCTCAAGCTGTCGCAGGGCGAGTACGTATCGCCCGAACGCATCGAGAACGTCTACCTCGGCTCCTCCACCCTGCTCACCACCGCCTTTGTCCACGGCGACCCCATCGAGAGCGCCCTCGTCGGCATCTTTGGCATCGACCCCCAGACTTTTGCCCCTTTTGCCAGCAAGATCCTCGGCGAGTCCGTCGCCGCCACCGACCTCGACGCCGTCCGCAAGGCCGCCGCCGACCCGCGCGTCCGCAAGGCCGTCCTCGCCGTCTTTGACCGCATCGGGAAAAAGGCCAAGTTCAACGGCTACGAGCGCGTCCGCAACGTCCATCTCGCCATCGAGCCGTTTACCGTCGAGAACGAGCTGCTCACGCCGACGCTCAAGCTCAAGCGGCCCCAGGCCCAAAAGGCCTTCCGCGCCGAGATTGACGCCCTGTACGCCGAGCTGCGCGCCCAGGCCCCGGCCGGGCCCGCCAAGCTGTAGACGAGAACTCGTCGGCCCACTGTACCATTTTGTTTGTTTGTTTTTGTTAGCTCGCTGCGATATTTTGAATTCAGATTTGGCTTTGCAGTTGAACCGCGACGTGGTGTGCGAAGCGAGCTGGACTAGCTCGTTGCGTCTGTTCCGGTTTACTTCGAAATATGATGGTGGGACAGACGAATGATGCTGGCAAGAGAGGCAAAGACGACGGAAACAGTGCGACTAGAGCAAGAGGCAAAGACGACGGAAAGTATAAAGAAAGGTTGCCCTGGTCTGGCGAGAAACAGTGGCCACAAGATTGCCATTGTACTGACCGCTGGCTTCAAGAATATAGAATATGGAATTGCTCGGCTGGCAGAAACTACAAAATTGCTTTTGTTCATGCTTCTGGTCACGTGATTGTACTTTTGGGCTTTAAATATACATTTGGTCGTACAATATAGTGAAAAGCTGTGAATGCAATAAAATCCTACAATTCATATGAAATTGTTCCGTACTTTTGCGACAGCTGAGCTAACTAGACAAACATACTAGCGCTTGTTGCTCTTTTAGATGTGCAAAGTAGTGTGCAATTTATATATTCATCTTTGTAAGGGAAGATTGGTAGCTTGTTTACCACTATGTTATATCTTACGGTATCGTACTAACCGTTTACTAGCACTACTCTACTCCGTACTCTATTCTTACTACACTTCTTACACTTGCTAATTTATCGCGGCCGTTTCGATGCCCGTTCCGATCGACAGTTTGAGGATGCTAGAAAGGATCCTGCGAGCAATACATTAAATGTGATCTAAATGTGATCTTGGAGTAATCCATAGCAACTGCTACTTTGATATTATAACACCTAACTAGCATTAGAACATTTATAGAATAAACATCTTATATAAGCTTATGTAAGATAATTATTAGGTAATATAGCGCTTTCGGCGCCAATGTTGATCACGTGACTATTCGGTTATAACCACGTC
This sequence comes from Ophiostoma populinum, assembly GCA_029298855.1. Taxonomy (NCBI): domain Eukaryota; kingdom Fungi; phylum Ascomycota; class Sordariomycetes; order Ophiostomatales; family Ophiostomataceae; genus Ophiostoma; species Ophiostoma populinum. The sequence continues at coordinate 1,295,030 of JANSLU010000008.1, read as the reverse complement.
TAGTTAATCTCTTCTTTTAATTAGACGGTGGACCTCTTTTCGTTCTGATTGGACGTAAACAATTTACTGCCCCTTTAAATTATAACTTACGGTAGTAATATTACCTCAAAACGCCAAGACGCATCCACTCCCGGGCTTTAGTTTTTCCACTCCGGTCCCACAAGCTACGGAGTAGACTAGCGGTATCCCTTGCGACGTCGTCGTACCTCCAAAGAGGTGTTCCATGCTGCATCAAACGACACACTGTTATGCGTTCATCTTGGTAAGTTTTGTGGTACTGCTTATGCTCGTTAGCAGCTGAACAAATGCGGGACACACTCTAACCGGACCCAGCACGCATAGCGCGAGCAGAGACGACGCCGAGCGCCACACCGCCCACTCCGTGCTGGCGTAAACAAAGGACGCGGCATGGCCTTGCCCGACAGCCTGACCGGGCGGAGCTTCGGCCCTATCGGCCCTGCCGGTGCCAGTGCCACCAATATCGGGGCCAATGTCGATGCCGGTGGCACTGGTCGTGACACGGCCGGGCCAAGCGCCGGCGTAGGCGCCCTTGCCGGTGCCCTTGCCGGTGCCCATGCAAACGGCAGCGCGAGCACCAACAGCCAGCACACAACGTCTGTGGCATCCGTGGCATCCGCCATATACAACTCCTCGACGCCCGAGCCCGAGCCCGTGTCTAATAAAAGTAACATGTCCCCCCCTTCTGTAGGACGTATACAAAACTATCCCGTCTGGTTCGGGAAGGACAAGCCCACAGACCCGGCCGCGGCTGCCATGCCGTGCACCACCAGCCACATGGCGCCACAGAAGGGTGCTCCTGCGCTTTCCACGAAGCCTGCACAACACACTCTGTTGGCATCATCATCGGCATTGGCATCCTCATCATCATCGGCATCATCATCGGCATCGGCATCGGCATCGGCCACGCCGCGCTCGTCCCTTGTCACGGCCGCGTCAGGCAACGGCTCGTCGAGCGCTGGGCCACGCACGCCGTCGGAGTCTCTATCCCAGCAGCACGAGCTCCAGCAGCCCAAGATTTTGCACTCTTCGTCGCAGCCGCCACCGACCCGGTCCTCGCGGGACAAGTCCGACAGACCGGTCTTCAAGAACCCTCTCGACCTACTGACGGCGTCTTCGCCGCCACCGCCCCGGTCCTCGCGGGACAAGTCCGACAGACCCGTCTTCAAGAACCCTCTCGACCTACTGACGGCGTCTTCGCCGCCACCGCCCCGGTCCTCACGGGACCAGTCCGACAGACCGGTCTTCAAGAACCCTCTCGACCTACTGACGGCGTCTTCGCCGCCACCCAGCAAACGACTCAAGTTCGAGTCGCCGGCGCCGACCCCGGAAAGGACCGGCCCACGCGTCACCAGCTCGCCCGCCCCCGTCCGGAGCACCGCCCAGCAGCCCATCCCGCCGCGTGCCACGACGCCGCCCAACTGCACGCGCATCATCGAGAACAACAAGGTCGTCTATGTGATTGACAGTGACGATGAGGACTCTGACGCCACAACCAACGGCGTCTCGACCAAGGTGAGTTTGCCCAGTCTTTTGTGGTCTCCTTCACTCGCGTTCGTCCGACTCACCAGCAGCCCAAACTGCAAAGTGCCGCGTCGACGCCTGCACGGCCTGCGCCCGTCAAAGCTTCACCAAAAGCGACTGCACCGCCACCGCCTGCCAAAGCGGCTACGCCAGCCCTGGATATACCCTCCCTCCGGCCTCCGCCAGTCCTGTCCTCGTGCACGCCATTGCCGCTACCAAGTCCGCTGCCGCTCCCAAGTCCGCTTCCAGCGCCCACTCCGACTACATCTCCCGCCCTAGCGCAGACCACACCAACGCCGGCCTCCACTGCTGCCGCCGTGTCTCCGGTTGCATCGACGCCTGCACCCAAGTCAGAGGGTACACCGACGCCCATGCCTGCCACGGTTCCCGTGCCTGTGCCCAAGTCAACGCCGGCCAAGCCCATCTCGGCACCGGGTCCGTTGCAGCCAGTGACGCCTGCGCCGGTCCTTACCGCCAAAGAGCCCCCGACGACGACAAAGCCCCTCGACACGTTCAAGACGGTCACGTCATGGCTGAGTGCGCAGCCGGTACCCTCGACCAACATGCCGGGCGCCGGTGTCCCCGTGGTGCCGACCACGCACCAGCCCGGCCCGACGCCGCCTGCCTTGGACGATCTCGACAATGTACGCATCGTCTCTGCGTCGACGTCCGGCGCACCACCACCGCCCGCCGCTGCACTTTTCCCAGCAGCTCCGGCACCCGTTTCTGAACCGCCTCTCGCCCCCGAAGCCTATATGGAAGACGTTGGCATCGATCCCACGCCGACTGCGGCCCCGACTGCGGCCCCGACTGCGGCCTCGACGGTGGCTCCGACTGCGGCCAAGGCCGATACGGCAGCTCCCATACTGTCGAGGCCCCAGCTGCATACGATGCCCTCGTCGGCCACACAGACTGTGACCCTGGGCACGTCTGGCTCCGGCGCCACGTTTCCCACCCCGCAAAACCCGCAAAACCCGCAAAACCCGCAAAACCCGCAAAACCCGCAAAACCCGCAAAACCCGCAAAAACGCAAGCCTGCGCCTACGTTTGAGCGGTACAAGACCCTCGCGCGCCGCCCGTACCTAAAGTCCAGCCACCGCCTCTACCTGTCCACCTATGGCGACGAGATCCAGAGCGAGCTGCGCCTCGGCCGCGATCAGCCGGCCGTCGTTGTCCATGTCGACTTTCTGCCCGACGAGCTTGCTCACATGGTCGACGTCGTGCGCGCCGCCACGCAAAACACCACCGGCCCATCCGAGCCCCCCAAGCAAAAGCCCACGGCACCGGAGAAGCTGCTGCGCAGTCTGCTCCGCAAACGGGACCCCGAGTTCATCAACACCGTCGCCCACAGCTTTGACAAGCGCCGGCTGCCGGGGCGCACAGCCGACGATGTCGTCGCCTTCGTGTCGGACATTCGCTTCGGGAAGCACAACGTCCACGTCGCCGGCCCGCCCGGCACGCCCGCTGCGCTTCTCCTCGCGCGCCACGACAAGGAGTCTTACGCGTCGCACCAGGTCGAGCTCGCGCGCGCCTCCAGGACCAGCGCGCTCCTCTTTTCGCGCCAGGTCGTCGGCCAGCAGATTGTGGCGGGGCGCGCGCGCCAGCCCATCAACGTCATCAACGAGATCCAGAAGCTGCGCGAGGACTCGCTCCAGGTCGTTCGCACGTGGTCCAACTGCGCCGGCGACGTCACCACCATCTCGTGGACGTCCGACTGCTCGTTTGTCTGCGGCACCACCACGCACATGGACGACCGCAACCACCAGTACAACCGCCAGGGCAACCTGGGCCTCGGCTCGGTCAAGACTGGGCGCCTCGTGGCGTACCCCGACCACCGCATCGCGCGCCGCCCACCGGCCCATGCCGCGCAGAACCCGACGGCGCTCGTCCACGACGACCCATGGCTGTACACGTCGGTCGTCTCGTCCGACTTTTGCCCGGTCCTCGACTACGCCTTTACGTCGAGCTTCGACCAGACGGTCAAGGTGTGGCGCGTCGTCAACGGCGGCGGCGGCGGCGGCGGCGGCGAGCGCATGGAGCCCATGGGCTCGTGGCGCCACAAGGGCAAGGTCAACTTTGTCGTCGCATCGACGCACGAAATGGGCCTCGTCGCGACGGCCGCCGACGTCCCCGAAAAGGCCGTGCGCGTCTACGCCTTCCGCAGCACGGACCAAGGCGGCGTCAGGTACAAGGCCATGGGCTGCTCACGCCTCACCGACGCGCTCGGACGCACCATCTTTACCGACAAATGGGCCAACCTGCCGGCGGCCGTGCGCTGGGGCGTGACCAAGGAGACGGCGCACCTCCTCCTCGTCGGCTTCTCGCCGCGCGGGCTCGGGCTCGAGGCCAACGACGACGACATCCCGCCGGACCGCCGCGACGCCGGCGAGCTGTGTCTGTGGGACGGCCTGACGGGCCACCAGTGGCCAATCACTGGCCCTGGGCGCACGCGCAACGTGTTCGAGGTCGCCTGGCACCCGACGCTGCCATGGTTTATCGCGGCGACGGCGGCCCGGACGCACGGCGTCGACGAAAACGTGCGCGCGCACGTCCGCACCCAGATCCGCATCTTCCACCCAGCCGAGACGGCCGAGAACGGCGGCCGCGTCTACGCCGAGGTGCAGACGCTCGACTGCTTTGCCGACGACATTAACGAGCTCGCGCTCAAACCCAACAGCAACACGTCCATGTTCATCGCGGCCGGCGCGACCAACGGCAAGACGTACGTGTGGGACTCGTCGCAGTCCGAGGACCCGATGCACATCCTGAGCCACGGGCCGTGCCTCGAGGAGCTCGCCGGCGACCGCATCTCGACCGAGGACACGGGCGTCAAGTTTGTCGCCTGGGGACAGACCGCCGACCGCCTGTACACCGGCTCGTCGGACGGCGTCGTCAACGTGTGGAACGTGCGCACGCACACACGCGCCCGTGCCCGTCCGTTTGTGCGCACGCTGCTGCACTGCCCCGGGCCCGTCTCGTTTGGTGCCTTTTCGCCCAGCAAGGACAAGCTGGCCATTGGCGACGCCAGCGGCCGCGTCACGCTGCTCGCCGTCGACGACGACCTGGACCGCGACGACAACGCCGAGGACGCCGGCTTTTTGAGCGACGAGGAGGAGGACAAAGACGACAGAGACAGCAAGTCGCCCGCCCTGCAGCGCCAGCAGCACCCCAACACCTTCAAGCGGCACCCGCCCGAGATTACGCGACACGCAACGCCTCCGCCTCCGCCCCCGATGGCTCTGGAGCAGCAGGCGCTGGCCTCAGCTTCGGCTTCCGACCAATCGCTGCCCGGTGTCGACCCTTCATCGGGCTGTGCGCTGGCCAGTCGGTACCTGGCAACCGGTCAGCTCAGGGTCGTGGCGGACCGCACCATCGGCGCCGTTCAGGGCCCGCACTACGCCGAGACCGGCATGTTCCTGGCCAACTTCCACCTCGCAGGCGACCCTACACTGCCCCTGCTCGCCCAGTACGACCGCCAGCAGCAGGCGAACCGTCCGCCATCGGCGTCAGCGCCACTGCGCCAGCGGCCGCTGCGTGCCGTGCGTGGCGACGATGGCATCAGGCGCCTGCACGCGAGGAACCGGCAGCTGGACCTGACGGCGGCAGACCTCGACGCAGACACGCGGCGTGCACTGGCCGCAGTGGACCGCGCTGCGCTGCAGCAGCTCGAGGACGCAGCCGCAGGTGGCGCGGGCGTCGACTGCGACTACGGCTTTGTCTACGAAGACGCCGTGCCCGACGATGCGTAGTCTTTTTGTTTCTCACCTACGCCAGTTCCATTTTCCATTGCATCGCATTGTTGTTCATTGCGTTGCTCATTGCGTTGCTCATTGCGTTGCTTCTGTAAATATTTACATGTCTGTTACGTTGGCTGCACGGACACCAGTGGTAGACGGTCCGTGCACCCTGTCATGGCCTTTCTACATTTTACGTTGAAATAAAATACACGAATGATATACTAGGTCTATGAATGCTGGTGCTCTAGGTACTATTTGAGCTGGCAGTAGGAGGCAAAAGGGACGCAAGAGGCGGAAACAAAACAGCCAACAGTGAAGAGGAGAGACCGGGCGAGTATCACGTCGCCCAAGAACAGCTGGCAAAATATCAGCACTCCTGCTCGTACACCCGCCGCGTAACACGCTTGCTCGCTGACGCTTGCTCGCTGTAGATGCGACAAAATCAGTGAAATGGCGAAATGGCGAATGCGAAATGACAGGAAATGCACGCGGTGCCTGGTGTTCTCAGGTCTCTGCGGCAGGGCGCACCAGTTTCTCTTTCGAGCCGGGGCCCTGTCGTCCGCGCTGGCGTCTAGTGCTTCGCCGTGACGGTTTCACCCGTCAACTTCTCGACGTACGTCTTGGCCATGTCGCCCATGGCGACCATGCAAATGGTCTGCCAGACGCCGAGGCCGATGCGCGGCGCGACGCCGCGGTACAGGCCCTTGATGCCGTTGCTCTGGTAGATGTAGCGGAACGTGTTGCCGACAGTCATGTTCTTGGGCCGGTTGGGGTCCTCCTTCTTGGACTGCATCTCGACGCGGATGACCTCAATCGGCTGGTTCCAGGCCGACAGACCACCACCCAGACCACTGGCCAAAATCTTCTCCCACGCGCTCAGCTTCTGGCCGTCCTTCTTGCCCGTCAGGTCGCGGATGCCCTGCTCAGCGAGGCGCGACAGGCCGAAACGCGAGCCCCAGTTGGTCATCTGGCGGATCGCGACCGCGTTGACGCCGCGGTTGATGCCGCGGATGCCCTCGCGCCGGTAAATCTCCAGGAACGTGGCCCAGCTGCTCGGCGCGGCAGCGCCCGTCGCGGCCACCTTTTGCTTGGTGATCTCGACCGTCTTCATGCACGTGCAGAAGCCCATGGTGGCGTACGCCTGCGCGACACCGCCCGTGACACCGCCGGCAATGCCGCCGACAAACTCGTTGGCGCCAAAGTTGCGCGCGTAAAACTCGGCCTCGGACGCGACAAAGAGCAGGACCGCGCCCTTGGTCGACGCCTCGATCCAGGCCCAGGGGATCAGGCCCTGGTAGACTGTTGTAGTTGTTAGCGCGGTTCGGTCAATTTCAAATTGGGCCTGGGTTGGGACAGTCACGTACAGCCCAGGACGCCGCCGCGGCTCCAGATGCGGCCGAGGGCGGTGGCAAAGCTATCGCCGCGGTGGGCTGCCATGGTGGTCTTGGTGACCTCGAGCGGCTGGCCGAGCGAGGTGACCTCAAACATGTTGAGGCCGGCGCCGAGCAGCAGGTTGGAGAACTTGATGGGCTTCTTTTCGAGCTTCTGCGGCTGGGCCGCGGCGGCAGTGGCGGTGGCGGACATGGCGAATGGAATGGGTGGTGGTGGCGAGTCGGTGAACTAGAGAGTGCTGCTTCGAATGGTGGCGATTCGTACAAACGGGCCTGACCAAGGCAAGAGGGCGCTTCTTTGCTAGAGGAGAGACGAAGACAAAAGACGAAAGACGAAAGACGAAAGACGAAAGACAAAAGACGAAAGAGGGGAATCGGGCGGCGGCAGTGGCCTGTGAAAAGATCCGAGGGAGCACGGGATGGCTGCGTGTACGGAGTAGGGAGCAGGTTTGGGTGGTGTGGTTGTGGTGTGTGGTGCACGGTATGTGGTAGGCTGTATGTGGTAGGCTGTTGAGCGATGTGATGTGGTTGCGACTGGTGCCAGGAATAGGCTAGGGTAGGAAGGGACAATAGGAGGTGGCAGTCGGTGGGTGGGTGTCGGAGGATTGTGGACGAGAAGGCAAAAGTTGGGGTAGCGGAGACCAATGTCAGTAGCTGGGTACGCAATGGTAATGCGCTGAAGTCCTATTTGGCGGCGGGTCTCGGACTATTATGTGGCCGAGGACAGGAGAGGGGGTGCTCAGGGTGCTTGAGCAAGCGCGATCTGCCGGCTGTGCTTGCTGCAGTTGGGCCGGGAGCAATTTCGCGACGAGGATTACGCTGTCGACGAGCAAGGCAGGGACGGCGTGGTATGGGAAGGCGCGGTCGTGGAAGGCGCGGTTGTGAGTGAGGGTGAGAGTTTCGGCGAGAAGCTCGAGTATCGAAGACGGCAGGTGCGGACGAGTGGCCTGACAAGGGTCTTTCGTATATAGATGTGAATGTGTTGTAGACCGTATAATTTAGACACGGACTCCGATGCAAGCGTTCTAATCAACAGGCGACGTTAGTCTGTAATCAGCACTGGTGGGTGGCGATGTGAACGGCGGTGGCACAAGACGCGGCGCACCGTTGAGCTGAGCTTCAGCAGGAGCGGGGCTCTGTCGGGCCTTGTCGGGCACGTTGCCGTTCTAGCGGGTCTTGTCTTACACCAGGTGGCAAGAGCGCAGCGCAGCGATCACAATGCTGTGCAGACAGGCAAGCACGATGGTGGAACAAACAACGGACAACTTACAATGCTAAATAGTAGAGACGTGAGGCGGTGGAAGCGAGTCGGTGTGAATGAATCTTGACCGTGGGTGCAGTGGTGTTTTGCACAAAGGGCCGTGGCGTTGTGGCGTGGTACGGTTCGGGAAAATCTGCAAGACACAGATTGGGATGACGAAAAGAGAAACGCGTTTATATTTATATTCACTCCGTACAAAAAGCTACGAGGAGGAGAAAAGGGGCGAATCGCTGCGGAGGAAATAAATATACAAACGCGGTAAGATACAGATGCCACTGCCACGGGCGTTGTGACCAGATACGGTTTTTAGTTGGCACCAGATGGCGGCCAAAAAGCAAAAAGCGCGGTGAGCAAGCGCTCGTTTGATATGAAATCAGTTTCACGCCTAAAACTCGCAGCAATTTAAATACAAAATTGACGTAGGACTTTCGGCTGGCGATCCATTGGGGCGCCAACTGTTGAGCTGTGTTTTAGCGGGTGCAGGTGTAAGTCGCAGCGCTGGTACGGTACAAAGGTACAACGGCTAGTAACGGCACCCCAACAAACCACGCGTGCCCTGAACTGCCAGGCCATGCACAAAGCCAGTCGCCAAGTATATGCTTATACTCCGTACAAACGGCGTGGTAAACTACAAAAAGAAAAAAAGAAAAAAACGGAAAAAAATCGATTCTCGTACCCAGGAACCAAAAGGGGCGCGCATCCAGACCGCCATCTCAGATACGACAAATGGCACAGCGCCTCCTGACGATGGGGCAAAATGGGGCTCCCTGCGAGTCCTACGACTAAATATATATTGAGTCAAGACTGTCGCCAGGGGAGCATAAATATACAGGACAAGTGGCCAACAATCGGGACGGACGTCTCCTTGGGGTAATCCTGGAATAAGCATGTTCTCGGAGTCGTGTACCAGTTCGTCTATTCGAGACCGTGTTCACAGCGTGTCTTGTCGGGTCACGTCCGGTTACCATTCGCATCGCCAGCTTACCAGTTTTCCGCTGCAAGCTGAGCCAGCGAAAACGTGTCGTGTCTGACCGGTGGACGAGATGTCATGGCTAATTGAACTGCAGCGCCACTCGTAAACCGACCTTCTATATTTATGGCCAACTCGAATTGATATAAAAAACAACGACGCAAGCTTTGTGCAATGCATTGAAGCTGCCCCTGGTTGCTGTCTCGCTTCGCATTGCACCGACGCGATGCCCCTCCATTACAATACGACGTAATACAGACAAGGAATCTGCTACAATGTGGTAACTGAAATTATGGGGAGTAGCGGTGTTGCCTCGGGGTACTGCTAGAATGGAAGCACTGCGAAAATTTCTGGCTTCTATAGAAAAGGACATGGAAATTAGTTCTACAATTTTTTTATCTATCAAAAATTACACGAACAGTCATAAAAAGTCTGTAAATATAGAACTGCCAACACAATTTAAATATCCAGACCAGCGTTGTGCACTGCAAAGAACACGAGCTGTCGTTCATCTGTGGCCTCACCAGGGCAAAAGAGAGGGTCGTCCCAACTCCCATGGCCCAGCCTCCCAGCACCGACCAACTGGCACTGACGCGTTCTGGACAGGCCTTTGCACGTTTCGCAGGATTGCATCTCTGGGGGCTAGTGGGAGCGAGTTTCTTCTACTTTTATCGTTGAATCTCTGGTGTTAAGGTGGGGTTGGTGGTGCATTACTATTCTGGCGCTCTCAGTGGTCGATCACAAACCAGCCGAGGCTACTGGCCCGTCGCAAGTAAATATTCCAGATAAATGACGCATGTGCCAGTGCAAGTGCAACGAGCACTGAAAATCTCTGGAAGCACCAGCGCGCAAGGGCGCATGAACGCGACCACAACCGTGACAGTAGCCAATGAGAAGAAATTCGGCAAGATGTTATACAGCGACAAATCAGCGCAACTATATGCGCGACTTGTTTACAGATAAGATGGGGAATAGGTCGGCCTGGGCAATGCGTCAAGTGGTCGAAGTAGAAATTACATTGTAAATATACATCGCTCACCGTGTGCTGTCGCCGGGTGGCTTGGAAACTTGTCCGCTGGCCACCGCAAACGGGCTCAGACTGTGTGAGGGTGTTTCAAATGCTTTGTATTAAGTCGTATTGGTCGTCGTCTGCATAAGATTCCGTAAGATTCAAACGCAAGTGTATCCATTCTTTTCTTTGAACTTTTTGAGTGGTTGCTAGTCATGCCTGGTCTCCGACGCTGAGCAGGTGGCGCATGTCGTGGCATCCGGGTATGGCACGGCGCACACTCCAAGCGCTGTGCTGTATGTCGGACATCCCAGGGCAGCCCTGGCCTTGCAGCCGCACGCCACCCTGTTCCGTGTTTTCACCGACATTTGGCTGCTTACAGCTTCTTGACGAGCTCAATGTACTTCTCGGTGGAGAACGACTTGGGTCTGCAGGTTGTTAGCATTTTCGTCTTTTCCGTGCTTTTCCGTGCGAAGTGTCTCGGGGGAAAGGACTGCGCAGGTCGCACAGTCGGACGGGGATAACATACCTCTCAATGGGAGCACCGACGGCACGGTCAATGATCAGCTGGGGCAGCACACCCAGGGCGCGCGACACACCGAACAGGACGGTGTAGTAGCTCGACTCGGTCAGGCCGTAGTACTGCAGCAGAACACCCGAGTGGGCATCGACGTTGGGGTAGGGGTTCTTGGTCTTGCCGTGCTCGGTCAGGACGCCGGGGGCGATCTTGTAGACCTGGCTAACCAGCTTGAACAGGGGGTCCTCGGGCATCTTGGCCAGGGCAAACTCGCGCTGGGCCGTGTAGCGGGGGTCGGTCTTGCGCAGGACGGCGTGGCCGTAGCCGGGAACGACGCGGCCGTTGTTCAGGGTCGACCACAGGTACTCGGTGATCTTGGCGTCGCTAATGTCGCCGCCAATCGACTTCTGCATCTCGGTGAGCCAGTTCAGGACCTCCTGGTTGGCCAGGCCGTGCAGGGGGCCGGCCAGACCGTTCAGGCCAGCAGCCAGCGACAGGAAGGGCGAGCTCAGGGCCGAGCCGACCAGGTGCGTGGTGTGGGCCGAGACGTTGCCACCCTCGTGGTCGGAGTGGATGGTCAGGTACAGACGGAGCATCTCGACAAAGTCGGCGTTGCCGGAGAAGCCGAGCTGGTTGGCAAAGTTGTAGCCGTAGTCCTTGTCCTTCTCAACGGCAGCGACCTTGCCGCCCTTGAAGACGTTCTGGTAGATGCGCGCAGCGATGGTGGGCAGCTTGGCGATCAGGTCCATCGAGTCCTCGTAGGTGTAGCTCCAGTACTCCTTCTTGTTGATGCCCTTGGCGTAGGCCTTGGAGAACGACGAGGTCTGCTCCAGGGCCGTGACGGCCAGCGACAGCTGGGCCATGGGGTGCAGGTCGGTCGGGCAGCGGTCAATCAGCTCCTCGACAAACTTGGGGACGTCCGAGCGGGCAGCCCACTCGGCCGACAGGTCACGGACCTGCTGCTCGGTGGGAACCTCACCGGTCAGCAGCAGCCAGAAGAGACCTAAACAACAAAGTTAGACTGGCACTTTGGGGAACCGGCAGAAAGAATGGCTTACCCTCAGGAAGGGGCTCGGTGCCGCCGGGGGCGGTGGGCAGGACCTCACGGCACTCCGGAATGGTCTTGCCGCGGAAGCGGATACCCTCCTGGGAGTCCAGGACGGAGCCCTCCCAGACGAGGGCCTTGATGCCGCGGGCACCGCCGTAGACCTGGTCGAGGGTGACCTGGTCAATGACCTTGGAGCCGTGCTCCCTGCACAATGGTTAGTGTTTGCTCGGCTAATCACATGCGCCGTCGGTCTCCGTCGTCGTCGTCTCGGCTCGTTCTCGGCGGTCCATTCGGCAGGCCCGGGTTGGTCCGCACGGTTCCGTGGAGACCCGAGACCGAGACGGAGGCTCCGGGCGGCGTCGTTGGCAGGGGGAGTGTCGTCACATACTTGCGGAGGGACTTGATCTCCTCAATCTTCGCGGGCAGCAGCTCGGCAAAGCGCTCCTTCAGGGTCTGTAGTTGGGGAAGCACATGTTAGCCGTGTTCTCCAATGTGTTGCCCCGCAGCGATCCAATCGGCGGCGGTCACGACGTTGAAGTCGGGACACTGCCGATTGACCGTGCCACGGCACCGTGCCGTCACAAACAGACAAAACACAGAAAACAGACAAAACACAGAATTCACAGAAAACACTCACCTGGGCCTTGGCGGAGTAGCAGCGGGTGGCCGCGAACGCCGTGTTGCGGGCGCCGAAAGCGGAGGAAGCCCGGAGGGAAGTGCGGAACGCACTCAGACGCATAGCAGAAGCCATTGTGACTGTCGTGTGTGTAGATGGGTTGTGAGTTTTGGTATATCGACGTAAGAAGGGAAGGAGGGAAGAAAAAATAAAACGAAAAAGGAGGGAAAGGAAGAGCTGTGACGACTCGACGGAGTAGGAAATGCGGACGCCCTGTAGCCGGAGGGAAAAAAGGCACGTTTGGTGGGTTTCACAGGTGGCCACTTTTTTCCATCACCCGCAGCCAGGCTAGGAAGAAGGGGAAGGAGGGAAGGGCCAGAAGGGACGGAGGGGCCCCTAGCCAGCTTCGGGGTGGTGGAAGGGGAAGGAGGGGAGCAGCGGTGGAAAGAACGGGGAAGCAAAGGAGCAGCGGAGCTCTGCTGGTTGTAATAACGAGTAAATCGATAGGTGCAGCAGTGAACAAGGCCCGTAAAACAGGTGGTGGAAGAGGAAAAAGAAAAAATAGACAGCACAGAATGACCGAAGAATACGGAGTCCCCATACTGGCTCATGCGCCTGGGCGCTCTGACCGAAGACAGACGCGTTGAACCCGCGCTGGTCCTGGCACGAGACATTACACAAAAAGCCTCACGGCATGCAGGTTTAACCGATAAATTGGAAAATTGGAAAAATGGGCATCCTCCCGGGCTATGGGGAAATGTGTAAATATAGCGAATAAATATAAATATAAATATAAATATTTACACGTCGGCGGCAGGCGTGACCGGCACAACGGGCAGCGACGACACTGCACCCTCTGCAGTTTCCCTTTCCCAAAACGACATAATCGCCGGGTGTGCCGCTGGCGTGCAAACCATATTGCCTGCTCTGCCACTGCGCTTTCCTTGTGATTGTGGCCTGCGCCGTATTTTGCGAGAACGGGGCAAGAGCGCGTGTGCACCTCGGGGTGATCACGCGGCGCAGGCGGGTGGGATCAAGTGGACCGCCGGCCCACCGCCCGCGCCCAAGTAAAGCGCGAAGGTTGACATCTGAACAGCCGAACTATCTCAAACGTTTGCCGTACGGAGTACTCCGTACATTTTTATTTACTATTTTACGGGTTTTACGGAATGTGCGGAATGTGCGGATTGTGCGGCGGGTTCGCGAATCGATGAATAACAGGGTTAATCGGATCGTAATCGTATCACCTGGCGGGCAGGCGCAGTTTCCTATTGCGCTGGGGCGACGCAGGCTCGCCTGCCACAACGGACCAGACGGCCAGCACGACCGGCCGAGCGCGAGTCCTAGTCGTCAGCCGCTGACCGCGTACGACCGAGTGACCCAAACAGGACAGACCAAAGCGACCCAAGATGAGTTTCGCTCCAATGCAAATTTCGTACATGGCGAACGCGACGTCACAGATTCTCCGCGCTCCGCCCGTGCTTTGGTCGCAGCTCTGTCTAAAAAAAATTACGAAGCACAGCTGGTTTGGCGAACATAAGCAAGTGAGACGCAAGACGGGCAGGGCGCAGCTGCCGGGCAATCAGATCGTAGCTTCCTCGAGCCCTTCCGTCTTGGCCGCTTACCATGTTCGGCAAAAATATGTGACGGACAACGACCTCCGACCGGGTCAGGCTTGTTAATCTGATTTCGTTCTTGTTCTTTTTCTTCTTTTCCTGCTTCCCCTCAATGCCCAGGCTGATTCTAATCTGATGATCTGATCGATAAGACGGGTGGACGCCCGGCCAGCCTCCGTTGTCGCAGCCCTCGCCTTGTCGAAGAGAATCATGTGCACTGTCGCCGGGTGCAATGGGGATGACGGGGTACTAGCGCGTGCGCCTAGCTTGACCATAACCGAGCTCTCCTCCGTGGACGTCGCATTCGGGCGGACGGGAAACAGAGCCAACAAACGGCTCATTTTCGGCGTAGACCAATGACATAATGTCACGTGGACCGTGACGCATGCGGTAGTCTGGTGACTCTGCACGTGACTATATCGTCTCGGTCATGTGGACCCACCACTTTTTTGCCACCCAGCCAAAACTCTGTTGCTGCCCAGTTCCCCCCTGCGTCCTTTTTCTTCCTTCATCACGCATCACCAACACGACCATCATCGGCAACGCGGCACCATCGGCATCGTGTTTGCTCATCATCACCGCTGTGCTTGTATTCGTGCAGCGTCCCCATCCTTGTCCGACTGCACATTGTAGCTAGCGACAAGCGTGTGACTTGCTCCTCCTACAGTCTCTTCACTTCACTATCGACACCACTTCCACTCGCCCTTGCCAGACGACGCCGACACTTGCTGCTTGTGAATACTAGTCAGTAACGCGGATTGAGCCAGCGACACATTGTTTTGCAGTCTCTCCGGTGTAAATTGCACTTGCATCCGTCTCGCGATTCGTCCGAGATTGTTCAGACACCTGACCGTACATTCTGCGGCCCGTTCTTCTGCCTAGCACAAGTACACGCTTCAGCAGGACTACCCGTCGCTGTTGGCATCACTAGCACGCTGCTCGTACAGTAAACGTCTCGCTGTCCGCACCGGCTGTGAGACTCCTCGTCAGATCGAGCACGACATCAGCCTGTCGAGAACAGTTTGCGCAGGCCGTGTCCGTCATTCCTGGCGTCAAAAGACCCATTACCCAGCACCCACCAACACCACAACATTATGGCATCACCAGTAGCGGATCTTGAGGCCGGCCTGCAGGCGATGCAGGGCCTCAAGCCTCCTGGCGTTTCGGGCTCGCGCATCAACGCGCTGACGGCCCTCTGCGTCGGCAACGTCCAAGTACGTGCACCTCTGCCTCCGAGTAGGAAGCGAGTAAGACGAGTTTAGAAGAGCATGCTAACAAACAGTCCGAATCCGTCCTTGTCCAAAAGCTCTACACGCACTTCAAGAAGACGCCCGGCACACACAAGCTGGGCGTTCTCTATGTCGTAGACTCTGTAACGCGCAAGTGGCTGGACCAGGCAAAACAGAGCGGGCAGACGGTTGACAGCTCTGCGCCGGACGGCACTGCGGCGGCGGGCGTGAACCGCGTGACGGAGCTGATTCCGGTCCTGATGACGGACATTCTGTCGTCGGCACCGGCAGACCAAAAGGTATGCACATTTGATTTTAGTATTGCGTATGAGTATGAGTATCTGCCACTGGTGCAGTCGCATGCAGTAACGAGGCGCGGGACGAGACGAGAGAAACGGCAAAGGACGCACAAAAGACCAAGGTGATGAAGGATTCGGTCAAACGGTTCATTTGTTGCCGAGCACCATTGCACGCATTGCACGCTGCATGCATGCATGCAATGCCAGTAAAGTACCTGGGCGCCTAGGCACCGGTCGCATGGAGGATGACTGATCGATATTGATGTGCATGATGTGCATCAGCAGTCTAGCTGAATCTGGCAAGCGACAAGGGTGTCTGGCAAGGTGAGCTGCAGCGTGCCGTGTTGCGTTGGTGTCTCGTGCATGCACTGCATTGCCGATAACAGTGTCTCGTCTCGCTTTCGTCTCGCTTTCGTCTTGTTTTCGTCTTGTTTTCGTCTCGATTTCGTCTCGATTTCTTCTCGTCTTTCGTCTCGTCTCTCGTCCTCGTCTCTTGTTTCCCGACCTTGCTCGACTCGACTGCACACATCGTACCATGACTGTTCGTATACTCACATGCCCCAATGTAGGATAAGATTAAGAAGCTGGTCGACATTTGGGAAAAGGGCCAGACGTTCCCGCACGCCCTGATTGAGTCGTTCCGGCAGAAGCTTGCCGCACCGGCGCCCAACACGTCGACAACGCCTCCGGGCAGCCCTCCCAGCCACACCAACACCAACACCAACACCAACGGTGACGCCAACGGCTACGCCAACGGTGCTCGCCCGAGTGCACCGCCGGCTGCTGCGGCGCCGCCTGCGGTCCCCGGGGCTCTGCCGCCGAGCATTATGCAGACACTGGCCAACCTGGCCAAGCAGAACGCCACGCCACCGGTGGCGACGCCGACGCCGCCGACGGTGTCGGCGCCCTTTGCCCAGCCGGCCCAGCCGGCCCAGCCGCCGTACCACGCGCCGCCGCACGTGTCGGCCCCGGCCCAGCCTGCGTACGTGATGCCACCGGCGCAGCCTGCGTTCCAGATGCCCTATAGCCAGCCGCCCGCGGCTCCAGCGCCGGCCGCTGCGTCCAACAGCCAGCTGCCCCCGCACCTGGCGGCGAGCCTGGCCAGCCTGATTGGCGCGGCCCAGCAGCAGCAGGCGCCGGTGCAGCCGCAGCCGCCGGTGCAGCCTCAGCCTCAGCCTCAGCCTCAGCCTGCGGCCGCGCCGAACCTGCAAAACAGCCTGGCGCTGATCCAGGCGATGGTGGCGCAGAACATGCCCATGGAGACGATTACGGCCATCCTCGGCCAGATGGGCAACCAGAATGGCCAGAACGGTGCTAACAGCATGGCGATGGGCATGATGGGCATGGGGGGCATGGGCATGGGGGGTATGGGGGGTATGGGGGCCATGGGCAACGCACAGTGGCCGGCCAACGGCAACAATGGCCAGGCGCTCAACGGGTGGCCCGGTGGCGGCCAGGACTATGGCAATGGCAGTCGCGTGCGGTCGCGGTCGCGGTCGCCTGGCGGGCTGGGACGTGGACGTGACTACCGCCAGCGCTCGCCGCCGCGTCACGGGTCGAGCGAGGCGCCACGCGAGCCGCCGGTCCCGAGCGAGAAGTGGATCGAGCACGACCCGTCGCTG
Organism: Ophiostoma populinum; assembly: GCA_029298855.1. Taxonomy (NCBI): domain Eukaryota; kingdom Fungi; phylum Ascomycota; class Sordariomycetes; order Ophiostomatales; family Ophiostomataceae; genus Ophiostoma; species Ophiostoma populinum. The sequence continues at coordinate 1,278,173 of JANSLU010000008.1, read as the reverse complement.
CCGTCGGGCACGATCCGGGTACTGAGCCGGACGCTGTTTGTGGGTGGCGTGACGGTGCCGGAGACGGAGCTGCGCGGCATCTTTTCGCGCTTTGGCGACGTGCAGACGTGCATTGTGAACAAGGACAAGCGGCACGCGTTTGTCAAGATGTACACGCGCCGCGACGCCGAGGCGGCCAAGGAGGGCATGGACACGAGCCACAGCGAGGACGCGGGCCTGCGCACGCGCTGGGGCGTTGGTTTCGGGCCGCGCGAGTGCAGCGACTACGCCAAGGGCATCAGCATCATCCCGGTCAACAAGCTGACCGATGCGGACCGCAAATGGATCCTGACGGCGCCCTGGGGCGGCAGCGGCGGCAAGCCCATCACGCCGGGCCTCGTCATTGAGGAGCCCGACATTGAGATTGGCGCCGGCGTGTCGAGCAAGGCCATTAGCCGCCGCATGCAGACGGACCGTGGCGGGCTCAACGGGCCGCGCTCCTCGCGCCGCGAGGAGGAGATTCACAACGCCAACGCCATTCCCGTCAACCCCAACGGCCCGGGCGGTCGGCGTGGCGGCGGCCGGGGCAGTGGCCGTGGCGCCTACGACCGTCGTGGTGGCAGCCATAGCGACGACAACGGCCAGACCGGGACCGGCACTGCAGTGCTGCCCTTCCAGTACGGTGCAGGTGCAGGTGCAGGTGCCGGTGCAGGCAACGGCTTTGCCTATTAACGGGCAGAGGTGGCTGGTGGATGTCGACGAAAAGTTTTGTCCCGCGGCGTTGTGGCTCGCATTTTCGGCGTTGGTTCTGGTTTCGTTCTTCTTTCGCTTGTTCTTTCGTTCTTCTTTCGCTTGTTCTTTCGTTCTTCTTTCGCTTGTTCTTTCGTTCTTCTTTCGCTTGTTTTTTCGTTCTTCTTTCGCTTGTTATTTCGTTCTGATTCTCTTGGTCTCTGCGGCTGGCTTTCGCACCATAGATGGGCGGCACCGGCTACGGTCTAGTCATGTTTACTTTTAGATGATTCTTCGGCCCAGTGCCATATCTACTTTTGCACAATTCTATCCTGTTTACTGTTCAACAGAACTTTGGTGACGGCCTTCCACGATGAATAACTGAATCTGAATAGCCCAAGGCACATCTCGTCTGATTGTGCAACTGGAGCTGCTGCAACGGCCCGTGACTACGTAATCCTCGGGTCCGTCGGTGACTGCCTGGGCTGCTGTGCACCCGTTGCAGCATGGCCTCGTCGTCGTGACGTGTCGCGCTGCGCATGACAGGCGACAGCTGCATCGGCAGGACCTCGCGTCGTCACTGCCTTGTTCGTCAGCTCGTCAGTACCGCAGGCAACTCTACCTCTGCCAACGGCCGGCCGTCACCACATCCAACACATCCAACTCATCCAACTCATCCAACAGAGGCTGGCGTGCCACGGCGCCGTCGCACAGGCACACCACGACTCTATGCTCTGGCGACAACCGTGTGGTGAATCAGGCGTGATCGTGCGTGTGCTCAGGTGCCATCGCGCACGCCTTGGCTGTCCGACGCGGCTGTCTCTGGTGCCATGGTCGCCGCCGCCGTCGCCGTCTGTTCTTTTGTTCTGTCTCCAGTCTTCGGTTCCTCCTGGAATTGCATGGTCTCGTGCACCAGTCTCTTGTGTCCTGCTCAGTGTCTCTGCGTCGCTGGCCAGCCTTGGCTGTGCAACGTCAACGCTGGCCTCTCAGACACGCCGGACGCGCGCGCCGTCGTCAGGCCACGGTTGGCTGAGGCGCAGGCCGCGGGAGATTGCTGCGGCCTTGGCGCTTGCGTGGGCATCGCGGGATCGCTTGTCTCTTGTTCGCCAGCTAGTCGTACTGCCTCATGCCTTGCCGCTGTGACTGGCCTGCGTCTCGTGACAAGACGCGGAAAGTGACACCGTGTCGCCTTCCTATCTAGTATCGGTCCCTCCTGCTCCTTTGAGTGTTTCTACCGTCATCGCAGCGGCGGAATCAACGGTGATCTGCGCCTCGGCGCTCGTTTCCGTCGGCCTGCGTCGGTGAGTGTGTCATTTGTATCTGTCTCGCCAAGCCGCAGCACAGTGTCGAGCAAGTCGGTCACCCTCTCGACCACCGCCCGCTGTGCTGCATCGCTCTGTTTCGTTTGGGCGTGTTTCGGTCGCTCTTGCCGTCGCGCAGATGCCATTTCCTGTTTCCTGTTTCCCATGCCCTTGTGCGCTTGGCGCCTGCCCCAGGCCTCGCACGCGCGTTTCGGTCGCACTTGCGCCTTCCTCGTCCATCCCGCGCTCTGTCTCCTCTGTTCTGGTTCTGGGCCTTGGCGCCGCGCGCCCTCGATGCCGAGACCACCTACGCTCCTGCCTGCCTGCGTGATCGACCAAAGGGGCAACGGGCAACGGCAGCTGCAATCCGCCAAAGCACGTCGCTGTTTCCATTGGCACCACTGCACAGCAGTCCTGTGCAGGCAAGAACCGTCCTCCTGCCAAGCCCGACAGAGACACAGTGGCTGGTGCAATCACCTGGGCGCGCTGGAACAGCCAAGCCGCTCAAGAAAGGGCGCACGACGCAGGGAAGGCGCGACGCAATTAGATTCACACCAGCACGAAAACGCATGAGCGGCTGCAGGTACAATGCACTGCTGGCCCATAGCACCCCTCCTATCAAATTTACAGACAATGTTAAATATAGTTAAATTTACTACTCCGTAGAAAATGAGAAGTGCACAGAAGGAGCTCCTTGGCGCCTCCATCCTAGCAGTTACGCCGACCGACGCCGAGACCATCGCTCTTGGAGCCTTGAAATCCGCGCCGCCTGGTTGATCAGCGTGTTCCTCTGTATACAAATATGGCCGTAAACCAGTTTTCTTTACGTCGTCTTGGCTGTCGGCGATCGCATTATGCCGCACAATAAGGGCGTGCCGCGCCCAGATAAATATACACTGCCAAGCCGCCGAGGGTTCTTGATTTAGCTTCGCCGTCTTTGCAAGCATTGATTGATTCTCAGGTAAACAATTGTGTTTACTGGGCAGTCTCGGCGGCCCTTGGACCGGCCGCCTCATTATGGAACGTATTGTCCCGAGCCTTGGCCCGGCCTCTGTGTATCATCTTGGCGCCTCATTGTGCATTTCGACACTGGTCATGTCCCGAATTGCCATGTTCAAGTTCTATAATTAACAGCCTCTGTTTGAAATGTACGAAAATCCCTAATTGCCCTTCGGCAATCCTGTTGTGATGATCTGCACATCGTCTTGGCTGCATCTTGGCGGTTTGTGGTGACCCCAGCGCCTCCTTACTCTGTTTCTCCTGCTTCCAGTGTTCCAGCGTTCCAGTGTTCCAGTGTTTGTTCCAATGCTCTGCTCCTGTTTGGTTTGAACGGCTCTGTCAGGACAGATAAGGTTTGGGGTCATGTTTGTCTCGTGTTGGCATCGTGTAAGCTGGAAGCCCGTCCCCTTGACTCTGTAGAGCCAGAGACCCGGCCAATGTCGAGGCCAGGAGCCCGACCAGGCTCGCCATTTATTCAGGGATGCTCGTTTGAAGTATATTTACGTATAATTACATATTTACGTATATTTACGTATAGTTCCAAAATATAGTCTGAGTCGGCTGCCTGGCCGGCCGGCTTCATCCAACGTTGCTTCTCGTCGTCACTGTGCAGGATGCCGCGTAAGATATGCGCCAAGCAGTTCCATACATACCAACAACCCATTGAAATACTCACCATGACAATTCGGTTGTCGGTCTGTGCTGCCACGCTGTACGAAGCCTGCATAGGGGTGTGGCCATGCTAGAGGCTCAGTACGGAGTACTTTGTACGTGCCAAGAGCTGTGCTTCTACGTGTACCACTGCGCCTTCGTTGACGATGCACAAACCGCCTCGACACTCTCCTACTCTGTCTCATTTCTTCGCACGGTGTCGAAGCTGTGCAAATAGCAAAGAGCTGTAACTCTGCTTGGCATCCTGCATCCCGTTCCAACCTGGCCGCACGGCATGGTGTTTGTATCGACGTGTCGAGTGTGCTGGCAACCGCTCGGCCACCTATCACCAAGCTTCAGACATGGCTTGCTCAGGTTCTTGGCGTGCCCTCGATGCTTTTCCCTCTTGCTCATTCGTCCATCGTTTTGCAAATCTGTCCCGGCAGGGAGAACGTAATTGGTATCGACGGCAGTTGTCAAACCGAGTTGTCTTCTGATCATAGTGCCGGAGTTCGTAAAAAAGTCACTGGATGTAAATAGATCTTAGCACCCAAAGCACTACCTATGCAAGGCTAGGGATATGGACCAGTATATTTATGCAGACATAACTAGCTATGACACGCCATTGGCTGGACGTGGGCTGCCGGCGTATTGCAGTCATCCAACGCACTCGCTATGGGGATGAGCAGGACGGCTTACGGTCTTACAGGTTCGGCGCCTCAGTTTTCCATGAACAAGCACAGTCAGTGGCCGTCAGAATCCGGGGCACACCGAGGGCTGGCCACTTGTGGTGGATATGGACGCACAAAACAACCAAGTGCAACACTGCCCAGGGACGATACAACGAGCAACAAGCACACAATATCGTCACAGCCGAGCAGCGGTAGCACCAGGCCGGCTGTTTCGCGAGGCCAGTGGTGAGGTGCGGTCGGACCATTCACCGTCCGCCGTCAACCAGCGACCGGCCGGGCCGGTGTGGGCGATAAGACGGATGCTACGGAGTACGTCCTGCAAGCACAGAGTCCAGAAACAGAATAGCACACGAGCACGGAGGCACGGAGGCACGGGGGCACGGGGGCACGGCACACAGACTGCCGAAGCCAGAGGTGTGCTCCGTCTTGTGCTCTGCTCAGCCTTGGCTGTAACACTTGCTACTACTCATACCTGCTGTCGTTGTGCTACCGCCTCGTCTTTTTCCCTTGCTCCTGTTCGTCTTGTAAAACACGCAACAGGAAAAGTCCATGTTGGCCGGAAACAGTCGGAGAACAGCGATGATCTGTATCACTTTGCAAGATCGACACCTCCCAGAGCCAACAGGCCAAGGAACAACGCTTCCAAAGCTGTTGACCGTGCTATTTTTGTCGGTTGGTTTGTTCCTCATTCTGGGCTGCCATATATTTACATATTCACTCCGTATCCGGTAGACAACACGGGCCCATGTTTCATAGGCCTGTCCACGGACATTGGACAGTTGTTTCAAAACAAAACAAAACGGCTAGCTGCGCTACGGGGCCAAACCAAGGCCAAATGCCCACCTTGCATGCACCCGTGTTGCCCAGGTGCGTATATTTACGGCGTACATATAGGCCTTATCTGCTATAAAGTCGTGCTATTATTATCGCAGTGCACGTTCGCCACAGGTTGCCGTCCAAATAAAGTCGCATAGCTGCAACGGCACGATGTCACCCTCCAGGGGCAGTCAGGAGCAGGAGCAACGAGCTCTTTTCCTCATTGCTCGACTTTGGCGCAAGTCGACAAATCTTACACGCGTCTGAAATTGCATCGCAACTGCGTCGCTGCATCATCGTAATTACAATACAATTTAGAACTGCTGGGTTGACACAAAGACATATGATTGGCGTATGCAACTGTATCTTGAGACTCTAAGCTCTCGACAGCCCGGATAGGCGCCGTCAGAGTCGTACATCTCGAGCTCATTCTGTAATTTACTCCGTACAAGCTCGACTGTCAATCCAGAAGCTCGGAGACAAAGTTTGAACATAGCTCCAGCCTTCTAGGACGAGCCAGTCTTTCGGTCGTTGTATCACAGCCTCGCACGCGTTCAGCCGGTAGCTGACAAGGTCCGGAGACGTCAAGGTCGACATCGGTTGCGGCGGATGCAAGCTGTGCACACATTGATCGTTTCGCTGCCTCGCGTTAGGTGAGGCCGTGTAGCCGCCTCACCCTTCCTAATCAGGCAAGACCTTCAAGTACACACAATAGCAGCGTCTTTCTGCACCTTTTTGCCCAGCAACTCTTGCAAGTCGAGAAAGAATCGAGAAAGAATCGGCGTCATTGCGCTGTTTGCAATTGGTGCGTCTTTGTGATGTGCAAACCCTACGCTGCTGGCCGTCGCTACTCTTGCAAGGTCGGAAGCCCGGTGAGCGAGGAAAGAACGAGCCAGACAAAGCGGTGCCAAAGCGGTGCCGACAGGCAGACGTCGACGACTTGGTAGCATCAAAATAGAAGAAAACAGGAAGGACGCATCCTAAGTGCCGGCCGTGCCTGCGCACTGTACGGGGGCGTGAAATGAAGGCAAAAAGCCGCTGCCGTCTGCCGACTTTGTCCACCGTAGCTCCTTCTTTTTCTTCTTCCATTTCGGCGTGTCGTTGTCCTAGCTCCTGGCGCATTAGGAAGGACGGCGTCGCACAGCTCCCCCTTTCAGCGGTATAGTGTGCTAATTTCGCGCTGTCAGCGGCCAGTGTTGCCGGCCGCTACGCTGGAGTTTGAAACTTTAGTGGGCGAGTGCCCTAGAAAAAGAGCATTACCCCTTTGCATTTGTAACTGCGCGACACAGGACAGGCGACAATCGCAATGGGTGTCTCGGCTCAACTAGTGCCGCAGAGTGCCCGTATTCTTTTTTGGTGAGTGTCAAATTTTGCTTTTTGCTCGCCTTCGTGCGGCGGCCGCAGATGGCGTTGGCCTGCAAGCTTCGGCGCTACTGCAGGCGTCGCGAAGCGGTCGCCTTTATCATATTTATGAATATATTTTGCTGCCATTTTAACTCCAAAATAAAACCTCAACCGCCTCGTCTTTGCCTCGTCTTTCCCCGACGTCCGACCGCCTGTAGTGCAACTTTTTCGATAGCAGGGCACTGTGGAACTACTCCGTACGGAGTATGTTGTCTGCCTATATTGACTTGCCCGCCTGTGTCGCTTTCAGGCTTCGCAGCTCGTTCCAGTGTGCCATCAGCCGCTATCGTTCTCGTTCCGTGGATTCTCCGTTGGGTAATGGGGAAAGGCATGCTTGCTTGTTTTGCCAATCTCGCGAGCTCGTAATATAAATATATTTAGGCTGTTCGGTTGTTGAATAGCCTGTGCTGACAGCGAATGAGCCCTGTATTGCTCGCGCTCTTTCCTCTTTTGTAGGGCCCTTACAGCGGGCCTCGGCGTTCGCGCTGTCGCGCACCACGGCCATTTCAAACGCGTGTTGTTCATGCCTCCTATTCGTCGGCCACCTTGCACGTCATCATGCTCCGGCAATCATCTAAATATATCCGGCAAAGTCCATCCAGGGCCTGGGCAAGGTCGGCGCGCGAACGGCTCTTCCTCCGCGCTGCATGTAAATTTACATTGTTTTATTCTTCCACCGCGAGTCGTGCGAGAGCGTCCTCTATCCGCGTGCAGCGTGCTTCCCTAAATCGGAAATATTTATCCCATTATCAGCTTAATATCGTGCAACAAGTTCCCTGCGTTCGTCCAATCAGGCAGGGTCTTTATCACCTGTCTCTCGGCGGTATTTCGTTCAAACTCCATCAAATATGCATGGCAGTCGCCCTTACAGCGTGAGGCTCCTTTACCTGTTACAAACGTTGTTCTATTCCCGCCCTGGCATCGCTAGTCCACACCGATCTAAGCGGTCCATTTTTCGTGTCAAAAGGATAAAAGGTACAAAAACAAAAGACGAAAAACGAACAAGAGCGACGTGGATGCGCGAGAATGCGCGCTGCAGGCAGTTGGCTGCAAGACGAAAAACACGACTCATGAATCCCGAACCCCGGGCGGACTTTCCTTTGTAGCTCCACACCATTGTCGACCAGATATCCCCGGTGCTGCTTGCTGCTGTTGCCCAAGAGACAGCATGAAATATAAATGCTCCGGGAGATGAAGGCCGGGATTACGACATGAATAGGGGACCAGGGCCACGCGAAGGACGACAGGACACGCGAGAAGCTCAACAGGTATGGAGAAGCATGGGGAAGCGCGACTAAATATACGGAGTAGAAATGCATGGGTGCACGGAGAGACGCTGGGGACGTCGGCCGACAAAAGCCTCAGCGGGCATCGGCCGACACAGCGCAGTCATCCACGGCCGTCGCAAATCGCAGTGCGTTGCACCTTCCATGTGTGGTATTGCCAACTTCCATCTCCAGACTTTTCGGTTTCTCCTGTTCTCCCACTTTTGCCATGGATTATCCCTTATTTCGTCTCTCTCCGTGTCTAAATATAATTTACAGTATCCTATGCTCGCACACCAGTTTCCTGTTACGAAATGGCAACAGCAGCCCTTGGTCATACAGCATACTCCGTGCGGGATGCGTGAAATAAAAGACGAAACTCTCCGATTCCTGCCATTGCTATACCGTGGCCGCGTGCCGCGCCTTCCGCCCCGCGAACCACTGCTCCTCTGCGCCTGTGCGTCTGTGTGCCTGCTGTGCCTGCGTTGCGTACATTTTGCCAGAATTGTCTCGCCCTGATTGGACTGCGCAGTACCGACAGAAAGCGGTTGGATTCGCGTCTTTTCTGCAGAAAGCCGGTTTTGAGCGCTGTTGCCTCGTGATAAACTGACGCGTCCACCGCTTTACCGCGAGGCATATTCTATATTCTACATGAATGCAGTGCTACGTGTACCTGTCGCCTCATTCTGGGCCTCTAACAAGGCTCGGTTGAATCGTCGCCGTGTTCCTGGCTTGTACCTTCCTGTCCCGTCGAATCAAGCAAAAGCGGTGAACCACGAGCTCCATGGCCAGGGCTCTTGCCACGCACACAAGGCAAGGTAAGGAAGGGCCGATGGGCTAGTCACTAGTGGTTCTTTGTGCTTTCACCATTACTCTATTCTCGATATAATGAACGCCGAGTTTGATACGAGCACCGACTTTGTCAACGGCTCTTTTGGCGTCAAACGCTCGCCTGGCGTTTTGGCGCTGCACAGGCATCGGTCCCGCGCGCCAAGACTTTCGAAGCCTGGAGAAGGCCAGAACGAGTGACAAGCAGGACGTTGGTGCGGGATACAGCACGGCCTGCCCCGAGATTTAATTGGAGAAGGGCCAACAGCAAGAAAAGTTTGACAATTGTCTTTGTCCGTGTCTTGGTATTTGGTACGTCCTCGAAGAGCCTTCAATAGCCTCACCGAATGCACGTGTGGTTGGGGTGCCTAGACTTGACAGTGCTAGGTGGTATCCATCTTGGCCAAGTTCTCGACCGCATAAATATACTCCGTACGTAAAACTTTCTGCATGCCAATCTATATTTATTTGTCCTCGTATCGGGTTGCAGTCTGCGTCCATGTTCATCACTTTCCTCAATAGGACTCCGAAGAGGAACCGAAGGAGAGAGGAAGAGGAAGGACAAGAAGAACAGAAGAACTGCAGTGAAAGGAGCCAAGGCTTTGACGTTACGGCGTCTCATTCTAGGGCCCGTTTGTGCTACCAATCTCTTTATCCCATGGGAGCATGATGCGTGTGTTCCTCCTTTCGCCATCAAACCAGCCAGGCAAGACGGCCGGGACAATCCGGTGCAAGTATATTTACAGAGTATCAATTATTCAATGCAGTGGGTTTGGGCTTCGTGAAACGTCGCCTGCGAAATTGATTGTTTCTCTTGCGCTTTTGTAGCAAATAGATTGGTCGAAATTGCCCAATCTCGTGAAATGCGCTATCGTGGTAGATTTGCTTGCTGGGCGGTTTACAGGCGGTACGGGCACCTACAGGCTACGTTGGGCGCTGAAACCGAGCAGACAGTGGGCTCGCTGGTTTCTCAACTCTACGGCACAGGCTATCGTGCGGCATCACCGAATGGCCGCGCTCTGGCTCCTCTGTGAGCCAACACGGGCAGCCCGAATAGGCGATTTCACCACTTTTCTAGGGAGCAGTGGGTGCGAGGCCAGGCCTTTGATGCACCTTGGCCCGCCCATGCCTGTGCGAGCCGTTGCTGGAGCGCGACTCGGTCGTCGTTTTCGTTACGATGGATTGCTGTGATAGCGCAGCGCACACTGGTGCTCTGAACGCAATATAATTTATATGGCGCTTCTTTGAAATTGTCGTCGTCGAGCATACGGAGTACTCGATACGCCAGGTTGCGTGATTTGCCCAGTTTCGTTTCGCCTGCTCACTCTTGGTATTTCTTGGTCCTGTCTTGGCCCTTTGTGTCGTGCGTGGCCAGAGACGCGATGCATATATTTAGATTTTGCAAACATCCGCAAGGATTTCGCAGGACTGCGCTCGCCTTGGTCGTGCTGCTCTCATTGGCGCCCACAGTCCGCGTGAGAATGCTCTTCCCCAGAGTGCTCGGTTTCTTGTGGCCTTTCGAGCCAGGAAGCTTTTGTGGACATCCGCGTTGATCGCTTTCCAGTTTACAGTGTGGGTTTCTGGCGCAAACTGTCGCCGTTTGCGTCTTGGCGAGCCGGGCACGTTGCGACTTTCGTGCACTCCGTGCCTCTATGCCGGCGAAGTATATTTATAAATAAATTTATAAACGTTCGCCACAAGAGCGGTGTCCCTGGGCACTGATATGCGCCTTCTTTGATTGCATTCCACCCTCGCGCTCGTGCTTTCGCTGTCGGCAGAGTCGGTTCTCTCGGAAGCTACTTTGTAGGCCCAAAATCTGCCGATTTCCTATCATTTACAAGTCGTTCTCGCGTTTCCGATGGTGCGCGATGTGGGTCCACATTTGTCCGCTGGCCAATCGCGGTTCTCCTGTTCACGCCGACTTTGACGTCAGCTTCATCTTGCATTCCCTCAGTTACGGCGTAATTCGGAGAACGGTATCGGTCGTAGCTGTCAGATATTCGGCACAGCTCGACGTGCCGACTTTACGATTGAGTTCATCGTATTTTTGTTTTTATTTTTCATATATATATGTCATCACGTTCAATTTTGTAAAAAAAAGGATCATATACAATTACGCCCAGCAAAGTAAAACGTAAAATAGTATTACTTCATATAGCTAATCATAGCATTAAAGTTTCAATACCAGATTTAAAGGGACGAAGAAATACACATCAAGTGAACACGAGCCCCTATTAGCACAAGACAGCACGCAGTATGCTGCCCGTCGCCAGCTCAAGCCCGGGTTGAGCGGTGAGCACATTAAACGACTGAAGCACGCTTACAAAGTCTGTACTGCAGCAAGGACACAAGGCTGCGAGCTTGATGTTGAGGTCGGTCAATGCCGACGATCTCCACAAGGGTCCCACGCTTGCATGATCGCGGCAGGACGTCTAAATGCCGGAATAGGTAACCGGGAGGCTGGGGAGGGTCAGGGTAGAAGACGAGGCAGAGGCGAAACGCAGCACCGAGTCGCCGTAAAATAACTCGTTCTACAGGGTGGCAAAGAAGGAAAGTGCGGTCAAGGACAAGTGTTCTACGGCAAGGGCGGATGATGACGTGCCAGCCAGAAAAGCCTCGCGCATGACGCCGAAAAAACATCAGAAGACCGCGAGAGCGGCGCCGTACTGAGATCCAAGTGACATGCATGTGTCCCCGAGTCTTCATCGTGGCTGCCACACCCGGCGTAAGCACGCAGTACGGACTGAGCGGCAAGATTCGGGAGAGCGAGCTCGAAAAGGCCGACCATAAATCATCACACATACGGCCCTATCGTATTCGTCTTTTAAGCTTTCACCATGAATTTATCGTTTGTGGCATAGGAAGCAAGGCATTCGCGTTGTCGGTCTCCACATCATACGTCGCCTGCCATCTTCACCGCCTTCCCGCTCTGGAATATAGCTCAAGTGCGCGCTTTCCCTAAACTCAAACGCTGAATCGTCAAACGTTAGCTGCCCATTAAAAGCCGCGGGTAGCTGCAGGACGGTTGCTGGCGCTGCACCACAGCGGAGCCTCCGAGCCGCAACTAGGATGAACCCGGGGAAGGCGTCTCGCATGTCATTCGGCTCTTCATGACGCCGTGCCGGCCGTCGCCTTTGGCCACTCGTAGGAACATACGGAGAAAGAGTGGTTGGCGCACAACATGGCCACAGTGTGCAGCAGAAACAAACGCCCGCACTGACAATCCGTCTTCCGCAGAGGGTGTCGACGTCAATACGGAGTGCACAAGAGACTGAGAAAGCACGGGCCAGTTCGACAAGGCTAAGCGACCAATGGCGGCGTTCTCAGGTTCGCACCATGTCAAAGAATGAACAAAATAGGCATCAGAAAGCTTGGCTTCCCGATCGTGCATGCCGTGCCCCCATGGGTAAATCTATGCCAGTTCAGATAACTCGTAAATGTCTAGCTCGTTGGAGTCTGCGGCCTGGAGTTATGTCTGTCGACATTCGTTTTATAAGCGGGTCTGCGAGTTGGCGATCCATCAGTCAACAACAAACACGATGCCGTCTTGACTCCTGCAAGAAACAAGTCTTGGAAATGCCGAGGACGAAACAGCGCCAATTCGGCTGACCGAGGAGCGCCAAAGAAATGCGAAACAATAAGAAAAATATATTGAAATTTGAGAACTAGCTGGGCCAAGTTCCTGGTGGGAAGTAGCATCCAAAGTGGAATCCCAAAGTCCGTTATCCGTGCATGGCTGGGTGGATCTTTCCTGATTCGTGAGGGCGTGAAAATACGCTTTTACGAGGTGGTGAAGAGAGCGACGAGCTGAAGATTTCTATTTACACTGCACGCTAACAGCGCCGCGCCAGCGCACTGTGTCCTGTGCGAGAAATGAGGTGCACTGGAAAAGAAATCAGCAGGGGCCGGTGCTAAAAAGCTTGGATTGAGCGAGTGGAAGGAAAAGCAGAAAAAGACGAGGCGAAAATAGACAAAGATGCCAAAAGAGCGAGCTGGCTCGGCGAATCATGGGCCTGTATTGGCAAGGATTTTACGTCTTTGCGGTTCTTTTCGTCGTCTTCCTGCTGCAGAATTGCGATTGCGACTCGTTCCTTCCGGCTCGGTCTTTTCGTCGCTGTCATGATGGAAGCTCACGACTCCATTTTCTTTTCGTGATCCGGGGCGCGACGGATGGCACGATCCTCGTCGTCGTGGCCGCCGCTCCTGAGCAGCCGACCTGGGGGATTTCTTGCCCATCCTGTCTCACTCGCCCTGTTCTAGTTGGTTACTGTAACTTATTTTTAGAGACATCGCGTCTGGTTCGGCCTCGCGTGGGCATTGTTGCGCCTTGCTTCGACGATCGGAGCTCTAATCTCGGTCGATAAGTAAATATCACACTGAACATGAGACGAGCACCGAGCTCCGAGTCGCGAGCCCGGCCACCGTCGCTGCAAAGGCTATCACGGGTAAGCCCAGAGAACCCCATGGACTTGTGCTGCATGCTACGATGAAGCAATGAGCGATATCAATGCCGGAGTAATCAAGAGAGGCGAATGCGGAGATCCCGAGACTCCCGATGTTTATTGTGCTCAACCAGAGCGCAGAGATAATGGACCCAAGTCCATTGGCTGGTTGCACGCTCGCCGTTCTATCGACTTCTTTGCATGACATTAAAAGAATTGCAAACTTTAATGCTGTATTTGCACAAATGCGCGAGTCCATGCGCCAGCCAATGGGAAGCTCCTGCAGTGGGAAATTGACAGTCGCAACGACGAGAGCTTGCTGCAGTAGTGCGCCGGGAGATACCTGAGATAGGAGCGAGCTTCGCGCCGCGTCCTGCGGGCACAGTACGTGAACATCATGTCTGCCGGCGCGAATATCGACCGAAGTCAGTCGCAATTCGCAATGCGCAAGAGAGCTTCGCCTCGGCAAACACCTCGCGCTCTGCGCCCTGACCGCCTTTGACTGACTCAGGGCCCTTCACCATGTGGCGCAGCCCGTCATCGTCGCGTGCACGGGTCCCATCGAGGATCGCTGTTGCTTCATTTTCGCTCGCCCTGGATACGGCCAAACCGCTTTTGGCAATTTGAAATGAGACGGAGCGTGGGCGGTATCACACGGCGGAGGCAATCAAACCAAAGCAATGCGCTGCCGGTGATAAGAGAAGCAGGGACATTTTCTTAATAGCAAGTTAAACGCCGAAATAACGTAAACAAACAAGGACCAAGCAGCCCAATAGCAACGATGCGCTGTTGTTAAATCGCGCACGGGGCGAAAGACTGCTAAACGCCCTGGAATTAGAAGAGATATAGGGGAGCGCAGACGCCGTGTGCCCTGTGCGCCAGCAAGAGTGCTCAGAGTGCCGGAGTCAAGACTGACACGGTACACAGGTGGATACCGCCTGCCAGGTACCTGACTCTGGGATGACGCCTGTCTGGGGAGAATGGAGGTGGGGCAGGTACACGGAGGCTAGACGAGATTAATGTAACTCGTGTGAAGGCGAGGAACGAGAAAAGAGTGGAAGAAGTCGCCATTGCAGCGCTAGGCTCAGGAACAGGCCGCTTGTGCATGTTGGCTTCGCAGCTGCCAGCCAGCGCCAAGAGCGATATCGAGTCGGTCACGTGTGTGTCGCAAATCGAAATGAACGTTCTTGGCTCTTGGCGCGGCAGCACGGCCGTCGATCTGGGCATCGGGAGACTGGGATAAAGAAGAGGCTCTGTGAATCCGGAACGGGATTGCGGCGGTTGTGTCATGGCCGGCTGCAATGGCCGTTCTGGTTGAAGTAGACAATGGCCGCATGGGGGCTCGTTATCGTGAGATGTGAAATTGGGCAGGCGTACTGGCCCCGTCGTCTCAAAACGGCCGCGAAGGCCGGCTGCCGCCGTATCTCAGCGCGGTCTCCGCTATGGCATGCTGGCCAGAAAGCGTCGGACAACGTTGTGCGGTGCAGTTACAGGGGCCATGGTGACCCGCAGCTGCCGTGCGACGAGCCGCCAGCCGCTTCTGTTTTTTCAGATCAATTGCAAAAAGCAGCCAAGCAGCCGTTGGCAATGGGGACGGCATCGTTGACTTTGCATGTTGCAATGCGCACCATGCTGTGCCATTCGGTCTCAGCAGAGTCAAATAAAAGTATACAAATGCTCTGCAGGATGCGATTGCCGTGCGTCCCTGCCGCCCTTGCCTGCCGTCTCAAGGCTATGGCCACCCTCCACCGGTAAAGGAACACAAGGCTACCGATGCACTCTGGATGGAGAGGCTGCGTAATCCGGATATTTACTCCGTATGCCATAAATATACTCTATACTCCGTAGACCCTGATGGCATCAACTCGAATATACTCCGTGCCCCTTTTCACATCCACACGTACGTCCTCAGCGTCTCATGAGCTCGCTCGCTCGCTGCCATCGGTCTCAACTGTTTTCACTGGAGTCGGATGTGCTTATTTGCTTGTGAAATGCGTGAAATGCGTGAAATGCGGACCAGGAGAGCGGGCCATACGGAGTAGCCCGGAGACAATTATAGCGAGCAATGGTGATTTGTTATTCTTTTGGACTGTGCAGCTGTTACGACATGGCTATTATTCCATGGGTTAAACGCGCATTGTATTCACAATTTCAAATTTCATCTTGCGGATATTCCATGGTCCAAACTCAGCAGTAAATACACAAAAATAGGGGCAATAACAAGCAAAATGTATCCAATGCAGTCAACAATGAAGACACCGTTGAAAAACAATAGAAACCCCAACGAAGGCAGCAAGAATGCGCAAAAATATGCTGTTTTGCCCTAAGCACTGTACTAAAAGAGCTTCTGAATGCCCAAAGTCTGCTGGTATGGGTGCTAAATTAAAGTTGACAATGGCAAAGAATGGGCGAGTGCCACTCCTGAGCCCACTGGCTTCAGTGGTTTTCGCGGCTAAATGAACGCTGGAAGCCCCAACACCCTATATCTACAGAGTACTGCGCTAGCAGCATTGATGCAATAAAAATCTGCAGGCGACGCCCTCCACCGTAATTTGGCAGCATGCACTGTGACGTAGGGCACACGGGCCCTCCAACGCAAACGGCCACGGAACGCGGAACACGGAACATACAGTGGAACGGCCGAGGCCAGTCCAGCCATGGGAATCCCTCGGCGAACCCAGTGATTTGCTCCTGCGCCGAGCACAAGAGATGAAGTGCTGCAAGTGCGCCTTTTCGACACCGAGAAAACAAAACGACGCTGCCACCGAGCGGAGAGCGCGCGCATTCGCCAATCCGTGACGAATTCTTGCAAAAGTACTGTGAAAACTCGAGAGTACCCGGTGAGAGGATAAGACGACGATTTGCACCGTTGCGATGCTTGGCATGCCGCTATATCAGGGACAACTATTACGAGCAGCCGTTGAAAAGGAGAACTGGATGCATACGGAGAGAACAGCCATGCACAAAGAGCGAATGGCGACGCGAGCGACTTGCCGACCGGCGTATCTCCCATAACCCCTCGTAATTATTCAGTATGGTGTCAATGCTGTGATAACGCGGTGCAGGCGTTCTGGGGCCCTTCTTCTTCTTTCGTCTTCCTGGTGGCGCGTACGATTAAACCAATTAAAACAGCTCGTAGTTTTTATCTTTTTCGAGTTGGCGACCAATGCCCATGGCCACAAGCCAAGCTCGCTGCTACCATGGCCATGACGGAGACTGCGGATCTGCCTCCCAATTCCAGTCTGTCCATCCTCCCACCTCTAGTTTCCGCGATTAGCACTGTTTGTTTTGGTACAGCATTTCTGGCAGCCAAAGGCCACAACAAACAATACGCCGTAGCTCGTGGCCTAGTTGCAAGAGCGAACAGCGACAACTCGCCTCGTAGCATCTCCACTCGCTCCCATTTGCAACTACTATATCAGGCGCCTTCCCTCTCCCTTTTGGCTTCATTTCTTCTCTTCTCACCACCCACGACAGGATAGCTACTTGTCCACGTCTTCAAACGGTGATCGTGAGGTGCGACCGACCCCTTCTCTTTTCTTTTGTTGATACATCCTCTTATTACTTTGTTTTCTATACCCCTTGATTTTCAGCAACCTACGCCTCGACAGGCAGATAATTACTGTTTCCTTTTAATCTACTGGTAAGTTTCGTCGAACCCCTCCATGCGATGTCTGCGGCACCCAATGGCAATCCAATACCCCAAAGCAATCTACCCCAAGTCCCGACGAAGCTTCACACCCACCAGACACGGCAGAGGCACAGTCAAGCAAACGCGAAGTCGCAACAGCGAGCAGGAGCACAGCAGGACAGCAGGAGCACACCAGAGCGCAGATCACAGCACGGAGCGAGCAGCAGCGCCATGAAACAAACCCTCGGCAACAGAGCAGAAACATCGACAACTTGGCATCGCGGCGAGCCTGGAAGACGCGTTTCGCATCGCGACTTTTTCGCCGTGCGCGCGCATCGCAGCTCCCGCATACAGTCACAGTTCGCGCCTGCTGTGCAGCACACGCCCATGCATTCGCACGTCCCAATTTCGCAGACATCCACTCTCGGCTCATTTGAACGACCCACTAGCGCTCTGCTCCTTTTCTATCTCGCTCCTGCTATCCTGCTTGCTGTCGTGGCTGCTGTCGCGGTCCCCGCGTTCTCCCGCTGGCAAACTGCTCGACTCCGTACAGGGCACTGGCCGACCGGAGACCCACAAACACTTGCAAAACACGCACCACCCACACTGTTCCCACACTGTGTCCTGACCCGCTATCGAATATCATGTCACATCCACTTTTCATACCCCCCTTTGCACACCCCCCAACACCTCCTTTGCGCTTTTGACACTATTCCCTCACTGTGCGCACCGTCTTTCCGATAATTCGCCTTTCGCTCTTTCCTTCCGCACTGTCCTTCTGCCACCCCCAAAGCCCACTCCACACAGTACCAACTCGGAGCGCGAGCCAGAGCAGAAAAACGCGCGCACCTATGGCCAATGCATTCTGCCAGCTTCGGGGCTCTTTCCTCCACTAAAATGTTTTTTGGGACCTAACCTAGTGGTCTATCCCACACGGCCTTCTTCGTTTACATATCTACTCGTCCTTTCCTCCTTCTCTTTCCTTTCCTTCTTTCCTCTCTTCTCCCCATCAACCCATTTTCTTATTGCGTCAATCTCTATTGCGCATCTCACTCCCGACTGGGACGATCCCCAACCCGCTTCTCCCCCTACTGCCGTTTGGCACCGTCTTGAGTTGCCGCAGACAGACTCAGTTCTGCCTCGTTGTCCGATTTCGACCGGATCTACCAGGCATCTTGAAGACTTATCTGTTTCTCACATTTCCTCTATCATTATAGACAACTCAATCAACATCGCCAAACCAGCAAATCCGACAACATGGCGGAATCTACATCCGCAGCGCCTGCGCTGAGCACCAACATCCCTGGTGGCAACTTCGACGAGAAGGCGCCCGCCCCCGCCCCTGCTAAGGCCCAGCCTGTTGAGGAGGAGGAGGAGGAGGAGGACATGGATGCCCTGATCGAGGAGCTTGAGTCCAACGATGGCCACGCCGAGGATGAGGAGGAGGAGGAGGAGACCGACAACCACGGTGCTCGCGTCACCCCCGAGGACATGCTCCAGACGGACACCCGCATCGGTCTGACCGAGGCGGAGGTCCAGGTCCGCCGCCGCAAGTGAGTATTCCTTTACACTTTTCTATGAACTGGACATTGCTAACAGAACAGGTTTGGTCTCAACCAGATGAAGGAGGAGAAGGAGAACCTCATTCTGAAGTTCCTCGGTTTCTTCATTGGTCCCATCCAGTTCGTCATGGAGGTACGTTTTCACTTTTCCTTGGTCGCGTTATCTTTGGCGTCGCGTTTTCCCAGCCCGTTTCTTTCAATGGCGCGTTTATTGGGGTTCGCCTACAGTAGCACTCCTACTGGGGCGATCTTCGAAAATCGCGCATGAAAAGTTCCAATGGAGCTTCTCCAATTCGGACACTTGCATGCAATTTGCCGGGGTTGAGCCAATGGTGTACGGGCGATTGGTCGTGACCCGCTTTAAATCAAAGCTTGGGTTACACTAAGAGACCCTGGTCAATCCCGACTCATTACACCAGGGTCAAGCTGTGGTGGACACGACCAAGACGCAGGATGCGAAACAAGTTTCGAGCACTCGCTAACCAACACAGGCTGCTGCCGTCCTTGCCGCTGGTCTTGAGGACTGGGTTGATTTTGGTGTCATTTGCGCTCTGCTGCTGCTGAACGCCGTCGTCGGTTTCGTCCAGGAGTTCCAGGCCGGTTCCATTGTCGATGAGCTCAAGAAGACTCTGGCCCTGAAGGCTGTCGTCCTCCGTGACGGCACCCTGAAGGAGATTGAGGCTCCCGAGGTCGTTCCCGGTGATATCCTCCAGGTTGAGGAGGGTACCATCATCCCCGCTGACGGTCGCATTGTTACCGAGGACGCTTTCCTGCAGGTTGACCAGTCCGCCATCACGGGCGAGTCGCTGGCTGTTGACAAGCACAAGAACGACTCCTGCTACGCTTCGTCGTCGGTCAAGCGTGGCGAGGCCTTCATCGTCGTTACTGCCACTGGTGACAACACCTTTGTTGGTCGCGCTGCCGCCCTGGTCAACGCTGCCGCTGCCGGCTCTGGTCACTTCACTGAGGTCCTGAACGGCATTGGTACTATTCTGCTGGTCCTGGTCATCCTCACCAACCTGGTCGTCTGGGTCTCGTCGTTCTACCGCTCCAACCCGATTGTCCTGATCCTCGAGTACACCCTGGCCATTACCATCATTGGTGTGCCCGTTGGTCTGCCCGCTGTCGTCACCACCACCATGGCTGTCGGTGCCGCTTACCTGGCCCGCAAGAAGGCCATTGTCCAGAAGCTGTCTGCCATTGAGTCGCTGGCTGGTGTCGAGATTCTCTGCTCGGACAAGACCGGTACCCTGACCAAGAACAAGCTGTCGCTGGCTGAGCCCTACACTGTCGAGGGTGTTGAGGACGACGACCTGATGCTGACTGCCTGCCTGGCTGCCTCGCGCAAGAAGAAGGGTATCGACGCCATTGACAAGGCTTTCCTCAAGTCGCTCAAGTACTACCCCCGCGCCAAGTCCGTCCTGTCCAAGTACAAGGTTCTCCAGTTCTACCCCTTCGACCCTGTCTCCAAGAAGGTCACTGCCATTGTCGAGTCCCCCGCTGGCGAGCGCATCACCTGTGTCAAGGGTGCTCCCCTGTTCGTCCTGAAGACCGTCGAGGAGGACCACCCGATTGACGAGGCCATTGACATGGCGTACAAGAACAAGGTCGCCGAGTTTGCCACCCGTGGTTTCCGTTCGCTCGGTGTTGCTCGCAAGCGTGAGGGTGCCCACTGGGAGATTCTCGGTATCATGCCCTGCTCGGACCCCCCTCGCCACGACACTGCGCGCACGATCAACGAGGCCAAGTCTCTGGGTCTGTCCATCAAGATGCTTACTGGTGACGCCGTCGGCATTGCTCGCGAGACTTCGCGCCAGCTTGGCCTTGGTACCAACGTCTACAACGCTGAGCGCCTGGGTCTTGGCGGCGGCGGTGACATGCCCGGCTCTGAGGTTTACGACTTTGTTGAGGCTGCCGATGGTTTCGCCGAGGTTTTCCCCCAGCACAAGTACAACGTCGTCGAGATCCTGCAGCAGCGCGGCTACCTGGTTGCCATGACTGGTGACGGTGTCAACGACGCTCCCTCGCTGAAGAAGGCTGACACTGGTATTGCCGTCGAGGGTGCCTCCGACGCTGCCCGCTCCGCTGCCGACATTGTCTTCCTTGCCCCCGGTCTCGGTGCCATCATTGACGCCCTCAAGACTTCGCGCCAGATTTTCCACCGCATGTACGCGTACGTTGTGTACCGTATTGCGCTGTCCATCCACCTGGAGATCTACCTTGGTCTGTGGATTGCCATTCTCAACCGTTCGCTCAACATTGAGCTGGTCGTCTTCATTGCCATTTTCGCCGATGTTGCCACCCTTGCCATTGCCTACGACAACGCTCCCTTCTCCAAGACCCCCGTCAAGTGGAACCTGCCCAAGCTCTGGGGTATGTCGATTCTCCTCGGCATTGTCCTTGCTGTCGGTACCTGGATTACTGTCACGACGATGTACGCCAACTCCGAGGATGGCGGTATTGTGCAGAACTTTGGTCAGCTCGATGAGGTCGTCTTCCTTGAGATCTCGCTGACGGAGAACTGGCTGATCTTCATTACCCGTGCCAACGGTCCCTTCTGGTCGTCCATTCCCTCGTGGCAGCTGTCGGGTGCCATCCTGGTCGTTGACCTGCTGGCCACCTTCTTCACTCTGTTCGGTTGGTTCATGCACGGCGAGCAGACCTCGATTGTGGCTGTTGTCCGTATCTGGGTGTTCTCGTTTGGTGTCTTCTGTGTCATGGCGGGTGTGTACTACATGCTCCAGGACTCGGTTGGCTTTGACAACCTGATGCACGGCAAGAGCCCCAAGGGCAACCAGAAGCAGCGCTCGCTGGAGGACTTTGTTGTCTCTCTGCAGCGCGTTTCGACCCAGCACGAGAAGTCGCAGTAAATGCGCCCTGCTGGGTTTGCCTCCCCGTCTACATTTTTGAGCGGGGCCGGTCGAAAGGACTCAATCTAGACAAGCTCGGAATGAAGTACCTTTATTAATTATTGTTTGTGTGTTGATCTGGCGGGTTGCAGCAAGCGAGCATTGTCTTTGGAGTGCAATTGCTATTTGTCCCGGCGATGCTCTGCTTGCTCGCCATCTTCGCGCGATTATCAATTTCTTATTCTGTTCAAGTCTGTTTTTAAGAGGGAGAGACGAGGCGCATACCCCTGTTGTTACTCTTAGACGGTTAATAATAAAGTAAAATCAACTGACTGCTGATGGTGATGGATGTTGTTTTCGCGATGGTTTGCTGTGGATCACGTGGATGAAATTTGACCGCTAAAGATTAGAGCCGTAGTGCCTGTCCACTGAGATCAATTTCAGACTTACACTCTACTCCCGTCAATCTATTTCCCACCTCATCCGTTCTCGTGACGACGGGAGTGCTGTTCTCCCGAGCAGCCACGATGCCTGCGCCCTTTGAGTTCCCGGGGCACTACTGGGACGAGGCGCGCCAAAAGTTTTTCAAGATTGAGACGACGGGCACTGCACCGGCCGGTGCACAGTGGTCGCGTGAGCAGGTATCGCACCAGCGGCAGCGCGAGCGGTTGGCAGCGTCGGGACATCGGCAGAGGCAGAGGCCGGCCGGACGTGGTCGCGGTGGTCTTTCAGGCTCTGATGGCCTTGGTGATGGAAACCACCGCGACCTCAAACGTGCACGGGCTGGCAAGACAGCCAGACGCGTCGCAGCCACTGCTCCCGACTACGCCGACACCGACGCCCCAAGCGACGGGCTCGACGTGCGTCCGTCACGCGCCTGCACACGCCTGCACGCGCGCGCACCTCTCTTTGGACGCGAGACGGGCCTTGCACGGCTGCCGGTCAATGCAGACGCGAGCACTGGGCGCATCTTTGAGGCGTCGATGCGTCGCACGGGCGCCCTTTGGTTTGCCGCTGCCGTGGAGGCCAAGGGCACACACGTGCGGCTCGACGAGACCGTGGCATTGTCGATCGAGCACAGTCTCTTGTCGGCCAACGCTCGACGGTCGGTGCACACCGTACCACTTGCAACGGCCTCGGTGCAGCAGCAGATCCCGTGCCAGACGAGCGTGACTTGCATGTACATCCATCCGGACCCCGGTCCACCACACCTCGGGATCCTCTACACCGGTACGTTGTCCTTGTGTTGATTGTGGCGACGAATCCGAATCCGCTGACAGGCAGACGTTGGCATCACCGCCTCCCACTCCCACTCTGGGTCCACCATCCACGGCCAGTACATTGTCACCGACGACGACTACAGGTAGGTTGTTCTGTTTTCTGTTTTGCTCTTGACAGACAGCTAACTGTCAGCATCACGACAGAGTGGCCCAGGCACGGCCCGGCGGCTCCGTACGCGGCGTACCAGCGGACGCGTCCCGAGCGTCTCGACATTCGCAGTCCGTCCACCATTAGCTACAGCGAGGCCACGGGACACTTGATTGTCACGTCGGCCGCCTCAGACGCCGACCAGCCGCTGATCCAAATGTTCTCGCCGCACGTCGCCAACGGACTGGCGGCCAGCAGGGGCATGGCATGGTGGCCCGGCGCGACGTTTCGCCACGACGACGCCCACACCGACTTTCCCGGCGCCTCCATCACGGCCCACGCCGTCGGCACCTCCTCCGTCCACGCCTGTGCCCCGTCGCCGCGTGGTGCCGGCCCATACTGCGTCGCCGGCACCGAGACTGGCGTCGTCGTCGTCGACTTTGCCGCCGGCCACGCAGCTCGTCGCCTGTCGCCCTTTCCCGATATGGCCTGGGCCACGTCGCCGACGTCGAACACATCGAACAGGCCCCGGCCCCGACGGCCGCCCGCGGTCGTCACGTCCGTCGACTTTGTCGGCGGCCACCCGTCGCTCGTCGTGGCCGGCGGCCGCATGGTCACGCCCTGGCTCGTCGATCTGCGTGCATCGGACCAGCGCGTGGCTGTCTGGGACGCGTTCCGGCCATGTGCACGCGTCGACGACACCCACGCCTCCCATGCCTCCCACGCCATCCACGTGCGTTCCGTCGGGCCGCACCACGTCGTCGCCGCCGGCGTCCACAACACCATGGTCATGTACGACCTGCGCTACCTCGCTGCGCCCAAACAAGGCCGGCACAAGGCCAGTCGCCGTCGCCGGCCGGGCGTGGTGGCCGAGCCGCTGTTCCACTTTAGTAACTACTACAACGCCGACCGAATGACCGGTCTCGGGTTTGCCGTCGACGCCGACCTCGGCATCGTCGCGGCGGCCGAGGAACACGCCGCCTTTACCGGCCTCGGTGGCGGTCTCGGTCTCTTCTCGCTCGCCACCGGCGAGCGTCTCTCTGCACCACACATTGGCGCCTGCCACGCGCCCGAGACCCTCGCCCGCATCTACCCGTCGTGTGCTGCGACGCAGACGACCATTACGTCCAATACCGGCCCGGACACCCTGCCTGGACCGACCAGGACACAGCGCAAGCTGCGCATTCCCGCCCTAAGCTTTGCCCACCTCGTCGGCGAACCCACACCAAGCCTCTTTGTGGCCGAGGGCCGACACGTCCACAAATTCTCGCCCTGACGCCGATTGCTGCCTGAGTTTAAAGATGGTGTAAACGAGTATTGTTGAAAGTGGTTGCTGTTAGGTAATGATGGATGAGTCAGCAGGCACCTGTACGGCCCCTGTAGACCCGTGATTGGTCAAAACCACCCAACGGGGTCTTATCGATAACGTATCCGGATCAAACTCACCGCCTAAAATTTGGCTGACTGGAAAAAGCGGCAAAAAAAGCCCCTAGCGAGCGAAAAACCCGAATCCCCTGTTACGTTCACAACGGAACACACCGACGCCAACCACGACACACGATGCTCAGACAGATCGCCCCCAAGAACGCGCGGTCGAAGCGCGCGCTCGAGAAGCGCGCGCCCAAGGCCGAGGAGAACCCCAAGACGTGTCTCTTTCTGCGTGGCACGTCGGCGTCGCAGATCGTGCAGGACTGCCTGACGGACCTGCACGCGATGCGCGCGCCGCTGGCCAAGAAGTTTACCAAGAAGAACGACGTGCACCCGTTCGAGGACGCGTCGAGCCTCGAGTTTTTCTCGCGCAAAAACGACGCGAGCCTGCTTCTGTTTGGCAGCAGCAGCAAGAAGCGGCGCCACTGCCTGACCATGTGTCGCACATTTGACTATGCGATGCTGGACATGCTCGAGATGCACGTCGACGAGACGTCCTTTACGCGCATCGGCCAGTTTAGCGGCGAGGACGGCAAGAAGCGCACGTTCCCCGTCGGCGCGCGCCCGATGCTCCTCTTCGCCGGCACGCCCTTTTACGAGGGCGGCGACACGAGCTACGGCGCCGTGTCGTCGTCGGAGACGGGACGCAAGTACGCGCTCGCCAAGAGCCTGCTGACCGACTTCTTCCGCGGCGACAGCTCGCCCGACAAGATTGACGTCGAGGGCCTGTCGCACATTGTCGTCGCGACGGCGGCCGAACCGGCAGGCGGCGAGGGCGGCGAGGCCGACGCAGCCGACGCAGCCAACGCAACCGCCCTGCCGCTGCTGCACCTGCGTGTCTACGCCATCCGCACCAAGCGCAGTGGCCAGCGGCTGCCGCGCATCGAGCTCGACGAGATCGGGCCGCGCCTGGACCTGCGTCTCGGCCGCATGAAGGAGGCCGACCAGGCACAGCTCAAGGAGGCGCTGCGCAAGGCCAAGACGAGCGAGATGCGTACCAAGAAGAACATTGAGGTCGACGCCATGGGCGACAAGGTCGGCCGCGTGCACCAGGGCAAGCAGGACATGGGCGAGCTGCAGACGCGCAAGATGAAGGGTCTCAAGCGCAGCCGTGGCGGCGACGACGACGACGCAGCCGGCCCCGAGACCACCGAGACCGCCGCGCCCGTCGCCGGCGAGTTTGACGGGATCACTGCCACCATTGACATTAAGAATGACTTTTCCAAGAAGGCGAGACGGTCATAGGCATGGACTAATGTCATGGGTTTTTTTGTTGCAGACTTTTTATGGAGCACGGCGTCTCATGGTTAGGTTATATTACCTTTTGAAGCACATATATTTACGTGATGTGAAGGTAATGAGTCAAGATGAGATGTATTGCAACGTGACGTTTGCTGTATATGCTTGGACCAAACGCCTGACCGACGCCGCGTCGGGCCGTAGCCATCGACTAATCAAAAGTGTATACCCACCCAACCACCAGCCAAAGCACAGCGACCGTCCGCTCAGAGCGCGGTCCGTGAAAAGTCAAACTCGCCAAAGTCGGGGGCGCTGCCGCCGGCGTTGATGGACTCGGTAATCATGTCAATGTGGCTGACGTAGCTCTCGGGCCCCGGCGACGCGGACACGGCGTCGGTGGCGACCCAGGGCGCGCCCCAGATGTCGGCCGGGACGTAGTTGCTCGGGTGCTGGTCGTCGTGGTAGAGGGCGACGCGCACGGCCCACTGCATGTGCGGCCACCAGTGGCGCTCGACGTCGGCCGGGACGTTGTCCGAGTTGAACATGCTGACGACGCCGAGGACCTCGCGACGCGCCATGCCGTGGATCCACCAGATATGGTCGACCGTCTTGAGCATGGCAAAGAAGCAGGCGAGGATGGTGAGGGCGCGTGGCGTGCGCTGGTCGAGCAGCTCGACGAAGCGGCGCGACACGGTCGCCGGGAACGCGAGGAACGCGCCGCTGTGGCGGATGCTGTGTGCCCAGTTGAGCACGGCGACGGCGTGCTGGTACGCGTGGCGGTTGCGCGCGCCCTCGTCGGGGTCGCTCGGCGTGTGCGCGCTGTCCTCCATGACCTCGGTCATTTGCTGGCCGAGCAGCACGTTGGAGAACCGGTTGCGCCGCAGCTGCTGGGCGCGCTCGCTGTTGGCGTTGCACACGCAGCCCGGGTCGTGGCGCGCGTCGGAGCCGGCCATGCTGCAGTCCGGGTTCGCGTTGCCCGAGGCCTTTTGCAGCGCGGCGAGCTCGCCGTCGAGTCCGTCGAGCAGGTGCCCAAAGAAGCCGTTCTTGGCAGACGCAATGTCGAGGTGCAGCGCCGGCTGTGCGTTGATGATGGGCAGGACGACGGAGCTGCGGCGCAGCCAGGGCCACGAGGCGGCCGTCATGGCCTTGACGCCCTGGAAGGCGTGGAACCAGGAGACGGGCAGTCCGTAGACGCCGCTCTGCGGCCCGAGCGAGATGTTGTGGGCAAAGGAGTACGGGTCGGTGTACATGCCAATGTTGCCGCGCGCCGACGGGTCGTCCTTGTTGAGGATGCGCGTGGCCGTCGACTGGAAGGCGATGAGCGTCGAGTTGAGGAAGAGGGCCTCGGCATTGTGCGCCGTGATGCCATTTTGCAGCAGGCGGTTGTACTCGCTGAGCGACGAGGCCATGTACGCGTGCGACGCGCGGATCAGCTCGCGGTCCTGCGGGTTCTCGCTGCGCAGGTGCAGCGCGGCGACGGCGAGCACGGCGTCAATGAGGTGGTTGGACGCGGGCGCGCCGGTGCCGCCGCTGGCAGCGTCAAACGCGACGCGCGGCACCGTCTCGCGCCAGACCCGCTCGGCCGTGGCGTCCTCGCACGACAGCGTCGAGCACGTCGCCGTGGAGAAGTGGTGCAGCAGGCGCAGCTCGAGCAGGCGCGACGTGGCCGACAACGTCGTGGGGGTGGTCAGCGCGAGCGTCGGCGGTATGGACGAGGGGACCGTGTTGGCGGCGGGCGGGTAGCCGATGCGTGCCACCGTGGCGCTGCCGTTGGTGTTGTTTCTGTTGCCACTGCCGCTGAGAAACGTGCTGGGCGTCACGGGCACGTCAAAGGACGGCAATGGCGTGGCGCCGGGCGTGCCAGCATAGGACGTGCGTGGCGTGGAGGCAGCGGCAAATTCGTGGGCAATTTCGGGGAATTCAAAGTCGCAGGGCACGCCATGCTTTTCGCAGTTGTTGCAGCGCGGGCGGGTTTCGTCACACTGCACGTTAGTCTTTCATCATGGTGCGTGGCGTGACCAAGAACTCACCTTGATCTTGCGCGACTTGCAGCGTCGACAGCCGGCACGCGACTTTTTATGTGACCGTCGAGGGGGCATGGCGGTGTGGTGTGGTTGTGTTGAGGCGTGGTTGTGTTGTGGTGTGGTTGTGGCTGTGGTCGTGGTCGTGTGCAGCGAGGGGCAGACGAGGACGTGGGACCGTGGCAAGAGACCAGGGCGAAGGTGGGAGGTAGCTAGGTCGAGCAGTGACAGAGGTGCATGGGTCTGCAATGGAAACGCAACGAAGACGGAAAGGCGAAAAGAGACAACAGCAACGGAAAAGAACAGCAGAAAAGATAGATATGCGCGAGGCTCAGGCGGAAGAGCCGGCGCAAAACGCAATATTAGTGATCGACGTCGGCCGAGCCATGGGCAGCTGAGCTACCAGGTCATGGTAGGGCTGCAGCCAGCGCAAAGGTGACGCAGGAACGCGACGGAATATTCCGACGCAGGGTGGTATGGTATGCGGTATATGGACGGGTGGCTCTGTTTGTAGTGTGTGTTTGGTGTGTCTTTGTAGTGTGTGTTTGTGGTGTGTGTTTGTGGTGTTTGTGGTGTGTGTGTGTGGTGTTTGTGGTGTTTGCAGGACGGGTGGTCGTTTTTGGCTTGACTGGTCGGCGTCGGAAAAGGACGGGGACGACACGGTATTTCGAGTCTGGGGCGCGGGCGCAACGGTCGGACGGGGCTGCGGGCGCGGGCGTAGAGGGTCGAGCATGTCATCTCGGCCGCGAAGCTGAGCAGGCCTGAACAGGCCATTGTTCTCGTCTCTCTGTCCAGCGGGAAGATTGGACTCCGAGAGCCCGAGTGGCCGCGGCAGTGGAGCACGCGCAGTGTTAGTTGTCGAAAAAGGGGCGCGTCGGAATTGACGAGTTTTAGTTGCAGTCGCTTTTAATGCGAAATTCGGTAGTGCATGCGCGAGCAGGCGCGACATGATGCCCAGGCACGCCTTCCGTCGAATCAACAGGCTGCGGGTGCTCGGGCGCACCTGCCAAACACGACAGAGCGCTGCCAATGGCCCAAACAACATTTCATCATAAATGAAGTATATATTCTTGCCAGCAGTCTTGAATATCAGTACAGCTGGCGGCTGTCATCGCGAGTCCACCCGAATCCGCGGACAAATACGGCTGGCAAGGGATCGGGTTCGACTTACACCCCGTAGCGCAGGCCCATTGTTTTGGTTGGCAGTCCAGAGCCAGCCAAGCAGATCCATGGCTGGCAAGGCACAAGCCAAAAGCAAAGAACGGCGACGCGGGACAAGGATGGAGAACTTGGCGATTTCGGAATCGGCGGCAAGAGATTGTGCGACCGGGACCACGGGGTGTTGAACACCTGGCCGAAAGGAACCGCCGTGCCAAGCTGTGGACGTAGTAGATTTTACCAAGATTTATAGTGCATTTGCGCTCGAGACGCCAAACCAGACTATTCAGCCAGCAGGCGTGCCTTCCAACTTTGTGGGTTACTGGGCAGGACCGACCGAGCATCCGGATGGTGGCAGTTGGCTGTCTGCCAAAGGTATTGTATGAAGCTACAAGTTGCGAATGAAAGCTGAAGCTACAAGTCGCGAATGAAAGCTGAAGCTACAAGTCGCGAATGAAAGCTGAAGCTACAAGTTGCGAGTAACTTGGGGCAGTCTCGCGTGCTGGCGTAGTGGCAGACTGACCTCATGGCATGTGACGACTGGGCCGACAGACTAGCCAAGAACCCGGGGATCCGGCGTGCCGTGAATTTTATTTATTTAAATATAAATATAGTTTCGTCTGCAACAAAGTATTTATAGCCACGGCGTGGAGCTTACCGGCGGCGGGACACGATCGAGATGGCATGCCTCGGCCAGCTCGCCTTGGCAAATTAACAGGCATCGGGCCACCTATATATTTGATATAATGCTTATATCCGCAGTCTTCGCAAACGCCGAGACTAAACACAGACGGAGTAAATATACACAAAATCCGATGACCATCGCGCCAATCTTGAGGATTTGTCTGCATCATCCAAGGCCAGGAATGAGACGCCGGCTGCCAACGCCAACAGAGCCAAGTCTGTGTCAGACAACCGCTCACA
Source organism: Ophiostoma populinum (assembly GCA_029298855.1). Taxonomy (NCBI): domain Eukaryota; kingdom Fungi; phylum Ascomycota; class Sordariomycetes; order Ophiostomatales; family Ophiostomataceae; genus Ophiostoma; species Ophiostoma populinum. The sequence continues at coordinate 1,248,887 of JANSLU010000008.1, read as the reverse complement.
CGATAGCACACTGCACACAACTGCACACTGCACGAAGCGCATGATGCATGACTTCATGTATGCCAGAGCACATGCACCTTGAGACGCAGCGTTTGCAAAGAACATCTCACATGGCTGTCCCTCTCCTGGCCACGGTATACTCTGTACTTGTAAGCTCGACAACCCCCAGACATGTCACCGCAGGTGATCACGTACCTGGTCACCAGCACGGTCGGTGAGGCTCAAATCAAGCTCGGTGTGGGCTCGCGACGGTGGGTAAGGCACCGAACGAGGCGTAGGGCTGCCCCATATAATTTAAATGTATGCAAAAATGAAAATTCAACGGCTTGGCTTGCCAGTAGCTCCTTCTCGTTGTGCGCAGGTACGAGTCAGCGGCGAGAAGGCACGACGTAAGAAGAAAGAGCGACTGCGCTTGGTCAGCATCGACGCAACAGGAAGCCGCCGCCGATTCGTTATCGCGTATCGGACGTCATACGCACCTGCCAAATCCTCTGAAAAGACGAGGCAGGCGCAATCACGCCATGGCGGCTGACCACAGAGCCTCCCAATCGAGAAGGCGCGTGCCCGATAGCAGCGTGGCCGTTCTCTGGCCGTTCTCTGGCTGCTCTGGTCAATTAGGCCCAATGCAATTGTGGCGGGTGTTTCTTGACCCTGGCGGGCGCACATTACACACAATTACATACGAAAATTCCCAGAGAGGAAGGTAGCCAGAAGCGGCGTGGAGCCTGGTCATATTTATTCGTGGTCGACGATTTTGGCCACCAAAAACAACGACAGCGGACGAACCAGCGACGACGACACGAAAAACGAAAAATCGAGTAAACGACTGGCAAACAGACAGCTGGACAAAATCAAAACAAAAAAGCTTGCAGGCGTTGCGCGGTCGACCCCACACCCATCAAGAATTGCGCCATCCAAAAGGCGAGTTCGCCATGTGCTTTGTTCTTTGATTTCTCATCTGCACGACTGGCCGTCGATTGATTCTGTTCTTGTCTGTTCGCAGAGCCGCCATCTGCTGCATCCTGCATCCTTCATCCGTCTTCCGTCTTCCATCCATCGCTTGATCAACGCCTCACCTGCAGCTACCCCTCACCTCGCCGCTCGACTGCATTCGAGTTTTGGCTCCAAATTCCGTCATCGTCACCACCATCACCACCCCGCCATGACCGTCCACAACGCCCAGACTGACGCGCCGAAGCGCGGCTTCGGCACGCTCGCCGTGCACGCCGGCAGCCCACACGACCCCGCCACCGGCGCCGTCATCGAGGCCATCAGCCTGTCGACAACGTACGCGCAGTCCGCCGTCGGCGTCCCCGTCGGCGCCTACGAGTACAGCCGCAGCAGCAACCCGAACCGCGACAACTTTGAGCACGCCGTCGCCGCGCTCGAGAACGCCAAGCACGCGCTCGCGTTTGGGTCCGGCAGCGCCGCCACCGCCACCGTCCTGCAGGCGCTCGCCGCGTCCACCAACATCGGCCCCGCGCTCGTCGACGGCAGCCGCGTGCCCACCGGCGCCCCGTCGCACGCCATTTCCGTCTCGGACGTCTACGGCGGCACGCACCGCTACTTTACGCAGGTCGCACAGGCGCACGGCGTCCACGTCACCTTTACGCCCGCCATCGAGCAGGACCTCGCCGCGCAGATCACGCCCGCGACGCGCCTCGTCTGGATCGAGACGCCCTCCAACCCCACGCTCAGCCTCGTCGACATTGCCGCCGTCGCCAAGGTCGCGCACGCCCACGGCGTCCTCGTCGTCGTCGACAACACGTTTATGAGCCCGTACCTCCAGAACCCGCTCGACCACGGCGCCGACGTCGTCGTCCACAGCGTCACAAAGTACATCAACGGCCACAGCGACGTCGTCATGGGCATCGCCGCCTGCAACCGCGACGACATCCACAAACGTCTTGCCTTCCTACAGAACGCCGGCGGCGCCGTGCCCTCTGCCTTTGACAGCTGGCTCGCCCACCGCGGCCTCAAGACCCTGCACCTGCGCGCGCGCGCCGCGTCCGCCAACGCCACCGCCCTCGCCACCGCCTTCGAACAGTCCGGCCTCGTGTCGCTCGTCAACTACCCGGGCCTCGCGTCCCACCCCCAGCGCGCCATCGCGCAGAAGCAGCACCGCGACGGCCTCGGCGGCGGCATGCTCAGCTTCCGTGTCAAGGCCGGCCGCGTCGCCGCCGAGCGCTTCTGCCAGTACACCCGCATCTTCACCCTCGCCGAGTCGCTCGGCGGCATCGAGTCCCTTGTCGAGGTCCCCAGCAGCATGACCCACGCCGGTATTCCCCGCGAGCAGCGCGAGGCCGTTGGCGTCCACGACGACCTCGTCCGCGTCAGCTGCGGCATCGAGGAGACTGACGACCTGCTGGCCGACGCCCTGCAGGCCCTCGAGCGCGCCTCCGCCGAGACCGTCGCCGAGGCTGCCAAGGCTGCCGAGGCTGCCAACTAGGCCGAAGCAACGTTCGGAGCTGGACATACACCCTGCATTTACACGGCGTTGGGCTTGATTTCGTACAGCGTATACAGCGACCCAGCAATACCGGTGGCATCGTGCTTATCAAAACTGATCTGCGTTCTTTTACAACCTGTTCACACGCGCGCGAGACGATGGAATAGTAATAAAAATGTTCTATGAAACAAAACACCCCTCGCCTGCAATGCCAGTTTAGAATGCAAAAACAATGATGCCATGATGATAATTAAAAGGAAATACCGAGCAAGAGCAAATGGACGAGACATGGCCAACCCATGCTAAACATGCAAAACAGAAAGCCTTGGGATATCATAATGTAGAGGCGTGAGCAAAACGTGCAAAGATGCAAGATGCAAGAAGAAGCAAGAAACGAACAAAAGAGCAAAGAAAGAAACGAACAAAAGGACAGAAAAATCAGGCAAGCCGCCGCATGCCCTCGACGCTGAGCGTGGGCACCTCGACGTCCTTGAGCCCGTACACGCCCTCGTCGCGCCGCCGGTCGACAAAGGTGTTGCACTCGTTGACCACCAGACTCCACTCCGCCAGCGCCCGTCCGGCGTACTTGGCACGCAGCTTGCCCTCACTGCCCACCGGCTCCACCGGCTGTACCGACGCCCGCTCGCGCTCCAGCTCTGCCTCGCTCAGCAGCGACGCCGACGCGCTGCGCGGCAGCGCCTGTACCGCCGGCGCCAGGCCCTGGTTCAGCAGCGGCAGGCTGTCGCGCCGCTGATGCCCAAAGCTCGGCCGCCCACTCGACGACGAGTCCGACCGCTCCGACCGCGGACCCTTGGAGATGAAACTGGCGTTGCGCGCGTCGCTAATCAGGCCCGACAGGCGCCGCGATGCCGGCGGCCGGTTCGCCGACGGCGTCGGACTCTCTGTGCGCGAGCCGACACTCGGCTGCGCGCTGATGCACATCTGCGCAGGCGCGGGCAGGCGTGGCCGTGTCAGCACACGCTCGCGGTATGCCGGCGGGAGGATAATATCGCCCTGGTTGTCGACGGAGCCTTGCTGCGGTATGGGCCGGAGCATAAACCGGAACACAAACTGCGACGCATCAAAGACCGGTGCTGATCCAGTAGACGAGCCCGAGTCGGACGACGGCGAGCCCAGTCGCGACGACTTGAAGGGCATCGAGCTGCCGGCCTTGGCAGCAGCCCGCGACACCGCCGTCTCGTGGCGCATCTCCTCAAAGTCCTCCTCCGTCGGCGTCTTGGCCGAGATGCCGAGCACCTTGCCAAACAGCGACCACTTCTTCTTGGCACCCTCCTTCTTATCGTCGCCAAGCGAAGAGAGTGAAGAGATGCTGGCCGTGTCGCTGTCAGGCGACCGAAAAGACCCAGAGCTGAGCGGGCTGATGCCGGCCACGCTGCCGGACAGAGCATCAAACGTCGTCGCGGTGCGGGTGTTGGCGCCGGGCTGACCAAAGCTATTAGCCACGTTGCCGGGGTTGGCGAGGAGACCGAGCTGGGGACCGTTGATCTCCACCCGCACAATCAAAAGGCGCTTGCCCGGCTGTGGCAGAGACGGGGCCGTCGACGGCAGTGGGGTGTCCTTTGTCTCCGCCTCTTGCTTCAGCCAAAGGTACTTGGCCCACGCCGTCTTGAGGCGCTGCGAGACGAGCAAAAAGATGCTGGCGTCGAGCTCCGTCGAGCTGCCCGAGTCGCGGCAGATGCGCCAGCAGAGGACGCGCATGTAGTACGCGCGCACCATGGGGCACCAGTTGTTGAAGAACTTGTCAAAGACGTCCTCTGTCAAAAGCCAGCCCGTGCACAGCTGCTCCTTGCGGACCGGGTCGGCAGCAACCAGGTCCCACGTCGCAAAGACAAACGACAGAACGCGAATCTCCGACATGGTGTTGTTTGAGTTGAGCATCTTCTTGCACACGTCCAGCCAGAACGTCCAGTCGATAAAGTCAATCGGCTGCCGCAGCTCCATGCTGTCCACGCTGTCGCGGCGGCTGCGGTACCCATAGTAGTTGTCAAACGTCTGCAGCATCTCCTGCAAGAAATCGCACAGAATCGAGCAGGCGTTATGGTCGTACTGCGACGTGCGCAATGTCGAGGCACGGAGAAGAACCATGGACGTCTCGGCAAACGTGTTCCGCGCACCGGCAACCGTCTCATCGGACTCGAGAAAGTCGCGCAGCAGCGCAATGATGCGGTTCTCTTCCATCTCGCGGAACAGGTTGTTGCTCGTCTGGATCGTGCCGGGCGGGCCGCCGCCGAGGGACAGGTCGTCGGTCGTCGTCATGTAGGGCTGCTTCTGCTTCTGCAGCAGCTGTTGCTGGGTCCACAGAGTGGGCGAGTTGTCGCCCATGGAACCGCCGGCCATGAGCATGGCCGCTTCCATGGCAGCCTGGCGGTGGATGGTGTTATCAAACACCTGCAGCAGCTGGGCGTGCAGGAGAACAAAGCCGGGCGCCCGAGCTCTCTGGGGAAGGGTCAGATTCAGGCTCGGGGGCATAAAGTCGTTGGCCAGGATGTGAAAGTACTTGGCAAAGACAAACAGGAGGTCCGTGTCCACACCCTTCCACCTCGACACCCAGCACGGGGCAAACCATGAAACACGCATGCATGCGGACACATAGGCTGGCGGGAGCAGGCTCATCTTGGGCGGCTTTCTAAGGTCGGCCTGGCAGGTCATGACCGAGTTCCAAGCGAGGCTGCTGAGGCACGGCGGGAACTTGGACACGATCTCGTCGCTGTCGGCACGGCTGCGGCTGCGGCGGGGCAAGCCGACGGCGTCCACGAACCGGCGCACAAGCTCAATCTTCGTCTGCACACCCCAGAGGCGCACGAGTATGTCAGAGACGCCGGGGACGAAGAAGAATGCATAGGCACACGCCTTGCCGCTGAAATTAACAACGGACAAGGGCGCCTGCCGCATGCTCATCTTGTCGACCACGAGAATCAGCTGCGCGAGGAGGTTGTTGACAAACATGGTTCGCACGTTGTGCTCGGCCGACTCCTCCACGAAAATGGACGAATCGTCCACCGGCGATTCGGCAGGCGTGTTGCTACCAGACGAATCTGAGCGGTCGTGCGGGCGGTCGTTGTACGGGCGGAACACGTCGGTCAGGAGACGCCACTCGGGGCGTGACATGATGAGCGACACGCACTCGAGGACAACGGGGCGATCGATGCCAGAGACTGGCGTAAAATTGCCATTGACAGTCGTCGATGTCCCGAAAAACGTGCCTGTCCCAAACAGACCGCCGCTCTGGCTGGCACTGTTATTGCCCTGGTACTGTGCCGGGGCATCGAGCATCTCCAGCAGACCAGTCCACCAGCGGTTCAGGATTGACGCGCGGCGCTCGACGTCTTCTGCCGACAACTGCGAGTTGTTCTTGCCCACGGCGTCGTTGATGTAGCGGCGCAGGAAAGGCGCCAGCGTGGCACGAACAATAATCATGCGCTGGGCGGTCGTGTTCTTGGACAAAAACTTGAAGAAGTTGGTCTCGAGGTCTTTGAACGCGACCCAGTGCGGATCGCGAGAGCTGAGGTGCGCCATCGGGTTGTGGTTGCTCGTGTCGGCGGTCGTGAGTGACTCAGCCTCGGAACCGGGAAGCAGGGCACTGCCGTTGGCGCTGCCGTCCGAGCTGCCGTCGTCGCTGTTGGCGCTGCTGGTGCTGGCCGAAACCTCGCCCGGCTTACGGGCGTTGCCGCGGGAGGGCTTCAGCGACTTGTCGGACAAGAGTTCCAGGGAGAGCGAGAGGGGCGAGGAGGTAGAGTTTCTCCCAGTGTTCGCATCGTCGAGAATGAACAAATCGTCGACAGTGTCGTCGCCAGAAAGCTTGCTCGAGGTGGAATTCGCAACAGCCTTGACAAACATGCTCTGGGGACGCTGCTTAATGCGGCTCAGATACTCGCTGGCACGGCCAAACGTTCTCGATGTGGGCGCCGCGGGCACGGGAGGGACGACAACAATGGAAATGGGCTCCGAGCCTGCCGCTGGGGCATCACTGATGGACTGTGGGGCTGAAGAAGCGGACTCAACAGAGTCCCTTCCAGATTCGCCAGTGGGGGCCGCGGTGGTGACATTACCGACGAGGCTGGCAGCCTCGCTGGCGCTCGTCGCGCTTGTTGAGTGTCGACGGACCTCAGCAGCAGTCGGCGCAAGCACGGCCGGGGCGGCAGCAGTCACAGAAGACGGCTTTGCGTCGTTGGACTCGTCCTGAAGATTGAGACTCGAGTTGGACCCAGAGCTGCCAAAGATTGTGCGTCGCTTTGCAAGCCGGCCTCTCTCTTTCTCCTCTTTGGCCTCCTTTGCCCTTTCTTTGGCGCGCTCTTTCTCGCGCTTCTTCTCCTCCTCCTTTTCCCTCTTGCTGGCCTGTTTGCGGGAGGGCGAAGACGACGGCGAAGGCGACGGCGAGCGGGAGATCCAGGACCGCTTGGCAAAGTCGACAAAGGACTTTGAGCGCTCGCCCATTCTGGCGCCGTCTGACGGTAGTGCTTCGGCCTCTGACGGGATGGCGGTCGCAGTGGCGGTCGAGGCGGCTATCTTCTCATCTTTGGCCGGACGCTGAAAGAAGGAACCGGTCTTGGAGGACTTGGTCGGCGGAGCGAGGTGCGTCTGCTTTGCTTTGCGGGCTTCTTTCTCGCGTTCCTTGGCTAGGAGGTCTTGAAAGTCGGGCGCAGAGCGGGTGCCCGGGATCCAGGACAGCGGCCGCTCGACAATGGAGAGGCGGCGGGCAAACTTGTCGGCACCTGCGAGCTCCTGTTCTCTTTCGAGTGAGAGCTGTTTCGCAGAGGGGGCCACGGCTGTGGCTGGTCGTTTCATGCAGGCCTCGTTCGTGACGAAGCTGCTGTCGTTTGCGGAGGCGAAGTCGAGGGGACTGCGGGTCAGTCTGATGTTGCCAGTGTTGGAGCCGGACGCAGAAGGCCCAAAGTAAGCGTCCAGTTCTGCACCAAAATTGCTAGCACAGGGACTAGCTTCGTTTTCCTTGTTCGCAACACCGGTAGTATTGGCAGTGTCGTCCTTCTTTATGAACTCCTCCCAGACACGGCGCGGGGCAGGCGGGCTGTCGGGTTTCGGCTGCTGCGGCTTCTTGACCAGGCTGAATTCGAGGCCGGAGTCAAAGTCGACATGAAAGTCAAAGGACGGCACTTCGAAGGCGGATTGTGTCGTCGGTTCTTGTCCGGCCGAGGAAGACAGCGAGGGGGATGAAACGGAAGTAGTGGTAAAGGATGACGAGAGAGGACCGCAAGTGGTGAGGCTCGGCGTTGATGCGGAAGGAAGAAGGGTTGAAGCAGATCCTGCTGCTACGTCGGGTCGTGTGCTGTAGGAGGCCGAGGGGTTCAAGGAAGAAGAAGGAAGAGAACCAGTGTAGGATGACGGAGAAGCTCGAGACGGGGACGGCAGAGATAAAGTATGGGAGGACTCGGAAGTGGTGTGCGCAGAGCCCACTGTGTGACGGAGGTTGTCAAATATGTGAGTCGAGCGAGTGGGCTGTATATGATTGCTGGAATGATTGCTAGGCAGGGCAGCCTGCCTTAATACGTCCGGCGACGAGTGAGACCGGTGGAACACGTCGGTATCTGTTGATTCGACGGCCGGAGCCATCGACATTGTAGGACCGCTCATCTCATGGCCGTGTGGAAGATCTGAGGGCTGGCAAGGGGGTGTGGGCGGGCGGCTAGGAGGTGGTGTGGTCCAAGTCTGAATGCAGTGGTGTGGACGAGGTATAAGACGGCGTGCAACAGTGCAAATGCGCAGGCAGGCTGTGGTGTAAGACGGGGCGTGAAGCACGAAAGACGATGGCTAGCAAGCGTCGAGAAGCACAACGGTGGGTACAATGCGGCAGGAGTGCCTGTAGCTAGTAATGCAGGGCAAACCAGGCTGAGCCCCAACTTGATGCAGGCGAGGCGGACAGTGGCGGATCTGGACAATGGTGGTTGGTCAACCGCCAGTAAAAGAATAAAAGAAATGAAAAAGGAAGTGCAAATGCCCAGCGTTGTTTTGTTGGTGGACCGGATTCCAGATCCAGTGCAGGTCCAAAGCCTCGTTGCAAGAACAAGACCTACGCGCAAGCAGAACAGTAGATACCCGGGCTCGTGGCCAGTCTCACAGCATGCCTTTTGATATGACTGGTCCCGAAAACTCGTCTCTGGCCCTGCAATGTCTGTTTAGGAGCGAGTACACAACACAGCAGCCGGGTACGCGAAGCAGTACGAGTACAAGGCGTTGTAGGTGAGGAGCGACTGATTGTCGGTTGTGGTATGCGGTGTGCAGTTTGCACCCGGAAGGGAAGCAAACAGGAAACAAACCGACCAGGGGTGGTGATCCTAGCTCCCTGACGGCGGCCGGAAAACAAAAGACAGACGAGAGAAAACAGAGACACACAGCGCTGTCTAAGATGGCCTGTCGGATCGAGCAGAAGCCGTGGGTATCGACGCGAATCGACGAGCAGTGCTGGCGGTTGGTGCGCTGGTGTGTGCTGATAAGAATGGTCGTGGCTGGCGGGCGCCGTCGTATTGCTTGGTGTGCAGCTGCAGGCGGCAGTGGTGGTAGTGGCGCGGTGGTGGTGGTCGGCTGGGCTGGGTCGAGCAGCTGGGGTGTGATAAGTAGAAGATTTGGAGTCGTGCGTGTCTGAGGTGGTATGCAGGCTGTCGGTGGTTGGTGTCAAAGTGTTAATACCACATATAGCATTCCGGACTGAGCAACGCAGTGTTTCAAGCCGGGTGCAAAGCAAGGCAAGCGAGATGCGAGCAAAGCAGCAAGGAGATATCCGGGAAATAGTAGGAGACCGATGCAGCCACTGGAGGAGTTGAGGTCTGAGGAGTTTGGGGCAGACCAGGGAACAGGGAGAGGAGGACAAGAAGCCGAGAGACAATCGGCGGTTGGGATTTAACTGCAAAGAGAAACAAATGAAACAAATGAAAGAAGGGGCACGCTTGTGAGGGAGAAGCAAAAGTGCCACTCCGCAAACCCAGCAACTCAGCGAAACAGTGAACCAGCAAAGAGAGAATGGGAATAACCAGGGCCCAATCAAACGCCAGCCAAGCTCACATGAGTGCAAAGGCGAGCGATACGGGGTTTGCGAGCCCACTGGAAATAAGAGGCCTTCTGGGACCAGTCTGGGACGAGCAAAAAGGGGGCAGGGTGCGCAAGGAGAGAGAGAGATCGACGACAAGAATGTGACGATTGCCCAGCGGAGCGGTGCAGCGGCGGTACGGCACAGTGGAGCGAGCGAGCGACGAGCGTGGGTACGCGGCGACGGTAGTGTCGTAATGCGCTGTTCTGATTGTCGACTTTGAGACGTCGCTGTACGGAGCAGTATACGAGCTTGTCGTGAGGAATGCGCATGAGCCGTGTGTCGTAGGGCAAGGCAGGCTGCACGCAAGTGCTCGCTTGTTGGTCGCCGAGGCCCAGGGGATGCGGCCGCAGCAAAATACGGATGCAGATTTGTCAGAGGATGCAAGATATATTAAAGAGCGATATTGAGTAAGTAAACAAGGCAATTGAGCGGGTGATTTCAGGATATGTGAGGGAGGGCCGGGAGCGAGAACGGTCTGTTTGGGTCGAGAATCTGCGCTAGAAGAGAGCAAAATGGACACAACAAAGACGGTGCAAAAGAAGCCAAGAAAGAAGCTTTTCACGATTCTACGAAAAGGGGCAGTGGGCAGGCGTTGTCGCTACGGAGCTCGCGCACCCCCCTTCTTGACAGCAATTTACGCTTTGGGCAGGCGAACGGCGTTTGCTCAGTCCGCACCTGCCCCAGCCCGCGGCGTCAATTGTGACAAAAGAGAAGGCCATTTTGTGAAGCCTTCCCTAAGGGGCAGTGTCGCGGAACAATGGTGCGATTGGGTTGTGGGTTGGGAAACAGCGGCCGATCGGTTAGCGGCTTGGAGCCAGAAGAAGGAAAGAGAACTTGAGAAAATAAAAGATGCCGAAACGAAAATGGAAAGAGCGATGGAATCACGGCCATGGGATAGGCTGTGGCGGTAGGCGCCACTGGATGAAACCGGTCATTTGTGGAAGCAGGGAGGCGTACTCCGTAGAGCCGGCGGAGGATGGCCCGAGCGGCAAGAGAAAGAGAGAAAGAAATGAAAGAGAGAGCGAGGAGGGCGCACTGATGGGCAGGCAGGCACGGCCCACGAGTGACAAAGGAAGCCGCAAGCATCGTGTTCGGAAAGAGCGCATCACCTGCCCAATTTTGTATATTTACATCAGCGGCAATGTACCGTGCTCGATTTACGGAGTAGTCGGGCATGAGCACGGCGTTCAGCTGGGCAAGGTGCGCGAGGAGAATTAATTGGCACGATGCAACACTACATGCCGATTTTTACATGCAGCCCGTGAGTGGCTGCAGCCTGCGCCGAAATTCATACTGAAAGAGTGTTTCCGATTTTAAAAGAGCGTCGCAATGTTTGCACGTCTGCCGAGCGAATGAGGCAGTAGCAAGCTCTGCGTATAACATAGAGCCCTTGGGCGCTGTCAGCCTGGCCAAGCCGCTGCGATTTGCCTACCCACCAAACGAGACGTCAGGGTCCGACTGAGGCTTAAACGGATAAACATGAGAACATGGAAATAGCCGCTAGAGCGAACTGGACGAACAGAACAGATCGGATAGGCGGTCAACGTACGTACGGTACGGCAAGTGGCAGAACCGGGAATGAGCGAAAAAAACATGAGAGCCGCCCTGCGTCGTACAGTAAAGTCACTGCGAGAACCAAACTGTCTGAGAGGGAGTGTAAAATAGAAATGGAAAATCACAGGCTGTCAGATAACTCGAGTCTAACAATTGAAACCATTCGAACAAAGACGCATGGCAAGGAACATCAACACGACGCAGAGGTCCGAAGACGAGCTGGCGGCGCAGGATCGCCTGCGCATTGAGGACAGACAGGCAAGAGATCCTGTTTTTGCGCGCGCTAAAAGGCGTTTATAAATAAATCGCGTGTGCTGACTTGGCTGCGCAGGCATGGAGAGGGTAGCTGCAGGCTTCCTTCGTATCGCGATGCTGCATTGCATGTGCCGCCCCCGTCCTGCGCAAAAATATATTTACATTTGATCCGTTTCCGTGCGTCTTCGTCTTTGATTTTGCGCCGCAAAAAGCCGCTAAGGCTGCGGCTCAAGGCAAGGGATCAGTGATTACGCGAGCATAACAGCGGCCATAATTCCACCGAGTACTCACCCTTGACATTTATAGTCTGCTCAGTAAAAAGGCGACACAGGCAGGCCACACACTGGAAAGATCCAGCTTCCAGTCTGTCAAAACACAAACCAGCTTGCTGCTTGCTGCTTGCTCGGGTGAGGGTCGAGGTGCGCCAGGTCGGATCTAGGGTCGCCGGCCAATGGCAAGTAGCGGTGACGAGTAAGATCGGCCCTGTCCTCCCTGCCCGTGCGGATAGTCCAGCAGTCCTTAGATATATATTCTAGCTGCAAAAGCGTCTCGGTTCTGTCAGCCAGGACGCTGGACAAATGCACTTTGGCAGTGATCGGCTGCATCCCACGTTTGGATTCTGACCATCAGATGCTGTAAATATATTTTAAATACTATAAAATACGTAAATTGTGAATCACGCCGCGTCTTGGCTCGATGGGATCGAGTTAGCCGGCCGCGTTTGGACACTTTTGGATTATTGGATCCTGCGACGGTGGAAAACGGGACGCCAGCAAGGCGCGCAGAAAAGAGGCACCCGTGACCCTGCAAAATGTGACCAAAAGAGGCGGATGAATAAGAAAAGGGAAGAAAACGCGTGAGGTGGGCAGAGATAGAGGAATGCTCACGATCCTGACCAGCCGTTAGCACACAGTGAGACCCTGACGGCGCCAATGGCCAGCCTCCCGACTCCCGAGCACATTGTAAGCTAGTGTTCTCGTTACAAGTCGACAAAGTACGAATTGCTTAATTTAGCACACTTGCCAGTTGACAGGTGAGCGTGGATTTTGCATCCCAAGAGAGGGCAGAATCGAAAGAAAAACTGTGCATGGTTTGCCTAGGCCAAGGCCGCACTTGTCCGAAACTGGCGACCGTCAGACTGCCGTAAAATTCAAAATCTAAAATCTAAAATCTAAAATCTAAAATCTAAAATCTAACATGCTCAAGTGCTGCACTAATCGACCTGCAGATGCAAGGCAGATGCGGGACAAGGCGCACAGCCTGGCCAGCTGAAAGATAGCGCAGGCCGAGAGCACAATCCCTGTCTGCAAAACACACCATGGCGAACAAGTGGCCAAAGAGCAGCCCAAACAGGTCAAGTGAATATAAAAATATATTTATATTTTTGGATTGACAGGCGGTGACCGGGGTCTGGTGCAAGAGGGAGCCCGAGCCAGCCGCGTCGGAGAATGGCTGCTTGTGGAAACGTTTGTCCCTTCACATCCCTCAGACATTATACGAAGCGTGAAGATGTGGCAGAAGGGAAACATGACGAAAATGGACGAAAACGAAAACAAAACTGCTAATGTGCGAGCTTTTAAAACGATGCTGCTGATTCGAGATGTCTTTTGCGTACCAGAATACGTCTCTAAATGAGGAACACGATCTCTGTATGCCACTGCAAGCGCCCGTCAGCTTATCGACTGTCTTACGGATGTTTGTAGCCGACCGAGCCCGAACGGGTTGTCGATGGAGCAAATATTGGCAAGTCTGCCTAGCTTGGATCCGGGCAGAACTTGAGAAACTGCGCTCGGTCATCGAAGGCGCAGAAATTCCTGAAACACTCTTCTTGGGCGCGTCTGCCTTGCCGTATTTAAAATCGTTTCGGCTACTCCGCAAGCTGGTGTTTTGAATACCGAGATGGTGTTTTAACTCTTGTGCACAGATGTTGAAATCTTCTCATATTTTAATCTTTAAAAAGTAGAAGCAAAGATTCTAAGAAGTAAAACACTCATCACTCAAATTTTGTGCTACGTTTGGCAAGTATGGGGAATCAAAACTGGACAAGAACTACAGCTTGGGGAGAGACAGTACCACCCCAACGTCGGGCATGACGCGTACGATGCAGAGGCATGCACCTGGTGCTGATGAAAGAGGAAGCAAGACACTACTAAATCAAGATGCGCACACGGCGGCGACGAAACGCGTGTCTCACAGGCCCATTCGAGAAGCACAACTGCAGCCATTCAAGGCTGGTCGAGAACCGTTGCATGCAGATGTCCATCCAAGCGCACTCTAAATATATGTTTACAGCAGAGGCTCGAGACATGGTGAAACGAAATCTAGCGTCGAGGAAGGAGTTTCATTTTTGTGGTCTCGTAAATTCACATTGCAGTTGCGGCTGTCTCCTTTGCAGCTTTTACAGCCTCGCATGAGCATGGCGGCTGAAAGTGCGTAGGCCGTGAGGCGAGACACGGCACCGTTGCATTACGCAAACCTTATATCAAGCTTAATCCCAGCCTCGGGCTTTAGTGTTTGAAGGTATGGGCGACAGAGCTGACGACGCGCCGCCGGAGAATTAACAGAGGTAGTATACGCATGGCCTGCGCTACACAAACGGGCAAACAGAACGACGACAGCCACAAGCGGAAGCCCAGAGTGTATATTTAGTAGTGCCAGCACAAGAGAGCAGATCTGTCTCTCAAGCAAGTACTCCATAGGCAACGCGTGGGGATATCCGAGGTGCATACGCAACCACAGACGCGCAGATGCAGACGCAACCACGCACATGCAGTGGCGACGCAACGCACACATACTGCCGCCAGCGTCATCAGATTTGTCTGCCGAGCTCGGCACAAGGCAGCGGCTGCACGGCTGCACAGATGCAGCTCTGTTTGCACGAAATCCATGGCCGACGCGTGTCCTTGCCGTTGCCGAGCGTACGTGTTGCTCTTCATGTGGCTTGCTGGAGTCGCACACCGATACATGACTATGGGAAGGGAGCAGACCTCTGGTCCCTCGTAGTGGAAATCGAGAGCGTTTCTGTAGCACCTGGGCAAGTGGCATTGTTTTATATATATTTACTATTTTGGCAGGCGAAGAACGTAGAGGATGCAACGACGATGGAGGCCCAAGAGTCATTGATGGACATTAGAGTAACTGGTTCTGAAAGATGTCAATGTACTCCGTACTGGGTGTGTGATTTGACTGACCATGCACCGAATCGCCGAGTAATACTTATGCACAGCTGGCAACCCCACGTCATTCAGCAGCGTGTTGTGCATACCGTTTACGCGTGCACGTCGAATGCCGGCGCCTGCATGTCTGGCTGGTGTTGCAATGTACAATGATGAACAGATTGCCTGTGATGGACTTTCACACGTACTCTACAAACGACGCAGCACGTGAGTGGTCGGCAGACAACGCTCTCACCGATACACATTGACGACATCGACGAGGCGTCGTCGTTCCGGTGCTTGGGGCAGCCGTTCCGGCCGTGCAGTTCTGGGTGCCGATCCAGTTTCCGCAAGACTACTCCGTACACTCATCACGTTAGCACCCGTGAGCTTCGTCTCGGGTACCGTGCCGCTTTCTCTGCATCGAGGGTGGCATTGGAGTGGCTGGTGATGGGCATATCGACCGGAGCAAATCCGCCTGCCGTTGACAAAGGTCTCAGCCGGCCGCGGCGTTTTCACCATGCTTTCCCGTGGCTGGAAAAGAACTGCTTTGTAAATATAGATCGTGTCGCAGGTAAAATTTTGTGATCGTGACGATCCAGCCTCGCCGAGGGAGGATGTCTCACCAACTGTAGCAAGATCGCCCCAAGGAAAAAAAGGACCTGACACCACTTTGATACTTCAATCAATGTAGTCCAGTCCAGGGATGCACACTGGCCACAGCTATCCTCTTACCTATGTTGGATACGGCGACGGTAACGGCGAGATGAAGCTGTTCGAGGCCGAGGGCCTGCAATCGTCATCTCCTTGCGGGCTTCTTTCTTCGGCCCGTCTCCCTTTCCCAGCCTTGCAACCGCGTATCGAGTCAGAAGCAAGCCAATCGATGGCCACGAGACAACATAAATATGTGCACAAAAGGAAGACACAGCCAGGCCATGCAACTCACTGAAAGGAAGGAAGTATCACGACAATGAACGCTTACCTAAGCTTACGTCGCAATGCAAGTATAATTTAGGATCGCTGCAGGCGCTACCGACGCCTCTTCCTTCCCCGCAGGAGCATAGGAGAATATACGAGCTCGGCGACCAATCAGACAGTCCCAATACAGCTTTTGGTGGGTCATCCTTTTATATAAATATATTAATGCTAGTGGGGCCCAATCCCGTGTCGTGTTGTAGCGAGGACGCGACCGTCGACCGACGACTGAGCATCGACCCCGACCAGCGACCACCCGGCCATCGACTCTTCCGCCGACGCCCGATCCTACGACACTCGCTTTACCGGAAGGACACCTAGAATAGCCAGTGCCAACACCTCGCCGGCGACGATCGCGCTGCTCGTCGACCCTCCTCGACCCCTACTTTCGTTTCGTCGACTCGTCGACTCGCCCCCGTCCTTTGCCTCGTCTCTTCGGCGCACACAATGGCAGGCCCCCGCCGCCTGCGGTTTCTCGTGACCGCCGCGCTCGTCTTCACTGTCACGATGCTCATCTACACATCGCGCCTACGCGCCGTGGGCCCCACACCCGACCAGCGTACGGTGCAGGACTTTTACCACAAGACCAAGGGCGCCCTGGGCGGCTCTGGTGGCGCGGCGGCCGGCGCTGCGGCCGCCATCGCGGCACAGGGCAAGAACGCCCCGGCCAAGAAGGTGGACCTGGACAATGACGGCGACGTCGACGACGACGACGCGTGGCTCGCGCGCGAGATGCAGAGCCGCCTCAAGGCGGCCGAGCAGCAGGCCAAGGACCAGGCCAACGCCAAGGCACCCAACAAGCCGGACGCGCCGAGCAACGTGATTGGTGTCGGCAGCGCGGCGCGCAAGGTCGACGTCAACGAAGTGGCGGCGGCCCCGGCAGCGGTCCCTGACGCGGCTGCTCCGGCGGCTGCTCCTGCGGGCGACGCCGACCCCGTGACGGCCGAGCTCGACGCCATTGTCAAGCGTGCGCCCGTCGTCATCTTCTCCAAGTCGTACTGCCCGTACAGCAAGCGCGCCAAGGGTCTCTTGCTCGACAAGTACATGATTGAGCCGCCGCCGTTTGTCGTCGAGCTCGACACACACCCCATGGGCGCCGCGCTACAGGCACGCCTGGCCGAGCTGACGGGCCGCCGCACGGTGCCCAACATCCTTATCAATGGCAAGAGTATCGGCGGCAGCGACGACATTGCCGCGATGGACGGGAACAAGCTGCTGGTCGACAAGATCACCACGCTCGGCGCCAAGCGTGTCTCCATGAAGGAGCGTCTGTCCTGATTGACTTTTTGCTCTCCGTCTTTCTGTATCGTTTATTGGTTATCTCTTACATCTTGTGGGATGGTGGGATGGAGTCTGGCGTTGGCTGGCAGCACCCAGGGCTGCCGGTGGTTGCTTTGATGTTAGAATAATACGTGGCAGGTCGTCTCCTGTGTCTTGGTCAACTCTGTCGCCCGTACCTGTGACCTACTCGACTCATTCTATCGGACGTCGTATCCGGGGTAAGCCGGAGGATATCTGAAGGACATGGTTCGTGTCCACGATGCCCTTGGTCTTGCTACGATCCAGGCATCACTTTAGTGGCACCTAAAGATCCAGGCATGCGACTTGCAACTCGCCCACTTTGAGGAGGCGTAATTGCCCGCATGCTTCAACTAGCAGTAACGATCGGACAAGCTTACATACGGGCTGTTAGGCTACCTTGCAATGGTAAGATGTGGCCTGGGCCGGCCTAAAGAGCCGTAGGCTTCCGTGTGCGCAGGAAGATGGGCTAGAGAGTAGTTGATGAACTCGTTTCGTGGTAAAGCGCGTCTTGACTTATAGGCTCCCAGAACACTCTTCCCTCCACGTACGGCCATAGATACTGGAAAGCACGGGATCCCGTCCGCTCTCCCCTAGTTAAACCAGTAATCGGCGGATTAGTAGTTGGGTCGGTGACGACCAGCGAATACCCTCTGCTGTACGTTTTTTCTTTTTTCGTCTTTTTTCGTGGTTTATGATCCACGTCGGCACTTGCATCCTGTTGCCTTGGCCTGGTCAACTTCATCAGCTTGGGCTGTGCCCTTGTTGTAGCCGCCGTTGCTTACCTAAATCATTTGTGATGGCCGAGACGGAGCGCGTACGACACCGCAACGCCAGCCTTGAGCGGAGAATAACACGGTTGAATCGGTATATTACTGGTCGGCGCACTCCGCGTGAGTCATTCAGCGAAACGTGGGGACAATTAGCTGCGGGCATAAGCCGCAGACCAAGCCTTTTAAAAGTAGATAATATTTAAAGGTCGCATCGACTACGTAACTTCACGGCATCGAAATGCTTAGCTTTCTGTTTTTTACTAGTACATTCCTAGTCAAGCCGTGGGGTCATAGCATTGCATAAAGACCAACCAACGTCTACTAACAGGAAGTCTCAACCAACGAAACGGCGAGATCTCGCCACTGGGAAATGTGGCTGTGTTGTTCACAATGGACGGACTGTATGCTAAACGAGGCTGTGGCACCCTCCTGACTTGTTTATGATCCAGCCAAAGACTAATTCGAAAAAAAAGTCGCACATGGAGGTCTTGGCACGTCACGGCTTCCGGTGGACATTTTATACGTACGGAGTACAGAACAGACCGCTAGCTTCGGACGTGTCTCTTGAGATGGGCCCGTTATCACCTCCGCCCCGGAGGCCCAATCTGCATCCCTACTTTACAGGCAGCTACGCCTCTTACGCGGACACCGTTCGAACAAGAATGTGAGTTGCAAAGAACGTATCAGGTTCCAAGGCAGCAGAGTTCGTCTTTTTACGGGTCGTCCGTCTTGCATCTAGTCATTCGTGGACGGACGGACGATGCTGCTAGAAGGTTCTTCACAATGCAGGCAAGCCGCGAGGGAACAAATTGGAATGGCTCATTCATGAGTGGTACCGTCTGCGAGGTCATCGTTTCGTTATACCTTTTCGAAAGGCGCAATTGTGTCCAGCCGACGAGAAAGATGCCGTGATAGACTACGAACCCCAGGTTCGTCAAACCACTGGGCAGCTTTTCTTGTAATCAACGTACGTGAGTGGATGTAAATATAAATTTAATCTAATGTAAAGGCGTGTACTAGGCCTAGATCTTTTTGTTAGCGCGCGGCCGCGTTTTCCCCGTCATTCTGCCCGTTGACTCTTACTCCGTACACTAGCCGCATAGGCTTGCCCTCTGTTCTTTTGTTTTCGGCTATGGCGTTAGACCTAGGCAGGCATAGGGATGGCGTGTGGCTGTAAGTGCTTGGCGGTTGTGTACACGTTATGGTTATCGCGTTGGGCTTTGGCAGGCATCGAGGCCGCGTGTGGCTGTACGTGCTTGGCGGTTGTGTCGATGTTAAAAGAGACTTGCTCTGAAATGTATAAGTAGGGACGTCTGCCCCTTCGTCTTGGTACCATCATCAGCATTTGAATCACTCAGACAAGTCTTTGAACAAGCAACTCGAGCTTCATTAAATTTGTTACTTGCACATCTCGTCTTCTACCTTCCATTCCCGAACCACGCCACACTAGTTACAGGCACGAATTGCAACATGTCCCCCTACTCTGATTCCATTCACTATTACTACCACGGAAAAGCAGCTGCTGCGTCCCGGAAAGCGGCCGCTTCTTCTTCCTCGTCTTACACTCTCTCCGACTCCAAGTCGTATGCCTCCTCGATGCTAAGCGACACAACGTACGTCGACGCAAAACAGGCGCCGTCCAAGTCCACCGCCAGGTCCATCAAGTCCTGGGCCAAGGAGCTCATCTCGGACCTGGGACAATCTCCTACGCACCGGTACGATGCCGCACACCCCGAGGCCAAGGCAAAATATGAGACGAACATACTGGGCGGCCCTTCTTCGGGCAACCAGCTTCCGCGGATTTGAGCACGAAATCCGTACTCTGCAACCTCACGACATGACGCGAGAGAAAGTCACAAAACACAACAGCGGATACCCAGCAGCTCAAAGACTGCGCGGATGACGACGGTCTTGGTGATTGATATCAAGGCCTCCCAATGAACATCCGCGTGGTAACCAGGCTGCATGATAATGACCAAGAGGTTGATACCGATGATTTTCCTTTTTATATTTATACCATATCAGTTCGGCTCCTACATTTTTGAAATTATACTATGGTTTCGTTTACATCTTCCATCTGCCCTCTTACATCCTTGTGGTGCTCAAAAGGGCCTTCGTCGAGGGTTGGCCCAGTTCGGTTCAGCGTTCTGGGCGTAGTTGCCTGCTTACATACTCGGACTACCAATGAGTTTTCCCAGTTACGGTAGTCATCGGAGCTCTTACTCAGCACATCTTTTGTCGGACATTTCATTTTCATTCAACCGGAATTGTATCATGTACCGTTTTGCCGGTCCTTGGCCGACCTGCAGGCATTGGCACATGCCCTTTATACTCCTCGAGACCGCTCAACCTTGGCGTGCTGGTTCTTGGGCTTTGAGAGTTTCGTGGGGAGGACATGTTCACCCCTGCAAAAATCTCAAAGCCCAAGTGCCAGTTTGTCATGGACACTGAGCGGTCGGGCTTGTTGTCGAGAGTTGTTGGATGAAGGGCATGTGCCAATGCCTGCAGGTCGGCCAAGGCCAGCTAGGCACCGTTTAGCGTGCCTATGGCAGAAGACTCGACGCGGGGAGGGGAAGCAAAATAACACCAAGAAGTTAATATATGCGAGATTCGCCTTTTGTCCGGTATTCCGATATTGTCAATGTGAAACTGTGATGAAAACAAGAATTTGTGAGAATAAAAGAGAAAAACACGACCCCTGTTGGCCATACATCAGCTTAACGGCAGCCGCTCGCAGCTGCCTGTTTCGGATTTTTCTATACCTTGCTGTCTGGCGCGTTTTCCCCGCCCAAACGAAATTGAGCTCGTGTTTTATCATGGATAATCTATCACGCTGCCTCGTGCGTCTTGGGCGCCGGCATCGCTCCTCGGGCTTGGAGATGAGGGGATCGGGTTGTCAAGCGCTGTCAAGTGGCGGCCATGCGCCCTCGGCGATCGATCAGATTGCAATGGCCGCTACCACTTAAGCTTAATTTCACCACAAACGGCAGTTGCAACTCTAGCTCTACATTGGCACGCTGGGCGTTTGCTGACAACCGGCAAACCGGCAAGTGCGAGAGATGCAACCACCTAGTTCCTTCCCGCATTTGCAACGTACCAAGAATCTCCCAACTATTTACATATCATCGTGCGGGGATGCTGGGCTTCTGGGTAAATACGAAGCCCAAGGCGATGCGGTGATGTGTACAGGCCTCGGTTTCGCAATTTCGTCCGAGCAGGGTTCGCGGACGATGCCGCTCCGCCATTCATACTCTGGGTACAAAAGGAACCGTGCCGCACCCTGAAACAACCAGCAGCCCGACCATCTGATCTTCTTTTGCATCGGACCACAGGTTGCACTTGCCATCTTCATCCATCTTTACCATGGTCAACTTCCTCTCCTCTCTGGCCGTCATGGCCCTCGCTGCGCCCTCGTGGGCTGCACTCACGTACAAGGGTGCCGACTGGTCCTCGGGCCCCGTCGAAGAGGCTGCTGGCATCAAGTGGTACCCTGTCAACCAGGCCAACACGGCGCAGCCGCTCGAGACCATTCTGGCCAACAGCGGCGTCAACACCGTCCGCCAGCGCCTCTGGGTCAACCCCACTGCCAACAACGGCGCCTACAACCTCAAGTACAACTTGGACCTGGCGCGCCGTGCCCGGGCGGCTGGTATGAAGGTCTACCTCGACCTGCACTACTCGGACACCTGGGCCGACCCTGCGCACCAGACGATCCCGGCCGGCTGGCCGACGGACCTGGCCGGGCTCAACACCAAGATCTTTGAGTACACGCGCGACGTTTGCAACTCGTTCTACGACGACCAGCAGGCCAGCGGCAACACCAGAGTCGATGCCCTGTCCATCATCTCCATTGGCAACGAGATCACCGCCGGCCTTTTGTGGCCCGTCGGCACGACCTCGTCGTACGACGCCATTAGCGAGCTG
The DNA here is from genome assembly GCA_029298855.1 of Ophiostoma populinum. NCBI lineage: Eukaryota > Fungi > Ascomycota > Sordariomycetes > Ophiostomatales > Ophiostomataceae > Ophiostoma > Ophiostoma populinum. Next base: position 1,227,440 of record JANSLU010000008.1, on the reverse strand, counting down.
CTGCACTCTGCTTCTGCCGGTGTCAAGGCGTCGCGCATCTCGCCCAAGCCCAAGATCATGATCCACCTCGACAACGGCTGGTCGTGGTCGACGCAGCAGAACTTCTACTCCAAGACCATCCAGCCGGGCAAGCTGCAGCTGGCCGACTTTGACATGATGGGCGTCTCCTACTACCCCTTCTACAACTCGGCCGCCACGCTGGCCAGCCTCAAGACGTCGCTGACCAACATGGCCAGCACGTACGGCAAGCAGCTCGTCGTCGCCGAGACCAACTGGCCTACCTCGTGCCCCAGCCCCGCGTTCGCCTTCCCCAGCGACACCAGGAACATCCCCTTCTCGCCCGCTGGCCAGACCACCTGGATGAAGGACGTCGCAGCCATTGTTGAAGGTGTCAGTGGCGGCGTCGGTCTCTTCTACTGGGAGCCCATGTGGATCAACAACGCCGGCCTCGGCTCGTCGTGCAACTACAACCTGATGGTGGCCACCACTGGCCAGGCTCTCACCAGTCTGTCGGTGTTCTCGCAGATCTAGATAGAAGTCGAACTGTATATATGAATAAAGACTTGTTTTAAATTTCTTATGCCATAAATTCATGACTTGCAGATTGTGATATCGCATGGATCTCATCCAAGATCGCTGTTGTGATGCTCAACAGGACATGTGCAGCTGGAAATCCATTGGCATTATGTAATTGGACGTATCATGTTATCGTTATCGACACGTGAGGTACGCCACGATCAAGCCACAGAGGGGCTGCTGACTGTGTGCTTCTTAGTGTCCCCACCTTCTTCAGAGGGCAAGTGTGCCCTACGGCTAATCAGCAGACAGAAGAGGGTCCTGGAGAAGAGTCGAGCGCCAGTCGTAGGGCAATTTTTCACACGCTAACCCTATTCGAGCGTCCCCCTCTGATGGTTTTTTCGCGCCCCCAGTCCACCACCACACTGGCTTTTTGTGGGCTGTTTCCTGCTGCCTTTCTCTTTGCTGGATCCCGCCAGAATTCATCAAATCTTTTTCGACAACCACGCAAGCAACTTTGTTCAACCGAAAGAGAAAGTTCTGTTCTCTTCACACCAAACAACAACCGCAAATATGGCTGACATCGAATACGTACGTGCCTCCGTCCTCGCGATCACGCCGCCACCGACTCCCAACCGTTGAACGAGTCCAATTGCGGCATTCTGTCTCGATCTCGAATCAAAGTCATCGCCGTCATCTCGTCGATATTCGTCAAAGTAGCGACACCGCGACAAGAGCTGGAAGATGCCTGAGAAGGAAGAGCCTGTGCGGAGGGCAAGGATCGAAACACCGACAAGCCCAAGCTGCGAACCATTGCTGCATCGCCTGAACCGCTGGGCGGCTCGACCAGCTCGCCCCTTCACTTCTCGCGACGACCAACGCCCCCCTCCACGCCACGGGGTACGGATTGAACCGGCCGTGAGAATGACGACAGATTTTCCGGCTAGACAACGAGACGACTCGACATGACGATGACTTTTCGATGACGAATGACGCTTTGGGTTCTTCCAATGGAAGGACGACGGCAGATGACTCGCGCTTGGTGCCCGGCCACTCGACCGAAGACATGCACTAACACTCAACAGAACGCCGAGGAGGCTGCTGAGCTCAAGCGCAAGAGAGCGTTCCGCAAGTTCTCGTACCGCGGCATCGACCTGGAGCAGCTCCTGGACCTGTCGTCGGACCAGCTCCGTGATGTTGTCCACGCCCGCGCCCGCCGGCGGATCAACCGCGGCCTGAAGCGCAAGCCCATGGGCCTGATCAAGAAGCTCCGCAAGGCCAAGTCTGAGGCCAAGCCCAACGAGAAGCCCGACGTTGTCAAGACGCACCTGCGTGACATGATTGTCGTCCCCGAGATGATCGGCTCGGTCATTGGCATCTACTCCGGCAAGGAGTTCAACCAGGTCGAGATCAAGCCCGAGATGGTTGGCCACTACCTGGCCGAGTTCTCCATCTCGTACAAGCCCGTCAAGCACGGTCGCCCCGGTATCGGTGCCACCCACTCGTCGCGCTTCATTCCCCTGAAGTAAACGCTGGGTGTTGTTCTTGGCCTTCCTTTTTTCGACTCCGCATCCCTCTATTCACAATCTTCTCACAACTATATCGTCAATCTGGAAGCAAAGGGTACATCATTTTCATTTGTTTTTAAGGCACGGGGCTTCGGGTTACTACCGTGGGATGAATAAAAAAGTTTCTCACTTTTGGGATGATGGTGGGACACGCGCATGGCCTGTCGAAAAAGAAAGGGCTCAACTGGGAGCCACGCTGACCTAGACATAGGACCAGCTCTGCTGCCCTTGGGATAACGAATCACAAATAAAAAAAGATATAAAAACCTCTCACGTCAGTAGTCTGCCATGGGTGTTGCATGTGATTGTCTATGTGCTCGAAGCAAGTTCTATAAAATACATGAATAAAATGCTGCAGGTGGGCGTCGCTATCCCCAAACTCCGTGAAAGAATGTCTAGCAAAAAGAAAACAACAATGCGGTGTTTATAGTTACCCCGGGAGTTACTGAGGCGAGGCCGAGGACTTGGGGGCACAGCAATCGGCGCGGCAGGCAAAGTCCTTCTTGTCCTTCAAGTAGTCAATGGTGATCTCCTCGCCCGGCAGGATGACCTTTTCGGCGATGAGTGTCATGGTATTGACGTCGGTGCGGACCTTGCAGTTTTGAAAGCGGTTGCAGCGGTGATTGATGAGGTCCGTGAGCAGGTAGACGGCGGCCTGGCGCAGCTTGCCCTTGTTAGGGAACGCGTGCTCGGGTGGAACGCGGAAGGCGTAGCGGCTGAACCAGCCGACAGTCTCGATGCGGCGCATCTTGGTGCTGGTGGGCGGCGGCATGGTGTTGGTGCCGGATATGATGCCGTCGGCGAGGGCGTCGGCGCCGAGGGCTTCGGGGACAGTCCCATAGACGGACCACTTGAGCAGCCCCGCGACGGCGGCGACGGACGACTCGAGCAGGGCCGAGGGCGAGAACGAATAGCCCGTGTCAGGCTCCTGCGGCGGGGGCACTGCGTGCCCCGGTGGCCCTGGCTGGCCCTGCTTGATGTACAGGGCACTGTCTGGGCGCATGAGGATGTGGTCCTCGGCCGACAGTTTGATGTCGACGCGGGGAGCGTTCTTCTTGACAATGTTGGATGCGATGAGGTGGCGGCACTCGGCGGCCTCGAACGGGTCGACGTTGTTGGCCCAGGCCAGGTACGGGAATGCGCCGTGCAGCTTGGCCTTTTTGGTGGCGGACAGGTGACGGTAGGCGTCGTACACGAGGCGCGGGCCCTCTTTGAAGACGTCATGCGTGGCCTCAAGGGCCTTGTTCTCCGTGTAGAGGATCTCGCCCGGCTCGTAGCGGCGCATGGCAAAGACGCAGAAGCCGAGGGCGGGGTTGTCGTTGAGGCGCACCTGGATGTCGCATGGTGGCTGTGGCGATCCTGGGAGGGCGGGTATGGATGACGATGACAGTGCAGGCGACGATGATGGTGACGGTGCAGGAGACGACTGTGATGCCGTGTCAATTGGCGATTCCGATGAGCTGGGCCGTGCTTCTGGCTGTTCTGGCTGTCCTTTTGGCTGTTTTGGCTGTGCTTCTGGCTGTAGCATGGAGGCGCGTTCTTCATCAGTTTGTGCGACCGGCGCAAGACCGGCTTGGCGTTCTTGGCTTTCTCGAGATCCGCAGTCGCTGACGAGATTTTCGCCGCCTGGCGCGTTTTTGGCTGCCAATTCCACTGCGGGCGGCCCATTGGCCCGAGGCGATTCGGGCTCCGACATGGCAGTGTTTTGTGAAGAAGGGTTGATCGGATGGAGAAGAGAAGAGAACGAGCAGAGAACAAAGCAAAGACAAAGGGGCCGGTGAAGCGCGATCAGACGAGAATTGCTAGCAGGGTCGCGTGCTGGCTAGCAGCGAGCAAGTAGCGCTGAAAGAGGCCCGAGTGTATTGCCAGTTGATAAACGTTGATAAACGGCAAGCACTTGCGACGACCAGGCAGCAACTGGAAGATGAAGACTGCGATCCGCGACGTGTCTTGCAAAGTAAAGTAGAAATGTCTTGGAAAACGACGGAAGCGGCTGACGGCATGAGTGACAATATACGGAACGAAAACAGACGCGGTGGCATTGACAGCCCAGATTGCTCCGGGATGCACTGGCAACGACAAAGCTGCATGCTACTGTGCGTTTCATCGCCAAGCCTGCTGTAAATTTGCTTTAAATATAGAACGCACAGGCAGCGCATGGGCTGTTTGCTGCAGCAACTGTTACTGCGCCGAGAGTCACGACTGGCTGGCACCTGCCGTGCGTTCCGATGCACGTCCTTCCCGTCTTGGAGCTGTATGCGTGCTGATGCAGGACGTCAGGAGACCCAGCGTCTTTGCTTTTGACGTCTTTTGACGTCGGCAGTTTATGCCAGATAGGCCGTGCAGCAGGTATATCTCTCGTATTCGTAAACAAATGAAACAGAACAATGTTGCTAATCGTAAACCAGAACCACGGAGCCGCTCCGGGGCAGCCGTGCCTTTCGTCAGACATCTCCTGTGCTGCCACTGGGCTCTTCTTCGCATGTCTACTCGGCGCTGGCCGCCTTGGCCGCCTTGGCTGCAGCCGCCGACTGTTGCCGAGCGACCTCCTTGTGGTGCTCGGCACGGTAGTGCTCAATGACCTTTTCCATGTTCATGCTCTGGCCCGCGGGGATGTTGAAGGGCGAGCCGGCCATGAAGGACCTGGTTGCAGGTTAGCAGGGGACACGTACAAACGTGTTGAAATCGAGGTATCGAGGTACGCACTCGGGGTAACGGTGCTCCACGTATTGGGCGCGTTCGGCGTTGTAGAACAGGTTCTTGTCCCGGGCGGCCTGCTCGTAGATGGCGGTGCGCATGGTGTTGCGCTGCTCCCAGGTCTCGGTGAGCTCGGTGAACTTGCTAAAGTAGGCGTGCAGCGAGCTGGGCTCGCCGTTGGGGCCTGGCCGCGAGATGTTGTAGACGATGTATGTGCAGGGCATGACGCCGATGAAGGCGAAGAAGCCAAACTGTCTGTTAGCTGTGTCATACCATGCACCCCCCCAAAACCAAAAACATACACCAAGGGGCTCGTTGACCTCGGCGTGGCCGTGGCCGTGATCGTGGTGGTCGTGGTGGTCGTGGTGGTCGCCGTGCGCGCTGTGGCTCTCGGTCGAGCCGAACCGGACGGCGGCCATGGCGGCGGGCCGGGCGGCGGTCGGGCGGACTTGGCGCGCCAGCAGGGCGGCGCGTTGTCTTAATGCCGTCATTGTGCGTGTCTCGTGCGTGTCGGGGTGCTGCCGGCGGTGGTGGTCGAGAGTCGGTCGCTGTCCCGAGACGAGGTAAAAAGCAGCACGAGAATTCGACGGCCCGCGCAGCACAGGAGATGGGGAAGCCGTCGGGGCCAATGGGAGCGCGCGTACAGCTCGATTGTGGAGATGTATGGATCCCATTGGATTCAATGGGCCACTCAGAGGCAACGAATTAGGAGAGGACGGCTGATTGGTTGGTGCGGACACAGTGTGATGAGTGCGTGTTGGGTATTGACACCGTGGCCCGATTGGTCGTTACAGCTGTCATCTACTTTACATTTACGGGTGGCAATGTTGCCTGGAAGCTTCTCATGACAGATTTCATCGTTGTTAGGCAGGATAAGTTTTGACAATCTTGTTTTTTATTCACTCTCATTTGCAGTTTTTTTGTTTTACAAACGACAAACAAACAAACAACACACAAACGACAAACAAAACAACAACACAAACAACAAACAAACAAAGCAAGGAACTGGTTGTACATTGTGCACGTCCTTTACACACATGACACACGCACGGTCACTATGGGCAGCCGGTGCGGCGGCCGTCTTCTGCTCAGCCACCATGGTCAGGGCGGCCGAGGTGGCGGCGGCGGGTGGTGACGACATGATCTGCCACACGACGGACGTGGCCGAGTGCTACCCGCGCGTGTTTGTGCCGACGCACGACTTCCAGCCGGTGCACGAGGACCAGTCGCTGCCGCCGGGGCTGCACGTGCGCCTAAACATCAACACGGGCGAGCGCGAGGCCAAGATCTACGACCCGTCCGAGGACGCACCGGCCGAGCTCGAGGGGCTGCCGGTCGAGCGCAGCGTCGTCGTTGTGGACGAGGGCCATGTCGAGTCAGAGAATAAAAACGACAAACCGACCATCCCCAAGGGCGCACCGGCGTACGACGCAGACGGTATCGTCAAGGAGCCGCCGCCCGACGACAGCATTGTCGGGCCCGGGTTTGCAGAGTCGCTGGCGGTCGTCAAGGGCGCGCTGGGCGACCCGGCGGCGTTTTCGACGGCGCTCGAGCAGCTCGAGACGTACGCACACGACCTCTACTACGGCCTGCAGCTGGCGCAGGACCCTGTTGCCGTGCACCGACTGCTGTGCCTCGCGACGGGCTCGGTCGATGCGTCGTCGCCGGCGATGGCACAGGAAGCGGGCGCGGTCCTCGGCTCGGCCATCAACAACCACCGCAAAGCGCTCGATCAGATCGAGGCGCAGTGGCCCACACTCAAGGCCGACAAGTGCGGCGCCGGCGTGTTTGCGCTGTACGAGCCATTCCTGGCGTCGCCGGCGCTTGCGCGTGCCCGCCTGTCGGTCGTGGGCGGCCTGATCCGCAGCCGCGCCATTGCCGCCGAGTTTGTCGCGGCCGACGGCCTGGCCGAGGTGCTGCGCGTGCTCGTTGCAGAGCCGGCAGCTGGTGCAGACGCGACGGACTCGGTGGCCCACGAACGTGTCCGGCGGCGCGCGGCGCAGGTCGTCAGCGACGTCTTTCTCGACGAGAGCATGAACGCGCAGACCGATCTGTGGCCGGCACAGGACACGGCGGCGTCGTGCAGCGACGGCGTGTCGGCGAGCTGCTGGAACCACGAGGTCGAGCGGCTGGCGAAGAAGCATGCAGCCAACGCGTCACATTGGTCCCACGAACTGTGGACCATGCTCCAGGCACGTGACCTCGCAAAGTCCAAAGACGAGCTGTAGTCGCACGCACTCGCCCTCGTCCTCGCACTCTTTTTTGTATTATAGACTTTCTTGTTGGCCTTATGAAGCGATACAAATAATATCCAGTCCGTGCAACGAGTATATGGGTGATTGTAGACGTAATCATCTCAGAATGTATACTCAAATATATTTAGTGATGGTGATGCCCTAAACTTTAGTGGACATGCACAGTTACAGCGCTGTTGGTCGTAAACACACTCAGCGCTATTGTGGTAACCCCAATATCTCCTTACACCACCATGCCACCTCTTCGCGGCGTTGAGATCCGCGGCGAGCGGTCGCCGCCCGGCGTGACACCGGCGACGCGCGGGCGCGGCATGTTTGCGACGTCGTCCTTTGCGCCGGGCGAGCTGGTGGCCGAGTTCGACAGCCCGCTGGCCGTGTTCCCAGCGAGCCGCCACCAGCTGACGCACTGCAACTGGTGCCTGGACCCGAGCCAGACGCCCGTCAAGCCGTGCACGGGCTGCGCGGCGGCGGCGTACTGCTCGAAGCAGTGCCAGCGGCAGCACTGGACGCGCGTGCACAAGTTTGAGTGCAAGCACCTGCGCGTCGCGCACGCGGCCGCGCTCGAGCACAAGACGGAGCTGCCGACGCCCGTCCGGACGCTCATGTACCTGGGCACGCGCTACGAGCGTGACCAGCCGGGCGAGTCGGGCCAGGGCAACGTGCGGCGGGCCATTGAGACGCTCGAGAGCAACACGGTCGCGTACATTCGCAACTCGGCGCTCTGGGACACGTTTAAGATGCAGGCGGTCGCGGCGTGCGAGTACACTGGGCGCTCGTCGGAGGCGGCCATCAAGACGACGGTCGAGATCCTGTGCCGCGTGCACACAAACTCCTTTGACCGCACCGACCGCGACACCAACTTCTCCGGCCTCTTCCTCGACGCCACCCTCGCCATGGTCAACCACGCGTGCATCCCCAACGCCACCGTCGCCTTCATGGGCCAGCGCGCGTTCCTGCACGCCGTCCACCCGATCGCGCCCGGCGACGAGCTCACCATCTCGTACATTGAGACTGTGCGGCCCGTGCACAAGCGCCAGCACGCACTGCGTCTCTACAACTTTGCCTGCCAGTGCCTGCGCTGCACGCGCGACCTCGACGTCTACGAGGTCTGCCAGCTGCTCGCCAACGACCCCAAGACCAGGCCCGCCATCGACATGAATGCACGCTTCACCTTTCTCACCGACCTCGCGGCCCTCTACGACCCGCCCGCCCTGGCACCGGCCGCACGTGCCGCCGCTCCGTCCAAGACCGAGCTGGCGCGGCTGTACGACGAGGCCGGCGCCGAGACCGAGACCGGGCCCGACACCACGCCCGAACAGCGGCTGCAGATTATGCGACACGCGTGGCGCGTGTGTGCACCGCTCGTCAGGGCCAAGTACTGGGCCGTCGAGCCGCTCGCGACGGTCCTGCGCCACGCCGCCATGTACTTTAACGAGATTGGCAACCACGCACACGCACTCGCGGTCGCGCTCTTCAGCACGCAGCACATTGACCCCTACAAGTTCCCCGAACCCTTCATGGCGTGGCGCGTCAAGTCGCTCTTTGTCATTGCCGAAACCCTGCCGCTCGTCGTGCCCGTGGCCCATCCCGGCTACGAGCCCGACGGCGGACGCGCGCACGACGAAGCGTGTGGACGCGGTGCCGGGGCCGATCCGCGACGCAAGGTACACCCCGCCGTGCTGGCGGCCCTGTCGGACCTGATGGACGGCGGCATGTACGAGGTCGTCCTGCGCATGGCACTGCACTACGGACCCATGAGCCAGAGTGACGCGTGGCCGCCGCTCGTGGCCGCGCGCCGGATGATGGACGACGTGCGTCAAATGTCGGGCCAGCACCGCGAGAGCATCACGCAGTCGCTCGACCTCTGGGAGGCCGATCCCCTGCATCCCCAGGCCAAGGCGTTCTTTGACGGTCACTTTATAAAGGCCGTCAACACCATCACCAGTCACACTGTGGAGGTTCTGGCCGATCTACTGGGCTGAGTCGATTTGCATACCTTGCTTTATAAAAATCTGTTGAAATGCCGAGCAGGTTGTGAAGGAAAACGAGGTCGATATACATAGCCTTGCTTTTATAAACAAAATGTATATTTATAAAACGAAAATGAGTAGGTTGTGAAATGAAAGAAGATGAGGTCGAATTACATAGCCTTGCTTTTATGTAAACAAAATATAAACAAATTATATAAAACGGAAACGAGTAGGTTGTGAAAGTTGAAAAATGCGCAAAAATAAAAGACGGCAAGGTTGAGCAAAAAGAACGTACAGCAGAGGGTATTCGCTGGTCGTCACCGACCCAACTACTAATCCGCCGATTACTGGTTTAACTAGGGGAGAGCGGACGGGATCCCGTGCTTTCCAGTATCTATGGCCGTACGTGAAAGAAAGATACCACAGTGGAGTATATGAATGCAGCCAGTCTGCAAGTTGTCCTTGACAAGAAACAGCTTACAGTACGGCAAAGGAAGTGTGGACTGGTTCGTACAGTTTTAATCTTTATAATTGATTAGAAGAGTTACAGCGTGTATAGGCCTTGTGCAGGACAATGTGAGGACACTAGGTGGCCCAAAGACACGACGCGCTCTCAGCATGCTCCGCTTGCCACGATCGTGCCTTCCACTTGAGCTGGCAAGTACCAAAAAGAGAAGGAGCCTGTTGCTGCCTTCTTCTTTGAGAATCATGTCACGTCGCGTCTTTTGTTTGTTTTGGGCCTCCCATTTTCTGTCCCTCTCATCCACTCGTCACCAAAGCATCCGACCAGACCCCCTCCGAACCAATGGGCTCCAACATGCTGGCCCTCTTGGCGCTGGCCACGACCTCACTCGGGGCTGCTGTCGCGTACCCTGACCCGGCCGGCCTCGCAAGCACCAACGTGACGGGCCAGACGGTCCGGGTCAACCAGGTTCGGAACCCCGGCTACCGCACCCTGGGCCGGGGTCCGCGCGCGCTCTTCAAGGCGTACGCCAAGTACGGTGCCCCCATTCCGAGCGAGCTCGCGTCGGCCGTGTCCGAGATTGTGGCGAAACTGGCGGGCCCGGTCGACGGCGACCCGGACGAGCCCGTCCTCAACCACGGCGTCGTGACCGCGTTGCCACAGATCTTTGACAGCGAGTACCTCGCGCAGGTCAGCATCGGCACGCCGCCGCAGCTGCTCAACCTCGACTTTGACACTGGCTCGGCGGACCTGTGGGTCTTTAGCTCCGAGACGCCCAAGGAGCTGGAGACGGGCCAGGTGGTGTACGAAATGTGCGCGAGCACGACGGCCCAGAAGCTCGACAACGCGACCTGGAGCATCAGCTACGGCGACGGCAGCGGGTCGTCGGGCAACGTGTACCTGGACACGGTCAGCATCGGCGGCATCACGGTCGCCAGCCAGGCCGTCGAGTCGGCCACACTGGTGACGTCGGCGTTTACCAACGACACGGCGTCGTCGGGGCTGCTGGGGCTCGCCATGCACCAGATCAACCAGGTCCGGCCGACGCCGGCGTGGACCTTTTTCGAAAACGCCATGGGCAGCCTCGCGCTGCCGCTCTTTACGGCCAACCTGCGCAAGAGCATGGGTCCGTCTCTTCTCTTCTTCTCTCGTGCATTGATATTTTGGCGTACGGCCGTGCTAACAAACAGTCGGCAACTACAACTTTGGCTTCCTCGACTCGACCGAGTACGACGGCGACATTTCGTACATTAGCGCCGACCTGAGCAAGGGCTTCTGGGAGTTTACCGGAAGCGGCTACGCCGTCGGCAACGACTCCAGCACGCCCATCACGCCGCTGTACTACGACGCCATTGTCGACACCGGCACCACGCTGCTCATGCTGCCGTGGGGCATCGTCAAGAACTACTACAGCCAGGTCCCGTCCGCTCAGATCGACCCCGTCCTCGGCGGCTACATCTTTGACTGCGACGAGGCACTGCCCGATCTGACGCTCGCCATCGGGTCGTACCGCGCCATCGTGCCCGGCAGCCTCCTCAACTACGCGCCCGTCGACACCGGGCCCATCAACCCGCCCAATTCGTGCTTTGGCGGCATGCAGGAGGCAGGGGCGATTCCCTTTGCCATCTTTGGCGACGTCTTTCTCAAGAGCCAGTTTGTCGTCTTCCACGGCGGCAACGAGCAGCTCGGCTTTGCTCCCAAGGCCACCTGATGCCGTCTAATTGCCATTTGCCCATCTTGCCATCTCCTGTAATATTTCACAGATCTTGCCATGAGTCTACTCCAATTTTACTGTCTAGGTCTAGTCCAATTTCAACCGTACGAGTGCTGCTGTCAATGCCATCTGCCCTGACTTCTCTTTTTGACCCACCTCTGACACCTACTTGACCGGTTTACCGAAAATAATGAAAAACTAAAAGCGTCTCGAGGTGTGCAAGTAGTGCACTGCAAGTTGCTTACAGTTGACATCCTATACCGGTACGTTGGCCGCCTCTGTTGGTCACCGAGCAAATGCCCCAAAAAATGTGCAAGTGGTATAAAACTAAAAAAACAGAGAGTCAAATGCGTATCGTCAAAGCAAAGCAGTCAAGACCTCAAAAGCCGTCGTCGGTGCGTGACAAGAGCACGACGCTGAGATGTGGCTTGCCATCACGTCGAGGTCATGGGGGCCGCTTTTTCGGCGTCGGGTCGGCGCACCGGCGCGTCAGGGTCGACCATGTCCTCGTCCTCCGGCTCGTTGGCGACGGGGTGGTAGTGCACGGGCGCGGTGTACTGGACGGGCCGCGGCGTCGTCGGCAGCGACGTCTGCAGCGCCGTGGGCAGCACCAGCGGGGGCGGCGCGATATAAGGGACGGTGATGGGTTTGGGGTGCGCCATGGCGGACTCCTCGCTGGGCGACACCAGGCACCGGCGCATGCAGCCGCAGCCGCCCGGCAGTGTAGCGTGCCAGCGTTTGCGCCGCGCCAAGGAGACGTGTTTGCGGAAGACGGCGGCCAGCATGGCCCATACGAAGAGCAGGAAGACGCCGACGAGGCACGGCGGCAGTGTGAGCAGGCCGTAGAGCAAGGCCTTGCGCCAGTTGTCCCAGGTCCAGACGCGGCGGCCCTCGCGCGTAAACATGTAGAGGATGACGAAAATGAGGTAGATGGCGACGGCTGCACATCCGATGGCGACGCCGGCAATGGTGCCCTTGGGCCAGTCGCGGCCCTCGCGGCAGTCGTCGTATGAGCAGGCCAAGGGGGCCATTGTCTGTGTTCTGAACAACGACGCCGCAGAGGAAGGAGCGACTGGCAACGAATTAAGCTTAATGTGACGACTGGGCGGTGGGGGCAAGCGAGGCGACACAAAAACAAAACCCCCCAAAAGACGAAAACAAGCTGCCCACGCTTGACGCTTTCGTGTATCGGTCGACAATCCCGTAGCTAAGCTGCCTTGGCAGTGCGCGAGGCGTACTCAGCGGGGCCCACTGCGGAATAGCAACACGTGCGTCGAAAGCTTGAAATCGAAAGCTTGAAAATGGAATTGTTCTATTTCGTGACGTCGTGGAGCACACTGCCCTTGCCAATCGTAGCGCCTGCTTGCTCTGCTTGCCCGGCGTTTGCCGTCGCCCTGGCAATGTCTGTTGTCTCCGTTTTCGCAGAGGATGGTGCGACGGGCGGTGCATCCGGGTCGACCAATGAGTTTTCGGTGTCGTCGTCGTCGTCGGTGCTCGGCCGGCGCAGCACGGGCGGAATGTAGACGGGCAATGGCCGGCCTAGGTTGCCCGTGTCGGGCGGTGCGGCGTAGACCATGGGCGCCGTCCACGTCACGGGCGCGGTGTGCACGATTGGGCCTGGCTGCGGCGGCTGAGGCCGTTTCTCCGTCTTCTTTCTCATGCAGAAAAACCGGGCGCACCCGCTGAGCCAGGGCACGCGCGCCGACACGGAGTCGATGATGGCGAAACGGCGCTCCCGCGGGATGAAGACGCGAACGAGGTCGATGAAGCACAAGGAAATGGTGAGCACGATGCTGACGCCGATGCCAGCGGTGCCAATGACCCAGGCGACGGGCATGGCCCAGAAGCCCCACCAGCCAGCGGTCTTGAAGTAGCTGCTCGCGGTGCGAGCTGGGCGGAATGGGTATGGGCGGTTTGTCTGGTTTGTGCTGTTTGTGCCGCACAAGGCGCGGCTTACGGCGCGGATGTGGAAGAGGAGGTAGGAGGACATGCCGACGACGAAGCAGGCGGGCGATGCGATGAAGATTAGCACGAGGAAGAGGTCGCCGAGGCTGTCGTTGATCATCAGGCCGCGTGCGTGCAGCACGGCGGCGTCGATGGGTGCCATGGGTGTGGTGGGCTTGAGCAGAGAAGAGAAACAGATAGCAAGAGATCAAGGAGCAAGAGATCAAGAAGCAAGAGATCAAGAAGCAAACAATCGACACATCAAATGCAAATGCCATGTGCGGAGCACTACGAAACCGTGGGAGTCACGCGCCTCCTTTAGACAACGCCAACGTGAGGCTGACAGCGCGGTGGGTGGGCGCATTGCTCGCATTCGTCGGGTCGGTCGCGGAACAAGCATCGCGCGGCTTGGTGCCGCTGGTACCCACTTTAATCTCCAGCCCCAACTCCCAATTCCAGCCACATCAGCTCCAGCCTACTGTGGCTGTGCACAGACGACAGACATCCATCCGGCCGACGGTGTCCGGGCACCTGGGCTCTGTCGGCTGCAATCTGGGCAGAGTGTCTTGTGCGCTGTCGCTTCCAGTGTTTTATTGCCGTATGCGTTTGCAGCGGGACATATGGACATATGAACGAGTGAGCTGACTTGCTTCTGGTCGGCCGTCCCCAGGCATGCATGTTTCACACGCATCTCCGAAGCTCGGTAACTTTAATCGACCCCGGCGCGCAGACCGATGGACCACCGAGCCACCGACACAGCCAGTAGAGGCCTGCGCACGGCAGAGAACGGAGCAGTATCTGGGCTGTCGGCCGCAGCCATGCATGCACGATGCGCGATGCACGATGCACGATGCACGATGGCGGTTGGTGTCGGCCGTTGCCATCCAGGGAGGAGGTGCAGGTGCTCGTCTGTTAGATTGCCCTGTGCCACGCCACAGCTGGGGCCAAGAACACGTGCGGACGCAGAAAGATGGAAACGCCGTGGAAGGAAAGATTGGAACTCTAGAATATTTAGACGAAAGGATGAAGCGAGCCAATAAAGGTCAATCAAAGTCAATCAAAAGCAATAAGACGACAGGGCAGGAACCGTTGCTCGGCGCCACGGTGGCATTTGCTGCAACGCGGCCACGCCGTCGCCCTTGCGCCATTGCGCCAGCGCGTCACGCTGGACGTGACACCGTACCCAGGCACGACTGACCCAGGCACGACTGGACGACTTGGACGACTCGCACGAACTCGAGCACTATATTTACTCCGTACGCTGGTAGAGGCAGGCCCGAGACCAGGGCCAGGGCGGCCGGCCGGGCCAGGATCGCCGTTGCACAAGGCACAAGCGAGATGGATGTGAATGCGAGATGCGAGATGAATGGTCGCGACGATGCCTTTTTCGACTTGGAGTTTGGAGCTGTTTTCGGCGCCGAGTGCGTGCGTGTCGGAGCAGTGTACCTCGAGCACAACGTCCAGTGGCGGCCAGTCTTCACCCGGCGGCCGACCGCCGACTCGCTTGGCCTGGCTCGACGGAGCACTCGCACGCAAGAGGGCGCCTTGCACCATCTGAGTCACGCGAGATCGCGGTGGGTGTCTACTGTCTGCTGTCTGCTGTCTGTGACTCTGTTGCTCCCGGCGCCGGCGCCGAGGCTCTCGCACGCGGCAGTGGGTCTGACTCGATCTGTCTGACTAGCATTCCTGCTTCTGGACTTTCTTCCATTTCTTGTATTCGTCGCTCGACTCGTGCAGAACATGCTCGGCGCTGCATCCCCGTCTGTCTCGCCTGTCTTGCTGCTTTCGAGCTTTCGAGCTCTCGACGAGTCCCTGCCTGTCTCAGCCGTGTCTGGCTGTCTACGGCGTCTCGTGGACGACTATAAACACGACGTCGCCATGGCGGAAGCAGACGAGAACGAGGCCCAGGTGCCGCGTGACGATCCCGCGCCCTCTTTCCCGTCCCTTTCTGCGCCACCCAGCCCAGACGACCAAGACCAAGACGAAAGAGACAAAAAAGAAGACCAAAAAGACAACATGGACCGACAGCTTGCGCTGCAGTTGCAGCATAGCCGGCAGAGCCAGTTCTCGCGGCAGAGCCAGTTTTCACGACAGAGCCACCGGCTCTCGCGACAGATTCCGCTGTCGCACGGGACGCCGGTCCACTTTGAGGCGGACGACGACGCGGACTCGGACTCGGACGCCGACTCGGTGGCGGACACGGACTCGGTGGCGGCGGACGAGCCGAAGCTGCCGTACTCCAAGTGGCGGTGCGTCGCTCTGGTGGCGACGGTGACGGGCGCGAGTTTTGTGGACACGCTGTCGGTGCAGTCGGTCGTCATCATCCTGCCGAGCATCGGCCGCGACCTCGACATTCCCGACTCGCGGCTGCAGTGGATCGTGTCGGCGTACGCCCTCACCTTTGGCTGCTTCCTGCTGCTGTGGGGACGCATCGCCGACGTGTTTGGCAAAAAGGCCATTTTCGTGGCCGGCTCGGCGTGGGTGACGGCGACGACGGTGGCCAACCCCTTTATTCCCAACGAGATTGTCTTTAACCTGTTCCGCGCCCTGCAGGGCCTCGGCGCCGCCGCCAACGTGCCGACGGCCATTGGCATCCTCGGCACGACCTTTGCACCAGGACGCGCCAAGAACTATGCGTTTGCCGCGTACGGCGCCGGTGCACCACTCGGCAGCATCTTTGGCAACCTGCTGTCGGGCCTCATCACGTCGTACCTCGACTGGAAGTGGGTCTTTGGCGTGCTGGCCATCCTCGCCGGCGTCGTCACCGTCGTCGGCTACCTCATCATCCCGGCCCAGCCGCCCAACCCGCCGCCCGCGCCAGCCAGCCCGGCACGCATCCGAAGCATCGACTGGCTCGGCGCCTGCCTCATCACGACCGGCCTCGTCGGCCTGCTCTTTGCCCTGACCGAGGGCAACGTCGTCGGCTGGTCGACACCGTGGGTCGGCGTCCTCGTCGCCGTGTCGCTGCTGCTCATCGGCGCCTTTGTCGCCTGGCAGCTCTGGCTCGAGCGGCCGGCCGTGGTGGCGCGACAGAGGGCCGGGGCCGTGTGGCCGCCGCGGCCGCTCGTCCGCATGAGCATCTTTTCGCGCTCGGGCGGTCCGTTTGGCACGTCGCTCGCCATCATGGCCCTCTTCTTTGCCTCGTTCAACGGCTACCTCGTCTACGCCACCTACTTCTTCCAGGACTACCAGGGCCTCAGCGCCATCCAGACCACGCTGCGCTTCGTCCCGACCGGCGTCGCCGGCATCCTCACCTGCTTCGTCGTCGCGCCCTTGCTCGGCACCGTGCCCACCTACCTCATCCTCCTCTTTGGCAACGCCGCCGTCAGCCTCAGCAGCATGCTCTTTGCCCTGCCCATCCCGGCACTCACGACGTCCTACTTTGCCTACGGCCTGCCCGCCATGGTCCTCAGCGTCGTCGGCGCCGACACCGCCTGGCCCAGCCTCACCCTCTTCGTCTCCCACGCCCTGCCCCAGGAAGACCAGGCCCTCGGCGGCGCCCTCGTCAACATGTCCAGCCAGGTCGGCCGCGCCGTCGGCCTCGCCATCGCCACCGCCATCCAGACCGCCGCCATGGCCTCGGCTCGGGGGGTGCCCGTCGAACGCGTCGGTTCGGCCCACGTCCACGATCCCGCCACGCTCCAGGGACTCCGTGCCGCCAACTGGTTCCACTGCGCCCTCGGCGTCTGCTCCTTTCTCGTCGTCCTCATCATGTTTCGCGGCAGCGGCATCGTCGGCCAGGTGCCCAAGAAACCGGCGCCAGCAGTTCCGTCTGCTCCGTCTGCTTCGTCCGTCCCAGCGGCCACAGTGCACATCACACCGCCGCCCCAAACCCGTGCGTCTGCATTTGACCCCGAAAAGGCCATGCCGACCATCCCGGACCGCCCCCTGTCCGACAATACCATCGGCCTAGCCGTGTCCAAAGACTAGTGATACCTTCCTTTGTCAAAAGTAAATAAATAAATAAATGTAAACAATAATAATAAAAACAATAAAAATAAATAAAAATAAAAATAAAAATAATGTCCTCGGCACGATGTCTCGCACTGTGCAACCGTCCAGAACAACGGCAAATGACTGACGCAACGTGGCGCTCGCCCGAAACAATCGTGCAATCGTGCAACGAGGCGCCGCCTCGCTTGTTTGATTTGCGTTCTAGTCTCTACAGGTTTACTCCATCTAGGTTGCAGAGCACGACAGATTATTGAAACACGTGGCCTCGCAACAGGGTATATGCTCTCATTAAACGCCACTAAACGCCACTACACGCTCACCACCCTGGGGACACGGCACTGCGACTGCGCGTGTCGACGTGGGCGTGCTCGTCGGCCTCGCGTAGCTCGCCGAGCACGGGCGCGTCGCCCATGGTCGGACTCGGTGCCGCGCGGCTCACAAAACTGTCGACGCGCCCAAACGTGCCGTCGCTCAGGCGCGATAGCCGGTCACCGCCGCCGTCGACGCTCAGCCAGCGACTGCGACGCGTTCCTGAGGCGCTCACCGGGCTCGCAGTATCGCGTTCTCGACCATCTCGACCGGACCGTGCTCGTGACAAACCCTGGTGCACCTGCTTCGCGGCCAGCAGCTTGCCGAGTCCCTCGTGGCTGCGTGCAAACCTCTCCCAGCTGTCGGCCGCGTACGGATCGCGCGGGTCACGCAGCCCGCCACGCTGGCTCGGGGCTGCCGATGCCATTGTCGGCGCGTACTCGGACCCGTCCGCCGTCGCCACCGACAGCCGCGCACTGTGTGCACTGTGTGCACTGTGTGCGCTGAGTGCACTTGCCGGCGCGTCGTCGTGGCCGCGGCCGAGACCAATCTGAAAGTGGAAGGTGGTGTCGAGTGTGACGTGTGGCACGCTCCGCTGCATCTTTGCCGACGTCTTTTCTGCAAACGAGTACGCCGTGCCCGCCGGGCTGCCCGGCACCGGCGACGCACGCGCTGCATCGCCTCGCATGTACCGCGACAGACGCGACATCCAGCTCTGGCGTGCACTCGTCCGCTCTGCACGCGGCCGGGATGGGATGCCTTTGGCGCCCGGTTTGTGCATCGCCGCAAACGAGTCTGCATCGCTCTCGGGCGACGTCGACGCGACGCTGACGCCGCCGACGACGCCGACGACACTACCGACGCTCGTGTCGAGTGGTGGCAGCTGCGGCAGCGGGCTGATGCCGCGTGTGCGTGTCAGCTTCGGCGACTGAGGCGTCTGCTGGGTGGTCGAGTCCGACTCCTGCATGGGACTGGGCACCGTTTTGCGCTTCAGAGACGGTACTGCCAGGCCGGACCACCACGCGCGTGGCGGTATGCGACTCAATACCAAAGCACGCGCCATAAACCCGCCCGACTGCGGGCCAGGACCTGGACCTGGACCTGGGCTCGACGAGGACGCACCCGTCTGCCCCTCCGAGTCTGTCTCTGCCTGTGCATGCCGCCGCCGCCGGCGGAAAAAGACGTAGGCGCAGAGCGCGAGAAGCGTCGTCCCGAGCAGCACCGAGATGGAGACAATGGCCGCAAACGCCTTGGTATGTGAGTACGGCGTGTCGGGCTCCGTCGTCGCCGTCGTCGTCGTCGACGGACCGGTCGCAGGCAGGTCGGGCATCCCTGACGGCCGAGGCGCCAGCACAATGGTCGTCGGCAGGGCCGTGGACGGAGGTGTGGACGTGGACGAGGTGGGCGTCGGCGTCGGCGTGGACGAGGACGAGGATGTGGTGGATGTCGATGTGGTGGATGTGGATATGGTCGATGTCGACGTGGTCGAAGCGGACGTGGTCGAAGACGGGGGTATTGCTGCGGTCAACAAAAGGAGGGGTGTCGACAATGGGCGTGTCGGCGAGCTGTCGGCCGACTCGTCTGGGTCGTCGGGGTCATCGGGGTCGGGCTCCGTGGGTTCTGGTTCGGTGGGTTCTGGTTCTGGCTCGACGGGCTCGGGCTCGACTGGCTCTGGTTCGACAGGCTCAGGTTCGGTCACCTCGGGCTCGACAGGCTCTGGCTCGGCCTCGGTCGGCTCGGCCACGGACGCAACGGTCGGCGAGGGACCGCGCCCGGCAAGTGTCAGCCCTGGTGTCAGAGGGTGTGTCTCAAAAATGGCCAGGTCCGACTCGTGGAACCGGATCTGGATGGCCGGCCCGACGGTGACGAGGACGTCCGGCCCGGTCGCCGTGCGCGAGACGCCCCAGTAGCCACCGCGAAAGTCGGTCGTGTCGGACGTGCACGTGTGTCCGCTCGGGACGCACCACGCGACCGTCTCGGCGGCGGCGACGGGCGGGAACCCGGCCGACGTGCGCGGCGCGTCGGTCAGGATGCAGCTGGTGCCGACCTCGAAGCCCGACGGGCAGATGGCCGGCGAGTAGTACTGGAAGCCCTCGGCCGACAGGTACGCGTCCCAGCGCGGGGGGTCGCACGACGCGGTGGCGCCGGCGCCGGGCAGCGCGGGGAACTGCGACGGCAACTTGGACGTTGTCACGAGCCACGACGTCGGGCACGGCGGCGCAAAGACCGTGGTCAGGGCCGCCAGCGGCGCTGTGGAAGTCATGATGCTGGTCAGGCGGAGGCCATGGGCAGAAGAGAAGAAGAGCAGACTGAAGACAGGCCAGCTGCGGTATAAGACGAAGCAGACGAAGCAGACGAAACAGACGAGAAAAGAACGAGAAAAAAAGAAAAAGAAAAAGCAACAGAAGAACGAACAAAAACAAAAAGAGGAGAGAAAACAAACGGCGAAACCAAAACGACGCCGCAGAAACGACGAAACAACCAGCCGACACACGGAGACAGTGCCACGAGCGGCAGGCTGTGCGTGTGACAGGGTTGCATACGGAGCAAGTATACGTTTACTACATGCGGCATGACGGCCGTGCGCTGCGGCTGCGACGCCAGGAGGAGTGGGCGAGGGCCACACAACAACTCTCCGTAGTGCGTGTCTGTTCGCAGTCCCGGCTGTTCCTGCATCGTGGCGACTGAGTTCCTTGATCGGAACCGACTGCACGTGTCGATCTGGAGCAAGGCCGATTCTGGAGCAAGACAGTTAAATCCGCTGATGAGTCGACTATATTTAGTTGCAGAACGGTTGTTTTATTGACGTCGGACCAGAGCAAGTGTCGTTCGGCAGACATGTAAAATGTAGAAATGTAGAAATACAGTGTTGCAGCGCACAGGTGTCGGTGATGTCAAGGTGCTCGGTGGACAGGCGCAGCTGGCCGTCGATGCAGCCACCAGAAGAGAAAACAGCCAGTCGTCTCGCCCCGGTGTGGCCGTGTGACACGGAAGTGACTGCAGCGACCACGTCGGCGGTTTCACGCATTGCAGCCAGCTTGTAAATATATATTTTGCATCGTAAAAATCTTTGCAAAAATCAGAAGCCCAACAAACTCCCCTGTCGATGTGAAACACATGGCCGGCGTGTCAGGCACCCGACAGCGCCAATGGCAAAAAGGAGGTGCTGCAGACCGACGGGTCACTTGCAAAAGGAAAAAGAGACAGATGTGATGCGACGTGCTGGTGGTTGAGCAACACCGGCGCGTGCTCGTCCTCCGTCGAACCTGCGAGGCGTTCCTTTCCTGTCCTTTGTCCTTTTGCACTGTTTCAGGTCCTCTTGATCTGTGTTCGCTACCAACAGGCTCTCGCTCAGCTCCTCGTTCCTCGTTCCTGGCATCCTCCACTCGCAATGAGCTCGATGTAAATAGAGCAGCGAGTCAGTGTCAATCATTCATCAGTAATAATAATAATAAAAATAAAAAAGTGAATTTATGTGTAGGTCACGCTAGTCCCGATTAGGCAATGCCAAACTGTTCCATCATGTTGTGTGCTGTGCTCGACCTTCGCGCCTGTGTCACGCTGGCACGCGCATGAACGTGATGGACAGGTTCCGTGCGCTGTGCTGTGTGCCGTCGGACCAGCGCTAGCCAAGCGCCTGTACGAGTCAATATACGAGTAAATATACTCCGTACACGACGAGTCGGTCGGTCAGCCAGTCGAGCTGCCTCTGCTCCAAGTCCAAGTCCAGCGGCGTCTGCTGGCCGCGCCACGCCGACAAGAAATGCGACAAGAAATGCCAACCGGCCGGCCTGTTGGCGCTGTGTCGAGTGCCTGCCTGACACGCAGAGTCTCGTCTCCAGGCGTTTCACCTAAAGACGATCCTCTCATGCAGACTATTATTCTCCGGTGAGCTCAAAAGGCTGTCATACGCAGTCGGTGTTCTCCTCTGCTGCATGTCCGATTCAAGCCAAAGCTTGGGCACTCCGGACAATCGGTCTGTAGATGTGCTGTCAGGCGTACGTATATATTCAATAAATATATACTTAAATGTATCCCATAAATAAATTTATAAATTTAGATTGATACCCCACTTTAACCCCACCAAACGCGTCACGACACGCGACGGCTTCACGGAAGCAGAGCAAGAAGACACGACGAGACGCAACACAACGACGCAGCACAGCCGGAGCAACAATGGGCGACCGCGCATCGTGCCGGGTGCACTTTTTCGAGCACGGGTGGAAGTCGGTGCGTTGCAATCGAGAAGACTCCAAAATAAACGCGAGACTGACGAGACAGGGCCGGCCGCCGGCGGACGTCATTGACGGGTGCCACTGGTGCCAGCTGCGGGCGTTCCCGACGCACGACGAGTTCCCGGTGACGATTGTCAACACGACGGGCGACGGGGCACAGCTGCCGGCCAACTTCCGCTTCATCACGGGCAGCATTCTGACGCGCGGCGTCGAGGCGGCCGAGGCGAGCTTCCGAAGCGGCTGCGACTGTGCCGACGCGGCGGCGTGCCGGCTCGACGGGTGTGCGTGCCTGTCGGACATGCTGTGGGACGAGGACGAGCGGGCGGGCGGCGGTGGCGGCGACAGCGACGACAGCGAAAGCGACGGCGGCGGCGACGAGACGGACACGCGTCTTGGGGATTCGGGATCGGGCTCGGGCTCGGGCTCGGGATCGGGCCCGAGCGACTCCCGGCGGCGGCACGCGGCAGCAGCAGCAGACGCAGCGACAGCACGAATGTTTGGACGCGCAGACACGCGGCCGGCACGCCCCAAGCTCGCGTACCACACGCAGGGCAAGGCGGCCGGACTCCTTCGTGGACGGTTCCTGTCGAGCCGCGAGCCCATTTACGAGTGCCACGAGGGCTGTGCGTGTGCCGCAGGCGACGCGTGTGCGAACCGTGTCGTCGCTCGTGGACGACGCATGCCGCTGCAAATCTTTCGCACGGCCGACCGCGGCTGGGGCGTTCGGACGCTCGTCGACATTGCACGGGGCCAGTTTGTCGACCGGTACGTGGGCGAGGTGCTGCCGGCGGCCGAGGCGAGCCGCCGGCGGGCAGCATCAAGCATTGCGCGTCGCAAGGACGTCTACCTCTTTGCGCTCGACAAGTTTAGCGACGCCGCGTCGCTCGACAGCCGCCTGGCCGGCCCGCCGCTCGAGTGCGACGGCGAGTTCCGTGCCGGCCCGACGCGTTTCATCAACCACTCGTGCGACCCGTGCCTGCGCATCTTTGCACGCGTCGGCGACCACGCCGACAAACACATCCACGACCTCGCCTTCTTCGCCGTCCGGGCCATTGCCGCCGGCGAAGAGCTCACCTTTGACTATGTCGACGGCAGCATCGGCCTCGAAGACGACGCCCACCAGCGTGCCGCCGGCATGACGCCGTGCCTCTGCAAGAGTCCAAACTGCCGCAAGTTTTTGTGGTAATCTTTTTCCTTTTTATTGTCAATCTTCTTCGTTTTAGATGTTAGTTAGTTCTATCGATCCCACAAAAAGTCACGCGCACGCCAATCATCCGCGCTCGGGCCACGTGCTGACGATTGGCCCGTTTGAGCAAGTGCAACGCAGCGACGCCGCTCCTCCTTCCTCTGCTTCCTCTGCCCCTCCTCCCTTGGATTGTGCCGCCGCCGGAAAGTGTCGCAGCCGGTCCTTCTCTCTACGTTGGCCGTTGCGGAGCCGCCGGTGCTCAGGAGTACTCCGTACCTCGCGTGTGCCCCGGCCAGTCCAGCACCGCCCAATCGTCCACCGCCCACCGCCCACGCCCACCGCACACGACCAGCATGGTGAGTCCTCCCACAGCCGCCAGCGCCCGCACGAGTCTGACCGCCAGGGCTGCTGCATGTCACAGCCGGAGGCGCCCAACGCGCCCTACCCCGGCGGCGGCGCCAGCGACGCCGCCATCAACCACGCCCGCATCTTTGCTGGCGTGCCCTCGGCCCGCACCGGCGACGCCCACTCGGCCGCCGCCTCGCCCTTTTCGTCCGCCGCCTCGTCGCCCTCGACGCTCGACAGCCGCCGTCACCAGCCTGCGCTCGCCCCGCTGCCGGCCGATCTGCCGGCCCTATCGCCACCACTGTCGCCTCAGTCGCCTCAGCCGCCTCAGTCGCCTCAGTCGCCTCCACAATCGTCGTTCCAGGCCCAAGAGGCCCATGCCGGTCTCGCCGTGCACATCAACAAGCCGCTCAAGCGTCGCGTGTGGACGTCGCGCCACCGTGTATGGACACGCACGTCCATTGACCAGGAACGCACCGACTTTTTCGACACACGCGTCACCGGCCGCCCCGAGATCTGGCAGACGCTGCACGCCGCCCTCGCCATCCTGTGGGAAGCCGACCTGCTCGACGCCACGCGTGCCGGTGCTGTCGACGCTGGTGCTGCTGCTGGCCGTGCACGCGATGCAACGCCCACCCTGTCTGCCGAGGCCGCCGAGGCACGTGCCACCGCCCAGTCCATCCTCGACGCCGCCGGTATCACGCTGCCCAACGGCGACATGGCCCAGGGCGTCTTTGACGCTTTTGGTAACCACTATGCCCTGCCCCCGCACATTGTGTCCGACCCCACCAACCTGGGACCCGACAACGAATCCGACCACGACGCCGACCACGACGCCGACCACGACGAGGCGTCCGTCGTCAGCGCGTCCGAGGCCGACTTTGGCGCCGAACTGCACGAGCCTGATACTGTCGACGACGACGCCGCACGCCGACGCGACAAAAAGGGCAAGGCCGTCGTCTCGGCACACGCCGAGCTCGTCCTCGTCCGTGCCCGCCTCAGCTCGCCCGGCCGCGACGTCGCCGTCCGCATCGCGCCCGACGAATCCGTCCACAGCCTCGCCCACCGCGTCCGCGAGGCCGCCCACCTGCCCGCCGCTGCGCGCGTCCGCATCGCCTACATGGGCAAGATTCTCAAGGACGGCCAGTCGCTCGCCGTCCAGGGCTGGCGCCGCGGCCACATCGTCAATGCCCTCGTCTTTGACGCCTGAGCCGCGTCACAATGTTTGTTTCATTTCTGTTGTTTCCATGTTTTGTTCACAATACCCCTTTGCTTTCCATTTCACAACTGTACGATTTGGATACTATACACTGCCATCAGACCCTGGACAGGTGACAGGGCCGTTCGAGCCACTGGGTGAAGTATACTTGTTGTAAACTCAACCGTAAAAAAAGACGTAAGCTCAGTGTGAGTTTTGGCAGTATGCACATTGCCGCTTCTTGACGGCCAAACTGCTTTGCAAACGCAAATTTATTCAAGCAAATAAAAATGAACAACAAAAAGTTGATGGGTAAACGACAAGGCGACAACCAACCAAACGCGTCCCACCAACGTGCATCGCCCGAACGTGCCCAAAGCACCAGGAACATCGCTCATCAGCGCCAAAACGAGCGTGGCGCCCATCTAACGTTAACTAACGAATAGACAGCCGCACCGCTCGTTTTTGGCGCAGATGAGGGATGCTGCCGGTGCTTTGGGCAGGTTCGGCCATGGCCAACCTCTCTCTCTCTCGGCTCAGTGAGGCGCTGCTCGGGCGCCTCTACTAGATAGTCCGGCATGAGTTCCGGGCCCGATACGACAGACGCCCCGCGAGGACGTGGCAAGGATAGGGCCGTCGCTGCCGTCACAAACGACACGAGCGTCGAGCCACCCTGGCTTTGTCTTGATACGACGGTATCTGGTCCCGTTTGAGCGCTGCTTTCCGGCGCGGGGAGCATCCGAGACAGGGCTTGCAGGGCTTTGGCCGTCAAGGGTTGGCTTGTCGTATTGCTCGAAGTCGCCGAGCCCGACTCGGCCTTTGCCTGTTTTTCTTGATTGCGACTTTTCAGCGTAGAGATTGTAAGACG
Organism: Ophiostoma populinum; assembly: GCA_029298855.1. Taxonomy (NCBI): domain Eukaryota; kingdom Fungi; phylum Ascomycota; class Sordariomycetes; order Ophiostomatales; family Ophiostomataceae; genus Ophiostoma; species Ophiostoma populinum. The sequence goes on along the minus strand of JANSLU010000008.1, from coordinate 1,202,218 downwards.
CTGGAGGTTCTTGGCCGTCAAGGGAGGACTCTTCGTCTGCAATGACACTGCGTTGGTTGATTTGACGGATAAAGGGCGCCGGTCTAGATGGTCACGGGTTGGACTAGGCTGCGTGGTCTGCCGGTGTTTTGGCTTCTGTGAGTCGGCAGGCGTTGGCAAGACCGGCAGCGCTGGTAAAGCTCGGGCTCGGGCCGTGGACTGCTGCTTCAAGGCATCGGCATGGGCCCGTACCGTCTTTGCGGTCTTTGTGTGAGCCTGGCCAAAGTCAACAACATAATAGCGGCCGCTTGTGTCGGTCTTGAGGTGTCTGTGGTCCCCCACCTGCACCTGTCTCGGTGGAATTGGCATCCAGGGTCGGGCGGAGGAAAACGGTATCGCGTTCAAGCAACGGTGGTAGGACTAGAAGGAAAGACTGACTGGATGAACGGATGGACTCGATTCGCGCGACAAGGCTTGCTTTAAGGACAGCGCAGTCGGGCATGGAAGGAAAAGGCGGGGTGAGGCCATGCCCCTTTATGCCGCCCTGCATTTGAATCGTACGATGTGCATGGCTCGATTTGTGTGGAGAAAACCCTGTCGATAGAGGTCAGACGGGGCGGAGTACAGTGAGGCGGAATAACCATGACAACTGAATACCAGAAACTTGACAGGATTATCGCTCGCCTGAATTGAGCTTTCGTAAATCAGTTCTGCCTGACCATTACAACACTGTCGACCCTCGACTTGGTTCAGCAGCTTACCTACATTGCGCTTCGCCACGTTCAAGCGTGCAGGCGATGCACCGACACATGCAAGCCTAACGAAGCAGGCGATGCACCAACACATGCAAGCCACGAAGCAGGCGACCCACATTGGGCTGCAACGACCCTCAGGCATTGTAAATTTATATTTATATTTACGATCTTCGGCAAACGTACTCCGTACGCCTACATTGGGCAATTTTTCAGAGCTCTTTTTCACCATGCATATTTATCCGCCGCCGAAATTCTTTATATTTTAATGGAAATTCTTTAATAGGGATGCACAATTGCCGTTTATCGCTGTCTCCGCCCAGCCCACCGACCATCGCTTTTCATCCCATTTGACTGGCCATTCCATTCCCACCCGCGGTCGGCGTGTTGCTATGTGTCGCACGTGATTACGTGGTGGCCCCACTGTAGCAGCTCTGTAAATTTATGTGGATCACGTTAGAGAACTTAGCCCAATTTACATCACCTTTCTCTTCTTTCACTAAATTTATGCACCCAATGGCGCTGATGATGGAAGACGAATAATATTGTGGGGCTGCCTGTTGTGGAAAACGGCCTTTGCCTAAAAAGTAAACTCGTGTAAGTCGTGGAGATGTATAAATATACATTGGAAATCCAACAGTGCATGTTGTCTTTAGCCAGAGGTCAGATGATCAATCCAAGGTACGGAGTACGTGCATCCATTGAGCAGGCAGAGGGCGGTTGTTGCCTGGGTCTGTAGATATACGACGGGATAGTGGATGCAGATCCGTGTAAGTGGCACGTCCCCGCTTATTACAGGCCACCTTGACGACATGCACGGCTCGGCGACGACAGCCGCGACGATTTTGGTCGTGTGAATGACAGACCTGCCTGGTACTGGACTGGACGTGTGCAGTGCGCTGCCCACAGCCTCGTGACGTCTCTCAGCCTCGTGGACGACACCGAGTGCGACCTGACTGAGACCCACGGTCTGCCTAGCTTTTCACGGCCGCTAAATTGAACGTCATAAATCATCGATAGAGCTAAACAACAGGAATACTAGGCAGGTCGTGGAGTGGCCCAGAAAAAACGCGGAGAAAGAAATCAGAGACATGAGAAAGACATGAGAAAGAAGTAGATACACAGGACACATCGTACACGCAGACACGGCTTTACCGCTCAGTAGCCCCAGGAGCCGCCACTCGTGTCTATGTTGTTAGTATTTTTCTTGATTTGCGATTTGCGATTTGCGATTTGCGAGATCCTGGACATACCGTGCTGTGGCCCCATTGTATATCCGACCGTGTAGTTAAACTCGCCGGCCTCGGTCGTCGGCAAAGGGAACGTGGGCATATCGCCGGCCGCTGTGTAGTAGACAGTCGCACCGTCAGCCGTCGTGTAGGCGACGGCCGATGGGCTCAACGGGTAGCTCGCGTAGCCATCCAAGCCGGTGCCCACCGGAGTGGATCCTTGACCGCCGGCCACAGAACCGGCCACGGAGCCGGACA